>JALAZF010000503.1:0-2400000 GCA_022829125.1 Lathyrus tuberosus | reverse complement strand
CAGAGATATATTTTTGGACGCACCCTTTTTACACTCAAGAAAGGGCATTCTGGATGACGTTTCATACATTTGGGTTTGACTAGTTCCAGAGATATATCTCCGGAACTATATCGTAGTTATATTTCCGGAACAAAGTCAGAGACAGAATCAACACAAAATGAACTTTCCAAACATAAAATGAGCATTCATAACATAAAATGAGCATTACAATGATGATTTCAACAGAAAATTAAATACTACATTTCAATGTCCTGGTGGACGCTTGCACATCTCCAAGATATCTTCGACCGATCTTTGTAGTGTCGCTTCCATCTCGAGCGAAACTTTCTCTTCGAAACCGAAAAAAGTTCGCCACATCGCCATAACATCCGCTCGAGTCTTGAGCTCAAATTTGTTGAACAAAATGTTCCCTTCGTTGTCAACTGAAGGTGAATGGTACTCGAGCTTCACAACCCTTCGTTTGTCTCTATAAGGTAGCAGATATTGGATTTCTTATAGGATATCTTTAAGGGAGGTTAGATCGGTGAGTTTGAACATCCTCCCGGGTGTTTTGCCGTCGGAGTAGGAGACACTTACGACATACCAACAAATGTTTATTTCACACAATTGAGACATTTTGAGTTTGTGTGAAGTTTAACACATGAAAACCCAAATTTATAAAATATCTAGTTCATTATGGACCACTTATTGACAGTCATTATTATTTCGGATATATATCTATGGAACGGCACCATATTATCTTATTCTGGAGATGCATCTCCAGAACTTTCCCTAAACAATGAAAAACAAAGCAAATAATAGAACATTCCAGAGATGTATCTCCAGAACTTTTCCAGATACATTTTTAAAACAGAAGTAGATAACAGACAGTGCACAAGAAAAAAATATGAACCAAATGTGCATAAACACCAAATATGAATAAAAAGTGAATATGTAACACTTCATTTATAAATTGAGACACAATAATATACAATTATTCGTTCGATTACACAAAAAATCAAAACGAATTGAAACATGTGTCGTTGGTTAAAATCTATAGGTGGCACCCCCTTGGACTTTTGTGCATTTGAATCCTTTTCAATGTTGTTCAATCTTTCGAATTCTTGCATCATTTCCATAAAATGATCCGGCCACATCTCGGCATTTGCGGTTGAATGAGTCGTCCATTTCAGTGATGTAAGTGATATGGGGCATTCCGGTTTCTAGTAAACTTGAATAAAACGACTTGATTTTAAAAGTCATCCAATACACATGATGTGATCTTTTGGATTTTGAGGTGGTGCGGTGCAGAGTGGAAAATAGTTTTCCGAAAACCTGTAGGGTGTCAGGTCAATGCACACCCTATCATATGCACTTGCAATTAGGTGACTCGTATCAGGGAAGGTCATCCATTTTGACTCCGGTGCCAGACCGCTCAAGCAAGGTACAAGAGACTCATAAACCTCATCGAATTTATCTTTACTTCTGTACAATCGCATGTATGATTCTTTATGCATCTTCAACTCTAGGATAAGTTGATGATGGACATGCGCATGACTATCCTCTCCTTTACCAAGTAAAGCCGAAACGGCTCGGTAACCCTAATTACCGTCCCCCTTAACATTTACAATGCGATCGATATATTTGTGCATAAAAACCGGCATCACGTCGATGAATGGAATCTTCAAAGGAAGCGGCGTCGGAGGTGGTTTGGTAATGCGGGCTCCTGTCATAACACTTTATTAGATTTAGGAGTCGCTGAGTTGGGAAAAGTTTGTCAACGTGTTCAAAATATGAAGGAGACTATGTAGTAGAGTTGTCATTCAGTGTAGGCTTTATTTTCTTTAGAGCACCTTTTATTTTTACCCGTTGAGAAGGCAGTTTCATGTCGGTGGTTTCGGGATATGCAATCTTCCTCAATATTTCTTTGATGTGGAGTTTCATGTTGTCATCAGCCTTCGAAAATCTCTCTTGTATCGCTTCCCATTCGGTCAAAATAGAGATATTCGATTTACCTTTATCTATGCATCCATCATTAACAAACCTAAGTCTTTTCCAATGAGAGTAAACCTCGTCCACTCTTATTGGTAAACCATGTTTCACCTTTTTTGCAATAACACAATCACATGGGAGACCATATCTTTTCCTAATAGTGCAACCACACTTTGCACTATCAGAGCCTACATTATCAGTTCGTTTGGCCTCGTGAAAAATATAGTTCAACCCCGCCCAAGAAATGTTGTTGACCAAATGAGAATAAAGATTATTGTCTTTAAATCGGTGTTCCAAATATTGTTTGTATCTCATTATGTTGCTTTTAAATCTTGTGGTTCACGGAGTCGCAGTCTTGACACAAATCCCCCTTGCTATTTCCCAACCAATTTTTCAAAGTAGCATGGGCCGACTCAACTCTGTTGGTAGTTGTATTTACAAGGTGTCAGACATTATCATTCCACACACAAACTATCTTCTCCTTCGCCTGATCAAGAATGATGCTTTCAACATATTTCAACAAAGCATGATACTTTTAACACACTTTCCGGAAATGAATGACGGAATCGGCATATAATTCTTTTGTCAAAGAATTTATTATACGATTTCATGCATCCATTATTTTTTCAACAATCACACCCGACTTCACCAATTTTCCACCTTCAGACTCTACTTGTTTCGTCCCTACCGCGGCTTTAACCTGACTTCTCACATTCTTTGTTATGTGATACCTACAAAGTAATGCATAAGAAAAGGAAATACCTTTGCAACCGCATTCGTCAATGCAGTATCGCGATCCGTAACAATAGCTTTAGGCATCTCACCTTGGTCCTTTAAAAGTGACCGACACACCTCTAATTCCCAAGTAAAATTGTCCTATTTTTCACACTATAAAAATGCAAAACCAACTGAATATGTCTTCTTAGTTATGGTAACATCAACCATCTCAAATAATGGAAGTCTATACTTGTTGTTCTTACAGGTAGAATCAAGTATGAGCACTGTCGGAAATGTGTTGAACAACTTTATAGAATCTGGATGAGTCCAAAAAATATCTTTAATCGTAACTCCATTGTCGCAAGTTCGGTACCGGGATACGTAACTGTTATCGTCCAACAGTTTCAACAGTTGTTGAATTTCAGCTCTATCTCCCCTAATCGCCTTGTTAGTAAGGTACCGAATGTTATACACTTGCTTGATATTTGATATATTTTCGGTTTTCTTCTGTTTCAATGTTGCAAGTATATGTTTAGGCTGGACAAGATTTAAGGTCATGTCACTAATACATACCTTCTCTTCCGGCTTGAGCCGACATACACTAGGATGATCGGCTAATTTTAAGCATAATTCATGGTTTTGCAAATCACAAATGACATTAAATCTCCATTTTTTGCTAGCCAACATATAACCACAAAGCTTAAATGGACACTCATATTTTCTACTACCCGTGTCTTCTCTTTTAAAATTTCGGACATACGTTCGATAGCTCCCGCTTCTTTCGCACAACTTAGTCTCAAAGACGCTTCTTCTATTCGAGACATTATTCGACCTTCTGATAACCACACCAAATCCAAGTCTAGATGCCACCATACGAATCCATTCGATCATGTTATCACAAATTAAAAAATTTTGCTTATTAATAAACTCGTCGCCAACATCTACTACCTTTACAACAACGCCTTTAACATTCGAAGAAACATCGTTCGAAGAAACTACTTGTTTTAAGATATTATCGAGGTGCACCATATCTATTGGAAACAATAAAAACACAAAAAATAATTAGTCTACTGGTGCAGAAACGGATGGAAAATGAACACATAATTAAACATTCTGGAAAAATATCTCTGAAAAAGTTCATAATCAACACGTTCCAGAGATATATCTCCGGACACTGCGTAAGTTTTTTGTAACAAACTTTCATGATTAATATGAGCAATGTAGATGGAAATGAACAAACTTTACCTGAAATTCGATCTTCTTTTGTTCCCTGTGATATGTTGAACCAAAAGGATGGAGATTTTGAGTGAAAATGGGATTGAGAATGTAGGGTTTTTAGGGGTGAGGGTTTGAGTTGAAAATGAAGTATGGCAAAAATGGGGATTGATCATGTAGTTGGAAAATATATCAGATACTTTCGGAGATATATATCCGAAATAATCTGACATGCAAAGGTGATAGAAAAATTCAAATCGCCGCCAACATATTCCGGAGATATATCTCCGGAACATTTACTGAACTGATTAATATCCATATTTTCTCCAAATCGTTCCGAAGATAAATCTTTAACAAATGCATGGGGCGCCATACAGAATGGTCTTTGTTGAGTGTAAAAATGGTCCGTTAGGATATATATCCTCGGAAACTAAGGATATTATAGAAAATCTGCATGGTGTCTAAGAAATATATGGGGTGCAATAAAAAATGCTCAATATTTTTAATGAGTAAAAAGATGGATAGATATACTAAGAAAAACCAATGATATAATAAGCCCAAGCAATTGATGGGGGATATGTTGAAAATTATGTGTTGCGGTGTATCAACGAGTATTAAATTAGTCAAGACATGCAACTGTGGTGGAACCTGGGAGTCGTATCAACGAGCATTAAATTAGTCAAGACATGCAACTGTGGTGTGGTGGACCCTGGGAGTCGCAACCATACCGTAATTTCAAGTTGGCTTAGTGAAATAATGGCAACAAATAACAACCATAATAATAACAAATCAAGCCTTATAATAATAACTAATCAAATCATATAGTTCGGTTGAAGATATTTTTGGAACAAATCTTATCCAACAAAAAGATTTTATGAAATTAAAATAGTGAGGGACCCGTGCATTCGCACGAGTACTGATATGGTACGCGTATTTTTTTTCAAAGTATAATAAAAATAAATTTAAAAAATTAAAATTTTCAACCAAAAAAATTATTATTTTTAAAAAATATAATAAATTAGTGTCTGTAATCAACAACGAATTTGATACCGTATATAAATATTAATTTTTTTTTACTTATATATTTGTATGTATATAATAATATTTGAATCAACAAAGTATTTTTGTAGTATTTTTTAATATTTATGAATAACACAAATTTGTCCCAAAAAAAATATAAACAAAATTATGTATTTAAAAATAAATTAGTATAATAATACGATTTCAAAAACATTGAAAGTTGTATTAGATAAATAAAATGTTTAAGTTTTTTTAACAGATAAGACAATTATGTTATAAGAGATAATACAATGATCGCTAAATTTATGTTATTCAATATTTGAATCAATAATAAAGTTGGTCCCGTTTATGACAATACTGTTTGTTATCATATATAAAAATGTTTAAATGAAAAATAAATTTTTTCCCGTATATAAATATTAATTTTGTTTTGACATGATTTAGAAATATATTAGAGTCAATAGTGAAGTTGTTTCCGTTTATGAAAATATTAAAATAATAATATTATTTTTGTTTTAATAGCATTTATGAAAACATATAATACACAATGTATTTTTCCTGTATATAAATAACAAATTTGTTTTTACAAAATGTAAAAGTTATTATAATGAACAGTAAATTTGTTCTTGTATACCAAAAAAATTGAATCAATAATAAAATTGTTTCCGTTTATGACAATATTAAAGTTGTTCCATTATATTATCTTTGTTTTAATATAATTTTTAAAAATATTTGTATTAATAGTAAAGTTGTTCCGTATATAAAATATTTGACGTTGGATGAGAACAGCCATAATATGTTACTTACTACTTCCAGACCAGTGGGAGCTTCTTAGTCTTCTTGTAAAAGTAAGCAACTTTTGAAATGAAAATATTCAAACTACCTTATACGGTTATACCATTCCACATGCTTCTGTGAAACAACTTTTGTACTGCAGCTTTTTTTTTAGAAGTATAAAAATTAAACGAAGTGTTTACACTCATATTGCAGAGTATAGTACATCACATGTTCATTCATGTTGTGATTGGTGGAATTATCATTGACATTCTACATCTTGATTTCCTTGTGTATCCTTCATGACACATTGCTCTACCTCAATACTTTTTCCCCATAAAAGAATATACATGCCAACAATAACCAGGGCAGATCCTGCAATACTGCTTATAGCAGTTAGGGATACATTAGGTGCAATGAAAGAAAGAAAAGGTGTGGAAATCATAGAAGAGTTAAGAAAGAAATCAACCTTCCCAAGTATATTTCCTCCTTCAATATAAAGAAATCGAGAAAAGCTACAAATATTTGTTAAAGAGGGGTAAATGCTGCCGTAAAAACTGGACCCCTTTGTTTGACACACCATGACATTGCGACATAGCAGAAGCCTGATCCCACCAATCCCTAGGATCACATAAATAACAATTTTGAGTTCTAAAATTTCTATGTTTAGCCATGAACTTCACAAATATTTTTGAAAATGATTTGAATTTGCTGCAGTCATGAATTCACGCAGTCAGCACATGGGTAGCAGTTTAATAATGTCATAGTCCCAACATTATCGTGCAATCTTTCCACTAATGTTGCAGTGCCTTAGAACCATGTGAAACAATAATATAGACAATGATATAGTATGAGTGCCTCTCTTGTAGCTTTATTTACGTTCTACTTTTGAAAGAGACAGAGGAAACAACATACAGAGTTTGTAGCTTTGTCATACAATTAAGTTGTGGAAATGGTGCATCTTCAGATCCATCCAAAATCACTAAATCTCCTTAATATCACATTTAGGAATGGAAATATTCCATTTATTGGTGTACATACAGACAGAAGGTGGACTAAGGAAGAGGCCTATTCCAGTGTACCTGTGAAATTCAATCTTAGAAGGGTTACATGATTATTGGCCAGGTTCAAAAAACTATAATCCATTCTAGAACAGTAATCTGTAAGTATAAGAAATTGAGAGATGTCGTGATATGCTTAGTACAAAATACCGAACATATTATTTTTACATGCCTTCCTTAGGAGGGTGGAAAGACTCTCCTACTTGCTGCCAGAATTTCGATCCACTTACCTATATAAAATTGGTCAATAAATCAGCTTATTTTAAAAGGCAAAAACAAAGTAATCCATTAGGTTTTTCTCATAACTGCAGTTAACGAAGAAAATATAATTTTTAATACACAATATGGATTAGCCAAGAATAGTTAGTAAAATCCAAAAAAACAAAACCTAATCATCACCGAAGTAGTCACATTAACAAATAATCCACATGTTAGCAAAACTCGCATCCAATTCAGATCGTGTAAACTTACAGAAAGTGTAAATTAATTGTGATAATAATAGAACATCTAATGGTTAATGCTACTGAACTAAAACAAAATGATATGGTCATTACGAACATTTGCATAGGCAACACAACATTTGAAGGACCGCAAAGCAGACATGTAGAAAAAAATATATAATATGCTCCAGAATTAAAATGAAAGTTATTAACCTCATCTTCGCTAAACCGTCAAGAATTACATATCCTCTCCAAAAGTTCTCCTCGAGCTGCATACTCCATCACTATGGCAAAATGAGTAGAAGTCAAAACCACCTAAACAATCATAACTCCTACAGAAACATACATACAAGAGGATACATAAATCATAACTCCCACAGAAACATACATACAAGAATTACTGATCTTTACACTCTTTAGCAATAGTTACAGTCTATTGTTCCTCTTAAAGTGGGATCTCTTCAAGCGTTCCGAACACGTCATCGTCTCAAATGTTACGTAAATCAGTTGGAAACCAATGTGAAATTTCTGAATCAAGTTCCTCAGACCACTTGAATTTTAATCCTCAACCTGAATTAGCTTTTCAAACTCGTCCCTTCTCCGAACATCATCGTAATGATGTATGCCGTAGTCCTCTTGATGTGGCTGAAAACGCCAATTTAAAAACACAGAATTTTTAACATCAACATGAATAATTGCAGTTTCTGAATTTTCACTATCACTATTCTTAAACACCTTAGAGAATCCAAAATCTGCAATCTTAGCTTCTAAGTCTTCACTTAGAAGAATGTTAGCTGATTTTACATCTCTGTGTATTATAGGTGGCTTGCATCCATGGTGTAGATAATCCAATCCTTCAATCCAAAACACATCATTCATCAAAATATCACAAAGTTATAAAAGAATATAGTTGCACAAAAAGTAAAGGTATATTAACCCTCTGCAGCATCGATTTCTATTTGAATTCTCCTTTCCCAACTCAAGCAATGTGAACTTTTTTCTGCAATCGTGATAAATAAATCACATTGAAACATGTTATCATTCATCAATTATTAAGCACGATATGGAGCAATGAAGGTTCTATATACCTGAGAGATTTTCTTTTAGGTTGCCATTAGCCAAGTACTCATATATGAGAGCCATCTTGTCACCTTCATCACAATAGCCAATGAAGGATACCAAATTTTTGTGATGAACTGTCATCAAAAGTTCAGCCTACAAGCCATTGTTATTTTTTAATCGTAAACTAAATCTTATCATGAATCGTAAGATACATTATCAATAAAATTTAGTAGTGATTCATTAGAATGAATCGGGACATATCATAGTCAATCGAGATTCAAAGTGAGAATCATTTTCAAATAGATATATAGATACTGGAGATTTGCATCAACTTCGTTTAAATTTTGATTGAATTGAGATACAACTTACATGTATTGTAAGTACTGTAAGATACTGATAACCATGCATGGTGCTAATTATTTACCTCCGTTTGAAATTCCTTCGGGCCCTGAGGTGAAGACGCGGAAAGCATCTTCACTGCAATTTTATTGCCATCTTTCATCTGACCACTATAAACACTTCCAAATCCTCCCCTCCCAATGACCAATTCAAAGTTGCGGGTGATGGACATCACCTCAGTATAAGTGTATTGTAACTTCTTTGATACTACAGTCCCTACACTTTTGTTGAGCATATTCATCTCCTCCTCTATATTAAAAAACAAATACAATGAGTTTATGCATGTCTATAAGGTTCTGTGGTGACTGTAACGCCCCGATTTATTTAGCCGTATTTAATTATTCCATTTATGTGAAATTTTGTGAATTGTGTGATTTATTGTGTTTCATGTTAATGCATCATGTTTGGGCATTGAGAGTTTTGTGGCATAAATGTGTCACATTTTGAACTAACATCCACTGGTGGAAGTTAGTGTTATTTTTGGTTATGTCACATTTTGAACTAACATCCACTGGTGGAAGTTAGTGTTATTTTTTGTTATGTCACGTTTTACACTTGAGTTCCACTGGTGGAAGTTAGTGAGTTTTTGACCTTTTTGTTATGTGTTGCCTTATATTTAGGAATCTTAATATTATGTGAAGTGATATAAAGAGCATGAATTTAATTTAGTGTTATTTGAGCACGACAGGTGGATTTTTTTGAATTGTGTAAATTAAATGAGTTTTACCTGTTAATTGGATAATTTTTCTGATTAGGTAAAATATTTCCAATAAATTATAATTTCTTTTCAACTTTTATTTCCTGAAATATATTTCATCGCTGTTTAAGTTTTATCGCATTTTGAGAGCGTTTGGGAGATATTTGAGCTGAGGGGTATTTTGGTCTTTTTGGGGGTAGATATTTTATAAAAAGAAAGAAAAGAGAGAAAAGATAGTAAGGAAAAGAAAAAGAAATAAGAGAAAGAGAAGAGAAGAGAAAAGAGAGGAAAGAAAAGGGAGAAGAGGAAAAGTGGGAAAATCGAGAAATTCATCCGTTTAAAGCGCGAATAATTGGGTAAGGGTGAGAAGTTTCAATTATATTTAAATTGTGTATGTATATGTGTATGTTTTCTTGGAATGTTTGCTTGTTTTTCATAGTTTTCATTTCTAGGTTGAAAATGGTAGAAATGAATAGAAATCGATGTTTTCACGGACGAAAGTCGGAATAAATTGCGTAGTTGTGTCGAGTAATGTTAGGCCGTGATCGAGTATGCTTGTTTTATCGAATTTGGTTGAGTTTGTAAGTTTTTGCATTTTTGGAGAATTGAGAGTTTAAGATTCGGAGTGAAATCGAAAGTCGTAGAATTCACGTTTAATTGTTCTAAATCACTACTATATGTTTGGTATGAATGAGTATGTGTTTGTTTCGAAAAAAATAATTGAATCGGTCGGATTTTCGGACAAAATTGCTCAAACCCGTAGCAGCCCGCAGGGAATTTTCTGGTGTTTGACAAAACTTCAAAAATTCATAACTCTTGAACCGTAAGTCGGTTTTGACCCCCGTTCGAAGCGTTGGAAAGCTAACGAGATGTTATTTCTAGGAAAAATAGTTTTGAGGTCTGTATATGGTTCAATTATAGAAGAAAATTGAAACCGTATTGTTGTGTTAATTTTTACCGTCGTGAATGCGTGCGATTGAGGTGTTATCGTGCAATATGCTTTTGTTATATAACGTATAGCTTGTGCGTATTGTTATACGATGTGTTGTGGGTAGCCTTATGGCGTGAATCCTAGATTGTGGAAATTATTGTGAATTGTGGCCTTTTGGCAAATAAATGCATTGTTTAAATTAAATGTAAATGCATGTTAATTGTGAAAGAGTTCGTTGCCGTTTGGGTGGTAAAGCGATGCTCGTTGCCGTTTGGTGTAATTGATGTGAATTGGTGTGAATGCATATGATAATATGCTTGTTGTTGTGATTTGTGGTTAATGATGAATGCATTGTTTGAATTGATTTTCAATGCATGATTATTGATGTTGAAATGGTTCACATGGTTGTATATATGTATGCCTTGGATTGTCATGAGTCATTTGTATGCCAATCATCATGATATGCATTGTTGTGACGTCCTGAGTGACGGTTTGGTTCCAGAGAGAATCCGCTATAACATCGTGTGCCTATGTGAGGACCTAAAGCGATGGTTATAGACGATCGTGTGTCCATGTGGGGACCTAAAGCGATCGGATTGTGTGCTCATGTGGAGACCTAAAGCAATCCATAACGTCGTGTGCTCATGTGGAGACCTAAAGCGACGGGTGAACATCGTATGCCCGACGGGGTGTTACTTGAGCGACCCTCAGTAACGAGCGATGGTTCCAATAGTTCCTGAGTGAATTGGTGATGAGACATGAAATGTTGGAAGTCGGTACCGCATGGCATTTGCATAGAGTCGTTGTGTCGGTCCCTGTGCATTTGCATAAATCATGGATTCATTATGTGTGAGAATTGTGAATGGATGCATTATGTGTGGAAACTCATGAATGGATTGATTGTGTGAATATGTTATTATGTGGGCATAACTGATATATGCTATGTGTTCGGATTGTCGGAAATATGTTATGCATCTGTGGTTTGCTATATGTATTGGTATGTGATGCGTGAGGTGAGAATAACTGTGTATGTGATTTTTATGTGTGTTTGCATATTATTATGCAATCTTGATTTTAGTTGTTATTTCTCACCCTTCTGCTATGGTTTGTTGCTCTATGAGGCAGTTGCAGATTTGTGTCTTGGAGGCTTTTGTGAAGATTAGTTCTCCATCTGTTTGTCGGTCTTGGTGTCTACTCTGATACGTAGCACGGGAGTCGGGGAACGATTATGTTATATTTGTATACAATTGTAGGATTTATTTTGTATTATCTTGTTTGTATTTTGGATGTTAACAAACAATTTATTTTGTAAAACAAGTCGGTTATGGATCTTTCTGCTTTATTCCATAATTGACCTTTCCTTTTGTTGGAAAAAGTTTCCTCTTTGAGGGTATTCTATTTTGTGCTATGTATTAAAAATATATGAGCATGGATGATGTTTTGTTTATTTAAATGTGACATCCTTGTTTCTGTCGGAAAAATAAATTTTTAGTTACTCTGATTTTATTTATGTATTATTTATTCGAGATGGGAATTGGGGTGTTACATTAGTGGTATCAGAGTAGGTCGGTCCGTCCGGCCAAGTTGTTGAGTCAGTTTGTGTGACAGTTGAATACTGTCGATATTGGTTGTCCCTTAGTACGTGATATGTGTGTGGAGCACTGTCAGTACTTTCTGGCTTTTCTAATCCTTTGTCTTCGGGATTGAGAATGAGATAAGTGAGGGAGAAGCTGGTACTTCTCCAAGTTGCTTCAGGTGTGGAGCGTTGGCTCAGTGTGTTGTGAATTGCAAGATTGTAAGTGCTCTTTGGACATTATGGTTCCCGGTTCCGGAGGGAATGCAGAGGTAAGGTTTATGTCAACTGAGGATTTGTGCCTTAGGTAGTTTTGTGCAGGATGCAAGGGATGCTATTATAGTTTGGTAAAGGCGGTCTATGCCCCATCATGATTGTCGGCTGTCTATTGACAAATTGAGGAACTGATCACCCTTAATCTCTTGTTGATAGTGGACGGGAATTATGTTGGATGGAATAGACGTGTCTTTCCGGCTTTGATAATGTGTACAATAAATTATTTGGAATTAAGGAAGTGCTTACGGATTGTTTTGTTGAGTCGATGAAGATTCTAATATCGGAAGATGAGACGGATTAAAGGTTTTAATATGTTGGTCAGGTTGGGAAGTCATTGAGAGAGAATGATTGGGTTTTATTTAAGGACTGCTTCTCAGAGCGTAGAGATTGAACTTAATTGGACGAAGGTGAATAGTTGAGGTTTATATCTGCTAAGTAAGTAGGAAACTCTTAGTAGATGGGACTAAGATGTTTGTTTTGTCTGTGATGATAGTGTTCTGGGAAATTGGCAGGATGTCATAGTGATGGGCCATCAGTTGTGCACGGTTTTCAGATGTGTATTTGGATGGAAGATTAAGGTGTTGTCTTAGAAGAGCTCCAGCTTTTTTAGTAACAAAAAGGAATGGATGATTGAACGGAATAACAAGTATAACGGTATTGAGATTATGGAAAGCAAAACTTAGAGTTCTGGTGATGTTTGAAGTCTTGGGAGTTATAGGGCATTAATGGAAATCTTGAGAAAACCCTTAGGTGTGGATGTAATTTTGGGGAGTTCTTTTTGGTTGGTTGTTGCTACATGTTGGAATTTGTTGAATTGGACGACCAGGAGAAAAAAATTGTGTATGGATTACTGACAGTTGATTAAGGTAACGATTGAGAATGAGCAAACCTTGCCCTGTTTCCGTTCTGATTGGATTCGCCAGGTGTTCGCACGGCGAAGGTCACAGCGAAGGCTCGCGAGAGCTTCGCACTGCGAAGGGGAACGCAAAGATTCGCTGGATGGTTCGCACTGCGAGCGATGGGAATTTTCTAGGCTATTTTGCTTCTGACTTGGTCCGCTGGTACACTCGCACTGCGAATGAAGTAGCGAAGGATTCGCTGGGTTGTTCGCATTGCGAACATGACAGATCTTTCCAAATTATTTCGTTCATAACTTTGGCTTCGTTTATCCGATTTAAACGTTCTTTGTATCGTTGTGGAGCTATGAAAGAGTTCTATGTCTTGGAGAGTGGAAATAATATTTATGGAATGGAATTTTGGTCGAGTATTGGGATTAATCGGAATTACGTGAATTACGTAAAATGGAACTGTTAAAACGTTAAAAGCTTCGAGCCATGCGTCTGGAGTGTTTGTGGAGGGGATGAATCGTATCTTCCATATTTAATTGGATAAGTTTGTAGTGGTTTCGATTGAGGATATTAGGATTTGGTATGAAACTCAGAGGAATAACAGGTAGAGTGTTTGAGATTTGAACTACAAGTGTTGAAAAGAGATGAAGTGTTATGCTAAGTTATTCAAGAGAGAATTTGGGTTGAAAAAGGTTAGTTTTCTTGGATATGTTATTTCAGATGAGAGTATGGTTAAGGATTCATCGGAAATAGATGCAGTTCTACAATGAGAAGCTCCGAAGTTGGTTAAGGTGATTAGAAGCTTTTTGGACATTAGTTGGTTATTACCGGAGGTTATGGAGGGTTTTTCCAATTTAGCGTTTCTGTTACTTCGGTGGACTTGCAAAGGGTGAGTCGTTTGCTTTGGATGTTCATTGTGAGGAAAGTTAAGAGGGTTAAAGTGGAATTTGTCTACGACTCCAGTTTTGATTCTGCGTGATCCTGATGAATCGTTGTGAGGTATTGTGAGGTGTCTTTGATGAGTTTAGTCAGTGTGTTAATGCAAGAGGGTAAAGTCGTGGCTTATGCTTTACTACCATTGAGGATTCCTAAAAGGATTTATACTATTCAGGATTTGGAATTGGTTGCGGTGGTTTGGTGTTGGAAATTTGGAGGTATTGTCTTTATGGTTCTAAGGTTCGAAGTGTTTGGTAATCGCAAGAGTTTAGAGTACTTGGTGGATCTGAAAGAATAGAGTATGAGACAAAGAGGATGGTTAGAATTTATGATGAGTTATGATTGTAGTTGGAATAGCCTGTTGGTAAAGCTATGGTTGTGTCTGACGAGTTAAGCCGAAAGTTTTTATGTAAGTCTGTTTTGATGGTCAGAGAATTAGAATGATTTGAGCAGTTCAGAGACTTGTGTCTGGTGTGAGAGATAACACAGTAGAGTGTGAAGTTGGATATATTAAAAGTGAATAGTGATTTTTGGTGAATATGAGAAAGAGTTAGACTTTGGACGTGAGATTGATAGTTTTGATGGTTACGAGTAATCAGAGTGCGCAGCGGAAGTGTGTTGTGGCACGTTTTGTATTTGCGTGTGTGACTTATAAGAATTCATAAGTTGAACATTGGGAACATGTAGGAATGGTAAGACTATTGGACATTTCAGTATGGAAGTGTTAGGCGAAAGGTTTAAAGATTAATCAGGTACTAATATGTAGTTGGGTGTTTTGGTCGTATGTTCGATTGGTGAATCGTAGCATTGTTGTAATGTTGTTGTATGACAAGGATGTTTCGTATTCTGGTTTTGTAGAGGTTGTTTGATCGATGTTGTGTCGTGGAACTTGTGTTCTTGTTGTGTTCTGGTTCAAGAGTGAACCTGTGTGTGTTCGTAACTTGGGTATTCCTTTGAGTCGTGAGTTGGTCGTCAAGTGCATTGTATGGGCTTTGCATCTTGTCGTTGTTGTGATCGTTGTCGTGTCGTTGTTGTAGTTGCTGTTAGCAAGGTGGTTTGTCAGTTTGTGGTATTCGTAGTGTGCCTTTGGTTGGCATGTTGGTTTGTTGGTCGGATGCGAGAGTCGTGTCCGGGGTTGTTCGTCTCAGTTATATTTTCGAGGACGAAAATTTCTAAGTGGGGGAGAATTGTAACGCCCCGATTTATTTAACCGTATTTAATTATTCCATTTATGTGAAATTTTGTGAATTGTGTGATTTATTGTGTTTCATGTTAATGCATCATGTTTGGGCATTGAGAGTTTTGTGGGATAAATGTGTCACATTTTGAACTAACATCCACTGGTGGAAGTTAGTGTTATTTTTGGTTATGTCACGTTTTACACTTGAGTTCCACTGGTGGAAGTTAGTGAGTTTTTGGCCTTTTTGTTATGTGTTGCCTTATATTTAGGAATCTTAATATTATGTGAAGCGATATGAAGAGCATGAATTTAATTTAGTGTTATTTGAGCACGACAGGTGGATATTTTTGAATTGTGTAAATTAAATGAGTTTTACCTGTTAATTGGATAATTTCTCTGATAGGTACAATATTTGCAATAAATTATAATTTCTTTTCAACTTTTATTTCCAGAAATATATTTCATCGCTGTTTAAGTTTTATCGCATTTTGAGAGCGTTTGGAAGATATTTGAGCTGAGGGGTATTTTGGTCTTTTTGGGGGTAGATATTTTATAAAAAGAAAGAAAAGAGAGAAAAGATAGTAAGGAAAAGAAAAAGAAAGAAGAGAAAGAGAAGAGAAGAGAAAAGAGAGGAAAGAAAAGGGAGAAGAGGAAAAGTGGAAAAACCGAGAAATTCATCCGTTTAAAGCGCGAATAATCGGGTAAGGGTGAGAAGTTTCAATTATATTTCGATTGTGTATGTATATGTGTATGTTTTCTTGGAATGTTTGCTTGTTTTTCATAGTTTTCATTTCTAGGTTGAAAATGGTAGAAATGAATAGAAATCGATGTTTTCACGGACGAAAGTCGGAATAAATTGCGTAGTTGTGTCGAGTAATGTTAGGTCGTGATCGAGTATGCTTGTTTTATCGAATTTGGTTGAGTTTGTAAGTTTTTGCATTTTTGGAGAATTGAGAGTTTAAGATTCGGAGTGAAATCGAAAGTCGTAGAATTCACGTTTAATGGTTCCAAATCACTACTATATGTTTGGTATGAATGAGTATGTGTTTGTTTCGAAAAAAATAATTGAATCGGTCGGATTTTCGGACAAAATTGCTCAAACCCGTAGCAGCCCGCAGAGAATTTTCTGGTGTTTGGCAAAACTTCAAAAATTCATAACTCTTGAACCGTAAGTCGGTTTTGACCCCCGTTCGAAGCGTTGGAAAGCTAACGAGATGTTATTTCTAGGAAAAATAGTTTTGAGGTCTGTATATGGTTCAATTATAGCAGAAAATTGAAACCGTATTGTTGTGTTAATTTTTACCGTCGTGAATGCGTGCGATTGAGGTGTTATCGTGCAATATGCTTTTGTTATATAACGTATAGCTTGTGCGTATTGTTATACGATGTGTTGTGGGTAGCCTTATGGCGTGAATCCTAGATTGTGGAAATTATTGTGAATTGTGGCCTTTTGGCAAATAAATGCATTGTTTAAATTAAATGTAAATGCATGTTAATTGTGAAAGAGTTCGTTGCCGTTTGGGTGGTAAAGCGATGCTCGTTGCCGTTTGGTGTAATTGATGTGAATTGGTGTGAATGCATATGATAATATGCTTGTTGTTGTGATTTGTGGTTAATGATGAATGCATTGTTTGAATTGATTTTCAATGCATGATTATTGATGTTGAAATGGTTCACATGGTTGTATATATGTATGCCTTGGATTGTCATGAGTCATTTGTATGCCAACACTACAACAGATAAGACCTTAGACAACGCTTTTTTTGCCCTTAGACAGTGCTTTTAAGCGCTGTCTAAACCTGCACTGCTATAGGTTTAGACAGCGCTTTGGGTAATACCAAAAGCGCTGTCTAAAGGGGGGTATATTTAATGAAAAGTGCTGTCTATGGTACCTTTAGACAGTGCTTTTTGACATTATAAGGTATACCTTAGACAACGCTTTTGGGAAAAGCGCTTTCTAAGCCTTACCTTTTTTGACATTTTTTTGGTATACCTTAGACAGCGCTTTCAGCAAAAGCGCTGTCTAATCCCTACCTTTTTTGACATTTTTTTGGTATACCTTAGACAGCGCTTTCTCCAAAAGCGCTGTCTAAGGTCAACCTTTTTGAACTTTTTTAGGTATACCTTAGACAGCGCTTTTGTCAAAAGCGCTTTCTAATCCCCACCTTAGACAGCGCTTTCACCAAAAGCGTTGTCTAAGGTATACGAAAAATTTTATATAAATTTTTTTAAACCACAATTTTTACCAGGTTTTTTCAACCAGAATTTGACCTGTTTTTCAACCAGCAATTTTTTTCAGAAAAATACCACAATTTGGAGATTCAAATCAATCCAATTTATCCTATTTAAATGTACCAATTTACACCAAAATAATATATCCCAAACAATTGGCAATTCAAACAAATATATATATATTTAAAATTACAAACCAAAATTATATATACACCTATTTATAATTACAAATCATTACATTTTTTCTACAAATGCACATATTACTTATACTAGTACTTTTGCATCCAACCAAAGCATTGCTTCAAATCTACATTATAGGTCCTGAAAACACAAAGATTGTAATTCAATTAAAAGAATACATAAACAAAGTTACACATATTTAAATTCTCATCAATTAAAGTAAGAGTACAATATTATACCTTGTAAAATTCCGAGCTCCATAATGTATTGACACCAATCCTCTTTAATTTCATCCAATTGAGAAATTGAGTAATGAGCACACTTGCATTCATCAAAGTACTACATAATAATATAACATAGTTTGATTTAGTTTTAACTATTTCATTAGACATGAGAGATATGTGTTAATATTAAAATAACTCATAAGTTGAATAGAAATATAATAAAGAAATCAAGTATATAACAAATTTTACCTCTTTCACTAACATCTCTTTCTTTTCTTGGTTGGAATATGAATTACTTGTTTCTTAGCAATGCGGACGGATGAATGGATCCAAATTCCCTCGTTATGGTCATTTATGATATATGACTCATCCGCTATAAGATCCTCATCTTGATCATTTCTATTCAACTCATTCCGTCTAATGCATGACTCATTCTCAACATCAATATCACATTGATCTACACCGCTATCATCAACCACTTTGTTAGATAGAAGCACTATAGACCATTTCGCACTCGTCGGGTCAGTGACATAGAACACTTGTCTAGCTTAAGATGCTAGAATAAAAGGCTCATCTTTGTACCCCACCCTATTAAGATCCACTTGCAAAAATCCAGACTTATCCATTCGTATGCCACTACTATTTACCCACTTGCAACCAAAGATTGGAATCTGAAACTTCTCGTAATCAAGCACCCAAATGTGCTCAATAACTCCAAAATATGACAGATTTGCATATTTGGGGTTTAAGTCCTTCATACTTGATATGTGCATTGCTTCAGCTAGGACGGTGACACCACTATTTTGCATAGTACTTTTATCGTCTTGTTCTTTGGTATAAAATGTGTATCCATTAATTGCGTATGCGCTATGAGAATACACATGCAAACTTGGACCATATGCCAAACATCTTAACCTTTCTGTTACTGAAGCAGGATCTGAAGAGCGCTTCGAATAAATATGATCCTTTAACCATTGTATGAAACTTTGATTGTGCTCTCATACTATCCAATTTTCATTTCTGTTCTGATTTAACCTTCGGAGTACATCCTTGTGCATCTCAACATATGGCTCAACCTCATTATCATTGTGCAGAACATACAAATGCACTTGATCCCGTTCATCCCTTGATACTGTCACAATTTTATTTCCAATTAATTTTTTACCATCCTTTTTTTCAAAAATATGAGCTTTGGGGAGTCCAATCGACTGAACATTGGACAAATATTCAGTACAAAACTCAACCGCTTCTTCAACAATGTATCGTTCAACAATACACCCCTCTGGTCGACTTCGGCTTTTCACGTACCCTTTTAATATTTTCATATAACGTTCAGCAGGGTACATCCATCTCATATAAGCTGGTCAACACAACTGTGTCTCTTTCACAAGATGAACAACTAGATGTACCATTATGTCAAAAAAAGAGGGAGGAAAATACATTTCAAGCTCACACAAGGTAATAACTATATCTTTTTGTAGTGTTGGTAAGATATCGGGATCGATTACCTTACTACAAATTGACCTAAAGAAAAAACATAAATTAGTTATGGCGCTTCTTACTTTCACTGGCAAAATAGAACGTATACCTATTGGTAGAAAGTGTTCCATTATAACATGGCAGTCGTGTGTCTTTAAACTCTTCAACGTGAGGTCTTTCATAGACACAAGTCTTCTGACATCTGAAGAGTATCCTTCTGGAACTTTAACTCCACTCAGAAACTCACACAATATTTTCTTCTCCTTTTTAGACAGAGTAAAAGCAGCAGGTGGTAGATATGTTCGTCTTCCTTTCTTCACGGGTGCTAATTCAGTTCTAATCCCCATCGCTACCAAGTCTTTTCTTGCTTTAAGGCCATCCTTAGTCTTTCCTTTTATATTGAGTAACGTACCAATAACACTTTCAAATACATTTTTCTTAATATGCATAACATCGAGAAAATGTCTCACATACAAAGACTTCCAATATGGCAATTCAAAAAATATCGACCTCTTTTTCCACCCACCTTTGACAACCTTATGTGCAAAAGGTTTGCCAAACTCAGTACGCATATCTTTCACCTTTTTAAAAACTTGGTCACCTGACAACATAGGTGGAGCTCTACCTTGTTCGGTGTCTCCATTGAATTCTTGTCTCCACCCACGGTAGTGATGTTTGGCATTTAAGAATCTACGATGACCGAGAAAGACATTCTTATGACCAAACTCCAATCGCTTCGAAACTGTTTTATCTTCACAAATAGGACACGCTTTTTCACCTTTTATGCTGTACCCTGATAGATTCCCGTAAGCTGGAAAATCATTAATTGTGCCAAACAACATCGCCCTCAAATTGAAAATTTCTTTCCTATATCCATCATAAACCTCCACACCGTTCTCCCACAATATCTTTAAATCTTCGATCAAAGGTGTCAAGTATACGTCTATGTCATTCCCTGGTTGTTTAGGCCCAGAGATTAACATAGATAACATCATGTACTTACGCTTCATGCATAGCGACGGAGGTAGGTTATAAATCATAAGAATCACAGGCCATGTGGTATGTGAGATACTTTGAAGACCATGCGGGTTCATTCCATAAGTAGATAATGCCAAGCGAAGGTTTCTTGCTTCTTCTCCAAAGTCAGGATAATCATTATCAATTTTTGACCACTGTGGTGAATCAGCCGGATGTATCAACTTTCCATCAATAATTCTTTCATCTGCATGCCAAGTCAGGTGTCTTGCATCGGTTTCACTACGAAACATGCGCCTAAATCTCGGTATTATAGGAAAATACCATAAGACCTTGGCTGGAGACAATTTTTTCTTATATCGAGACAAACCACATTTAGGGCACTCAGTTAACGATGCATATTCGTTTCGAAACAAAACGCAATCGTTTGGACAAACATGTATCTTATCATAGCTCATGCCAATAGAGCACAACATTTTTTTGGCCTCATAGGTTCGATTGGGAAGAACATTATCCTCCGGTAGCATTTCTCTCAAAAGGGCCAACAACTCTGTGAAACTTTTATCCGACCATACATTGCCCGCCTTTAAGTTGTACAACTTCAATACCGCAGACAGTCTTGTGAATTTAGTGCAACCTTGATAGAGCGGTTTCTCTGCATCGCTTACCAACCTCTCAAACATTTCGGGACAATCATGAAGATCTTCTACAACTGCTTCTGCAATCTCTTCGACTCGATCACAATCGTATGTTTCTGTGTCTTTATCATCTGAAGCATAGGTAATATTACTTTTCCCCGTCGGTTCAACATTCTCGTTAATTTTCTCACCATGATGTATCCAACACTTATAACTTCGATCAATTCCATTCATCAGTAAATGCGATTTCAATCCATCCGCGTCAACCCTACCCACATAACAACAACCCAAGCAAGGACATTTTATTCGATTGAGCTCTTCAGCGTCAGCGTGTTGAACAGCAAACTTAACGAAATCCAATACCCCATTCTCGTACTCTTTGGACAATCGATCGGCATCCATCCATTTTTTATCCATGGTTTTCCTACTTATTAAGGTCAACAAAATAACATTAATTCAACTATAGTAATCAAGAAATGAACAAGTTTGATAGTGTTTAATATGTAACTGGTTGAATTTCTTATGTTTTAGTGAAATGTTTATGTTCATTATATTTGTTTATTAACTCAACCATCTCAAATTCTAGAATTTTGAGGCTTCAAAAACAAGCTTTGAATTCTAAAATTCAGAGGACATTTCCATCAATTTTAAGAGTTTTTTAGAAGATTTAAGAGGTGGAAAAAATAAAACTAAACTAAACTATTTATAAGTCTTAATATAAAATATGTTTTAAAATAGAACTCATTAACAAACTCATCAAACATACTCATCAAACATACACATCCACTACAAAACTTCATTAACAAAACTTCATTAACAAAACTCATTAACAAACTCATCAAACATACTCATTCACTACAAAACTTCATTAACAAAACTTCAAACATACTCATTCACTACAAAACTTCATTAATAAAATAGTCCAACATAACTTCATTAACAAAACTCATCAAACATACTCATTCACTACAACATTGTAAAGCAACAAAACCCTACAACAACAATGTAAAGCAACAAAACCCTATTCTTCACAACAACGACGTACCTTTAACGACGGTAACAACGGCAATGCAAGAACGAAATGTATCAGTTACAAAGAGCAGAAACGAACGACGGCAATGAGTTCGCAACGGACGACAATACAACGACGGCAACGGACGGACGGCAATGCAACGACGGCAACAACGAACGACGGCACGGTGGAGGACGGTTGATGGTGAAGGTTTGAGTTCGCAAGGGTTTTAAGCTCAGTTCGCAAGGGGAGAAGAAAGAGCGGAAATATGAAAATGAATACTGACTATTCATATATTTTAATTTAATTCGACCTTAGACAGGGCTTTTCATAAAAGCGCTTTCTAAGGTGGACCTTAGACAGCACTTTTAAAAGCGCTTTCTAAGGTTGGCCTTAAACAGCGCTTTTGATTTTATTTTATTTTTATTTTTAAGACCTTAGAAAGCGCTTTTAAGGAAAGCGCTGTCTAATATTTTCCTTTAATTTTTTTTTTAAATTAATAAAACTTTAGAAAGCGCTTTTTACCGAAGCGCTGTCTAAGGTCTTATATATTTTTTAAATTTATAAGACCTTAGAAAGCGCTTTTAACTAAAGCGCTGTCTAATATTTTCCATTAAATTTTTTTAAAAAATTTATAAGACCTTATAAAGCGCATTTGACCAAAGCGCTGTCTAAGGTCTTATATTTTTTTGCGCTTTTATTTTTTTAAATGACTAGTTTCCTTGTTTTTAACTTATAGCATCGCTTTTGTATTAAAGCGCTGTCTAAGGTGCGATGTTATAACTTACTTTTGTTGTAGTGCAAGCATCATGATATGCATTGTTGTGACGTCCTGAGTGACGGTTTGGTTCCAGAGGGAATCCGCTATAACATCGTGTGCCTATGTGAGGACCTAAAGCGATGGTTATAGACGATCGTGTGCCCATGTGGGGACCTAAAGCGATCGGACTGTGTGCTCATGTGGAGACCTAAAGAAATCCATAACGTCGTGTGCTCATGTGGAGACCTAAAGCGACGGGTGAACATCGTATGCCCGACGGGGTGTTACTTGAGCGACCCTCAGTAACGAGCGATGGTTCCAATAGTTCCTGAGTGAATTGGTGATGAGACATGAAATGTTGGAAGTCGGTACCGCATGGCATTTGCATAGAGTCGTTGTGTCGGTCTCTGTGCATTTGCATAAATCATAGATTCATTATGTGTGAGAATTGTGAATGGATGCATTATGTGTGGAAACTCATGAATGGATTGATTGTGTGAATATGTTATTATGTGGGCATAACTGATATATGCTATGTGTTCGGATTGTCGGAAATATGTTATGCATCTGTGGTTTGCTATATGTATTGGTATGTGATGCGTGAGGTGAGAATAACTGTGTATGTGATTTTTATGTGTGTTTGCATATTATTATGCAATCTTGATTTTAGTTGTTATTTCTCACCCTTCTGCTGTGGTTTGTTACTCTATGAGGCAATTGCAGATTTGTGTCTTGGAGGCTTTTGTGAAGATTAGTTCTCCATCTGTTTGTCGGTCTTGGTGTCTGCTCTGATACGTAGCACGGGAGTCGGGGAACGATTATGTTATATTTGTATACAATTGTAGGATTTATTTTGTATTATCTTGTTTGTATTTTGGATGTTAACAAACAATTTATTTTGTAAAACAAGTCGGTTATGGATCTTTCTGCTTTATTCCATAATTGATCTTTCCTTTTGTTGGAAAAAGTTTCCCCTTTGAGGGTATTCTATTTTGTGCTATGTATTAAAAATATATGAGCAGGGATGATGTTTTGTTTTTTTAAATGTGACATCCTTGTTTCTGTCGGAAAAATAAATTTTTAGTTACTCTGATTTTATTTATGTATTATTTATTCGCGATGGGAATTGGGGTGTTACAGTGACAAAAGTAAATTTTTAACGAATTGATTCTGTAAAATAAAATTGAAAAACGACCGATTCTGCAAAATTGATTCTGGCTATAAGTAAATTGAATGTTAAGTGGTTTATGTTTGGATAAAATTGGTTTGAACAATAAATTCAAGACAAAATCAATCATAGAGTCAAATTCTTCAAATTATAGCTTCAAGTTAGAATCATAAAATTGGTTTGAACAATAAATTCAAGACAAAATCAATCGTAGAGTCAAATTCTTCAAATTATAGCTTCAAGTTAGAATCAATTTTATCTGAGAATATCCAAGCATTATCTCTAGAATCAGTTTAGTCTCCTCGAGAAGTGGATTATCTTTTTCTTCCTTTTAAACTAAGTAAAATCTTGAGTATTGAAAATCATATGGAAGGAGTTACAAATTAGTAAAGCAGGACTTACCTGATTGTGTATTTCTTCTTCTAAGCTTCCAATGGAGAATGGGAATGACTAACAGAACTATAACTGATACTATTGGTGCAACAATGGGCGCAATTACCTTCTTTTTTTACTTGAACCAGAAAGATTTTGATCATCCACACTATAAGACGCTTCTTCTATTCGAGACATTATTCGACCTTCCGATAACCACACCAAATCCAAGTCTAGATGCCACCATACGAATCCATTCGATCATGTTATCACAAATTAAAAAATTTTGCTTATTAATAAACTCGTCGCCAACATCTACTGCCTTTACAACAACGCCTTTAACATTCGGAGAAACATCGTTCGAAGAAACTACTTGTTTTAAGATATTATCGAGGTGCACCACATCTATTGGAAACAATAAAAACACAAAAAATAATTAGTCTACTGGTGCAGAAACGGATGGAAAATGAACACATAATTAAACATTCTGGAAAAATATCTCTGAAAAAGTTCATAATCAACACGTTCCAGATATATATATCTCCGGACACTGCGTAAGTTTTTTGCAACAAACTTTCATGATTAATATGAGCAATGTAGATGGAAATGAACAATCTTTACCTGAAATTCGATCTTCTTTTGTTCCCTGTGATATGTTGAACCAAAAGGATGGAGATTTGGAGTGAAAATGGGATTGAGAATGTAGGGTTTTTAGGGGTGAGGGTTTGAGTTGAAAAAAAAGTATGGCAAAAATGGGGATTGATCATGTAGTTGGAAAATATATCAGATACTTTCGGAGATATATATCCGAAATAATCTGACATGCAAAGGTGATAGAAAAATTCAAATCGCCTCCAACATATTCCGGAGATATATCTCCGGAACATTCA
Organism: Lathyrus tuberosus; assembly: GCA_022829125.1. NCBI lineage: Eukaryota > Viridiplantae > Streptophyta > Magnoliopsida > Fabales > Fabaceae > Lathyrus > Lathyrus tuberosus. The sequence continues at coordinate 2,374,970 of JALAZF010000503.1, read as the reverse complement.
CTGAACTGATTAATATCCATATTTTCTCCAAATCGTTCCGAAGATAAATCTTTAGCAAATGCATGGGGCGCCATACAGAATGGTCTTTGTTGAGTGTAAAAATTGTCCGTTCGGATATATATCCTCGGAAACTAAGGATATTATACGAAATCTGCATGGTGTCTAAGAAATATATGGAGTGCAATAAGAAATGCTCAATATTTTTAATGAGTAAAAAGATGGATAGATATACTAAGAAAAACCAATGATATAATAAGCCCAAGCAATTGATGGGGGATATGTTGAAAATTATGTGTGGCGGTGTAACAACGAGTATTAAATTAGTCAAGACATGCAACTGTGGTGGAACCTGGGAGTCGTATCAACGAGCATTTAATTTGTCAAGACATGCAACTGTGGTGGACCCTGAGAGTCGCAACCATACCGTAATTTCAAGTTGGCTTAGTGAAATAATGGCAACAAATAACAACCATAATAATAACAAATCAAGCCTTATAATAATAACTAATCAAATCATATAGTTCGGTTGAAGATATTTTTGGAACAAATCTTATCCAACAAAAAGATTTTATGAAATTAAAATAGTGAGGGACCCGTGCATTCGCACGAGTACTGGTATGGTACGCGCATTTTTTTCAAAGTATAATAAAAATAAATTTAAAAAATTAAAATTTTCAACCAAAAAATTTATTATTTTTAAAAAATATAATAAATTAGTGTCTGTAATCAACACGAATTTGACACCGTATATAAATATTAATTTTTTTTTACTTATATATTTGTATGTATATAATAATATTTGAATCAACAAAGTATTTTTGTAGTATTTTTTAATATTTATGAATGACACAAATTTGTCCCAAAAAAAATATAAATAAAATTATGTATTTAAAAATAAATTAGTATAATAATACGATTTCAAAAACATTGAAAGTTGTATTAGATAAATAAAATATTTAAGTTTTTTTAACAGATAAGACAATTATGTTATAAGAGATAATACAATGATCGATAAATTTATGTTATTCAATATTTGAATCAGTAATAAAGTTGGTCCCGTTTATGACAATACTGTTTGTTATTACATATAAAAATGTTTAAATGAAAAATAAATTTTTTTCGGTATATAAATATTAATTTTGTTTTGACATGATTTAGAAATATATTAGAGTCAATAGTATTAATTTTGTTTTGACATGATTTAGAAATATATTAGAGTCAATAGTGGAGTTGTTTCCGTTTATGAAAATATTAAAATAATAATATTATTTTTGTTTTAATAGCATTTATGAAAACATATAATACACAATGTATTTTTCCTGTATATAAATAACAAATTTGTTTTTACAAAATGTATAAAGTTATTACAATGAACAGTAAATTTGTTCTCGTATATCAAAAAAATTGAATCAATAATAAAATTGTTTCCGTTGATGACAATATTAAAGTTCTTCCATTATATTATCTTTGTTTTAATATAATTTTTAAAAATATTTGTATTAATAGTAAAATTGTTCCGTATATAAAATATTTGACGTTGGATGAGAACAGCCATAATATGTTACTTACTACTTCCAGACCAGTGGGAGCTTCTTAGTCTTCTTGTAAAAGTAAACAACTTTTGAAATGAAAATATTCAAACTACCTTATACGGTTATACCATTCCACATGCTTTTGTGAAACAACTTTTGTTGCAGTGCCTTAGAACCATGTGAAACAATAATATACACAATGATATAGTATGAGTGCCTCTCTTGTAGCTTTATTTACGTTTTATTTTTGAAAGAGACAGAGGAAACAACATACAGAGTTTGTAGCTTTGTCATACAATTAAGTTGTGGCAAGGGTGCATCTTCAGATCCATCCAAAATCACTAAATCTCCTTAATATCACATTTAGGAATGGAAATATTCCATTTATTGGTGTACATACAGACAGAAGGTGGATTAAGAAAGAGGCCTATTCCAGTGTACCTGTGAAATTCAATCTTAGAAGGGTTACATGAGTATTGGCCAGGTTCAAAAAACTATAATCCATTCTAGAACAGTAATCTGTAAGTATAAGAAATTGAGAGATGTCGTGATATGCTTAGTACAAAATACCGAACATATTATTTTTACATGCCTTCCTTAGGAGGGTGGAAAGACTCTCCTACTTGCTGCCAGAATTTCGATCCACTTACCTATATAAAATTGGTCAATAAATCAGCTTATTTTAAAAGGCAAAAACAAAGTAATCCATTAGGTTTTTCACATAACTGTAGTTAACGAAGAAAATATAATTTTTAATACACAATATGGATTAGCCAAGAATAGTTAGTAAAATCCAAAAAAACAAAACCTAATCATCACCGAAGTAGTCACATTAACAAATAATCCACATGTTAGCAAAACTCGCATCCAATTCAGATCGTGTAAACTTACAAAAAGTGTAAATTAATTGTGATAGTAATAGAACATCTAATGGTTAATGCTACTGAACTAAAACAAAATGATATGGTCATTACGAACATTTGCATAGGCAATACAACATTTGAAGGACCGCAAAGCAAACATGTAGAAAAAAAATATAATATGCTACATAATTAAAATGAAAGTTATTAATCTCATCTTCGCTAAACCGTCAAGAATTACATATCCTCTCCAAAAGTTCTCCTCGAGCTGCATACTCCATCACTATGGCAAAATGAGTAGAAGTCAAAACCACCTAAACAATCATAACTCCTACAGAAACATACATACAAGAGGATACATAAATCATAACTCCCACAGAAACATACATACAAGAATTACTGATCTTTACACTTTTTAGCAATAGTTACAGTCTATTGTTCCTCTTAAAGTGGGATCTCTTCAAGCGTTCCGAACACGTCATCGTCTCAAATGTTACGTAAATCAGTTGGAAACCAATGTGAAATTTCTGAATCAAGTTCCTCAGACCACTTGAATTTTGATCCTCAGCTTGAATTAGCTTTTCAAACTCGTCCCTTCTCCGAACATCATCGTAATGATGTATGTCGTAGTCCTCTTGATGTGGCTGAAAATGCCAATCTAAAAACACAGGATTTTTATCATCAACATGAATAATTGCAGTTTCTGAATTTCCACTATCACTATTCTTAAACACCTTAGAGAATCCAAAATCTGCAATCTTAGCTTCTAAGTCTTCACTTAGAAGAATGTTAGCTGATTTTACATCTCTATGTATTATAGGTGGCTTGCATCCATGGTGTAGATAATCCAATCCTTCAATCCAGAACACATCATTCATCAAAATATCACAAAGTTATAAAAGAATATAGTTGCACAAAAAGTAATGGTATACTAACCCTCTGCAGCATCGATTTCTATTTGAATTCTCCTTTCCCAACTCAAGCAATGTGAACTTTTTTCTGCAATCGTGATAAATAAATCACATTGAAACATGCTATCATTCATAAATTATTAAGCACGATATGGAGCAATGAAGGTTCTATATACCTGAGAGATTTTCTTTTAGGTTGCCATTAGCCAAGTACTCATATATGAGAGCCATCTTGTCACCTTCATCACAATAGCCAATGAAGGATACCAAATTTTTGTGATGAACTGTCATCAAAAGTTCAGCCTGCAAGCCATTGTTATTTTTTAATCGTAAACTAAATCTTATCATGAATCGTAAGATACATTATCAATAAAATTTAGTAGTGATTCATTAGAATGAATCGGGACATATCATAGTCAATCGAGATTCAAAGTGAGAATCATTTTCAAATAGATATATAGATACTGGAGATTTGCATTAACTTCGTTTAAATTTTGATTGAATCGAGATACAACTTACATGTATTATACGTACTGTAAGATACTGATAACCATGCATGGTGCTAATTATTTACCTCCGTTTGAAATTCCTTCGGGACCTGTGGTGAAGACGCGGAAAGCATCTTCACTGCACTTTTATTGCCATCTTTCATCTGACCACTATAAACACTTCCAAATCCTCCCCTCCCAATGACCAATTCAAAGTTGCGGGTGATGGACATCACCTCAGTATAAGTGTATTGTAACTTCTTTGGTACTACAGTCCCTACACTTTTGTTGAGCATATTCATCTCCTCCTCTATATTAAAAAACAAATACAATGAGTTTATGCATGTCTATAAGGTTCTGTGGTGACAAAAGTAAATTTTTAACGAATTGATTCTATAAAATAAAATTGAAAAACGACCGATTCTGCAAAATTGATTCTGGCTATAAGTAAATTGAATGTTAAGTGGTTTATGTTTGGATAAAATTGGTTTGAACAATAAATTCAAGACAAAATCAATCGTTGAGTCAAATTCTTCAAATTATAGCTTCAACTTAGAATCAATAAAGTGGTTTGAACAATAAATTCAAGACAAAATCAATCGTAGAGTCAAATTCTTCAAATTATAGCTTCAAGTTAGAATCAATTTTATCTGAGAATATCCAAGCATTATCTCTAGAATCAGTTTAGTCTCCTCGAGAAGTGGATTATCTTTTTCTTCCTTTTAAACTAAGTAAAATCTTGAGTATTGAAAATCATATGGAAGGAGTTACAAATTAGTAAAGCAGGACTTACCTGATTGTGTATTTCTTCTTCTAAGCTTCCAATAGAGAATGGGAATGACTAACAGAACTATAACTGATACTATTGGTGCAACAATGGGCGCAATTACCTTCTTTTTTTATTTGAACCAGAAAGATTTTGATCATCCACACTATAAGACGCTTCTTCTATTCGAGACATTATTCGACCTTCCGATAACCACACCAAATCCAAGTCTAGATGCCACCATACGAATCCATTCGATCATGTTATCACAAATTAAAAAATTTTGCTTATTATTAAACTCGTCGCCAACATCTACTGCATTTACAACAACGCCTTTAACATTTGGAGAAACATCGTTCGAAGAAACTACTTGTTTTAAGATATTATTGAGGTGCACCATATCTATTGGAAACAATAAAAACACAAAAAATAATTAGTCTACTTGTGCAGAAAAGGATGGAAAATGAACACAGAATTAAACATTCTGGAAAAATATCTCTGAAAAAGTTCATAATCAACACGTTCCGGAGATATATCTTCGGACACTGCGTAAGTTTTTTGCAACAAACTTTCATGATTAATATGAGCAATGTAGATGGAAATGAACAATCTTTACCTGAAATTCGATCTTCTTTTGTTCCCTGTGATATGTTGAACCAAAAGGATGGAGATTTGGAGTGAAAATGAGATTGAGAATGTAGGGTTTTTAGGGATGAGGGTTTGAGTTGAAAAAGAAGTATGGCAAAAATGGGGATTGATCATGTAGTTGGAAAATATATCAGATACTTTCGGAGATATATATCCAAAATAATCTGACATGCAAAGGTGATAGAAAAATTCAAATCGCCGCCAACATATTCCGGAGATATATCTCCGGAACATTCACTGAAGTGATTAATATCCATATTTTCTACAAATCGTTCCGAAGATAAATCTTTAGCAAATACATGGGGCGCCATACAGAATGGTCTTTGTTGAGTGTAAAAATGGTCCGTTCGGATATATATCCTCGGAAACTAAGTATATTATAGAAAATCTGCATGGTGTCTAAGAAATATATGGGGTGCAATAAGAAATGCTCAATATTTTTTAATGACTAAAAAGATGGATAGATATACTAAGAAAAACCAATGATATAATAAGCCCAAGCAATTGATGGGGGATATGTTGAAAATTATGTGTCGCGGTTTATCAACGAGTATTAAATTAGTCAAGACATGCAACTGTGGTGGAACCTGGGAATCGTATCAACGAGCATTAAATTAGTCAAGACATGCAACTGTGGTGGAACCTGGGAGTCGCAACCATACCGTCATTTCAAGTTGGCTTAGTGAAATAATGGCAACAAATAACAACCATAATAATAACAAATCAAGCCTTATAATAATAACTAATCAAATCGTATAGTTCGGTTGAAGATATTTTTGGAACAAATCTTATCCAACAAAAAGATTTTATGAAATTAAAATAGTGAGAGACCCGTGCATTCGCACGGGTACTGGTATGGTACGCGCATTTTTTTAAAGTATAATAAAAATAAATTTAAAAAATTAAAATTTTCAACCAAAAAAATTAATATTTTTAAAAAATATAATAAATTAGTGTCTATAATCAACAACGAATTTGACACCGTATATAAATATTAATATTTTTTACTTATATATTTGAATGTATATAATAATATTTGAATCAACAAAGTATTTTTGTAGTATTTTTTAATATTTATGAATGACACAAATTTGTCCCAAAAAAAATATAAATAAAATTATGTATTTAAAAATAAATTAGTATAATAATACGATTTCAAAAACATTGAAAGTTGTATTAGATAAATAAAATATTTAAGTTTTTTTAACAGATAAGACAATTATGTTATAAGAGATAATGCAATGATCGATAAATTTATGTTATTCAATATTTGAATCAGTAATAAAGTTGGTCCCGTTTATGACAATACTGTTTGTTATCATATATAAAAATGTTTAAATGAAAAATAAATTTTTTCCCATATATAAATATTATTTTTGTTTTGACATGATTTAGAAATATATTAGAGTCAATAGTGAAGTTGTTTCCGTTTATGAAAATATTAAAATAATAATATTATTTTTGTTTTAATAGCATTTACGAAAACATATAATACACAATGTATTTTTCCTGTATATAAATAACAAATTTGTTTTTACAGAATGTATAAAGTTATTTCAATGAACAGTAAATTTGTTCTCGTATATCAAAAAAATTGAATCAATAATAAAATTGTTTCCGTTTATGACAATATTAAAGTTGTTCCATTATATTATCTTTGTTTTAATATAATTTTTAAAAATATTTGTATTAATAGTAAAGTTGTTCCGTATATAAAATATTTGACGTTGGATGAGAACAACCATAATATGTTACTTACTACTTCCAGGCCAGTGGGAGCTTCTTAGTCGTCTTGTAAAAGTAAGCAACTTTTGAAATGAAAATATTCAAATTACCTTATACGGTTATATCATTCCACATGCTTTTGTGAAACAACTTTTGTACTGCAGCTTTTTTTTAGAAGTATAAAAATTAAACGAAGTGTTTACACTCATATTGCAGAGTATAGTACATCACATGTTCATTCATGTTGTGATTGGTGGAATTATCATTGACATTCTACATCTTGATTTCCTTGTGTATCCTTCATGACACATTGCGCTTCCTCAATACTTTTTCCCCATAAAAGAATATACATGCCAACAATAACCAGGGCAGATCCTGCATTACTGCTTATAGCAGTTAGGGATACATTAGGTGCAATGAAAGAAAGAAAAGGTGTGGAAATCATAGAAGAGTTAATAAAGAAATCAACCTTCCCAAGTATATTTCCTCCTTCAATATAAAGAAATCGAGAACAACTACAAATATTTGTGAAAGAGGGGTAAATGCTGCCGTAAAAACTGGACCCTTTTGTTTGACACACCATGACATTGCGACATAGTAGAAGCCTGATCCCACCAATCCCTAGGATCACATAAATAACAATTTTGAGTTCTAAGATTTCTATGCTTAGCCATGAACTTCACAAATATTTTTGCAAATGATTTGAATTTGCTGCAGTCATGAATTCACGCAGTCAGCACATGGGTAGCAGTTTAATAATGTCATAGTCCCAACATCATCATGCAATCTTTCCACTGATGTTGTAGTGCCTTAGAACCATGTGAAACAATAATATAGACAATGATATAGTATGAGTGCCTCTCTTGTAGCTTTGTTTACGTTCTATTTTTGAAAGAGACAGAGGAAACAACATACAGAGTTTGTAGCTTTGTCATACAATTAAGTTGTGGCAAGGGTGCACCTTCAGATCCATCCAAAATCACTAAATCTCCTTAATATCACATTTAGGAATGGAAATATTCCATTTATTGGTGTACATACAGACAGAAGGTGGACTACGGATGAGGCTTATTCCAGTGTACATGTGAAATTCAATCTTAGAAGGGTTACATGAGTATTGGCCAGGTTCAAAAAACTATAATCCATTCTAGAACAGTAATCTGTAAGTATAAGAAATTGAGAGATGTCGTGATATGCTTAGTACAAAATACCGAACATATTATTTTTACATGCCTTCCTTAGGAGGGTGGAAAGACTCTCCTACTTGCTGCCAGAATTTCGATCCACTTACCTATATAAAATCAGTCAATAAATCAGCTTATTTTAAAAGGCAAAAACAAAGTAATCCATTAGGTTTTTCTCATAACTGCAGTTAACGAAGAAAACATAATTTTTAATACACAATATGGGTTAGCCAAGAATAGTTAGTAAAATCCAAAAAAACAAAACCTAATCATCACCGAAGTAGTCACATTAACAAATAATCCACATGTTAGCAAAACTCGCATCTAATTCAGATCGTGTAAACTTACAGAAAGTGTAAATTAATTGTGATAATAATAGAACATTTAATGGTTAATGCTACTGAACTAAAACAAAATGATATGGTAATTACGAACATTTGCATAGGCAACACAACATTTGAAGGACCGCAAAGCAGACATGTAGAAAAAAATATAATATGCTACAGAATCAAAATGAAAGTTATTAACCTCATCTTCGCTAAACTGTCAAGAATTACATATCCTCTCCAAGAGTTCTCCTCGAGCTGCATACTCCATCACTATGGCAAAATGATTAGAAGTCAAAACCACCTAAACAATCATAACTCCTACAGAAACATACATACAAGAGGATACATAAATCATAACTCCCACAGAAACATACATACAAGAATTACAGATCTTTACACTTTTTAGCAATAGTTACAGTCTGTTGTTCCTCTTAAAGTGGGATCTCTTCAAGCGTTCCGAACACGTCACCATCTCAAATGTTACTCAAATCAGTTGGAAACCAATGTGAAATTTCTGAATCAAGTTCCTCAGACCACTTGAATTTTGATCCTCAGCCTGAATTATCTTTTCAAACTCGTCCCTTCTCCGAACATCATCGTAATGATGTATGTCGTAGTCCTCTTGACGTGGCTGAAAATGGCAATCTAAAAACACAGGATTTTTATCATCAACATGAATAATTGCAGTTTCTGAATTTCCATTATCACTATTCTTAAACACCTTAGAGAGTCCAAAATCTGCAATCTTAGCTTCTAAGTCTTCACTTAGAAGAATGTTAGCTGATTTTACATCTCTGTGTATTATAGGTGGCTTGCATCCATGGTGTAGATAATCCAATCCTTCAATCCAAAACACATCATTCATCAAAATATCACAAAGTTATAAAAGAATATAGTTGCACAAAAAGTAAAGGTATACTAACCCTCTGCAGCATCGATTGCTATTTGAATTCTCCTTTCCCAACTCAAGCAATGTGAACTTTTTTCTACAATCGTGATAAATAAATCACACTGAAACATGCTATCATTCATCAATTATTAAGCACGATATGGAGCAATGAAGGTTCTATATACCTGAGAGATTTTCTTTTAGGTTGCCATTAGCCAAGTACTCATATATGAGAGCCATCTTGTCACCTTCATCACAATAGCCAATGAAGGATACCAAATTTTTGTGATGAACTGTCATCAAAAGTTTAGCCTGCAAGCCATTGTTATTTTTTAATCGTAAACTAAATCTTATCATGAATCGTAAGATACATTATCAATAAAATTTAGTAGTGATTCATTAGAATGAATCGGGACTTATCATAGTCAATCGAGATTCAAAGTGAGAATCATTTTCAAATAGATAGATAGATACTGGAGATTTGCATCAACTTCGTTTAAATTTTGATTGAATCGAGATACAACTTACATGTATTGTAAGTACTGTAAGATTCTGATAACCATGCATGGTGCTAATTATTTACCTCCGTTTGAAATTCCTTCGGGCCCTGAGGTGAAGACGCGAAAAGCATCTTCACGGCAACTTTATTGCCAACTTTCATCTGACCACTATAAACACTTCTAAATCCTCCCCTCCCAATGACCAGTTCAAAGTTGCGGGTAATGGACAACACCTCAGTATAAGTGTATTGTAACTTCTTTGATACTACAGTACCTACACTTTTGTTGGGCATATTCATCTCCTCCTCTATATTAAAAAACAAATACAATGAGTTTAAGCATGTCTATAAGGTTCTGTGGTGACAAAAGTAAATTTTTAACGAATTGATTCTGTAAAATAAAATTGAAAAATAACCGATTCTGCAAAATTGATTCTGACTATAAGTAAATTGAATGTTAAGTGGTTTATGTTTGGATAAAATTGGTTTGAACAATAAATTCAAGACAAAATCAATCGTAGAGTCAAATTCTTCAAATTATAGCTTCAAGTTAGAATCATAAAAGTGGTTTGAACAATAAATTCAAGACAAAATCAATCGTAGAGTCAAATTCTTCAAATTATAGCTTCAAGTTAGAATCAATTTTATCTGAGAATATCCAAACATTATCTCTAGAATCAGTTTAGTCTCCTCGAGAAGTGGATTATCTTTTTCTTCCTTTTAAACTATGTAAAATCTTGAGTATTGAAAATCATATGGAAGGAGTTACAAATTAGTAAAGCAGGACTTACCTGATTGTGTATTTCTTCTTCTAAGCTTCCAATAGAGAATGGGAATGACTAACAGAACTATAACTGATACTATTGGTGCAACAATAGGAGCAATTACCTTCTTTTTTCACTTGAACCAAAAATATTTTGATCATCCACACTATAAAAATGTTGAAAACAAGATTTTCTGGTCATAATTACGCATAAAGATGTTTGATAACACTTCTACGCATGTTTCATACTTGCACTTTGGCTTTCTTTTCCATGATTCTAGTTCTAGACAAATAATACTAACTTCACTTGCACTTAGCACATTGCTGGAAGAACAACAACCGAAACATATCCGGCACATATCGTTAAATTATGAGTCATATCCAACACATACAACGGACGTCAATTATGGAAATGTATACCTCAAAGTAAGTAATCCCTTTTTTGATCTTTCTAGGAGAGTGGTAGAAACAAAACCTGAAAGTTGGTTGCCCCTTAAATTCCTACAAATAATTTGAGTTTTCTTGCATCAGCCATAAAAATTTAGCACTAGCTAATATAAAATTGTCTATAATTTAAGACCATCATAAAAAAAGACTTACAAATATTTAAGGGATCTCAATTCTTCCAAAAACTGAGGAATTGATCCGGTTAAGCTATTGTTACATAAATCCCTGAATCAAAATAATGTAGTTTATATGATATCAATATAAGATGAGGAAAACAATCTTTCTAAGAACGAATAAATATGTACTCAAAATTTTCTAGATGTGTACTCACAAAGATTCCAACAAAGTCAAATTGGAAATGGCAGGAGTTATTATTCCACTCAGACTGCTTCTGCTCAGATTCCTATACAAAGAAAATGTTTTCGTATAAAGTGAATGTCATAATATGGAGGGAAGAAAAGGATATGTAGATCACTAACATTGATACGATTCTTGGGGGAAGTGAAGTGTTGTAGTTGCATTTTAAGCCTTCCCAAGTGTAGTTCTTTGGCACACATGGATCACCAACCCAATCTCTTTGAACTCTATAACTTTCTTTTACACTCTTTATAGCATCAGCTGTGAATAAATATGACCAAGTTCACTTAAAGGTACAACATAATCATTTAAAATGAAAACATATGCGAGTTATACAATGTAAGGTAAGATTGCACCAAAGCCACTCACACAAACACAGACACAAGATACGGCAATTAAGATAAAGAGAACTGTAATTTTTTTGCCGAATCTTTCTTTTTAAGAGAATATGAAAATAAAGAGTACTTCTGTAATAATTGATAAAACACACATGGAAACACATGACATGTTATAAAAACCAAACACCTGCACATTTTGTAATTTAATGAGATAAAATCTCAAATTTCCTTCTATTTAATCATCCCCTATATCATTGTCATTAATGTAATTAGATTGGGTATCATTATAAATACAAAACATTGAGAACTAATATCCCATGGCAGCTTAATTACCAAGCTAAAGATTATTCTATTGTGTTAACTTTTGGTAGCTCCTATTCAAGCCATTTGTATTGCGGTGTATATTTTCCTGAGAAAAATAAATATCATTATAATGTCAGATAAACAAATATTGAAAATAGGGACTCAGTGACCAAAGACGGCTAAGCTTATATCTAATTATCTACGGGGCAGAAGAGATATCTAGCAATACCGTATGCTGAATATGAGGCCAAGACAATGATGTGTGCTGAAGCTCTTTTGATAGAATACCAAAAGGGTGAAGTACTTTGTGATGCTTTATAAGGAGTACGGTATGAGTGAGAAAAAGGCTTGAATGGTTTTGTTTCTCCTAAAAGCCGGTTCTGATAAGTTGACCAAATTGACTTGTAATTCTCGAAGGTAAGTGAGAGTATCTGTTCAATTTCTTCGTTGTTTTCTACTAAAAGCCGGTTCTGATAAGTTGACAAAATTGAGACGTATTAGATAAGGCAAGAAACAAAGTTAATCTATTTGACAGTAAGTAAAAGCAAATGATAAGCGTTTAATTAAGCCATTTATCCAAACAGTGTATATATCAATTGAATAAAATAGATGCCGATGATACCTCCTAATGACTCAAAGAAGTCTTGCTATTTCCATTCATGATAACAGGTGTCAGCAAAGTATATACCAAGTTAAGGCAGTTGACCTGTCAATCAGCTTCAGAGGAGAACGTGTGGATATGCCAAACCATATTAAGTAGGATTAAATACTTGCTGCAGATTATGACTTTGTAAAATATAAGAAAGTTGTCATGCAACGTTACTCCACAAAGCCAACAATTCGAGTCGGTTAGTAATAGAGCCTCCACCCTTCGAGCAACCATTCGAGGACAAGCTTCATACATAGTTGTTGTTTGTCAATGCCCTGTTGGATGAATGCAAACAAATAACTGAGTTAGATTACAAATAACTGAGTTTGAATCAGCAACAGTCCGATACACAAATAACCGGGAGAAATTTTCCATAGACAACAATCATCCAACTTACAGAGTTTTCAAATTTTCCCTTGACAAATGTCCATGGTGTTTTTTCAAGTTTAAGTTCATGTAAGAGGATCGATTTAGGGTCTCTATTGACAACATAAGTGGGAATAAACCTTCCCTTGACAAATGTCAAAAAAACAGATTACAGAATGTTAAAAAATAGCTCGAGACTTTTGCATTCAAGGCAAATGACATACTCATCTATAAAAACAGAATATAGGTAAGTTTTTACCATAATCAACATAATAGTTCATATACAATAATTCAATATACATAGAGGATACTTACTGATGTATCGACAGAAAATTCCTTCAAAATTCTTTAGCGCAAACATTCCCTTGACAACCAACCTCTGTTGTCCATCGAGAGAACCACTTGTACCCGATCCCGCAAGCAAGAAAGCCATGACATGATCTGGCTGTCGAAGCATCCTGATAGAGCAGGAGTAGCAAGTCATACATAAACAAAAGGAGAGTACAGAACACGAAAGTAAGTTTGTAATGTCATTCCTGACAACTTTCATACTATTTTTCTCAACCTTGTAACGTAGTATTTTCATTCCCTACAATGTATTCTCTCATAAATGTGATTCTTAGAATTGAAACAACAAACTCAAAACCATCAAATCATCAAAATATAACATATTCCCCTGAGTTAGAGTTCCTGTTTTATCAAATATAACATATTTCACTATCTGAGATGTTTCTAAGGAATCTCCTCCTTTAATGAACACAACATTGTTAGCCCCAACTCCAGTGGCTACCATGACAGCAGTTGGTGTTGCCAAACCAAGTGCACATGGGCATGCAATCACCATAGAAATTACCTGACAGTCCTGCAGACAGACAACAGGTAAAGGTTGGATCAGAGGTTTCACTACAATTATCAATGAGATTGGATCTAGTTAGCCCAAAAGAAAATGCCTGAAATTCTCAATGAGAATAATGATTTCAAATGTTAATAAAGGATGGAAGACAATCTTCAGTTCTACTGCTGCAAAGCCACCAACTGTGCAAGACAAATGAGATACATGTTGAATTAACAATAAGCAGAGTGTAATATTATATGTAGCAAGCAGGTATTTCCCTAGGAGATGGTTTGATGTTATTGACTGACAGCAATTCAATCAAAAGATTAATTTGTAAACCACCTTTGTATAAATTAAATGTAGTTATGTAAAATATGAAGAACCAGTTTTCCACACTTCCACAAATTCTTTAAACCGCCAAAACCCTAACAAAATTACAGTCAAACTGTTCAATGAAAAGGACAGTAGACAATGCCATTTAAAGTTAAAGTGAATATTTATCGAAAAATTTTAGTGATGTAAGAATTTGTGTTGAACCCCAAATTTTACCCTCATTTTTTCTGCTAGTTGATATATTTATTTATTTCTCTCTATTTTTAATTTAGTACTTATTTTAGTGTTTATTTGTCTTTATTTTAATTCAATCTCAATATGGCTTTTTCTTTTTTAATTTTATTGTCCTATTTTAAATTAATCACAATTTAATTTTTGCATTAGTTTACTTATTTTGATTAATTGTTAATTTGGTTTATGTTTTTTTATTTAATTAACTTTTTAATTAATAGTTGTTATTATTTCAATTAATTTAAAAAAAAACAAATCCATTAACATTGCCAATTCCAATTCTCACGTGTTTTCAAGTTTTAATTCCAAATTTGCCCTCACATCAAGGATATTCCATTGTGTGGAATAAGAACCATGTCATTTGATGCTTAGGAATTTAAATTTATCAAGTGCTAAAGGGAGAGGTACACGGTTTAGTTCTTTTGGTACAAGTTAGTTTCATTTGGAACCATGTGAGCAAGATCTGTTGTTGTTTCCAAAGTACATTTGTACTGAATCTTTACTATCACTTTCCCAACGTCTACTTTTCTAACGTGCAAGGGAAGATAACAATGTACAACCTCTTGTACTTTCCTCAACACAAGCAACCATAGGGGAGGCTTCATGTGGCTCAAGAAAAAGTCAGAATCAGAACCTTGTGTTTGAGCTTTGTGATGGTTTTCCTTTTGTACCAAGACAATATCCATTGTAGATATCCTGACTGTTTTGGCTATAAAGGAAGCTGCATTCTTCATTGTTGGGGAGAAAAAAAACAACAACGACATTCACTGAGAAAAACTCGAAACCTCCCTTTCCACACCAACGCATATGCACAACACAACCTCCTCTCCTCGTCTCTTGGCGTAAACACACAACCTTTAAACACCAAAAATAGCCTTCATTCATCAGAATCTCAACTCAAAATACCATGAAACATGTCCTCCTCCATACTCATGTTAAATTAATTCTTCTCTGCTGTGTACTACGCAATGCCGCCATGTCGCCGCTTCAACTACTTCTAACGACAACAGCTTGACCTCTTTTCGACTTCATCTTCAGCAACAATACGACAACGACACAACTTTCGGTCGAGCTAGCACGAAAGCCTCAACGGCTACGACCTTTTCAACACAACCGCAACGATTGCACATCGTAAGCAAAGTTCTTGGCAACGAAGAGAAAAGAAGAAGCAGTTGCAGTAGTTGGTGTTCAGAAAAGAAGGATATGTTTAACTAGTCATATTCCTAAGCTACCAAGTGAAGAGTTAGTGGATCTTTTTTTTTCACTAGGTAATTCTCCTCCTCTCACTCCATATTCCACATGTCATAATCATTGTTATCCTTCATGCCTTTATTTTTCAAACACCTTGCATTTTGATCAATTTTGGAGGATATTGTATATGATAATGTTCAGCTCATAAGATCCTCCATGTTGTTTATGTTTGATAAAGAAATGCGCATATTTCCATGTTAAGCTTGAGAATTAAAAGCATTTGTTCAAGGGCTGTTTGATGAGTGTTTATGATGAGTTTTGCCTATGTTTGATATAACACTAGGGCTGTTATCGTGTCAAGGGTTATGTGATCTGATGTTTAATGGTGTTTGTTTCGAAATACTTTTTTTTAAGCTCAGAGCTGCATGTTCATGTTGCTACAAAATATTGGCCTGAATTTCATAAATGGATCTACATTGTATTGCTGTATGTGTGTATTATAGACTGTGTATTAGCTTGTATGTTTGTGTGTATGTGTAAGTTAATGAGTGTTGTTGCGTTGCCGGTCTTGAAGCTTAGAATATTTTGGTGTTCACATTGCTGTATTTTAACATCCTTTGTGGTAAGCATATTTGGTTATATCTTGTGTGGTAGTTGTCGGTCTAGTTGGTATTCCACGTGTGACTTGGTGTGATTCTTGTCACACAGTGCGTGTGCATGAGTTGTTTCCTCTCTACATTACATGTGACGCCTACCATTTGTTTTTAACCTTAACTGTATGAACACATTATTTGAACTCATATAACACACACTTGTTGGTTTTAAAACAATCGTATAGTTGCTAGGCTTGGTGTGTAACATTGGTTCAGAGTTGAATGCACTATTCCCTTTCATTTTCTCCCCATGTTTTGGTCATTACTTGGTTATGATTTAAGACTCTTGTGGCCCTACGTTCTGAGTACTATGGATGATGCCCCGTTTCTTTGTTTTAGAAGAGAATGGGAAGAGGCTTTAACCAACAAATGCAGCCATGTAGTACCAAAATTTGCGTTTTATTGTTCCATGGAAAGTTTGTGCTTACTATGTTGTTTTGTGTTTCAAGAAGAGAGAAGGTGTACAACTTACTGACGTGTTTTCCTTAACATGTCGTCTTGGCTTGCGGTTAACTTTGTGTTGATGGAGAGACTTAGTTCTGTGTGCTTCATTAAAGTGTAAAAATGTTTCTTGCTGACATTAAAGTTCTGCATGTTTACATGCCTTTAGGATGTTCATGTCCATTTTAATTTAATTTCCATTTGCTATCTTGAGCAGCTTAATGCTTGATGATGTTCTACTTTGTGAGCCATACGGTTTGGTATTTTACTTTGTTGATTTTGGTAAAAATTAAGCTTGATATTGATTGAACAAGGGGAGAGCATGGTCATTTTTTTCTGGTTTTCACGATGGAAATGCATGAAGATTGGCATTGCATGAAGATGGCGACGACATGGCGACGAGGGAGTGGGGGGATCGTTAATTTGTCTTCTTGCTACTTAAATTTCTAGGTGACCAATTGATATTTGTGTAGCATGACAATGTGCACACGCCCATAATATTTCCTCTGGCCAAGGTTTTATTTCTATTTTTTTTCCTGAACCGTGGGCTTCATTATTCCGTTATTCACACCCCCTGCGAGAGGCCCATGCGCTTGCCAACTGACCCTTAGTTCATTTTAGTTTACTTACAGCACCCCCCCTGCGTGTCTCTTTCTCTTTTTTTATTAATTAATTAATTCAAATGTTTTCATATCATTTCAATTTTTTTTTAAAACTTTTATTTTATTTATTTTATTTAAATTTTTTTCTTTATTTCAAAACTCCAAAAATATTTTAATCTTTATTTTTAATTAGCAATTTATTTTAATTGTCAATTGTTGTGTTAATTTTAATCTTAATTGTTAATTTGTATTTTAAATTTTAATTATCAATATGTAATTGTATTGTTAATTGTTAATTGTTAATTTTTATTGTATTGTTAATTGTTAATTATTAATTTTAATTGTGTTATTGTTAATTTTGATTGTATCGTTAATTGTTAATTGTTAATAGATTATCACCTTTAGATTAATTGTTAACATTATTCATGATCATCTTTGTTGACCTTTTAAGGGTTTGTTTCACTAATGGTTTGTTTAGATCTTGAACTAATCCATCCACGCTTGATTTGTCATATATTTGACTTTAATGTGAATTTTTATTTAAATATCATCCTTAATTAATATCATCCTCTTTATCTTGTGAGTGTTCTTTATGTTTGTCTTCCTTAAGATTGAAACATATTGATATGTCCTCATTATGTCCACTTTTATCCATACTTTATCATGAAGCATCTTGCCATCCTTATGCTTGTGTTGCTTTCATCTCATCATATTGTATCAATGTTTTATCTTTTATCATGTCTTTATCTATTGTTATATTATCCTACAACTATTATCCTTCCCCCATTCCAAAGGAAGGTGACTATTGTTGACTCTTAAAGTCATAGCCCCCACCTTAACCTAAGTAACCTCTTAGGAGAAACTTCATTTCTTTGCCTCATCAGAGCCATAGAAATTACAACTAGCTTTAGGAGAGAGTTCTTAAACTCTTGGTGATATTCATCCTAATGAATCATCACTTTCCCCTACTGATTAAAACATAACATAGGTCCATTACAACTAGATTTAGAGAGTTCTTAAACTATACAATGAGCTTATACTCATTTCTCCTCTGAATATTGACCACAGTCAATAGTTCAGTAGAAGTAGAACTACACATACTCTGATTCTATTCCCGAGGATACGTAGGCGCAAAGTGCGATGCTTTGTCGAGTATACTTAGATACTAACCCCTAGGGTTTCAAACCTTTAGCAAACATAAGATAACATTAGAACAAGAGGTTCTCGTAGAGTACTACGGACGTTTAGGGTGGTAATACGTTCCCTAGGCGTAACCAACCCCCGAACTTTAGATCTCCCCCCTTTAGGTTTTTCTAACGATCTTGAACCTTTCCTTTGGATAAATAAAAGTCGGTTGTAAAAGAAATATGATGCAAGTTGATTAATAGCTTGTTATCTGATTTTCACCGCAAAAATTTGGTTGTTATTGAAAATGATAATGAAATTAGTAGTTAAGTGAACTAGTGATTGAATTTATTTTGAGAGATGATTGAAATTAATTATAAAATTAATTGTTATTTTGAGAGTTGATTGAAAATGATAAATAGTGATTGAATTGTTAATTGAATTTGAATTGATGATAGAACTTTGAAGTTACTTGAACTTAAGCGTTGAAGTTGTTTTTTTTGACAATGTTGAGTTGAAACATTAAGTGTTTCTCATTTCATATTTGATTATGGATTATATCATGTTTAACTGATTATGGATTACGGATTATATTACGTACTAGTCATTTCATATTTGAGACTGGATTATGGAATATGGATTATGGATTTATATGTGTTTTTCTTTATTATAGGTAAAATGACTACTATTGAGGAGAACTCGCACGATACTTCTAAGAATGATCCAAAAGAATCTGTTCAAGATGCGGAAGGAGATATTTCAAGAGGAATAACAATCATGAAAGGAGTTATTCGTGCTAGAGACAAGGGAATAAAATACGACATTCATTGGAATGAAACAGGTCAACTAATTGAGCCTAATGGCGCAATATTGACTAGTTACATTGGTGCACTTGTCTGTTCACTAGTTCCTATTACTTGTGACAATTGGCGAAATCCACAGTTGAAACCCGCCAAAGATAAAATATGGAGTGAGATACAGGTACTATATGCACTACGCCAAAATTGATCTTTTGTATCGCCTAATTTAATAGCGCTTTTAAAGAAAGCGCTATTAAAAAAAGGAACACAGACATCTATAATAGCACTTTATAGTCGGGCGCTATTATAGGATGCAGACAATGTAATTTTGATAGCGCTTTGTTAAAAAACGCTATTAATAAATTTCACTAAAATAGCGCTTTTTTAAAAACGCTATTAATATTCTCAATTAAGATAACGCTTTTTAAGAAAGTGCTATTAAAAATAACAGACAGAGACCTATAATAGCGCTTTATTTAAAAACGCTATTAAAGACTAACCCAATAATATCGCTTTGTCTAAAATGCTATTGTAGGGTATTGATAAAAAGAAAAATAAATAAATGAAGAGTTTAAAAGTTAGCGTTTTTTAAGGAGACGCTATTAATGAGGATATGCCTTTGATATCACTTTTTATAAAGCGCTAATATTTGATTTTTAGCAATGTTTTTTGAAAAAAAAAACACGCTAAATATTTTTATTCAATATTCACCAAAAATAAATCTGGCTCTCACCTTCACCTTCACAAACTCTGGCTCTCACCTTCACCTAAGAATTCTCACCCTTACCAACACAAATCTAAAACCCACAAATAAATTCACCTTCCTTCATCAATTTCACCCTCTTCTTTCCTAATATCCCAATCAAACTATGAAGCTTTTTCTCTTCAAAAAATTCAATCTCCATTCATGACCTCATAAGCCCTAAAACAAAATCAATTGAATCTAGAACGTAGAAATTCTAAAAATTGATTGAACCTATAATCATTGGTTTGTTTCTAGAAATCATCTCGCTCTTCCGTCACCATATTCCACTAGAGTAGCATTTCTGAGCTCGTGACAGAGTACTGTGACATCTCAGTATCTTTGAAACCCTATTGCAAATCCTCATCTAATACTTTCCTCAACCTCCTTCTCCAATCTGCAAGTGAATGTTTCAAGAATTTGAAGAGGATAATTGTATGTCAATGGAGATCAAAATTGGATCTAGGTATGTATGTGTACCTCTATTTATCTAGATCTCTCTCTGTCTCTCTTAGGGTTTACTGCTTCTCCATAGTTAATTACACTCCATTAATTAATTTCGAACACAAACAACATTGAATCTTTTTATGTATGGATTAGGTTTTTTTTTTGTGATTATCTTTACTTCATTTACGTTCAAGGAATTGTGTTTTTGTGCTTTTCATTTCACAATTAGCACGTTTTCATTTTCAGAGTATTCGCCATACCTTCTCTGTATTAAAAAATTTCTCTTCTTCAACCAAATAGGTTTTGCTTTCTTGCTTATCAAACTCTCTTTTTTGTTGATAAAGTTTAATTCAAGTTTTCTTATTTTGTATAGGATTCAAAACTATGTAAGGAATAACAAAAATTTTGAACTATAAAGTTTAATTCAAGTTTTCTCTATTTCAACCGTGGTTCCATCAACTCCAGAGACATTGGTTCAGGTAATCTTCATACCCTCATTGATGAACTTGTTCTTGACATTCTAGGGTTTTTGGATGGTACCAACTTAGGTGTTTTTGGCTTCTGTTAGGTGTTTTTGGCTTCTGTTAGCACCTTAGGGGTTTCAAAGT
The DNA here is from genome assembly GCA_022829125.1 of Lathyrus tuberosus. Taxonomy (NCBI): domain Eukaryota; kingdom Viridiplantae; phylum Streptophyta; class Magnoliopsida; order Fabales; family Fabaceae; genus Lathyrus; species Lathyrus tuberosus. The sequence continues at coordinate 2,353,908 of JALAZF010000503.1, read as the reverse complement.
TATAAAATAACTAAAGAAATTTAAGAGAAACTTAACTTTACTAGTATTTGTTTTGATTTATATTTTGGTTTTGCACGTCCCGTAACATGCCCCTTTTGGGTGAATAAGTCTTGATTTATGATTGAAAATTAACATTAACGTTATGGGGTCACGAATTGTATGAAATTGGTAACGTTATGGGGTCAGGAATGTCTCAAAAGAGAATTATGAGTTTTTTGCTATTGTCTTTTGTAGGGTTTGAAAGTTTTTGCAATTGATTTTGGTGGTTTGTTATATTGTGGATCATGTTGCCCTGCTGATACTGAAGGTTTGCGTGAAGTATTGGTTGCAAGGTGGTGGTCGCGTTGGGGCTTGCTGAAGTGTACGGTTTGCATCATGGCTTGTATGACAGTTTCTGTGTGGAAAGTTTGTGGGTTCAGCTTAGAGTGTAGAAAAGGTTGGTTCTCAGCTTGAGCAAGTTTGATGGCAATTGAGGAAGCTACAGGTTTGTGTGGTGCGTAGTGGTACGGGTTGTGTTGTGATTTGTTATGTAGGTGGTTTTGAAATTGGTTTCGGTGTATGACGATTTCATGTTGGCTGGGTTTTGCAAGTGACTTGGTGGCTAGCTGAGTTCCATTTTGAGATGACGTTTTATAAACCAAACCGGAACCGCCACATTCTGGGTTGCTGTTTAATTTTTGCAGGTAACAAATTCAAGAGGAGCTGAAATTATGTAAGCTGTTGCTTCAGCTTTTATGTTCAATGTTTTGCTCCTGGTTGTTGTTGTCCACACTTTTTATACAATGCTCTTGTTATTATAATAGTTTAGCTTGGTATGAAATGGACCTTGGTATTCTAGATCAGGGATCTTTCAAACTCTATCAAGCAATTACAACTCCCTAATCTCAACATAATACATTCTTTTGAGGCAGAATAGATGATGGCAGAATACTAATCTCTAAAACAAGGTGAGATTGACCATCCTCAATATTTTTGCAGGGACTATCACCTCTTCATAATCATGCATGAGCAAAGGTTTGTCCAATTGAAACTAAAATCTACATCGATTAGTTCTGATGGTTTGTCCGATTTGGTTTGTGTTACTACAATTAAAGAGGAAATCTGTAACAAATGTTAAGGAATAGATGCTAGTACATAATCCATGTTAAGGAACAGATGTTTAGGGTTTGAAGTTGTCTGAGATTTCATTAATAGATTGATAAATTTGTTCTGTTTTCCTTTTTCAAATGTTTTTGTAATGATTTCTTGGATTGTTGTATAGGGGAATTATATGCAGCCGCATGCAGCCCAACGAATAGCTTTTCTTGGATTATTGTAGGCGAATACGGAGAATTTAGATGCGAAGATAGAGCAATTGCTGAACATGGAGAAGCAGATGCGGCTCGCTGGTGAGATTGTCGGCACCAGAAAAGCTGCAATCGATATTTTGCAACTCTGCTTTGAAGCAAAAGCATGGAAAACCCTAAATGATCAGATTGTTTTGTCCAAACGATGCGGTCAGCTTAAGCAGGTAATCGCTGAAGATAGATGTTTTGTGTGTTAGGTTTGAGGAGGTTTAGGGTTTTAGTAACTCTGGATTGAATATTGATGGAAAATCTGAGAAGGGAATATTTTTTTTTTGCGGCAATGGATGAACCTAGCCAACTGAAACGTACTATCATTGATTCATCTGCCGGAGCAATTTCTGGGGGAATTTCTCGTACTGTAACATCGCCACTTGATGTTATTAAGATTAGATTTCAGGTTTTTTTTAATGTCTTTTTGTTTCATTTAATTTTAGTATATCATTAATTGTCACTGTTTCATTATTGTTGTTGTTAAAATTCATAACTATAGGTTCAACTTGAACTGACCTCTTCATGGGCTTTACTGCGCAAAGATTTGGTTATAACCGCGCCGTCGAAGTATACTGGTATGCTTCAAGCTAGCAATGATATTCTTAGAGAAGAAGGTTTTAAGGTAGTACAAATAAAGCAACCCTTGTTTTTCTAATCTTTGAGTTTAGTTATCTTGTTTTTTTGTTGTTGAGAAAAGAGTGATTTTTCTTTGGTAATGTTTGTAGGGATTTTGGCGAGGGAATGTACCGGGTTTGCTCATGGTTATGCCGTATACAGCAATTCAGTTTACAGTTCTACACAAGTTAAAGACTCTTGCATCTGGTTCTTCCAAGACAGGTATTTTTGTCTTCATTAGCTAGGTACTAATTTTAAGTTATAGAAGTTAGGTCCATATCTATAAGCTTGTCAGATTCATTCTAGGCCTGTTTAGACTGGTTTATTTCTTGTTGGATTGTTAGCTTATGGAAATAGCTTCTGACACATTCGTAAGCGGCGTTCAGCTTATTTCTATAAACTTGATAGGATAGCTTCTGATGATAGCTTATGATTCTTGGGATGCTTTTTTGTTTATGCAGAGAACCACACTAATTTGAGCCCTTATCTATCCTATGTCAGTGGCGCCCTAGCTGGATGTGCAGCTACTGTTGGTTCATATCCTTTTGATCTTCTTCGAACCTTATTAGCTTCTCAAGGCGAGCCAAAGGTATACACATTAATAAATTTAAGTATGTTATAGTTCCAAAGTAAATTTGTGTCATGTATAAGTATTCTGAAGGCTAGTGAAACAAATTAATGATCTGGTTTTCCTAGACCCTTCAGTTCATTCATACAGCTTTTGTTTTATTTTCTACCATTATTATATCCACCTACATCTCAATCTTTGTCGCCCCTCTTTGATTCCTTGGTTGGTCAAGAAACTTGCCAAGATTAAGGAAGAACAAGGGCTTATAGCCGAGGCAGCTGATTTGATGCAAGAAATTGCGGTCAGTGTGAACTTTTCATGTTTTTATGGCTTATGTATATTTTTGTTTCTTGTATTTAATTGTTCAGTACAAAATATTGCCTTCATTCTCGAATAAGTATGAACCACATTTCTTTGTTTCAGAGATCACATAAGTAGTAGGCTATCAATTTCATATGTTGCTAATAAGTTACTGATTTGAGAATCTTCCTTGTTAAATTGTGTAGGTTCGATTGTGCCTAGACCATCAGGATTATGTTCGTGCACAAATACTCTCAAGAAAGATTAGTCCAAGAGTATTTGATATAGATGCATCTAAGGAAAAGAAAAAGCCTAAAGAAGGCGATAATATGGTTGAAGAGGCTCCTGCAGACATTTCATCTCTACTGGAGTTGAAGCGGATTTATTATGAACTAATGATTAGGTAATTGAATTCCCACTTTCTGTTTCATTGTAGTGTTTATTGTAGTTATAAGTACTCTGGCTCGCTCAACCCTGTATATTTTGACGTCTCCCAGTTTTATTTTATATAAACTGAACACTGTGTAGATGTCCAAGATCCTGGCTTTTGGGATTTTCAGTTTCATTAACATTTGAGGATATGCTTCTTATGTGCATATAAAGATCCAGAGGCAAGTTAGTTTCATTTCGTTATAATGATTTAATTGATTCCATATAAGTTTTGATAAAACATTTTTTTAATCAATTTGTTTTCACTTTTATTTAGAGAACTGCCATATTTCACTGTCTTTTGTTTATATGTATAGGAAACTGAAAACAAATCTCTTGTCTTTTGTTTTTTGAGTATGAAGGTTGTTAAGAGAAGGGATCCACTTAGGGCTATCACAATGGCTAAGGCTGTTAACTCTAGTTTGCAGAGTGATGGCACTGGTGTTTTGACGGCGGGTCTGAGTGCTTTTACGGCAGGTCAGACGGCGGCTTATAAAATGTTTGACACAATCAAGAAGAAGCCATTGATAGATACTTATGATCCAAATGGAAAAATATTAGAAGACATTCAAGGTGAAGAAGAGTTAAAGGAAGTTTATTTTAGTTATCAGTTAAGTGGAAGTGGAAAGTGGAAGTAGAAAGATTCTGAGTTTGGAAAGTCGACAACTGCAAGACTTGAGAAAGGTACCAGAAATATTCAATTCATGTATAGAGTTTAATTCAAATTATCAGAATCTGTTTCCGTGCGTGCGCTTGTTTGTGATGCACTAGGACTGTTGGTTCAGAATTTGGCTATTGCATTGGTTGGTTTGATTATTGCTTTTCTTGCGAGCTGGCAGCTCGCGTTGATTATTCTTGTCTTGATTTCTCTCATTGGACTTAAGGGTTATGTTTAAATGAAATTCATGAAGGGATTCAGTGCTGATGCAAAGGTGGGTTACTTTTATCACGTTATAAGTAATTAGTAATTGCTTTGTTTAAGTTATTATGAGACAAATTCTTAATTTAGTAACTAGGAATAAGAATAAGTTAACATAATTTTCTATCAAAATTTTAGATATGACTCTGACTTATTATTTGTCATAACATAAACAACTAAGAAACTAGCTTATTTTACTAATGGGAATTGGATTGGTGCAGATGATGTACGAGGAAGCTAGTCAAGTTGCAAATGGTGTAGTTTTGAAGTATAAAAACTGTGGCATCTTTATCAGTCAAGTTCCTTTGCTCCTGATTCGAGTAAAGCAAAATTAGCTACCGCGTCCATATTTGGAATGATCGATAAGAAATCAAAGATTGATCCAAGTGATGAATCCGGAACCACTATGGGTTATCAGCAAATATGTTTTCATTAAGAAAGTCATTATGGTTTAGTGTAGAAACGAGAAACTGTGGATGGTAATTTATGATTCTGGTTTGATTCTCGACAGATAGAGTTTTTGGACCACATACCATATCAGATGAGGTGTATGAAGTACCTACCAAACCTGTGGTGAAGGCTGCCATAAAAGGTGTCAATGGTATGAAATGCTAATCTCTGGAGTCAGGTTAATTTAGAATGTGATGTGTGAGGAGAGTCTGATTTGATACTACCAAGTCATTTTTATGGATTGATAAAAGCTTTTTTAGTTTCATTTGATATATTTATTAGAATTGTTAGGGTCACTAGTTAGTTATGTATATTGTTTTAGTGTTAGAGTGACTAACGAGTTAGTTGAGTTTTAAAGATATTTGAAAACAAGTGGATTTGGTTTAAAATGTTGTTTGGTATTGATGGATCATAATATGTATGTAATGAGTAACTTAAAGCATTGTTTGGTATTGAATCGAATGTATCTTTTTGATATTTGCACACCAAAAGAATGATTTTGTGTAAAAAAAAAAAACGTGTACTACAATAGCGCTTTGTAGAAAGTGCTATTAATGAAATATCCTATAATAGCACTTTTAAGAGAGAGCGCTATCAAACATGTGTCATATATTAGCGCTTTCGTTGAAAGTGCTATCAAACATGTGCCATATATTAGCGCTTTGTTTTAAAGTGCTATCAAACATGTGTCCTATAATAGCGCTTAGTTTCAAAGTGCTATCAAAATCAAAGCAAAAAACGCACAAAATGCCCACATCGATAGCGCTTAAGGAGAAGCGCCATTAAAAATTGGTACTTTAATAGCGCTTTAAAAGTGCTATTAAACAAAAAACGTTTATAATAGCAACGCGGTTAATAGCGCTTTTAAGCGCTATCAAAAACAAAAACAAAAAACGCTATTAAATAGCTTATTTGGCGTAGTGATGTGATGTTATTTGTTATTTTTGACGATTATAATTTTTAAATTAATTATACTAACACACTTTATTTGTTATTGTAGAGATCTTTTAACATTAGAGATCCAACAAGTTTCTGAAGGATGCCCAAGGAAAGTTTGTTGAACCAGAATGCCCAAAGAAGTATGCAGACTTGATTGCACCCGAAGAATGTGACACTTTTGTCGCCAAACGAAGAACTGAAGAATTCCACGTAATCTTAATTTAATTTATCATGAACATTGTATTATATTCATGTAGTTATTACATGTGCTCTGATATGACTTATAATTGTTTATGCAGGTTGTGAGTGACGTAAATCGTCAAAGAGCCTCGAAACCCGCGTATCCATACAAGAAAGGACGTTTGGGATATGCACGCCTGGAACAAAAAATCGTAACTATATATAATTGCTATGGTCTTTTTGTATTATTATTCATCCTAATTATTAACTTAATGTGTAGCTTGCAGAGGAGAAAGTGAAGAGACATCTCTTCCGGAGCATGTTTTGTGGAAGGCTGCCTATGTGGGAAAGGATGGAGTTGTTACTGAAGGTGTTCAACAAGTTTTTGAACAATGTGTAAGTATAACGTTATTTGTTTAATTAGATAGAAAGTTCTTGTTTATCTAATATAGTTATGCGTTGCTCTAATATTGAATTTCAGGAGACTCTATCTCAGTCCTTAACTCTCACGGAAGATCAGGATTGCAAGAGCATACTGAGTTGAGTATTAAATGTTCCTGAGTATTCTGGTCGCGTGAGGGGTAAGGGATTTGGAGTCACTCCATCTGCCTTGTATAAGCGTTCAAAGAGAAAAAATCCTAGCAATAGAGAGGTGATGGAAACATTGGAAGAATTGAGAGCTCAAGTTCATGAACTGCAACAAGATAAAGAAAGATATATGTCGGAAAGGCGCGGTTCAGAATTTAAAGATATTAGTGACAAGGCCAGTATCAATTGTCAACAAAAAATTTCGGAGGTAATTATATTTATTAAATTAGTACAGTTTTTTATATTGACATCATTGCACAATAACAATTTCGTATTATTTTTGTTTTGTTTAGGGCATTTCACCTTGTCAGCTATATTTATCGGCACCGACATATTGCATGGTTGGCAAGGGAAAAGTGCATAACACTCCGGGAGACGTCCTTTACACTAGACCGCTCCCTGCTGGATTTTTGAAGGTTTCGATTGATATTGCTTTAGAGCGGAATGTGTTACTACCTATACCTGACGATGTTTCAGATGCAACATTGGTTGGGGACGCAATAGGGCCGTATGTTGCATGGCCGTCAAACCTCATCATCATAGATGACTCGGTATGTTGAAAACCATTATTAACCTTTTAGTTTTCAAATGTTTTACTTGCATATAAGTTATGTTATGCTTACTTTTACCTACATTTTATTTACATGAAATTGTTAGACTCCTACAAAATCCAAATCAAAAAATAAAGGGATTGTGCGGCAAACCGAGTCAGTTGCATCACAAAAAGAGGTACATTGATATATATGCATCGAAAATGTTAATTCTATGATCCGAATTCAAAAGCTTCATGATTACTAAGTTTATTCCTTATATGATTTTCAGATTCCTACACAAGAGGTGCAACAAGGGAGCAAGAACAAGAAGCCAGTAGTAGCCAAGGCAAAAAAAGCATTTATTTCTCGATTTCGGTTGTGCCTTGAAACAATTGTAGGCACAACGGATTTGATGGAAGGAGGTATCCATGAAATACCTATGGAAGCAGGTATTTTTGGGTTTTCCTATTCAGAAACAATTGCTAAAGAAGACTTTGATCAGATTTTTACGCATTCTTAATTAGGCGTCGGTGTTATGAATTCATACATCAGGTAATCCATCGATTTTATTTATTTAATTGATCAATTTATTTACTCATTTCAATGAATATTAGAATGTTAATTATAATAACATATTTATTATAATCCGTTTTTATTTCAGGTTCTTGTATGAAAAATTGATGCTCCCGCGTCAATTGACTGAAACATACTCCTTCTTGGCTCCCAACTGTGTCAATGCAAATTTACTCAATCGAACTATAGATGCGGTCAAAAATCACTTAGTAGGTGCATTTATGACCAACATTGATACAGAGAAGTTGTATCTTTTACCATATAATACTGGCCATGGGTAAGATTTTCATCCTAACTTTCTTTATTATAATCTTTCGCTTTTTTACGTTGTGTACAACATTTCCATCTATACTTTTGTTTTATTTTACAGTGGACACTGGTTGTTGCTTGCGATTAATCCGATAAAAGAAATAGTCTATTATCTGGATTCGCTAGAGGGTGATCAAACAAAATAACCGGAGATGAAGAAGATGATTGATACGTAAGTGATGCGAATTTTCTAAATATTTGCGTGTGTATTTCTTTATTTATGTGAGATTGTTCTAAATATTTGTTTATAATATGATAGATCCATAAAAATATTTCGATCACAACGACAAGCTCGGGTGCCAAAGAGCAATGCTAACAACATTACATGGATAAGAGTGGAGGTATGATTTATTATTATAATAGTAATGCTACTTGATAACACAAGTCATCTATGATACTTATTAATACTTTTTTTCTATGTGTAGTGTCCTCGGCAGCGTAATGGTATAGATTGTGGTTATTTTGTCTTGAGATTCATAAAAGAAATTATTCATTTGGAACAAATAGAGATTCCAAACATGGTATGGATTTATATATAAGTTATGATTTATTTTAAGATTTATTATCGGATATTTCATCTAATTAATTACTTTTAACTAAATCATGCATATTATGTTAAATGTAGTATTTTGATGAATTCAAGTGTGTCACCTACACGAAAGACAAATTGGAAGAAATAAAGGAGGATTGGTGTCAATACATGATTGAAATGAGAATTTGTTAGTTTTAGAAATTGTGTTAGGTTTATGGAAGGTGTTGTATATATAGGTGATGGATATGGTGTATAAGGTTTCAAATTGGTGTATGGAATTGGTGTTGTATAGTTTGTATTGAGTTATATATATGTAATGGTTATTTTGGTGTTGTACATATAATGGTTTTTACGGTTTATGTGTTGAATTTTAATTGAATAAAGGCCTATTGTTGAATTATAATGCTATAAAGCCTATGTGTTGAAATATAATGGTATCAAAGGCCATGTGTTGAATGATTATGAATTCTGTTCAATTATATAGGTTGAAATATAATGGTATCAAAGGCCATGTATTAAAAAGCTTTTAAAAAGCACTTTTATAAAAGACAGCGCTTTCTAAAAAAAGCGCTGCCTAAAGGGGGTTCATGCCGTAAACATAAGACAGCGCTTTTAAAAGTGCTGCTAAAGGAGGCATACGAAAGCGCTTTTCTTTGAAAAAGCGCTGCCTAAAGGGGGACCTTAGCAGCGCTTTTAAAAGCGCTGCTAAAGGGGGTCCTACGAAAGCGCTTTTCTTTGGAAAAGCGCTGCTATATAGGGGTCATACGAAAGCGCTTTTAAAACTGCTGCTAAAGGGGGTCCTATGTGGGACCTAAGACATCGTTTTTTAAAGGAAAAAAAGCACTGTCTTTACCTTTAGCAGCGCTACCTTTGGCAGCGCTTTTAAGCGCTGCTAAAGGAAAAAAACGCTGCTAAAGGTCTTCTTTGGAGTAGTGCTTTCTCTTTATAGAGCTTGCTCGAATGGTACGCATTATTCCTCATTTCTTCCAATTCGTGTAATTGAACCTTCCTTTTTTCGCCTATCAAGCTCGGATCAAAATTTAACAGTTTCAATGCCCAAAGAGCTTTGTGCTCTAATTCAACTGGTAAATGACATGTCTTGCCATAATTGATGGGGGAATGGTCCGACAAAATCAATACCCCAACAATCGAAAACCTTGACTTCCAAAATTGTTTGCAAGGGCATTTCATCTCTTTTTCCAATCCCGCCACTTCTTTGGCACGTGTCACAACTTTTTGCATGGAGGTTTGTATCTTTAAACAATGTTGGCCAATAAAAGCCCGATTGGAGGACTTTTGTTGGCGTTCTTAAACCATTGTAATGCCCTCCAGATGGCGAGTTGTGATAATGCCAAAGGATACTTTTAGCTTCGTCAAAAGTGACACACCTTCTCAACAAATTATCACCTCCTAACTTAAATAAATATGGCTCATCCCAAACATAAAATTTAACATCCGATAAGAATTTCCGTCATTGGTTCCAAGTTAGGTCCTCTGGTATAAATCCGATTGCTTTGTGGTTAGTAAAATCTGCGAACCAAGGCCTAACTTGTACTCGAAAAAGTTTTTCATCTCGGACCTCATTTTCTCAGTGTGTTACCTCTAAATTGACCAACCGGGATAAATGATCCCCTACCAAGTTTTCAGACCCTTTCTTGTCACGAATTTTCAAATCAAACTCTTGTAACAAAAGGATCCACTAGATTAGCCTTTGCTTTGAATCCGGCTTGGTAAGCAGATATTTAATGGTCGAGTGGTCAGTGTAGACTACAACCTTTGAACCAATCAAGTAAGACCGAAATTTCTCGAGAGCATACACAATAGCAAGTAATTTTTTTTCTGTGGTGGCATAATTCACTTGTGCCTCATTTAGAACTTTACTCGCGTAATGTATAGCATGAAAAATTTTGGTCGTTCTTTGCCCAAGCACCGCACCAACAGCATAATCGCTAGTATCACATATCAATTCAAAATTTAAAGTCCAATTTGGAGCAACGATTATGGGTACGGTGATGAGTTTCTCTTTTAAAATTTGAAAGGCATTTAAACATTCATCATCAAAGTAGAAAGGCTAATCTTTATTGAGTAGATTACTCAAAGGTCTTGCAACTTTGGAGAAGTCTTTGATGAACCTCCTATAAAACCCCGCATGGCCTAGAAAACTCCGGATTCCTTTGACATTGGTTGGAGGTGGCAACTTCTCAATCACTTCAATTTTAGCTTGATCCACTTCAAGGCCTTTAGAGGAGACTTTGTGGCCGAGCACAATCCCCTCTATTACCATGAAGTTGCACTTCTCCCAATTTAGCACCAAGTTCGTTTCCACACACCGTTCAAGAACGGTCTCCAAATTTTTCAAACATAGATCAAAAGACTCTCCGAACACGGAGAAGTCGTCCATGACTACTTCCATCGTTTTCTCAATAAGGTCGGAAAAAAAGGCTTGCACAGACCGTTGAAATGTTGTCGGTGCGTTGCACAAGCCAAAAGGCATCTTCCGATAAGCAAAAATTCCAAAGGGACAAGTGAACGCCGTCTTCTCATGGTCTTCCGGAAAAAATGAGATTTGGTTATAACTGGAAGAGCCATCTAAGAAGCAATAGAATTCTTGACCCGACAATCTCTCAAGCATTTGATCCATAAACGGAAGTGGAAAATGATCTTTTCTAGTAGCGGTATTAAGCCTCCGATAGTCGATAGACATTCTCCAACCCATTACAGTTCTCGTCGAAATCATTTCATTTTTCTCATTTCTAATAACGGTCATTCCTCCCTTATTGGGCACAACTTGCACAGGACTCACCCACGGACTATCGGATATCGGGTAAATCATTCCGGCATCTAATAGTTTAACAACTTCATTTCTCACCACTTCCTTCATAGTAGGATTCTAACAGTGTTGCGGTTGAGCTACCACCTTGAAGTCCTCTTCCATTAAGATTTTGTGCATGCAATAGGCTGGACTAATTCCCTTTAGATCAGAAAGAACCCAACCTATAGCTTGTTGATTCTTCTTCAAAACTTGAATCAAACGGTCTTCCTCTTTGTCGGTCAAAATGTTTCTAATGATAACCGGTTTGTTACAACCGTCATCAAGGAACACATACTTCAAATTAGAAGGCAACACCTTCAATTCAAATTGAGACTTATCATCACTCACCTCTTTCTTCAGCTCTTCCGTTTCACTTTCCCATGGTTATAACTCTTTTAAAGATTCAAGTTCCTTCAAACACTCTTCAAGTGCCCTTTCTTCCTCATCGGAAAATATTTCAAATGAGTCGTCAAGAGCTCTTTCCAAGGGAGATACTAAATGAACTTGCTTTGTGACTTCCATTATGGCTTCTTCCATTGCATCAATACGAAAACTATCATGTTTATGTTGAGAATGCTTCATTGCTTCAAAAAGATTAAAGCACACTTCTTTATTTTGAACTCTTACTATCATAAGGCCATCATCAACATCAATTATCATTCGAGCGGTCTTCATAAAAGGGCGTCCAAGAATTAATGAAGCATCCTCGTCTTCCTCCATATCAATCACAACAAAGTCAACAGGAAAGAAAATTTTATCAACCTTAACCAATACATCTTGAGCCAATCCATGAGGATGAGTTGTGGATTTGTCGGCCAATTGTAATGTCATCCGAATTGCTTTCATTTCAGTTTTCTCAAGCCTCTTTATAATAGACAATGGAATTAAGTTGATGCTTGAGCCCAAATCAATTAAGCTTTTGCCAACATAGACATCACCAATGGTTACCGGCAAAGTAACACGCCCTGGATCGACTTCTTTCTTTGGTAGAGTTCTTTGGATTATAGAACTACAACTTGCATCAAGGATAATTATTTCCGGCTCCGAATATCTTCGGTTCTTTGTAAGAATATCTTTCATGAACTTAGCATATTTTGGCATTTGTTCAAGCGCTTTAGTAAACGGAATGTTGATTTGCAATTATTTGAATATGTCCATGAAACGAGTGTAATGCCTTTCATTGTCTTTATTTGTGGGCACATGAGGGTAAGGTAAGTTTTGAATAGGAATTGGATTCACTATCTCCTTCCCCTTTTTGACTCTTCTCTTCTTTGCTTCTATCTTTTCTTTTTCAAGGTTATCTTTTTCAACTAACTTCTCATTTTTATTTTCAACTTCTTCCTTATCATTCTTTTCAACTACTACCACATTATCTTTCTCTTCCTCCACAACCTCCTCAATTCTTACTTCAACATTTTTCTCATTTATTTCTCCTTCACCTAACTCTCTCCCACTTCTAGTAACAATAGCTTTGCAATACTCTTTTGGGTTGTTTTGAGTATTTGCAGAGAAAGATTGCCCCGCTTGTTGATCGGCCACTTGTTTTGCAAGTTGCCCAACTTGATTCTAGAGATTTTTGATTGATGCTTCATTTGTCTTTTTGTTAACCATGGACATTTGGATGAATTGGTTTAGAGTTTCTTCAAGCTTGGAACTCCTACCTTGAGGTGGTGCGGGTTGATAAAGATTTTGCCGATATCCTTGTTAATTTTGATAATTTCCTCTTGGTTGTTGATTTTGATACCCTTGTTGATTTTGATAAGGATGTTGTTGCCTTTGATAACCTTGTTGTTGATTTTGATTATTCATGTAATTTGCTTCTTCATCAACTGGAGGACAAGGAGGACAATAGCCGGTTGGGTGATCTCCTTTACATAGCTCACACACCTCTATTTGCACTTTTTTGTTTGGTAAATCTTGCATCTCTTTAATCTCTTGAGGGAGCTTTAACATTTGTTGCGTTAACAACTCAACTTGTTGAGATAGCAATTTGTTCTGAGCAAGAATTGCATCAATTATCCCTAACTCTAGCACTACCGGTTTCTTTTGAGATTGGCCACGCTTATGATTCCCTTGATGGTCGTTTAGTGCCATCTTGTCTATGATAGAAATGGCTTCGTCGGCGCTTTTAGTCATTAAAGATCCGCCCGTAGTAGCGTCCAACAATGTTTTGTGAACCATTTGAAGACCATTTCTGAAAATATGAACTTGCGTAAGCTCATCAAAATTGTGCCCTTTGCATTTTCTAAGCATGGACTTAAATCTCTCCCAAGCTTCGTAGAGAGACTAATTCCCACCTTATGAGAAATCCGCAATCGCCGTTTTCGCTTCCATGAAACGATTGTGAGGAAAAAATCATTCCAAGAATTTCTCTTCTAACGTGTTCCAGTCCGTCATAATAGCAGTTGACTGGTCAATGTACCATTCCTTTGCCTTCCCAATTAGGGAATACGAAAACAGTCTCTTAAACAAAGATTCTTCTACAACTTCTGGGGCTCCAATTGCAGCTGCAATTTCATAGAATTTGGTCATATGAGTAAAGTGATCCTCGTGATCCATACCGGTGAATGGATTCTAGTATAGAAGAGCGAGGATGCCCATTTTCATTTCATAGTGCCGACCATTATGAACATTACGTACGAACTGAGCTGTATGCCTCGGACTATTAACACAAGGTGTTGAAGCAAGTTGTGGTAGTGGTGGAGCGGCCATGGTTGGCGTTAACTGTGGAATTGGTGTCAAAGTTGAACTTTCTCCTCATTATCGTCTTTCTTTAGCAAGTTTCCTCCTCCGCCTTGTTTTGCTATTTAACTTACGCGCAGTTCTTTCAATCTCAGGATCGAAAAGAAGTTGGTCTGCGGGTAACTTCCCTCGTATAAACAGAGTCTGCACACCTAGCCAAACAAATTAACAAGCACAAGAAAAAGTTATACAAGCTTAAAACTTAACAACTATTGCGATGCTTGCAATATCAAACAACAATCCCCCGCAACGGCGCCATTTTGTTGAAAAGTATTTCGGGGGGAGTTTTATCGTCTCCACAGGGATTGTATGTGTATTGCCTCCGTTCTATAGTCGAAAACGTTTTAAACTTTTAAAGTAACAAAGAGTTTGGTTGTTTTGTATCGGATTGTTTGCATAAGAATTTAGTAATCAACGGTAAAGAAATTGGTTTTTAGGGTTTGGTAAAAGTATGGCAAGATTAGGGTCCGATAGTCCGTTTCGTACGTATTTACTCGATAAAGGATGTGAACTTGTTAACGATGAATATAACCACATATCCTCTCAACAAGTTTATCTCTAACACTTGTTGTGGGATTTACCATATTGATCCTTAGATGATCTCTCACTCTAACTATCAATATGATAACATTCAAGATCAATATTTATGAACATCAACTTTCAAACCTATCTCTAGCCTCCTGATTATTGATGGATTGAAACTTAGGTCAAGTTTTAGAAAATATTTCTCAATCATGAACTAAAACAAAATATATACCATACAAACAAAGTTTTTCTTCTATATTTATCATTAACAAAGTTCCCACACTACAATCAAGATCAATACATACAAAATGAAGGACTACCTACCACTAATCTTGACACAAGATGTGTTTAGCTACACATATTCATGGTATCTTGTTTCACAAATTTCGTGAGGAGATGAAAAAGCATCCGCATCAAAAAATTGAGATCGGATGCAAATCCAACTTCTCAATGTGAAGAATCTCTCTTAGATGAAGAAATATCAGAAAAATAGGTTTTGGTGTGATAAAATGGGGTTATGATCCCAAGAAAATACATAAAGTGTATTTATAGTACACTTTAAATTAGACAAGTTTGCACTGCGAACTTTTTGTTTGCCTAACAAACTATGAATTTGGCACCTAAAGTTCCTTCTGATAAGTTAAACCGCCTCTGAGTTTCTGCATAAGTTCCCAATGCCAACTTTTGTTCGCAAAGCGAACTATTCGCCTACAAGTTCGCAAAGTGAACTTAGGCCCCTTTAGCTATTGCCTCATCCATGGTGTCCTTCGCCAGGTCTTCTGATAGCACTATTTTAGTGTGTTACTCTTACCCAATATTTGTGACAATTCTAGTTCATAATTTCATTTTTATAGCATAATTTTAAGATGTTTTTGCACTATTAAAGCTTTAAGCACTTTGTGTGCTTTTTTTACGTTTTCATTTTATTTCTACTTTAAAAGGAAGATAGATGATGATGAGAAAAGACATGACCCCAGTTTCCAGAGTCTGGAGCAGCATAAGGAGCTATTTGGAGAGCTGATGGTTTAATCAACCATTTCACCAAGAAAGTCAGAAATTGATGATAAAAGAAGCCAAGAATGACTAGGGCTCACGTGGCAGAACTATGAAGAGCAATGGAGCAAAAGGAAGGGATAAGATAAAAAAAAAAAGCTAGAGGACAAAAGGTAGTACGGTGGAGACCACTCAGCAGAGGACGCCCTGCACCAACACCACCAGCCGTCTGCTCAGCTCCGCCAGCCTGCACCAGCCGTCTGCTCTGCTCCACCAGCCTGCTCCAGCCGCCTGCTAAAAGTAAATTTGTCTCCCACCAACATCTGTACCAGATTACTTGCAAAGAAAGGATTGATGGACAGCTGTCCCACATGAAGGATTTGATTTGGGCCTTGTTGTACCCCAAAATTTGCCCTCCTTACTTTAGTACTAACTGGCTTATGTTTCATTACATTTTTGCATTATCATATGTGCATATCATTGGTTCTTAGCATGGGGTCAAGGTGCCTGAGGCAGTTCTTCAGAGGGTCAAGCAAGAGTCCTGGTATTGTCCAAGAGAGCTCAAGTGGATCACTCTCTCCTAACCAGTGCATAAATTAGGGTTTTGAAATTCTTGGGTTGATCGCTCCAATGGGCAAGCTCCTTGGGTTTTTATCATCACCAAATGGCATATCTTATCTTTTTTGGAGAGGATACACATCATATTCAGAGGAATTTGGATTTGGAGACTGTGTTATTTCCTCCTAGACTGAGGGTACCAAAACTAGGGTTTGCCATAAAGTCAGTTTATTTCTGATTTTTTGGGCAAGAATTGATTCCATGGTATTCCTTGGGTTGCTAAGTATCTAGGGGTGGGAGGTTGTCCATCAGTTTGGTTCAGGAGAGACTTAATTGATCAGAAGATTGAGAATCAGGTGAATTGGGTAAAAGTCAATAGTGAGAGGAGAAGTCAACTGTGGAATTTTGAGGCTCTCTCCAAGGTTTTCAAGGTCTAACATCCTCATACAGTCCTCAAAAGTCAAGTTTCATGCCATTTATCAAGAATCAGGAGTTGGTACAAAAGTTACTAAATTTGGAAATGACCTATAATTTGAAAGTTTCCTTTTTGGGCAAGTTCCTGCACTGCATTCAACTTGACTTTTCATCATCAAGAAAGATTCAAATGAATTTTTCTCCAACATGAAAGTTGAAGATATTTTTCTCCTATTTCCAACAAGTACTAGTGGGTCTCCATATCATTTGTGAAACTCAGGTTATGGCCAAAATAAGGCAGAGTGGTTTTTAGGGTTTCATTTTCACAACTTTTGCATTTTAGGGCATATGGACCTATGATTAATTCCATTGTTTCAAGACATGTTCCAACATCCAAGAACAATCCCTAAGGAGCATTTTTGGCCTTTTAATCAAGTGCTTTCATGGGTTATTTTTCACTTATTCTCCATTATTCAAAAAAGCCAAGTCATTAAAAACTCATGAATCAATTGGTTTCAAGGCCCAATTTCAATTGAGGTGTAATTAGCAATTCAAATATCGGTGATCCATCATGAAATATTTGGATATCCATGCATGGAAGGAGGTGTATCTAACATAATGCAAAATTCCAAATTTGTCCAAAACTCACTAAACAAGGAATTGCCCAAGCCCAAATCATTATCAGTGAAAAACCCTGGTCTATTTAAACTCATCCATGCACTGGTTAGAGAGATTACACGTGCCTTTGTGGAGAATTCAAGCTTGAACCCTAAAGCATCTCATAGTCATATCTCTCAATCTACAAGGAGTTTTCAAGAAATTCTTCCACCATCTTCATCCTTGTGATCATTAGAGTGCAAACCATCCTCCATTCGCAGCCAACAGTAAGGATTAAGGTTGCACCATCTTAGGTTAGGGCATTTTTTCGTGATCATAAAACTCAAATTTTAAACGTGCATAATGTTGTGTGATGTCCATGGATCATGCTGATATAATTTGTTTTGAATATGGATGTGTATATTTGTTGTTTTATAAGTTTAAAGTTTGGAACCCTAACATATTTCTCATCGTTTTTTGTTGTGTGTTGGTTATTTGTAATTTTTGAATGCATATTTGGAATCCTCACATTTTTCTGGTCAGAATAGAGTACTCATATGCATTTTTTGGAGATTTTGGGGTCGCAGCTCACCGGAGAGGGTGGCCGGAGCCCTAGCTCCGGCGGCTGGAGAAAATGCAGTCCGGCGAGGGCCAAAGGAAGAAGAAGAAGTTTTGACCGTCCGTTCCTTGGATCCAACGGATATCACACCGCCACGTGCTTTGTTTCTTTTGTTTTTAATTTATTGGTTTCATGTGTGCTCACCTATGTACGCTACCGTATGCCTCATATCATGGCCATTATTTTAATTATTTTATTGATTTGGTGATGCAATCTAGCGTGTTAATTTAATCGCATGGCTGAAAACGTGACAGCACATTAAAAGGACATGTGTCGTGCACGTGGGGGGGGGGGGGGTGCATAGTATGCTGAGTGATTGGGTATGCGTGGGTGCGTGTTAGCTATGGTGTGCGTGAGGGTCTGGGACGTTGGATGTGACTACTTGGTTAATGCGTTGACTTGTTGGGTGACGTTAGATGGATCAGAAGGTGTGGGAAGAGTCAATCGTTTGACTGGGCTTCACATATTCTTCCTTCCCTTTTTTTATTTTTTCGCTGATATTTTGTTGGATTGGGCTTGTTATTCGCACCCTACCTTCCAGCCCATCTACAATTCCAGCGTGGTTCTTTACCATTTGCACCCTCCATGAATTTTCAATTTATTTATTTTATTTAATTATTTGCATCATTTCATTTTTAATTATTAAAAATAGTTAATTACATTTAAAAATTACTAAAAAATTCACGCATCATATTTATCATTTTATAAAATTTTCCAAATTTTATTTTTTTTTAATTTTTTTTTTATCATCTAAATTAATTATTTAATTATTTTCTTTTTGAATTACACATATCATGCATACCTGAATTTGTTTATTTTATTTCTCTGCATCCATAAAATATTTTCAATCCGTTCTTTTTGCATTTGTTAGATAACATTCAGAGGTACATTAAAATATTTTTCTTTCATTTTTAAAATTATTTCATATTGCATTTTGGTCCTTCCCTTTGGCACACTGAACCCTGCTTCTCACCTGAGCTTTGCCCAATTGTCTAAATGGCTAACATCTTGATTTTTTGCAGGAGTTTTTTGTTTTTTGGTTTGTCTCTGGTTGAGCAACTTTTATATTTAATTTGGTGATTTTAGAAGTTGTTTTACTATTTTGTTAAATGGCTCTTTGTGTGAGATTCTCATGTATGCGTATCCTTGATCTTGTCTAGTTATCTGTTTGAAAAGGCACTTGTGCCATTGCCTTGGGATTGTGTATTTGACTTCTTAATTCATGTTTGGATTGTTATCACTATTATATGCCATTGTTTAGTTTTCATTTGCTTTGATATCACTTATGTCTGTTTCGTACTAACTTTTTATGCAGGGGCTGAGGTAAGTTCTTTAAGGGTGTGGATAGTATCCATGGTCACCCTTACTCTTTCCTTCTCTTTTCTTTTTCCTTTAGGTTTAGGTTGTCGTCAAACCTCACTAACCGTAGGTCACCCATGCATAATAACTTTAGGACTCTTAGTCCCCCTTAGAGTTTCCTTTGTGTCTTCTCTCTTCTCATCTCAAACTTCTCGAAAACACGTAACAAGTATAAAGTGTATTGCGCACGAGCCTTAAGCGTGGGGAATGAGAAATAAGGGGCTTCCTCTCATCTTTCTAGAGTGCTTAGCGAGCGTCCTGTCTTGGGACGATGCGTTAAGTATTCGCCCCTGTGCCCTAGACTTTGGTGCAATGCAACTTATGAACTAACTTAAGTCACTTCTGTCCTAAAAAATGCAAACAAACTTCAAACCTTTTTGTTCTTCGGGATCGTCAAACTAAAGGCTATTTTCAAAAAGGGCACGTTACTTTCCGTCTGAGACGCAAACAGGCATCGACCCTAACTTCAGGACGCGAACTTGACGTCGCTCATAAAAAACACAAAAAGAACTTGGTCCGAACTACGTTGACTCTGAATTCCCTATTGCACAAGGGGGGTACGTAGGCCTAGGACGTCGACGTCCTACCGAGTCTGTCTTTGTTTTCCCCTCTCCCATCTTAGTACAGCCATAAATGATAGGATAACTCACCCTTAGAATAGACAACAAGCGTGGATCCCATCGAGTACGATGGACGCGTGGGGTGCTAGCACCTTCCCCTCGCGTAACCGACTCCCGAACCCAGGCTATGGTTGCGATGACCATTCCTTTCCCTCCTTCTCAGGTTTATGCGGTGTTCCCTTACCCTCTCTTGGGATAAATTTACACGGCTGGCGACTCTATTTTTCCGCGCCACTCTCGCGTTTGTACCTGGATGAAAATCCTGGGAGCGACAGCTGGCGACTCTGCTGGGGACTCTATTTGACCTATGCTGGTCCATCCCTAAGCGAGTCAGTCCTAGTGCTTGCTTGTCTTTGTTCTCTTTGGGTGTTTTGTGTTTGTTTTGTTTTATTTGTTGTATTTTATTTTTACCGCATTTTCTGCATTGCATTTCATCTTTATTACTGTCATACTGCTGTGTTGTGCTGGCTGTTTTTGTTTTGCAGGTTGGGTGGGTCTGAGAGATAAGGCCAATACCCAGGCTTGAGTATACCCTAGGACTAGAGTGGAAAGCAGTGGGACCTACGTGCTCGCTTGGTACGTTTGTGTGTTCATGAAATTCACAACCAGACGAGGCTATCTTGGGACGCATTCTAGCGTGTGTGTCTTGCGCATGTTGGGGTGTTGTTCTAGAGAGCTGTCGACTCTAGTGACCGATCATCGAGGACCTTAGTGGAAACATCCCTCTTTAGTGGTGACAGTGGCAGACCACATCCTGTGGCAAACCCATTCGCACCCGAGGGTCCGCTTTGGAACTCGCATAGGATGGCCCCTATTTTTTTGAAGAGAATCAGTGGAGGCACTCCTCGATTGACGATAGTATTGTACCCCGAGGGATGAATGTACTATTGTTTCTCGACCTCAGTGCCAAAGCTGTGGACCTTCCGCTTTGGAGAATCAGTTGAGGCCTCCTCGATTGATGATGATGCCAAACCAGAAATGGTGAACGTATCATCGTTTCTCGACCTGAGAGCCCGGGATATTGAACATCCTAGTACCCACACGTGAGAGGGGATGGGTGTTTGCAGGTTTGCAGGTAACCGAAACCGTCAACCTACCTTGTTTTTCTAGATTTCTCATCAATGTCCGATTATTTGGGCTCCTCGTTATCTCAGTGGTTCAGAATTTTGGTTTTCTGGGTTGTGGTTCTCGTTCAGTTAACAGCCCAGCACATCCAGCAGTGTCACCTTGATCCCATGTTTGCATGAGCATATCATTTTCTTGCATTCTGACATGTTTGACATCTTTCAGGGCTTGCATCTTACTCTTGATTCCGGTTTTCTGAGGTTACTTTAGCATGGATGTCCAGAGAAAGAAGACTGTTGCCTATTCGTTCCCAGATCCGACTTTGACATTGATTCACAAGTTGATTAATATGGTTGGTCCCGGAGTTCGTACAGAGTTTAGTGGAGTGTATGGGAGACTTCTGAAGTTTGTTTATAATATCTCCAAGTATGAAAAGGATGTCATTCATACACTTCTTCAATTTTACGATCCGTCTTTGCGTTGCTTCACTTTCCCAGACTACATCTTGGCCCCAACGTTGGAGGAGTTCTCATTTATTTTGGGAATCCCCATCAGGCATGACATAGTATTCTTTTCTGAAGAACACCCCGAGGTAAAAGAAATGGCTGCTGCTCTTCATATTAGTGAATCTGTTCTGAACAGTAATATTGAGGAAAAACAAGGAGCTAAGGGTTTCTTATTGAAGTTCTTGTTTGATCAAGCTTGCATACATGTTAAAGAGAAGAATTGGGCTGCTTTCCAAGCTATTCTGGCTATGTGCATCTATGGGATTGTTCTGTTTCCCAATGTTCCTGATCTGGTGGATATACATGCTGTCAGAATCTTTATTTCAAAGAATCCTATACCTACCTTGCTAGGTGACGTGTATCATTCAGTTCACTATAAGAATGAAAACAGGCGAGGGAAAACTGTGAGTTGTTGTGCACCGCTCTTGTCTACTTGGTTTCTGAGCCATCTCCCCGAAACTGGTGCCTTTATTGATACAAAAGATTCTCTGAAGTGGTCAAAGAGGTTAATGGGCTTGACTGCTGACAACATTGTTTGGTTCAATCGTGACTTGCTAGGAATGGAGATTATTTGCAAGTGCAGAGAATTCCCTAATGTACCCTTGATAGGGAGAAAAGGTGGAATCAACTATAATCCTTCCCTTGTTATCAGGCAGTTTGGTTATCCTTTGAGAGGTCCACCTGAAGAAAGGGATATCAGAGAGTCCTTATTCTTCAATGGTATTGAGGATCAAGAGGTGATGAGGAGGATCGTGAATGCTTGGAAACAGGTAACCAAGAAGGGTAAAGCTTCGTTTGGGAAATGTAATAACCGGGCTTTTCCTTCCTATAAAGAGTGGATTAAGAAGAGAGCAGAAGAGGAGCTTCTCCCCTTCCCGGTGGAACCACCTTTGTATCCTTTACTGATTGAACCTCCTACCACAGTCGAGATAGAGAAGTTTGACAAGTTATGGGCTAAAAAGGAAAAGCTGCAAGAAGAAAACAGAGAGCTACTAAGGGAGATCTATCAGTTGAAGCATGAGCGGGGTGAAGCTGTTCATACCGCCAAGTTGAAAACAGAGCTTCTTGTTAAGGCGGAAAAAGAGCTAGCTGACATGGTCGTATCCAGAAAATGGATGAAAGAAGCTTTGGATGGTATCAGTAAGGTTCTCGAGTCGAAGAAGGAGGAATTAGACAAGGCTTTGTTGAAAATTCACAGGTTCGATGAACACCGAGAAACTGCAATGGCCGAGAATAAGAGAAAGGGAGACGGTTATCTAGCTAAGATTGACCAATTGACGTTGACGCTCAAGAAAAAAGACGTTGAGATCTTATCAGGGATATTCAAGAGATAAGCAGTCGAGGGTCGACTCAATGAAGCCATAGCCTCCATAGAAGAACTGAAAGTCCAAGCTGAAGTGAAGAAACCTAGACATGAGGGTCCTAGCATGGATGGTGCTTCTGGAGAAGACACTTGGGAGTTGCATTGCCGATACTTGGAAGGGATCATACATAGAAGAGACGTCCTCATTCAAGAGCTAATTCAGAGACCAAAGCATCCCGACACCAAAAAGATGTTCAAGGAAATTCAAGACTGGAGCAGAAAGCATAGTGGATGGGGGGGATTGACACTTGTGGACTTTGATGATATGCCGTAGCTTTCTTTTCTCTTTTATTGTATTTGGATCACCACCAGGCTTGTTGGTTGGGATCTCTATGATTTATGTGTTCAGATTTGTTACGTTGGATTCGTGATTGTTAACATTTGGTTTTCCTCTGGTTTTCTTAATATATGAGCCGAAATTCCATTCTATCTTGTTGTTAAACCGGAATCAAGGGGTGGATCGCCCTGTGAATATTCAAACATGTTCATTTGCATTTGCAATCATTTTGCATAATCATTCTGCATGACAGGTGTTTATCTCCGGTATTCTTATCTTGTTCCAATCTCAGAATTGCAGACTTAACTCCTCAGGCCGTTCAAGAGTTGATCATAGAGCAAGTTCAAGCTGAGTTGAGGGAAATGCGAGGCCAGATGAGGCAATTTGGGGAAGACATGCTCCAGGAGCAGAGGATGCTAAGGGAGGACATCAATCAGATGAAGACTCAGATGGGTTTGATCATGGAAATTTTGAATAGGGTGTTGAAGAAGGAAGACAGTCCTGTGCCCGCTTCCACAGCAGAGGTTCTCATTCCTCCCATCTCTTTGGGGTCTCCTCTAGACCATGGATTGCCTCATGGATCCTCCCCACCGTCAGAGCTTTTTCATCAACAACCATTTCTTGAGGGTCTTAATCCAGAATAGCTTGAAAAGAAGTTTGATCAGATTCCTATGCCATACGCTCAGTTGCTTCAGCACTTGCTCAAGTTTCAGCTAATTGAATTGATTGCTACGGGACCTCCACACACCAAGTTTCGTATGGGTTCCAATGTCCATGATAGGTGTGAATTCCATTCAGGGGTACCTGGTCATAATGTTGAAGATTGTAAGATGCTCAAGTACAAAGTCCAAGAGCTCATTGATTCAGGGGCAATCAAGTTTACAGCAATTGGCACTGGTAAACAAAGTGATGTTACTCCCAGTGTTGCAAAGGGACTGAGGACTCCTTCTTTTGCCAAAGGATCCACCTCGCGTCAGGGATCTCTCTCACAACCCTTGTTAGTGCCTCAGCCGAGTGCAGAAAGGAAAGTGCAGGGCCAGACTGGGCGCCCAAATCAGCATCGACAACAGAATTATCAGCAACAGGGGCAACCGAGACCAAGAAGGCCCAACAGGATATTTGATCCTATTCCTATCCCTTATAGTCAGTTATTTGCTCGTCTGCTCGAGAACTCTCTGATTCAAAGGAGGAGTACCACGCTGGTACCGTACCCTATTCCTCCGGATTATGACATGACTACTAGGTGCGAGTTCCACTCGGGAACGTTTGGGCATACGATTGATGAGTGTAAGGCATTCCAGCACAAGGTGCAAGACTTGGTAGACTCAGAGATCATTGTATTCACTGAAGATGATATGTACATCAATGGAGGCCTCCTTTCTCAAATGAACACTCAGTCTGCAAGTACGTCCAGGCAGAATTAAGCTTCCTCAGCAATGGCAATCTTCAGCTTCTTTAATGCATTTTCATTTGTAGTTTTTTTCATTTCTTGTTAAAGCATCGTATGTATGCAAGACTTGTTTATTTTTTTATGATGGTATTAATGCAATGAGTATGTTTTCCTTGAAGTAATCCATTCGTGTTCACTCTTAAATGTTTACATGCACTGCAATACCAATTTTCTTGTTTAGAACTCTTGAGGGAGGATGATGAGACGAAAATGTAAATCTCTGGTCGTATGTTCAAGGATAGAACCCTGTTGAGGATGTACAGGCATTGTTTCAAACCCCTAAACACTGGAGAGATAAGGAGATAAACCTTCGTTAACCCCTTTGAGCCTTGGAGTAGGAGTTTCTTTCGTACGAAAAACCCTCATACTTAACCCAGGGGCAGGGTAGGCGTCAGTTAGTTTGACCGAGCGTTCAGATTTCAAGGAGAGTGAGCATCCGAGGAAACATTACCTTCTATCCCACCGTCAAGAGGTCAAGAGGTGTGAAACCACAATGGTTGTCCATCAACAACCAAGGAGTGAGGCAGTCAGAACCCTTTCAAGCAAGTAAGACGACCAGTGTCACACGCTTTGTTCAAAGAGGGGAATAAAAAAGGAAAGCCCGCTAAGTCAAAACTTGAAAACAAGTGACTTAGGCAAAAGTTAGGGCATCCCGCTGGACTTAAAAATCTAAAAAACTCAACAGAGTCAGTTCAGGCAAAAATAAGGGATCAAAAAAGGAAAAGAAAGAAAAAGCGAAAAGCGTTACAAAAGAAAATCCTCGAGAAGAACAAATTCGTGTGATTACAGACACAAAAGGAATGACTGTCACTCCAAAACTTCCTTAGGCGTCAAACCATTAGTGGCATGGGTCCCTTAAAGATCGTAAACCTTTTGAGAGATGAGCGTTTGTGTCAGATTAACTGAACATAGGACTGGAGAACATCACGAAAAGTGGGTGGGCACCGATAAATTTTGAGCCATAAATCCTTTTTTCTGAAATCGTGAACCAAACCACGTTACAGCCCTTAAAAGTCCTAATTGAAACAGGGTTCAGTCCGAAAGCGTACTCCAACCGGATGGCGTTCCTGACTCCTATGAGTTGTGCTAATAAGATTTGTTGGTATTGCATGTGCGCATTTTTTTTGCCATTCAAAAATCAAGGTCGCATCCCAGCAAGTGATTCATTCACAAGGCTCGGCGACGCATTTTCAATAAAAACTTCAAGGTTAACATGAGTGTTGCATTAGGATTATCATTCTCATAAATAACTTGTTCTGTTTGCATACATGTGCCTAAACATCAATGGCAGCTTACACAGTGAACGTCAGTCAAGAAGCTTGATCCTACCAAGTTTAGATGCTTGAAAATTCTGAAAGACATTCATATCACAGGGCATGCTGCCAAGAGACTCAGTGTAGAGTGGGCTCTCCCCAGTAAGTCATGTTAAGATGTAGCCAATCTGGGGCAGTCACGTCGAGAAAACTCTCCAAAATTCAGTTATTCTGGGGCATTCATTCTAGGATCAGGGGCAAAGTCACTTCAAAGCCCATAGTGGGACAGGCCACCTCTAGAGCATGGGAGATCGTCCACTCCTGAAAATGGTTAATTGAAAACACCTCCTCAAGGTTCAAGATGCTAAAGCAGAGTATTGTCAAGTCATTACGATCCCCTTCGAGGTAATGTACGTCATGGATTATGAAGACTGGGGCAGTTATGTCGAGATATGATAAATCTCTCCAAGAGTTTGAAGACCCTGGGGTAGTGCGAACGCCCGATCTTCTGTAAAATCCTCTTGAGATGAAAAGTTCAAAGAGCCGCTTATGACCATAAAGACAAGTCAGGTTGCAGGGCAATAGATTATACATCCCCAGCAGTTGGTTCTCCCCATCATTGAGATTGCTCCTTCCCCAGCAGGACAAACTTTCCTCAGCAGAGCAGACTTCTCCCAGCAGGAGACTTGGGAGGTATTTTCTTCGGATCAAGACGTTATTTCCCCACAGAATCATGGTGCTCACTTCCCCCATCCAGTTAGGAAGTGTACTTTTGCCGACAATGTCATATTCTAGTCCCCAGCAAGATGGGAGTAAAGTCATTCTCCCCGTCAGCAGGCTAAGATTAGCAGTATCCCCAAGCAGGATGGTATTATGGGCTGGCATCCCCCAGCAGGTTCTGGGCCCCAATTGGATATTTGCAATCTTCAGTAACAGACTTCTGATTCCGTTATTGGCGTTCATTCTCAACTCCCCTAGCAGAGGAGAAATCTCAGGTTTTGGATGTTACCTTCAGTGAAAGACAGGTGGGGTCCCCGGTAGTTCTTGCGGGATTTCATCCCCGGCAGAAGTTGTTGATCCGAAGAGTAGATCAGTATAACCCTTCTCAGCAGAGTTCCTGGATCCAGAGGACAATTTATTTTTGTCATCCCCAGCTGAATCAATCTTTTCTCTCCGGCATTTATTTTGCTGGAGGAACCCCTTTTGCATATCATAAGCATTTGCATTGCGTCCTCAAACGCGTAGCATTTCCATTTTGTATGGAGCGTTACACCACTATTCAAACATTTGCATTCGAAGCATAAGACATGTTTGGTACTTTCTTTGCCAGTTCTCTTTTCCAGTAGAGATGGCATAACTCAGGAGATTTTGGAGGGATGCATTCCTCATACTGGTGCTCCCCGACAGAGTCTTTTATTTAGACTTCTCCTTTCCCCGACGGAGTCATCTTATCTGTGGATCATGGGTCCGTTAGAAGTTTGTCTGACCTTTCTCTTTTGTGAAATCCCGTTCTTGCTTGGCATATTTTGGCTTAAACCAGAAGTTTTGTTTTACGTTATCCCCAGTGAAGTCGCCGTTTGTTTTGCTAGTTCTCTTTATCAGCAGGGATAGCGATCCTTTAAAGATTTTCTTCATCAGTTCCCTTTATCAGCAGGGATGGCATTTATTTTACTAGTTCTCTTTATCAGCAGGGATAGCAATCTTTCGGATATTTTCTTCGTCAGCTCCCTTTATCAGCAGGGATGGCATTGGTATTGTTAGTTTCTCTTTATCCGCAGAGATAGCAATCTTTTGAAGATTTTCTTTTGTCAGTTTCCCTTTATCAGCAGGGATGGCATTTATTTTGCTAGTTTCTCTTTATCAGCAAAGATAGCAATCTTTTGAAGATTTTCTTTCGTCAGTTTCCCTTTATCAGCAGGGATGGCATTTATTTTGCTAGTTTCTCTTTATCAGCAGAGATAGCAATCTTTTGAAGATTTTCTTTCGTCAGTTTCCCTTTATCAGCAGGGATGGCATTTATTTTGTTAGTTTCTCTTTATCAGCAGAGATAGCAATCTTTTGAAGATTTTCTTTCGTCAGTTTCCCTTTATCAGCAGGGATGGCATTTATTTGGCTAGTTTCTCTTTATCAGCAGAGATAGCAATCTTTTGAAGATTTTCTTTCGTCAGTTTCCCTTTATCAGCAGGGATGGCATTTATTTTGCTAGTTTCTCTTTATTAGCAGAGATAGCAATCTTTTGAAGATTTTCTTTTGTCAGTTTCCCTTTATCAGCAGGGATGACATTTATTTTGCTAGTTTCTCTTTATCAGCAGAGATAGCAATCTTTTGAAGATTTACTTTCGTCAGTTTCCCTTTATCAGCAGGGATGCCATTTATTTTGCTAGTTTCTCTTTATCAGCAGAGATAGCAATCTTTTGAAGATTTTCTTTTGCCAGTTTCCCTTTATCAGCAGGGATGGTATTTATTTTGCTAGTTTCTATTTATCAGCAGAGATAGCAATCTTTTGAAGATTTTCTTTCGTCAGTTTCCCTTTATCAGCAGGGATGGCATTTATTTTGCTAGTTTCTCTTTATCAGCAGAGATAGCAATCTTTTGAAGATTTTCTTTCATCAGTTTCCCTTTATCAGCAGGGATGGTATTTATTTTGCTAGTTTCTCTTTATCAGCAGAGATAGCAATCTTTTGAAGATTTTCTTTCGTCAGTTTCCTTTTATCAGCAGGGATGGCATTTATTTTGCTAGTTTCTTTTTATCAGCGGAGATAGCAATCTTTTGAAGATTTTCTTTCGTCAGTTTCCCTTTATCAGCAGGGATGGCATTTATTTTGCTAGTTTCTCTTTATCAGCAGAGATAGCAATCTTTTGAAGATTTTCTTTCGTCAGTTTCCCTTTATCAGCAGGGATGGCATTTATTTTGCTAGTTTCCCTTTATCAGCGGAGATAGCAATCTTTTGAAGATTTTCTTTCATCAGTTTCCCTTTATCAGCAGGGATGGCATATATTTTGCTAGTTTCTCTTTATCAGCGGAGATGGCAATCTTTTGAAGATTTTCTTTCGTCAGTTTCCCTTTATCAACAGGGATGGCATTTATTTTGCTAGTTTCTCTTTATCAGCAGAGATAGCAATCTTTTGAAGATTTTCTTTCGTCAGTTTCCCTTTATCAGCAGGGATGGCATTTATTTTGCTAGTTTCTCTTTATCCGCAGAGATAGCAATCTTTTGAAGATTTTCTTTTGTCAGTTTCCCTTTATCAGCAGGGATGGCATTTATTTTGCTAGTTTCTCTTTATCAGCAAAGATAGCAATCTTTTGAAGATTTTCTTTCGTCAGTTTCCCTTTATCAGCAGGGATGGCATTTATTTTGCTAGTTTCTCTTTATCAGCAGAGATAGCAATCTTTTGAAGATTTTCTTTCGTCAGTTTCCCTTTATCAGCAGGGATGGCATTTATTTTGTTAGTTTCTCTTTATCAGCAGAGATAGCAATCTTTTGAAGATTTTCTTTCGTCAGTTTCCCTTTATCAGCAGGGATGGCATTTATTTGGCTAGTTTCTCTTTATCAGCAGAGATAGCAATCTTTTGAAGATTTTCTTTCGTCAGTTTCCCTTTATCAGCAGGGATGGCATTTATTTTGCTAGTTTCTCTTTATTAGCAGAGATAGCAATCTTTTGAAGATTTTCTTTTGTCAGTTTCCCTTTATCAGCAGGGATGACATTTATTTTGCTAGTTTCTCTTTATCAGCAGAGATAGCAATCTTTTGAAGATTTACTTTCGTCAGTTTCCCTTTATCAGCAGGGATGCCATTTATTTTGCTAGTTTCTCTTTATCAGCAGAGATAGCAATCTTTTGAAGATTTTCTTTTGCCAGTTTCCCTTTATCAGCAGGGATGGTATTTATTTTGCTAGTTTCTATTTATCAGCAGAGATAGCAATCTTTTGAAGATTTTCTTTCGTCAGTTTCCCTTTATCAGCAGGGATGGCATTTATTTTGCTAGTTTCTCTTTATCAGCAGAGATAGCAATCTTTTGAAGATTTTCTTTCATCAGTTTCCCTTTATCAGCAGGGATGGTATTTATTTTGCTAGTTTCTCTTTATCAGCAGAGATAGCAATCTTTTGAAGATTTTCTTTCGTCAGTTTCCTTTTATCAGCAGGGATGGCATTTATTTTGCTAGTTTCTTTTTATCAGCGGAGATAGCAATCTTTTGAAGATTTTCTTTCGTCAGTTTCCCTTTATCAGCAGGGATGGCATTTATTTTGCTAGTTTCTCTTTATCAGCAGAGATAGCAATCTTTTGAAGATTTTCTTTCGTCAGTTTCCCTTTATCAGCAGGGATGGCATTTATTTTGCTAGTTTCCCTTTATCAGCGGAGATAGCAATCTTTTGAAGATTTTCTTTCATCAGTTTCCCTTTATCAGCAGGGATGGCATATATTTTGCTAGTTTCTCTTTATCAGCGGAGATGGCAATCTTTTGAAGATTTTCTTTCGTCAGTTTCCCTTTATCAACAGGGATGGCATTTATTTTGCTAGTTTCTCTTTATCAGCAGAGATAGCAATCTTTTGAAGATTTTCTTTCGTCAGTTTCCCTTTATCAGCAGGGATGGCATTTATTTTGCTAGTTTCTCTTTATCAGCAGAGATAGCAATCTTTTGAAGATTTTCTTTCGTCAGTTTCCCTTTATCAGCAGGGATGGCATTTATTTTGCTAGTTTCTCTTTATTAGCAGAGATAGCAATCTTTTGAAGGCTTCCTTTCGTCAGTTTCCCTTTATCAGCAGGGATGGCATATATTTTGCTAGTTACTCTTTATCAGCGGAGATAGCAATCTTTTGAAGATTTTCTTTCGTCAGTTTCCCTTTATCAACAGGGATGGCATTTATTTTGCTAGTTTCTCTTTATCAGCAGAGATAGCAATCTTTTGAAGATTTTCTTTTGTCAGTTTCCCTTTATCAGCAGGGATGGAATTTATTTTGCTAGTTTCTCTTTATCAGCAGAGATAGCAATCTTTTGAAGATTTTCTTTCGTCAGTTTCCCTTTATCAGCAGGGATGACATTTATTTTGCTATTTTCTCTTTATCAGCAGAGATAGCAATCTTTTGAAGATTTTCTTTCGTCAGTTTCCCTTTATCAGCAGGGATGGCATTTATTTTGCTAGTTTCTCTTTATCAGCAGAGATAGCAATCTTTTGAAGATTTTCTTTCGTCAGTGTCCCTTTATCAGCAGGGATGGCATTTATTTTGCTAGTTTCTCTTTATCAGCAGAGATAGCAATCTTTTGAAGATTTTCTTTCATCAGTTTCCCTTTATCAGCAAGGATGGTATTTATTTTGCTAGTTTCTCTTTATCAGCAGAGATAGCAATCTTTTGAAAATTTTCTTTCGTCAGTTTCCCTTTATCAGCAGGGATGGCATTTATTTTGCTAGTTTCTCTTTATCAGCAGAGATAGCAATCTTTTGAAGATTTTCTTTCGTCAGTTTCTCTTTATCTGTAGGGATGGCACTTGTTTTGCTAGTTCTCTTTACCAGCAAAGATAGCAGTCTCTTGAAGGCTTCCTTTCGTCAGTTCCCTTTATCAACAGGGATGGCCTTTGTTTTGCTAGTTCCCTTTATCAGCAGGGATGGCATTTATTTTGGTAGTTTCTCTTTATCAGCAGAGATAGCAATCTTTTGAAGATTTTCTTTCGTCAGTTTCCCTTTATCAGCAGGGATGGCATTTATTTTGCTAGTTTCCCTTTATCAGAGGAGATAGAAATCTTTTGAAGATTTTCTTTCGTCAGTTTCCCTTTATCAGCAGGGATGGCATTTATTTTGCTAGTTTCTCTTTATCAGCAGAGATAGCAATCTTTTGAAGATTTTCTTTCGTCAGTTTCCCTTTATCAGCAGGGATGGAATTTATTTTGCTAGTTTCTCTTTATCAGCAGAGATAGCAATCTTTTGAAGATTTTCTTTCGTCAGTTTCCCTTTATCAGCAGGGATGGCATTTATTTTGCTATTTTCTCTTTATCAGCAGAGATAGCAATCTTTTGAAGATTTTCTTTCGTCAGTTTCCCTTTATCAGCAGGGATGGCATTTATTTTGCTAGTTTCTCTTTATCAGCAGAGATAGCAATCTTTTGAAGATTTTCTTTCGTCAGTGTCCCTTTATCAGCAGGGATGGCATTTATTTTGCTAGTTTCTCTTTATCAGCAGAGATAGCAATCTTTTGAAGATTTTCTTTCATCAGTTTCCCTTTATCAGCAAGGATGGTATTTATTTTGCTAGTTTCTCTTTATCAGCAGAGATAGCAATCTTTTGAAAATTTTCTTTCGTCAGTTTCCCTTTATCAGCAGGGATGGCATTTATTTTGCTAGTTTCTCTTTATCAGCAGAGATAGCAATCTTTTGAAGATTTTCTTTCGTCAGTTTCTCTTTATCTGTAGGGATGGCACTTGTTTTGCTAGTTCTCTTTATCAGCAAAGATAGCAGTCTCTTGAAGGCTTCCTTTCGTCAGTTCCCTTTATCAACAGGGATGGCCTTTGTTTTGCTAGTTCCCTTTATCAGCAGGGATGGCATTTATTTTGGTAGTTTCTCTTTATCAGCAGAGATAGCAATCTTTTGAAGATTTTCTTTCGTCAGTTTCCCTTTATCAGCAGGGATGGCATTTATTTTGCTAGTTTCCCTTTATCAGAGGAGATAGAAATCTTTTGAAGATTTTCTTTCGTCAGTTTCCCTTTATCAGCAGGGATGGCATTTATTTTGCTAGTTTCTCTTTATCAGCAGAGATAGCAATCTTTTGAAGATTTTCTTTCGTCAGTTTCCCTTTATCAGCAGGGATGGAATTTATTTTGCTAGTTTCTCTTTATCAGCAGAGATAGCAATCTTTTGAAGATTTTCTTTCGTCAGTTTCCCTTTATCAGCAGGGATGGCATTTATTTTGCTATTTTCTCTTTATCAGCAGAGATAGCAATCTTTTGAAGATTTTCTTTCGTCAGTTTCCCTTTATCAGCAGGGATGGCATTTATTTTGCTAGTTTCTCTTAATCAGCAGAGATAGCAATCTTTTGAAGATTTTCTTTCGTCAGTGTCCCTTTATCAGCAGGGATGGCATTTATTTTGCTAGTTTCTCTTTATCAGCAGAGATAGCAATCTTTTGAAGATTTTCTTTCGTCAGTTTCCCTTTATCAGCAAGGATGGTATTTATTTTGCTAGTTTCTCTTTATCAGCAGAGATAGCAATCTTTTGAAGATTTTCTTTCGTCAGTTTCCCTTTATCAGCAGGGATGGCATTTATTTTGCTAGTTTCTCTTTATCAGCAGAGATAGCAATCTTTTGAAGATTTTCTTTCGTCAGTGTCCCTTTATCAGCAGGGATGGCATTTATTTTGCTAGTTTCTCTTTATCAGCAGAGATAGCAATCTTTTGAAGATTTTCTTTCGTCAGTTTCCCTTTATCAGCAAGGATGGTATTTATTTTGCTAGTTTCTCTTTATCAGCAGAGATAGCAATCTTTTGAAAATTTTCTTTCGTCAGTTTCCCTTTATCAGCAGGGATGGCATTTATTTTGCTAGTTTCTCTTTATCAGCAGAGATAGCAATCTTTTGAAGATTTTCTTTCGTCAGTTTCTCTTTATCTGTAGGGATGGCACTTGTTTTGCTAGTTCTCTTTATCAGCAAAGATAGCAGTCTCTTGAAGACTTCCTTTCGTCAGTTCCCTTTATCAACAGGGATGGCCTTTGTTTTGCTAGTTCCCTTTATCAGCAGGGATGGCATTTATTTTGGTAGTTTCTCTTTATCAGCAGAGATAGCAATCTTTTGAAGATTTTCTTTCGTCAGTTTCCCTTTATCAGCAGGGATGGCATTTATTTTGCTAGTTTCCCTTTATCAGAGGAGATAGAAATCTTTTGAAGATTTTCTTTCGTCAGTTTCCCTTTATCAGCAGGGATGGCATTTATTTTTCTAGTTTCTCTTTATCAGCAGAGATAACAATCTTTTGAAAATTTTCTTTCGTCAGTTTCCCTTTATCAGCAGGGATGGCATTTATTTTGCTAGTTTCTCTTTATCAGCAGAGATAGCAATCTTTTGAAGATTTTCTTTCTTCAGTTTCTCTTTATCAGTAGGGATGGCACTTGTTTTGCTAGTTCTCTTTATCAGCAGAGATAGCAGTCTCTTGAAGACTTCCTTTCGGCAGTTCCCTTTTTCAGCAGGGATGGCCTTTGTTTTGCTAGTTCCCTTTATCAGCAGGGATGACATTTATTTTGCTAGTTTCTCTTTATCAGCAGAGATAGCATTCTTTTGAAGATTTTCTTTCGTCAGTTTCCCTTTATCAGCAGGGATGGCATTTATTTTGTTAGTTTCTCTTTATCAGCAGAGATAGCAATCTTTTGAAGATTTTCTTTCGTCAGTTTCCCTTTATCAGCAGGGATGGCATTTATTTTGCTAGTTTCTCTTTATCAGCAGAGATAGCAATCTTTTGAAGATTTTCTTTCGTCAGTTTCCCTTTATCAGCAGGGATGGCATTTATTTTGCTAGTTTCTCTTTATCAGCAGAGATAGCAATCTTTTGAAGATTTTCTTTCGTCAGTTTCCCTTTATCAGCAGGGATGGCATTTATTTTGCTAGTTTCTCTTTATTAGCAGAGATAGCAATCTTTTGAAGATTTTCTTTTGTCAGTTTCCCTTTATCAGCAGGGATGACATTTATTTTGCTAGTTTCTCTTTATCAGCAGAGATAGCAATCTTTTGAAGATTTTCTTTCATCAGTTTCCCTTTATCAGCAGGGATGCCATTTATTTTGCTAGTTTCTCTTTATCAGCAGAGATAGCAATCTTTTGAAGATTTTCTTTCGTCAGTTTCCTTTTATCAGCAGGGATGGCATTTATTTTGCTAGTTTCTTTTTATCAGCGGAGATAGCAATCTTTTGAAGATTTTCTTTCGTCAGTTTCCCTTTATCAGCAGGGATGGCATTTATTTTGCTAGTTTCTCTTTATCAGCAGAGATAGCAATCTTTTGAAGATTTTCTTTCGTCAGTTTCCCTTTATCAGCAGGGATGGCATTTATTTTGCTAGTTTCCCTTTATCAGCGGAGATAGCAATCTTTTGAAGATTTTCTTTCATCAGTTTCCCTTTATCAGCAGGGATGGCATATATTTTGCTAGTTTCTCTTTATCAGCGGAGATAGCAATCTTTTGAAGATTTTCTTTCGTCAGTTTCCCTTTATCAACAGGGATGGCATTTATTTTGCTAGTTTCTCTTTATCAGCAGAGATAGCAATCTTTTGAAGATTTTCTTTTGTCAGTTTCCCTTTATCAGCAGGGATGGAATTTATTTTGCTAGTTTCTCTTTATCAGCAGAGATAGCAATCTTTTGAAGATTTTCTTTCGTCAGTTTCCCTTTATCAGCAGGGATGGCATTTATTTTGCTATTTTCTCTTTATCAGCAGAGATAGCAATCTTTTGAAGATTTTCTTTCGTCAGTTTCCCTTTATCAGCAGGGATGGCATTTATTTTGCTAGTTTCTCTTTATCAGCAGAGATAGCAATCTTTTGAAGATTTTCTTTCGTCAGTGTCCCTTTATCAGCAGGGATGGCATTTATTTTGCTAGTTTCTCTTTATCAGCAGAGATAGCAATCTTTTGAAGATTTTCTTTCGTCAGTTTCCCTTTATCAGCAAGGATGGTATTTATTTTGCTAGTTTCTCTTTATCAGCAGAGATAGCAATCTTTTGAAAATTTTCTTTCGTCAGTTTCCCTTTATCAGCAGGGATGGCATTTATTTTGCTAGTTTCTCTTTATCAGCAGAGATAGCAATCTTTTGAAGATTTTCTTTCGTCAGTTTCTCTTTATCTGTAGGGATGGCACTTGTTTTGCTAATTCTCTTTATCAGCAAAGATAGCAGTCTCTTGAAGACTTCCT
Organism: Lathyrus tuberosus; assembly: GCA_022829125.1. Lineage (NCBI taxonomy): Eukaryota > Viridiplantae > Streptophyta > Magnoliopsida > Fabales > Fabaceae > Lathyrus > Lathyrus tuberosus. Next base: position 2,318,619 of record JALAZF010000503.1, on the reverse strand, counting down.
TTCGTCAGTTCCCTTTATCAACAGGGATGGCCTTTGTTTTGCTAGTTCCCTTTATCAGCAGGGATGGCATTTATTTTGGTAGTTTCTCTTTATCAGCAGAGATAGCAATCTTTTGAAGATTTTCTTTCGTCAGTTTCCCTTTATCAGCAGGGATGGCATTTATTTTGCTAGTTTCCCTTTATCAGAGGAGATAGAAATCTTTTGAAGATTTTCTTTCGTCAGTTTCCCTTTATCAGCAGGGATGGCATTTATTTTTCTAGTTTCTCTTTATCAGCAGAGATAACAATCTTTTGAAAATTTTCTTTCGTCAGTTTCCCTTTATCAGCAGGGATGGCATTTATTTTGCTAGTTTCTCTTTATCAGCAGAGATAGCAATCTTTTGAAGATTTTCTTTCTTCAGTTTCTCTTTATCAGTAGGGATGGCACTTGTTTTGCTAGTTCTCTTTATCAGCAGAGATAGCAGTCTCTTGAAGACTTCCTTTCGTCAGTTCCCTTTTTCAGCAGGGATGGACTTTGTTTTGCTAGTTCCCTTTATCAGCAGGGATGACATTTATTTTGCTAGTTTCTCTTTATCAGCAGAGATAGCATTCTTTTGAAGATTTTCTTTCGTCAGTTTCCCTTTATCAGCAGGGATGGCATTTATTTTGTTAGTTTCTCTTTATCAGCAAAGATAGCAATCTTTTGAAGATTTTCTTTCGTCAGTTTCCCTTTATCAGCAGGGATGGCATTTATTTTGCTAGTTTCTCTTTATCAGCAGAGATAGCAATCTTTTGAAGATTTTCTTTCTTCAGTTTCTCTTTATCAGTAGGGATGGCACTTGTTTTGCTAGTTCTCTTTATCAGCAGAGATAGCAGTCTCTTGAAGACTTCCTTTCGGCAGTTCCCTTTTTCAGCAGGGATGGCCTTTGTTTTGCTAGTTCCCTTTATCAGCAGGGATGACATTTATTTTGCTAGTTTCTCTTTATCAGCAGAGATAGCAATCTTTTGAAGATTTTCTTTTGTCAGTTTCCCTTTATCAGCAGGGATGGAATTTATTTTGCTAGTTTCTCTTTATCAGCAGAGATAGCAATCTTTTGAAGATTTTCTTTCGTCAGTTTCCCTTTATCAGCAGGGATGGCATTTATTTTGCTATTTTCTCTTTATCCGCAGAGATAGCAATCTTTTGAAGATTTTCTTTCGTCAGTTTCCCTTTATCAGCAGGGATGGCATTTATTTTGCTAGTTTCTCTTTATCAGCAGAGATAGCAATCTTTTGAAGATTTTCTTTCGTCAGTGTCCCTTTATCAGCAGGGATGGCATTTATTTTGCTAGTTTCTCTTTATCAGCAGAGATAGCAATCTTTTGAAGATTTTCTTTCGTCAGTTTCCCTTTATCAGCAAGGATGGTATTTATTTTGCTAGTTTCTCTTTATCAGCAGAGATAGCAATCTTTTGAAGATTTTCTTTCGTCAGTTTCCCTTTATCAGCAGGGATGGCATTTATTTTGCTAGTTTCTCTTTATCAGCAGAGATAGCAATCTTTTGAAGATTTTCTTTCGTCAGTGTCCCTTTATCAGCAGGGATGGCATTTATTTTGCTAGTTTCTCTTTATCAGCAGAGATAGCAATCTTTTGAAGATTTTCTTTCGTCAGTTTCCCTTTATCAGCAAGGTCGGTATTTATTTTGCTAGTTTCTCTTTATCAGCAGAGATAGCAATCTTTTGAAAATTTTCTTTCGTCAGTTTCCCTTTATCAGCAGGGATGGCATTTATTTTGCTAGTTTCTCTTTATCAGCAGAGATAGCAATCTTTTGAAGATTTTCTTTCGTCAGTTTCTCTTTATCTGTAGGGATGGCACTTGTTTTGCTAGTTCTCTTTATCAGCAAAGATAGCAGTCTCTTGAAGACTTCCTTTCGTCAGTTCCCTTTATCAACAGGGATGGCCTTTGTTTTGCTAGTTCCCTTTATCAGCAGGGATGGCATTTATTTTGGTAGTTTCTCTTTATCAGCAGAGATAGCAATCTTTTGAAGATTTTCTTTCGTCAGTTTCCCTTTATCAGCAGGGATGGCATTTATTTTGCTAGTTTCCCTTTATCAGAGGAGATAGAAATCTTTTGAAGATTTTCTTTCGTCAGTTTCCCTTTATCAGCAGGGATGGCATTTATTTTTCTAGTTTCTCTTTATCAGCAGAGATAACAATCTTTTGAAAATTTTCTTTCGTCAGTTTCCCTTTATCAGCAGGGATGGCATTTATTTTGCTAGTTTCTCTTTATCAGCAGAGATAGCAATCTTTTGAAGATTTTCTTTCTTCAGTTTCTCTTTATCAGTAGGGATGGCACTTGTTTTGCTAGTTCTCTTTATCAGCAGAGATAGCAGTCTCTTGAAGACTTCCTTTCGGCAGTTCCCTTTTTCAGCAGGGATGGCCTTTGTTTTGCTAGTTCCCTTTATCAGCAGGGATGACATTTATTTTGCTAGTTTCTCTTTATCAGCAGAGATAGCATTCTTTTGAAGATTTTCTTTCGTCAGTTTCCCTTTATCAGCAGGGATGGCATTTATTTTGTTAGTTTCTCTTTATCAGCAGAGATAGCAATCTTTTGAAGATTTTCATTCGTCAGTTTCCCTTTATCAGCAGGGATGGCATTTATTTTGCTAGTTTCTCTTTATCAGCAGAGATAGCAATCTTTTGAAGATTTTCTTTCGTCAGTTTCCCTTTATCAGCAGGGATGGCATTTATTTTGCTAGTTTCTCTTTATCAGCAGAGATAGCAATCTTTTGAAGATTTTCTTTCGTCAGTTTCCCTTTATCAGCAGGGATGGCATTTATTTTGCTAGTTTCTCTTTATTAGCAGAGATAGCAATCTTTTGAAGATTTTCTTTTGTCAGTTTCCCTTTATCAGCAGGGATGACATTTATTTTGCTAGTTTCTCTTTATCAGCAGAGATAGCAATCTTTTGAAGATTTTCTTTCATCAGTTTCCCTTTATCAGCAGGGATGCCATTTATTTTGCTAGTTTCTCTTTATCAGCAGAGATAGCAATCTTTTGAAGATTTTCTTTCGTCAGTTTCCTTTTATCAGCAGGGATGGCATTTATTTTGCTAGTTTCTTTTTATCAGCGGAGATAGCAATCTTTTGAAGATTTTCTTTCGTCAGTTTCCCTTTATCAGCAGGGATGGCATTTATTTTGCTAGTTTCTCTTTATCAGCAGAGATAGCAATCTTTTGAAGATTTTCTTTCGTCAGTTTCCCTTTATCAGCAGGGATGGCATTTATTTTGCTAGTTTCCCTTTATCAGCGGAGATAGCAATCTTTTGAAGATTTTCTTTCATCAGTTTCCCTTTATCAGCAGGGATGGCATATATTTTGCTAGTTTCTCTTTATCAGCGGAGATAGCAATCTTTTGAAGATTTTCTTTCGTCAGTTTCCCTTTATCAACAGGGATGGCATTTATTTTGCTAGTTTCTCTTTATCAGCAGAGATAGCAATCTTTTGAAGATTTTCTTTTGTCAGTTTCCCTTTATCAGCAGGGATGGAATTTATTTTGCTAGTTTCTCTTTATCAGCAGAGATAGCAATCTTTTGAAGATTTTCTTTCGTCAGTTTCCCTTTATCAGCAGGGATGGCATTTATTTTGCTATTTTCTCTTTATCAGCAGAGATAGCAATCTTTTGAAGATTTTCTTTCGTCTGTTTCCCTTTATCAGCAGGGATGGCATTTATTTTGCTAGTTTCTCTTTATCAGCAGAGATAGCAATCTTTTGAAGATTTTCTTTCGTCAGTGTCCCTTTATCAGCAGGGATGGCATTTATTTTGCTAGTTTCTCTTTATCAGCAGAGATAGCAATCTTTTGAAGATTTTCTTTCGTCAGTTTCCCTTTATCAGCAAGGATGGTATTTATTTTGCTAGTTTCTCTTTATCAGCAGAGATAGCAATCTTTTGAAAATTTTCTTTCGTCAGTTTCCCTTTATCAGCAGGGATGGCATTTATTTTGCTAGTTTCTCTTTATCAGCAGAGATAGCAATCTTTTGAAGATTTTCTTTCGTCAGTTTCTCTTTATCTGTAGGGATGGCACTTGTTTTGCTAATTCTCTTTATCAGCAAAGATAGCAGTCTCTTGAAGACTTCCTTTCGTCAGTTCCCTTTATCAACAGGGATGGCCTTTGTTTTGCTAGTTCCCTTTATCAGCAGGGATGGCATTTATTTTGGTAGTTTCTCTTTATCAGCAGAGATAGCAATCTTTTGAAGATTTTCTTTCGTCAGTTTCCCTTTATCAGCAGGGATGGCATTTATTTTGCTAGTTTCCCTTTATCAGAGGAGATAGAAATCTTTTGAAGATTTTCTTTCGTCAGTTTCCCTTTATCAGCAGGGATGGCATTTATTTTTCTAGTTTCTCTTTATCAGCAGAGATAACAATCTTTTGAAAATTTTCTTTCGTCAGTTTCCCTTTATCAGCAGGGATGGCATTTATTTTGCTAGTTTCTCTTTATCAGCAGAGATAGCAATCTTTTGAAGATTTTCTTTCTTCAGTTTCTCTTTATCAGTAGGGATGGCACTTGTTTTGCTAGTTCTCTTTATCAGCAGAGATAGCAGTCTCTTGAAGACTTCCTTTCGTCAGTTCCCTTTTTCAGCAGGGATGGACTTTGTTTTGCTAGTTCCCTTTATCAGCAGGGATGACATTTATTTTGCTAGTTTCTCTTTATCAGCAGAGATAGCATTCTTTTGAAGATTTTCTTTCGTCAGTTTCCCTTTATCAGCAGGGATGGCATTTATTTTGTTAGTTTCTCTTTATCAGCAAAGATAGCAATCTTTTGAAGATTTTCTTTCGTCAGTTTCCCTTTATCAGCAGGGATGGCATTTATTTTGCTAGTTTCTCTTTATCAGCAGAGATAGCAATCTTTTGAAGATTTTCTTTCTTCAGTTTCTCTTTATCAGTAGGGATGGCACTTGTTTTGCTAGTTCTCTTTATCAGCAGAGATAGCAGTCTCTTGAAGACTTCCTTTCGGCAGTTCCCTTTTTCAGCAGGGATGGCCTTTGTTTTGCTAGTTCCCTTTATCAGCAGGGATGACATTTATTTTGCTAGTTTCTCTTTATCAGCAGAGATAGCATTCTTTTGAAGATTTTCTTTCGTCAGTTTCCCTTTATCAGCAGGGATGGCATTTATTTTGTTAGTTTCTCTTTATCAGCAGAGATAGCAATCTTTTGAAGATTTTCTTTCGTCAGTTTCCCTTTATCAGCAGGGATGGCATTTATTTTGCTAGTTTCTCTTTATCAGCAGAGATAGCAATCTTTTGAAGATTTTCTTTCGTCAGTTTCCCTTTATCAGCAGGGATGGCATTTATTTTGCTAGTTTCTCTTTATCAGCAGAGATAGCAATCTTTTGAAGATTTTCTTTCGTCAGTTTCCCTTTATCAGCAGGGATGGCATTTATTTTGCTAGTTTCTCTTTATTAGCAGAGATAGCAATCTTTTGAAGATTTTCTTTCGTCAGTTTCCCTTTATCAGCAGGGATGGCATTTATTTTGCTAGTTTCTCTTTATCAGCAGAGATAGCAATCTTTTGAAGATTTTCTTTCGTCAGTTTCCCTTTATCAGCAGGGATGACATTTATTTTGCTAGTTTCTCTTTATCAGCAGAGATAGCATTCTTTTGAAGATTTTCTTTCGTCAGTTTCCCTTTATCAGCAGGGATGACATTTATTTTGCTAGTTTCTCTTTATCAGCAGAGATAGCAATCTTTTGAAGATTTTCTTTCATCAGTTTCCCTTTATCAGCAGGGATGCCATTTATTTTGCTAGTTTCTCTTTATCAGCAGAGATAGCAATCTTTTGAAGATTTTCTTTCGTCAGTTTCCTTTTATCAGCAGGGATGGCATTTATTTTGCTAGTTTCTTTTTATCAGCGGAGATAGCAATCTTTTGAAGATTTTCTTTCGTCAGTTTCCCTTTATCAGCAGGGATGGCATTTATTTTGCTAGTTTCCCTTTATCAGCAGAGATAGCAATCTTTTGAAGATTTTCTTTCGTCAGTTTCCCTTTATCAGCAGGGATGGCATTTATTTTGCTAGTTTCCCTTTATCAGCGGAGATAGCAATCTTTTGAAGATTTTCTTTCATCAGTTTCCCTTTATCAGCAGGGATGGCATATATTTTGCTAGTTTCTCTTTATCAGCGGAGATAGCAATCTTTTGAAGATTTTCTTTCGTCAGTTTCCCTTTATCAACAGGGATGGCATTTATTTTGCTAGTTTCTCTTTATCAGCAGAGATAGCAATCTTTTGAAGATTTTCTTTTGTCAGTTTCCCTTTATCAGCAGGGATGGAATTTATTTTGCTAGTTTCTCTTTATCAGCAGAGATAGCAATCTTTTGAAGATTTTCTTTCGTCAGTTTCCCTTTATCAGCAGGGATGGCATTTATTTTGCTATTTTCTCTTTATCAGCAGAGATAGCAATCTTTTGAAGATTTTCTTTCGTCAGTTTCCCTTTATCAGCAGGGATGGCATTTATTTTGCTAGTTTCTCTTTATCAGCAGAGATAGCAATCTTTTGAAGATTTTCTTTCGTCAGTGTCCCTTTATCAGCAGGGATGGCATTTATTTTGCTAGTTTCTCTTTATCAGCAGAGATAGCAATCTTTTGAAGATTTTCTTTCGTCAGTTTCCCTTTATCAGCAAGGATGGTATTTATTTTGCTAGTTTCTCTTTATCAGCAGAGATAGCAATCTTTTGAAAATTTTCTTTCGTCAGTTTCCCTTTATCAGCAGGGATGGCATTTATTTTGCTAGTTTCTCTTTATCAGCAGAGATAGCAATCTTTTGAAGATTTTCTTTCGTCAGTTTCTCTTTATCTGTAGGGATGGCACTTGTTTTGCTAATTCTCTTTATCAGCAAAGATAGCAGTCTCTTGAAGACTTCCTTTCGTCAGTTCCCTTTATCAACAGGGATGGCCTTTGTTTTGCTAGTTCCCTTTATCAGCAGGGATGGCATTTATTTTGGTAGTTTCTCTTTATCAGCAGAGATAGCAATCTTTTGAAGATTTTCTTTCGTCAGTTTCCCTTTATCAGCAGGGATGGCATTTATTTTGCTAGTTTCCCTTTATCAGAGGAGATAGAAATCTTTTGAAGATTTTCTTTCGTCAGTTTCCCTTTATCAGCAGGGATGGCATTTATTTTTCTAGTTTCTCTTTATCAGCAGAGATAACAATCTTTTGAAAATTTTCTTTCGTCAGTTTCCCTTTATCAGCAGGGATGGCATTTATTTTGCTAGTTTCTCTTTATCAGCAGAGATAGCAATCTTTTGAAGATTTTCTTTCTTCAGTTTCTCTTTATCAGTAGGGATGGCACTTGTTTTGCTAGTTCTCTTTATCAGCAGAGATAGCAGTCTCTTGAAGACTTCCTTTCGTCAGTTCCCTTTTTCAGCAGGGATGGACTTTGTTTTGCTAGTTCCCTTTATCAGCAGGGATGACATTTATTTTGCTAGTTTCTCTTTATCAGCAGAGATAGCATTCTTTTGAAGATTTTCTTTCGTCAGTTTCCCTTTATCAGCAGGGATGGCATTTATTTTGTTAGTTTCTCTTTATCAGCAAAGATAGCAATCTTTTGAAGATTTTCTTTCGTCAGTGTCCCTTTATCAGCAGGGATGGCATTTATTTTGCTAGTTTCTCTTTATCAGCAGAGATAGCAATCTTTTGAAGATTTTCTTTCGTCAGTTTCCCTTTATCAGCAAGGATGGTATTTATTTTGCTAGTTTCTCTTTATCAGCAGAGATAGCAATCTTTTGAAGATTTTCTTTCGTCAGTTTCCCTTTATCAGCAGGGATGACATTTATTTTGCTAGTTTCTCTTTATCAGCAGAGATAGCATTCTTTTGAAGATTTTCTTTCGTCAGTTTCCCTTTATCAGCAGGGATGACATTTATTTTGCTAGTTTCTCTTTATCAGCAGAGATAGCAATCTTTTGAAGATTTTCTTTCATCAGTTTCCCTTTATCAGCAGGGATGCCATTTATTTTGCTAGTTTCTCTTTATCAGCAGAGATAGCAATCTTTTGAAGATTTTCTTTCGTCAGTTTCCTTTTATCAGCAGGGATGGCATTTATTTTGCTAGTTTCTTTTTATCAGCGGAGATAGCAATCTTTTGAAGATTTTCTTTCGTCAGTTTCCCTTTATCAGCAGGGATGGCATTTATTTTGCTAGTTTCCCTTTATCAGCAGAGATAGCAATCTTTTGAAGATTTTCTTTCGTCAGTTTCCCTTTATCAGCAGGGATGGCATTTATTTTGCTAGTTTCCCTTTATCAGCGGAGATAGCAATCTTTTGAAGATTTTCTTTCATCAGTTTCCCTTTATCAGCAGGGATGGCATATATTTTGCTAGTTTCTCTTTATCAGCGGAGATAGCAATCTTTTGAAGATTTTCTTTCGTCAGTTTCCCTTTATCAACAGGGATGGCATTTATTTTGCTAGTTTCTCTTTATCAGCAGAGATAGCAATCTTTTGAAGATTTTCTTTTGTCAGTTTCCCTTTATCAGCAGGGATGGAATTTATTTTGCTAGTTTCTCTTTATCAGCAGAGATAGCAATCTTTTGAAGATTTTCTTTCGTCAGTTTCCCTTTATCAGCAGGGATGGCATTTATTTTGCTATTTTCTCTTTATCAGCAGAGATAGCAATCTTTTGAAGATTTTCTTTCGTCAGTTTCCCTTTATCAGCAGGGATGGCATTTATTTTGCTAGTTTCTCTTTATCAGCAGAGATAGCAATCTTTTGAAGATTTTCTTTCGTCAGTGTCCCTTTATCAGCAGGGATGGCATTTATTTTGCTAGTTTCTCTTTATCAGCAGAGATAGCAATCTTTTGAAGATTTTCTTTCGTCAGTTTCCCTTTATCAGCAAGGATGGTATTTATTTTGCTAGTTTCTCTTTATCAGCAGAGATAGCAATCTTTTGAAAATTTTCTTTCGTCAGTTTCCCTTTATCAGCAGGGATGGCATTTATTTTGCTAGTTTCTCTTTATCAGCAGAGATAGCAATCTTTTGAAGATTTTCTTTCGTCAGTTTCTCTTTATCTGTAGGGATGGCACTTGTTTTGCTAATTCTCTTTATCAGCAAAGATAGCAGTCTCTTGAAGACTTCCTTTCGTCAGTTCCCTTTATCAACAGGGATGGCCTTTGTTTTGCTAGTTCCCTTTATCAGCAGGGATGGCATTTATTTTGGTAGTTTCTCTTTATCAGCAGAGATAGCAATCTTTTGAAGATTTTCTTTCGTCAGTTTCCCTTTATCAGCAGGGATGGCATTTATTTTGCTACTTTCCCTTTATCAGAGGAGATAGAAATCTTTTGAAGATTTTCTTTCGTCAGTTTCCCTTTATCAGCAGGGATGGCATTTATTTTTCTAGTTTCTCTTTATCAGCAGAGATAACAATCTTTTGAAAATTTTCTTTCGTCAGTTTCCCTTTATCAGCAGGGATGGCATTTATTTTGCTAGTTTCTCTTTATCAGCAGAGATAGCAATCTTTTGAAGATTTTCTTTCTTCAGTTTCTCTTTATCAGTAGGGATGGCACTTGTTTTGCTAGTTCTCTTTATCAGCAGAGATAGCAGTCTCTTGAAGACTTCCTTTCGTCAGTTCCCTTTTTCAGCAGGGATGGACTTTGTTTTGCTAGTTCCCTTTATCAGCAGGGATGACATTTATTTTGCTAGTTTCTCTTTATCAGCAGAGATAGCATTCTTTTGAAGATTTTCTTTCGTCAGTTTCCCTTTATCAGCAGGGATGGCATTTATTTTGTTAGTTTCTCTTTATCAGCAAAGATAGCAATCTTTTGAAGATTTTCTTTCGTCAGTTTCCCTTTATCAGCAGGGATGGCATTTATTTTGCTAGTTTCTCTTTATCAGCAGAGATAGCAATCTTTTGAAGATTTTCTTTCTTCAGTTTCTCTTTATCAGTAGGGATGGCACTTGTTTTGCTAGTTCTCTTTATCAGCAGAGATAGCAGTCTCTTGAAGACTTCCTTTCGGCAGTTCCCTTTTTCAGCAGGGATGGCCTTTGTTTTGCTAGTTCCCTTTATCAGCAGGGATGACATTTATTTTGCTAGTTTCTCTTTATCAGCAGAGATAGCATTCTTTTGAAGATTTTCTTTCGTCAGTTTCCCTTTATCAGCAGGGATGGCATTTATTTTGTTAGTTTCTCTTTATCAGCAGAGATAGCAATCTTTTGAAGATTTTCTTTCGTCAGTTTCCCTTTATCAGCAGGGATGGCATTTATTTTGCTAGTTTCTCTTTATCAGCAGAGATAGCAATCTTTTGAAGATTTTCTTTCGTCAGTTTCCCTTTATCAGCAGGGATGGCATTTATTTTGCTAGTTTCTCTTTATCAGCAGAGATAGCAATCTTTTGAAGATTTTCTTTCGTCAGTTTCCCTTTATCAGCAGGGATGGCATTTATTTTGCTAGTTTCTCTTTATTAGCAGAGATAGCAATCTTTTGAAGATTTTCTTTTGTCAGTTTCCCTTTATCAGCAGGGATGACATTTATTTTGCTAGTTTCTCTTTATCAGCAGAGATAGCAATCTTTTGAAGATTTTCTTTCATCAGTTTCCCTTTATCAGCAGGGATGCCATTTATTTTGCTAGTTTCTCTTTATCAGCAGAGATAGCAATCTTTTGAAGATTTTCTTTCGTCAGTTTCCTTTTATCAGCAGGGATGGCATTTATTTTGCTAGTTTCTTTTTATCAGCGGAGATAGCAATCTTTTGAAGATTTTCTTTCGTCAGTTTCCCTTTATCAGCAGGGATGGCATTTATTTTGCTAGTTTCTCTTTATCAGCAGAGATAGCAATCTTTTGAAGATTTTCTTTCGTCAGTTTCCCTTTATCAGCAGGGATGGCATTTATTTTGCTAGTTTCCCTTTATCAGCGGAGATAGCAATCTTTTGAAGATTTTCTTTCGTCAGTTTCCCTTTATCAGCAGGGATGGCATATATTTTGCTAGTTTCTCTTTATCAGCGGAGATAGCAATCTTTTGAAGATTTTCTTTCGTCAGTTTCCCTTTATCAACAGGGATGGCATTTATTTTGCTAGTTTCTCTTTATCAGCAGAGATAGCAATCTTTTGAAGATTTTCTTTTGTCAGTTTCCCTTTATCAGCAGGGATGGAATTTATTTTGCTAGTTTCTCTTTATCAGCAGAGATAGCAATCTTTTGAAGATTTTCTTTCGTCAGTTTCCCTTTATCAGCAGGGATGGCATTTATTTTGCTATTTTCTCTTTATCAGCAGAGATAGCAATCTTTTGAAGATTTTCTTTCGTCAGTTTCCCTTTATCAGCAGGGATGGCATTTATTTTGCTAGTTTCTCTTTATCAGCAGAGATAGCATTCTTTTGAAGATTTTCTTTCGTCAGTTTCCCTTTATCAGCAGGGATGGCATTTATTTTGTTAGTTTCTCTTTATCAGCAGAGATAGCAATCTTTTGAAGATTTTCTTTCGTCAGTTTCCCTTTATCAGCAGGGATGGCATTTATTTTGCTAGTTTCTCTTTATCAGCAGAGATAGCAATCTTTTGAAGATTTTCTTTCGTCAGTTTCCCTTTATCAGCAGGGATGGCATTTATTTTGCTAGTTTCTCTTTATCAGCAGAGATAGCAATCTTTTGAAGATTTTCTTTCGTCAGTTTCCCTTTATCAGCAGGGATGGCATTTATTTTGCTAGTTTCACTTTATTAGCAGAGATAGCAATCTTTTGAAGATTTTCTTTTGTCAGTTTCCCTTTATCAACAGGGATGACATTTATTTTGCTAGTTTCTCTTTATCAGCAGAGATAGCAATCTTTTGAAGATTTTCTTTCATCAGTTTCCCTTTATCAGCAGGGATGCCATTTATTTTGCTAGTTTCTCTTTATCAGCAGAGATAGCAATCTTTTGAAGATTTTCTTTCGTCAGTTTCCTTTTATCAGCAGGGATGGCATTTATTTTGCTAGTTTCTTTTTATCAGCGGAGATAGCAATCTTTTGAAGATTTTCTTTCGTCAGTTTCCCTTTATCAGCAGGGATGGCATTTATTTTGCTAGTTTCTCTTTATCAGCAGAGATAGCAATCTTTTGAAGATTTTCTTTCGTCAGTTTCCCTTTATCAGCAGGGATGGCATTTATTTTGCTAGTTTCCCTTTATCAGCGGAGATAGCAATCTTTTGAAGATTTTCTTTCGTCAGTTTCCCTTTATCAGCAGGGATGGCATATATTTTGCTAGTTTCTCTTTATCAGCGGAGATAGCAATCTTTTGAAGATTTTCTTTCGTCAGTTTCCCTTTATCAACAGGGATGGCATTTATTTTGCTAGTTTCTCTTTATCAGCAGAGATAGCAATCTTTTGAAGATTTTCTTTTGTCAGTTTCCCTTTATCAGCAGGGATGGAATTTATTTTGCTAGTTTCTCTTTATCAGCAGAGATAGCAATCTTTTGAAGATTTTCTTTCGTCAGTTTCCCTTTATCAGCAGGGATGGCATTTATTTTGCTATTTTCTCTTTATCAGCAGAGATAGCAATCTTTTGAAGATTTTCTTTCGTCAGTTTCCCTTTATCAGCAGGGATGGCATTTATTTTGCTAGTTTCTCTTTATCAGCAGAGATAGCAATCTTTTGAAGATTTTCTTTCGTCAGTGTCCCTTTATCAGCAGGGATGGCATTTATTTTGCTAGTTTCTCTTTATCAGCAGAGATAGCAATCTTTTGAAGATTTTCTTTCGTCAGTTTCCCTTTATCAGCAAGGATGGTATTTATTTTGCTAGTTTCTCTTTATCAGCAGAGATAGCAATCTTTTGAAAATTTTCTTTCGTCAGTTTCCCTTTATCAGCAGGGATGGCATTTATTTTGCTAGTTTCTCTTTATCAGCAGAGATAGCAATCTTTTGAAGATTTTCTTTCGTCAGTTTCTCTTTATCTGTAGGGATGGCACTTGTTTTGCTAATTCTCTTTATCAGCAAAGATAGCAGTCTCTTGAAGACTTCCTTTCGTCAGTTCCCTTTATCAACAGGGATGGCCTTTGTTTTGCTAGTTCCCTTTATCAGCAGGGATGGCATTTATTTTGGTAGTTTCTCTTTATCAGCAGAGATAGCAATCTTTTGAAGATTTTCTTTCGTCAGTTTCCCTTTATCAGCAGGGATGGCATTTATTTTGCTAGTTTCCCTTTATCAGAGGAGATAGAAATCTTTTGAAGATTTTCTTTCGTCAGTTTCCCTTTATCAGCAGGGATGGCATTTATTTTTCTAGTTTCTCTTTATCAGCAGAGATAACAATCTTTTGAAAATTTTCTTTCGTCAGTTTCCCTTTATCAGCAGGGATGGCATTTATTTTGCTAGTTTCTCTTTATCAGCAGAGATAGCAATCTTTTGAAGATTTTCTTTCTTCAGTTTCTCTTTATCAGTAGGGATGGCACTTGTTTTGCTAGTTCTCTTTATCAGCAGAGATAGCAGTCTCTTGAAGACTTCCTTTCGTCAGTTCCCTTTTTCAGCAGGGATGGACTTTGTTTTGCTAGTTCCCTTTATCAGCAGGGATGACATTTATTTTGCTAGTTTCTCTTTATCAGCAGAGATAGCATTCTTTTGAAGATTTTCTTTCGTCAGTTTCCCTTTATCAGCAGGGATGGCATTTATTTTGTTAGTTTCTCTTTATCAGCAAAGATAGCAATCTTTTGAAGATTTTCTTTCGTCAGTTTCCCTTTATCAGCAGGGATGGCATTTATTTTGCTAGTTTCTCTTTATCAGCAGAGATAGCAATCTTTTGAAGATTTTCTTTCGTCAGTTTCCCTTTATCAGCAGGGATGGCATTTATTTTGCTAGTTTCTCTTTATCAGCAGAGATAGCAATCTTTTGAAGATTTTCTTTCGTCAGTTTCCCTTTATCAGCAGGGATGGCATTTATTTTGCTAGTTTCACTTTATTAGCAGAGATAGCAATCTTTTGAAGATTTTCTTTTGTCAGTTTCCCTTTATCAACAGGGATGACATTTATTTTGCTAGTTTCTCTTTATCAGCAGAGATAGCAATCTTTTGAAGATTTTCTTTCATCAGTTTCCCTTTATCAGCAGGGATGCCATTTATTTTGCTAGTTTCTCTTTATCAGCAGAGATAGCAATCTTTTGAAGATTTTCTTTCGTCAGTTTCCTTTTATCAGCAGGGATGGCATTTATTTTGCTAGTTTCTTTTTATCAGCGGAGATAGCAATCTTTTGAAGATTTTCTTTCGTCAGTTTCCCTTTATCAGCAGGGATGGCATTTATTTTGCTAGTTTCTCTTTATCAGCAGAGATAGCAATCTTTTGAAGATTTTCTTTCGTCAGTTTCCCTTTATCAGCAGGGATGGCATTTATTTTGCTAGTTTCCCTTTATCAGCGGAGATAGCAATCTTTTGAAGATTTTCTTTCGTCAGTTTCCCTTTATCAGCAGGGATGGCATATATTTTGCTAGTTTCTCTTTATCAGCGGAGATAGCAATCTTTTGAAGATTTTCTTTCGTCAGTTTCCCTTTATCAACAGGGATGGCATTTATTTTGCTAGTTTCTCTTTATCAGCAGAGATAGCAATCTTTTGAAGATTTTCTTTTGTCAGTTTCCCTTTATCAGCAGGGATGGAATTTATTTTGCTAGTTTCTCTTTATCAGCAGAGATAGCAATCTTTTGAAGATTTTCTTTCGTCAGTTTCCCTTTATCAGCAGGGATGGCATTTATTTTGCTATTTTCTCTTTATCAGCAGAGATAGCAATCTTTTGAAGATTTTCTTTCGTCAGTTTCCCTTTATCAGCAGGGATGGCATTTATTTTGCTAGTTTCTCTTTATCAGCAGAGATAGCAATCTTTTGAAGATTTTCTTTCGTCAGTGTCCCTTTATCAGCAGGGATGGCATTTATTTTGCTAGTTTCTCTTTATCAGCAGAGATAGCAATCTTTTGAAGATTTTCTTTCGTCAGTTTCCCTTTATCAGCAAGGATGGTATTTATTTTGCTAGTTTCTCTTTATCAGCAGAGATAGCAATCTTTTGAAAATTTTCTTTCGTCAGTTTCCCTTTATCAGCAGGGATGGCATTTATTTTGCTAGTTTCTCTTTATCAGCAGAGATAGCAATCTTTTGAAGATTTTCTTTCGTCAGTTTCTCTTTATCTGTAGGGATGGCACTTGTTTTGCTAATTCTCTTTATCAGCAAAGATAGCAGTCTCTTGAAGACTTCCTTTCGTCAGTTCCCTTTATCAACAGGGATGGCCTTTGTTTTGCTAGTTCCCTTTATCAGCAGGGATGGCATTTATTTTGGTAGTTTCTCTTTATCAGCAGAGATAGCAATCTTTTGAAGATTTTCTTTCGTCAGTTTCCCTTTATCAGCAGGGATGGCATTTATTTTGCTAGTTTCCCTTTATCAGAGGAGATAGAAATCTTTTGAAGATTTTCTTTCGTCAGTTTCCCTTTATCAGCAGGGATGGCATTTATTTTTCTAGTTTCTCTTTATCAGCAGAGATAACAATCTTTTGAAAATTTTCTTTCGTCAGTTTCCCTTTATCAGCAGGGATGGCATTTATTTTGCTAGTTTCTCTTTATCAGCAGAGATAGCAATCTTTTGAAGATTTTCTTTCTTCAGTTTCTCTTTATCAGTAGGGATGGCACTTGTTTTGCTAGTTCTCTTTATCAGCAGAGATAGCAGTCTCTTGAAGACTTCCTTTCGTCAGTTCCCTTTTTCAGCAGGGATGGACTTTGTTTTGCTAGTTCCCTTTATCAGCAGGGATGACATTTATTTTGCTAGTTTCTCTTTATCAGCAGAGATAGCATTCTTTTGAAGATTTTCTTTCGTCAGTTTCCCTTTATCAGCAGGGATGGCATTTATTTTGTTAGTTTCTCTTTATCAGCAAAGATAGCAATCTTTTGAAGATTTTCTTTCGTCAGTTTCCCTTTATCAGCAGGGATGGCATTTATTTTGCTAGTTTCTCTTTATCAGCAGAGATAGCAATCTTTTGAAGATTTTCTTTCGTCAGTTTCCCTTTATCAGCAGGGATGGCATTTATTTTGCTAGTTTCTCTTTATCAGCAGAGATAGCAATCTTTTGAAGATTTTCTTTCGTCAGTTTCCCTTTATCAGCAGGGATGGCATTTATTTTGCTAGTTTCTCTTTATTAGCAGAGATAGCAATCTTTTGAAGATTTTCTTTTGTCAGTTTCCCTTTATCAGCAGGGATGACATTTATTTTGCTAGTTTCTCTTTATCAGCAGAGATAGCAATCTTTTGAAGATTTTCTTTCGTCAGTTTCCCTTTATCAGCAGGGATGCCATTTATTTTGCTAGTATCTCTTTATCAGCAGAGATAGCAATCTTTTGAAGATTTTCTTTTGCCAGTTTCCCTTTATCAGCAGGGATGGTATTTATTTTGCTAGTTTCTATTTATCAGCAGAGATAGCAATCTTTTGAAGATTTTCTTTCGTCAGTTTCCCTTTATCAGCAGGGATGGCATTTATTTTGCTAGTTTCTCTTTATCAGCAGAGATAACAATCTTTTGAAGATTTTCTTTCTTCAGTTTCCCTTTATCAGCAGGGATGGTATTTATTTTGCTAGTTTCTCTTTATCAGCAGAGATAGCAATCTTTTGAAGATTTTCTTTCGTCAGTTTCCCTTTATCAGCAGGGATGGCATTTATTTTGCTAGTTTCTCTTTATCAGCAGAGATAGCAATCTTTTGAAGATTTTCTTTCGTCACTTTCCCTTTATCAGCAGGGATGGCATTTATTTTGCTAGTTTCCCTTTATCAGCGGAGATAGCAATCTTTTGAAGATTTTCTTTGATCAGTTTCCCTTTATCAGCAGGGATGGCATATATTTTGCTAGTTTCTCTTTATCAGCGGAGATAGCAATCTTTTGAAGATTTTCTTTCGTCAGTTTCCCTTTATCAACAGGGATGGCATTTATTTTGCTAGTTTCTCTTTATCAGCAGAGATAGCAATCTTTTGAAGATTTTCTTTTGTCAGTTTCCCTTTATCAGCAGGGATGGAATTTATTTTGCTAGTTTCTCTTTATCAGCAGAGATAGCAATCTTTTGAAGATTTTCTTTCGTCAGTTTCCCTTTATCAGCAGGGATGGCATTTATTTTGCTATTTTCTCTTTATCAGCAGAGATAGCAATCTTTTGAAGATTTTCTTTCGTCAGTTTCCCTTTATCAGCAGGGATGGCATTTATTTTGCTAGTTTCTCTTTATCAGCAGAGATAGCAATCTTTTAAAGATTTTCTTTTATTCAGTGTCCCTTTATCAGCAGGGATGGCATTTATTTTGCTAGTTTCTCTTTATCAGCAGAGATAGCAATCTTTTGAAGATTTTCTTTCGTCAGTTTCCCTTTATCAGCAAGGATGGTATTTATTTTGCTAGTTTCTCTTTATCAGCAGAGATAGCAATCTTTTGAAGATTTTCTTTCGTCAGTTTCTCTTTATCAGTAGGGATGGCACTTGTTTTGCTAGTTCTCTTTATCAGCAAAGATAGCAGTCTCTTGAAGACTTCCTTTCGTCAGTTCCCTTTATCAACAGGGATGGCCTTTGTTTTGCTAGTTCCCTTTATCAGCAGGGATGGCATTTATTTTGGTAGTTTCTCTTTATCAGCAGAGATAGCAATCTTTTGAAGATTTTCTTTCGTCAGTTTCCCTTTATCAGCAGGGATGGCATTTATTTTGCTAGTTTCCCTTTATCAGAGGAGATAGAAATCTTTTGAAGATTTTCTTTCGTCAGTTTCCCTTTATCAACAGGGATGGCATTAATTTTGCTAGTTTCTCTTTATCAGCAGAGATAACAATCTTTTGAAAATTTTCTTTCGTCAGTTTCCCTTTATCAGCAGGGATGGCATTTATTTTGCTAGTTTCTCTTTATCAGCAGAGATCGCAATCTTTTGAAGATTTTCTTTCGTCAGTTTCTCTTTATCAGTAGGGATGGCACTTGTTTTGCTAGTTCTCTTTCTCAGCAGAGATAGCAGTCTCTTGAAGACTTCCTTTCGTCAGTTCCCTTTTTCAGCAGGGATGGCCTTGGTTTTGCTAGTTCCCTTTATCAGCAGGGATGACATTTATTTTGCTAGTTTCTCTTTATCAGCAGAGATAGCATTCTTTTGAAGATTTTCTTTCGTCAGTTTCCCTTTATCAGCAGGGATGGCATTTATTTTGCTAGTTTCTCTTTATCAGCGGAGATAGCAATCTTTTGAAGATTTTCTTTCGTCAGTTTCCCTTTATCAGCAGGGATGGCATTTATTTTGCTAGTTTCTCTTTATCAGCAGAGATAGCAATCTTTTGAAGATTTTCTTTCGTCAGTTTCCCTTTATCAGCAGGGATGGCATTTCTTTTTCTAGTTCTCTTTATCAGCGGAGATAGCAATCTTTTGAAGATTTTCTTTCGTCAGTTTCCATTTATCAGCAGGGATGGCATTTATTTTGCTAGTTTCTCTTTATCAGCGGAGATAGCAATCTTTTGAAGATTTTCTTTTTTCAATTTCCCTTTATCAGCAGGGATGGAATTTATTTTGCTAGTTTCTCTTTATCAGCAGAGATAGCAATCTTTTGAAGATTTTCTTTTGTCAGTTTCCCTTTATCAGCAGGGATGGCATTTATTTTTCTAGTTTCTCTTTATCAGCAGAGATAGCAATCTTTTGAAGATTTTCTTTCGTCAGTTTTCCTTTATCAGCAGGGATGGCATTTATTTTGCTAGTTTCTCTTTATCAGCAGAGATAGCAATCTTTTGAAGATTTTCTTTTGTCAGTTTCCCTTTATCAGCAGGGATGGCATTTATTTTGCTAGTTTCTCTTTATCAGCAGAGATAGCAATCTTTTGAAGATTTTCTTTTGTCAGTTTCCCTTTATCAGCAGGGATGGAATTTATTTTGCTAGTTTCTCTTTATCAGCAGAGATAGCAATCTTTTGAAGATTTTCTTTCGTCAGTTTCCCTTTATCAGCAGGGATGGCATTTATTTTGTTAGTTTCTCTTTATCAGCAGAGATAGCAAACTTTTGAAGATTTTCTTTCGTCAGTTTCCCTTTATCAGCAGGGATGGCATTTATTTTGCTAGTTTCTCTTTATCAGCAGAGATAGCAATCTTTTGAAGATTTTCTTTCGTCAGTTTCCCTTTATCAGCAGGGATGGCATTTATTTTGCTAGTTTCTCTTTATCAGCAGAGATAGCAATCTTTTGAAGATTTTCTTTCGTCAGTTTCCCTTTATCAGCAGGGATGGCATTTATTTTGCTAGTTTCTCTTTATTAGCAGAGATAGCAATCTTTTGAAGATTTTCTTTCGTCAGTTTCCCTTTATCAGCAGGGATGGCATTTATTTTGCTAGTTTCTCTTTATTAGCAGAGATAGCAATCTTTTGAAGATTTTCTTTTGTCAGTTTCCATTTATCAGCAGGGATGACATTTATTTTGCTAGTTTCTCTTTATCAGCAGAGATAGCAATCTTTTGAAGATTTTCTTTCGTCAGTTTCCCTTTATCAGCAGGGATGCCATTTATTTTGCTAGTTTCTCTTTATCAGCAGAGATAGCAATCTTTTGAAGATTTTCTTTTGCCAGTTTCCCTTTATCAGCAGGGATGGTATTTATTTTGCTAGTTTCTATTTATCAGCAGAGATAGCAATCTTTTGAAGATTTTCTTTCGTCAGTTTCCCTTTATCAGCAGGGATGGCATTTATTTTGCTAGTTTCTCTTTATCAGCAGAGATAGCAATCTTTTGAAGATTTTCTTTCTTCAGTTCCCCTTTATCAGCAGGGATGGTATTTATTTTGCTAGTTTCTCTTTATCAGCAGAGATAGCAATCTTTTGAAGATTTTCTTTCGTCAGTTTCCCTTTATCAGCAGGGATGGCATTTATTTTGCTAGTTTCTCTTTATCAGCAGAGATAGCAATCTTTTGAAGATTTTCTTTCGTCACTTTCCCTTTATCAGCAGGGATGGCATTTATTTTGCTAGTTTCCCTTTATCAGCGGAGATAGCAATCTTTTGAAGATTTTCTTTGATCAGTTTCCCTTTATCAGCAGGGATGGCATATATTTTGCTAGTTTCTCTTTATCAGCGGAGATAGCAATCTTTTGAAGATTTTCTTTCGTCAGTTTCCCTTTATCAACAGGGATGGCATTTATTTTGCTAGTTTCTCTTTATCAGCAGAGATAGCAATCTTTTGAAGATTTTCTTTTGTCAGTTTCCCTTTATCAGCAGGGATGGAATTTATTTTGCTAGTTTCTCTTTATCAGCAGAGATAGCAATCTTTTGAAGATTTTCTTTCGTCAGTTTCCCTTTATCAGCAGGGATGGCATTTATTTTGCTATTTTCTCTTTATCAGCAGAGATAGCAATCTTTTGAAGATTTTCTTTCGTCAGTTTCCCTTTATCAGCAGGGATGGCATTTATTTTGCTAGTTTCTCTTTATCAGCAGAGATAGCAATCTTTTAAAGATTTTCTTTCGTCAGTGTCCCTTTATCAGCAGGGATGGCATTTATTTTGCTAGTTTCTCTTTATCAGCAGAGATAGCAATCTTTTGAAGATTTTCTTTCGTCAGTTTCCCTTTATCAGCAAGGATGGTATTTATTTTGCTAGTTTCTCTTTATCAGCAGAGATAGCAATCTTTTGAAGATTTTCTTTCGTCAGTTTCTCTTTATCAGTAGGGATGGCACTTGTTTTGCTAGTTCTCTTTATCAGCAAAGATAGCAGTCTCTTGAAGACTTCCTTTCGTCAGTTCCCTTTATCAACAGGGATGGCCTTTGTTTTGCTAGTTCCCTTTATCAGCAGGGATGGCATTTATTTTGGTAGTTTCTCTTTATCAGCAGAGATAGCAATCTTTTGAAGATTTTCTTTCGTCAGTTTCCCTTTATCAGCAGGGATGGCATTTATTTTGCTAGTTTCCCTTTATCAGAGGAGATAGAAATCTTTTGAAGATTTTCTTTCGTCAGTTTCCCTTTATCAACAGGGATGGCATTAATTTTGCTAGTTTCTCTTTATCAGCAGAGATAACAATCTTTTGAAAATTTTCTTTCGTCAGTTTCCCTTTATCAGCAGGGATGGCATTTATTTTGCTAGTTTCTCTTTATCAGCAGAGATAGCAATCTTTTGAAGATTTTCTTTCGTCAGTTTCTCTTTATCAGTAGGGATGGCACTTGTTTTGCTAGTTCTCTTTCTCAGCAGAGATAGCAGTCTCTTGAAGACTTCCTTTCGTCAGTTCCCTTTTTCAGCAGGGATGGCCTTGGTTTTGCTAGTTCCCTTTATCAGCAGGGATGACATTTATTTTGCTAGTTTCTCTTTATCAGCAGAGATAGCATTCTTTTGAAGATTTTCTTTCGTCAGTTTCCCTTTATCAGCAGGGATGGCATTTATTTTGCTAGTTTCTCTTTATCAGCGGAGATAGCAATCTTTTGAAGATTTTCTTTCGTCAGTTTCCCTTTATCAGCAGGGATGGCATTTATTTTGCTAGTTTCTCTTTATCAGCAGAGATAGCAATCTTTTGAAGATTTTCTTTCGTCAGTTTCCCTTTATCAGCAGGGATGGCATTTCTTTTTCTAGTTCTCTTTATCAGCGGAGATAGCAATCTTTTGAAGATTTTCTTTCGTCAGTTTCCATTTATCAGCAGGGATGGCATTTATTTTGCTAGTTTCTCTTTATCAGCGGAGATATCAATCTTTTGAAGATTTTCTTTTTTCAATTTCCCTTTATCAGCAGGGATGGAATTTATTTTGCTAGTTTCTCTTTATCAGCAGAGATAGCAATCTTTTGAAGATTTTCTTTTGTCAGTTTCCCTTTATCAGCAGGGATGGCATTTATTTTGCTAGTTTCTCTTTATCAGCAGAGATAGCAATCTTTTGAAGATTTTCTTTCGTCAGTTTTCCTTTATCAGCAGGGATGGCATTTATTTTGGTAGTTTCTCTTTATCAGCAGAGATAGCAATCTTTTGAAGATTTTCTTTCGTCAGTTTCCCTTTATCAGCAGGGATGGCATTTATTTTGCTAGTTTCCCTTTATCAGAGGAGATAGAAATCTTTTGAAGATTTTCTTTCGTCAGTTTCCCTTTATCAACAGGGATGGCATTAATTTTGCTAGTTTCTCTTTATCAGCAGAGATAACAATCTTTTGAAAATTTTCTTTCGTCAGTTTCCCTTTATCAGCAGGGATGGCATTTATTTTGCTAGTTTCTCTTTATCAGCAGAGATAGCAATCTTTTGAAGATTTTCTTTCGTCAGTTTCTCTTTATCAGTAGGGATGGCACTTGTTTTGCTAGTTCTCTTTCTCAGCAGAGATAGCAGTCTCTTGAAGACTTCCTTTCGTCAGTTCCCTTTTTCAGCAGGGATGGCCTTGGTTTTGCTAGTTCCCTTTATCAGCAGGGATGACATTTATTTTGCTAGTTTCTCTTTATCAGCAGAGATAGCATTCTTTTGAAGATTTTCTTTCGTCAGTTTCCCTTTATCAGCAGGGATGGCATTTATTTTGCTAGTTTCTCTTTATCAGCGGAGATAGCAATCTTTTGAAGATTTTCTTTCGTCAGTTTCCCTTTATCAGCAGGGATGGCATTTATTTTGCTAGTTTCTCTTTATCAGCAGAGATAGCAATCTTTTGAAGATTTTCTTTCGTCAGTTTCCCTTTATCAGCAGGGATGGCATTTCTTTTTCTAGTTCTCTTTATCAGCGGAGATAGCAATCTTTTGAAGATTTTCTTTCGTCAGTTTCCATTTATCAGCAGGGATGGCATTTATTTTGCTAGTTTCTCTTTATCAGCGGAGATAGCAATCTTTTGAAGATTTTCTTTTTTCAATTTCCCTTTATCAGCAGGGATGGAATTTATTTTGCTAGTTTCTCTTTATCAGCAGAGATAGCAATCTTTTGAAGATTTTCTTTTGTCAGTTTCCCTTTATCAGCAGGGATGGCATTTATTTTGCTAGTTTCTCTTTATCAGCAGAGATAGCAATCTTTTGAAGATTTTCTTTCGTCAGTTTTCCTTTATCAGCAGGGATGGCATTTATTTTGCTAGTTTCTCTTTATCAGCAGAGATAGCAATCTTTTGAAGATTTTCTTTCGTCAGTTTCCCTTTATCAGCAGGGATGGCATTTATTTTGCTAGTTTCTCTTTATCAGCAGAGATAGCAATCTTTTGAAGATTTTCTTTCGTCAGTTTCCCTTTATCAACAGGGATGACATTTATTTTGCTAGTTTTTCTTTATCAGAGGAGATAGAAATCTTTTGAAGATTTTCTTTCGTCAGTTTCCCTTTATCAGCAGGGATGGCATTTATTTTGCTAGTTTCTCTTTATCAGCAGAGATAACAATCTTTTGAAAATTTTCTTTCGTCAGTTTCCCTTTATCAGCAGGGATGGCATTTATTTTGCTAGTTTCTCTTTATCAGCAGAGATAGCAATCTTTTGAAGATTTTCTTTCGTCAGTTTCTCTTTATCAGTAGGGATGGCACTTGTTTTGCTAGTTCTCTTTATCAGCAGAGATAGCAGTCTCTTGAAGACTTCCTTTCGTCAGTTCCCTTTTTCAGCAGGGATGGCCTTTGTTTTGCTAGTTCCCTTTATCAGCAGGGATGGCATTTATTTTGGTAGTTTCTCTTTATCAGCAGAGATAGCAATCTTTTGAAGATTTTCTTTCGTCAGTTTCCCTTTATCAGCAGGGATGGCATTTATTTTGCTAGTTTCCCTTTATCAGAGGAGATAGAAATCTTTTGAAGATTTTCTTTCGTCAGTTTCCCTTTATCAGCAGGGATGGCATTTATTTTGCTAGTTTCTCTTTATCAGCAGAGATAACAATCTTTTGAAAATTTTCTTTCGTCAGTTTCCCTTTATCAGCAGGGATGGCATTTATTTTGCTAGTTTCTCTTTATCAGCAGAGATAGCAATCTTTTGAAGATTTTCTTTCGTCAGTTTCTCTTTATCAGTAGGGATGGCACTTGTTTTGCTAGTTCTCTTTATCAGCAGAGATAGCAGTCTCTTGAAGACTTCCTTTCGTCAGTTCCCTTTTTCAGCAGGGATGGCCTTTGTTTTGCTAGTTCCCTTTATCAGCAGGGATGACATTTATTTTGCTAGTTTCTCTTTATCAGCAGAGATAACATTCTTTTGAAGATTTTCTTTCGTCAGTTTCCCTTTATCAGCAGGGATGGCATTTATTTTGTTAGTTTCTCTTTATCAGCAGAGATAGCAATCTTTTGAAGATTTTCTTTCGTCAGTTTCCCTTTATCAGCAGGGATGGCATTTATTTTGCTAGTTTCTCTTTATCAGCAGAGATAGCAATCTTTTGAAGATTTTCTTTCGTCAGTTTCCCTTTATCAGCAGGGATGGCATTTATTTTGCTAGTTTCTCTTTATCAGCAGAGATAGCAATCTTTTGAAGATTTTCTTTCGTCAGTTTCCCTTTATCAGCAGGGATGGCATTTATTTTGCTAGTTTCTCTTTATTAGCAGAGATAGCAATCTTTTGAAGATTTTCTTTTGTCAGTTTCCCTTTATCAGCAGGGATGACATTTATTTTGCTAGTTTCTCTTTATCAGCAGAGATAGCAATCTTTTGAAGATTTTCTTTCGTCAGTTTCCCTTTATCAGCAGGGATGCCATTTATTTTGCTAGTTTCTCTTTATCAGCAGAGATAGCAATCTTTTGAAGATTTTCTTTTGCCAGTTTCCCTTTATCAGCAGGGATGGTATTTATTTTGCTAGTTTCTATTTATCAGCAGAGATAGCAATCTTTTGAAGATTTTCTTTCGTCAGTTTCCCTTTATCAGCAGGGATGGCATTTATTTTGCTAGTTTCTCTTTATCAGCAGAGATAGCAATCTTTTGAAGATTTTCTTTCATCAGTTTCCCTTTATCAGCAGGGATGGTATTTATTTTGCTAGTTTCTCTTTATCAGCAGAGATAGCAATCTTTTGAAGATTTTCTTTCGTCAGTTTCCTTTTATCAGCAGGGATGGCATTTATTTTGCTAGTTTCTTTTTATCAGCGGAGATAGCAATCTTTTGAAGATTTTCTTTCGTCAGTTTCCCTTTATCAACAGGGATGGCATTTATTTTGCTAGTTTCTCTTTATCAGCAGAGATAGCAATCTTTTGAAGATTTTCTTTTGTCAGTTTCCCTTTATCAGCAGGGATGGAATTTATTTTGCTAGTTTCTCTTTATCAGCAGAGATAGCAATCTTTTGAAGATTTTCTTTCGTCAGTTTCCCTTTATCAGCAGGGATGGCATTTATTTTGCTATTTTCTCTTTATCAGCAGAGATAGCAATCTTTTGAAGATTTTCTTTCGTCAGTTTCCCTTTATTAGCAGGGATGGCATTTATTTTGCTAGTTTCTCTTTATCAGTAGAGATAGCAATCTTTTGAAGATTTTCTTTCGTCAGTGTCCCTTTATCAGCAGGGATGGCATTTATTTTGCTAGTTTCTCTTTATCAGCAGAGATAGCAATCTTTTGAAGATTTTCTTTCGTCAGTTTCCCTTTATCAGCAAGGATGGTATTTATTTTGCTAGTTTCTCTTTATCAGCAGAGATAGCAATCTTTTGAAAATTTTCTTTCGTCAGTTTCCCTTTATCAGCAGGGATGGCATTTATTTTGCTAGTTTCTCTTTATCAGCAGAGATAGCAATCTTTTGAAGATTTTCTTTCGTCAGTTTCTCTTTATCTGTAGGGATGGCACTTGTTTTGCTAGTTCTCTTTATCAGCAAAGATAGCAGTCTCTTGAAGACTTCCTTTCGTCAGTTCCCTTTATCAACAGGGATGGCCTTTGTTTTGCTAGTTCCCTTTATCAGCAGGGATGGCATTTATTTTGCTAGTTTCTCTTTATCAGCAGAGATAGCATTCTTTTGAAGATTTTCTTTCGTCAGTTTCCCTTTATCAGCAGGGATGGCATTTATTTTGTTAGTTTCTCTTTATCAGCAGAGATAGCAATCTTTTGAAGATTTTCTTTCGTCAGTTTCCCTTTATCAGCAGGGATGGCATTTAATTTGCTAGTTTCTCTTTATCAGCAGAGATAGCAATCTTTTGAAGATTTTCTTTCGTCAGTTTCCCTTTATCAGCAGGGATGGCATTTATTTTGCTAGTTTCTCTTTATCAGCAGAGATAGCAATCTTTTGAAGATTTTCTTTGGTCAATTTCCCTTTATCAGCAGGGATGGCATTTATTTTGCTAGTTTCTCTTTTTTAGCAGAGATAGCAATCTTTTGAAGATTTTCTTTTGTCAGTTTCCCTTTATCAGCAGGGATGACATTTATTTTGCTAGTTTCTCTTTATCAGCAGAGATAGCAATCTTTTGAAGATTTTCTTTCGTCAGTTTCCCTTTATCAGCAGGGATGCCATTTATTTTGCTAGTTTCTCTTTATCAGCAGAGATAGCAATCTTTTGAAGATTTTCTTTTGCCAGTTTCCCTTTATCAGCAGGGATGGTATTTATTTTGCTAGTTTCTATTTATCAGTAGAGATAGCAATCTTTTGAAGATTTTCTTTCGTCAGTTTCCCTTTATCAGCAGGGATGGCATTTATTTTGCTAGTTTCTCTTTATCAGCAGAGATAGCAATCTTTTGAAGATTTTCTTTCATCAGTTTCCCTTTATCAGCAGGGATGGTATTTATTTTGCTAGTTTCTCTTTATCAGCAGAGATAGCAATCTTTTGAAGATTTTCTTTCGTCAGTTTCCCTTTATCAGCATGGATGGCATTTATTTTGCTATTTTCTCTTTATCAGCAGAGATAGCAATCTTTTGAAGATTTTCTTTCGTCAGTTTCCCTTTATCAGCAGGGATGGCATTTATTTTGCTAGTTTCTCTTTATCAGCAGAGATAGCAATCTTTTGAAGATTTTCTTTCGTCAGTTTCCCTTTATCAGCAGGGATGGCATTTATTTTGCTATTTTCTCTTTATCAGCAGAGATAGCAATCTTTTGAAGATTTTCTTTCGTCAGTTTCCCTTTATCAGCAGTGATGGCATTTATTTTGCTAGTTTCTCTTTATCAGCAGAGATAGCAATCTTTTGAAGATTTTCTTTCGTCAGTGTCCCTTTATCAGCAGGGATGGCATTTATTTTGCTAGTTTCTCTTTATCAGCAGAGATAGCAATCTTTTGAAGATTTTCTTTCGTCAGTTTCCCTTTATCAGCAGGGATGGCATTTATTTTGCTATTTTCTCTTTATCAGCAGAGATAGCAATCTTTTGAAGATTTTCTTTTGTCAGTTTCCCTTTATCAGCAGGGATGGCATTTATTTTGCTAGTTTCTCTTTATCAGCAGAGATAGCAATCTTTTGAAGATTTTCTTTCGTCAGTGTCCCTTTATCAGCAGGGATGGCATTTATTTTGCTAGTTTCTCTTTATCAGCAGAGATAGCAATCTTTTGAATATTTTCTTTCGTCAGTTTCCCTTTATCAGCAGGGATGGCATTTATTTTGCTATTTTCTCTTTATCAGCAGAGATAGCAATCTTTTGAAGATTTTCTTTCGTCAGTTTCCCTTTATCAGCAGGGATGGCATTTATTTTGCTAGTTTCTCTTTATCAGCAGAGATAGCAATCTTTTGAAGATTTTCTTTCGTCAGTGTCCCTTTATCAGCAGGGATGGCATTTATTTTGCTAGTTTCTCTTTATCAGCAGAGATAGCAATCTTTTGAAGATTTTCTTTCATCAGTTTCCCTTTATCAGCAGGGATGGTATTTATTTTGCTAGTTTCTCTTTATCAGCAGAGATAGCAATCTTTTGAAGATTTTCTTTCGTCAGTTTCCTTTTATCAGCAGGGATGGCATTTATTTTGCTAGTTTCTTTTTATCAGCAGAGATAGCAATCTTTTGAAGATTTTCTTTCGTCAGTTTCCTTTTATCAGCAGGGATGGCATTTATTTTGCTAGTTTCTTTTTATCAGCGGAGATAGCAATCTTTTGAAGATTTTCTTTCGTCAGTTTCCCTTTATCAACAGGGATGGAATTTATTTTGCTAGTTTCTCTTTATCAGCAGAGATAGCAATCTTTTGAAGATTTTCTTTTGTCAGTTTCCCTTTATCAGCAGGGATGGAATTTATTTTGCTAGTTTCTCTTTATCAGCAGAGATAGCAATCTTTTGAAGATTTTCTTACGTCAGTTTCCCTTTATCAGCAGGGATGGCATTTATTTTGCTATTTTCTCTTTATCAGCAGAGATAGCAATCTTTTGAAGATTTTCTTTTGTCAGTTTCCCTTTATCAGCAGGGATGGCATTTATTTTGCTAGTTTCTCTTTATCAGCAGAGATAGCAATCTTTTGAAGATTTTCTTTCGTCAGTGACCCTTTATCAGCAGGGATGGCATTTATTTTGCTAGTTTCTCTTTATCAGCAGAGATAGCAATCTTTTGAAGATTTTCTTTCGTCAGTTTCCCTTTATCAGCAAGGATGGTATTTATTTTGCTAGTTTCTCTTTATCAGCAGAGATAGCAATCTTTTGAAAATTTTCTTTCGTCAGTTTCCCTTTATCAGCAGGGATGGCATTTATTTTGCTAGTTTCTCTTTATCAGCAGAGATAGCAATCTTTTGAAGATTTTCTTTCGTCAGTTTCTCTTTATCTGTAGGGATGGCACTTGTTTTGCTAGTTCTCTTTATCAGCAAAGATAGCAGTCTCTTGAAGACTTCCTTTCGTCAGTTCCCTTTATCAACAGGGATGGCCTTTGTTTTGCTAGTTCCCTTTATCAGCAGGGATGGCATTTATTTTGCTAGTTTCTCTTTATCAGCAGAGATAGCAATCTTTTGAAGATTTTCTTTCATCAGTTTCCCTTTATCAGCAGGGATGGTATTTATTTTGCTAGTTTCTCTTTATCAGCAGAGATTGCAATCTTTTGAAGATTTTCTTTCGTCAGTTTCCTTTTATCAGCAGGGATGGCATTTATTTTGCTAGTTTCTTTTTATCAGCGGAGATAGCAATCTTTTGAAGATTTTCTTTCGTCAGTTTCCCTTTATCAACAGGGATGGCATTTATTTTGCTAGTTTCTCTTTATCAGCAGAGATAGCAATCTTTTGAAGATTTTCTTTCATCAGTTTCCCTTTATCAGCAGGGATGGCATTTATTTTGCTAGTTTCCCTTTATCAGCGGAGATAGCAATCTTTTGAAGATTTTCTTTCATCAGTTTCCCTTTATCAGCAGGGATGGTATATATTTTGCTAGTTTCTCTTTATCAGCGGAGATAGCAATCTTTTGAAGATTTTCTTTCGTCAGTTTCCCTTTATCAACAGGGATGGCATTTATTTTGCTAGTTTCTCTTTATCAGCAGAGATAGCAATCTTTTGAAGATTTTCTTTTGTCAGTTTCCCTTTATCAGCAGGGATGGAATTTATTTTGCTAGTTTCTCTTTATCAGCAGAGATAACAATCTTTTGAAGATTTTCTTTCGTCAGTTTCCCTTTATCAGCAGGGATGGCATTTATTTTGCTATTTTCTCTTTATCAGCAGAGATAGTAATCTTTTGAAGATTTTCTTTCGTCAGTTTCCCTTTATCAGCAGGGATGGCATTTATTTTGCTAGTTTCTCTTTATCAGCGGAGATAGCAATCTTTTGAAGATTTTCTTTCGTCAGTGTCCCTTTATCAGCAGGGATGTCATTTATTTTGCTAGTTTCTCTTTATCAGCAGAGATAGCAATCTTTTGAAGATTTTCTTTCGTCAGTTTCCCTTTATCAGCAAGGATGGTATTTATTTTGCTAGTTTCTCTTTATCAGCAGAGATAGCAATCTTTTGAAAATTTTCTTTCGTCAGTTTCCCTTTATCAGCAGGGATGGCATTTATTTTGCTAGTTTCTCTTTATCAGCAGAGATAGCAATCTTTTGAAGATTTTCTTTCGTCAGTTTCTCTTTATCTGTAGGGATGGCACTTGTTTTGCTAGTTCTCTTTATCAGCAAAGATAGCAGTCTCTTGAAGACTTCCTTTCGTCAGTTCCCTTTATCAACAGGGATGGCCTTTGTTTTGCTAGTTCCCTTTATCAGCAGGGATGGCATTTATTTTGGTAGTTTCTCTTTATCAGCAGAGATAGCAATCTTTTGAAGATTTTCTTTCGTCAGTTTCCGTTTATCAGCAGGGATGGCATTTATTTTGCTAGTTTCCCTTTATCAGAGGAGATAGAAATCTTTTGAAGATTTTCTTTCGTCAGTTTCCCTTTATCAACAGGGATGGCATTTATTTTGCTAGTTTCTCTTTATCAGCAGAGATAACAATCTTTTGAAAATTTTCTTTCGTCAGTTTCCCTTTATCAGCAGGGATGGTATTTATTTTGCTAGTTTCTCTTTATCAGCAGAGATAGCAATCTTTTGAAGATTTTCTTTCGTCAGTTTCTCTTTATCAGTAGGGATGGCACTTGTTTTGCTAGTTCTCTTTATCAGCTGAGATAGCAGTCTCTTGAAGACTTCCTTTCGTCAGTTCCCTTTTTCAGCAGGGATGGCCTTTGTTTTGCTAGTTCCCTTTATCAGCAGGGATGACATTTATTTTGCTAGTTTCTCTTTATCAGCAGAGATAGCAATCTTTTGAAGATTTTCTTTCGTCAGTTTCCTTTTATCAGCAGGGATGGCATTTATTTTGCTAGTTTCTTTTTATCAGCGGAGATAGCAATCTTTTGAAGATTTTCTTTCGTCAGTTTCCCTTTATCAACAGGGATGGAATTTATTTTGCTAGTTTCTCTTTATCAGCAGAGATAGCAATCTTTTGAAGATTTTCTTTTGTCAGTTTCCCTTTATCAGCAGGGATGGAATTTATTTTGCTAGTTTCTCTTTATCAGCAGAGATAGCAATCTTTTGAAGATTTTCTTACGTCAGTTTCCCTTTATCAGCAGGGATGGCATTTATTTTGCTATTTTCTCTTTATCAGCAGAGATAGCAATCTTTTGAAGATTTTCTTTTGTCAGTTTCCCTTTATCAGCAGGGATGGCATTTATTTTTCTAGTTTCTCTTTATCAGCAGAGATAGCAATCTTTTGAAGATTTTCTTTCGTCAGTGACCCTTTATCAGCAGGGATGGCATTTATTTTGCTAGTTTCTCTTTATCAGCAGAGATAGCAATCTTTTGAAGATTTTCTTTCGTCAGTTTCCCTTTATCAGCAAGGATGGTATTTATTTTGCTAGTTTCTCTTTATCAGCAGAGATAGCAATCTTTTGAAAATTTTCTTTCGTCAGTTTCCCTTTATCAGCAGGGATGGCATTTATTTTGCTAGTTTCTCTTTATCAGCAGAGATAGCAATCTTTTGAAGATTTTCTTTCGTCAGTTTCTCTTTATCTGTAGGGATGGCACTTGTTTTGCTAGTTCTCTTTATCAGCAAAGATAGCAGTCTCTTGAAGACTTCCTTTCGTCAGTTCCCTTTATCAACAGGGATGGCCTTTGTTTTGCTAGTTCCCTTTATCAGCAGGGATGGCATTTATTTTGCTAGTTTCTCTTTATCAGCAGAGATAGCAATCTTTTGAAGATTTTCTTTCATCAGTTTCCCTTTATCAGCAGGGATGGTATTTATTTTGCTAGTTTCTCTTTATCAGCAGAGATTGCAATCTTTTGAAGATTTTCTTTCGTCAGTTTCCTTTTATCAGCAGGGATGGCATTTATTTTGCTAGTTTCTTTTTATCAGCGGAGATAGCAATCTTTTGAAGATTTTCTTTCGTCAGTTTCCCTTTATCAACAGGGATGGCATTTATTTTGCTAGTTTCTCTTTATCAGCAGAGATAGCAATCTTTTGAAGATTTTCTTTCATCAGTTTCCCTTTATCAGCAGGGATGGCATTTATTTTGCTAGTTTCCCTTTATCAGCGGAGATAGCAATCTTTTGAAGATTTTCTTTCATCAGTTTCCCTTTATCAGCAGGGATGGTATATATTTTGCTAGTTTCTCTTTATCAGCGGAGATAGCAATCTTTTGAAGATTTTCTTTCGTCAGTTTCCCTTTATCAACAGGGATGGCATTTATTTTGCTAGTTTCTCTTTATCAGCAGAGATAGCAATCTTTTGAAGATTTTCTTTTGTCAGTTTCCCTTTATCAGCAGGGATGGAATTTATTTTGCTAGTTTCTCTTTATCAGCAGAGATAACAATCTTTTGAAGATTTTCTTTCGTCAGTTTCCCTTTATCAGCAGGGATGGCATTTATTTTGCTATTTTCTCTTTATCAGCAGAGATAGTAATCTTTTGAAGATTTTCTTTCGTCAGTTTCCCTTTATCAGCAGGGATGGCATTTATTTTGCTAGTTTCTCTTTATCAGCGGAGATAGCAATCTTTTGAAGATTTTCTTTCGTCAGTGTCCCTTTATCAGCAGGGATGTCATTTATTTTGCTAGTTTCTCTTTATCAGCAGAGATAGCAATCTTTTGAAGATTTTCTTTCGTCAGTTTCCCTTTATCAGCAAGGATGGTATTTATTTTGCTAGTTTCTCTTTATCAGCAGAGATAGCAATCTTTTGAAAATTTTCTTTCGTCAGTTTCCCTTTATCAGCAGGGATGGCATTTATTTTGCTAGTTTCTCTTTATCAGCAGAGATAGCAATCTTTTGAAGATTTTCTTTCGTCAGTTTCTCTTTATCTGTAGGGATGGCACTTGTTTTGCTAGTTCTCTTTATCAGCAAAGATAGCAGTCTCTTGAAGACTTCCTTTCGTCAGTTCCCTTTATCAACAGGGATGGCCTTTGTTTTGCTAGTTCCCTTTATCAGCAGGGATGGCATTTATTTTGGTAGTTTCTCTTTATCAGCAGAGATAGCAATCTTTTGAAGATTTTCTTTCGTCAGTTTCCGTTTATCAGCAGGGATGGCATTTATTTTGCTAGTTTCCCTTTATCAGAGGAGATAGAAATCTTTTGAAGATTTTCTTTCGTCAGTTTCCCTTTATCAACAGGGATGGCATTTATTTTGCTAGTTTCTCTTTATCAGCAGAGATAACAATCTTTTGAAAATTTTCTTTCGTCAGTTTCCCTTTATCAGCAGGGATGGTATTTATTTTGCTAGTTTCTCTTTATCAGCAGAGATAGCAATCTTTTGAAGATTTTCTTTCGTCAGTTTCTCTTTATCAGTAGGGATGGCACTTGTTTTGCTAGTTCTCTTTATCAGCTGAGATAGCAGTCTCTTGAAGACTTCCTTTCGTCAGTTCCCTTTTTCAGCAGGGATGGCCTT
Source organism: Lathyrus tuberosus (assembly GCA_022829125.1). Lineage (NCBI taxonomy): Eukaryota > Viridiplantae > Streptophyta > Magnoliopsida > Fabales > Fabaceae > Lathyrus > Lathyrus tuberosus. Next base: position 2,285,675 of record JALAZF010000503.1, on the reverse strand, counting down.
TGTTTTGCTAGTTCCCTTTATCAGCAGGGATGACATTTATTTTGCTAGTTTCTCTTTATCAGCAGAGATAGCATTCTTTTGAAGATTTTCTTTCGTCAGTTTCCCTTTATCAGCAGGGATGGCATTTATTTTGCTAGTTTCTCTTTATCAGCGGAGATAGCAATCTTTTGAAGATTTTCTTTCATCAGTTTCCCTTTATCAGCAGGGATGGCATTTATTTTGCTAGTTTCTCTTTATCAGCAGAGATAGCAATCTTTTGAAGATTTTCTTTCGTCAGTTTCCCTTTATCAGCAGGGATGGCATTTATTTTTCTAGTTGTCTTTATCAGCGGAGATAGCAATCTTTTGAAGATTTTCTTTCGTCAGTTTCCATTTATCAGCAGGGATGGCATTTATTTTGCTAGTTTCTCTTTATCAGCGGAGATAGCAATCTTTTAAAGATTTTCTTTTTTCAATTTCCCTTTATCAGCAGGGATGGAATTTATTTTGCTAGTTTCTCTTTATCAGCAGAGATAGCAATCTTTTGAAGATTTTCTTTTGTCAGTTTCCCTTTATCAGCAGGGATGGCATTTATTTTGCTAGTTTCTCTTTATCAGCAGAGATAGCAATCTTTTGAAGATTTTCTTTCGTCAGTTTCTCTTTATCAGTAGGGATGGCACTTGTTTTGCTAGTTCTCTTTATCAGCTGAGATAGCAGTCTCTTGAAGACTTCCTTTCGTCAGTTCCCTTTTTCAGCAGGGATGGCCTTTGTTTTGCTAGTTCCCTTTATCAGCAGGGATGACATTTATTTTGCTAGTTTCTCTTTATCAGCAGAGATAGCATTCTTTTGAAGATTTTCTTTCGTCAGTTTCCCTTTATCAGCAGGGATGGCATTTATTTTGCTAGTTTCTCTTTATCAGCGGAGATAGCAATCTTTTGAAGATTTTCTTTCATCAGTTTCCCTTTATCAGCAGGGATGGCATTTATTTTGCTAGTTTCTCTTTATCAGCAGAGATAGCAATCTTTTGAAGATTTTCTTTCGTCAGTTTCCCTTTATCAGCAGGGATGGCATTTATTTTTCTAGTTGTCTTTATCAGCGGAGATAGCAATCTTTTGAAGATTTTCTTTCGTCAGTTTCCATTTATCAGCAGGGATGGCATTTATTTTGCTAGTTTCTCTTTATCAGCGGAGATAGCAATCTTTTAAAGATTTTCTTTTTTCAATTTCCCTTTATCAGCAGGGATGGAATTTATTTTGCTAGTTTCTCTTTATCAGCAGAGATAGCAATCTTTTGAAGATTTTCTTTTGTCAGTTTCCCTTTATCAGCAGGGATGGCATTTATTTTGCTAGTTTCTCTTTATCAGCAGAGATAGCAATCTTTTGAAGATTTTCTTTCGTCAGTTTCCCTTTATCAGCAAGAATGGCATTTATTTTGCTAGTTTCTCTTTATCAGCAGAGATAGCAATCTTTTGAAGATTTTCTTTCGTCAGTTTATCTTTATCAACAGGGATGACATTTATTTTGCTAGTTTCTCTTTATCAGCGGAGATAGCAATCTTTTGAAGATTTTCTTTCGTCAGTTTCCCTTTATCAGCAGGGATGGCATTTATTTTGCTAGTTTTTCTTTATCAGAGGAGATAGAAATCTTTTGAAGATTTTCTTTCGTCAGTTTCCCTTTATCAGCAGGGATGGCATTTATTTTGCTAGTTTCTCTTTATCAGCAGAGATAACAATCTTTTGAAAATTTTCTTTCGTCAGTTTCCCTTTATCAGCAGGGATGGCATTTTTTTGCTAGTTTCTCTTTATCAGCAGAGATAGCAATCTTTTGAAGATTTTCTTTCGTCAGTTTCTCTTTATCAGTAGGGATGGCAGTTGTTTTGCTAGTTCTCTTTATCAGTAGAGATAGCAGTCTCTTGAAGACTTCCTTTCGTCAGTTCCCTTTTTCAGCAGGGATGGCCTTTGTTTTGCTAGTTCCCTTTATCAGCAGGGATGACATTTATTTTGCTAGTTTCTCTTTATCAGCAGAGATAGCATTCTTTTGAAGATTTTCTTTCGTCAGTTTCCCTTTATCAGCAGGGATGGCATTTATTTTGCTAGTTTCTCTTTATCAGCGGAGATAGCAATCTTTTGAAGATTTTCTTTCGTCAATTTCCCTTTGTCAGCAGGGATGGCATTTATTTTGCTAGTTTCTCTTTATCAGCAGAGATAGCAATCTTTTGAAGATTTTCTTTCGTCAGTTTACCTTTATCAACAGGGATGACATTTATTTTGCTAGTTTCTCTTTATCAGCGGAGATAGCAATCTTTTGAAGATTTTCTTTCGTCAGTTTCCCTTTATCAGCAGGGATGGCATTTATTTTGCTAGTTTTTCTTTATCCGAGGAGATAGAAATCTTTTGAAGATTTTCTTTCGCCAGTTTCCCTTTATCAGCAGGGATGGCATTTATTTTGCTAGTTTCTCTTTATCAGCAGAGATAACAATCTTTTGAAAATTTTCTTTCGTCAGTTTCCCTTTATCAGCAGGGATGGCATTTTTTTGCTAGTTTCTCTTTATCAGCAGAGATAGCAATCTTTTGAAGATTTTCTTTCGTCAGTTTCTCTTTATCAGTAGGGATGGCAGTTGTTTTGCTAGTTCTCTTTATCAGTAGAGATAGCAGTCTCTTGAAGACTTCCTTTCGTCAGTTCCCTTTTTCAGTAGGGATGGCCTTTGTTTTGCTAGTTCCCTTTATCAGCAGGGATGACATTTATTTTGCTAGTTTCTCTTTATCAGCAGAGATAGCATTCTTTTGAAGATTTTCTTTCGTCAGTTTCCCTTTATCAGCAGGGATGGCATTTATTTTGCTAGTTTCTCTTTATCAGCGGAGATAGCAATCTTTTGAAGATTTTCTTTCGTCAATTTCCCTTTGTCAGCAGGGATGGCATTTATTTTGCTAGTTTCTCGTTATCAGCAGAGATAGCAATCTTTTGAATATTTTCTTTCGTCAGTTTCCCTTTATCAGCAGGGATGGCATTTATTTTGCTAGTTTCTCTTTATCAGCGGAGATAGCAATCTTTTGAAGATTTTCTTTCGTCAGTTTCCATTTATCAGCAGGGATGGCATTTATTTTGCTAGTTTCTCTTTATCAGCAGAGATAGCAATCTTTTGAAGATTTTCTTTCGTCAGTTTCCCTTTATCATCAGGGATGGCTTTTATTTTGCTAGTTTCTCTTTATCAGCAGAGATAGCAATCTTTTGAAGATTTTCTTTCATCAGTTTCCCTTTATCAGCAGGGATGGCATTTATTTTGCTAGTTTCTCTTTATTAGCAGAGATAGCAATCTTTTGAAGATTTTCTTTCGTCAGTTTCCCTTTATCAGCAGGGATGACATTTATTTTGCTAGTTTCTCTTTATCAGCAGGGATGGCTTTTGTATTGCTAGTTCCCTTTATCAGGAGAGATAGCAATCTTTTGGATATTTTCTTCGTCGGTTCCCTTTATCAACAGGGATGGCTTTTGCGTTGCTAGTTCTCTTTATCAGCAGAGATAGCATCCTTTTTGGATATTTCCTTTGTCAGTTCCCTTTATCAGCAGGGATGGCGTATTTTGAGACCCCTTTGTCAGTTCTCTTTATAAGCAGAGATGACATAACCTGGGAGAGTTTGTTTCATTATAGCATTTATGGCTAATTTTCCGGTGAAGGATTGTAAATTTCCGGGTTCTTTGGTATTCAATCTCCGTGCATCCTGATCGTCTGAAAGTCGTCGCTATCATACCCTCAGGACCAAGTTGATTGAATAGGGGCAGCTATTGCACCCCAAAATTTTCCCTCCTTACTTTAGTACTAACTGGGTTATGTTTCATTACATTTTTGCATTATCATATGTGCATATCATTGGTTCTTAGCATGGGGTCAAGGTGCCTGAGGCAGTTCTTCAGAGGGTCAAGCAAGAGTCCTGGTATTGTCCAAGAGAGCTCAAGTGGATCACTCTCTCCTAACCAGTGCATAAATTATGGTTTTGAAATTCTTGGGTTGATCGCTCCAATGGGCAAGCTCCTTGGGTTTTTATCATCACCAAATGGCATATCTTATCTTTGTTGGAGAGGATACACATCATATTCAGAGGAATTTGGATTTGGAGACTGTGTTATTTCCTCCTAGACTGAGGGTACCAAAACTAGGGTTTCCCATAAAGTCAGTTTATTTCTGATTTTTTGGGCAAGACTTGATTCCATGGTATTCCTTGGGTCTCTAAGTATCTAGGGGTGGGAGGTTGTCCATCAGTTTGGTTCAGGAGAGACTTAATTGATCAGAAGATTGAGAATCAGGTGAATTGGGTAAAAGTCAACAGTGAGAGGAGAAGTCAACTGTGGAATTTTGAGGTTCTCTCCAAGGTTTTCAAGGTCTCACATCCTCATATGGTCCTCAAAAGTCAAGTTTCGTGCCATTTATCAAGAATCATGAGTTAGTGCAAAAGTTACTAAATTTGGAAATGACCTATAATTTGAAAGTTTCCTTTTTGGGCAAGTTCCTACACTGCATTCAACTTGACTTTTCATCATCAAGAAAGCTTCAAATGAATTTTTCTCCAAAATGAAAGTTGAAGATCTTTTTCTCCTCTTTCAAACAAGTACTAGTGGGTCTCCATATCATTTGTGAAACTCAAGTTATGGCCAAAAGAAGGCAAAGTGGTTTTTAGGGTTTCATTTTCACAACTTTTGCATTTTAGGGCATATGGACCTATGATTAATTCCATTGTTTCAAGACATGTTCCAACATCCAAGAACAATCCCTAAGGAGCATTTTTGGCCTTTTAATCAAGTGGTTTCATGGGTTATTTTTCACTTATTCTCCATTATTCAAAAAAACCAAGTCATTAAAAACTCATGAATCAATTGGTTTCAAGGCCCAATTTCAATTGAGGTGTAATTAGCAATTCAAATATGGGTGATCTATCATGAAATATTTGGATATCCATGCATGGAAGGAGGTGTATCTAACATAATGCAAAATTCCAAATTTGTCCAAAACTCACTAAACAAGGAATTGCCCAAGCCCAAATCATTATCAGTAAAAAACCCTAGTCTATTTAAACTCATCCATGCATTGGTTAGAGAGATTACACGTGCCTTTGTGGAGAATTCAAACTTGAACCCTAAAGCATCTCATAGTCATATCTCTCAATCTACAAGGAGTTTTCAAGAAATTCTTCCACCATCTTCATCCTTGTGATCATTAGAGTGCAAACCATCCTCCATTCGCAGCCAACAGTAAGGATTAAGGTTGCACCATCTCAGGTTAGGGCATTTTTTTGTGATCATAAAACTCAAATTTTAAACGTGCATAATGTTGTGTGATGTCCATGGATCATGCTGATATAATTTGTTTTGAATATGGATGTGTATATTGGTTATTTTATAAGTTTAAAGTTTGGAACCCTAACATATTTCTCATCGTTTTTTGTTGTGTGTTGGTTATTTGTAATTTTTGAATGCATATTTGGAATCCTCACATTTTTCTGGTCAGAATAGAGTACTCATATGCATTTTATGGAGATTTTGGGGTCGCAGCTCACCGGAGAGGGTGGCCGGAGCCCTAGCTCCGGCGGCTGGAGAAAATGCAGCACATTAAAAGGACATGTGCCGTGCACATGGAGGGGTGCATAGTATGCTGAGTGATTACGTATGCGTGGGTGCGTGTTAGCTATGATGTGCGTGAGGGTCTGGGACGTTGGATGTGGCTACTTGGTTAATGCGTTGACTTATTGGGTGACGTTAGATGGATCAGAAGGTGTGGGAAGAGTCAATCGTTTGACTGGGCTTCACATGTTCTTCCTTCCCTTTTTTTATTTTTTCGCTGATATTTTGTTGGACTGGGCTTGTTATTCGCACCCTACCTTCCAGCCCATCTACAATTCCAGCGTGGTTCTTTACCATTTGCACCCCCCATGAATTTTCAATTTATTTATTTTATTTAATTATTTGCATCATTTCATTTTTAATTATTAAAAATAGTTAATTACATTTAAAAATTACTAAAAAATTCATGCATCATATTTATCATTTTATAAAATTTTCCAAATTTTATTTTTTATTTTTTATCATCTAAATTAATTATTTAATTATTTTCTTTTTGAATTACACATATCATGCATACCTGAATTTGTTTATTTTATTTCTCTGCATCCATAAAATATTTTCAATCCGTTCTTTTTGAATTTGTTAGATAACATTCAGAGGTACATTAAAATATTTTTATTTAATTTTTAAAACTATTTCATATTGCATTTTGGTCCTTCCCTTTGGCACACTGAACCCTGCTTCTCACCTGAGCTTTGCCCAATTGTCTAAATGGCTAACATCTTGATTTTTTGCAGGAGTTTTTTGTTTTTTGGTTTGTCTCTGGTTGAGCAACTTTTATATTTAATTTGGTGATTTTAGAAGTTGTTTTACTATTTTGTTAAATGGCTCTTTGTGTGAGATTCTCATGTATGTGTATCCTTGATCTTGTCTGGTTATCTGTTTGAAAAGGTACTTGTGCCATTGCCTTGGGATTATTTATTTGACTTTTTAATTCATGTTTGGATTGTTATCACTATTATATGCCATTGTTTGGTTTTCATTTGCTTTGATATCACTTATGTCTGTTTCGTACTAACTTTTTATGCAGGGGCTGAGGTAAGTTCTTTAAGGGTGTGGATAGTATCCATGGTCACCCTTACTCTTTCCTTCTCTTTTCTTTTTCCTTTAGGTTTAGGTTGTTGTCAAACCTCACTAACCGTAGGTCACCCATGCATGATAACTTTAGGACTCTTAGTCCCCCTTAGAGTTTCCTTTGTGTCTTCTCTCTTCTCATCTCAAACTTCTCGAAAACACGTAACAAGTATAAAGTGTATTGCGCACGAGCCTTAAGCGTGGGGAATGAGAAATGAGGGGCTTCCCCTCATATTTCTAGAGTGCTTAGCGAGCATCCTGTCTTGGGACGATGCGTTAAGTATTCGCCCCTGTGCCCTAGACTTTGGTGCAATGCAACTTATGAACTAACTTAAGTCACTTCTGTCCTAAAAAATGCAAACAAACTTCAAACCTTTTTGTCCTTCGGGATCGTCAAACTAAAGGCTATTTTCAAAAAGGGCACGTTACTTTCTGTCTGAGACGCAAACAGGCATCGACCCTAACTTCAGGACGCGAAGTTGACGTCGCTCATAATAAACACAAAAAGAACTTGGTCCGAACTACGTTGACTCTGAATTCCCTATTGCACAAGGGGGGTACGTAGGCCTAGGACGTCGACGTCCTACCGAGTCTGTCTTTGTTTTCCCCTCTCCCATCTTAGTACAGCCATAGATGATAGGATAACTCACCCTTAGAATAGAGAACAAGCGTGGATCCCATCGAGTACGATGGACGCGTGGGGTGCTAGCACCTTCCCCTCGCGTAAGCAACTCCCGAACCCAGGCTATGGTTGCGATGACCATTCTTTTCCCTCCTCCTCAGGTTTATGCGGTGTTCCCTTTCCCTCTCTTGGGATAAATTTACACGGCTGGCGACTCTGTTTTTCCGCGCCACTCTCGCGTTTGTACCTGGATGAAAATCCTGGGAGCGATAGGCCTAACCTTATTTTCTTAAAGAGACCCACGATCCAAGAAAGGAGGAACCACCACTTCCACTCATCACTATTTAAAGAGAGCTTGTGCATTGAAGAAGAGAGACTAGAAATCCCACACACAACAATATTTTATTTGCAGTTTCTTAATGTTATTATTCAGTTCTAGAGTTTAAGTATTAGTAGAGAGTATTCTTTTTCACTCCAGACCTGTACACTCTGCTGAGAACTGTCACGACTGAAGAGAGTTGTTGTTGTTTATCCAACGCAAGAGATCTCCAAGTTAATAGTAGGTTGCATTTCTTTACCACACTTTGTAAGATGATGTTTCCTCCTAATTTCATTCCAGTAGTTTGTACTCAGCTCACTATGAGCTAAACCTTTGTTTGATGAGACTAATGAAGTTAGTATAAAAGTGTTTTTTATGTTGATATGATGTGTTAGCTAGTGTCTTATTTTGTTATGTGTTTTTATGCTATAAACTTGGTTCTTAGTGTGATCAACTAGGAAAAAAGTACAAGCTTGTTGTTGAGAGAGATCCAATAAACAAGTGGATTTCATAACAAAAGTGGTTAATAAAGTAGGATAGAGATATACAGTTAATTCAACTTGCTTAGAGATAAGAAGTTGAGACCACAAAGACTTTTCAGAATTAAAACCAGACGTATTTTAGGGTTACAAGTGAGACTTAGAGATTTGTTCCCTTACCCTAGTTATACATGTTTTTGATGTTGTAGAGATACACCCCTAGATCACATTCTGACCTTTTGAGGCACGAAACTTCACATCATAAAGACATTTCAAACAACATATACTAATGGATTTAGCTCATCAACTATTCTCTTTGATATTTTTAACTCCGTTTTAGTTTTAAGTTATTTTAGTTATTTGTGTGTGCTCTTGTTTCTTATTCTCATATTTCTGTTACCTTGCTCATACTTTTCTTAAACGAAGAAAGCTAATATTAGTAGTTCAATACTTTACACTTCCCTGTGGGTTCGACCTTTATTTCATCACTTGCTACATTACCAAGCATGTATACTTGCATGTGACGCCTTTGCCCTATTATTCAAAAGAAACGCATTATAAAACAATTAGAGTATAGTTGTTTGGGTAAACCAACAAGTTTTTGGCGCCGTTGCCGGGGAAGTGAAATTTTTTTTTTGAAAAACTATATTTATTTTTTTCGTTTAAGACTGTATTTGAGCTTTTAACGTTTGCTGTGATTTGGTGATACGACAGGCTTAAGCTCTTGCATGCGCAGGTCGTTACAACCAGTTTACAGTGGTTATCCTGAACGTGAAAGAATTCTCAAGGCACGAAGAAGATTTGTACTTACTCAGCAAATATCTAGAGATTCTTCAACTTCAGTTGTGGTTGAACCTGAAGTAGTAGTGAACGGGGAGGACTCAGAAGAAGAAAGTTCATCATCTTCTTCAGACGAGTCATTACAAGAGACAACCATGGCAGAGCCAGATATCATTGGCATTGCCAATGACCGAGCGCGTAGCATCAAGGATTATGCTGTGTTTGATCCAAAAGCTATGAATACGGGCATTGCTAGGCCAGCTATCATAGCACCACAGTTCGAGCTCAAGCCTATGATGTTCCAAATGTTGCAAGCTATTGGTCAATATTCAGGCTCTCCTCATGAAGATCCTCATTTGTACTTAAAACAATTTCTGGATGTTGCTGACAACTTCAAGATCCTTGATGTGCCCGTGGATACCTTTAGGTTGAGGCTGTTTCCATATTCTCTAAGGGATCGAGCCAAGAGCTGGCTTAATTCTTTGGAACCAAATTCCATTAGTACATGGAATGCCTTGGCAGAAAATTTTCTGGCCAAATATTTTCCTCCTTCCAAAAATGAAAAAATGAGAAATGAAATCACATCATTTAGATAAGGAGATGATGAGACGTTGTTTGACGCATGGGAAAGATTTAAGGAGCTGTTGAGACAATGTCCACATCATGGGATTCCCATCTGCATACAACTTGAGACCTTCTATAATGGATTAATTCCATCCTCAAGGAATATGTTAGATGCATCCAGTGGTGGAGCTCTATTGTCTAAATCCTATGATGATGGTTACAAACTGATTAAAAGCATTACAGCCAACACTTATCAATGGCCAGTCACGAGGGCCACTTCAAGTTCAACTCAAAAGAAGCCTGCTGGAGTTCATGAAGTCACTGAGACTACAGCTCTTGCTGCTCAAGTGGCTCAGATCCACCAAATGATGAAGAATTTGATGAATCCTGAAGTGCCAAAACCTGACCCTGTTAAGGTGGTTACTGACGCTTCTGAGGTTGCCTGTGTTTACTGTGGAGGACCACATCTATTTGAGGAATGTTCTGCCAATCCTGTTTCAGTTAACTATGTTGGCAATCCCAACAACAACAGCAGATACAACAATCCTTACACCAACGCTTACAACCCAGGATGGCGCAATTATCCTAATTTTTCTTGGAGTAACAATCAAAATCAACCTAAACCGCAAGCAACCACACCTCAAGTTCCACCTGGATTTTCTAACCCTAACTATGCTGGGGTAAACCAAGAAAACAACCATCTGGAGAATGTACTCAAGTCCTTTATTCAAGAAGCAAATAATCAATTTCAAGCACAAGGAGTAAGTATCAAGAACTTGGAGAACCAAGTGGGCCAAATTGCTACAGCTCTAAGTTCAAGAAACTAGGGAAATCTTCCCAGCTCTATTGAGACTCCTAGTACACAAATTGGAGTGAAGAATGTTGAGACTTGCCAAGCTTTTAAGTTGAGAATTGGCAAGGAAGTTGAAGAAACCATTACAAAGAACAAGGAGTCAAGTACAGCTGCTTCTAAGCCCGACAGTCCTGGAGCAAACGACAATGATGGAGAACCGTCTTCATTCAAACAGCAAAAGCACCAAGATACTGTACTCACTGAAGATTACATTCCTCCAGAAAATCAAGAAGTCATCACTGAAGCTAGCAAGAAGCAAACGTTTGTACAAGAAAGACCACCACCCCCTTTTCCACAAAGAATCAAAAGAGCAAAAGAAGAACAACAATTTTCAAAGTTCATGGAGATCTTGAAGCAGCTTCACATCAACATACCCTTGATTGAAGCCATTCAACAAATGCCAAATTATTCAAAATTCATGAAGGATGTGCTTACCAAACGTAAAAGGGTGGGAGAGTTTGCTACGGTTGCACTTACACAAGAATGTAGTTAATTAGTTCAAGGCAAACTCCCTCCCAAGTTGAAGGATCCTGGAAGTTTCACTATTCCATGCACCATTGGAGACACCTTTTGTCGAAAGACGTTATGTGATTTAGGGGCCAACATTAATCTCATGCCTCTCTCCATATTCAAGAAGTTGGGGATAGGTGCTGCCAGGCCTACAACCATCACCTTGCAGCTGGCTGATAGGAGTATTTGCTACCCACAAGGGAAGATTGAAGATGTGTTGGTAAGGGTTGACAAGTTTGTCTTTCCGGCAGACTTTATCATTATGGATTTTGAAGCCGATGAGGAGACACCCATTTTGTTGGGAAGGCCATTCCTAGCAACGGGTAGAACCTTAATTGATGTTGAACGAGGAGAACTCACCATGAGGGTGAATGGGCAGTAAGTAGTGTTCAACATACTTAATGCCTTGCAATATCCAGAAGAAGAGATGGCTGAATGTTCTATAATATCTAGTTGGTAAGGTTTAATTCATAAAAACCTTCTAAAGGCTAATGATGTGTTGAAAATTGAGTTAGGAAAAGTGGAAGACGAAAGACTAAAAGATGGAGTCATCTATGGTCCAATGCCAAAGCAAGAGAAAGAGTGTGTAGAAGTGATAGACTCCACTTCTGTTGCCCATAAATAGCAGCTAACTTCCATTGAAGAGCCCCCTAAATTGGAACTTAAGCAACTTCCGGAACATTTACAATATGCATATCTGGAGGCAGGACAGAAGCTGCCAGTTATCATAGCTACAGACCTGCAAGAAGAGCAAAAAGAGCAACTGATTTCATTACTGAAAAGACACAAGAAGGCAATTGCATGGCAGATTTCTGATATTAAGGGAATTAGCACAGTAATATGCATGCAAAAAATTCTGTTGGAAGAAAATACCAAGAATAGCATTGAGAGCCAACGAAGGCTGAACCCAATCATGAAGGAGGTTGTAAAAAAAGAGATCATCAAGTGGTTAGACGCAGGAATTATCTACCCTATCTCAGATAGTGTGTGGGTAAGTCCAATTCAGTGCGTACCGAAGAAGGGAGGCATGACAGTAATAGTCAACGAGAAGAATGAGCTCATTCCTACTAGAACAGTTTCTGGTTGGAGAATTTGAATGGATTATAGGAAGATGAACAAGGCAACAAGGAAGGACCATTTTCCCATGACTTTCATTGACCAGATGTTGGATAGGTTGGCTGGAAAGGAGTATTATTGCTTCTTAGATGGATATTCGGGCTACAACCAAATTGCAATAGCCCCGGAAGATCAAGAGAAAACGGTATTCACATGCCCTTATGGCACCTTTGCTTTCAGAAGAATGTCGTTTGGACTGTGCAATGCACCAGCCACTTTCCAACGTTGCATAATGGCTATTTTCTCGGATATCATAGAAAATTCCATGGAGGTGTTCATGGATGATTTTTCAGTTTTTGGAGAATCGTTTCAAGATTGCCTAAAGAATTTGGAATTGGTGCTGATCAGGTGTGAAGAAAACAACTTAGTCCTTAATTGGGAAAAATGCCATTTTATGGTAAAAGAAGGAATTGTTCTTGGTCATAGAATTTCTAAAGAAGGATTAGAGGTAGATCAAGCAAAGGTGGAGGTAATTGAAAAACTACCCCCACCAGTCAATATCAAGGGCATTAGGAGTTTCTTGGGGCATGCTGGATTTTATAGGAGGTTTATAAAAGATTTTTCAAAAATCTTTAAACCACTATGCCAGCTGCTGCAGCATGACACGCCTTTCGTCTTCAGTAAAGAGTGCCTTGAATCTTTCAATCTTTTGAAGAAGGCCCTCATTTCTGCACCTGTAGTCAAAGTTCCAGATTGGTCCAAGCTATTTGAGTTGATGTGTGATGCTAGTGACTTTTCCATTGGCGCAGTTTTAGGCCAAAGGCATAGCAAAGTGTTTCATACTATTTACTATGTAAGTAGAACGTTGATAGAAGCACAAATCAACTACACAACCACGGAGAAAGAGCTGCTGGCAGTAGTGTTTGCTTTTGATAAATTCAGACCTTACTTGGTAGGAACTAAGCTCATTGTGTATACGGACCATGCTGCAATTAAATACTTGATTGCCAAAAAAGATGCAAAGCCACGGCTTATACGTTGGGTGCTTCTTCTACAAGAGTTTGACCTGGAAATAAGAGACAAAAAGGGAGTAGAGAACTCAGTTGCTGATCATCTCTCAAGACTCCCTGAAGAAGTGCAACCTCAAAATAGTGGAGAGATTAAGGAAAGTTTTCCGGATGAGAAGCTGTTGGTGACTAATGATGGCATGACCCGTTGGTACGCTGACATTGTGAATTACTTAGTCAGTAGGGTTGTGCCACCAGAATTCAACTACCAACAGAGAAAGAGGTTCTTTCACACTGTAAAGAACTATTTTTGGGATGAGCCATACCTATACAAGAAGTGTGCAGATCAGTTGCTAAGAAGATGTGTTGACTATGAGGAGGCACGCCATATCTTATCAGCATGTCACAAAGCCCCATATGGTGGACATTTTGGAGGAGTAAGAACTGCAGCCAAGGTGCTGCAATTAGATTATTTTTGGCCTTCTATTTTTAAAGATGGTCATGAATTTACTAAGAGATGTGATAGATTTCAAAGGGTTGGAAATGAGTCCATGAGACAAGAGATGCCACTAACTAGTATTCTTGAAGTAGAAATTTTTGATGTATGGGGCATTGATTTCATGGGGCCATTTCCTCCCTCTTTTGGGAATCTTTACATTCTTGTGGCTGTGGACTACGTGTCCAAGTGGATTGAGGCAGTAGCAACACCTTCCAATGATGCTAAGGTTGTGAATAAGTTCTTGCTCAAGAACATCTTGACAAGACATGGCACGCCTAGAGCTATCATCAGCGATGGTGGATCTCATTTTTGCAATAAAATTTTTGAAAACATCTTGGGAAAATATGGGATTAAGAACAAGGTTGCTACAGCCTACCATCCACAAACTAGTGGATAAGTGGAGTTGTCCAATAGAGAAATCAAAAGAATCTTGGAAAAGGTTGTTAATCCAACAAGGAAGGATTGGTCCAAACATTTGGACGAAGCACAATGGGCGTATAGGACTGCCTATAAAACCCCGCTAGACACGTGATAGTTCCTGGATTGGCTGGAATTTTGGTAAAACAAAGGTTATTCAATGTTGATGTCAAGGTGCTGATGTTGTAACATTGAAGTCTTAACACTGGGCTGTGTTAAGTTGTTAAATGCTGAAGATGGATGTCTGATGTCACACAGGTGATGTTGTAACATCAGACCTGCAGAATTAATAATAGCAAGATATGTTATTAGGGCACGCGTATTAGCTGGAATTGTGGAGAGTGGTTAACTCATTGGATGAGAATACCTTGGGATAGATATTTTCTGTTACATGGGAGATTTGATTGCAGATCTGTTGGAGAATTAAAAGGTTGAAGATTTAAAAAGATTTTGGGGATAAAATCTGTTTTGAAGATTCAGTTTAACAAATCTGATCAAATATTGTGACAAGTCCAAGCCCAATTCAGGAGCTATATAAAGCGCACAAGACCAAAGGAAAAAGTACAGATTGAAGATCAAGAGCAGAGGCTGAGTGTCTTAGATATTTGTACGAATCGTGAGTAAACCATTCAAGGGTGAATTGGTGATCTGTCCTCTCTAAAGCTGTGAAGCAAAGAGAGTTGTTTGAATTGATCGAAGCTGTGAAGTAAGATCAAGGGTACTCAAAGTGGGTTCTTTGAGTGTTTGTAAGGGATTGAGTGGTGTTCTCATACCTAAGTGGTTTCTTAGGTAGGAAGTCATTAGTAGAGTATAAGTTTAGGAGATTGTCAACGGGTCGTTGAGTCTGTAAATTATATCTACAAGTAGTGAATTCCATCCCTGGCTTGGTAGCCCCCATAGTAGGTTGGTTGTAACCGAACTGGGTCAACAATTCTTGGTGTTATTTTACTATCATTACTGTCTATTGTGCAGAGTGTGTTGTTGTGACATCACACCTTAACATCACACGTATGATACCAGAATTTCAATTGGTATCAGAGCAGGCATCCTGTCTGTCTCTGGGTGAGATCTAGGAAAGTTACTTTCTGGTGAAAAGATGGACAAAGAAGTTGGAGGATTCGTCAACAGACCCCCTGTTTTGGATGGTTCCAATTATGACTATTGGAAGCCAAGGATGACCACCTTCTTAAAATCCTTGGACAGTAGGGCTTGGAAGGCTGTTATTAAAGAATGGAAAGCTCTTGTCATGTGTGAGAAGGATGGTGCTGGCAAAGATAAAGAAGGCACCTCTAAGCCAAAGCCTGAAGAAGAGTGGACCAAGGAGGAAGATGAGCTTGCCCTTGGAAATTCCAAAGCTCTGAATGCTATCTTCAATGGAGTGGATAAGAACATCTTCAGGTTAATCAATACCTGTGAAGTTGCTAAAGAAGCATGGGATATCTTGCAGGCTACTCATGAAGGAACATCTAGAGTCAAGATGTCAAGACTTCAGATTTTAACATCAAAATTTGAAAGCCTGAAGATGAAGGAAGATGAGACTATTCATGATTTCCACATGAGTGTTCTTGAGCTGGCCAATGCATCTAGTGCTCTTGGAGAGAAAATGTCAGATGAAAAGCTTGTGAGGAAGATTCTTAGGTCCCTACCTAAGAAGTATAAGATGAAGGTTACTGCCATTGAAGAATCACAAGACATCAGCAAGATGAGAATAGATGAGCTCATTGGATCTCTTCAAACCTTTGAGCTTGGGTTGAATGAAGAAGAACCTGAAAAGAAGCCAAATAGTATAGCCCTGGTGTCAAATAATGAAGAAGATAAAGGAAAGAGTTCTGAATCCCAGGAGGATTTATCCCAGGCCATAGTGATGTTGGGAAGACAGTTCACCAAAGTATTCAAGAGAATGAATAATAACTCCAGGCCTAATGTCAAGAACATGACTTCTGACACCAGCAAGAAGGATGAAGAGAAAAATGCCCAAGATAAAGGAGTGCAGTGCTTTGAGTGTGAAGGGTATGGACATGTCAAGAAAGAATGTCCCACCTTCTTGAAAAAGCAAAAGAAGGGCATGACAGTTTCCTGGTCTGACTCTGATAGTGAAACTGAAGGCGAGTCAGCAAAGCATGTGAGAGCTTTAACAGGAGCTGTGGTTTCTGATGATGATTCGAGTGATGGAGAAGTAACTTATGAGGAGTTGGCATCTACCTATCAAGAGCTGTGTTTAGAGAGTGCTGAGATTTGTCAAGAAAACAAGTGCCACAAGCAATAGATTGCTCAGCTAGAGAATGAAAAGACTAATCTTGAAAATGAAGTGGTGCTAGTTAGAGCTCACCTTGATCAAATGACCAAGTCTGTTAGGATGCTGAGCTGTGGTACAGACATACTCGACAAGATCCTTCAGTCAGAAAAAGCTGCTGGAGACAAAGCTGGGATAGGTTATGTGGCTGAGGACAAGGGAACTTCAGAAGGAAGCACTTCAGGTTCAAAGAAGGAAGTGTCACAATTTTCATCTCAACATCAGCCAAAGAAGCAGGATCCTGCCCCTAAGAAAGCTGATGTTTCACAACCTAAGAAGATTGAGAAGAAGACTGGTCCCTATCAGAAGAGAAAGCAGCCACAGGGAGCTAGTCAGTATATGCCCCCACAATACCATGAGAGCATGCAAGCTGCTCAGATCAAACAGCACATGTCTCATCAGATGTCTCAACATCAGGACAACTGGTATGGTTATGGGTATAGATACACCAATGTTGTTCCTTATGTATATGGAAGAAGAAAGCCACACCATCATGGGAGACAATCAAGGAAACTGCATTCTCAGCCGTCCTATGGGAGAAGATATCAACAGAATAGATGGCAGGGCAGTTATGGTAGGAGGAGACCACATCATGGATGGCAGCATATGCAATCTCATCATGATAGCAGATTCAGAGATGGAAGGGTGAGATACTATTATTGTGGAAGATTTGGACATATGCAGTACTCTTGCTACAAGCTGCATGGATACCCTCAGCCTCAAAACAGATGGAGAGAGCACAGGCCCAAAGTTGTTAAACAATGGGTACCTAAGGAGAAGGTGAAGTGCTTATTGGCTCTCATGGGTGATAAAGAAGGAACATGGTATTTTGACAGTGGGTGTTCCAAGCACATGTCTGGATGTAGATCCATGTTTGATGATCTTAGACCTTGTCCCTCTCATGAAGTCATATTTGGCAATGGAGGAAAAGGTGTTGTTGCAGGAGTTGGGAAAGTGCAAGGTGATGGTAGACCTGAACTTGACAATGTTATGTTTGTCAATGGCTTAAGTGCAAATTTGATCAGCATAAGCCAGTTGTGTGATGAAGGTTACAGGGTAAACTACACTAAGGATGGGTGTGTGGTTTCTGATGAACATAATCAGGTTATTATGAAGGGTACCAGAACCAAAGACAACTGCTATCAGTGGACCTCTCTTGAAGGGAATTCAACTAATGATGTTGATGTCATAACATCAGACTATGACATCAGGATGCTGAAAGGTCACTCAAAGTTAACAAGTTCAGATGTGAATGTTTCAAAAGGAAAGTCTTTATGGAGGGAGAAAATTAGTAATTGGTCTTTAAATACTGAAAAGCTGGCGCCATACCTCAGACCATCATTCTCTAGTGCAGCAAGGTCACGGTTCATCAAAGAGTATTTCTTCCTTCCATTCGTCGTCCTCCACAAGAAGGATCATCTGACCTCATACTGCCTCAAGGGAACAATGTCAAACCTGACGTCGTCTCCATCAAAGAAATCTGTCGCTCAAAGCTCTTCGCGAGATAAGGCTAGGGTTTCTTCAGAAGAGGGATTTGCAGGAGAAGCTTTGAATATAGAACCTATCTCAGTGATGCTCCCAAAATCAGGTACTTCGAGACCCACTAAACTAACTCCTAAGAGACCTGCTACTATTTTCAAGAATCCTGAAACAAAGAAGGTTGTTACGAGTGTGTTATTTGGGGATAAAACTGTGCCGAAATCATCTACGTCTCAGACTATTGAAGAAAAGTTTGATGTAGACAAAAGGATGGGTAATCTTGCCTCAAAGATTCTAGACAAAGGCATCCCTGTCAAAGGAATTTCAATCCCACTGAATCGGATGCCAGCTGAGAAAGACAACATGCAGGAAGGTAAGTCAAGTCTTTAACAACTTGCAATGACAGCTATTGAAGATGCTGATCAGAGTGAAGACATGCATGAAGAAACAAATGTTGAGGAGAATGTTAGGACATCTGCTGAACCCACTTCTGTTAAAGCAGATGTTGAAGAGGAGGTTAGAACATCGCTTAGCAGGGATACTGAGACTACTGATGTAATTGATGTTGATGACTTGTCTGATAATGAAGTCATTGGAAGAGCAGTGCCTAGTCTATCCAAGAGACTAAGAACAAGAAAAGGAAAGATGGTTGAATCGTCTTCAAAGAAAGCTTCTGATGAGAAGAGGAAAAAGACTATTGGGCCAACAAAAGCATGGAGTAAGGTTGATGTGAATCCCAGAAAAAGGAAGCTAATGGAAGAATCCGAATCAGAGTATGATGTTGAGGATGATGTGCAAGACATCACTCCTGTCAAAAAGACAATCTTAAAGAGAATTGCTGACAAGATCCCTGAGGTTCCGGTTGATAACATTTCATTCCATTATGCAAGCAGTGCGTCAATGTGGAAGTTCATCTGTCAAAGAAGACTCGCTCTTGAGAGAGAGATTGGGAAAGAAATTATGGAGATCAAAGAAATCATAGAGGTGATTAAGGCTGCTGGTCTAATGAAGACGGTTCATGGGTTCTCCGAGTGCTATGACAGCCTGGTTAAGAAATTTGTGGTAAATATTCCTGTGAAGATTTCAGACAAAAGCAGTGTGGACTACATGAAAGTGTTTATGAGAGGAAAATGTGTTGATTTCTCTCCTGAAGTTATAAACAAGTATCTAGGAAGAAAAGATGAAGTATTTACTGAGCTAGAAGCCACTGAGAATGATGTCTGCAAGGAATTAACTGCTGGTCAAGTTAAGGTGTGGCCCCTGAAAGGGAAACTGCCAACCAGCAAACTCAGTGTTAAGTATGCTGTCTTACACAGAATTGGAGCCGCAAATTGGGTGCCTACCAATCATAAAACCACAACAGCTGTGGGACTAGGAAGGTTTATTTATGCTGTGGGTACTAAGAAGAAGTTTGACTATGGAGCATATGTGTTTGAGCAGACTGTGAGACATGCCACCACTAATGCCATCAAACTGCCTATAGCATTTCCTTCGCTCATCTGTGGAGTTATGATGAAACAACATCCAGGCATCTTAACAAGTTCAGACACAGCATGTAAGAGGAAATCAGATTTATCCTTGCATCCCAAACTGTTTGCTGGGAGTCATGTTCCAGACATTGTTACAACATCAAGTTCTGGGATTAATAAGGTCAGTCCAAAATCTGAGCTGATTCAAGAATTAAGGGCAACCTGCAAGGATCTTGATATGGTTATCAAGACCAGCACTGACAGGAAAATAAAGATTGAGAAGATGATTCAAAGTTTGGAGCAAGATGATCATACTGAAGATGAAGGATAAGATAGTACTGATGAAGCAAGCTCAGAAGAAGACTAGCTTATCGTCTCTTACCTGTTATAGTTTTGTTAATAGTTTAGTTTTTGCTATGCTTGGTTTTGTAATTTGAATATTGTGCTGGTTTATGCACTGTTTATGTTTTTAGTTTCCTTCTATGATTTGTTTTGCCTGTTTACTAACTGAGAGGCTAACAATGAGAGCTAGGGTATACTGACTATAGTTAATAGGGCTTCATATAGAAGCTTGCCTAATTATGGCTAAAAAGGGGGAGAACATAGCCAAGATAGTCAAGAGGATTATTGCCATATGCTGCTGATGTGATGCAGAGATAATAGATTGATGCTGCTAAAAGGTGTTTAGTTGAAAAGTGGTAATACAGTTATTGAGGGGGAGTATTGAAGATATCATGACATGTGAAGAGTACAGCCAAGCAAACATCTAGGGGGAGTAAATTGCTGCACATTATGAGCTACTGAACAGCTGTGATGCTGGTTCATGTTTTCAAGGAGGAGCACTAATTGGCGGCTGTCAATAATGAAGATGGTGCTGCAGCAGATCTAGTGATGAAGACTATGCAAAGTGTCAAACTGCTGCTAATGAGGTTCAAATTAATTGAAGATTATTCCGCTGCTGAAATCTCTGAAGGTGCAGAGTGCAAAAGTTAATTGCAGAGTGCATAGATTGTTTTAGCCAAAATTAGCCAAAGGGGGAGATTGATAGTTCCTGGATTGGCTGGAATTTTGGTAAAACAAAGGTTATTCAATGTTGATGTCAAGGTGCTGATGTTGTAACATTGAAGTCTTAACACTGGGCTGTGTTAAGTTGTTAAATGCTGAAGATGGATGTCTGATGTCACACAGGTGATGTTGTAACATCAGACCTGCAGAATTAATAACAGCAGGATATGTTATTAGGGCACGCGTATTAGCTGGAATTGTGGAGAGTGGTTAACTCATTGGATGAGAATATCTTGGGATAGATATTTTCTGTTACATGGGAGATTTGATTGCAGATCTGTTGGAGAATTAAAAGGTTGAAGATTTAAAAAGATTTTGGGGATAAAATATGTTTTGAAGATTCAGTTTTAATTAACAAATCTGATCAAATATTGTGACAAGTCCAAGCCCAATTCAGGAGCTATATAAAGCGCACAAGACCAAAGGAAAAAGTACAGATTGAAGATCAAGAGCAGAGGCTGAGTGTCTTAGATATTTGTACGAATCGTGAGTAAACCATTCAAGGGTGAATTGGTGATCTGTCCTCTCTAAAGCTGTGAAGCAAAGAGAGTTGTTTGAATTGATCGAAGCTGTGAAGTAAGATCAAGGGTACTCAAAGTGGGTTCTTTGAGTGTTTGTAAGGGATTGAGTGGTGTTCTCATACCTAAGTGGTTTCTTAGGTAGGAAGTCATTAGTAGAGTATAAGTTTAGGAGATTGTCAACGGGTCGTTGAGTCTGTAAATTATATCTACAAGTAGTGAATTCCATCCCTGGCTTGGTAGCCCCCAGAGTAGGTTGGTTGTAACCGAACTGGGTCAACAATTCTTGGTGTTATTTTACTGTTATTGCTGTCTATTGTGCAGAGTGTGTTGTTGTGACATCACACGTCTGATACCAGAATTTCAACATGTCTCCATATAGACTTGTCTATGGGAAAGCTTGTCATCTACCCATTGAATTGAAACACAAGGCATTTTGGGCTGTAAAGCAATTAAATTTTAATATTCAAAGTGCTGGCCAAGCTAGAATGCTCCAATTAAATGAGTTAGATGAGCATAGGCTGTTCTCATACGAGAATGCTGAATTGTATAAGGAAAAGACCAAGAGGTGGCATGACAAGAAATGCCAGAAGAGGGAATTAGTGAAAGGCCAAAAAGTTTTACTTT
The DNA here is from genome assembly GCA_022829125.1 of Lathyrus tuberosus. Taxonomy (NCBI): domain Eukaryota; kingdom Viridiplantae; phylum Streptophyta; class Magnoliopsida; order Fabales; family Fabaceae; genus Lathyrus; species Lathyrus tuberosus. The sequence continues at coordinate 2,264,455 of JALAZF010000503.1, read as the reverse complement.
TTAACTCAAGGTTGAAGCTATTCCCTGGGAAATTGAAATCAATATGGTCTGGACCCTTTATCTTAGAGGAGATTTACCCCCATGGTGCAGTGGAATTATTAAATGAGAAGAATGGAGAGAAATTTAAGGTCAATGGCCAAAGGGTCAAGGCTTACCTTGGAGAGTCCTCATGTAACATAAGGGATGCTCTCCATTTTATTGATTAATGGATTTTTGTGTTGGTCAATCGATAAGACCTTAAAATAGCGCTACTGGGAGGCAGCCCAACTTTATGCAATTTTTTTTTGTTTTACTTTGTATAGGATCATGATATGTTCTACTAGTGTCAGCATATGACAAGATCAGACATGCCAGCAACAGACTCATGAACAGTGGAAGGGGAGGAATGAAAGAAAAAACTAAAGGAATAAAAAAAAATTTCCTAAATCCAATGAGATTAATAATCAAGCTAAGTTGGCGTTGATTATTTTTCTCTTGAATAATCAGAAAAGAATTTGAACCGTTCATCTTGGAAGGAAGAGAGAGAAAGAAAGAACAACATAGGGAACAAGCACGAGCTGCGTGAAGGAGCAGAGTTATGATGGCCAAGTCTGCCACGTCAGACACCTCAGCCACCTAAACACGCAACCCCACTTAAGTGTGTCTTTTCAGGTGTCAGCCCTAGGGTTTTCACTCCTTGCCCTACGAAACACCAAAATAGATAACTTTCTCTCTCCACCTCAAAGAGACGTTTTATTTTTAAACTTTATGCAACCATCCTTACAACTCCCCCACTTTTACCTAAACACAAGCCGTTAGACAAAGACCTATTCAGTTTCATTCCACCATTTTTCTCTGAAACCCTAAAGAACTTCTCAACCCCTTTTCCTCTTCTTCCACTTCAGAAAAATGAATCGCGACCCCCAAACCGGCCGCCGTTACAAAACCACTGCCAAGAAAAATACCACCCCCACCATTGATATCTCTAGTCAGGACGAAGATGAAACCTTCGTAAATGTGGAAGCTCACAGACGTTTTACAGAGTATTTTAGCAAGGTGAATCTTTTTTCTGAGCGTGGTTTTATTATGGATTCTACTGAGGAAGGTCTGGGACTACCAGGAGATATTGGAACCACAATATCGAAGTTGAAATGGGAGCTTTTGTGTAAACAGCCTGGTGCTTACAACGCCAACCTAGTCAAGGAGTTCTATGCAAACCTCACCGATCCAGGACATAAACGGTTGGAGGTGATCATCAGAGGTACAAAGGTTATGTACAATGAAGCTAACATTAACTATTATTTCAAACTGGATGCTGCTGAAGACGAGTACCAAAACTTGGTGTTACAATCTCAGGAAGATGAGTATGACGTGTATCTGGAGTCATTGTGTGTCCAGGGAGCAAAATGGGTGGACAAAGCCGTGAAGATAATGGACCTCAGGCCGGAGGTAAAAGTTTGGTACCAATTGTTGAAACATTCCATCGAGCCAACCGCTCACAATGAAACAGTTTCTAGGACAAACTTGGTACTCTTACACTGTATCACTGGCTTGAGACCCATCAATGTGGGAAAAATAATAGTGCAGGAAATCCACGCATGTTCCAAGAAAAAGGAAGGGATGCTCTTCTTCCCGTGTTTAATCACAGCTCTGTGTCGAAGACATGGTGTGTCTGAGTATGACTCAGACAATTTTGGGGCCCCACAACAGCCGCTGGACAAGACACTTATCATGACACTCATGAAGCCTAAAGGAGTAAGGAAAATAGTAGCTACTAGTCAAGCCTCATATGCAATCGAAGAGCAGCCAGGCCCAGCATTAGAAATCTTGAAGTAGATGCATAGGGATCAACAAGCATTCTTCGCCTACCAAAAGGCCAAGACACAGTGGTTAGAAGAAATATGGACTATGCAAGCCCCATCTCATGTGTTGAAGGCTCTAGAGTTTCCAGATCATATTTTGGGAAAAATGGAACCAATGGCTGCTGCTGAGGGAGAAAAGAAATCTATGAAGAAAGAGAAGGTAAAGAAGAAGAAGAAGGAAAAAGAGGAAAAGAAGAAAGATGTTGGTGAGACTAGCAAGGGAGTGTCAGTAGACATTAGTCAAAGCCAGGTGAAGAAGAAGAAAAAACTGAGAAAGGCTTATCCGTCTCCACCTCCCGAAATGGAGGAAACCCCAAAGAAGAAGAAGCTCAAGGCTGAGTGGAAGAAGAAGGAGCCGGTTGTAGCCATGACACCGCCTGCCAGCCATATGACAAACGCCAACAAATTTGACCTAAATAAATCAGACCAGGAAAAAGAAGGAACAGAGAAGGATGAAGTATTAGAAACTATGTTATCAGAAGCAGAAAAAGATGCTGAGGACTTGAACAAGGTGGAAGCTGCTGAGAAGGAAGAAGGAAGTAAGAAAAAGAAGGAGGTCGAGGGAGAAAAAGTGCAATCCGAAGGAGGGACTGAGGAGAAGGATTTGGATGAAATAAGGAGATATTACTCCTCTACAGAAACTGAGAAGGAGGAAGTTGCTAGAGGAGACAACGAAGCTGACAGTGATGAAGCAGAGAAAACGAGAACTGAGCCAGAACCTCTCCATGTCGTGGAACCTGACGCAGTTAAAGAAGACAATGTTCCGGCGGAGCAGTCAAAGGAAAGTGGAGAACAGCCACAGCACAAGGCAAAGAGTCCTATGAAGACTGTTGGGAAGGAGGTTGCTGCTGCTACAACTGAAGAGGGAAATGAAAAAAACCCAGGAGTGCAGGGGAGCAAGAAGAAAAAGAAGAAGCAACCTCTGCAGGCTCCAAGGAAAAGCTCCAGGCTAAGGGCCTAAATTGGTAAGAGTGTAAATAGGCGAGCACTGACTTGCCTCCTCTCATCTCTAAACAGTGAGGACACTGTCCTTACTAAGTTTGGGGAAGGGCATCAGTACTCAGCCTATTTTCACTTAATCTAACCCTGTTTCTATCTGTTACTGCTATTTGTTACTGTCGTTACTGCCTATGACTGATGTTTTATGTCTAAGTTTGGATATTGTGTTTGGTTGGCCATGTTTTGAGCCAAATGTTTTTAATTTTATTGTGGGAATGCTGTAACGTTCCCAGAACCTAATGACCTGCAGTTTGATGTTTTGTTTTGATGTTTTGTTTGAATGTTGTGCATGGCACTTTCTGGTGATTATTTCTTTCATGTTAAAATGGTGTGAAAATAGTGAGAACCATAGCCTAGAATAAGGAAGAACCAGGGAATGTGGAGATCCAACTAAGTCAGGAGCGAAAACTTTTAACTTCTGGGTTCAAGAAAAAAAAAAAGAGGAAAGGGGAATGAAGTTGTTAGGTGTTAGGGAAGCAAGGTATTGGAGTTTCACCAAATGAGTTTGACAGAGGAGATTGATGTTCTCAGTCACGACAGCACTAGTCTCCTAAACCAGCCAGAAATTTTTTCCAAAAGAAACTAAAGTGTGAAAATCAAGGGAAAGGTTGAAATCCTAGGAATCACAAAGGGAAGGACAAGAAGATTTAAACAATGATTGAGACAACCACAGAAGGGACACACTTCACACAAAGACACAATAGTGTACAAAGAGATGGTAAAAACCACCAATAAAGTTCCTGTGCCCGAAACTGGAGGAACAACAAGCGTCCTCATCTTAAAAATCAGTTGAACTCGCAAGAGAAGATTCTGAGATGAGACGTGTTGCCAAAAAAAAGAGAGAAATAGAAAAATAGAAAAAGAAAGAAAACAAATAAGTGAAAAAAGTGTGGTCCCAAATGTGTTAGTCAAAAATATCAAATGAGAATCAGGACAGAATTCTCTAGTGAAACCAAAAGAGAAGAGACCCCACTCAAGAAAGTACACAAAGAAAGATCAAAAGGAGGGAATTATGGCTTGTTTTCTGGAAGAGTAATGTCGTGATATAAGACGTCAGTTCCCCTTTGGGCTAGCAAAACTTTGGGACAATTTCGAAACTGAGCAACTCGCACCAATACCGCTTCTTTCCCTTTCCAAAACTTGAAACCTCATTACTCTGCTAAGCCGGTTTGAAGCTGTTGAGAACCAATTACACTTCCCTATGTCTTCCGCTGTCACGTCACCTGAGGACAGGCGATCATTCAAGTTTGGGGGAGTGATAGCACTATTTTAGTGTGTTACTCTTACCCAATATATGTGACAATTCTAGTTCATGATTTCATTTTTATAGCATGATTTAAAGATGTTTTTGCACTATTAAAGCTTTAAGCACTTTGTGTGCTTTTTTTACGTTTTCATTTTATTTGTACTTTAAAAGGAAGATAGATGATGATGAGAAAAGGCATGACCCCAGTTGCCAGAGTCTGGAGCAGCATAAGGAGCTATTTGGAGAGCTGATGGTTTAATCAACCATTTCAGCAAGAAAGTCAGAGATTGATAATAAAAGAAGTCAAGAATGACTAGGGCTCACGTGGCAGCACTATGAAGAGCAATGGAGCAAAAGGAAGGGATAAGATAAAAAAAAGCTAGAGGACAAAAGGTAGTACGGTGGGGACCACTCAGCATAGGACGCCCTGCACCAACACCACCAGCCGTCTGCTCTGCTCCGCCAGCCTGCACCAGTCTTCTGCTCTGCTCTACCAGCCTGCTCCAGCATGAAGGATTGATGGACAGTTGTCCCACATGAAGGATTTGATTTGGGCCTAACCTTATTTTCCTAAAGAGACCCACGATCCAAGAAAGGAGGAACCACCACTTCCACTCATCACTATTTAAAGAGAGCTTGTGCATTGAAGAAGAGAGACAAGAAATCCCACACACAACAATATTTTATTTGCAGTTTTTTAACGTTATTATTCAGTTCTAGAGTTTAAGTATTAGTAGAGAGTATTCTTTTTCTCTCCAGACCTGTACACTCTGCTGAGTTCTGTCACGACTGAAGAGAGCTGTTGCTGTTTATCCAACGCAAGAGATCTCCAAGTTAATAGTAGGTTGCATTTCTTTACCATACTTTGTAAGATGATGTTTCCTCCTAATTTTATTCCAGTAGTTTGTACTCAGATCACTATGAGATAAACCTTTGTTTGATGAGACTAATGAAGTTAGTATAAAAGTGTTTTTTATGTTGATATGATGTGTTGGCTAGTGTCTTATTTTGTTATGTGTTTTTATGCTATAAACTTGGTTCTTAGAGTGATCAACTAGGAAAAAAGTACAAGCTTGTTGTTGAGAGAGATCTAATAAACAAGTGGATTTCATAACAAATATGGTTAATAAAGTAGGTTAGAGATATTCACTTAATTCAACTTGCTTAGAGATAAGAAGTTGAGACCACAAAGACTTTTCAGAATTAAAACCAGACGTATTTTAGGGTTACAAGTGAGACTTAGAGATTTGTTCCCTTGCCCTAGTTATACATGTTTTTAATGTTGTAGAGATACACCCCTGGATCACGTTCTGACCTTTTGAGGCACGACACTTCACATCATAAAGACATTTCAAACAACATATACTAATGGATTTAACTCATCAACTATTCTCTTTGATATTTTTAACTCCTTTTTAGTTTTAAGTTATTTTAGTTATTTGTGTGTGCTCTTGTTTCTTATTCTCATATTTCTGTTACCTTGCTCATACTTTTCTTAAACGAAGAAAGCTAATATTAGTAGTTCAATACTTTACACTTCCCCGTGGGTTCGACCTTTATTTCATCACTTGCTACATTACCAAGCATGTATACTTGCATGTGACACCTTTGCCCTATTATTCAAAAGAAACGCATTATAAAACAATTAGAGTAGGGTTGTTTGGGTAAACCAACATCTTCTCAAAGCGATGAATTAGCGAATATTCACTGGGAAGTTCGCAAGGCGAACTTATTCCCTTTTCTTACTGTCCAAATCCTGGGACCATTCATTGGAGCTTCGCCAGTTATTCGCAAAGCGAACATTCGCTGGCAAGTTCGCAAAGCGAACTTGCTGATGTTTTCCTCCTTTCTTTGGAAACTTGGATTATTTCTTTGTGTCTTACATCTTTGATCAATTAGTGCCTTTTCCTGCACAATAACACAATATTACAAGCACCAAAGGTATATTCACAATGTTTGAAGAATAACAACAATTCAAGATTAAAATCCACGATTAAACATAAAAGAGTTGAAAAATGTCAAGTATCAAATAGAAATATTAGTCATGTTTGACATCTAACACCACCCCAGTGGCGCAACCTCTTGCTTTGCCTTACTTTCTAACCATCATGTTCTAGGTTCGATCCTTGCCATCAACCCTTTTGCCAACGCGCGTTGTTTTTTTGAACTTTCACATGGATTCTTCCTTTTATTTTTCTAAAGGCACATATTAGACAAGTCATACAACCAGCGCAGGTGGTAATTATTTTAACCACAAGACCAAGGACGTGGGTTCAAACCCCATTGGGACCCATTCCTTTATTTTTAGTACTTAGTTTTTTATTTTTTTTCACAACTTTAAAAAATCATAACTCCTTCATTTTTAGGGTTTTTCAACCCATTTTTTTTGCATCTTTTTGCCCCTTTTGCTTATTTTATTTTGACATTAAAATTCCCCAAAAAATATTTATTTTCAAGGCTTTTGTTAATGTGTAAATTGTAAGGTTTTTAGGGTTCATTAGGAGAGGTTTTGTTTCCTTTGCTTTTGATCCATGTGTTTCCCTTATATTTTAGGGAAGAATGATTTTGTATTAACATGTTTAGACCTTTGAACCTTGACTTTGGACTTGCACATTTGTATAGTTTGATTTAGGTATACTTTTAAGTGTACATGTTTATATGTTTAAGCTTGTAAATTCTTGTCATCCCCTTTAAGTTTCCACTAGGTCTTTACCTTCACTTATAACTTTTTCCCCATGTTTTATAACTTTCAACTTAGGACTTACCATGTACATAGGTGCATAAAAACACTTAAGCTTTCCCTTTCTTAAAAGTGGATTTCTAGTATAAAACTTATGTGTTACTTTCCCTCTAGTATAAATTTTATATCCAATCATAGTACCTTGCTAGGTCATCACCTAATTGATCAATATGTATAGATTTGTATCATACTCCCTTTAGGTATTTACCTTGTCAAATTTGATATATAGTTCTTGAACATATTAAATTGACACTTGTATACTTTCTTAAAGCACTTGCCTTGAATGTCATCACATTCACCATTATCCTCCATGTATTATGTCCATGTGTTACATTTGTAAGTTTATCAACCTCATTAAATTCATGTGTGAATATCATTGATATATTTTACTTTCCAACTTTATTAAGTTATCCCCTTAAAGGGAGGCTAGCTTGTTAGCTCTTCTCCTTAACCCTCTTTGTTCCCCTCCTTCCAAAGGAAAGTCTCTCTATTGACTTTAATGTCATAGATAGCTCATTACCTCTTGGCCTCATTAGAGCCATTACTTTCTCTTGGCCTCATTAGAGCCATTTCTACCCCCTTGGCCTCATTAGAGCCATCCCTTTCCCTTGACCTAATTAGGATCAATCCCTTGGCCTCTTTAGAGCCACTTCTCCTTGACCTAGCTTAGGTTAGGATCTTTACCCCTCTTGTTAGCACTATCATCATAGTTTCCTACTCCTCTCCTTGGCCTCATTAGAGCCCTTTGCCTTACAACTTAGGATTAACCTAGAGTTCTTCAACTCTATGGAGCATCATCATAATGATGTTTCATTTCCCTTTTGGCTTTATTAGAGCCATTCACCCCTTTAACTTAGAGATTAGAATAGAGTTCTTAAACTCTATGTGATTCTCATCATAATGAGTATTCACTTCCCTTTTGACTTTGTCCAAAGTCGACCTCTTAGATTCACCCTTTTAACTTAGACTTAGAGAGTTCTTTAACTCTATATGAGTACCATACGCATCCGCCTTGAAACCTTGACCATAGTCAAGAGTTCCTCACCCTTAGTTTGGTGAACTACGAATGCTCTGATTCCTTCCTTATTAGGATACGTAGGCACGAGATGTGACGTCTTGGCGAACATACTTAGTGTATATCCCCCTAGGTCTTTACCATTAAGTCTTCACCTTTAGTACCTTGGTCTTTACCATAGGTCTTTACCTTTACCCTTAGCACATTACCTTTAGCAAGCAAACATTAACATAACACAAATACAAACAAGAGGTTCCTGTAGAGTACTATAGATATCTAGGATGCTAACACCTTCCCTAGGTATAACCAACCCCCGAACATTATATCTCTTAGTTGTGTCTTTACATAGCGCAATTAGGGTTTTCTTCGATATTTACCCTTTCCTTTGGATAAATCAAAGCTCGGTGGTGAATTTCAATGATGTGTGATTCAAGTTAATTAATAGCTTAATATCTTATTCTCACCGCAATAGAAATGGCGACTTCACTGGGGAAAGATCTATAAGAGGGTTAAGCCCACCTTGTTTTGTAATTGTGTTATTTATATGTTTTGCTTACTTGTATATGTATATATCTGTGTCTGCTTGGGTTTTTTTTCTGTTTGGCAGGGTTGCTACATTTGAGTGGTGAGATAAGTCCTAACCTGGACTTGAGAGTACACATATGATAGGATTGTGGTGTAATCAATAGTCGGCTGTTAGGAGTAGTCCTAACATGTTTGGCATATGATGACCACGCTCAGTGGAGGCCCCTTTGGGATTATTGATGTCTGATGCGAGTAGTCGTATTGATGTCACTCTTTCCGACCTGGGAGTCTGTGATACTGAGGACCTTTAGTTACCCTTTCACTCCACTTGGCCTTTTTAGGACGTAGTGCAGTGATTATCCAGGTGTAGACCTGTAATGGTTGTCATGCGATACTACTCTCAGAAGAGTTTATCTTTAGAATATTATTAACCCACACGAGTAGTCGTGTAGGCCGATAATATCCAAAAGATTTATCAATGACTCTGGGAACTTTTTAGAACCCTGTTCTACAGTCGATAAACCCATAGTACACACCTTTTGGGATGGGTAGACCATGGCTCCACACATGTGACCCCTAAACTTAGGCCTTGTGTGTTTTGATGCATGTATATATGTTCTTGTGTGTTTTGTGCATTGTATGCATTCATCCTTCCATCCATTATTGGTTTTAAGGAACTCAGTCGTCTTTTCCTTTGCAAATCATAGGTATCATGGATCTTGAGAAAAGGAGCACTAAGAAGTACAATTTTAAGAAGCCCAATTTGGTAGAGTTGAAAAAGTATGCAGCATTGGTGTCTTGCCCTGAAGACTTCAGAAAATGCTATGGAAGGTTGATAGGTATCCTTAGGACTAAGATGGATGATGGAGTTCTTGACACGTTGGTGCAGTTTTATGACCCTCTTTACCATTGCTTCACCTTTCCCGATTACCAACTTTGGAGGAGTATTCTTATTGGTTTGGTCTACCTGTATTGGAGCAAGAGCCTTTCAATGGTTTAGAGAAGATTCCTTCACCAAAGGATATTGCTGATGCTATTCACTTGGAGATGTCTGAAGTCAAGGCTAACCTTAGCACAAAGAATGGAATCAAGGCCTACCCTCTAAGTTCTTGATATATAAGGCTTTCTACTTAGCTAAGATGAACAACATGGATGCCTTTGAAGAAGTCTTCGCATTACTTGTCTATGGTTTGGTCTTGTTTGCTAATATTGAAGATTTTATTAATATCAACGCCATTCAGATATTCCTAAGTTGAAACCCTGTACCCACATTGCTTGGTGATACTTATCACTCCGTTCATCATAGAACTCTCAAGGGAAGTGGTACCATCTTGTGTTGCGCACCTTTGCTTTACAAGTGGTTTGTTACGCACTTGCCTTAGATAGTACGCTTTAAAGATGACCCAGACAAGCTCCGTTGGTCTCAGAGAATCATATCTCTCACTCACACTGACGTGTTTTGATACGACTCAGCTTATGACAAAGGGATCATCATCGATAGTTGTGGCCAATTCCCCAATGTTCCACTCCTAGGTATCAGAGGTAGGATTAGTTACAACCCTATTCTTGCTAGACGACAGTTTGGGTACCCTATGGAAGACAAGCCTAAGAACATCCTTTTGTCCAGTTTCTTCTATCTTAACGAGGAAGCCAGTATAGAAACCAAGGATAGAGTTTTACATGCTTGGGGAACGCTCCCTAAGAGGACTAAGAATGACTTGGGAAAGAGAAATTGTGTAGCCTTAGAACCATTCCTTCAGTGGGTTCGATCCCGAGCTCGTGATCTTAAGATGCCATACCTTTCTGAGAAACCTCCACAGCCTACCATTGCATCATCTTTTACCATTCCTATTGAGCGCATGGAAGAATATCAGGAAACTCTGGTAAGGATGAAACTTGAATGAGACACGTGGGAGGGGAAGTACCATGCCATCTTTGCTAAACAGACGGAGATGAAGAAACAGATGAAAGAGAAGGATGCTTTAATTTAGTTGCTCGAGAGACGTGTAGTAGAGGGGCACGTGACGCAAGAGAATTTATTTTTCTCTACCGTACGACCAACTTCCAATACTCACGAGTATTCAAGTATTCCTCCGACATCTGGTGCTTAGAAGGGAATTGTTGACAAGCTGATTCTAGAGAACGACAAGCTGAAGAGACAGAAGAGGATACGTGGAGTGAAGCCTTTCTAGATAGGACTACTTGGGACTTTTTAGGCCTAGCTATTTCTCTCTCTTTGTATTTTGAGCTTCTTGAATGTACTTTGAAAGTTGTAACTTTTTCTCAATATTAATAAATTGAAGCTTATTTTGAAAATGTCTCTGATGTGTTCCTTAAAACCAATTGCATTTGCATTTGCATCATTCTTTCATGTCATAACATGTGCATTCCTTCTTGTCATGTCTCATCCCGTCGTCTTATCTTCAGAAACCGTCACACTGAATCCTTGACGCAGATACAATACTAAAGCCAATCTCGCCAAAGGATGTCTGAGTAGAACGTTGAATTGGATAGGGTCAACAATGAATTGGATGATTTACGAGGAAGCTTAGGACAGATCATGGAAGTCCTACAAGTTATCAAGGCAAAGATGGATACTCAGACCACCGTGGTCTCCGAGATTGTCACTCCAACTGTGAAGCCTTCTACAAATGTCAACACTGCTGTTGTGCCACTGTTTGGTTTTCCTTATGGTTTTGTACCTCCGCCAATTGCTGCAACTACTCAACAGGTTGTTCCTGTGGGGCATGAGAATCCTCAAGTTGTCCAAACCTTTGGTCCACCAGCTATACAAACTCAAGTGCACCCTATTTTCCATAATCCAACACCGGTTTATGATTTCCCCGAAGTGTCTGAAGAAGGAGACGACCGTCATGAAAGGCTGAAAGAAAGTGTGGAAACCATTCAAAGAAAGATGAGAGCAATGGAAGGCAGTAAAATCTATAATACTGAGGCTAGAGATATGTGTTTGGTATCTGGTTTAGTGATTTCGCCAAAGTTTAAGACTCCAAGCTTCGATTAGTATTCAGGCGCGACATGCCCAAAGTCGCACTTGATTATGTATTACCGAAGAATGGCAACATATGTGGATAATGAAAAACTAATGATCCATTGTTTTCAAGATAGCTTGAAATGAGCCTCTGCTAAATGGTATATGGGTTTGGACTAATCCAGAATTCATAATTTTCAAGATCTGTCAGATGCTTTTGTGAAACATTATAAGTATAACATGGATTTGGCCCCTGATCCTAGGCAGCTTTTAAGTATGTCTCAGAACAACTCAGAGTCCTTTAAAGAATATGCTCAACACTGGGGGAGACTGCTTCCCAAGTAGAACCTCCATTGTCCGAGAAGGAACTAGCTGATTGGTTCGTAGACACTGTGAAGCCTAACTTTTATAAAAGGAAGATTATTAGCGTTTCCACCAATTTTGCGAACATTGTGGCTGTGGGTGTGAAAGCGGAATCCGGTTTGAAGAGTGGGAAGGTGATTAGTTCTTCAAACAATTCAAGTAGTAGCAACAACAGGAAACCTCCCGGTAATTTCCATAAAAAGAAAGAAGGGGAGACAAATGCAGTCATGACAGGCAGAAAGAAGAATCAAGTTTGGAAACAGCCAGTTTATCAACAACAGTCTAACACAGGTTTTGTGCAACAACCAGTATACCCTGTGCAATTTTCCCCACAAACTTATGTGGCCGTTGTGACTCCAACTTTCAATCATCAAGCTCCAAATTATCAGCCCGTGCTGTAGGCGCCTGTTTATCAACAACAACCCAACTATCAACAAGCACCCAGTGCTCCAGCTTACCAACAACAACAGAGGCACCCAACCCCTCAATCAAATGCTCCCTACCGAAGACAAGTGGCAAAGCCTTCATTTCCTCCTATTCCAATGACTTACACAGAGCTTTACCCTTCTTTGGTCCAACAAGGTTTGATCACCACTAGACCCTTGGGCCCACCTACAGAAAAGTCAATGCAATTTCATAACCCCGATGCCCACTGTGTATTCCACCAAGGTGCTGTCGGTCATGACCTAGAAGGATGCCTTGCGTTGCAATATATTGTGAAGGGTTTAATGGAGAAGAAGATTATGTCCTTTGGGGATAATCAGCCAAATGTGAAGAATAACCCATTGCCTACACATGGGACTGTAAATGTTATCAAGGAGGGAAGTAACGAGGTGTTGATTATGGACACGTCTAGGATCAAGACTTATGTCAAGGTTTTTCATGCAAAATTGTTTGAAGTTGGTTTGGTAAAGGTTTGCCACAATGACTGTGAAGATTGTGATGCCAGTGTCAGGGGATGTAAATTGGTTCAAGATGATATTCAAATTCTGATTGATGAGGGTTTTCTACAAGTAATCAGTAAAGTGATGAAAAAGGAGGTTATGGTAATTGAGCCCATTTTTAATTTGCCTGAATCGAGAGAGAAGATGCCTATTTTTAATGTGCCGAAGCCAAGTTATGTGGTCCCTATTTTTAATATACCGAAGCCAGTGTTCAACACATCAGAGTCTGTTGTTGCTTTTGCTGCCAATCAACCGAAGCCAACGATCATCAAAGAGCCTGTTCCTTTTCGTTTCAGAAATTCAAAAGATGTGTCGTGGAAATATGAAACTACTATGATTGACAAAGAGTATGGAAGTGTGCTTCCTAGGAAAGAGGTTGGAACTACTAGTGAGGAAGTAACTAATATAGCTGGGGTAGGAAAGATTGCACGAAGTGGTCGAGTTTACACTCCCCTCTTCAAAGGGACCACGCCCAAAGAAACTATTGCTCATGTGCCTGTTAAGGACAAGGAAACGGAAGTGGTTACAAGTGAAGAAGATGTTGAGTTTCCGAGGATCATTAATAGAAGTGACTACAAAGTGGTGGATCAGCTTCACCAGACTCCTTCTAAAATCTCAATCTTGTCTCTGTTGTTGAATCTACCTACCCACCGAGCTGCCTGGTAAAAGTTATTGGCCCAAACCCATGTTGTTCAAGATATCACTACCGACCAGTTTGACAGTATAATTGCAAATATTACTGCTTGTAACACCCTCAGCTTTAGCAAGGAGGAGTTACCTAGAGAAGGTCAAAATCGCAATCTTGCTTTACATGTATCTGTGAAATGTCAAGAAGACACTTTGGCAAGAGTCCTCGTGGACACTGGCTCCTCTCTAAATATTTTACCTAAGAGGACCCTTGAAAAGTTGGCTTACAAAGGAGCTGAAATGAAGCCTACCTCCCTGGTTTTCAAAGCTTTTGATGGCTCACGAAGATCTGTAATGGGTGAAGTTAAGCTACCAATTTTAATTGGCCCGCATGTTTTCAACATCACATTCCAAGTATTGGACATTAATCCGGCCTACATCTGCCTACTTGGAAGACCATGGATCCATGAAGCTGGTGATGCAACTTTAACATTACAAAAAAAATGAAGTTCGTGACCGATGATAAGCTGGTTATCATACATGTTGAAGAGGACGTGATGGTCAGTAATTTATCTTCCTTCCGCTACATAGAGGCTGGTGAGGATGCTTTGGAAACTTCTTTCCAAGCTCTTGAAATAGCCAATGTTGTCATGTTGGACATTGAAGAGTCGGTGGTCCCGAGTAATCCATCTTTTGTTTCATTCAATAGTATACAATCTTCTCTTAAAGAAGGTGTTCCCGCAGGCTGGGGCAAGGTTATTGAAGTTCAAGAAAGGAAGAAGTATCAAGGGTTGGGTTACAAACCAACTCGTGGTAAAACATCTGCTTCTACAACAATGCGACCAAAGACAATCCAGGAAGTGTTCGTTAGTAAGGGATATCAGGTCAATGTCGTGATAGAAGACGAGGAAAATGAGGATGTCAGCCACTTGGTGTTTCAGTTTGACGCCGCACTAGATAATTGGGAAGCTATTGAGATCCATGTGTTGTTCCCTGTGCCAGAGTAATATGTTTGTTTTTATTGTTTGTTTTCAATTCCATAGCCGTGCCCAAGGCTATCAGACTATTTTTTATGGGCCACCACTTTCAACTTATATTAATCAATGAAGATGTTTTGTTAAACTCTTTTGTTTTCATTTACCTTCTTTGCTTTTAAGGAAAAATGGCAATCTTTTTCAAAATTACCAAAAATATTCTTCTTGCATTTAATTTTGTGCATTTTAATAAAATAAGTCCCTCCAACATGCAAAATAATCCACAAACCTGTTGTATTCGATGACCCTACTTTCACCATTGACTTTGACTCACCCATCTACCAAGCTGAAGATGAGGGAGAAGAAGACTATGAGGTCCCAGATGAGTTGGAAAAAATGTGTGAATACGAGTACACGGATCTTCAGCCACACGAGGAACAAGTTGACACTATCAATCCTAGTACCGATGAGGGCAAGAAGGAAGTCAAGATTGGGGCAACGCTAGGGGCAGAGGTCAGACAACGATTGGCAAAGCTTCTTGAAGAGTATGTGGATGTGTTTGCATTGTTCTATCAGGATATGCCTGGTTTGGATACAGACATAGCAGTTCATAAACTACCACTCAAACCTGAGTGCTCGCCAGTGAAACAAAAACTTCGAAGAAATAGACCCGGCATGGATCTCAAGATCAGGGATGAGGTCAAAAGACAACTTGATGCAGGATTTCTGGCAGTCTCAAAATATCTTGAATGGGTAGCCAACATTGTGCCTGTGATGAAAAAGAATGGCAAAGTACGAATGTGTGTTGATTATAGGGATCTTAACAACAGAAGTCCAAAGGACGATTTCCCTCTGCCACATATCGACACTCTAGTGGATAATACGGCCCGTTTTATTGTTTTCTCCTTTATGGATGGTTTCTCCAGTTACAACCAGATTAGAATGGATCCTGCCGACATGGACAAAACTATGTTCATCACTCCTTTGGGAACTTATTGCTACAAGGTCATGCCCTTTGGTTTGAAAAACGTAGGGGCAACCTATCAGAGAGATATGGTAACTCTTTTCCATGATATGATGCATAAAGAGATTGAGGTATACATTGATTATATGATTGCTAAATCCCAGAGTGAGGGGGACCATTTGGATCACCTTTGAAACTATTCAAAAGACTCTAGAAATATCAATTGAGGTTGAACCCTGCCAAATCTACCTTCGGTGTTAGATCAGGAAAGTTGCTCGGTTTTATTGTTAGTCAACAAGGAATTGAGGTGGACCCTTACAACTTGCGAGCTATTCAAGAGATGCCAGCCCCACAAATTGAGTCTCATGTAAGAGGTTTTTTCGGACGTTTGAATTACATCTCCAGGTTTATCTCCAATATGACTCCCACTTGTGAGTCGATCTTCAAGTTGCTTCATAAAGACCAAACTGTAGAATGGAATTCCGACTTCCAGCAGGCCTTTGATAAAATCAAGAGTTATTTGCAAGAACCACCGATCTTGGTCCCACCTATTCCAGGGAAATCCCTCTTCATGTATCTGACTGTATTGGAAGGATCAATGGGCTGTGTTTTGGGTTAACATGATAAATCTGGGCATAAAGAGCATGCCATTTACTACTTGAGCAAGAAGTTTACTGATTACAAAAGTCGTTATTCACTTTTGGAAAAGACTTGTTGTGCTTTAGCATGGGCTACCAGGCGTTTGAGGCAATACCTGATATGTCATACTACTTTATTGATCTCAAAAATGGACCCAATAAAGTATATCTTTGAAAAGCCTGCTCAAACTAGAAGACTTGCCTGTTGGCACATGCTCTTGTCAGATTATGATATTCAGTACGTCACTCAGAAGTCTATCAAGGGAAGTGTCTTATCAGATTACCTTGTAGATCAGCCTGTGGAAGACTATGAGCCCCATAAGTTTGATTTGCCAGATGGAGATATTAAGTTAATAAAGAAATGTGAAGAGCCAGACCCCGATGAAGGTCTTGAACCTGGTTTCCGATGGAAGATGATGTTTGACGGTTCTTCTAACTACTGTGGGCATGGTGTAGGTGCAGTGTTGATGAACCCTGATGGTGGGTATACCCCGTTTACAACAAGGTTAGTTTTTGAATGTACGAACAACATTGCTAAATATGAAGCATGCATTCTAGGGTTGGAAACAACTATTGACCTCAGAATCAACATTTTGGAAGTCAGTGGAGATTCTGCTCTAGTTATCTATCAAGTCAAAGGTGAATGGGAAACTAGAGACGAGAAGTTGATCCCATACCATGCTTATATTGTGGAGATGATCCAATACTTTGACGAGATCACTTTTTGTCATGTTTCGCGATCAGAAAACCACATAGATGATGCTTTAGCCATGTTAGCTTCAATATGAAAGATCGGATTTGTTAATGAGGCGCCACTGATCAGAATTGAGAGCGAGACTGAACCAGCCTACTGCCAGTTGGTTGAAGAAGAGGTGGATGGGAAATCATGGTTTCATGACATCAGAAATTATCTGAAGAACCAAGAATACCCTGCTAATGCTTCAGCTCTTGACAAGAAGACTCTGAGGAGGTTGTCATCCAAGTTTTTCCTCAGTAATGATGTGCTATACAAAATGAATCATGACATGGTTTTGCTAAGATGTGTTGACAAACGAGAAACAGACCTGTTAATTCAAGACATTCACGAAGGAGCATTTGGCACTCACGCCAATGGGCATGCCATGACTAAGAAGATCTTGAGGGCTGGATATTATTGGATAACTATGGAGACCGATTGCATCCAATATGCCAGAAAGTGCCACAAATGCCAAATTTATGCTGACAAGGTGCATGTACCTTCAATATTGTTGAACGTATTGTCATCACCTTGGTTGTTCTCGATGTGGGGCATTGACATGATTGGGGAAATTAAGCCAAAAGCTTCTAACGGTCATTGGTTCATCTTAGTGGCTATTGACTACTTCACAAAGTGGGTTGAGGCTGCCTCCTACACCAACGTGACCAAGCAAGTGGTCGCCCGTTTCATCAAGAACCAAATTATTTGTTGTTATGGAATCCCAAACAGGGTCATAATAGATAATGGAACAAATTTGAATAACAAGACGATGAAGGAGTTGTGTGGTATCTTCAAAATTGAACATCATAATTCTTCACCTTATCGTTCCAAGATGAATGGAGTTGTCGAAGCTGCTAACAAAAATATCAAAAAGATCCTACAGAAAATGGTCAAGACTTATAAGGATTGGCATGAGATGTTACCATTTGCCTTGCATGGGTATAGAACTTCGGTTCGGACCTCGACAGGGGCAACCCCTTTTTCTTTGGTGTATGGGATGGATGTTGTTCTTCCCATTGGAGTAGAGATACCGTCTTTGAGAATTCTGATGGAGACCAAGCTTGATGAAGCAGAGTGGGTCCAAGAAAGATATGATCAGCTGAGTCTCATCGATGAGAAACGTCTGACTGCGATGTGTCATGGTCATTTGTACCAGAAAAGGATGAAAAGGACATTTGATAAGAAGGTTCGTGTTCGTGAATTCCAAGAAGAGGAACTCGTACTCAAAAAGATCTTTCCATCTCAAAGGGATGTACGTGGAAAATGGGCGCCTAATTATGAAGGCCCATTTGTGGTAAAGACTGTATTTTCAGGAGGTTCCCTAATTCTTACGAAGATGGATGGTGAACAACTCTCACACCCTGTAAATGCTGACGCAGTAAGAAAATATTACACCTAAATAGCCCGTTAAGTCGAAAACCAGAAATGGCAACTTAGGCAAGAAAAGGGTATCCCAGTGGGTCATAACCTATGAAGGAGACTCAGGAAAAAGTTAGGGATTAAATAAAAAAAACAAGAGATCGCTAGGTTGAAAACCCGAAAGGGAGGCCTAGGCAAAAAAGAGCGTCCCGGTGGATTGAAAACCTGAAAGGGCGATCCAGGCAAAAGTTAGGGACAAAAGGCGTTTCACTGTGTTAGAAGGGTTGTCAGCAATACCAAGGAATTTGAGCAGAAGTTCAAACTCGTTCGCTCTCATCAGCAGCAAGGCTCTATAAGGTTCTTAGTCATTAGGGATAGTAGTGGTCATTGAATATAACGTAACCTTTTTCTTATTTCCATTTCCTAATTGTAATGATCCATGGAACTTCGCCATTCACAAGTTACCATTCTAATGAAATCAGATTTTTGAACCTTTCATTATTTGATATTTATCATTTCTCTACGCTTTCCTTGTTATGCAAAGTCTCATTTATTCATTAATAATGGTTTTGAAAGCGGAAAATTTTGAAAAAACAAATCTTTTAGGAAAACACAATGGAAACATAATCTACTTTGGCTCTTGGGACAATTTAGCAAAATCATATGCTCCCCTAGTGGTTCTTGTTGTGACGGAAGCGCTGTTAAACTATCTGGCGTGTAATTCCATAATGAAGCAAGATTAGCTGGCAATACCTCTTGGATTGGACATTTCAGTAATGACTGGTTACCATGATACAAAGGATTTCTTCCCAGTATCATCCACAGATGTTTGTTGAAGGTGGAAAGTCTTTACCTCCTCCGGTAAAAGAAGAACATTTCCTATTAGACCACTTGAGCGGCTGTTCTCTTCAGATTCAGTGTGGCTCGTTGAAGTGGATATGTTATCTATTTCACCTTTTCCCCAGTCTCTTAGCCTCTTGTCAGAGTTGTCTCTTACATATCATTGAGCATTCGCATCATACCATATCATGTACATTTTAGCATTTGGTGTGTTTCCTTTGGGTCTTTACCTCTTTTTACCTTAACCTGTTCTCAGTAGGTATCCTTTGAGTTTGTGATTCGTCGTCCATGTCCTGCTTGCGTCCGGTCGTCACCAGCATGCGTCAAATTTGGTTATCATCCTTATTCCCCAGGAAGCTTAGTCATCACTATGCAATCCCGGTAAGGTCCCATTTGTTGTTTAGCCTCTGTCATCAGACCAATCTTTTTTGGTATGTGTAAAGTCCAGTGTTTACTGGCATGTTTTCTTTAAACCCAACCATTGTTGGTATTTTAAAGCCCAGTATTTACTGGCACGTTTCCAAATATCGATCATCATCGATATCGTTTGAGTCCAGTTTTCATTGGTGTACTTTAAAAAAAGTCCAATCATTATTGGTATTATAAAGTCCAGTGTTTACTGGCATCGTCTAAAGACCTGTTTCTTCGGTACTCTAAGTCCAGTGTCCACTGTCATTACCTCAAAAGTCAATCATTATTGATATCTCAAGTCCAGTGTTTACTGGCATTGCTCAAAATCCAATCTTAATTGGTCAGTCATAATTGTATGCCTCTTAGCTCAAGATCCAATCATTATTGGTGTCTCAAGTCCAGTAATTACTGGCATTGTTTTAATATCGATCATTATCGGTATCATATAAGTCCAGTGTTCACAAGCATATTTTTCATCCAATCATTATTGGTATATAAAGTCCAGTGATTACTAGCGTGCTTTCCAAAGTTCAATCATTATTGGCATTTTATAATCTTATCCCCAACAGAGGTTTGATCATTACCAATATCCCCGCAGAAGTCCAGTATTTACTGGCATTTGTTGAAGGCCTGATCATTATCAGTATACTAAGTCCAGTGATTACTGGCATGTTTTCTAAGTCCAATCAGTATTGGCATCCTGAGATTGGTCACTACCAATATTTCTTTGGAGGTCCATATGATTATCATCATTTGGCACATGCGAAGTTTGTGTTTACCTCTGTCTTTTCTGGTTTTTCTTGAAGATCCCGTTTGAACTCTTCAGCATAAGAAATCCCCATAAAATCTTTTGTTAGGTGTCTATCCTTTGTTTCAAATTGATCCCCGGTGGAGATCATATTGTCTTTCTGGTTACATCCCCTGTAAAGAGTTCGTCTACCCTTTTTACTGTCCCCGAAGTCGTCCGATCATATCTGAACCTGTCGCTCATCTCACTGGATCTTTCCCCAGTGGAAAATACTTGTCTGAATTCCATCTCCAGTAAGGGTCTTTGGAGTTCTCCTCAATTTTTTTCTAATCCCTAGTGACTTCTCAGTCATTCCCTAGTAAATCTTATCTTTGGGTTGTTGACATTTGTCCTTTTTGTCTTATTTTGTCATCATTTTGCGCCATCATGCCATCATATCATCATATTAGAAGTTCATGGTATGTCACCATTTGCATACTTCTGCCTGTCCCTAGCATATCATTACATCTAAGGGAAAAAATTTCGGTTTGCTATATTTAAACACCTTTCACCATGATTTCACGAGGATTATCATCGCTCGCGCCATCCGGTGAAGCTATTTAAATAGGGGCAACTGTGATACGCAAATTTTACCCCTTAGATGTCATGACATCCTTGCATTTGCATTAGGGATCAATCATCTATGCATTCTCAGCTAACAATCATGTTTTGCTAGCTTATTCTTCTATTAGAAAGCTATGGTTTTTCACAAGGAGAGGGAAAGATCCACAAGCCAAGCTCTCATGCTTTTCAATGCTTCCTAAGGCACTTCTTGGCTCAATACATCCATCCCAAGTGCTCACTAGGTGGTTAAGAAAGGTGTTTAAACCCATCTGGTCAAGAAAGTCAACTGCAGCTCCAAAAGATCAATCTTTGGCCTTGAGGGCTAATCATGAGGTTTTCAAAACATGTTCCATGGTCTCATGTGATTGGATCAAGAGAAATCAAAAGAAGAACCATAAAATCGGGAGTTATGGAATTAAGGTTTTGACCTGAGGAATTACAAGGGAACCTCAGTGTGATCAGTCAATGTCTTGATTGGTTCATCAACCAATTGAGCTTACATATATTCAAGATACCTTATTCATCAATAAATCAAGTGTGTTTGACTCCCATCACAAGTGCAATGAGCCTCAAGTTCATCTGGCCCCAAATTAGGGTTTTGTCAGGAAAAGTCAACCATGCCTTTGACTTTTGGACCAAGGCATGATCCCAAGTCTTGGGACATTATTCCATATGTTCACATACACCCTTGGAAGTCATCTATTGATGTTTGAGAAGTTTTATAAAGTAAGATCATCAAGGATCACACAGTTGAATTCATGAAGAAATTAGGGTTTTGTCTGAAAAGTCAAACCTTTGACTTTTAGTATTTTGGGTCCAAGATGAAGTATCCAAGCCATATTCCATCAAGACATGTTTAGTATTTGAATTGGAGCATGAGAGATCAAGATTTAAGAGGTTTCTTGCAAAAAGGGCAAAGTTTGGTTTTGAAATTTTCTAAGTGTGGAAAAACCTAGTCCTTGTGTGAACTTTGAAGAGTCATAACTTTCAAACCACACATCCATTTTTTGTGATCCAAATCTCAATTTAAATCTCTCATTATGAACTTTAAAGTGTATTAGAGGGTCATTCCCCAAAAGAGGCTTAGTTTTTAAGTTATGAGGCTTGGAAGGTTAAGTCAAGTTTCGGACTTAGTGAAATTTCACATTTTTGCCCTAATTTGCAGCCAACTTCAACCACATTTTTCATCATGATCCTTTTGGATCCAAGACTTGGAGTGAACATGAACATTTTAGAGCATACTTGTGGCTTTCCAAAAAGTACTAGAACACCTCAATCTAATGTGTGAGCTGTGAGTTTCGAAGCCAAGAAGTTAGGCCCATGAGACTTAATTTTTCATGTTTTCCACTTGTTGTACTTGAAGTAAAACCATTCCAATGCAGCAAATATTTGCATTTTAGTTAAGATTACTTGTAAATCTTCACTTACTCAGAAGATTGCACGAGTTTGGAAGTGTTATCCAAGTTGTAGAAGCTTTATCTCATGAATCATTCTATTTTTGGCACAAAGGTGACATTGCCATTTACATAAAGCTACTTTAACCAAAGGTCAACTTATCTTGAGCCTCTAAATGTTTCCATCTAAACAAAATCCTTTCTTTATGCAAAAGCAATGTGTCTTAACTTTCCAACAACTTTAGGAAAGTTGTTACTTGGCACTAGAACTTCAAACTCTTGCAAATCACCACTTGCATTCCAACCAAAACTTCAACCAAACCAAAACCAAATCAGTTGCATTTCTGCAATCTGATCTCTCTCTCCCTCTTGCCTTTAAATAAAGCATCCCAACACACTTCAAAAACAAAACAAAAAGCCAGAAACACACTTAAGAAAGGTGAGAGAAATCAGTTCTTGCATCAAGTCACACTTTGGAGCAAGAAACCTCTCATTTGTACAAACACTTCCACAATCAGTTCCAGCCACAAAACCTTCAAACAAACCATCCACACAAACCCCAAAACATCCATTGAACCTGTTAAAACCCTCACAATCATCCAAAACACCTTAGATCAGAAAGTTAACTCTCAACCCTTGAAAGTGTTGACTTTCTGCATAAACTCCCTTAAACCTCCATTCTGATCTCTTCAATCCAATCCAAGCCTTCCATCACCTTCCATTAATACCACCTGAACTATTCCAAGCCCTAGTTGGTGACTGTAACTCCATTTTCTTGGAGTTCAAGTTTTGGTTTCTCATTTTTGTAAGAGGATTCGAGTATCAAGTTTGAGGCAAGTTCAGTGTAAGCCAACCATTGCTAAAGCTTCCTGGGAGCTCATAGAAGCATTCTGGATAATCAACCAGTGACTGTAACAAGTGGAAGAGGGCATTGGACCCAGCTCCAATAGGTAAGCATGACTTGGTTTCTAAGTTTTTGATTCTGTCATCATTAACATCCATTTGATATACCATGTAGTTTGCCATCATACAAGGAGCATTTACCCCATATTAATTGATTAGAATCAGTGCTATATGGAATTTCATTATAGATTTTAGGATTAGGGTTCTTTTTGTTACAGACACGATAGTTAGAGATAGAATGAAAATAAATGAAATTAAAGGTCATATTCTGATTCCTTGGGTAAATAGAGTGGTTTTCATGTTTACTATGTTAAAATCCATTGAGAGATGAGTGAGTTAAGGTTTCTGAAACTTTGAACTCAAGGAGGAAGACAATGGCGCCATGGCCATTTTGGTTTTCAGAAAACACTTTCCTATATTATTTATTAGAATGAGTTTTATGAACGGATGTATTGGCCACCCCAGTGGTGCAACCTCTTTCCTTGCCTTGCTTTCTGACCATCATGTTCTGGGTTCGATCCTTGCCATCAACCCTTTTGCCAACGCGCGTTGTTTTTTTGAACTTTCCCATGGATTCTTCATTTTATTTTTCTAAAGGCACATATTAGACAAGTCATACAACCAGCGCAGCTGGTAATTGTTTTAACCACAAGACCAAGGGCGTGGGTTCAAACCCCATTGGGACCCTTTCCTTTATTTTTAGTACGTAGTTTTTAATTTTCTTTCACAACTTTAAAAAATCATAACTTCTTCATTTTTAGGGTTTTTCAACCCATTCTTTTTGTATCTTTTTACCCCTTTTGCCTATTTTATTTTAACACTAAAATTCCAACAAAAATATTTATTTTCAACGCTTTTGTTCATGTGTAAATTGTAAGGTTTTTAGGGTTCATTAGGAGAGGTTTTGTTTCCTTTGGTTTTGATCCTTGTGTTTCCCTTATATTTTAGGGAGAGATGATTTTGTCTTAACATGTTTAGACCCTTGAACCTTGACTTTGGACTTGCACATTTGTATAGTTTGATTTAGGTACACTTTTAAGTGTATATATTTATATGTTTAAGCTTGTAAATTCTTGTCATCCCCTTTAAGTTTCCACTAGGTGTTTACCCTCACTTAGAACTTTTTCCCCATGTTTTATAACTTTCAACTTAGGACATACCATGTACATAGGTGCATAAAAACACTTAAGCTTTCCCTTTCTTAAAAGTGGATTTCAAGTATAAAACTTAGGTGTTACTTTCCCTCTAGTATAAAGTTTATATCCAATCATAGTACCTTGCTAGGTCATCACCTAATTGATCAATATGTATAGATTTGTATCATAATCCCTTTAGGTATTTACCTTGTCCAAATTGATATATAGTTCTTGAGCATATTAACTTGACACTTGTATACTTTCTAAAAGCACTTGCCTTGAATGTCATCACTTTCACCATTATCTTACATGTATTATGTCCATGTGTTACATTTGTATGTTTATCAACCTCATTAAATTCATGTGTGAATATCATTTATATCTTTTACTTTCAAACTTTATTAAGTTATCCCCTTAAAGTGAGGCTAGCTTGTTAGCTATTCTCCTTAACCTTCTTTGTTCCCCCTTCCAAAGGAAAGTCTCTCTATTGACTTTAATGTCATAGATATCTCATTACCTCTTGGCCTCATTAGAGCAATTACCTTCTCTTGGCCTCATTAGAGCCATTTCTACCCTTGGCCTCATTAGAGACATCCTTTTCCCTTGAATTTATTAGGATCACTCCCTTGGGCTCTTTAGAACCACTTCTCCTTGACCTAACTTAGGTTAGGATATTTACGCCTCTTGTAAGCACTATCATCATAGTTGCCTACTTCCCTCCATGGCCTCATTAGAGCCCTTTTCCTTACAACTTAGGATTAACCTAAAGTTCTTCAACTCTATGGAGCATCATCATAATGATGTTTCATTTCCCTTTTGGCTTTATTAGAGCCATTCACCCCTTTAACTTAGAGATTAGGATAGAGTTCTTAAACTCTATGTGATTCTCATCACAATGAGTATTCACTTCCCTTTTGACTTTGTCCAAAGTCAACCTCTTAGATTCACCATTTTAACTTAGACTTAGAGAGTTCTTTAACTCTATATGAGTACCATACTCATCACCCTTGGAACCTTGACCATAGTCAAGAGTTCCTCACCCTTAGTTAGGTGAACTACGAATGCTCTGATTTCTTCCTTATTAGGATACGTAGGCACGAGATGCGATGTCTTGGAGAGCATACTTAGTGTATATCCCCTAGGTCTTTACCATTAGGTCTTCACCTTTAGCACCTTGTGTAGCGAGCAATTTTGGACGCGGTTCTTAAGCGCTGGTCGCTCTCTGCGGTTTGAGCTTTGACTACAGGTCGATTCATTTTTTATCCTATTGTGAGCTGAATAAGGAAGGGAAATAGATGTCTCCAATTAACCCTGATTTGCATACTGAGTTTAAACAGCGGTCTGTTAGGTTACGGATGCTATCAATGTGGGGGGCCTTTGTACTGGTTATTTGTATTTTCGCCAATACGGGTTTCTTTCTTTTAATCTAGGCAAATGGTTTCTGACGGGTAACAAGGATTAGGATGTTAGGACTGATGTTTTTGAAATACTGCTTTTGATTGACTAAGATATGGGATTTGGGTATTTTGGTTGATTGCGCTCGCTAAGATATTTTCTTTCTATCTTATGCCTACGTATTCCCGTTTACCGAAACAGGGAAATCAGAGCGTTCGTAGTTCCTCCTATTCTATGGGAGGAAATTGGTTTTTGGTGTCTTGTTCAAAGCCCAAGACGTGAAGCGAATGGTAGTTTGTATCTTGTTCAAAGCCCAAGATGTGAAGCTGAAAGGTGGTTTGTATCTTGTTCAAAGCCCAAGATGTGAAGCTGAAAGGTCTATTTGTGTCTTGTTCAAAGCCCAAGACGTGAAGCTGAAAGACCTCGGCTTTAGAGAGAATTTGTCATCTCTAAAGAGGAGAGAAGGAGAATTACTTTAACTGGGATATGCGGATCCGAGCAATGCCATAATTTCTGAAGAAAGGGTTTTAACCTGAAGGAGAAGACTTTAACTCAGTGTAGAGCAATGCCATCTTTCCTTAGGAATTTCTCATGCTAAAAGAGGGACAGTGGCATGGATGTAGATGATCCAGAGGCTTGCCGCTTACAGCGATTAGATGAAAGGAAAGGAGTTGTTGATGTTTGTATACTATGAACGAGGCACAGCTTTGATGCTAAAAGGTTAATTGGATTAACCAGTGGTTTTCTTATACAAAGCCTAAGAGGAGGCTACTTTCCGCTAGGAAAATCATTATACAAAGCCTAAGAGGAGGCTATTTTATGTCCTGTACAAAGCCCGAGAGAGAGGCGAAAAAGGTTTTGACTCAACGAGGGAATCTTTTGGTATCTCGTATAAAGCCCGAGATGGAGGCGATTTGACTCAACAAGAGAGTTTTTTTTGTATCTCGTACGAAGCCCGAGATGGAGGCTGTTGCTTGTTTGGCTCAATAAGAACCTTTTTGTATCTCGTACAAAGCCCGAGATGGAGGCGAAAGGGGGATTGACTCAACGAGGGAGTCTCTTATGTGTCTCGTACAAAGCCCGAGAGAGAGGCTAAACGGTTGTTTGACTCCACTGGGGAGATTTTTGGTATCTCTCACGAAGCCCGAGATGGAGGCTATTGTAACTGTTTCAGTTGAGTGACAGATCCAATATACTGATTTTAAAAGAGAAAATCAGTTCTTATATGAGCATCACTATACTCAGGGATTTGATTTGAGGATCGGGGATATTTCCTTTTCTTTGAGGAAACGGGAAATCCAAAGGGTATTGAGACTGTCCGAGTCCGCGGGTTTCCTTCCTATTTAACGAAGGGTGCTTGAGAATATCTTTGAGACTCAAGGAAGTTAGACTGTCCAAGTCTAGAGTTTTATCTTTTGTACTATGCTTTGAGAAACAGTAGTAGACTCTATGAAAGGACTGTTCTATGAGGATGACTATGTTCTGTTCCTATACCTCTAGGAGGTCGTCGGGACAATTTGTACGAACCCCAAGAGGAGGCTGGAAACTTTTAAGAAGCCGACGGGTCCTTGTACGAAGCCCAAGAGGAGCTATCATTCCCGGAGGAAGAGATCATTAGACGAAGCCTAAGAGGAGGCTGTGAATACTTCTAAGAAGCCGTAGTGTCCTTGAATAATGCCCAAGAGGAGGCCGATGCTTTTAAGAAGCCCGTGCGTCTATCATCTCCTTTCCATTAGGAGAGATAACTCTTTTAAAGATAAAAACCACTGGTAAACGTGCGAGGTTTACTATCCAGCGACTTTTAGCTTTTAAAGAGGGTTCCTTAGTTAAGGTCCAAGATTATGACCGTAGTGGGTACCCAAACCCCGAGACATTCAAGGCAAGCTATCCACAAGGAATAGATCAAGTCAGGAAAGTTCGAGAATTGGGAAGAAACTCAAAGATGCCATTCACGGAGAATACATTCATCTTGGGGAGTAGAGCTTCTTGACGATTCCTAAGGAGGACAGCCGAAGAGAAGACTGTATCTGGTGCTCCTATTGGGGATCTAGGCGTCTATTTCTACGAATAAGTGAAACAGAGTCACCTAGTTCTAGACGTAGTTGCCGGGGAAACTCGAAATATCTATACTATTATTACGCAGTAGATATGAGTTTATGAAAGGAGACTTACAGTGAGCAGCCCCACAATACAGTTTATAATATGAAAGCAGTAAATGAAAGTGATAACCACTTACTCGGTTGGAGTGCTTCCATGCTGTTTGGTTAGTTGTTCAACAAAGAAAGATTGAAAACAACAGTATATTCAAAATCAAAGGAGAAAGTGCTTTGAAAAGGAAAGATTTGGGGCTTACAACTCAAGGAGAGGCCCAGGGTTTTATCAGTGAGCGCACTGTTTGACTTTGTACAGCGGGACTTATACAAGTGACTAGGGCCCAAAAAGGTTTTCTATACAAAGGGATGGGTCTTACACTCTCTCAAGAGGCCCAAAAAGGTTTAAAGAAAAGAGTGGGGCTTATAACACGAGGGTAGGCCCAAATGATTTTTCGTTTAAAAATGGCGATCGCGCCGAGGTTTTCTTTTAACGCAGAGGGACTTATACAATAAGTGAGGCCCAAAATGTTTTGGTCAAAAGAGGGATTGGGTCTTACACTCTATTAGAGGCCCAAGATGTTTTGAATGGGTCTTATAGCTCAAGGAGAGGCCCAAGGGTTATTTTGAAAAGGCGACGATCACGCCGTTTGTTTTTGACGGTATCGGGACTTATACAATATACTGAGGCCCAAAAATGATTTGGTCAAAAAAGGATTGGGTCCTACATTCTATTAGAGGCCCAAAAAGGTTTAAGAAAAAAGAAATGGGTCTTACTACTCGAGGGTAGGCCCAGATGGTTTTTATTTTTAAACGGGCGACGATCGCGCCGTTTACTTGTATAGAGGGACTTATACAATGGATGAGGCCCAAAAAGTTTTTGTACAAGGGGGGTTGGGTCTTACACTCTCTCAAGAGGCCCAAAAAAGTTTTAAGAAAATGATTTATGAGGGTTGAATTAATCCAAAACCCTAATTTGTTTTCAAAATGTATTTAATTGAATAAAAATTCAATTAAAATGATCAAAAATTGTTTAACACATGGAAAACAAATTGTGATCTTGGATTAATGCTTCAAAAATTAAGTATTGACCTACAAAATAATTAGAAATCATTAAAAGTTGCAAAACCAATGTAGAAAAAAATATTTAAAATGCCAAAAACAATTAAAATATTAATTCTTTGCAAAAATATCAATTATATGAAATAAATAATATTTTTGGGATTTTTTGTGAAAATAAAATATTTTAACATTTTTGTGAATTATTAAAAAAAGAATCAACTCAAAATCATTAAAACTCAGAGAGAAATTAATTTTTGAATCAATTAAACAAAATCACAAAATTCAAATATTTGAATTATTCAAAAATGGCGCCAAGAACAGGCTGAAGAACACGCGCGTGTTCTTGAATTCTCAGATTTTCATTTTCTATCCAATCTCACTGAATACTTAATCATATCATGCAATCCACATATCATTATGCTCGTCTCAACCTCACGATCATGTCTATGTACTTTAATTTCATTTAAATTAAACATACAACAAGAAATCACGAAGAAACCTCAAGAACCCTAATTTCTGCATGAAGGCTAGGATTTTTGATACACGATTCAAACAATGCAATTAATTGAGGGAAAACATTCCATGCATGATTATGAACATATGGCCAAATTATTGTGCGAGGAAATATGCATAGATTGAGAGATGACCAAGTATGTGCTTACCTCCAAGTCGTGACAGCAAGTTCAAAGTGATTTTTGATTTGGAGGTGTTACAGATGAGTGGTGATGATCTGAACAACTTCCCTACACCCTATGTATTGTGTTTGGATGGTTGGACTTGATTGGAATTGGCTGGATCATTTTGTGGTACCTCAGCTGCACCTTGTTTGAAAATTTGAGCAACCAGCTGGTGATTTTGTGAAATTGATGTTTCAGAAGTAATCTAAGTGTTTGATCAGCTCATATGTGATGTATGTGAGGTGTGTGAGTGATTGGTTTGATTGGAATTGCTCTCAAACTCAAAACCCGATAGCTACCTTGCTAAGAAAGGCATTTTTGCCAAGAGAAAGAGATTTTGAGGAAAGCATCTGTTAGATGGCTTTGGTGTACTCAAACTGATCACAATTGAGCTCTATTTATAGTAGAGCAAGTTTGTTTTGCAAGGAATAGTGCATGGCAGCTGGTAAGTAGGTTTGGCCAATGTTGGCAAATGAAAATCCAAGTCTCCTCTAGCCATTGACTAGAGGTTAGGGCACAGAGCTTTGGTCCCCTTGGTCTTGGATAAGTCTTGACTGATTTCAGATGAGAATGGCTCAGTCCATGCCACCTTGATGGTTCCATTGAATGCCTCATTCCAAATTTGAAGTCTTGTCCCTATTTTGGCCATTCTAGGTTCAACATGCTATTTCTTGTTCCATGGACTTTGGAGGCTTGGCTCAGTGATTGTCCCCTTTAGATTCAATCCTCTGAGGTGTCCAAGTGGATAGGAACAATTGAATTTGGCTGATTTTGGAAAATCGACCAAAGTTGCAAATTCTGCCTTGCCTTGACAGATTTCACCAAGGCAACTTGGCAATGTTGTATCTCATGGTGTAGGTTGAATTTGGCAATGTTCTTGGCCATTTTGGAAAGCTCTTACATGATACAACAACTGTTTGAACAAGTTTGGTTTTGATCTCTTTTGATTCCAAGTGAAAAATCCCCCTACATTTGGTAAAAAGTGAGGCAAAATCTGACTTAGTGAAAATTTCACTAAGTGTTGGAAAAAGTGACATTTTCACTTTTCAGCCACTTTGATCACTCTATAACTCAAAATCCTTAATGAATTGGAATGACTTGTAGTTGAAGTTTTTGTAGGTGATAATGAGGGCTACAAATCGATCTTTGGATGAGAAAAAATGGCCTTGTGGTTTAGGAGTTATGGTCCTCCAAAGTTGGTACCTTTGCCATTTTATTTTTAACTTAGAAAAATTTCTAAGTTTTATGGTTACCCCTTTTACAAGTTATCTCACTTTTCTTGATTTTTCTTGATGAATGATGATTCAAATCATACATTAACATCATTTTAGGGTTAAAAATCCATTTTGGTGAAAAATCTCAAAAAGTCAAAGTTGACTTTTGTGCACAGTTGACTTTTTATCAGATGAATTCCAAACTGTGTAATTCTTCAGGAAATCATGTCCTTGACCTAAATCAAACTTGATGGGCATGTTCCATGGGTGTCATAGGGTATATTCAATCATGTAGTAGGGTTTGGGAGCATGTCCTGGTCAAAAGTCAAAGTTACAGTTGACTTTTCCCTTAAAACCCTAATTGTGGTGCAGATGAACTTGAGACTTGTTGCTCAAACTTCTTGGATCAATCCATTGTTCCAAATGGATCAATATGGTATATTAGAGACCCTCAAATCATCTCTTGAGGTCTTGGCTCATGGTTTGTCCCAAAAGTCAACTTAGGGGTGAATTAGGTCAAGAAACCCTAATTCCTGATTTTTGATGAATGCATCCCCTGAGGCAAAATTGACTTGATGCATGGGTTCATGAGGTTCCATGAAGTATATTAGGTTATGTTTTGGATCATTGCCTTGTCCCTAGATGAAACTTTCCATCAGGAGGCCCTGGTCGACCAAAACCCTAATTTGGTGACACTGTCGATCTTGAGACTTGATCCACCTAGAAGGGAGCAGCCTTGTGCTTAATCCTTGAAGTGGGAGTCCTTTCTGATCCATTGTGGATGTTTGAGAGATTAGACAAGTTGAAGATCATGTCATTTCTTGATTGATCCTTTGTCTAAAGCTCAGAGAGGGCTTGAAACCCTAATTTTGATTGTAGTGGATGCTCACCCATCTTTGGGGAGACTAATGAAGCATAAAGGTACATCCATATTGTGATGATGATTTTCACAATGATGGGAAATATAAGTGGTCAAAATTTGGGGTATTACAGATGCCCCTATTTAATCTTCTTGGACCCGAAGGTCTGAATGACGAAGGAATTCGGGCATTCGGGGTGCAAGAGGATTAAATATCGGAATATCTGAAATTTTGATGATGGTTATGAATGGTAGCTTACGCATTCATCTTCTTTAGCTAAGCAATGATGCTTAGAAAAGGTAAACTTCCCCTCGATCCTAGTTTCCTACCAAGGAACTGGTCTCAGTCTCTTTTGGAATAAACTTCCCCTCGATCCTGGTTTCCTACCAAGAACTGGTCTCAGTCTCTGAAATGAACTTCCCCTCGTTCCTGGTTTCCTACCAAGGAACTGGTCTCAGTCTCTTAAATGAACTTCCCCTCGTTCCTGGTTTCCTACCAAGGAACTGGTCTTAGTTTCTTATTTAAACTTCCCCTCGATCCTGGTTTCCTACCAAGAACTGGTCTTAGTTTCTTTTGTCAATAAACTTTATTGACAAAGGACGCTATGTGTAGCGGTTTTCCTTCAAACTTCTCGCCGAATTTTCCTGGGGAGATGCCATTTGACGAAAAAAGGTTTGATGTCAGACTTGCTGGGGAACCCAACGTCTGAGTTGTAGAGTTGCACAAACTTCTCTGTTGGAAACGCCATTTGTCGATTCTACTGGGGAAAGCGAGTCTCTTGAGAGACTGTTTTCATTTGGGATCTTTCATCATACTTTTCTCGGGATCTTCCTAGATAAACGCCATATGATGGGGTCCAATTTTGAGGTGCCGATGACCTTTTTCATCAGTGGTTTTTCGGAGCAAAACTGGCGTGCTGCCGAATCTCTGATCACGAGGCTTTCTCTGTGGATTTTCCTTAATCTGGGAAAGCAAGGATATCATCTTCGATGGCGAAGAGTGACATCTGTTGAAGGTTCTCTGATCTTTCAGAGGTTCAAGTTATCAAAGTGGTCAAGGACCAACTTCTTTCCAGAATTAAACTGGAAGCGAGGTTGTTCGGACACAGTATTTCCTGACGAGGCAAGAACTGACAACTCGATTGAGAGGACTTCTACCACTAGGGGACAAGACCGACTAGAGTGATAGTGATGCAATATGAATGTGAATGCAAATCAATAATGCATGATGTATGTATGTATATGCTGACAAAACAGACGCGACATACAGACTAATGGATGAACACAATTGGATACTCGGCCAGCGCGGGGCGAAGAAGTACCGTTGATTCAAAATAGCAATTCCACCTTGCTTATGAGAGATAGTCCCGTTGGGAGCTATGTTGATCGGGCTTAGGAGATGAGAACTCGGTCGAGGCGTGTCAGACGAAACAAGGTCTCTGACATAGTTGATCCCTTCATTCAGGCATACTGGCTTAGAATGAGTACTTTAATTCTGCACTTTGAAGTTCGCTTACTTTGGGAGAAGCGATCAATGTTCTTCTGATGTTCAACAGTCAAAAGAAATGCCATCTCTAATTTAAAAGCAGAAAAAGTTTAACAAGTAAATTCATTTTTGTTTTATTTCAAGAATCGCTGATTAAGTTTAAACAACGTCGTTCTGTAAAGCTAAAACAAGTAAAGAATTACAAACAAAAGCACAAGGGCTCAAATTTTATTGATAAGATGGAGATCAGCCAAACGCGTGATTCCAAAGAGTATATACAAAGTTAGAAAATGGTAATTTACAGGGAAAAGGGCTACGTTGAAACATAACGACCACTATCCTTCTACCAACTTTGAGTTCGGGACATCCTGAGCTTCCGTCGAAGATGACCTTTGACTGGAGATTTCCTTCGATAGATGATGC
Organism: Lathyrus tuberosus; assembly: GCA_022829125.1. NCBI lineage: Eukaryota > Viridiplantae > Streptophyta > Magnoliopsida > Fabales > Fabaceae > Lathyrus > Lathyrus tuberosus. The sequence goes on along the minus strand of JALAZF010000503.1, from coordinate 2,231,254 downwards.
AACTGCTGCTAAGGGACTTGCCTCTGTTGAACATAGTTACTTGCCATTATCCCTAATTTTTGCCTGGATTGTACTATGAGATTTCCAATCCATCGGGATGATTTTTTTTCATGTCTCTAACTTTTGCCTGGACCGCCCTTTCGGGTTTTCAATCCACCGAGATGTTTTTTTGTTTTGTTTTAGGCGAAGTATTTCTTGACTACATCAACATTCGTGGGGTAGGCAAATTCCTCTCCGTCCATGGTTGCAAGTCTCAAGGCGCCGCCTGAGAAAGCTTTCGTGACCACATAGGGGCCATCATAATTTGTGGTCCATTTGCCCCGAGAATCAGTGAGAAATGATTGTATCTTCTATAGCACAAGGTCTCCTTTCCTGAAGACACGAGGTCGGACCTTTTTGTCGAACGCCCCCTTCATGCTCTGTTGATACAACTGACCGTGGCATAGTGCCGTGATTCGCTTCTCTTCGATCAGATTTAATTCGTCGTGTCGACTTTGACACCATTCAGCTTCGGTGCGCTGAGCTTCCATCAATACCCGGATTGATGGGATCTCTACTTCTATGGGGAGAACTGCCTCCATGCCATATACTAGAGAGAAAGGGGTTGCCCCTGTTGAAGTGTGGATATATGTTCGATAACTGTGAAGAGCAAAGGGTAGCATCTCGTGCCAGTCTTTATAGGTTACAACCATCTTTTGAACGATCCTCTTGATGCTCTTATTGGCCGCTTCTACCGCTCCGTTCATCTTGGGTCGGTAGGGAGATGAGTTATGGTGTTCGATCTTGAACTCTGAGCACAACTCTTTCATCATCTTATTGTTCAATTTAGATCCATTATCAGTAATGATCTCGCTTGGAACACCATAACGGCAGATGATATTGTTTTTGATAAATCGGACCACCACTTATCGGGTTACATTAGCGTATGACGCTACTTCGACCCACTTGGTGAAGTAATCAATGGCTACCAAGATGAACCGATGTCCGTTTGAAGCCTTGGGCTCGATCATGCCAATCACATCGATTCCCCATATGGAAAATGGCCACGGGGAAGAAATAATTTTGAGATGTGATGGCGGTACATGAATTTTGTCAGAGTATATCTGACACTTGTGACACCTCCTCATGTACTTGTAGCAGTCGGATTCCATTATCAACCAATAGTACCCGGCCCTGAGAATTTTTCTCGCCATTGTGTGTCCGTTGGCATGAGTGCCAAAGGATCCTTCATGAATTTCTTTCATGAGCACGTCTGCTTCTGGTCTGTCGACGCATCGGAGCAAGACCATGTCAAAATTTCTCTTATAAAGAGTGTCACCACTCAGGAAGAAGTTTCCAGCCAATCTTCTGAGGGTTTTCCTGTCTTTTCTGAGTGCCCCAGATGGGTACTCCTTTTTCTGAAGGAAGCATTTGATATCGTGATACCAAGGTCTGTCGTCTATGACTGCTTTAATCGCGAAGATGTAAGCGGGCCGTTCAAGGCGCATTATGTCGATCTTAGGTATGTCATTCCATTGACCTACACTAATCATGGAAGAGAGAGTGGCTAATGCATCAGCCATGTGATTCTCATCATGAGGGATGTGATGAAAGTCGACTCTGTTGAAGAAGGTTAACAACCTTCTTGCATAGTCTTTGTAAGGAATCAATCCTGATTGGTATGTGTTCCAATCTCCTTTTATCTGGTTAATAACCAGGGCTGAATCGCCGTATAGGTCCAAGTTTTTGATCCTTAAATCAATCGCTTATTCGAGACCCATGATACATGCTTCGTATTCGGCCTCGTTGTTCGTACATTTGAACGTAAGTCTGGCAGTGAAAGGAATGTGGGAACCCTGAGGGGTAACAATGATTTCCCCAATTCCGTTTCCATAATGATTGTCTGCTCCGTCAAAGATAAGTCCCCACTGGGAACCTGGTTCTGGCCCTTCACTGGGTAGCGGTTCATCGCAATCTTTCATTTTTAGATACATAACATCTTCGTCTGGGAAGTCAAATCCGACTGATTCTTGATCGTCAATCGGTTGATGAGCCAAGTGATCGGCTAAAATACTTTCTTTAACGACTTTCTGAGCATGGTACTCTATGTCATATTCTGATAGTAACATCTGCCAACGGGCAATTCTTCCCGTGAGAGCAGGTTTTTCGAAAACGTACTTGATTGGATCCATTTCGGAGACCAACCAAGTAGTATGACGAATCATGTACTGGCGAAGACGTTTGGCTGCCCAAGCCAAAGCGCAACAAGTTTTCTCAAGCATTGTATACCGAGTTTCGCAGTCGGTGAATTTCTTGCTTAGATAGTAAATGGCAGACTCTCTCCATTTAGTTTCGTCTTGTTGGCCAAGTACACATCCCATTGAGTCCTCTAGGACTGTGAGGTAAATGATCAGTGGTCTTCCTTCCACTAGAGGTGATAGAATCAGAGGATTCAACAGATATTCCTTGATACTGTCGAAGGCGGTTTGGCAATCTTCTGACCAAACGCAATCCTGGTTCTTTTTGAGCAATTTGAAAATCGGCGCACATGTGGCGGTCATGAGGAATATAAATCTGGAGATGTAGTTCAAATGTCCCAGGAATCCTCTGACTTGTTTTTCAGTTTTCGGAGAAGGCATTTCTTGAATGGCCTTGACCTTGTCAGGATCAACTTCAAATCCTTTCTGGCTGACGATGAACCCTAGTAGCTTCCCCGAACGGACACCGAAGGTGCACTTGTTAGGATTCAAGCGGAGCTTGAATTTTCTTAGACGTTCGAACAATTTTGACAGATGTTCAACGTGCTCATCCTCTGTTCTTGATTTTGCAATCAAATCATCGACATATACCTCGATTTCTTTGTGTATCATGTCATGAAACAGAGTAGTCATGGCCCTTTGATAGGTTGCCCCGGCATTCTTCAAACCGAACGACATTACCTTGTAACAAAAGGTACCCCATGGGGTAATGAACGAAGTTTTATCCATGTCTTTCGGCGCCATTTTGATCTAGTTATAGCCCGAGAATCCATCCATGAAGGAGAATACTTTGAACTTTGCTGTGCTGTCAACCAGCATGTCAATGTGTGGTAAAGGAAAGTCGTCCTTTGGACTTGCCTTGTTCAAATCTCTGTAATCAACACACATTCTGACCCTTCCATCCTTTTTGGGAACGGGTACGATGTTGGCTAACCATTGAGGATATTCAGATGTAGCAAGGAAACCCGCGTCGATCTGTTTCTGTACCTCCTCCTTGATTTTGATGGCCATGTCCGGGTGAGTTCGTCTCAACCTTTGCTTTACTGGCGGACATTCCGATCTCAACGGTAAGTGATGTTCCACAATGCTGGTATCCAACCCGGGCATATCCTGATAGGACCAAGCGAACACATCGGGGAATTCTTTGAGAAGCTTTATCAGATCTTCTCTGGCAGTTGGACTGAGCAGTGCTCCGATCCTGATTTCTTTTCTCTCTTTTTCTGAACCCAAGTTTACCGTTTCTAACGGCTCTTTGTGAGGTTCAATGGACCTTTCCTCTTGTCTGAGTAGTCGGGAGATCTCTTCTGGAATTTCGTTGTCATTTTCTTCTTCAGCCCCAAATACCGGGAACTCAAAGTTGAAAGAAGGCATCGGATCGTATGTTTCAACGGGGTATAAAACAAGCAATCTGCATGACGTGATGATTCGTGTTTAGAAGAGATAGAGAAAATGTAAGTGTGTGCAGTGTATTTATTTTACTGCTTGTTTTTATTTTTGAATGTTTTTTAGGATTACCATTTTTTGAAAAAGCAAAAAGAGAAAACAACAATTAATGCAGAAATTACAGAACGACGTTATTTTATTAATGAACAAGTCGAATCTTGAAACTACAGCCCTATAAAACAAAACTCTGTCGCTTTGGGCAAAGCGAAGAGGGAAATTTACAGAAAACGAGCCCTATCAAAATATCCGTTTCACCTGGGCAGGGTGAAAGGTTTAAAGATGGCAATTACTTTGACTGGCAAACGACCTTCGGAACCTCGGCGGTAACCCATTGGCGGCGAACTCCTCGGTGAATCACAAAGTCTGGCACCTTCCTTAATTTGTCTTTAGAAATGACGCTGATTTCTGGTAGAGCAGGATCATTGGAATCTGTTTCCCAGGCAGAATTTTCGTAGGAGGATTCCTCTGTTGTATTTTGCATAGCATTTGTGCTCTCAACTGTATCTCCCCATCCAGTTGGCTGGATATCTTCAAGCCTGATACGAGAGCTTTCGGGAGCGGTGTACTTGACCATAAAGTCGAATTTTCCACTCGGTTGTCCCAAGGTGTCCCAAACTTCTTTGGAACTGGAGGAGTCATCTTTCTCGATGACGTTGACCTCAGGAAAAGCATAATTGATGAATTCTAGTCCTGCGAACGTTGGGAATTCATCGTCATGTTGAGTAATTTCCGAATGACTTGAGTGTTGATCCCATGACATGGTGGGGACACAGGTATTCTGTTCAATGATGCTCAGCTGAGTTTCATTACTCGGCTGACTTTCTTGCCCCAAGTTTCCTGGGTAAGGTTGCCACATTGGCAGACCATCCATTGGGCCATAGTAGTTGTGGTCAAAATTGTCTTTCATCGGAGTGTCTTCCTCTAATGAATTTGGCGGAGCACGGCATCCTTCCAGATCACAATCTCCGTAGATCATTTCGACATCTGATCTTGGTATAAATCTCGGACTTTCTGTAGGAAAGCAAAAAGGCATAGGCACCTCTTCCTGAGACATATAGCCGTCCTTGTTAAGGTAGGACTTCCATTCTTCATCTGTGTCAGAGGGATCTTCCTCATTGATAGCATGAACTGTCTGAGACACTGGGTGAAGAAAACCTCCACTGTGGAAGAAGTTTTGAAGGGGATGAAGACTTTCATCGTTGGCGGCTGTCTGGGTACAGGTTGCAGAAAAACCAAGACCCTTCTTTGTTTTATTGCCAAAAGGAATGACAAGCTGTTCCCATCCTTTTGTATCGGTACTCTCGACCGCTTTGATAGCATCTTTGTATGAAGAAATTGAAGTTCCTTCTTCGGATCGATCGCTCTTGCTCACCGATAGTGCTTGGAACTGAGTTCCAATAACCTCCTCGGGTTCCATACAAGTAGATGATGATAAGTTGCTCACAAGCAAGGCTTGTTCCCCACAAACCTTGACAAGTTGCTCGTTCTTGACGAACTTTAGCTTTTGGTGGAGGGTTGAAGTAACCGCTCCAGCCTGATGTATCCAAGGTCTTCCTAATAAACAACTGTATGTTGCTCGGATGTCCATGACCTGGAAAGTGATTTGGAAAGTGTGAGGACCAATAGTTATGGGAAGATCCACTTCGCCGATAACTATTTTTCTAGATCCGTCGAATGCTTTGACGACGACCTCGCTGACTCTCATCGGAGGGCCCTTAAATGATAATTGCATCAAAGTGGACTTTGGCATAACATTCAGGGCTGACCCTGTGTCTACCAGTATGCTGGCTAAAGCATCGCCCTGGCAGTTAACTATAATGTTGAGCGCCATGTTATGACGGCGACCCTCTTCAGGTAATTCCTCATCACTGAACCCCAAATTGTTGCAGGAAGTGATGTTAGAGACAATGCTATCGAACTGTCTGATTGTTACATCCTGTTCCACAAAGGCTTGCTCCAAGACTTTCTGTAGAGCCTCTCTGTGTGCTTCTAAACTGAGTAACAGTGATAATACTGAGATCTTTGAAGGAGTCTGCAACAATTGATCGACAATGTTATATTCACTCCTTTGGATGAGCTTCAGCATCTCATCATCATTTTTCGAAAGGTCGGGATTACTAGATTGACCGACTGGTGGATCAGGAATTTCTGCCTGAAGTTCCTTTTCTTTGTTGGATTCTCCAACTCCTCGGTTGAAGATTCGACCGCTCCGTGTTGCACGACTGATGTCTGCAATATTCACGACGGAGGGTAATGGAATTTCCTTTCCATTCTCGATTATTGTTGCACCATATTTGTAAGGGATTGCCTTAGCTGATTCATACGGTAGTGGCCCCGGTAGATAGATGACTATGGGAACCTTCTGATTTTTTTGACCATCATAAGTAATCTCGATCCGTTCCCGGTTGGGAACCTTAGATTCATCAAGTAGAGGGATGATGGCAAAAACATCCCTGGTCCTGTGATGACCAGAGATGGTGACGACATCCTCAACTTGCTCGGCAAGGTAGTTCGGCGACCAAATGATGGGTCCTGAACCTGGATATGGACGAATTTCTCCATGATCGACCTGACCCTGAAGAGCTGCTCTCACAAGGTAACACCCTTGGTTACTTTCTGAACAGACGCTACAATTGTCATAGTTGTGTGGTGGCACCTGGCCACGCCCACTTTGAATGCAATGTAACCTCACTAGGTTACCTTCCATTTATCGGACATCCTGACTTTGACGACGAGTAGGATTCCTATGATTGATACTAATCTACTGAGTATCTTCGTCCATATAGATTGGCATCCACCAGTGATTTAACAAGTGCTGAAGTGCCTCCTGGACAAGGGTACAACCTCGATCGTTTTCGCAACCCGCTTTACAGTTTTGATAATCATGTGATATTAAGAATCCGAGTCGGACCTGCTCAGCATGCAACTCTACCAGGTTGGTATTCATCACGCGAATGTCAAAGATCTGAACCATGTTGATTTGATCGGAGTTCCTATCATGGTAGTCTTGGATCCATCCAAGATCCATCTGACGCTGGAGGGCCTCTTGTATGAAAGAGCATCCCTGTTTGTTTACCGAGCAAATCAGACAGGAACTGTAATCGTGCCGCGGCAGATTATGATACTGGCTTTGCCTTGAGTGCATCGCCACCAAGTTGACATTCATCGCACGGATGTCGTGGTTTTGAATGACGTTGGAATTCGTGTAAACCATGTTAACTCCACGAACTCGGTGCTCTTGGATCCATCCAAGATCCATTTGTTCCTGTAGAGCTGCTTGCACCACAGAACATCCCTGGTTGTCTTTAGAGCAGATATCACACTGGTGATAATTATGAGGTGGCACATGGCCATATCCACTCTGTCTACAATGCATCTTGACCAGATTGGTCCCCAATAAGAGTACATCGTGAATTTGATAGACATTGTTAGTATCTTTCTCAATCAGATTGACTGCAGCTTTCTCATGTCGAGGCAGCGGGTTCGTAAGAACATTAGGATTCGTATCTTTGAAAGATAAGAGCCCGCTCCTAACAAGCTTTTGCACGTCGGATTTGAAATTGAGACAAGTCTCAATGTTATGCCCTGGACCTCCTTGATGATAAGGGCATGTTTGATCCGCTTTAAACCAAAAAGGCGGATTTTCCGGAATTGAAAGGGGAGACTTAGTCTGAATGTGCCCCTTAGCCAGCAGTAACGGAAACAGCTCTGCGTGTGTTACGGGTATAGGATCAAATCCTGGTGGCCGTGTTGTATGGTTGTTGTTATATGGAGGACGAGCCTGCTGAAGAGGCTGTTGTGTCCTTTGTTGGTCAGGTTGGCTCTGCGCAACCTGAGGTTGATACATAGGAACAGGCGCGGGCCCGACAGCAGGAGTAACAGCTGCTACTGGCTGATAACGTCGCCTTTGCTTTTCGAGAGAAATATTCCCAATATCTTGCTCTTTTTTCTTAGGGAGAGCACTACCGTATTTTTTAGTACCGCTCGTTGATCCAGTGTCTTTTACCAAACGTCCTTCTCGGACGGCTTCCTCAAGACGTACACTTATGCCGACCATTTCGGTGAAATCACTGGGTGCACTGGCAACCATTCGGCCGTAGTAAAATGAGCTCAAGGTCTTTAAGAAGATATTTGTCATCTCTTTTTCCTCAAGAGGTGGACAAATTTGAGCGGCAATTTCACGCCACCTTTGAGCATACTCCTTAAAGGTTTCTTTGTCCTTTTGCGACATTGATCTGAGTTGATCTCTGTCTGGTGCCATGTCCAAATTGTATTTGTATTGTTGGACGAAGGAAGTACCAAGATCTCTGAATGTACTGATCGTAGTACGGTTTAGACCCATGTACCATTTGAGTGCGGCACCGGTTAAACTATCCTGGAAGTAGTGAATCAGCAGGTCCTGATTCTCTGTCTGAGCTGACATCCGCCGAGCGTACATCACCAGATGGCTCTGAGGGCAAGAGTTACCCTTGTATTTTTCAAAGTCGGGCACTTGGAACTTGTGCGGGACTTTCATATTTGGGACCAAGCAGAGGTCTGCGGTGTCCTTTCCAAATAGATCCTGACTGCGAATGGCTTGCAGCTCTTTCTGCATTTCCAAGAACTGTTCCTGGAATTCCTCCATTCTGTCAAACATAGTTTCCTTCTTACCAGAAGGTGTCTGTGGAATCTGTCCTTCCGGGACAGTGTGCACCACAGGGGGTGGTACCGTGACTACGATAGTAAGTCTTGGCACCTCCCGAAGTTTTTAACCTTTAGGAGTCTTCAGTATGCCCCTGGCATCTTCGCTTTCCCAAAGTTTGTAACCTTCAGGCCCAGCGGCTTCTGTTGCGATTCCTTGATCTTCAGTGATCGGCGGAACATATCCTTCCAGGATATAGTTAACATGCATGCCCCAAGGACGATCTTTCGGCATCTGATACCTAGGATCATACTTTTCTATGATGGGCGTTGAGGTGATCTCTGAGATCACAGTTCTTTGTAGCTGAGCTTCTGCCATGGCTTGCATGTTGTTACGAAGCTTTCTCATATCCTCTCTCAGAGCGTCGATCTCTTCTTTCAACTCTCTGTTTTCTTCCTCAAGATCATCCATCTTTTTCTGACGATTGGCCCGAGTATTATACGAATGAGACAGTTTGACTCTAGAATCGAGACACAAACGTGAGATTCGTAGGGAAGAAGAATACGCGATGTGAGAATGATGAATGCAATGATTATATTAATTGTTTTTTGGTTTAATCAAAATAAACTTCGACAATTAGATTGCAAATATCAAACAGTGGGGAAACCCCTTTTTATTGAATTCCAAAGGATTACAGAAATGGAAATACAGTAGATTACAAAGTGCAGAAACAGAAACCTAAACTAATGGGTCCCGAGTCCTCTTCTTTGACCGGGGCGCTTGGGCCGTTGTCGGGTTGTCATTCCTTTGCCAGGTGAAAGGAGCGAGCAAATTCCTTTGGTCATCTTGATTCTCCACAGCATGCTTCTCCAAAATTTCAATCAGAGCATCTTTCTCTTTCAGTAATTGCTGCATTTGGATACACTCTACGTCGAGGGTGCGGTACTTGTTCTTCCAAGATCTTCTTTCCTTTTGAACTTTGTTGAGAGTAACCTGAAGCTTTTCAGTTTCCGTCATGAAGTACATGACAGTTTCCCTCGGTGGAAGAATTCTGTATCGAGGATAAGGCATCTTTAGCTTGAGAGCTCTAGTTTGTACCCAATGGAGATAAGGCTCCACCGAGACATAGTCCGGTTTTCCCAGAGACTCTCGTCCTTTCTTATGAACCTGTTTCCAAGCATGCACTATTTCCATCTTTAGTGCTCTGTCGTTTTCTCCTTCCTTGAAGAAAAGACCTTCCAAATGGACACCCAGTGGGATGTGTCTCATCGGGTATCCAAATTGACGAAGAACTAATATCGGATGATAGTTGATTCCTCCTTTGGTTCCTATGAGGGGTACGCTGGGGAAGTTTCCACAACAGTCAATGATTCTGATTCCCTCATAAATCCTATTACACCAATCTATATCGGAATTGGTAAGAGACATGATCTTCTGCGACCAACGTAAGACACTCTTGCAATCCCAAAAAGCAGCAGACTTGGGCAAGTGTGAGATAAACCATTTGTAAAGCAGAGGTACACAGCATGTGATCTCTCCTCCGCTGTACAAATTTCTTAAGTGTACAGAATGATACGCATCTGCGAGCAAATTCGGCACAGGGTTTCCAATGAGAAAAACCTTAATAGCGTTGATATCGACGAAGTTATTGATGTTGGGAAACAAAAATAACCCGTAGGTGAGCAAGACAAAGATGCTTTCAAAAGCAGTCTCGTTCCCTATACTAGCGAAGTATAGAGCCTTTTTTGTCAAGAACTGGGCTGGCAAACCTTGGATGCCACCCTTAGTGGTCATGTGAGTCCTGACCTCAGACTCGTCCAAATGAATTGTTATTGCAATAGTCTGATTCTTTGGAATTTCTTCCAGTCCAGAAAATGGAGCTCGATTAGTGATATGTAAATCAGTCAGATGAGAATACTCCTCTAGCGTTGGTGCAAGCTGGTAATCCGGGAATGTGAAACAATGATAAACCGGATCGTAGAACTGAATGAGCACGTCCATGATCCCCTTAATCACATGGACTCTTAACAGTGGTAGCAAACCACCGTGCTTGGCTCTGAAAGCCTCTGGGTTAATGATCATCCTCGCTAACCTTCTCAAATCCCCTAGTTTTGGAACCTTGAAGGTATACTGGCGAGTTCTCCTTCTACTGAAATCCATTAGCGTAATCCTCTTCTCTGATATTTGCAATCACAGTCTTAGTTTAATTTGAAAAACAGAGAGACTAGAAGAGAAATTTTTTTGAATGTTTTAATGTTTTATTAAATGAATGCATGAATGCAGCACACAAAAACATAGAAAAACATGGGGTCAAAGGGTCGTTGTCATGAAGTCAAGGCTCTACCCATCCCCAAAGGTTTATACTAAGGTGATTTTGTACCTGTACTCATTATCATCAGCTCCTCCCAGGAAAGCAAGACAACAAGCGGATCGCCATCGAGTTGTGTGCAATCTTAGAGTAAGTGCCATTCACCGAGAATAGATCACCAACCTCAAATAAGGGTAGTATCGCGTAACAACTATTTCCGATAGCTTCCGCACTACGAAAGGGTTTGGCTTTTCTAAGTGTATACTCATTCTCACCACATGCGGCATCACACACATTCCCAGTAGCAGAAAAATAAACACGTATAGCAATTAGGAAAAGCAGTATATATATTTGTCATAATCATCCTAGACCTAACGAAGCTATGATTCCTAAGTTCCTAACAGAAATGGGTTCCCCGGCGGAAGCCCCAATCTGTGGTATTCAGCCAAAGAGATGGACCAGCATAGGTCAATCTTTCTCCTCAGCAGAGTTCCCATTTTCCGTAGAAAACGGGGATGATGCCCTAAGGCAGAAAATGACTCTGGAAAGGAATCCCCAGCAGAGTTGCCATTTTATAAGGAAAATAGAAAGAAAGAAAGACGGGCCCCACGGTGGGCGCCATTTTTCTGTGGCGGCCACCGCCACAAAAAAGATTTGTCCAAGGTTTTCACCTTAAACGTTAAGAAAGAAAGAAAAGCCCCACGGTGGGCGCCATTTTTCTGTAGCGAGTGATTTTGGACGCGGTTCTTAAGCGCTGGTCGCTCTCTGCGGTTTGAGCTTTGACTACAGGTCGATTCATTTTTTATCCTATTGTGAGCTGAATCAGGAAGGGAAATAGATGTCTCCAATTAACCCTGCTTTGCATACTGAGTTTAAACAGCGGTCTGTTAGGTTACGGATGCTATCAATGTGGGGGGCCTTTGTACTGGTTATTTGTATTTTCGCCAATACGGGTTTCTTTCTTTTAATCTAGGCAAAGGGTTTCTGACGGGGAACAAGGATTAGGATGTTAGGACTGATGTTTTTGAAATACTGCTTTTGATTGACTGAGATATGGGATTTGGGTTTTTTGGTTGATTGCGTTCGCTAAGATCTTTTCTTTCGATCTTATGCCTACGTATTCCCGTTTACCGAAACAGGGAAATCAGAGCGTTCGTAGTTCCTCCTATTCTATGGGAGGAAATTGGTTTTTGGTGTCTTGTTCAAAGCCCAAGATGTGAAGCGAAAGGTAGTTTGTATCTTGTTCAAAGCCCAAGATGTGAAGCTAAAAGGTGGTTTGTATCTTGTTCAAAGCCCAAGATGTGAAGCTGAAAGGTCTATTTGTGTCTTGTTCAAAGCCCAAGACGTGAAGCTGAAAGACCTCGGCTTTAGAGAGAATTTGTCATCTCTAAAGAGGAGAGAAGGAGAATTACTTTAACTGGGATACGCAGATCCGAGCAATGCCATAATTTCCAAAGAAAGGGTTTTAACCTGAAGGAGAAGACTTTAACTCAGTGTAGAGCAATGCCATCTTTCCTTAGGAATTTCTCATGCTAAAAGAGGGACAGTGGCATGGATGTAGATGATCCAGAGGCTTGCCGCTTACAGCGATTAGATGAAAGGAAAGGAGTTGTTGATGTTTGTATACTGTGAACGAGGCACAACTTTGATGCTAAAAGGTTAATTGGATTAACCAGTGGTTTTCTTATACAAAGCCTAAGAGGAGGCTACTTTCCGCTAGGAAAATCATTATACAAAGCCTAAGAGGAGGCTATTTTGTGTCCCGTACAAAGCCCGAGAGAGAGGCGAAAAAGGTTTTGACTCAACGAGGGAATCTTTTGGTATCTCATATAAAGCCCGAGATGGAGGCGATTTGACTCAACAAGAGAGTTTTTTTTGTATCTCGTACGAAGCCCGAGATGGAGGCTGTTGCTTGTTTGGCTCAATAAGAACCTTTTTGTATCTCGTACAAAGCCCGAGATGGAGGCGAAAGGGGGATTGACTCAACGAGGGAGTCTCTTATGTGTCTCGTACAAAACTCGAGAGAGAGGCTAAACGGTTGTTTGACTCCACTGGGGAGATTTTTGGTATCTCGCACGAAGCCCGAGATGGAGGCTATTGTAACTGTTTTAGTTGAGTGACAGATCCAATATACTGATTTTAAAAGAGAAAATCAGTTCTTATAGGAGCATCACTGTACTCAGGGATTTGATTTGAGGATCGGGGATATTTCCTTTTCTTTGAGGAAACGGGAAATCCAAAGGGTATTGAGACTGTCCGAGTCCGCGGGTTTCCTTCCTATTTAACGAAGGGTGCTTGAGAATGTCTTTGAGACTCAAGGAAGTTAGACTGTCCAAGTCTAGAGTTTTATCTTTTGTACTATGCTTTGAGAAACAGTAGTAGGCTCTATGAAAGGATTGTTCTATGAGGATGACTATGTTCTGTTCCTATACCTCTAGGAGGTCGTCGGGACAATTTGTACGAAGCCCAAGAGGAGGCTGGAAACTTTTAAGAAGCCGACGGGTCCTTGTACGAAGCCCAAGAGGAGGCTATCATTCCCGAAGGAAGAGATCATTAGACGAAGCCTAAGAGGAGGCTGTGAATACTTCTAAGAAGCCGTAGTGTCCTTGAATAATGCCCAAGAGGAGGCCGATGCTTTTAAGAAGCCCGTGGGTCTATCATCTCCTTTCCATTAGGAGAGATAACTCTTTTAAAGATAAAAACCACTGGTAAACGTGCGAGGTTTACTATCCAGCGACTTTTAGCTTTTAAAGAGGGTTCCTTAGTTAAGGTCCAAGATTATGACCGTAGTGGGTACCCAAACCCCGAGACATTCAAGGCAAGCTATCCACAAGGAATAGATCAAGTCAGGAAAGTTCGAGAATTGGGAAGAAACTCAAAGATGCCATTCACGGAGAATACATTCATCTTGGGGAGTAGAGCTTCTTGACGATTCCTAAGGAGGACAGCCGAAGAGAAGACTGTATCTGGTGCTCCTATTGGGGATCTAGGCGTCTATTTCTACGAATAAGTGAAACGGCGTCACCTAGTTCTAGACGTAGTTGCCTGGGAAACTCGAAATATCTATACTATTATTACGCAGTAGATATGAGTTTATGAAAGGAGACTTACAGTGAGCAGCCCCACAATACAGTTTATAATATGAAAGCAGTAAATGAAAGCGATAACCACTTACTCGATTGGAGTGCTTCCATGTTGTTTGGTTAGTTGTTCAACAAAGAAAGATTGAAAACAACAGTATATTCAAAATCAAAGGAGAAAGTGCTTTGAAAAGGAAAGATTTGGGGCTTACAGCTCAAGGAGAGACCCAGGGTTTTATCAGTGAGCGCACTGTTTGACTTTGTACAGCGGGACTTATACAAGTGACTGGGGCCCAAAAAGGTTTTCTATACAAAGGGATGGGTCTTACACTCTCTCAATAGGCCCAAAAAGGTTTAAAGAAAAGAGTGGGGCTTATAACACGAGGGTAGGCCCAAATGATTTTTCGTTTAAAAATGGCGATCGCGCCGAGGTTTTCTTTTAACGCAGAGGGACTTATACAATAAGTGAGACCCAAAATGTTTTGGTCAAAAGAGGGATTGGGTCTTACACTCTATTAGAGGCCCAAGATGTTTTTAATGGGTCTTATAGCTCAAGGAGAGGCCCAAGGGTTATTTTGAAAAGGCGACGATCGCGCCGTTTGTTTTTGACGGTATCGGGACTTATACAATATACTGAGGCCCAAAAATGATTTGGTCAAAAAAGGATTGGGTCTTACACTCTATTAGAGGCCCAAAAAGGTTTAAGAAAAAAGAAATGGGTCTTACTACTCGAGGGTAGGCCCAGATGGTTTTTATTTTTAAACGGGCGACGATCGCGTCTTTTACTTGTACAGAGGGACTTATACAATGAATGAGGCCCAAAAAGTTTTTGTACAAGGGGGGTTGGGTCTTACACTCTCTCAAGAGGCCCAAAAAAGTTTTAAGAAAATGATTTATGAGGGTTGAATTAATCCAAAACCCTAATTTGTTTTCAAAATGTATTTAATTGAATAAAAATTCAATTAAAATGATCAAAAATTGTTTAACACATGGAAAAAAAATTGTGATCTTGGATTAATGCTTCAAAAATTAAGTATTGACCTACAAAATAATTAGAAAGCATTAAAAGTTGCAAAACCAATGTAGAAAAAAATATTTAAAATGCCAAAAATAATTAAAATATTAATTCTTTGCAAAAATATTAATTATATGAAATAAATAATATTTTTGGTATTTTTTGTGAAAATAAAATATTTTAACATTTTTGTGAATTATTAAAAAAAGAATCAACTCAAAATCATTAAAACTCAGAGAGAAATTAATTTTTGAATCAATTAAACAAAATCACAAAATTCAAATATTTGAATTATTCAAAAATGGCGCCAAGAACAGGCTGAAGAACACGCGCGTGTTCTTGAATTCTCAGATTTGCATTTTCTATCCAATCTCACTGAATACTTAATCATATCATGCAATCCACATATCATTATGCTCGTCTCAACCTCACGATCATGTCTATGTACTTTAATTTCATTTAAATTAAACATACAACAAGAAATCACGAAGAAACCTCAAGAACCCTAATTTCTGCATGAAGGCTAGGATTTTTGATACACGATTCAAACAATGCAATTAATTGAGGGAAAACATTCCATGCATGATTATGAACATATGGCCAAATTATTGTGCGAGGAAATATGCATAGATTGAGAGATGAACAAGTATGTGCTTACCTCCAAGTCGTGACAGCAAGTTCAAAGTGATTTTTGATTTGGAGGTGTTACAAATGAGTGGTGATGATCTGAACAGCTTCCCTACACCCTATGGATTGTGTTTGGATGGTTGGACTTGATTGAAATTGGCTGGATCATTTGGTGGTACCTCAGCCGCACCTTGTTTGAAAATTTGAGCAACCAGGTGGTGATTTTGTGAAATTGATGTTTCAGAAGTAATCTAAGTGTTTGATCAGCTCATATGTGATGTATGTGAGGTGTGTGAGTGATTGGTTTGATTGGAATTGCTCTCAAACTCAAAACCTGATAGCTACCTTGCTAAGAAAGGCATTTTTGCCAAGAGAAAGAGATTTTGAGGAAAGCATCTGTTAGATGGCTTTAGTGTACTCAAACTGATCACAATTGAGCTCTATCTATAGTAGAGCAAGTTTGTTTTGCAAGGAATAGTGCATGGCAGCTGGTAAGTAGGTTTGGCCAATGTTGGCAAATGAAAATCCAAGTCTCCTCTAGCCATTGACTAGAGGTTAGGGCACAAAGCTTTGGTCCCCTTGGTCTTGGATAAGTCTTGACTGATTTCAGATGAGAATGGCTCAGCCCATGCCACCTTGATGGTTCCATTGAATGCCTCATTCCAAATTTGAAGTCTTGTCCCTATTTTGGCCATTCTAGGTTCAACATGCTATTTCTTGTTCCATGGACTTTGGAGGCTTGGCTCAGTGATTGTCCCCTTTAGATTCAATCCTCTGAGGTGTCCAAGTGGATAGGAACAATTGAATTTGGCTGATTTTGGAAAATCGACCAAAGTTGCAAATTCTGCCTTGCCTTGACAGATTTCACCAAGGCAACTTGGCAATGTTGTATCTCATGGTGTAGGTTGAATTTGGCAATGTTCTTGGCCATTTTGGAAAGCTCTTACATGATACAACAACTGTTTGAACAAGTTTGGTTTTGATCTCTTTTGATTCCAAGTGAAAAATCCCCCTACATTTGGCAAAAAGTGAGGCAAAATCTAACTTAGTGAAAATTTCACTAAGTGTTGGAAAAAGTGACATTTTCACTTTTCAGCAACTTTGATCACTCCATAACTCAAAATCCTTAATGAATTGGAATGACTTGTAGTTGAAGTTTTTGTAGGTGATAATGAGGGATACAAATCCATCTTTGGATGAGAAAAAATGGCCTTGTGGTTTAGGAGTTATAGTCCTCCAAAGTTGGTACCTTTGCCACTTTATTTTTAACTTAGAAAAATTTCTAAGTTTTATGGTTACCCCTTTTACAAGTTATCTCACTTTTCTTGATTTTTCTTGATGAATGATGATTCAAATCATACATTAACATCATTTTAGGGTTAAAAATCCATTTTGGTGAAAAATCTCAAAAAGTCAAAGTTGACTTTTTTGCACAGTTGACTTTTTATCAGATGAATTCCAAACTGTGCAATTCTTCAGGAAATCATGTCCTTGACCTAAATCAAACTTGATGGGCATGTTCCATGGGTGTCATAGGGTATATTCAATCATGTATTAGGGTTTGGGAGCATGTCCTGGTCAAAAGTCAAAGTTACAGTTGACTTTTCCCTTAAAACCCTAATTGTGGTGCAGATGAACTTGAGACTTGTTGCTCAAACTTCTTGGATCAATCCATTATTCCAAATGGAACAATATGGTATATTAGAGACCCTCAAATCATCTCTTGAGGTCTTGGCTCATGGTTTGTCCCAAAAGTCAACTTAGGGGTGAATTAGGTCAAGAAACCCTAATTCCCGATTTTTGATGAATGCATCCCCTGAGGCAAAATTGACTTGATGCATGGGTTCATGAGGTTCCATGAAGTATATTAGGTTATGTTTTGGATCATTGCCTTGTTCCTAGATGAAACTTTCCATCAGGAGGCCCTGGTCGACCAAAACCCTAATTTGGTGACACTGTCGATCTTGAGACTTGATCCACCTAGAAGGGAGCAGCCTTGTGCTTAATCCTTGAAGTGGGAGTCCTTTCTGATCCATTGTGGATGTTTGAGAGATTAGACAAGTTGAAGATCATGTCATTTCTTGATTGATCCTTTGTCTAAAGCTCAGAGAGGGCTTGAAACCCTAATTTTGATTGTAGTGGATGCTCACCCATCTTTGGGGAGACTAATGAAGCATAAAGGTACATCCATATTGTGATGATGATTTTCACAATGATGGGAAATCTAAGTGGTCAAAATTTGGGGTATTACACCTTGGTCTTTACCATAGGTCTTTACCTGTACCCTCAGCACATTATCTTTAGCAAGAAAACATTAACATAACACAAATACAAATAAGAGGTTCCTGTAGAGTACTACAAATATCTAGGATGCTAACACCTTCCCTAGGTATAACCAACCCCCGAACCTTAGATCTCTTAGCTGTGTCTTTACATACCGCAATTAGGGTTTTCTTCGATCTTTACCCATTCCTTTGGATAAATCAAAGCTCCGTGGTATATTTCAAAGATGTGTGATTCAAGTTAATTAATAGCTTGATATCTGATTCTCACCGCAACAATATGGAAGGGTAATGGTTATGGATATTGAAGAAAAAGGATTATGAACTCGGTTTAGAAAATGGTTACCCAAATGAATCTAAAACCAATCCCAAACTTTTCCCACAAGCCTTTGATAAAATGAACACAACTACCACCAAACAATTTGCAACTGAATCCACGACCGTCAACCCTAATTTTCTGAATTTCTGGTTAATAAGTTCTGAATCACTTTGAAATTGATTGATTCAATCTCTAGGAAAATAAATCCACAGATAAACCCAATTTGGATTGGTGAACTCAGATGAACCTGATGGATATTGAAATTCTGGTATCAGACGTGTGATGTTAAGTACGATGTCACAACAACACACTCTGCACAATGGACAAAATAAACAGCAGAAGAACACACCAAATTGTTCACCCAGTTTGGTCTAACTACCTACATTTGGGGGCTACCAAGCCAGGGATGAAATTCACTACTTGTAGAATTAAATTACAGACTCAACAACCTAGTTGACAATCTCCTAATCTTAATTCCTACTAGTGACTTTCTACTTAAGAAACCACTTAGATATGAGAACACTACTCAATCCCTAAAACACTTCAAAGAACAACCTCTTTGAGAAACCTTGATCCTGCTTCAAAGCTTTGATCAAGTTACACAACTCTCTATTGCTTCACAGCTTCTAAGAGAGGACAGAAAATAACTCACCTATTCAACCTAGAATGGTGTATACAAAACTCGTACAAAATACTTAAGACACTCAGCCTATGCTCTTGATCTTCTCTCTGTATTTCTGTACATTTTCCTTTGGTCTTGTGCACTTTATATAGCAACCTGAATTGGGCTTGGACTCCTGCAAAATTTGACTTGATTTGTTATTTAAAACTTAATCTTCAAAACAGATTTTCTCCTAAAATCTTTTCAAATCTTCAACCTTTTAAATCTCCTACAAATCTACACCAGATCTCCTACGCAGCGAAGAATATCTATCCCAAGATATCCGCATCCAATGAGACTGCCTGCTCTCCACAATTCTAGCTAACACGCAAACCCTAACAACATCACAAAACCTGATGTTATTAATTCTGCAGATCTAATGTCACAACATCGCTTATGACATCAGACATCCAAACTCCAGTAACTTAAACACTTAACGCAGCCCAGTGTTAAGACTCAATGTTGTGACATCACCACCTTGACATCAAACATTGAACATACTGAATCTTCAAAACTGAACATACTTTGTTTTACCAAAATTCTAGCCAATCCAAGAAACTAACAATCTCCCCCTTTGGCTAATTTTGGCTAAAACAATCTCTGCACCTTCAGAGACTTCAGCAGCGGAAAAAAACTTCAATAATTCTTTTAAAACTTCAAGCAGCAGCATCAATAAACTTCAATACAGACTTCACTTCACACAAGACTCTGCTGCAGCACCATCTCCAACAGCTACAATCTTCAAACAGAGCTGCACATATTTCAACATTAGAAGTAATGAGCACTCCCCCTCAATGCAACAACCAGCATAGTAGCAATTCAGCAATTACTCCCCCTCAATGTCTGCTCTTCTGTACTACAACACTTTAGCAGCATGTGGCATTAATACACTTTGATTCTCTTAGCTCTTGGCTCTCTTGGCTATTTCTCCCCCTTTTTAGCCACAATTTGACAACCCCTACAGTTAGTACTACCCTAGCTCTCATTATCAGTCTCACAGTCAGTAAAAAGACATAACAAATCATAGAACAAAAACATAAAGGGTGCATATAACAGCACAATATTCAAATTACAAACTGAGCACAACAATCCTGAATCAAAACAACAGAAATAAAACTAAAACTACTATCCAAAAAAATAGTAACAGCTTTAATCATCTGAGCTGGGATCATCATCATCTTCTTCATCTTCTTTTGAGTTGTCATTATCAGCCTTATCTTTCTTGTCAGCAACTTCTTTCTCACTTCCTTTTTCTGTCATCTTCAGAGTCATAAGTAATCTTTTAAACTTCTCCTTTCTTTTAGTGCTAACTCTGATGGCTTCATCTAATTCTTTACAGGCTTCCTCCAGTTCAGAAATCATATCATTCTTCAGATGAGTACGATGAGTAGATGTTGAGGCAGATGCTTTGACATGATCAGCAACATGTTTTCCTTCAAACACCTTCTGATGAAAAGACAAGTCAGGCTTCCTTCTACACACAATATCATACTGGTGAAGAATCCCAGGATGCTAAGACAGAATTATCCCACAAATGAGGGATGGAAATGCAATAGGCAATTTCACAGCTCTTGTTGCAGCATGCTTGATAGTCTGATTATAAATGTAAGAGCCATAATCAATTAGTCTCTTTGTTCCAATGGCATAGACTAATTTACCCAAACCAGCAGAAACAGAGGTCTTGTGGTTAGTAGGAACCCAGTTAACAACACCTATTCTATGAAGAAGAGCATATTTCACACTTAATAAACTTGCTGATAACTTCCCTCTTGAAGGCCAAACTTCTACCTGACCAGCTGTGATTTCTTTGCAGATAACATTATTAGAAACATCTAATTCTCCATAATCTTCCTCACTTCTTCCTAAGTAGCCATTAATCACCTTAGGAGAGAACCAAACACACTTACCCCTGACAGTAACTCTTCTGAAAGTTAGGCTTTTGTTGTCATTAATAGACTCAGGGATATTTACTATAAATTCTCTGACCAGTCTATCATAGCAACTAGTCAATCCTGACACAGTCCTTATGAGACCAGCAAACTTAATTAGATCTACAATTCCAGTAGACTCTAAATCATCTGTATCCAGCTCTCTTTCCAGAGCTATCCTTCTCTGGCTCACACAATTCCACATGGATGCACTTCTGGCACAGTGAAATGAGATGTTATTAGGCACTTGATCAGCAGCTCTGTTCCTCACAGGGTTGATGTCATGGACATCACACTCTGAATCTGATTCTTCCCTGATTCTCCTCTTCTTGCCAGACATGGCAACTTTGCTCCAAGACTTGGGAGAGTCTGCAACTGAAGTCCTTTTCTTATCCTTGACCATATTATCATTAGGAAGTGACTCCACTCCTTTCCCTTTCCTATCCTCCATTCTTCTTACTATTGCATTACCAATGTTATCACTATCAGATGAGTCCTCAACATCTATAACCTCAACCTGATCCTTCCCTTTATAACTGTGACTTTCATCCCTAAGGGACGATGTTCTGACATCAGGGATGACATCAGTATCTTCAAGATCTTCTTCTTTACTACTACCTTTAGCGTCTTGAATCACAGACAAGGCCAGTCTGTGAAGATTTATGTCCTCACTATGAGTGTCCCCCTGTTCAGCAGGCATTTGCCTTAAAGGAACTGAAATCCCTTTCACACGTATTCCCTTCTCAAGAATTTTGGTGGCAATCTGCTCCAAATGCATGTCCACATCATACTTCTCTCAACAGCCTGAGAGGATGATGACCTAGTTTCAGTTTTATTCAACTTGGTTGAAGGTTTAGAGTTACCTGAATCTGGGAGTGCCATAGGAATATGTTCTTTGTCAACACGTTCTTTTTCTGAAGAAACCCTAGTTCGTACATGCGCAGGTCTTTGAGAATCAGAGTTCTTGGATGGGGAAGACATCGTTCCTCTGTAACAGACTAGGTTTAGAGAAGATTTGTCTATTCTGTTGAGATTAAGGGAGATGAACCGTTGAGAAGAGAACGCTTTGATGAATCTTGATATAGAATCAATATGGTAAGGCGCCTAATTTCGAGTACCTCTTAAAGACCAATCACTAATTTTCTCCCTCCATAAAGACTTTCCTTTTAAAAATTTAAAAGGATTCACATCAGAACTCATTAACTCTGAGTGACCTTTCAGCATCCTTTCACACCTGATGTCATAGTCTGATGTTATAACATCATCGGTTGAATTAACTTCAAGAGGAATCCACTGATAGCAGTTATCTTTGGATCTGGCACCCTTCATCACAACCTGATTATGCTCATCAGATACCACACACTCATCTTTGGTGTAGTTAACTTTATAACCTTTATCACATAGCTGACTTATGCTAATCAGATTAGCACTCAAACCTCGGACAATGATCACATTATCAAGAGTAAGACCCTCATGATTCTTCACTCTTCCAACTCCTTCTATTACTCCCTTTTCTCCATTGCCAAACACAGCCTTATTTGCACGGCAACGATTGAACTCCACCAACTGCTCCTTGGATCCAGTCATGTGCTTTGAACATCCACTGTCAAAGTACCATGCATCCATGGCAAAGTGTCCATCTAGGGAATGAGCCAATAGACATGTGACTTGAGCTTTAGGAACCCAATGTTTAGCAACTTTGGGACTGACCTCCTTTAGTTTGCTTTGAGGAGCAGATTGTGGATAACCATGCAATTTAAAACAAGAGTACTGCAAATGTCCAAACCTTCCACAATAGAAGTATCTAACTCTGTCATCTCTGAATTGGTTATATCTTCTACCATTATGATGATATTGCTGTGGCTTCCACCCAAAATGATGTCTCCTACTTCCATAGTTGGCCTATCTTCTATGGTTCTGTTGTCTTTTATCATAGGTAGACTGTCTCCTGAGCTGAGGATTCTGTCTTCTAGCCTGTCTACTATGGTGATGAGGCTTTCTTCTTCCACAGTAATGAGGCACAGCATTGTTGTATTCATATCCATACCAGTTACCTTGATGTTGAGACATCTGATGAAACCTATTTTGATCAGACCTAACAGCCTCCATGCTCTTGTGATATTGAGGAGGCATATACTGACTAGCTCCTTGAGGCTGCACCTTCCTTTGATGAGTACTATTTTTCTTTTCAATATTCTGTGGCTGAACAAACTTCTTTGGTGTAGGATCCTGTCTCTTAGTTTTATGTTGAGACAATGGTTGAGACACCTCCTTCTTTGTTCCTGAAGTGCTAGCCACATATCCTATACCTGATTTATCTCCAGCAGCTTTCTCTGACTGAAGAATCTTATCAAGAGTAGTTGTACCACTGTTCATCATCCTAACGGATTTTGTCATCTGATCAAGTTGAGATTTAAATAGTACAACTTCATTTTCCAGATCAGCTTTTTCATTCTCAAGCTGAGCAATCTGTTGCTTGTGACACTTGTTTTCTTGACAAATCTCAGCACTTTTTAAGCACAATTCTTGATAAGTAGATGCTAACTCCTCATAAGTTATTTCTCCATCACTATCATCATCAGAAACAACAGTTCCGTTAAGGCTCTAACATGCTTTGCTGACTCACCTTCACTTTCACTATCAGATTCAGACCAGGAAACTGACATGCCCTTCTTCTGCTTCTTCAAGAATGTGGGACATTCTTTCTTGACATGTCCATACCCTTCACATTCAAAGCACTGAACACCTTTATCCTAGGCAGTCTTCTCTTCATCTTTCTCTTTTGACTTGCTGATGTCAGAAGAGATGTTCTTGATTACTTTGTTGAACTGCCTTCCCAACATAACAATGGCCTGAGATAGATCCTCCTAGGATTCAACACTATTCCCTTTCTCTTCTTGATCATTTGACATCAAGGCTATACTCTTTGGCTTCTTTTCTGGTTCTTCCTCATTCAACCCAAGCTCAAAAGTTTGAAGAGATCCAATGAGCTCATCAACCCTCATCTTGCTGATGTCTTGTGATTCTTCAATGGCAGATACCTTCATCTTGTACTTATTAGGAAGGGACCTAAGGCTTTTCCTTACAAGCTTTTCATCTGACATTTTTTCACCAAGAGCACTGGATGCATTAGCTAGCTCAAGAACATTCATGTGGAAGTCATGAATAGTCTCATCTTCTTTCATCTTCAGACTTTTAAACTTCGATGTTAGAATCTGAAGTCTTGACATCTTAACTCTAGATGTTCCTTCATGTGTAGCCTTCAAAATATCCCACGCTTCCTTAGCAACTCCACAGGTATTGATCAGCCTGAATATATTCTTATCCACTCCATTGAAAATTGCATTTAGGGCTTTCGAGTTACCAAGGGCAAGTTCATCTTCTTCCTTGGTCTATTCTTCTTCAGGCTTCGGCTTTGAGGTTCCTTCTTTATCTTTCCCAGCATCATCCTTTTCAAACACAACAGGTGCTGTCCATTCTTTAATTATAGCCTTCCAAGCCCTGCTGTCCAAAGATTTCAAAAACGTGATCATCCTTGGCTTCCAATAATCATAATTGGATCCATCCAAAATAGGGGGTCTGTTGACAAATCCTCTAACTTCTTTGTCCATCTTTACACCAGAAAGTAACTTCCCTAGATCTCACCCAGAGACAGACAGGATGCCTGCTCTGATACCAATTGAAATTCTGGTATCAGACGTGTGATGTTAAGTGCGATGTCACAACAACACACTATGCACAATGGACAAAATAAACAGCAGAAGAACACACCAAATTGTTCACCCAGTTCGGTCTAACTACCTACGTCTGGGGGCTACCAAGCCAGGGATGAAATTCACTACTTGTAGAATTAAATTACAGACTCAACAACCCAGTTGACAATCTCCTAATCTTAATACCTACTAGTGACTTTCTACCTAAGAAACCACTTAGATATGAGAACACTACTCAATCCCTAAAACACTTCAAAGAATAACCTCTTTGAGAAACCTTGATCCTGCTTCACAGCTTTGATCAAGTTACACAACTCTCTATTGCTTCACAGCTTCTAAGAGAGGACAGAAAACAACTCACCTATTCAACCTAGAATGATGTATACAAAACTCGTACAAAATACTTAAGACACTCAGCCTATGCTCTTGATCTTCTCTCTATATTTCTGTACATTTTCCTTTGGTCTTGTGCGCTTTATATAGCAACCTGAATTGGCCTTGGACTCCTGCAATATCTGACTTTATTTGTTATTTAAAACTGAATCTTCAAAACAGATTTTCTCCTAAAATCTTTTTAAATCTTCAACCTTTTAAATCTCCTACAAATCTGCACCAAATCTCCTATGCAGCGAAGAATACATATCCCAAGATATCCGCATCCAATGAGACTACCTGCTCTCCACAATTCTAGCTAACACGCAAACCCTAACAACATCACAAAACCTGATGTTATTAATTCTGCAGATCTAATGTCACAACATCGCTTGTGACATCAGACATCCAAACTCTAGTAACTTAAACACTTAACACAGCCCAGTGTTAAGACTCAATGTTGTGACATCACCACCTTGACATCAAACATTGAACATACTGAATCTTCAAAACTGAACATACTTTGTTTTACCAAAATTCTAGCCAATCCAAGAAACTAACAGATATCACCACACAACAACTTCTCAATCACTGCTTGAGAAATAGCCCACTGAATTAGATAACTTGCACTTGAAGCAATCTCTTGATGGTTTGACCAAAATTAGGTCAAACTTTCATCTGAACTGGATCATGAACGAACAACCACATGTGACTTGAAACTATGTCCTTGCTTTGACAACCCTGCAAAACCCTAAACACAGAGAGAGAAGAACACGCAAACTGCAGCATATTTTTGGTATTTTGGTTAGAGGTTATATAAACATATATAAATAATAAAGCAAATGAGAAATACACAGATGCCTGGGAGAAACATAGATTGTGTTCTTGCTTGCCATGCAAAAAATGCAAATGAAATATGAAATCTTAGGGGTAAAAATTAGGGTATAACACCTTCAGAAGTAAATCATCAGAGTCACGCTCAGAGGCAGAATCCAAGAGAGCATTGCAGCAGTAACATATTCTCTTCTTAGAATCTTTCTGAATGTGAGTAGGTACAGAAGCAGACATGCTTCTTTGACGCAGAAGCGACTTTTGTCATACCAGAATAATGTTGCATATGGTCTCTATTAGAGTCAGAACCTGTTTGTTAAAACTTCATAATAAAAAACCGTTAGAGTACCAAAATTATTTTTACACAAATACTACCTTGTTATTATTAAAACTCATAGATAACCAGCAGAACCAAATCTTGTTATAACAATCTCCCCCTTTTTGATAATGACAAAACAATGTATTTTGATGAAACAATTTCGTACAAAAATAATCAATAGGTGATGACAGAGATACGTTTAGAAATAACTTCCCTTTATCAAGCTCCCCCTGAATCTAAGACTTATAAAAATCTTATCAGATTTAGGATAACAGACCCTGATTGGTCTTATTAGATCCAGAATAATGTCTGACTAAGTTTTTCTGAATATTTTGTCAAAGCTGATTCTTATCAATTATCAAAGCAGGTTCAAGGCTGGTTCTTATCAGATGCATCAGATAGTCATGATTGGTTTCAATATCGTTCCTGAAAAACATTCTAAGAAGGATTGTGTGTATTTATTATGTTAGAATGTCAGAATTATGATTCAGAGAACAAGATATTTTATCAAAATAATTTCTTCATTACTACTCCCTATTTTCTTTAGCTTCTCTCTGAGCTTCCAATCTTTCTTCTGCTTTCTGGATAAAGTGTTCTTTTGTTTGAACAGATAGATTTTTTATCTTTAGAAACTCCAAAGACATCCATCGATTGAATCGATTCCAGGTAGTACCCAGATCAGAAGGGTCAGCGCTAGAACTGGATTCATCAGAAAGTTTCTTGATTCTCCTAAATGCATTGTCTTTAAAAATAGAAATGAATTCATAAAGGTTAGGAGGGGGAAGATCAGAAGGTTGATGTTCAGGAAGTGTTTGGGTTTCTTCACTATAAGCAACTAGATTGGAAAGTGTTTGGTCAGAGTATGAATCTGAGTTTGTTTCTGGTGATGAAGTGTCAGGATTAGCAGAGATGGTTATTGCATTTATGTGTGGAAAGGTTGAGGATGTGGGTGATTGAGGGTTGGTTGTTGGAATAGGTTTTGTAGGAATTTCTTCAGAAATGGGTTGAGTGATGATGTTAGAAGTTAATGGTAAAGATATGGAAGGAGTTAATGGTAAAGATATGGTAGGAGTTAATTGACTGGAAGTGGTTTGAAAAAGTTGTGTAGATGGTGCAAATGATGGAAATATTTGAGATGATGGTGGTTCAGAAAGAGGGATGCATGAGGTTGTAACTATGGTTGAAAATATTGGAGGTGGTGTTGGAATAGATGAGGACACATTTCTATTAGTAAGAAGAGATGTAGTCATAGAAGAGTCAGAAGACTTACTTGTCGGTTCTGGATAGGATGCCAGTGAAGTATTATTCGTGCTGGCTTCACCCAGATGCAAACCTTTCTTTTGCTTCTTAACAATCTTCTTATGAGGGGTCTCATTATGAGGTATCTTCTTCCTCATCAGATCAGGGACTGTATCTGGTAGATCTTCAAATGAGAATCCATACATATCATATCCTTCAGCTTCACGTATCTTAATGTACTCCAATATAGCTTCTATAGAGTCATGCTTGGAGAACAGAGGAAATCCATTGATTATCATTCTTCTTGACTTCAAACTGTCCCAATCTGTAGCCATACTTGGTTCAACTCTTATCTCATTTATAATTTGCATCCGCTTCAGATTTCTGCTATTCAGAGGTGTTCCAATTATAATTTCTAATTCTTCTTTGAAATTCAACTTTTCCATATGATCAAGCATACCACTTTCAGTCAGAATATCTGTGATAAGTCTACCAAGAGGAATGTAGTTTTTAAGCTTCTTTACATCATTTCTAGTTTCTCTTATAGAATCTATGAGATAATTGAAGAGAATGGAAGGGAGGCAGATCTTTTCACCTTTCAGCAGATAATACAACATGTATTTTGGATCAGTGTTGATGAAGTCGGATGAACTTGATGAAGGTCTATGATGGATACAACCCAGAATGATCCTGAGCCAGACGCGATGCTCTTTAGACAGATCCTGAATCTTAAAGGGTGGCTTTCCATCAGATGATTGAGTGAAGATGGTTGGGTTTATAACTTCAGAAAGAAACTTTGACTTTGAATTCATTTTATAGACACGCTTTCCACCAGCGTTGTCCATTCTAAGTAAGGTAGCGATAGATTTCTCCGTGATGACAAATTTGTTTCCCAAAACAAAAGACACAATGAAGTGATCATCACCATAAGCAAATCTCCATAATTCCTTGATTAGGTTAGGGAAGATGGGACCGTAGAGACGATCAAAGTAATTTCTCCAACCTTGAGCATTCAGTTCCCTAAACAAATCTATTCCATTATCAAACAGGTTATCAACGTCTACCAACCAGTCACAAAGAACTTCTAATTCTTCAAAGCAGTTTGAGCAGTAGTAGAAACCATTTGGGATGATTCTGCATGTTGTGATTGTTGAGAGACGTTGTACACATTTTAATGTTGAGGATCCATTGATGGAGATGATGAAGTTACAGAACACAAAGGGTTTTTAGGGTTTCTAAGAAAAAAAGTGTGGGAAGTGAAAGAGTAGCGTAGTGTGTGATAGTGAGATAGTGAGTATTTAAACACAGAAGTTGATGATTACAAAAAAAATAGGGAATAATAGGGAGTAATTATTTTAAAACCTACTCTCACAAATTCACAATGCTCGAGGTGTCACTTCAACGGTAAGGTATGATTTGATATTGGACAAATGTCACAAGAAATCATAGTCGTCTATTTAAGTGAACATGTTTGATGTTCCCAAAATCAGGAATACCAAGAGGTATCTGACTAGACAAGTTTCTGATCAAGACATCTTCTAACATATAGAAGTATCTTTATTCAGAAAGACAAATAAATAAATCAAAAATATTTGCTTAACATCATAATCTCTTTTTACAGAAGGAGATTAAACATATTCTGATAAAATTCATTCTGGAAAAAAATCCATATTTAAGTTTTTTAGAATGAACTGCAATCTATCTTCAGTTAAGGGTTTTGAAAAAATATCAGCCCACTGATGGTCTGTATCTATAAATTTTAGAGTTAAAATCCCTTTCTGAACATAGTTTCTGATAAAATGATGTTTAATTTCAATGTGTTTAGCTTGATAATGTAAAATAGGATTCTTACTTAGGCAAATAGCAACTGTGTTATCACAGAAGATAGGAATGTTACCCTCGTGAATCTAAAAAATCTTCTAGTTGATTCTTCATCCAGAGTATCTGGGTACTGCAAAGTGACGCTGAGATGTATTCTGCTTTTGCAGAAGATAGTGCAATGGTTGATTGCCTTTTGCTTGCCCAAGAGACGAGGTTGTTACCCAGAAACTAACAGTTTCCAGAAGTACTTTTCCTTTCTAATCTGTCTCTGGCATAATCTGTATCACAATAAACAGATAGCTTGTACTATGATGTTTTCTTATACATCAAGCCAAGGTTAATTGTTCCCTTTAGATACCTTAGGATTCTCTTAACAGCTGTTAAGTGAGTTTCCCTTGGATCTGATTGGAAACGAGCACACAGACATACACTAAACAAAATATCTAGACGAGAAGCAGTCAAATACAGAAGAGAGCCTATCATACCATGATAGAGCTTTGATAAACCTTTTTACTTACTTCTTCTTTCCCTAGAATGCATGTAGGATGCATGGGAGTTTTTGCAGGTTTACTATCTGACATCTCAAACTTCTTCAGAAGTTCTCATGCATATTTGCTCTGATGAATATACGTTCCTTCTGGACGTTGATCAATTTGAATTCCCAGAAAGAATCTAAGCTCTCCCCCATCAGACTCATTTTAAATTTTGCCTGCATTAACTTAGAAAATTCCTTGCAGAAAGAAGGATTAGCAGAACCAAAAATAATATCATCTACATAAATTTGCACAACCAGAATATTATTCTTAAAGGTTTTGCAAAAGAGTGTAGTGTCTACTTTCCCTATGGTAAAATCATTTTCCAAAAGGAAATTACAGAGTCTGTCATACCAAGCTCTGGGAGCTTGTTTCAAACCGTATAATTATTTCTTCAGTTTAAATACATAATCTAATTTCTCAGAATTTTCAAATCCAGGGGGTTGATATACATACACTTCTTCAGAAATATACCCATATAAGAATGCACTCTTAACATCAATCTGATAAATAATGATGTTATGATTAACAGCAAAAGAAACTAATAAGAAAATAAATTCTAAACTATCAACTGGTTCAAAGGTTTCAGTATAGTTTATCCCTTCTTGCTGACTATAGCCTTGTGTAACCAGTCAAGCTTTGTTTCTTAGGATCTCGCCTTTCTCATTAAGCTTTTTATGAGTACCCATTTTGTTCCAATGACGTGGACACCTTTCGGTTTTTGAACAAGATTCCAAACATCGTTTCTAGTGAATTGATTCAGTTCTTCTTGCATGGCCAGAATCCACTCATTCTCCAAAAGAGCTTCATCAATTGATGTTGGTTATATGAGTGACACCAAACCCAGAAGAGTTTCTTCAAAAGGTTTGAATGATGAACGAGTTCTAACTGGATCATCTTTATCTCCCAGAATCAATTCTTTAGAATGAGAAGCCCTCAGTCTATTCTTCTTTTGATGAGATGGCCAAGTCATTTTTTATGGTGAAGTTGTATCTGAGTCTATAGTTTCTGCAGCTTTATCTTCTTCTTTAGAATCTTCCTCCTTGGATTCTGATAAAGTAATCTTCAAATCTACAAGTTTTTCAACTAGCTTTGACTTTTCAGGGTCAAGCTTATCATCAAATCTAACATGAATTGATTCCTCAACAATCCGTGTTTCTATGTTATAGATTTTGTAGCCTTTAGAGCGTTCAGAGTATCCTAACAATAATCACTTTTGAGCTTTGGAATCAAACTTGCCAAGATTCTCTTTACTGTTCAACATAAAACAAATATAGCCAAAAGGGAGAAAATAAGAGATGTTGGGTTTTCTATTCTTCTACAATTCATAAAGAGTCTTACCCAGAATAGTTCTGATAGAAATCTTGTTCTAAATATAACATGTTGTGTTTATTGCCTCTGCCCATAAGTGCTTAGCCATGTCAGTTTCTTGGATCATGGTACGAGCCATTTCTTACAATGTCCTATTCTTCCTTTCCACTACTTCATTATGTTGTGGAGTTCTAGGACAAGAGAAGTCATGGGAAATGCCATGGGAATCAAAAAGATTCTCAAAGTATCTGTTCTCGAATTCTCCACCATGATCGCTTCTGACTCTGACTATTTTGCAATCCTTCTCTATTTGCACTTATAAACAAAAGGTAGAGAACACAGAATGTGACTCATCCTTGTGTTTCAAGAATTTTACCCATGTCCAACGACTATAGTCATCTACAATGACTAATCCATATTTCTTACCATTAATTGAGGCAGTTTTCACTGGACCAAAAAGATTAATGTGCAGAAGTTCTAATGGTCTAGAGGTAGAAACAACATTTTTCGCTTTAAAAGAGCTTTTGGAAAACTTGCCTTTCTGACAAGCTTCACAAAGAGCATCCGGAGAATACTTCAGATTTGGTAAGCCTCTGACTAATCCAAGCTTATTTAGCTGAGAGATCTTTCTTATGCTAACATGGCCCAAACTTATATGCCATACCCATTGCTCCTCATTTACAGACATTAAGCATTTAACATTCTGGTTCTTAAGATCAGAAAGTCTGATTTTGTAAATGTTGTTTTTCCTCTTTCCATTAAAAAGGATTGAGCCATCCTTCTAACTAATAGCCTTACAGGACTTTTGATTGAAAATGATATCATAACCATTGTCACTAATTTGGCTAATTGACAATAAGTTATACATCAAACGAGCGACCAGAAGAACATCAGTAATAGAAGGAAGTTCACCATTACCAATAGTTCCAGAGCCAATGATCTTACCCCTTTGGTTTCCTCCGAAACCAACGAAGCCTCCAGGCTTAAGTTCCAAACTTTGGAACATATGTCTTCTTTCCGTCATGTGTCGTGAGCAACCACTGTCCATGTACCATGATTGGTGTTTCAACTAAGCTGTTAAGGATATCTCTGAGTCGGAGTCTGAATCTGAATCTGGTTTTGATATCATTTTGTCTTCTGGTTCTCCAGAGACTTCAGCGTTAATTGTTGTTGCCACTAACGCATCATTAGTCTGTTCTTCATCAGAATCTTCTTCTTCAGAATCAGAGTCATCCCAAGTTACCATGAGTCCCTTCTTGACTTTGGTGAAGTTCTTATTAGGCTTCTTGTCTTTCTTAAGCTTTAGACACTCATTCTTGTAATGACCTGGCTTATTACACTCATAGCAGATGACTTCTTTTCTAGAACTTTGCCTATTTTGTCCAGATGTTGGGTCAGAACGACCGTTGTTCCTTCTTGATCCTCTGAACTTCCTCGCCTATGTTTCCATAGTTTGTTGATCCTTCTAGAGATAAGTAATAACTAATCTTCTGAGTCTTCATCAGAATCTTCTTATTCTTCCTCGGCTTGATAAGCCTTTGCCTTTTTACGTTTAGACTTAAAAGAAACTGATTTACTCTTCTTCTGAGGTTCATCTTCCTCCAGCTCTATCTCATGACTTCTTAAAGAACTAATAAGTTCTCCAAGCCTTATAATGTTCAGATCTTTAGATAGCTTTAGAGCAGTTACCATAGGTCTCCATTTCTTGGGAAGACTTCTGATAATCTTCTTGACATGATCAGCAGTTGAATATCCTTTGTTTAGCACTCTGAGTCCTGCTACCAGCATCTGAAATATTGAAAACATAGTTTCTACAGATTCATCATCATCCATCTTGAAAACTTCATATTTCTGGATTAGGCCAAGAGCCTTTGTCTCCTTTACTTAAGCATTTCCTTCATGAGTCATTTGTAGGGAATCAAAAATGGACTTGGCAGTTTCTCTATCTGTTATTTTCTCATACTCAGTATAAGAAATATCATTCAGCAGTATAGTTCTTTCCTTGTGATGATTCTTGTAATCTTTCTTTTGTTGATTAGTCATAGCACTTCATGACACTTTTACTCCTGCAACATCAACTGGGTGAGTGTAGACATCGACTACAAGATCCCAAAGATCTACGTCGTAGCCAAGAAAGAAAATTTCAATTCTATCTTTCCAGTAGTCAAACTTTTCACCATCAAAGATTAGTGGTTTGGCACTGTAGTGATCTTTCTCTTCTGGAATAGGATTAGCAACAACCATGATGTCTAACATAAATACTGGATCGGTACTGAACACGGTGAAGTGTTGATAAAATTTTTATCGCAATCAGAATTGGAGCTCTGATGCCAATTCAAGGTGTGAGAAAAGCACAAGAAAGGGGGTTTGAATTGGGTTTTTAAAATGAAAGCTTTTTATGAAACTCAAACAGAAATCACAAAGAACCTAAACAAGAGAGAAAGACACATGATATATCCTGGTTCACTTGAAAACTATCAAGCTAATCTAGTCCACCTGCCAAGGTGATTTTGCCTTATATCCAAGGACTTCATCCAATATAATCAACTGATTACAATCTGCACTAGCAACCGCTGGTGACTAACAACCACAAAGACTAACTGTCTAAGTCTTCTTAAGGATTCTGACCTAACTGGTCCCTTAAGGAATTATAAATAACAGTTTGTGAAAGATAAATGTTTACAATGAAATGCTTCTACTCAAGTAGATATAAACACAATGAATATCTTAAAAAGACTTAAAGAAAGTTTGCACACAGTATGAATTTTTTGTTGTTGTGTTCTTGAGTTATTGTGTTGTGGTTCTTCACCTCTTTCTTCAAGTTATCAAGTCCTTATATAGCCAGTAAAAGATCTGTTGGAGGGAATATGAGGAATATCCTTGAGTGAGCTGGCGACTTGAAAGAATGTCGTTACGTAGGGATGAAAATCGTACATAAAAGTTGTCCTTTTCACCACAAAACCAGGGTAGTGGAACGTTTTGATATGTACTATGTACTATTTCCTTCGTAAACTTTTGATCTTATCTTCTGTACATCAAAGGCTTCTGGATAGAGATGT
Source organism: Lathyrus tuberosus (assembly GCA_022829125.1). NCBI lineage: Eukaryota > Viridiplantae > Streptophyta > Magnoliopsida > Fabales > Fabaceae > Lathyrus > Lathyrus tuberosus. The sequence goes on along the minus strand of JALAZF010000503.1, from coordinate 2,197,535 downwards.
TTAAAGCATTAGTAGAAGAGTTGATCACTAGGTCTTCAGAGTCTTAAGTCTTCAGAGTCTTCAGAACTTGTTCACCAAAACCTTGTCTTCAGAATCTTTAGCACTTAGTCTTCACAGCCCTTTGTCTTTAGAAACTTAAGTCTTCAGAGTCTTCAGAACTTTGTTCAGCAGAACCTTGTCTTCAGAGTCTTTAGCTCTTAGTCTTCAGAAGAGAACAACTTCAGTAGCTAGAAAGCATTGCAGCAGCAACATATTGTCTTCTTAGAATCTTTCTGAATGTGAGTAGGTACAGAAGCATTGCAGCAGAGTCACGCTTAGAGGGAAAATCCAAGAGAGCATTGCAGCTGCAACATATTGTCTTCTTAGAATGTTTCTAAATGTGAGTAGGTACAGAAGCATACTTACTTCTTTGACGCAAAAGCGACTTTTGTCATACTAGAATGACGTTGCATATGGTCTCTATCAGAGTCAGAACCTGTTTGTTAAAACTTCATAAGAACAAACCGTTAGAGTACCAAAATTGTTTTCACATAAATACTACTTTGTTATTATCAAAACTCATAGATAACCAGCAGAACCAAATCTTGTTCTAACACCAAAGAGTACCAAGTAACATCATCAATTGATTCAAACGTAAAAAGAAAAGCCATAATACAATAAGTATTTAGTTGGAATTGAACAATGTGACATCATCAGTTGCAAAAAGTAATTATAGTACAGAATTTACCCCATTTTAGGGATGTAACAAATTTAGAGGGAAGGGCAAACATGACTTTTCCAGAACATCAAATTTTCTTATATTATAGATTGAAATATTAAATAGTTGAAATATTTAATAGACTAAATATTTAATAAATTAGTTTATCTCAACTATTTAAATAAACATTTATATTGATAGTTTATTGCATCTATTTAAATAAATACTAATATTAATAGTTTATTTCAACATTTAAATAAATATTAATATTAATAATTTATTTTAGCTATTTAATTCTTCAACCATGAATAAGTTATTTATTTTTAATAATTGATTTAACCTATTTAAATAAATATTAATGTTAATAGATTATTTCAACTATTTAATATTTCAACCATAACTAAATTATTAAGCTTATTAAATTGTTTATTTCAACCAATTAAATAAATATTAATATTAATAGTTTATTTCAACTATTTAATGTTTCATTTGGTTAAATTATTTAGTTTATTAAAGAGTTTATTTCAACTATTTAAATAAATATTAATATTAATAGTTTATTTAAATTGTTTCTAATTTATTTATTAGATCGTTTATTTCAACTATTTAAATAAATATTAATATTAATATTTTAATTCAATTATTTAATGTTTTAAATTGTTAATTTATTTAGTTTATTAAATAGTTTATTTCAATTATTTAAATAAATATCAATAATTCATTTCATATATTTAATGTTTCAGCCATAAATAAATTATTAAGCATATTAAATAGTTTATTTTAACTATTTAAATAAATATTAATATTAATAGTTTATTAATATTATTTAGTTTATTAATTAATTTGTTTATCAAATATTTGGCTAAATTACAGTTTTGGTCCCCCTATTTTATCTAACTCATGAAATTAGTCTCCCTATTTTGTCTGACTCACGAAATCAGTCCCCTTATTTATTTTTTAAACAGTTTTGGTCATACATGCCCATTTTTCATCCAAAAAAGGTTGATGTGTTGATTTTTTAATATGTGGCATTAATGTGATGACGTGGCATCAATACAATGATATTTTATTCATTAATGTAATTTTTATTTAATAAAATAAAATAAAAATTATTTTAAATGATATTTTAATCATAAAATATATTTTATTAATCTATGTAATGTTTAATTAAAATATTTGTGAAAAAGAAACGCAGCAGCTCGTTCGACACCCAGAAAACCCAACGAAGACGACGATCATAAGTGAAGATGAAAATCCAGTATTTGGTTCGAAACCCAAAAAACGACCCCCATTGAATACCAAAACGAACCCTAACTTCACTAGGTATTCTTTATTTCATTTTGTTTATGGATGGTTCTAATATGGTTGTTGTTGACCAAAACAAATATAAACCCTAACTTCAATTTTAATGTCAAACAGGGGTGGAATGTCGTTTTCTTATGGTGCATCCTCATCTTGTACAAAGGAAGGTCTGAATTTTTTTCAAATTGTGTTTTTTCGAACTAATTTATGTACTGATATGCTAGTTGTTAGTAGTGAAAATAGTTGTACTGATATGTTAGTTCTTGGTAGTGAAACTTGTTGTACTGATATGCTATCGAAAATGGTTCTAATATGGTTGTTGTTTGTTCATTTGGTTTCGGTGTGGGCATGTTAAGATAAATGTACATAGACTTAGAATTAATCATGGAGGGAGTCTACTTCATTATCCTTACAAGTTATTTATAGATGAAAGGTAGATGAACTGAATTAGAAATGAAGTGTCGATTTGATGTCATATATGGAGATATTCGAAGTAATAAAGTCATTAGGTTATGTAAGAGTCAAATGTATGTGGTATCACGATCCTAAGTTTTCACTTGAGCGTGGACATAGACCTATTAACAATGATAAATATGTTCTGAAATTTGAGGAAGATATGAAAGGTTATGATTGTGTAGATATTTATGTTGAACATATAGTATATGAACCTAATAATGTAACAGAAGATGAAGTAAGGGAGTATGTTGAAACTCAACAAGCAACAATAAATGTTGACTAAGATGATGAATTCCACTTTGAGGATAAGGATGAAGACCATGTTGAGGAGACTGAAGAAGTCCAGCCTAAGCAGAGAGAAGACGTTCAGAGTAATCAAAGTGAATATGTCAGCGAGGAATATAAATACTTTCTTCAGGATGATAATGATGATTTGGGTGATAGTGAATTCGATGAGCTAGATGGAGATGATTGGGATTAGACACAAAAAGTACCTAGCCATACATTCATGCAACAAGGCAATTAAACAAACAATGTCTCTCCAACACAACAACCAACAAGAGCATCTGGTTTTAAGGATGAAGGTAAGAAAAATACACAAGAAGGGGGATTGAATTGTATAAGTCCAAATATCAAAACTCTTTTCTTCTACTATTTTTGAACCATCAGATTATGAACCAGGTTCAGAGTCTGATATCAGAGTGAGAATAGTAGCGAAAAGTTTACTTCCTTTTTCTTAAATCTACTTCAGAACATAAATTGTCAAGCTCATATTTTGATGCAGGTAAGAGACTGAATCAAATCAGAGTCTGACTTCAGAGTATGTTTGCACAGCGAAGTATAAATGCAGAAGTAAATAAAGAGACACACAATATATTCTAGTTCCTCTCAACCGAGAGTAGTCTAGTTCTCTGGCAGTACAAGATCTTTTAAATAAAATTATACTAATTACAATTGCTTAATCCAACAACTCAAGACTTCTTGCTCAATCCCACGGAAAGAGACTTATACTCAAGCTCGCAAGCATGAGACTTCTTTTCCTAAACTACTCTTTTAAGACTTCCTGATCAAGACCTCAAGCATGAGAATTCCTTTCCTGAACTACCCGTTTAGGACTTCCATCTCAATCATCCAGATCGAGACTTTCCGATTTGCCGGCAAGCATGATACTTCAATGCCTAAACATCCAGTTCATGACTTTTTTCTCTGCCCACAAGCATGAGACTTCAATTGCTCAATCACATAGAAATAGACTTACTCTGAGCACAGAGGCTAGAGTCTTCAAATTCTCGTAACATAGGAATATGATACTAACTTTGTGTTCATAAATGTGCTTCTTGGATAAGAATATACACAAATGTTTACACTCTTAAGAATATTTGAATTGTTTGTTCCTGAGTGTAGAAGAATGAATTTTTCATTTTTCTTCTCTCCTTGCACAAATTTTCATCTTGTTGTGCCTTCCTGTTCTTGATCATATTCCCATATTCTTTCTTCAGAATATATCGGAATCTGTCTCACTCTAATCTAACACACTTAACCCTTCTAGTTATAATATTTTGAAGTGTGTTTCTCTAATATAGTTTTCTGTAAAACGCATATTCTCTCAACTTATTTCATTGAACTGGTATCACATCTATCTGAACACAATCACGAAATCTTCAACTCATATTCATTCTCTTGAGAGGTAGAGGTTCAGCTCAGAGAGATGTTCCAAGAACTCTTTTGAATCATATCTTTTGAATGTTTTCATTCTTCTTATTTAAATAGATACTAAGAATAGATTTGTTAAAGATTGAGACTACCATGGTACAGATAGCTGTTGAAGGTCTTTAGCTGATGAACAATATAGTGAGCTAAAACTCTGCAAGCATAAAGAGATTGAGAGTAGTAGAACATAATTCTGAAAAGTTGGAGAGAGAAGATTCTAAAAACCTTACTTTATGCTGATTAGACATAAAGTAGTGTACTGTTGTCACGTGATATTATATGGATAACCTCTGATTGGAGTCTTCTTGTAGACGTTTATTGAAGCTTTGCTCAGATTCATTGTTATCCTTATACTTAACTTTCTGAATCAGAGGCTTTTTATAGAATAAGTTAAAGCATGATCAGAAGTTAAAGTATGTCTTCAGAACCTGGTTTGAATTTGACTTCATACTCTTGATTTTACAGGTTCTAAGTCTTATCTTCATCATAGTCTTGATCAGAACTAGTATGGATGATCACTTGAAGAGTTGATGACTTGATGTAGACAAGTTCCTTTGAAGCAGTATCTTCAGAATTACTGATGAAGCTTATTCAAAAGATGCAGAGTCATTCCTTACAATAGAGTCTGCTTACTTCAAATGATCCCAGTCTTCAGAGCTGAGTTGATCTTTGAATTCCAAGTAAGCTTAGGTTCAGCATCTGAAAGACTTGAAGTTGACTCTTCAGAGTCTAAAAGCTTGGTTCTGATCCTCGAGATTTAAAACAGTTTTGCTTACCTTTAATGGTTCTTCGAAGTGATTAACTTGATTTATATCAAGGTTAATGTCTTTTGATCCTACACACTCGAATAACCATTAGTAAACCCTACTGTTCTTTCAATACTTTGTTATCATCAAAGCCTTTTAAGATGATGAACAAATCTTGTTCTAAAAATCTCTCCCTTTTTGATGATGACAAACGAATGTATTTAAGAACAGTGTTTTTTATTTAATTAACACAATCTAACATCACAGTCTAAGGTTTGTAAGTTCCCCCTAAGTCTCATAGTCCATTAAGACGAGGTTTGTCAGCTCCCCTTAACTCCTTATCTATGTCAATTTAATATTATAACTTTAATCAACAAATTCTAACAATAGGTTGAGGTTTTTAAGCTCCCCCTGAGTTTGACAAACTTTAAGTCGAGGTTTGTAAGATCTTCCTTTGGTCTGACAGTTCATTAAGGTAAGGTTTGTAAGCTTTCCCTAATTCATGTCTTTGTTAATTAAGTTTATCAGTTAAGCCTTGCAAAATAAATTCCACAAAATTTAAATACAAATTATAAATAACTTAAAGCTTATAACTCAGAAGCTGTTAAGGAAAAATGTTCAGGTTCTGATGCTTTTCTCTTCTTAAATACTCTATGCATTTTCTCCCCCTTTGTCATTATCAAAAAGATTTTAAAAGAAAGATAAAAACAATAAAACTAAAACAATTTAAAAAGCACAGAATGTTGACAGAGTTTAAAACACGACAGAATTTTGAAACACACAAAAGACCAATTTAAATCTTTAAAAGCAATTTGACACCAAATTGAAAACAAAATAAAAACATTTTAGCCAAATAAATTCCTTACTTTTGATGGTAAATCACTACCGTTTTAGTTTCCAAGAAGTAATTATAATTTAGCATTGCATGCTTAATTAGTGATTGGCTTTGAGAATTTCAAAGAATAGAAATTGAAACACACAAAGTGCTTGAACTTCCAAAATTCTCATTATAAAAGCACACAACTTTATTTAAGTCATTCGTAACCTGAAATTTGACCTCCCCATTTGCTTTTTGCATAAGCATGAGCATTCGCATCGCTGACATACACACTAACACATTTTTCTATGTGGTTTTATTGCAGGAATATTCAGGTTTTCCAAGCTCGATTAATCGCATCCTCACAAGGTCGTCACATCATCAACACAAGCAAAATATAATGGTTTCCATGCCTATTCATCAAAGCAAAAGGTCAAAAATCAGAACCATGGCCATATCTCCTTTTTTAAGTAAGATTGGTCAAGTTTTGGCTGTTTTAACCGGTTAACCATATATGGTTAACCGATTAACACCCTTTTACAGCGCCAAATTCAGCTTTTGAACAGCTGTTAATCAGTTAACCTTATTTGGTTAATTGATTAACACCTGTTATTTCCGCAAAAAATCAGCATTTTCATCACATGGAAGCAACTCTCTCCACTCTCTTTTGGTCTACTTTATTCTATCATTGTGTGGAATATTCTAGACATTTCAAGACCCTTCAATACACTTGCTACCATGCAACATTTCCAATCATGACTACCATGCACTCTTGCTTCTAAACATGTGAACCATTGGATTTTGGACTTGCATTGGAATTGCTCCATCGAGTTAACAAATAACTAACTGAGTCAACTTCTGAATCAGTGAGTTAGATGTAACTAACTCCAAAGCAAGTTCCAAAGCACATTCCAAACCTAGCCACACCAAACCTCCACTCTATATAAAGAAACCTTCACATTTGTGAAAGGGGATTCAACCATTTTCACTCTTTTCACTCTCAATTCTCTCTCATTTCTCTCAATTCTCTCTGATTTTTCTGCAACTTCTTCACATTCATCTGTCATACCCTAAATTTTGACCACCAAGATTTCCCATCATTGTGCAAATCATCACCACAATATGGATATACCATCATGAGTCATCAATCTCCTCAAAGATGGGTGAGCATTCACCGTAATCAAGAATTAGGGTTTTGAGCCCTCTTAGAGCACTTAGACAAAGGATCAATCAAGGAATGACATGATATTCAACTTATCTAACCTCTCAAACACATATAAAGGATCAAGAGGACTCCCACATCAAGAATTAAGCACAAGGTTGCCACATTCCAAGTGGATCAAGCCTCAAGATCGCCAGTGTCATCAAATTAGGGTTTTGGTCGACCAGGGCCTCCAGATGGAATTTTTCATTTGGGCATGAGCCAATGCTTCAATGCTTCAAAACATGACCCAAAATGCTCAAAGGTACCTTATGGACCCAATCATCAAGTCAATTTAACCTCTGTGGATGCATTTACCAAAAATCAGGAATTAGGGTTTCTTGACCTAATTCACCCCTAAGTTGACTTTTGGGACCAAACCTGAGCCAAGACCTCAAGACATGATTTGAGGGCCTCCAATACTCTACATCGATCCATTTTCAACAATTGATTAACCCAAGAAGCTTGGTTCACAAGTTTCAATTTCACCAGGACCACAATTAGGGTTTCGAGGAAAAAGTCAACTATATCTTTGACTTTTAACCAAGACATGCTCTCAAACCTTAGGAAATGATTTAATACACCCTATAACACCTATGGAATCCATCCATTAGGTTTGATTTAGGTGAAGGACTTGATTTAACAAAGGATCACACCGTTTGGATTTCATCCGATAAAAAGTCAACTGTGCACAAAATCAAGTTTGACTTTTTGGATTTTTTCACAAATATGGTTCCCCTAAGTCAAAAATAATGTTAATGTATGGTATTGAACATCATTCATCAAGAAAAATTAAGAAAAATGAGGTTTCTTGCAAATGGGCAACCATGAGAAACCAAAATTTTTCTAAGTTATGGAACAAAATGGCTTTGGTACCAACTTTGCAAGGTCATAACTCCTAAACCACAAGGCCTTTTTCTCCCATTCAAAGCTCAAATGAAATTCCATCTAACATACTTTAAAAATGCCAACTACAAGAGATTCCAAATCCTCATGGATTTTGAGTTATGGATTGATCAAAATCACAAAAAGTGAAAATGGCCACTTTTTCAAACACTTAGTGAAATTTTCAAAAAGTCAGAATCTGCCTTACTTTTTCCAAAATATAGGGGCATTTTTCACCTTGATCCAAGCTGAACCAGGTCCAAGGGTGAACATCAAAGTTGAAGTATGTCATGAGGGCTTTCCAACAAGTACCAGATTATCTTCAAATTCAATTTGAGTAGGGAGATACAACCCTTGGAACATGGCATCATGAACTGATTTTTACAAGGCAGATTTTGTGCATTTGCTCGATTTGGCCAAATCAGATAACTCCAAGCCTTGTCATCTATTTGGACACATCAGAGGATAAAAACCAAGGGGAATAATCTGATCCCTAAGCCTCCCAAGTCCAAGAATCTACACATAGCCATAACAAACCTAAAAGGCAAAAAAGTGCAAAAGACTCCAATTTTGTTTCCAAACATTTAATGGATCCATCAAGATGGAATGGACTGACACATTCCTAACTGAATGAGTCAAGAATCAGCACTGAATCAAAGAACCATAGGCCTGTGCCCTAACCTCAAGTCAATGGCTAGAGGAGACTAAAGATTCCCTTGGATCAACATTGGCCAAAGGCCTGAACCAGCTGCCATTCACTATTGCTTGCAAAACAAACTTGTTGCATTATAAATAGAGCTTATTTGTGCTCAGTTTGAGTACACCAAAGCACTACAACTGATGCTTTCCTCAAAATCTCTCTCTTTAGGCCAAAATGCCTTCTTTTGCAAGTCATCTCTGAGTTTTTGAGTTAGAGAGAAATTCCACCATAGCTCATGATCCAAACACATTCAATATGTCATATCTAAGCTGTCTAAACACTCACTTGTGATCTGAAACACCAAAATCAAAAAATCAACCTCCAAAACCTCAAATTTGGACTTTTCTGCATTTTCCAAGCCATGCCTTATTCAGTTACTTCCAAAACCAAACAAGGCCTCAAACACACTCCAAATATCATCCTCAAACTGTCCCAATTGGTTCCCCTCATCCAAAACACCATTTAAGAGAGTTACCATATTGGTCACTTTTGCCCCTTTTGCAAGAAAGAGCTAAAACTTGTTCCTGAGGATTCCAGCTGGTTTTGATCATCCTAAAAGCTTATAAGTGTCATACCCCAAATTTTTACCACCAAGATTTCCCATCATTGTGAAGATCATTACCACAATATGGATGTACTTTCATGCCTCGTCAATCTCCTCAGGGATTGTTAGGCATTCTTCAGTCAAGGTATGTCGTCCATCAGAAAACTCCAGTCAAGATCATCTTCGACAGAAGCTCAGGATGTCCAGAATTCAAAGTTGGTAGAAGGATAGCGGTCGTCATGTTTCAATGTAGCCCTTTTTACCTGAAGTTACCATTTTCTAAACTTTGTACACACTCTATGTAATCACGCGCTTGGCTGATTTCCATCCTATCAATAAAATTTGAGCCCTAGTGCTTTTGTTTGCAATTCTCATTTGTTTTAGCTTTATAGAACGACATTTTAACATGATCAACGATTCTTGAAACGAAACAAAAATGAATTTACTTGTCAAATTTTTTCTGCTTTTAATTAAAGATGGCAATTTATTTTGACTGTTGAACATCAAAAGAGCATCGATCGCTTCTCCAGAAGTAATCGAACCTCGAAGTGCAGAATCAAAGTACTTCTTCTAAACCAGTGTGCCTGAATGAAGGATCAGCTAGGTCAGATGCGATTATTCCATCTGACATTCTCGGCCGAGTTCTTACCTCCTAAGCCCGACCAACGGTTGTTCCCCGCAGGGACTATCTCTCCTAAGTAAGGCAGAATTGCTATCGTGAACAAGTGATACTTTACATCTCCCAGTGTGGCCGAGTATCCAGTTGTGTTCATCTACTAGTCTGTATGTCGCGTCAGTTGTGTCAACATATACATACATACATCATGCATTATTGATTTACATTCATAATCATGTTGCATCACCAGCACTCTAGTCGGTCTTATCCCCTAGTGATAACGGTCCTCTCAATCAAGTTGTCAGCTCTTTCCTCGTCAGGAGGGGAACTATCTAAACGATCTCTCCTCCAATTTATTTCTGGATTAGAGACAGTCCTAGACCACTTTGATAACTTGAACCTCTGAAAGGCCAGAGAACCTTCAGCCAACGTCACTCTTCGCCATTGAAGATGATGTCTTCGCTTTTCCGGATTAAGGAAAATCCCCAGAGAAAGCCTCTTAATCTGAGATTTGGCAATGCAACCGTTTTTCTCCAAAAAATCTGCTGACAAAAAGGTCATCAGAACCTCAAAATTGGATCACATCGTATGGCATTTCTCCAAGAAGATCCCGAGAAAAGTATGATGAAATACCCAAGCAAAAACAGTCTCTCAAGGGACTCGTTTTCCCCAGTAGAATCAACAAATGGCATCTCCAACAGAGAAGTTTGTACACCTCTACAGCTCAGATGACTGGGTTCCCCAGCAACTCTGACATCAAATTTTTTCCATCAAATGGCATCTTCCCAGGAAAATTCGGCGAGAAGTTTGAGGAAAACTGCTACGCATAGCGTCCCTTGTCAAGAAGTTTATTGAAAAAAGAAACTGAGACCAGTTCCTTGGTAGGAAACCAGGATCGATGGGAAGTTTATTTCAGAAACTAAGACCAATTCCTTAGTAGGAAACCAGGATCGAGGGGAAGTTTATTTCAGAAATTAAGACCAGTTCCTTGGTAGGAAACCAGGATCGAGGGGAAATTTACATCAGAAACAAAGACCAATTCCTTGGTAGAAAACCAGGATCGAGGGGAAGTTTATTTCAGAGACTAAGACCAGTTCCTTGGTAGGAAACCAGGATCGATGGGAAGTTTATTTCAGAAACTAAGACTAATTCCTTAGTAGGAAACCAGGATCGAGGGGAAGTTTACATCAGAAACAAAGACCAGTTCCTTGGTAGGAAACCAGGATCGAGGGGAATTTTATTTCAGAGACTAAGACCAGTTCCTTGGTAGGAAACCAGGATCGATGGGAAGTTTATTTCAGAAACTAAGACCAATTCCTTAGTAGGAAACCAGGATCGAGGGGAAGTTTATTTCAGAAATTGAGACCAGTTCCTTGGTAGGAAACCAGGATCGAGGGGAAGTTTACATCAGAAACAAAGACCAGTTCCTTGGTAGGAAACCAGGATCGAGGGGAAGTTTATTTCAGAGACTAAGACCAGTTCCTTGGTAGGAAACCAGGATCAAGGGGAAGTTTGCCTTTTCTAAGTATCATTGCTTAGCAAAATAATATGAATGTGTAAGCTACCATTCATAACCGCCATCAAAATTTCGGGTATTCCGATATTTAATCCTCTTGCACCCCGAATGCCCGAATACCTTTGCCATTCACACCTTCGGGTCCAAGAAGATTAAATAGGAGCATCTATCATACCCCAAATTTTGACCACTAAGATTTTCCATCATTGTGCAAATCATCATCACAATATGGGTGTATCATTATGCCTCATTAGTCTCCCCAAAGATGGGTGAGCATCCACTACAATCAAAATTAGGGTTTCAAGCCCTCTCAGAGTTCTTAGACAAAGGATCAATCAAGAAATGACATGATCTTCAACTTGTCTAGCCTCTCAAACATTCCCAATGGATCAATAAGACTCCCACATCAAGGATCATGCACAAGGCTACAACATTCCAAGTGGATTAAGCCTCAAGATCGCCAGTGTCACCAAATTAGGGTTTTGGTCGACCAGGGCCTCCAGATGGAAATCTTCCTCTGGGAATGAGCCAATGCTTCAAAGCATAACCTAAGATGCTCCAAGGGACATCATGAACCCAATCATCAAGTCAATTTAACCTCAGGGGATGCATTCACAAAAAATCAGTAATTAGGGTTTCTTGACCTAATTCACCCCTAAGTTGACTTTTGAGACAAAACATGAGCCAAGACCTCAAGAGAGGATTTGAGCGTCTCAAATACACCACATTCATCCATTTGCAACAATGGATTGATCCAAGAAGCTTGAGCAACAAGTTTCAATTTCATCAGAACCACAATTAGGGTTTCGCGGGAAAAGTCAACTGTGCCTTTGACTTTTGACCCAGGCATGCTCCCAAACCTTGGGACATGATTCAATACACCCTATAATACCTATGAAATTAATCCATCAAGTTTTATTTAGGTCAAAGACTTGATTTCATAGAGGATCGTGCAGTTTGAAGTTCATCTGACAAAAAGTCAACTGTGCACAAAAGTCAACTTTGACTTTTTGAGATTTTTCACAATTATGGTTCTTTGACCCTAAAATGATGTTAATGTGTGATTGGAATCATCATTCATCAAGAAAAATAAAAAAAAGTGGGATAACTTGTAAAAGGGGTAACCATAAAAACTTAGAAATTTTTCTAAGATATGGAACAAAGTGGCTAAGGTACCAACTTTGGAGGATCATATCTCCTAAACCACAAGGCCATCTTTCCCCATTCAAAGCTGGATTTGTAGCTCTCATGGCCATCTACAAAAGCTTCAACTACACCTCACTCCAATTCATCATGGATTTTGAGTTATGATTGGGTCAAAATGGCTGAAAACATGAAATGTCATTTTTTCCAACACTTAGTGAAATTTTCACTAAGTCAGAATCTGCCTTCACTTTTTTCCAAATGTAGGGGCATTTTTTACTTGGATCCAAAAGGTATCAAAATAAACTATGATCACACATATGTTGTATCATATGAGAGCTTTCCAAAATGGCCAAGAACTTCACCAAACTCAATTTGAGCAAGAAGTTATGACAGTGGCAATATGCCTTGCTGCAACTGTCATAACAAGGCAGATTTGGGAGTTTTGCTCGATTTGCTCAAAATTTGCAAAGGGCAAGCAAGTCTATCCATCTGTACACCTCAAGGGGAGACCAAGCAGGGACAAACACTGGTCCATCAGCCTCCTATGTCTTTGGAACCAAAAGTAGCATGTCAAACCTAGAAATGCCTAAAAGAGGGACAAGACTCCAATTTTGTTTTGGAGCATTCAATGGATACACCAAGGTGGCATGGACTGAGCCATTTCCAACTAAATTCAGTCAAGACATATCCAAGACCAAGGGAACCAGCAGCCTGTGCCCTAACCTCTAGTCAATGGCTAGAGGAGACTTGGATTCCCATTGATCAACATTGGCCAAACCTCTGCTGCAGTTGCCATTCACTGTTGCAGCCAAAATAAACTTGCTCTACTATAAATAGAGCTCATTTGTGATCAGTTTGAGTACACCAAAGCCATCAAACAAATGCTTTCCTCAAAATCACCTTCTCACTTCCAAATTTGCCTTCCAAAGCAAGTCACTATCGGGTTTTGAGTTTGAGAGCAATTCCAACCAAACCAATCATTCACACACCTGATAAACATCATATAGAGGTGATCCAAACACTCACAAGTGACCTGTAACACCAAAATCTCAAAATCACCTCTCAAAACCTCAAAATGGGACTTTTGTGCATTTTTTAAGCCATGTCTTGATTCAGTCACTTTCCAAACCAGATAAGACCTCAAACACACTCCAAATATCATCCTTGAACTGTCTAAATGGTTCCATACATCTGAAACACCATTTGAAAGAGTTGTTATTTTGGCCACTTTTGCCCCTTTTGCAAGAAAGAGCTCAAACTTGTCCCTGAGGTTTCCAGCTGATTCCAACCATCCTAAAAGCTTCTAAGAGATCATTTAAGGGTGTCCAAAGCATCAAATCATTTCTGGAACAAAGCCCTTGGCAGATTGCACAAAAGCTCCAAAAAGGGGTAAGCATAACAACTTTAATTCTTTGAATCATGCTTTCCTTTGATGTCCACTAATCATGCATCTCTTATACATGTTATATGTGTTGTGTTTGCACCAATTTATCATATAATTCATACCTGTACCAAGAGATAGCACAGAAAATGCAAATTATGGCCTATTTCAAAACCACTATCGGGTTTTTCAATAGGAGCATAATCTGGAAAAAAAAACACCACTACCATTGGATTCCTTGTGAAATTCTAGGCAAGATAGACCTAAATTTTGTCCCAATCCATGGAGAAATGATAATGTTATGGCCTTCACGTTTCTAACCAAAATCTTGCCTTGCCTTGCCTTGGGCCAGGCCAAAAACAAGGCAAGCCTTGTATATTTGTGGTTGCGTTTCAATCAACGGATGTACCACCACCCCAGTGGTAAGGCGCGCGCCCTGTACACAAGAGGTCTGGGGTTCGAATCCCCCTCGCCCCAGATCCTCTTTTTTACCACTTTTTTCATATTTTTCATATTTTACTATTTTTCATATTATTTTTAATGATTTGAAAAATTAATAACTCCTTCAATTTTAATTATTTTTTATTGGTTCTTTTTGCAAAAAATCACAAAAATGTTGAAATATTTTATCCCACAAAAAAATAAAATTTGTATTATTTATTTAATATAATTAGTATTTTTGTGAATAAATTCATTTTTAATTGTTTTTAAACATTTAAAAGGGAATATTTACCTTGAAAATCAAAACCAAATGAGTTTTAATTCATCTTGTGATTAAAACCTCATTTTTCAAACCTTAAACAAAAATCACAAGTGGTTTATTCAAACTTATTTGGTATTTTTTATCATTTTATTGATTTTCTTTAAATATTTACTTTTAAAGGAAAACAAATTTAGGGTTTCTTTGATTTTCACCCAAACAAAACTTTTTAAATAACCTTTGGGCCTCTAATAGAGTGTAAGACTCATCCCTTGTAAATAAAACCTTTTTGGGCCTGAATGCATTGTATAAGACCCAGTACGTTAAAGAAATCTCGGCGCGATCGTCATTTTTCAAACAAAATCATTTGGGCCTCTCCTTGAGTTGTAACCCCATCTTTTTTTTAAATCACCTTTGGGCCTCTAATAGAGTGTAAGACCCAAACCTTTTTTTAACCAAAACTTTTGGGCCTCACTGCATTGTATAAGACCCAGTACGTTAAAGAAACCTCGGCGTGATCGCCAGTTCAAAAATCAAATCATCTGGGCCTACCCTCGTGTTATAAGCCCCATTCCTTTTCTTTAAAACAACTTTGGGCCTCTTGAGAGAGGGTAAGACCCATCCCTTTGTACATAAAACTTTTTTGGGCCTCAGTCACTTGTATAAGTCCCTGTACAATTTCAAAACAACAGTGCAGTCACTGATAAAACCTTGGGTCTCTCCTTGAGTTGTAAGCCCCAACAATCTTTTCAAAGTACTTTCTCCTTTGATTTTGAATATAATATTGTTATCAAAGCTTTCTTTGTTGAACAAACTAACAAAACAACATGGAAGCTCTACAACCGAGTAAGTGTTTACCCGCTTTCATATATATATATATATATATATATATATATATATATATATATATATATATATATATATATATATATATATATATATAACTGTATTGTGGGGCTGCTCACTGTAAGTCTTCTTTCACATCCTTTTATATACTTGTCAAATATCAACTGTGTAATACTAGTATATTTAGAGTTTTCCCCGACAACTACGTCTAGCACTAGGTAAAGCCCTGTTGGTCACTCTTAAATACAAATAAAACTAGATCCCCAATAGGATTACCAGATACAGTCTTCCCTCCTCTTGGGGTTAAACAATATGGAGACGTGAAAGGCAGCATTCTCGGTGAAACCTTTCTAAGACTGTCGCCCTTAGAAATTGTCAAAGAAACTCTAACTCCCCAGAGATGATCTATTCTCCGTGAATGGCATCTCTTGAGTTTCTTCCAAATTCTCGGACTTTCCTGGCTTGATCTATTCTCGGTGAATGGCATGTCTTGAACTTCTCGAGGTTTGGGGACCCACGGGCTTCTTAAAAGCATCCCCGCCTCCTCTTGGGCGTTGTACAAGGATCCTTCGGCTTCTTAAAAGCTCTCATGCCTTCTCTTGGGCTTAGTACAAGGACCCAGAGACCTCTATAGGTATAGGAACAGAACCTAGTCATCAATTTGCTAGAGCTGCCTTTCTGAGTTAAGTGTCAGACAAGTTAATGGGTTGACCTTCATCCCTTAATATACCAGTCTTCTCTTGGGCATCATACAAAGATCATTCACTATCTGAGAATCAATTTCTGACAACACCAGTAGACTTGGACAATCTCAATACCCTTTGGATTTCCCATTTCCTCAAAGAACATGAAATAACCCTGATCCTCTGATCAGTACCAAAGCACAACCTTACCTTTAATCTTTCCCAGCATGGGTCAATTACTGTAAACTCACATAAATTCTCACCAGAGAAAAGAACTCAACTGTCATAATACAATAAAAATTCCAACTCAGACCATTTTATTGTCATCAACCTATCGGAGCCTCATGGTATCTGACATCCTTCATAAGAACTGATTTTCTCTTTTATCCAACATACTGGACCTGTCACTAAACTGAAACAGTCACCAGCATAGATAACCTCCTCTTGGGCTTTGTACAATGATTCTCCCCAGTGGAGCTAACCTTTTCACACTCTCTTGTTGAGTATAAAAGACTCTCTTGTTGAGTCAAACACTTTAGCCTCCATCTCGGGCTTCGTACAAGATAGAAAATCACTCTCTTGTTGAGTATAAAAGACTCTCTTATTGAGTCAAACACTTTAGCCTCCATCTCGAGCTTCGTACGAGATAGAAAATCACTCTCTTGTTGAGTATAAAAGACTCTCTTGTTGAGTCAAACACTTTAGCCTCCATCTCGGGCTTCGTACGAGATAGAAAATCACTCTCTTGTTGAGTCAAACACTTTAGCCTCCATCTCGGACTTCATACGAGATAGAAAATACTCTCTTGTTGAGTATAAAAGACTCTCTTGTTGAGTCAAACACTTTTAGTCTCCGTCTTGGGCTTCATATAAGGCACGGAAAAATACTCTCTTGTTGGGTATAAAAGACTCTCTTGTTGAGTCAATAACCTGTCAAACAGACTCTCTTGTTGAGTCAATTCCCTTTTAGCCACCATCTCGAGCTTCATACAAGACATATAAAACACCCTCTTGTCGGATCAATAACCTTCTCTTAGGTTTTGTATAAACAAAACCCCTGGTTGAGTCAATCAACCTTTTAGCATCAAAGTCATGCCTTGCTCACAGCATACAAACATCAACAACTCCTCTTTAGAGATGACAAATTCTCTCTCATCCAACCCTTCAGCTTCACATCTTGGGCTTTGAACAAGACACAAACCACCTTTAGCTGCACGTCTTGGGCTTTGAACAAGACACCAAAACAACCTTTTTCCTCCCATAGAATAGGAGGAACTACGATCGCTCTGATTTCCCTGTTTCATCAAACAGGAATACGTAGGCATAAGATTGAAAAAATCTTAGCGAGCATACTAATCAAAAACCCAAAATCTAGTATCTCCACCAAATCAACCTAAAAGCATCAAATCTAAACACATTACCAAAAACCTCACAAATAATCCAGACACTGTGTTCTTAACAAAATAACCAAAGATTGGGCCCCACATCCACATTGTAGCGCGGTTTTTGTGGTTTCGAATCACTATCGCTTTGGTACTATAGTTCGATTCATTTTTTATCCTATTGAAGCTGATGAAGGAAGGGAGATAGATGTCTTCAATTAACCCTGCTTGCATACTGAGGTTAAACAGTCAAAACTGTTGGTTTACAGATGCGGCTTTAGTTCGTGGGCCTCTCTCTGCTTATTTTGTTCAGAACGAAATATCGGGACTGTTCATGGGGAATTTGTTGGGATACTGTGCTAGATTGGCTAAAGGTAGGGGACTTTGGGTTTTTTTGATTAGTGTGCTCGCTAAGATTCTTTTTCAATCTTATGCCTACGTATTCCCGGGGTAGGGAAATCAGAGCGATCGTAGTTCCTCCTATTTTATGGGAGGAAATGGTGTTTTGGTGTCTTGTTCAAATCCTAAGACATGAAGCTAAAGGTGGTTTATATCTTGTTCAAAGCCCAAGATGTGAAGCTGAAGGGTCTATTTGTATCTTGTTCGAAGCCCAAGATGTGAAGCTAAAAGGGTGTTGACTTTTAGAGAGGATTTGTCATCTTTAAAGGGGAATATTTGATCTGTTTGGCACAACTGTTGGGTGAATGATTATAAAGGAGAATTACTTTAACTGAGATATGTGAATCCAGCAATGCCATAATTTCCTTTATATGTGAATTCAGTTTAGAGCAATGCCATCTTTCCTTAGGAATTTCTCATGCTAAAAGAGGGACAGTGGCGTGGATGTAAAGGAGTTATTGATTGTTTGTATACTGTGAGCAAGGCACAAATTTTGATGCTAAGAGGTTGATTGACTCAACCGGGGTTTTCTTATACAAAGCCTAAGAGGAGGCTATTGACCCAACAAGAGGGTGTTTTTATGTGTCTCGTACGAAGCCCGAGAGATAGGCTAAAAGGGTTGACTCAACAAGAGAGTGCTTTTATATGTGTCTTGTACGAAGCCCAAGACGGAGGCTAAAAGGTTTTGACTCCACATGAGGGTCTTTTATACTCAACAAGAGAGTGGTTTTGTATCTCGTACGAAGCCCGAGATGGAGGCTAAAAGGTTTTGACTCAACAAGAGAGTCTTTTATACTCAACAAGAGAGTGATTTTGTATCTCGTACGAAGCCCGAGGTGGAGGCTAACAATGTTAGACTCAACAAGAGAGTCAGAAAAGGTTAACTCCGCTGGGGAGAATCATTGTACAAAGCCTAAGAGGAGGCTAGGGTTACTGTTTCAGTTGAGTGATAGGTCCAGTATGTTGGTTAAAAGAGAAAATCAGTTCTTATATGGGTAATGTTATACTCATGGATTTGATCTGAGGACCGGGATTATTTCTTGTTCTTTAAGGAAACGGGGAATCCGAAGGGTATTGAGACTGCCCAAGTCTACGGGTGTTTTCTTCCTATTTTTAAAAGGAACTTGAGAATGTCTTCGAGACTCAAGGAGATTAGACTGTCCAAGTCTAGAGTTTTATCTTTTGTACTATTTTTAAGAGAGATCAAGAGACAGTATGTTCGCCGTAGAAAGATCTAGACTCTTTGAAAGACTGTTCTATTAAGATGACTAATTTCTATTCATATACCTTTAAGAGGTCATCGGGACAATTTGTACGAAGCCCAAGAGGAGGCGAGAAAAATTTTTAAGAAGCAGAAGGGACAATTTGTACGAAGCCCAAGAGGAGGCTATCTTCCCGAAGGAAGAATCATTATACGAAGCCTAAGAGGAGGCTGTGAAAACTTCTAAGAAACCGACGGGTCCTTGTACAATGCCCAAGAGGAGACGGGGATGCTTCTAGGAAGCCTGTGGGTCCCCAAACCCTGAGAAGTTCAAGACATGCCATTCATAGAGAATAGATTAAGCCAGGAAAGTTCGAGAATTTGGAAGAAACTCAAGAGATGCCATTCACGGAGAAAAGATCATCTCTGGGGAGTTAGAGTTTCTTTGACAATGTCTAAGGGTGACAGTCTGTGAAAGGGTTCATCGAGAATGCTGCCTTTCACGTCTCCATATTGTTTAACCCCAAGAGGAGGGAAGACTGTGTTTGGTAATCCTATGGGGATCTAGTTTTGACAGTATTTAAGAGTGATCAACAAGGCTTTATTTAGTGCTAGACGTAGTTGCCGGGGAAAACTCTAAATAACTATACTAGTATTACACAGTCGATATGAGTTTATGAAAGAAGACTTACTGTGAAACAGCCCCACAGTACAGTTATATACATATGAAAGCGGTAAATGAAAGCGAGTAAACACTTACTCGGTTGTAAAGCTTCCATGCTGTTTGGTTAGTTTGTTCAAGAAAGAAAGCTTTGATAACAATATTATATTCAAAATCAAAGGAGAAAGTGCTTTGAAAAGATTGTTTGGGGCTTACAGCTCGAGGAGAGGCCCAAGGTTTTATCAGTGATTGCACTGTTGTTTTGAAATTGTACAGGGACTTATACAAGTGACTGAGGCCCAAGAAAGGTTTTCTGTACAAAGGGGATGGGTCTTACACTCTCTCAAGAGGCCCAAAAATGATTGAAAGAAAAAGAATGGGGCTTATAACACGAGGGTAGGCCCAGATGATTTGTTTTTTGGAACTGGTGATCGCGCCAAGCTTTTGTTTTAACTCAGAGGGACTTATACAATATCTGAGGCCCAAAATTATTTTGGTTAAAAGGGGATTGGGTCTTACACTCTATTAGAGGCCCAAAATGATTTTGAATGGGTCTTATAGCTCGAGGAGAGGCCCATATGGTTTGTTTTAAATGGGCGATGAACGCGCCGAACTTTTGAAATACAACGGGACTTATACAACATTTGAGGCCCAAAATAGGTTTGTATTTACAAAGGATTGGGTCTTACACTCTATTAGAGGCCCAAAGTGTTTTTTAAAAAGTTTGATGAGGGTTGAATTAATCAAAACCCTAATTTGTTCCCAAAATGTATTTTAATTGAATAAAAAATTCAATTAAAATGATCACAATTGTTTAACATGTGGAAAAAATATTGTGATCTTAGATTAATGTTTCAAAAATCATGTTTTGACCTACAAAATGATTAGAAATCATAAAAATTTGCAAATCAAGAAGGAAAAAATATTTTAAATGTCAAAATCAATTAAAATATTAATTCTTGGCAAAAATATCAATTATATGAAATAAATAATATTTTTGGGATATTTTGGTAAAATAAAATATTTTAACATTTTTGTGAATTATTAAAAAAAAGAATCAACTCAAAATCATTAAAACTCGGAGAGAAATTAATTTTTGAATCAATTAAATAAAATCACAAAATTCAAATATTCAAATATTTGAAAAAGGGCGCCAAAAACATGGCAAGAACACGCGCCCTTCCTCTGTTTCTGCAGATTTTTGTTTTCTATCCAATCTCACTGAATACTTGATTATAACATGCAATCTACATATCAATCTACTCGTTTCAACCTCACGATCATGTCTATGGTCTTTAATTTCATTTATTTTAAGCATGGAATAAGAAATCAAAGAGAAACCTCAAGAACCCTAAATTCTGCACGAAGGTTCAGAAATTCCATGCACAATTCATACAAAGCAATTGATTGAGGGTAAACACTCTATGCATGATTATGAACATATGGCCAAATTATTGTGCAGCAAAAAATGCATGGATCATAGAGTTAGAAGATCTCATGCTCACCTCTTGCAGCTGGTGATCGTGTTTTGGGTTAGAGGTGTTACAGCTAGGTTCCAATGATCTGGATAGCTTCCCTAGGTGCCATGGAGTGTGTCTGGATGCTTGGAATGGATTGAAATGATCTGGAACTTGAGATGGTACCCCAACTGCAAATCTGTCAAAGGTTTGAGCAATTGGCTAGTGATTTTGTATTTTGGTGTTCCAGATGTTATGTGAGTGTTTGGATCACTTCTATATGATGTTTATGAGGTATGTGTGTGATTGGTTTGATTGGAATTGCTCTCAAACTCAAAACCCGATAGTGACTTGCTTTGGAAGGCAAAATTGGAGTGAAGAAGGAGATTTTGAGGAAAGCATCTGTTTGATGGATTTGGTGTACTCAAACTGAGCACAAATGAGCTCTATTTATAGTAGAGCAAGTTTGTTTTGGGATCAATAGTGAATGGCAACTGCAGCAGAGGTTTGGCCAATGTTGATCAATGAGAATCCAAGTCTCCTCTAGCCATTGACGAGAGGTTAGAGCACAGAGCTGTGGTTCCCTAGTTGTTGGATCATTCTTGACTGAATTCAGTTGTAAATGTGTCAGTCCATGCCACCTTGGTGCATCCATTAAATGCTCCAATCTAAAATTGAAGTCTTGTTCCTCTTTTAGGGATTTCTAGGTTTGGCATGCTACTTCTTGTTCCAAAGAATTTGGAGGCTTGGACCAGTGTTTGTTCCCTTTAGATTTGATCCTCAGATGTGTCCAAAGTGATGACAAGGCTTGGAATTATCTGATTTTGCGAAATCGATCAAAAGTGCAAAATTCTGCCCAGCCTTGGCAGTTTTCAGCAAGGCATATTGCCATTGTCATATCTCATGGCTCAAGTGGAATTTGATGAAGTTCTTGGCCATTTTGGAAAGCCTTCATATGATATAATAACTGTTTGATCATAATTGGTTTTGATACTTTTTGGATCCAAGTGAAAAATGCCCCTACATTTGGAAAAAAGTGAAGGCAGATTCTGACTTAGTGAAAATTTCACCAAGTGTTGGAAAAAAGTGACATTTTCACTTTTTGTTATTTTGATAATTCCATCACTCAAAATCCATGATGAATTGGAATGATGTGTAGTTGAAGCTTTTGTAGAGGGTAATGAGAGCTACAAATCCAGCTTTGGATGGGGAAAACTGGCCTTCTGGTTTAGGAGTTATGATCCTCCAAAGTTGGTACCTTAGCCACTTTGTTCCATAACTTAGAAAATTTTCTAAGTTTTTTATGGTTACCCCTTTTACAAGTTATCCAACTTTTCTTGATTTTTCTTGATGAATGATAATTCCAATCACACATTAACATCATTTTAGGGTTAAGGAACCATAATTGTGAAAATTCTCAAAAAGTCAAAGTTTGACTTTTGTGCACAGTTGACTTTTTATCAGATGAATTCCAAACTGTGCGATCCTCTATGAAATCAAGTCCTTGGCCTAAATCAAACTTGATGGATTAATTTCATAGGTATTATAGGGTGTATTGAATCATGTCCTAGGGTTTGGGAGCATGTCCTAGTCAAAAGTCAAAGGTACAATTGACTTTTCTCGCGAAACCCTAATTGTGGTTCATATGAAATTGAAACTTGTTGATCAAGCTTCTTGGATCAATCCATTATTGTAAATGGATCAATGTGGTTTATTAGAGACCCTCAAATCCTCCTTTGAGGTCTTGGCTCATGTTTTGGCCCAAAAGTCAACTTAGGGGTGAATTAGGTCAAGAAACCCTAATTCCTGATTTTTGGTGAATGCATCCCCTGAGGACAAATTGACTTGATGATTAGGTTCATGATGTTCCTTGGAGCATCATAGGTTATGCTTTGAAGCATTGGCTCATGCCCAGAGGAAAATTTCCATCTGGAGGCCCTGGTCGACCAAACCCTAATTTGGTGACACTAGCGATCTTAAGGCTTGATCCACTTAGAAGGGAGAAGCCTTGTGCTTAATCCTTGTGTCATACCCCAAATTTTGACCACTAAGATTCCCCATCATTATGAAAACCATCATCACAATATGGGTGTATCATTATGCCTCATCAATCTCCTCAAGGAATTGTTGAGCATTCACTACTATCAAAATTAGGGTTTCAAGCCCTCTCAGAGTTCTTAGACAAATGATCAATCAAGAAATGACACGATATTCAACTTTTCTAACCTCTCAAACATCCACAATGGATCAAGAGGACTCCCACATCAATGATTAAGCACAAGGTTGCTCCCTTCTAGGTGGATCAAGCTTCAAAATCGCCAGTGTCACCAAATTAGGGTTTTGATCGACCAGGGCCTCCAGATGGAAATTTTCCTCTGGGCATGAGCCAAAGATCCAAAACATAACCTAATATGCTCCATGGAACCTCATAAACCCAATCATCAAGTCAATTTGACCTAAAGGGATGCATTCATCAAAAATCAGGAATTATGGTTTCTTGACCTAATTCACCCCTAAGTTGACTTTTGTGACAAATCATGAACCAAGACCTCAAGACATGATTTGAGGGTCTCTAATATACCATATTGATACATTTGGAACAATGGATTGATCAAAGAAGCTTGAGCAACAAGTTTCAATTTCATCTGAACCACAGTTAGGGTTTTGCGAGAAAAGTCAACTGTAACTTTGACTTTTGACCAGGACATGCTCCCAAGCCCTAAGACATGACTCAATATACCCTATAACACCCATGGAACATGTCCATCAAGTTTGATTTAGGTCAAGGACATGATTTCCTAAAGAATTGCACAGTTTTGAATTCATCTGATAAAAAGTCAACTGTGCACAAAAGTCAACTTTGACTTTTTGAGATTTTTCACAAAAATGGATTTTTAACCCTAAAATGATGTTAATGTATGATTTGAATCATCATTCATCAAGAAAAATCAAATAAAATGGGATAACTTGTAAAAGGGGTAACCATAAAAACTTAGAAAAATTTTCTAAGTTATGAGAAAAAGTGGCAAAGGTACCAACTTTGGAGGATCATAACTCCTAAACCATAAAGCCATTTCTTTCCATCCAAAGCTTGATTTGTAGATCTCATTGCCCTCTACAAAAGCTTCATACTGACCTATGTCCAAATTCCTCATGGATTTTGAGTTATGGAGTTATCAAAATCAAGAAAAGTCACTTTGTTCCAACACTTAGTGAAAATTTCACTAGTCAGATTTTGCCTTACTTTTTTCCAAATGTAGGGACATTTTTCACTTGGATCCAAAAGGTGTCAAAACCAAATATGATCAAACAGTTGTTGTATCATATAAAAGCTTTCCAAAATGGCCAAGAACATCACCAAATTCAACTTGAGCCATGAGATATGACATTGGCAAGTTGCCTTGCTGAAATCTGCCAAGGCGAGGCAAAATTTTTCACTTTTGCTCGATTTGCCAAAATCAGCCAATTCCAAGCCTTGTCATCACTTTGGACACATCTGAGGATTGAATCTAAAGAGGACAATCACTGAGCCAAGCCTCCAAAGTCCTTGGAACAAGAAATAGCATGCTAAACCTAGAATTGCCCAAAATAGGGACAAGACTCCAATTTTGGATTGGAGCATTCAATGGAAGCATCAAGGTGGCATGGACTGAGCTATTAGCAACTGAATTCAGTCAAGACTTATCCAAGACCAAGGGGACCAGCAGCCTGTGCCCTAACCTCTAATCAATGGCTAGAGGAGACTTGGATTTTCATTTGCCAACATTGGCCAAACCTACTCAGCAGTTGCCATTCACTATTCCTTGCAAAACAAACTTGCTCTACTATAAATAGAGCTCAATTGTGATCAGCTTAAGTACACCAAAGGCCTACAACACTTGGCTTTCTCAAAATCCACTTCTCACTCTCAAAAATGCCTTTCTTAGCAAGTCACTATCGGGTTTTTCATTAGAGTGCAATTCCACTCAAACTAATCACCCACACACCTCATATACATCATATGTGAGCTGATCAAACACTTAAACAACATCTGGAACACTGATTTCTCAGAATCACCAGTCAATTGCTCAAGGTTTTAACCAAGTCGCAGTTGAGATGCCATGAAGTGATCCAGTCAATTTCCATCAAGTCCAAGCATTCAAACACACTCCATAGGGTGTAGGGAAGCTGTTCAGATCATCACAATTCATCTGTAACACCTCCAACTCAGAAATCAATTTGCTCTTGCTGTCACGACCTAGAGGTAAGCCTAAACTTGGTCATCTCTCAATCTATGCATATTTCCTCGCACAATACTTTTGCCAAATGTTCATAATCATGCATGGAATGTTTCCCCTCAAGTAATTGTTTTGTTTGAATCATGTATCAAAAATCCCAGCCTTCATGCAGAATTTAGGGTTCTTGAGGATTTATCGTGATTTCTTGTTTTATGCTTAATTTAAATGAAATTAATTGTCATAAACATGATCGTGAGGTGAAAACGAGCAGATTGATATGTGGATTGCATGATATAATCAAGTATTCAGTGAGATTGGATAGAAAATGAAAATCTGGGCAAAGCTGAAAAACGCGTGTGTTCTTCAGCTGTTCTTGGCGCCATTTTCACAAATTCAAATATTTGAATTTTGTGATTTTATTTAATTGATTCAAAAATTAATTTCTCTCTGAGTTTTAATGATTTTGAGTTGATTCTTTTTTTAATAATTCACAAAAATGTTAAAATATTTTATTTTCCCAAAAAATCCCAAAAATATTATTTGTTTCATATAATTGATATTATTGCAAAGACCCAACCCTTTGTAAATACAATCTATTTTGGGCCTCACTTATTGTATAAGTCCCGTTGTATTTCAAAAAGTTCGACGCGATCATCATCCGTTGAAAAATAAACCTTGGGCCTACCCTCGAGTAGTAAGACCCATTTTTTTTCTTTAAACCTATTTTGGGCCTCTAATAGAGTGTAAGACCCAACTCCCTTGTACATTAAACTTTTTGGGCCTCACTTATTGTATAAGTCCCTCTGTACAAGTGAACGGCGCGATCGTCGCCTTTTAAAAAATCAATTGGGCCTCTCCTTGAGCTATAAGACCCATTCAAAACTTTTGGGCCTCTAATAGAGTGTAAGACCCAATCCCCTTTTAACCAAAACAACTTTGGGCCTCAGATATTGTATAAGCCCCTTTGCGTTAAAAGAAAATCTCGGGGCGATCGCCATTT
Organism: Lathyrus tuberosus; assembly: GCA_022829125.1. Lineage (NCBI taxonomy): Eukaryota > Viridiplantae > Streptophyta > Magnoliopsida > Fabales > Fabaceae > Lathyrus > Lathyrus tuberosus. The sequence goes on along the minus strand of JALAZF010000503.1, from coordinate 2,171,273 downwards.
TAAACGAAAAAATCATCTGGGCCTACCCTCGTGTTATAAGCCCCACTCTTTTTCTTTAAACATTTTGGGCCTCTTGAGAGAGTGTAAGACCCATCCCTTTGTACAGAAAACAATTTTTAGGCCTCAGTCACTTGTATAAGTCCCTCTGTACAAATTCAAACAGTGCGTTCACTGATAAAACCCTGGGCCTCTCCTTGAGCTGCAAGCCCCAAATCTTTCTTTTTCAAAGCAATTTCTCCTTTGATTTTGAAATATACTGTTGTTTTCAATCTTTCTTTGTTGAACAACTAACCAAACAGCATGGAAGCTCTACAACCGAGTAAGTGTTTATATGCTTTCATTTACCGCTTTCATATACATATAACTGTATTATGGGGTTGTTTCACTGTAAGTCTTCTTCCATAAACTCATATCAACTGTGTAATAATAGTATAGATATTTAGAGTTTCCCCGGCAACTACGTCTAGCATTAAGCCCGTTGATCACTCTTAAATAGTCAAAACTAGATCCCCATAGGATTACCAGACACAGTCTTCCCTCCTCTTGGGGTTAAACAATATGGAGACATGAAAGGCAGCATTCTCGGTGAACCCTTTCATAGACTGTTACCTTTAGAAGTTGTCAAAGAAACTCTATTCCCCAGAGATGATCTCTTCTCCGTGAATTGCATCTCTTGAGTTTCTTCCAAATTCTTGAACTTTCTTGGCTTGATCTATTCTTTGTGAATAGCCTGTCTTGAACTTATCGGGGTTTGGGGACCCACATCTTCTTAAAAGCACTTGTCAAGAAACTCTACTTCCCAGAGATGATCTTTTCTCCGTGAATGGCATCTCTTGAGTTTCTTCCAAATTCTCGAACTTTCCTGGCTTGATCTATTCTTTGTGAATAGCCTGTCTTGAACTTCTCGGGGTTTGGGGACCCACAGGCTTCCTAAAAGCATCCCCGCCTCCTCTTGGGCATTGTACAAGGACTCGTCGGCTTCTTAGAAGTATTCACAGCCTCCTCTTAGGCTTCGTATAATGATTCTTCCTCCGGGAATGATAGCTTCCTCTTGGGCTGCGTACAAATTATTCCTCGGCTTCTTAAAAGTTTCCAGCCTCCTCTTGGGCTTCGTACAAATTGTCCCGACGACCTCCTAGAGGTATAGGAACAGAAATCAGTCATCTTAATAGAACAGTCTTTCCAAGAGTCTACTACCGTTTCTCAAAGCATAGTACGAAAGATGAAACTCTAGACTTTGACAGTCTAATTTCCTTGAGTCTCCAAGACATTCTCAAGCACCCTTCAAGAATAGGAAGGAACCCCGTGGACTCGGACAGTCTCAATACCCTTTGGATTTCCCATTTCCTTAAAGAACAGGAAATAACCTCGATCCTTGGAACAAATCCATGAGTACAAACAGTACTCATATAAGAACTGATTTTCTCTTTGAACCAATATACTGGACCTGTCACTCAACTGAAATAGCACCATAGCCTCTCTCTTAGGCTTTATACAATGATCCTCCCCAGCGGAGTCAAAAACCTTTTAGCCTCCGTCTTGGGCTTTGTACAAGACACAAAACACTCTCTTGTTGAGTATAAAACACTCTCTTGTTGAGTCAAACCTTTTAGCCTCCGTCTTGGGCTTTGTACAAGACACAAATCACTCTCTTGTTAAGTATAAAACTCTTGGACTCCATCTCGGGCTTCGTACGAGATACCATAGAGGACTCTCTTGTCGAGTCACTTCCCTTTTAGCCTCTATCTCGGGCTTTGTACGAGACAGATCAAAAATACCCTCTTGTTGGGCCATTAGCCTCCTCTTAGGCTTTGTATAAGGAAAACCTTTTAGCCTCCTCTTAGGCTTTGTATAAGAAAACCACTGGTTGATCCAATCAACCTTTTAGCACCAAAGTTGTGCCCCGTTCACAGTACACAAACATCAACAACTCCTTCCCCTTCATCTAATCGCTGTAAGCGGCAAGCCTCTGGATCATCTACATCCATGCCACTGTCGCTCTTTTAGCATGAGAAATTCCTAAGGAAAGATAGCATTGCTCTACACTGAGTTAAAGTCTTCTCCTTCAGGTTAGAAATCCCCTATAAAGGAAATTATGGCATTGTTGGATTCACAAATCGCGGTTAAAGTAATTCTCCTTTATAAACAGTTGTGACATACAAACCCCTCTTTAGAGATGAAAAATTCTCTCTAAACTCAAACCCTTTTTAGCTTCACATCTTGGGCTTTGAACAAGATACAAACCACCTTCAGCTTCACATCTTGGGATTTAAACAAGATACAAACTACCTTTCGCTTCACGTCTTGGGCTTTAAACAAGACACCAAAACACCATTTCCTCCCATAGAATAGGAGGAACTACGATCGCTCTGATTTCCCTGTTTCAGAAAAATGGGAATACGTAGGCATAAGATTGAAAGAAAAATCTTAGGGAGCACACTAAACAAAAACCCAAAATCCCATACTTTCATACATTCGTCCTAACATCTTAACCTCCCACCAATCGACCGGACACTATTTTTAATAAAATACACCTAAAAGAGACCCACAATCTTTGTAGCATCTGTAAACCAACAGTTTTGACTGTTTAACCTTAGTTTGCAAGCAGGGTTAGTTTGAGACATCTATTTCCCTTCCTTCATCAGCTTCAATAGGATAAAAATGAATCGAGTTGTAGATACCAAAGAGCGGTAGTGCTTCGCAACCACATCCAAAATCGCTCGCTGCAGAAAAAATGGAGACTTCATTGGGGATGTGTCATTAGGATCTATCTCACCTTTGTAGCGAGATCTTGTTCTCTTCCCATCTATTTGGTGGAAACCTTAAAAAAAAAAAGTGGTGCCCACTGTGGGGTCGGTCTTTCTTTCTTTCTGGGATAGGACTCTTTGTTGACTTCACTAGGATCTTAGGTAAATAAAAAAAACCCTTTAAGTGAGGAAGGAACCACATAATGGCATCTCCGCCGGGGAGCCATTTTCTGTCAGAAACATAAGATTCATAGCTCTTTAAAGTCTAGGACTTTAGGACAAATATATATATTGCTTTTCCTAATTGATATATGTGTTTATTTTTCTGCTAATGGGAATGTGTGTTATGCCGCATGTGGAAAGATTGAGTATACACTTAAGATAAGTGATGGCGATGAGGTCGACCATCAACCTCAGTGGAGGCTTCCCAATGCAACCTATTCCCTCTCATAGGAAATGGGCCGATTGTGACGTCTGAGAAGCTGAGGAGCCAACCCTTTTGTGCTGCATTCATGCATTCATTTAAAAAAACATTAAAACATTCAAAAAATTTCTCTTCTAGTATCTCTGTCTTTTCAAAATAAACTAAGACTGTGATTGTAAATATCAGAGAAAAGGATTGCGCTAATGGATTTCGGTAGAAGGAGAACTCATAAGTACACCTTCAGGATTCCAAAACTAGAGGATTTAAAAGGTTTGGCGAGGATGGTCACAAACCAAGAGGCTTTCAGAGCCAAGTATGGAGGTTTGCTATCTCTGTTAAGAGTCCATGTGATTGAGGGAATCATGGATGTGCTTATTCAGTTCTACGAACCGGTCTATCATTGTTTTACATTCCCAGATTACCAGCTAGCATCAACGCTGGAGGAATATTCTTATCTGATTGATCTACACATTACCGATCAAGCTCCATTTTCTAGACTGGAAGAAATTCCAAAGAATCAGACCATTGCAAGGGCAATTCATTTGGACGAGTCCGAGGTCAGGACTCACATGACCACTAAGGGTGGCATACAAGGTTTTCCAGCCCAGTTCTTGACAAAGAAAGCCCTGTACTTTGCCAGTATCGGGAACGTGAGTGCTTTTGAAAGCATCTTTGTTTTACTCACCTACGGGTTATTCTTGTTGCCCAACATTAATAACTTCGTCGATATCAACTCCATTAAGGTTTTTCTCATTGGAAACCCTGTACCGACTTTGCTCGCAGATGCGTATCATTCTGTACACTTAGGGAATTTGTACAATAGATGGGAGATCACATGCTACGTACCTCTGCTTTATAAATGGTTTATCTCTCACTTGCCTAAGTTTGCTGCTTTTTGGAATCACAAGAGTGCCTTACGTTGGTCGCAGAAAATCATGTCCCTCACCAACTCTGACATAGATTGGTGTAATAGGTTTTATGACGGAATCAGGATCATTGAACGTTGTGGAAACTTCCCCAACAAACCCCTTATAGGAACTAAGGGAGGAATCAATTACCATCCAGTTCTCGTTCGTCGTCAATTTGGATACCCGATGAGGCACGTCCCCCGGAATGCTCATCTGGAAGGTCTTTTCTTCAAGGATGGAGAAAGTGACAGAGCACTAAAGACAGAAATAGTGCATGCTTGGAAACATGTTCATAAGAAAGGACAGGAGTCTCTAGGAAAACCCGACTGTGTCTCGGTGGAGCCTTATCTCCACTGGGTGCAAACTAGAGCTCTCAAGGTAAAGATGCCTTATCCTCATCATGGAGTTCTTCCACCGAGGGAGTCTGTCATATACTTCATGACTGAAACTGAAAAGCTCCAGGTTACTCTCAACAAAGTTCAACAGGAGAAGAGGTCTTGGAAGAACAAGTACCGCACCCTCAACGTGGAGTGCATCAAAATACAGCAACTACTGAAAGATAAAGATGCTTTGATTGAAATTTTGGAGCAACATGCTGTAGAGAATCAAGATGACCAAAGGAATTCGCTCACTCCTTTCACTTGGAAAAGGAATGACAACCCGACAACGGCCCAAGAGCCCCGGTCAAAGAAAAGGAAAGTACCAGAGTCAGCACCCGATTTCTCTTCAGAGAGGACTCGGGACCCATTAGCTTAGGTTTTTATTTCTGCACCTTGTAATCTACTGTATTTCCATTTCTGTAATCCTTTGAATTCAATAAAAAGGGGTTTCCCCACTGTTTGATATTTGCAATCTAATTGTCGAAGTTTATTTTGATTAAACCAAAAAACAATTAATATAATCATTGCATTCATCATTCTCACGTCGCGTATTCTTCTTACCTACGAATCTCACATTTGCGTCTCGGTTCTAGAGTCAAACTGTCTCATTCGTATAATACTCGGGCCAATCGTCAGAAAAAGATGGATGATCTTGAGGAAGAAAACAGAGAGTTGAAAGAAGAGATCGACGCTCTGAGAGAGGATATGAGAAAGCTTCGTAACGACATGCAAGTCATGGTAGAAGCTCAGCTACAAAGGATTGTGATCTCAGAGATCACCTCAACGCCCATAGTGGAAAAGTATGATCCTAGGTATCAAATGCCGAAAGATCATCCTTGGGGCATGCCTGTTAACTATATCCCGGAAGGATATGTTCCGCCGATCACTGAAGATCAGGGAATCATAACAGAAGCCGCTGGGCCTCAAGGTTACAAACTTCGAGAAAGCGAAGATGCCAGGGGCATATTGAAGATTCCTGAAGGTTACAAACTTCGAGAAATGCCAAGATTCACTGCCATAGTCACGGTACCACCCCCTGTGGTGCACACTGTCCCAAAAGGACAGATTCCGCCGATACCTTATGGTAAGAAGGAATCTATGTTCGATAGAATGGATGAATTCCAGGAATAGTTCCTGGAAATACAGAGGGAACTGCAAGCTATTCACGGTCAGGAACTATTTGGAAAGGACGCCGCAGAACTTTGTCTGGTCCCCAATGTGAAAGTTTCGTACAAATTTCAAGTGCCCGACTTTGAAAAATACAAGGGTAACTCTTTCCCTCAGAGCCATCTGGTGATGTACGCTCGACGAATGTCAGCTCAGACGGAGAATCAGGACCTACTGATTCACTACTTTCAGGATAGTTTAACCGGTGCCGCATTAAAATGGTACATGGGTTTAAACCGTACTACGATTAGTACATTCAGAGATCTTGGTACTGCCTTCGTCCAACAATACAAATACAATTTGGACATGGCACCGGACAGAGATCAACTCAGATCAATGTCACAAAAGGACAAGGAAACCTTTAAGGAGTACGCTCAGAGATGGCAATTGCCGCTCAAATTTGTCCACCTCTTGAGGGAAAAGAGATGACAAAGATCTTCTTAAAGACCTTAAGCTCATTTTACTATGATAGAATGGTTGCCAGTGCGCCTAGTGATTTCACCGAGATGGTGGGTATGGGAGTTCGTCTTGAGGAAGCCGTCTGAGAAGGACGTCTAATAAAAGACGCTGGATCATCAAGTAGTACAAAACAATACGGTAGTGCTCTCCCTAAGAAAAAGAGCAAGATATTAGGAATATCTCTCTTGGAAAGGAAAGGCGACGTTATCAACCGGTAGCAGCTGTAACTCCTGCTATCAGCCCTGCGCCTGTTCCTACGTATTAACCTCAGGTTGCGCAGAGCCAACCTAATCAACAAAGGACACAACAGCCTCTTCAGCAGGCTCGTCCTCAATACAATAACAACCGTACAACACGGTCACCAGGGTTTGATCCTATACCCATGTTGTACGCAGAACTATTTCCGTTACTACTAGCTAAGGGGCACATCCAGACTAAGTCTCCTCTTACAGTACCGGAAAATCCACCTTTTTGGTTTAAGGTGGATCAGACATGCCCTTATCATCAAGGAGGATCAGGGCATAACATAGAGAATTGTCTCAATTTCAAATCCGACGTGCAAAACCTTGTTAGGAGCGGGATCTTATCTTTCAAAGATACGAATCCCAATGTTCTTACGAACCCGCTGCCTCAACATGAGAAAGCTGCAGTCCACCTGATTGAGAAAGAATATAACAATATCTATCAAATTCACGATGTACTCTTGTTGAGGACCAATCTGGTCATGATGCATTGTAGACAGAGTGGGTACGGCCATGTGCCACCTCATAATTATCACCAGTGTGATATCTACTCTAAAAGCAATCGAGGATGTTCTGTGGTACAAGCAGCTCTACAGGAACAGATGGATCTCGGATGGATCCAAGAGCACCGAGTTCGTGGAGTTAATATGGTTTACACGAATTCCAACGTCATTCAGAACCACGATATCCGTGCGATGAATGTCAACCTGGTGGCGATGCACTCAAGGCAAAGCCAGTATCATTATCTGCCATGGCACGATTATAGTTCTTGTCTGACTTGCTCGGTAAAAAAACAGGGATGCTCTTTCATACAGGAGGCCCTCCAGCGCCAGATGGATCTTGGATGGGTCCTGGACTACCATGATAGGAATCCCTATCAGATCAATATGGTTCAAATCTTCGACATTTGCTTGATGAATACTAACTTGGTAGAGCTGCATGCTGAGCAGGTCCGACTCAGATTCTTGGTATCACATAATTATCACAGCTGTAAAGCGGGTTGCGAAGACGATCAGGGATGTGCCCTTGTCCAGGAAGCACTTCAGAACTTGTTAAATCATTGGTGGATGTCAATCTACATGGATGAAGATACTCAGCAAATTAGTATCAATAACAGAAACCCCACTCGGCGTCAAAGTCAGGATGTCCGACTCGTGGAAGCTAACCTAGTGAGGTTACATTGTATTCAAAGTGGACATGGCCAAGTGCCACCACACAACTATGAACGTTGTGGAGTCTGTTCGGAAAGTAACCAAGGGTGCTACCTTGTGCGAGCAGCTCTCCAGGGGCAGGTGGATCATGGAGAGATTCGCCCATATCCAGGTTCCGGACCCATCAATTGGTCGCCAAACTACCTTGCCAATCAAATTGAGGACGTTGTCGTCATCTCTAATCATCATAGGACCAGGAATGTTTTTTCCATTATCCCTCTTCTTGACGAATCAAGAATTCCCAACCGGGAACTGATCGAGATTACGTACGATGGTCAGAAAAACCAGAAGGTTCCCATAGTTATATATCTGCCGGGACCACTACCGTATGAATCAGCTAAGGCAATCCCTTACAAATACGGTGCAACGATAATTGAAAATGGAAAGGAAATTCCATTACCCTCAGTCATGAATATTGCAGACATTAGTCGTGTAACACGAAGTGGTAGAATCTTCAACAGAGGAGTTGGAGAGTCTAACAAAGAAAAGGAACTTCAGACGGAACTTCCCGATCCACCAGTCGGTCGGTCCAGTAATCCCAGCCTTTCGAAAAATTATGATGAGATACTGAATCTCATCCAAAGGAGTGAATACAACACTGTTGATCAGCTATTACAGACTCCTTCAAAGATCTCGGTATTATCACTGTTACTCAGTTCAGAAGCGCACAGGGAGGCTCAACAGAAAGTCTTGGAGCAAGCCTTTGTGGAATAGGATGTAACCATCAGACAGTTCGATATTATTGTCTTTAACATCACTTCTTGCAATAATTTGGGATTTAGTGATGAGGAATTACCTGAAGAGGGTCGCTGTCATAACATGGCGCTCAATATCACAGTCAACTGCCAGGACGATGCTTTATCCAGCGTAATGTAGACACAGGGTCAGCCCTGAATGTTATGCCGAAGTCCACTTTGATGCAATTATCATTCAAGGGCCCTTCGATGAGAACGAGCGAGGTCGTCGTCAAAGCGTTTGACGGATCTAGAAAAACGGTTATCGGCAAAGTTGACCTTCCCATAACTATTGGTCCTCACACTTTCCAAGTCACCTTCCAGGTCATGGACATCCGGGCAACATACAGTTGTTTATTAGGAAGACCTTGGATACATCAGGCTGGAGCGGTCACTTCAACCCTTCACCAAAAGCTAAAGTTTGTCCAGAACGGCCAACTCATCACAGTCTGTGGGGAACAGGCCTTGCTCGTCAGCAATTTATCTTCATCCACTTATGTGGAACCAGAAGGGATAATCGGAACCCAGTTCCAAGCACTTTCATTACACAAGGACGAACAATCCGGAGGAGGAACGTCGATTTCCTCATACAAAGATGTTATTAAAGCAGTCGAGAGTACCGATACAATAGGATGGGGACAGCTTGTCATTCCTACTAGCAATACAACAAAGAAGCGTCTTGGTTTTTCTGCAACCTGTACCCGGACAGCTGCTAACGATGAAAGTCTTCATCCCATTCAGGATTTCTTCCACAGTGGAGGTTTCCTTTACCCAGTGTCTCAAATAGTCCATGCTATCAACGAGGAGGACCCATCCGACACAGATGAGGAATGGAAGTCCGATCTTAACGAGGACGGTTATATGTCTCAAGAAGAGGTGCCTATGCCATTTTGCTATCCTGCACAGAGTCCGAGATTTATACCACGGTCAGATGTCGAAATGATATATGGAGGTTGTGATCCGGAAGGATGTCGTGCTCCGCCAAATTCATTAGAGGAGGACACTCTGATGAAAGACAACTTTGACCACAATTACTATGGCCCGATAGATGGCATGCCAATGTGGCAGCCTTACCTAGGAGACTTAGGGCCAGAAAGTTAGCCGAGTAATGAAACTCAGCTGAGCATCATTGAACAGAATACCTGTGTCCCCACCATGTCATGGGATCAACACTCAGGTCATTCAGAAACTACTCAACATGACGATGAATTTACAACGTTTGCAGGACTTGAATTCGTCAACTATGCTTTTCCCGAGGTCAACGTCATCGAGAGGGATGACTCCTCCAGTTCGAAAGAAGTGTGGGACACCTTGGGACAACCGAGTGGAAAATACGACTATATGGTCAAGTACACCGCTCCTGAAAGCTCTCGAATCAGGCTCGAAGATATCCAGCCAACTGGATGGGGAGATACAGCTGAGAACAAAAATGCTATGCAAAATACAACAGAGGAATTCTCCTACGACAATTCTGCCTGGGAGACAGATTCCAATGATCCTGCTCCACCAGAAATCAACATTATTTCTGAAGACAAATCAAGGAAGGTGCCAGACTTTGTGATTCACCGAGGAGTTCGCCGCCAATGGGTTGCAGTTGATGCTCTGAAGGTCATTCGCCAATCAAAGTAATTGCCATCTTTAACCTTTCACCCTGCCCAGGTGAAACAGATGTTTTAATAGGGCTTGCTTTCTGTAAATTTTCCCTCTTCGCTTCTCCCAAAGTGATGGAGTTTTGTTTTATAGGGTTATAGTTTCAAGAATCGACTTGTTCATTAATAAAATAACGTCGTTTTGTAATTTCCGCATTTTATTGCTGTTTTCTCTTTTTGCTTTTTCTCAGAAAATGGTAATCCTAAAAAACAATTCACTAATAAAAACAAGCAGTAAAAAAAAATATATACACTACACACACTTGCATTTTCACTATCTCTTCTAAACACAAATCATACCGTCATGCAGATTGCTTGTTTTAAACCCCGTTGAAACATACGATCCGATGCCTTCTCCCAACTTTGAGTTCCCGGTATTTGGGGCTGAAGAAGAAGATGACAACGAAATTCCAGAAGAGATCTCCCGACTACTCAGACAAGAGGAAAGGTCCATTGAACCTCACAAAGAGCCGTTGGAAACGGTAAACTTGGGTTCAGAAAAGGAGAGAAAAGAAATCAAGATTGGGGCACTGCTCAGTCCAATTGCCAAAGAGATTTTGATAAAGCTTCTCAAAGAATTCCCCGATGTATTCGCTTGGTCATATCAGGACATGCCAGGGTTGGATACCAGCATCGTGGAACATCACTTACCGTTAAAATCGAAATGTCCGCCAGTAAAACAGAGGTTGAGACGGACTCACCCGGACATGGCCATCAAAATCAAAGAGGAGGTACAGAAACAGATTGACGCTGGTTTCCTCGCCACGTCAGAGTATCCTCAATGGTTAGCCAATATTGCACCCGTTCCGAAAAAGGAAGGAAAGGTCAGAATGTGTGTCGACTACAGGGATCTAAACTAGGCTAGTCCAAAGGACGACTTTCCTTTACCACACATTGACATGCTGGTAGACAGTACAGCAAAGTTCAAAGTTTTCTCCTTTATGGATGGATTCTCGGGCTATAACCAGATCAAAATGGCGCCGAAAGACATGGAGAAAACTTCGTTCATTACCCCATTGGGTACCTTTTGTTACAAGGTAATGTCGTTTGGTTTGAAGAACGCTGGGGCAACCTATCAAAGGGCCATGACTACTCTGTTTCATGATATGATACATAAGGAAATCGAGGTATATGTCGATGATATGATTGCAAAATCTAAGACAGAGAAGGAGCATGTGACCCACCTGTCAAAACTTTTCGAGCGTCTGATAAAATACAAACTCCACTTGAATCCCAACAAATACACCTTCGGTGTCAGTTCAGGGAAACTCTTAGGGTTCATCGTCAGCCAGAAAGGAATTGAGGTTGATCCTGACAAGGTCAAGGCCATTCAAGAAATGCCTTCTCCGAAGACTGAAAAACAAGTCAGAGGATTCCTGGAACGTTTGAATTACATCTCCAGATTCATTTTCCTTATGACTGCCACTTGTGCGCCGATTTTCAAATTACTCAAAAAGAACCAGGACTACGTTTGGACAGAAGATTGCCAAACCGCCTTCGACAGTATTAAGGAATATCTGTTGAATCCTCCAATTCTATCACCTCTAGTGGAAGGAAGACCACTGATCATCTACCTCACAGTCTTGGAAGACTTAATGGGGTGTGTACTTGGCCAACAAGACAAAACCAAATGGAAAGAGTCTGCCATTTACTATATAAGCAAGAAGTTCACCTACTGTGAAACTCGGTACACTATGGTCGAGAAAACTTGTTGTGCTTTGGCTTGGGCAGCCAAACGTCTTCGTCAGTACATGATTCGTCACACTACTTGGTTGATCTCCGAAATGGATCCAATCAAGTATGTATTTGAAAAACCTGCTCTCACGGGAAGGATTTCCCGTTGGCAGATGCTGCTATCAGAATATGACATAGAGTACCACGCTCAAAAAGCCATTAAGGGGAGTATTTTAGCCGATCATTTGGGTCATCAACCGATTGACGATCAAGAATCAATCGGGTTAGATTTCCCAGACGAAGATGTCATGTATCTCAAAATGAAAGACTGCGATGAACCGTTACCCAGTGAAGGGCCAGAACCAGATTCCCAGTGGGGACTAATCTTTGACGGAGAAGTTAATCATTATGGAAACGGAATTGGGGCAATAATTGTTACCCCTCAGGGTACCCACATTCCTTTCACCACTCGACTTACGTTCAAATGTACAAACAACGAGGCCGAATACGAGGCTTGTATTATGGGTCTCGAAGAAGCAATTGATTTAAGGATAAAAAACTTGGACGTATACGGCGACTCAGCCCTGGTTATCAATCAGATAAAAGGAGATTGGAACACATACCAATCAGGACTGATTCCTTACAAAGATTATGCAAGAAGGTTGTTACCTTTCTTCAACAGAATCGAGTTTCATCACATCCCTCGTGATGAGAATCACATGGCTAATGCATTAGCCACTCTCTCTTCTATGATTAGTGCAGGTCAATGGAACGACCTGCCTAAGATCGACATAATGCGCCTTGAAAGGCCCGCTTACATCTTCACGATTGAAGCAGTCATAGACGACAAACCTTGGTATCACGATATCAAATGCTTCCTTCAGAAACAAGAGTACCCACTAAGGAACTAAGAAAGGACAGAAAAACCCTTAGAAGACTAGCAAGCAGCTTCTTCCTGAGTGGTGATACTCTCTATAAGAGAAATTTTGACATGGTCTTGCTCCGATGCGTCGATGGACCAGAAGCAGACATGCTTATGAAAGAAATTCATGAAGGATCCTTTGGCACTCATGCCAACGGACACATAATAGCGAGAAAAATTCTGAGAGCAGGGGACTATTGGTTGACAATGGAATCCGACTGCTACAAGTACATGAGGAAGTGTCACAAGTGTCAGATATACTCCGACAAAATCCATGTACCGCCTACACATCTCAAGGTTCTTTCTTCCCCATGGCCTTTTTCCATATGGGGAATCGACATGATTGGCTTGATTGAGCCCAAAGCTTCAAACGGACATCGGTTCATTCTGGTCGCCATTGACTATTTCACCAAGTGGGTCGAAGCAGCGTCATACGCTAATGTAACCCGACAAGTGGTGGTCCGATTTATCAAAAACAATATCATCTGCCGTTATGGTGTTCCGAGCCAAATCATTACCGATAATGGATCTAACTTGAACAATAAGATGATGAAAGAGTTGTGCGCAGAGTTCAAGATTGAACACCATAACTCATCTCCCTATCGACCTAAGATGAACGGAGCGGTAGAAGTGGCTAACAAGAACATCAACAAGATTGTTCAAAAGATGGTTGTAACCAACAAAGACTGGCACGAGATGCTGCCCTTTGCTCTTCACGGTTATCGCATATCTGTCCGCACTTCAACAAGGGCTACCCCTTTCTCTCTAGTATATGGCATGGAAGCAGTGCTCCCCATCGAGGTAGAGATCCCATCAATCCGGGTATTGATGGAAGCTAAGCTTACAGAGGCTGAATGGTGTCAAAGTCGACACGAAGAACTCAATCTGATCGAAGAGAAACAAATAACGGCACTATGCCATGGTCAGTTGTATCAGCAAAGAATGAAGAGAGCGTTTGACAAAAAGGTCCGACCTTGCATCTTCAGAAAAGGAGATCTCGTGCTCAAAAAGATACAATCATTTCTCACTGATTCTCGGGGCAAATGGACCCCGAATTATGACGGCCCCTACGTGGTCAAGTAAGCTTTCTCAGGCGGCGCCTTGAGACTTGCAACCATGGACGGAGAGGAATTTTCCTACTCCACAAATGTTGATGTAGTCAAGAAATACTTCGCCTAAACTCAAAAAAAAAAACGTCTCGATGGATTGAAAACCCGAAAGGGCGGTCCAGGCAAAAATTAGAGACATGGAAAAAAATCGTCCCGGTGGATTGGAAACATCGCAGTATAATCCAGGAAAAAATTAGGGATAATGGCAAGTAACTATGTTCAACAGAGGCAAGTCCCTCAGCAGCAGTTACACCATCCATCGGAGGAAAACTCCAGTCCAGGTCATCTTCGACAGAAGCTCAGGATGCCCCGAATTCAAAGTTGGTAGAAGGATAGTGGTCGTTATGTTTCAGCGTAGCCCTGTTCCCTGTAAATTACCATTTTCTAACTTTGTATATACTCTTTGGAATCACGCGTTTGGCTGATCTCCATCTTATCAATAAAATTTGAGCCCTTGCGCTTTTGTTTGTAATTCTCATTTGTTTTAGCTTTACAGAACAACATTTTAATATGATTAACGATTCTTGAAATAAAACAAAAATGAATTTACTTGTTAAAACTTTTTCTGCTTTTAAAATAAAGATGGCAATTTCTTTTGACTATTGAACATCAAAAGAACATCAATCGCTTCTCCAGAAGTAAGCGAACTTCAAAGTGCATAATCAAAGTACTCCTTCTAACCCAGTACGCCTGAATGAAGGGATCAACTGTGTCAGAGACCTTGTTTCATCTGACACGCCTCGGCCGAGTTCTTATCTCCTGAGCCCGACCAACATAGTTCCCCGCGAGGACTACTTCTCCTAAGCAAGGTAGAATTGCTAGTTTTGGACCAACGGTACTTCTTCGCCCCGCGATGGCCGAGTATCCAGTCGTGTTCATCCATTAGTTTGTATGTCGCGTCAGTTTTGTCAGCATATACATACATACATCATGCATTATTGATTTGCATACACATTTCATATTGCATCACTATCACTCCAGTCGGTCTTATCCCTAGTGATAGTTGTCTTCTCGGTCGAGTTATCAGTTCTTTCCTCGATTAGGAAATGTTGCAATTAAATAATCTCTCCTCCAGTTTATTTCTGGATTGAAGTTGGGTCCTTGACCACTTTGATAACTTGAACCTCTGAAAGACCAAAGAACCTTTAACAAATGTCACTCTTCGCCATTGAAGATGATATCCTTGCTTTCCCGAATTAAGGAAAATCCCGAGGGAAAGCCTCCTAATCAGAGATTCGGTGGTACAGTAGTTTCTCCGAAAAACCACTGATGAAAAGGTCATCGGCACCTCAAATTGGATCCCATCATATGGGATTTCTCCGGGAAGATCCCGAGCAAAGTATGATGTAAGACCCCAAACGAAGGCAGTCTTTCAGGAGACTCGTTTTCCCCAGTAGAAACAAATGGAGTCTCCAACAGAGAAGTTCGTGCACCTCTACAACTCAGACGACTGGATTCCCTAGTAAGTCTCACATCAAAACTTTTTCCACTCAAATGGCATCTCCCCAGGAAGATTCGGCGAGAAGTTTGACGAAAACCGCTACGAATAGCGTCCCTTGTCAATAAAGTTTATTGACAAAAGAAACTAAGACTAGTTCCTTGTTAGGAAACCAGGATCGAGGGGATGTTTATATCAGAAACTAAGACCAGATCCTTGGTAGGAAACCAGGATCGAGGGGAAGTTTAAATCAGAAACTAAGACCAATTCCTTGGTAGGAAACCAGGATTGAGGGGAAGTGTGTATCAGAAACTGAGACCAGTTCCTTGGTAGGAAACCAGGAACGAGGGGAAGTTTAAATCAAAAAACTGAGACCAGTTCCTTGGCTGAAGACCAGGATCGAGGGGAAGTTTTTACCTTTTATAAGCATCAATGCTTAGCAAAAGAAAATGAATGTGATCTGCCATTCATAACCACCATCAAAATTTCGGGTATTCCGATATTTAATCCTCTTGCACCCCGAATGCCCGAATACCTTCGTCATTCACACCTTCGTGTCCAAGAAGATTAAATAGGGGAATCTGTCATACCCCAAATTTTAACCACTAAGATTCCCCATCATTGTCCAAATCGTCATCACAATATGGGTGTATCATTATGCCTCATTAATCTCCTCAAGGAATTGTTGAGCATTCACTACTATCAAAATTAGGGTTTCAAGCCCTCTCAGAGTTCATAGACAAATGATCAATCCAGAAATGACATGATCTTCAACTTGTCTAACCTCTCAAACATCCACAATGGATCAAGAGGACTCCCACATCAAGGATTAAGCACAAGGTTGCTCCCTTCTAGGTGGATCAAGCTTCAAGATCGCCAGTGTCACCAAATTAGGGTTTTGGTCTACCAGGGCCTCCAGATGGAAATTTTCCTCTGGGCATGAGCCAAAGATCTAAAACATAACCTAATATGCTCCATGGAACCTCATAAACCCAATCATCAAGTCAATTTGACCTCAAGGGATGCATTCATCAAAAATCAGGAATTAGGGTTTCTTGACCTAATTCACTCCTAAGTTGACTTTTGGTACAAATCATGAACCAAGACCTCAAGACATGATTTGAGGGTCTCTAATATACCATATTGATCCATTTGGAACAATGGATTGATCCAAGAAGCTTAAGCAACAAGTTTCAATTTCATCTGAACCACAGTTAGGGTTTTGCGAGAAAAGTCAACTGTAACTTTGACTTTTGACCAGGACATGCTCCCAAGCCCTAAGTGTCGCTCCCAGGATTTTCATCCAGGTACAAACGCGAGAGTGGCGCGGAAAAACAGAGTCGCCAGCCGTGTAAATTTATCCCAAGAGAGGGAAAGGGAACACCGCATAAACCTGAGGAAAGGGGAAAGGAATGGTCATCGCAACCATAACCTGGGTTCGGGAGTCGGTTACGCGAGGGGAAGGTACTAGCACCCCACGCGTCCGTCGTACTCGATGGGATCCACGCTTGTTGTCTATTCTAAGGGTGAGTTATACTATCATCTAGGGCTGTACTAAAATAGAGAGGGAAAGACAAAGACCGACTTGGTAGGACGTCGACGTCCTAGGCCTACGTACCCCCCTTGTGCAATGGGGAATTCAGAGTCAACGTAGTTCGGACCAAGTTCTTTTTGTGTTTTTCATGAGCGACGTTAAGTTCGCGTCCGGTAGTTAGGGTCGATGCTTGTTTGCGTCTCAGACGAAAAATAACGTGCCCTTTTTGAAAATGGCCTGTAAGTTGAAGGTCCCGAAGGACAAAAAGGTTTGAAGTTGGTTTGTGTTTTTTAGGACAGAAATGGCTTAAGTTAGTTCCTAAGTTGCATTGCACCAAAGTCTAGGGCACAGGGGTGAATACTTAACGCATCGTCCCAAGACAGGACGCTCGCTAAGCACTCTAGAGAGATGAGAGGAAGCCCCTCATTTCTCATTCCCTACGCTTAAGGCTCGTGCGCAATACACCTTATTATTATTAAGTGTTTTAAAGAAATTTGAGATGAGAAGAGAGAAGACACAAGGATAACTCTAAGGGGGACTATGAATCCTAAAGTTATCATGCATGGGTGACCTACGGTTAGTGAGGTTCAACCTAAACCCTAAAGAAAGGAAAAGATAGGGAGGGAAAAAGTAAGGGTGACCATGGATACTTATCCATACCCTTAAAGAACTTACCTTAGTCCCTGCATAAAAGATTAGTACAGAATAGACACAAGTAAGAGAAATGAGGTGAACGAAAATCACACAATGGCGAACAAAAGTGATTATCATCCAAACATGAATCAAAGAAACAAAGAAACAGCCCCAAAGCAAATAGCACAAGTGCCTTTTCAAACAGATAATCATACAAGGTCAAAGATGCGCCTGCAAGAAAATCTCAAGTGAAAACAAATCAGATAATTAGAAAAATAACTCCTAAAATTCCCAAATTAAACATTAAGGTTCCTCAACTAGAGGCAAACAACATATCAAAAGTCCCTGCAAAAAATCAAGATATTAGTCATTCAAATAATTAGGCAGAGTTCAGGTGGGAATTAGGGCTCAGTGTGCCAAAGGGAAGGACCTAAATGCAATATGAAATAAATTTAAAAATGAAAGAAAAATATTTTTATGCAATTTAGGATGTTAGTGAACAAATACAAAAAGAACGGATCAAAAATATTTTACAGATGTAGAGAAATAAAATAAAGAAATTAAGTATGCATTATATGGATAATTCAAAAAGAAGTTGAATTAAATAATTAATTTAAATGATAAAAAATAAAATAAAAATAAAAAATAAAATTTGTAAAAATTATTAAAATGATAAATATGATGTATGAAAATCTTTTAGTAATTTTTTAATGCAATTACATAATTTTAATAATTAAAATATGAAAATGTAAAATTAAAATAAAATAAAATGAATTAATGGGCTGGGGGGTGTAGACAGCAAGAATATGCGTTGAAATAAATTGGGCTGGCAAGGGGGGATGGTGCGAATAGCAGCCCGCCCATATTAATTAATCAGAAGAAAAAAAACAAAAAACCTGGGAGCTTACCATGCTCCCCCCATGTGCCTGGTATGTGCGCTTTTAATGTGTTGTCATGATCTCATCCGTGTGATTTATCAGACGCGCGAGATTAAGTCAATAGAATAAAAAAGTAATTAAAAGGAAATAGTTTGGTTGGGTGTACATGGTAACGGCATGGGGTAATGTCCATGTGATTATTAATTATAAAACAGAAAAAAAAATAAAAGAAATAAATAGGTGGCGTGATCCAAGCCATTGGATGGAGAGAATGGACGGCTGGGATTGCGTCTTCTCCGTCCAAACCCTTGCCTCGCCGGACCACCGTCCCTCGCCGGAGCCCTACCACCGGCCACCACCTGCAACCACCAAACTGCCCAGAAAATGCGTATGGGTACACTATCCGACCCAGAATTTCGTCAGGAATCCAAATATGGCATCAAAAACCCCAAATTGTTAGTGTATAATAAAAAACGAATAAAAAACCATTAGGGCACAAAACTTTAAATCCATATTACAAGCAATTCACACGTCCATAATTAAAAATAATTATACCAGGATAATCACCATTCATCACACTTCAATATAGACATAAAAAAGGAGAGTTTTAGGAGCACGAAAAATTCACCAACCTGAGATGGCACAGCTCCAATCCTTGCTTTTGGCTGCGAATGGTGGTTGGGTTGTGTTCTAGAAATCACCAGGAAGAGATTTGTGGAAGAACTTTGAAGAAAGACCTTGTAATTCGTGAGATCCAAGGAAAGAAAGCTTTAGGGTTCCAAATTGTGGTTCTCCTCCAAATGCACGTGAATGAACCCTAACCAGTGCATGGATAGGTTTAAATAGGCTAGGGTTTTCTTCTGATGAGGAATTGGGCTTGGGTAATCCATTGTTTAATGATTTTTGAATAATTTTGGAAAAATGCATAATGTGAATTACACCTTTCTCCTTGCATGGATACTTGAGAATTATTTGATGGATCACCTTCATTTGGATTGCTAATCACACCATATTTAAATTGGGCCTTAAAAACAAATGATTCATGAGTTTTTTGATGACTTGGCTTTTTTGAATAATAAAAAATAAGTGAAGAATAAACCATGGAATCACTTGATTAAAAAGCCAAAAATGCTTCTTAGGAATTGTTTTTGGATGTTGGAACATGTCTTGAAGCAATGAAATTAATCATAGGTCCATATGTCCCAAAACCTAAAAGTTGTGAAAATGAAACCCTAAAAAACCACCTTGCCTTCTTTGGACCATAAATGGAGCTTCACAAATGATATGGAGACCCAATAGTGCTTGTTGGAAAGACAAGAAAAAGATCTTCAACTTTCATGTTGGAGAGAAATTCATTTGAAGCTTTCTTGATGATGAAAAGTCAAGTTGAATGCAGTGTAGATACTTGCCAAAAATGGAAACTTTTCATTATAGGTCACTTTCCAAATTTAGAAACTTTGCACCAACTCCTGATTTCTGATAAATATGTATGAAGCTTGACCCTTGAAGACCATATGAGGATGTGAGGCCTTGAAACCTTGGAGAGAACCTCAAAACTCCACAGTTGACTTCTCCACTCACTGTTGACTTTTATCCAATTCAACTGATTTTTAATCCATTGGCCAATTGAACTTCCCCTGAAACAAACTGATGGACAACCTCCCATCCCTAGGTACTTATGGACCCAAGGAGTACCATGGAATCAAGTCTTGCCCAAAAAATCAGGAATAAACTGACTTTATAGCAAACCCTAGTTGTGGTACCCTCAGTCTAGGAGGAAATAGCACAGTCTCCAAATCCAAATCCCTCTGAATATGATGTGTATCCTCTCCAACAAAGATAATATATGCCATTTGATGATGATAAAAACCCAAGGAGCTTGCCCATTGGAGCAATAAACCCAAGAATCTCAAAACCCTAATCTATGCACTAGTTAGGAGAGGATGATCCACCTGAGCCCTCTTGGACAACACCAGGACTCTTGCTTGACCCTCTGAAGCACTGCCTCAGGCACCTTGACCCCATGCTAAGAACCAATGATATGCACACATGATAATGCAAAATGCAATGCAACATAAGCCAGGTAGTAATAAAGTAAGGAGAGCAAATTTTGGGGTGCAACAGCTGCCCCTATTCAATCAACTTGGTCCTGAAGGTGTGATAGCAATGGCTCTCAGACATTCCAGGGTAAACGGGGATTGAATACCGAAACAGCCCCGGAAATTTGCTTATGGTAAGAATAACGAGAAAGAGTGTGCTGAAAAATAAGGAATACGACCTCAACCATATCCACAAAGAAAAAACAAATACGACCTCAATCGTACCCAAAATATGAATACAACCTCAAAGGAAGACTGACCTCAATCACTCTGCCCACGAAGAAAACACGAATACGACCTCAATCGCACCCACAAAACAAATACAACCTCAATTATACCCGCAATGGAAGACTGACCTCAATCACTCTACCCACAAAGAAAATAAGAATACGACCTCAATCGCACCCACAAAACGAATACAACCCCAATTATACCCGCAAAGGAAGACTGACCTCAATCACTCTACCCACAAAGAAAATAAGAATACGACCTCAATCACACCCACAAAACGAATACAACCTCAATTATACCCGCAAAGGAAGACTGACCTCAATCACTCTACCCACAAAGAAAATAAGAATACGACCTCAATCGCACCCACAAAACAAATACAACCTCAATTGCATCCGCAAAGGAAGACTGACTTCGATCACTCTACCCACAAAGAAAACACGAATACGACCTCAATCGCACCCACAAAACGAATACAACCTCAATTATACCCGCAAAGGAAGACTGACCTCAATCACTCTACCCACAAAGAAAATAAGAATACGACCTCAATCGCACCCACAAAACGAATACAACCTCAATTGCATCCGCAAAGGAAGACTGACCTCGATCACTCTACCCACAAAGAAAACACGAATACGACCTCGATCGCATCCACAAAACGAATACAACCTCAATTGCATCCGCAAAGGAAGACTGGCCTCGATCACTCTACCCACAAAGAAAATAAGAATACGACCTCGATCGAATCCACAAAACGAATACAACCTCAATTGTACCCTCAAATGATAACCAACATAAAGTGGACTTCACTGGGGATAACGTGAAACAAGACTCACAAAAGAAAAAGGCCAAAATGAGGCAAACAAAAACAAACTTCTAACGGACTCCTGATCCACAGATAAGATGACTCTGTTGGGGAAGGTGAAGTCTAAATAAAAGACTCTGTCGGGGAGCACAAGTATGAGGAACGCATCCCTCCAAAATATCCTGAGTTATGCCATCTCTGCTGAGAAAGAGAACTGGCAAGGAAAGTATCAAACCTGGCTTATGCTTTGGAATGCAAATGTTTGAATTTTGCCGTAATGCTCCACACGAAGTGGAAATGCTACGCGTTTTGGGGATGAAATGCTTATGATATGCAAAAAGGGTCCCTCCAGCAAAATAAATGCCGGAGAGAAAAGATCAATTCAGCCGGGGATAACAAAAATAAATTGTCCTCTGAACCTAGGAACTCTGCTGAGAAGGATCACACTGATCGACTCCTTGGATCAACAATTTTTGCTGGGGATGAAGTCCCAAAAGAATATCCACACTACCGGGGATTACACCTGTCCTTTACTGAAGGTAACATCCAAAACCTGATATTTCCTCTCTGCTGGGGGAGTTGAGAATGGACGCCAATAACGGAACCGGAAGTTTGTTGCCGAGGATTGCCAACGACAAGTGGGCTTAGGGCCTACTGGGGAGAACAGCCCATGATACTATCCTATTTGGGGAAAACTGTCCGTAATACCATCCTGCTTGGGGATACTGCTGATCTTAGCCTGCTGACGATGAGAATGACTTTACCCCCACCTTGCTGGGGATTAGAATATGACATTGTTGGTGAAAGTACGCTTCCTGACTGGATGGGGAAGTGAGCACCACGATTTTGTGGGGAAATAACGTCTCGATTCGGAGAAAATACTTTCCAAGTCTTCTGCTGGGGAAAGTCTGCTCTGCTGAGGAAAGTGTAATCTCAATGCTGGGGAGAGCAACCTGCTCGGGGAGTACCATCCTGTTGCCCTGCAAGTCAAATAACAACAAATAGAATATGCCACAACCTGGCTATCACCGTTAACGCTTAAGTAATTTCTACTGCTTTTCGTTATGCTTCGCAAAGCTCAAAGTTTCATATGCAATGTTTATCAAAAATATCGGACGTTTTTGCAAACAAAACAGTAAAAGTAAAAGTAAAACAAACAATGGAAAGCTCTTTGAATGAAATGAATATTTTATTGAAGAGTGGCCTGTAAATAGGCATTTACAATAGGAAGCAATTCCTAGAAAGAGGTAATTGCGCAAAAACAAAAAGAAAATACACTTGTCGGCAATGTGGGAACAGATATCCACCATGATTCGACTCAGCTATGACCCATACGACTTGCTTATCCACAAATGTCTTGACCTTCGAAAAGACTAACTGTACTGATTCCTTTCTTTCAGAACTTCCAGGTATCGAGAATGTTCACAGATCGAACGCAGACCATAGCCTTTCACTTATAAATCCCTAACTTTTTCCTGGATCGCCCTTTTCGGGTTTTCAATCCATCGGGGTACCCATTTTTGCCAAAGTCGCCTTTTCAGGTTTTCAACTTTGCGGGTTTACACATTTCTTTTTACATTTTATCCCTAACTTTTGCCCGAACCTTTTCCTTTTCATGGTTCGCCGGGATGCCCCTTTTTGCCTGGACTTTCTTTTTATGTCCAGCGGGTCTCTTTTATGTGAAGTATTTTTTGACTACGTCTGCGTTCACAGGGGAGGTAAAATCTTCGCCATCCATAGTTGAAAGTAGTAAGGCTCCACCAGAGAAAACCTTTCTGACTACATATGGCCCTTCGTAGTTTGGACTCCATTTGCCCCTGTGATCTGTCTGAGGAGGAAGGATCCTTTTCAAAACCAATTCACCTGTCTGAAAATTTCGAGGGCGCACTTTCTGATCAAAGGCGTGCTTCATCCTGCTCTGATACAAGCGACCATGTGCGATGGCTGCCAATCTCTTTTCTTCAATAAGGTTCAACTGATCCAATCTGGAACGCACCCATTCAGCTTCATCAAGCTTCACATCTGCCAGAACCCTCAAAGACGGAATCTCGACCTCTAAGGGTAAAACTGCTTTCATACCATACACCAATGAGAAAGGGGTTGCCCCAGTTGACGTACGCACCGAAGTACGGTAGCCATGTAGGGCGTAAGGTAACATCTCATGCCAGTCCTTATACGTTACCACCATCTTCTGCACAATCTTCTTGATATTCTTATTCGCCGCCTCAACAGCACCATTCATCTTTGGCCGATATGGAGAAGAGTTATGATGCTCGATCTTAAAACTCTGACATAGTTCCTTCATCATCTTATTATTCAAATTCGAGCCATTATCAGTAATGATTCTCTCCGGGACCCCATAACGACAGATGATGTCCTTCTTTATAAACCGGGCTACCACTTGCTTGGTGACATTGGCGTACGAGGCTGCCTCCACCCACTTCGTGAAATAGTCAATGGCAACCAAAATGAAACGATGCCCATTGGAAGCAGTAGGCTCAATCTTTCCAATCATATCTATATCCCACATTGCAAAAGGCCAAGGAGACGACAACACATTTAGAGGCGTAGGCGGTACATGCATCTTATCTGCATAAATCTGGCATTTATGGCACTTCCGAGCGTACTTGAAACAATCTGACTCCATAGTCATCCAGTAATATCCTGCTCTCAACAACTTTCTAGCCATGGTGTGTCCACTGGAATGAGTACTAAAAGAACCCTCGTGAACTTCCTCCATCAATAACCCTGCCTCATGTTCGTCAACACAATGTAGTAAGACCATATCGAAGTTCCTCTTATATAACACATCATCCTTGTTCAGGAAGAAGTTCCCTGCCAACCTTCTCAGAGTCTTCTTATCCTTGGTGGAGGCACCCTCTGGATACTCTTGTCTCTTCATAAAAACCTTAATATCATAGTACCACGGTTTTCCATCAGACACATCTTCAATTGCAAACACAAAAGCTGGTCTATCCAGACGCATGATCCTAATCGACGGAGTTTCATTCCAATGGTTCACCTTATACATAGATGCCAACGTCGCCAACGCATCAGCCATCTGATTCTCAGCTCGGGGCACATGATGAAAATCCACCCTATCAAAGAAAGGTAACAACCTTCTGGCATAGTTGTTATAAGGTACCAAATTTGCCTGACGAGTCTCCCATTCTCCTGTAATCTGATTAACCACCAACGCGGAATCACCATAGACATCGAGGTTCTTAATTCTTAAATCAATTGCTTATTCTAACCCCATGATGCATGCTTCATACTCCGCCTCGTTGTTGGTACACACAAATGCTAACCGGGCAGTGAAAGGTATATGAGAACCCTTCGGAGTCGTAATGATTGCCCCAATTCCATTGCCATACGAGTTGAAAGCCCCATCAAAAATCATCTTCCACTGTGATCCAATCTTAGGTCCTTCGTCAGGCAGAGGCTCTTCACAATCCTTCATTTTCAGAAACATAACATGCTCGTCTGGAAACTCAAACTTCATAGGCTGATAATCCTCAACTGGCTGATCAGCAAGATATTCTGACAGAACACTTCCCTTAATGGCCTTCTGAGAAACATACTGAATATCGTACTCTTTCAAAACCATCTGCCAACGGGCTATCCTTCCAGAAAGTGCCTGCTTCTCAAACACATACTTAATCGGATCCATCTTCGAAATCAACAAGGTTGTGTGATTTAACATATACTGCCTTAGGCGTTTGGCTGCCCAAGCGAGTGCGCAACATGTCTTTTCCAGCATAGAGTATCTCGATTCACAATCAGTGAACTTCTTACTCAGGTAGTAAATGGCGTGCTCTTTCTTTCCTGTCTCGTCGTTTTGACCGAGCACACAACCCATCGAATTCTCAAGAACCGTAAGGTACATAATCAACGGTCTCCCAGACACCGGTGGCATAAGGACTGGAGGTTCCTGCAAATATGTCTTTATTCTTTCAAACGCCTCTCGACAATTTTCATTCCACCTGACCTCTTGATCCTTTCTCAGCAACTTAAAAATTGGTTCACATGTAGCTGTCAGGTGAGAGATAAACCTGGCAATGTAATTCAACCTCCCCAAGAAACCGCGAACCTCTTTCTCTGTCCTTGGCTCAGGCATCTCCTGTATGGCTCTTATCTTTGCAGGATCAACCTCTATACCTCTTTCACTAACAATGAATCCCAGCAATTTACCAGACCTCACGCCGAAAGTGCACTTGTTCGGATTCAATCTCAACCTGAACTTCCTCAACCTTTCAAACAACTTATGGAGGTTTACCAGGTGTTCTTCCTCTGTCTGTGACTTCGCAATCATGTCATCAACACAGACTTCAATCTCCTTGTGAATCATATCATGAAAGAGAGTCACCATCGCCCACTGATAGGTTGCCCCAGCATTCTTCAATCCAAAGGGCATTACCTTGTAGCAAAATGTTCCTCACGGTGTTATGAAAGTAGTCTTCTCCATGTCCTCTGGGGCCATTTTGATTTGGTTATACCCAGAGAAGCCATCCATGAAGGAAAACACATAATATTGAGCAGTATTGTCCACTAAGACGTTAATGTGGGGGAGCGGGAAATCATCCTTTGGGCTCGCCCTATTCAAATCTCGGTAATCGACACACATCCTGACCTTCCCATCCTTCTTAGGTACAGGTACAATATTAGCAACCCACGGAGGATAATTTGTCACAGCAAGAAATCCGGCGTCCAACTATTTCTGAACCTCTTCCTTGATCTTGACAGCCATATCTGGTTTCGTCCTTCTCAACTTCTGCTTGACTGGAGTACAACCCTCTTTAAGCGGCAGCTGGTGTAAAACAATGTCAGTATCAAGTCCGGGCATGTCTTGGTAAGACCAGGCGAAGATATCCACATACTCTCGAAGTAACTCAATCAATCTTCCCTTAACAGTGTCTTCCAGGGCAGCCCCAATCTTTACTTCTCGTTTAACATCCTCGGCTCCCAGATTAACAGTCTCAACTTCCTCCTGATGAGGTAGAATAACCTTTTCCTCTTGTTTCAGTAGCCTGGCTAATTCTTCTGGTAATTCACAGTCTTCGTCAGTCTCTTCTTCGGCTTGATAGATGGGATTGTTGAAGTCATATCGAGCCATAGCTAAGTCATGGGTGGAATCTGAACAAAGGAACCTGCATGATGGATGTTTTATGTTTATTATGAGTGCAACAAACAAGAAAACACATTGCCATTTTGATGTGGGTTAATGCAAAAAGTAAAAAATAGAAAGACAGGGATCAAAGTATTTGAATGAAAAACGTCCTTTATTGATGATAAAAATAGCAAATAAAACATCCAAGCCCTACAAATAAATATCACTACGCCTTGGGCGGAGCGTAGGACCCAACATAACAGAAAACAAAAGTAAATTACTCCGGGCGCGTCACTTGGATAACTTTCTCAGAGGACTAGTTGCCTAGACTCTGACCAGGAATGCAGGGACGGATCCATTCATCCATGTCACAATCACTATCTCCTTCATCCTCAATAGCATTGACTCTGTCGAAGAAAACACCGGCACTGGTGAAACGGACTGGACCATAGAACTTGGGAGGCTCTTCAGAACGTCTAGGTGGCTTGTATCCCAGTCCATGAGTATCTTGCTTCCTTTGAACATCAATAACACTGCCCCACTTTTGAGAACCACCAGCTTCAACTATAGCACGCGCCTCTTTGAAAGAGGACATTGGAACTTTTGGTTGTATGACGACGTCAGGTTGGACAACCGCCTCAGGCTGAGTGACTGCCTTTGGGGGTTCCTGGGGAATCTTCACAGCTTCAAAGGCTTGGCACAAAGTTTCCTGTATCTCACCATCTACCTCTACATACTTGAAGGTCGATAGGTGACTCACCATGATATCTTCTTCACCACAAACAGTCACAACGTGGCCATCCGCCATATACTTCAACTTCTGGTGCAGCGTAGAAATTACTGCCCCAGCACCATGAATCCATGGGCGTCCCAACAAACAACTATAGGCAGGCTGAATATCCATTATGTAAAAGGTGGTATTGAAAACCTCAGGACCCACCTTGATCGGCAGAACTAACTCTCCAAACACTGACCTCTTGGAGCCATCAAAATCACGTACCACCAAGTCACTTGGTGTACAAATCAACCCACGAGTATCCAACTTCATCAAAGCCTTCTTCGGTAGCACATTCAAAGACGACCCAGTATCAACTAACACATGCGACATTAAGGAACCACGACATTCCGCTGAAATATGCAGAGCGTTGTTGTGATTCCTCCCAGCCGGAGTCAGATCTAAATCGGTGAAACCCAAACCATTACCAGCATTCACATAAGCCACAACCCCTTCCAACTGGTTGACAGATATCTCCTGCGGTACATAAGCCATATTCAGAATCTTCAGCAATGCATTTCGGTGTGCCTCGGAGCACAACAGTAAGGATAGGATAGAAATCTTCGATGGAGTTTGGTGGAGTTGGTCAACAATCTTGTAATCACTTTTTCTGATCAACCTCATAAACTCTTCTACGTCTTCTGAGAAAGCATCCCCACCTGGCTTTGTCGTAGAATTATTAGCTTCCTGCCTCTGTACAGACTCATCCATCATCTGCTTACCTTTGTCTTGTCTTGAACTGCTAGCTTGATTCTCTGATGGAGTAGAGACTCTACCACTCCTAGTGATAGCCCCTGCTTCAACAAGATTTTCCACCCCTGTGTTCACAGCTGATGTCTCTTCCAATTCCAGCTTCTTACCAATAACAAACACCTCGGCCCCATAATTCCATGGGATGGCCTTGGTACTCTCATACGGAACTGGTCCGGGAACAGTGATAGTGACCGGCGCTGGTCTCGCCGGCGCTGATATAGTTATCGTCTTGAATGGAATTGTTATCGTGTCAACATCAATCTCTCTGTCAGTAACAATACTCTGCTTACAGCCCCTGTCAAACTGTAATACCCCTTCGCTGATCATTTTCTGAATACCTGCTTTCAATAAGTCACAACCGCCTGGCTGCGACACACATTCTACACAACCTTCATCACAACCGGGAAATACCCCTCCCTTCAACAGTCTTTTCTTCACCACACCCAAGGGAGTTTGGATTTCGTTCACATCTGAAATCAAACTCAAGTCTTCACAGTCTTTAATAATAGCATTGACCTTCAGCCCACCGTGATTCGGCATCGGATTCTGATTCACATTCGGGACGTCATTGGAGAAATTGATGGCTTTGGAATCCAGCAGATCTTGAACCTGATGCTTAAAATCTTTACAGTTTTCAATATAATGTCCGGGTGCCCCAGAATGAAACTCACAGTGGGCGTTGGCGTTATAGCCGGGAGGTGGATTACCAGTAGGTGGAGCCAATGTTCTCTTCTGGATTAACTGTAGCTGTAGCAAGTACTGAAATAATTGAGCGTATGGAAGAGGTGGAGTGTCAAAATGCCTATCCCGCCTAGTCAGAGGCTGAGACTGGCGAGGAGCCTGATTTTGTTGCTGAGTCACTGCTGGCTGCTGGGATGGTTACAGAAGCCATCTGCTGATTGTAGTTCTGACGAGGTCCATCTCTACCACGATATGATGACACAGAGTTTGTATCTCCCTCCTTCTTCTTATAACCATTGGCATAAGGCTTCTTGCTTCCTCCAGATGAGGACCCATCACTGCCTGATATCTTCCCCGCCTTGATTCCGCTTTCCACCATTTCCCCCACTAAGATCAAGTCAGCAAACTTTCCAGTCATACATGGTACCAGCTTTTCATAGTAATGACCCTGCAAGGTGGCCATAAATATAGTTATCATTTCACGTTCCAACATGGGAGGCTGAACCCTCGCTGCCAGTTCACGCCACCTCTGAGCGTACTCCTTGAAGCTCTCATTGTTCTTTTGTGACAGATTCTGCAGCTGTCTTCTGTTAGGAGTCATATCAGTGTTATATTGGTAATGTCTGATAAATGCCCCTGCCAGATCTCTCCAACTACGCACATCCTTCCTTTCCAGTTGCATGTACCACTCCAGGGATGCCCCAGATAGGCTATCCTGGAAGCAATGCATCATCAGCTTTTCATTCTTCGCATATGCAGCCATCTTGCTTGCATACGCCCTGACGTGGGTCCTCGGACAAGTCATACCATTATACTTCTCGAAAGTGGGAGTCTGAAACTTGTGTGGAATAACAACGCCTGGAACCAGCCCCAAATCCTCTAAATCCATTCCCACATAATCCTGATTCACAACACCCCTTAGCTGTTCCTCAATCAACCGGATCCTCTGATCCTGGTCAGTCTGGGGACCAGCATCCCCATCTGGCAAAGAAAATGCATCATCCTGAACATCATCATACTGACGACCCTGAACTGCGCCAGCACCAGTACCACCTCCCCCAGTATTTTCAGCTCCGCTCGGAGGAATCACAACACTAGAAACAGGAACACCTCCGCCAGTAGGACCATTCTGACCATTATCAGTAACACCAGTCTGAAGTCCTCCATGAAGGACACCATCATTATCAACCCTCGCAATCAGTGGCTGAACGAGAGTTCTCAACTGTTCTTGTCCCTGAGCAACCCCT
Organism: Lathyrus tuberosus; assembly: GCA_022829125.1. Taxonomy (NCBI): domain Eukaryota; kingdom Viridiplantae; phylum Streptophyta; class Magnoliopsida; order Fabales; family Fabaceae; genus Lathyrus; species Lathyrus tuberosus. The sequence goes on along the minus strand of JALAZF010000503.1, from coordinate 2,141,463 downwards.
TGCATTAATTCCATGAATTGGTTCATGCGAGTCCGCATCTCAATGATCTCATTCTGTAGCTGATCCATGAGTCTCTTCCGATTCTGCTTAGTAGGATACCGGTGAATATGCTGATCTGCAATTCTGAGATGGGAACAAGATAAGAATACCGGAGATAAACACCTGTCATGCAAAATGATTATGCAAAATGATTATGAATATGCAAATGCAAATGGACGTGTTTGAAAATTCACAGGGCGATCCACCCCTTGATCCCGGTTTAATAACAAGATATAATGGAACTTCTGCTCATATATTCAGAAAACCAGAGAGAAACCAAATGTCGACAATCACAAATCCGAGGTAACAAGTCTGAATAAAAACCATAGGTCCCAACCAACAAGCCTGGTGGTGATCCACATACAATGAAAGAAAACAGAAAACTATGGCATATCATCAAAGTTTACAAGCGTCAATCCCCCCATCCATTATGCTTTCTGCACCAGTCTTGAATCTCCTTGAACAGCTTTCTGGTATCGGGATGCTTCGGCCTCTGAATTAGCCCTTGAATGAGAAGGTCTCTCCTGTGTATGATCCCATCCAAGTATCGGCAATGTAGCTCCCAAGCATCTTCTCCAGAAACACCATCCATGCTAGGACCCTCATGTCTAGGTTTCTTCAATTCAGCTTGGACTTTCAGTTCTTCCATGGAGGCTATGGCTTCATTGAGTCGACCTTCGACTACTTGTCTCTTGAATATCCCTGATAAGATCTCGGCATCTTTCTTCTTAAGTGTCGACTTCAACTGATCAATCTTAGCTATGTAGTCGTCTTCCTTTCTCTTATTCTCAGCCATGGCAGTTTCTTGGTGATCATTGAACCTGTGAATCTTCAACAAAGCCTTGCCTAATTCTTCCTCCTTGGACCTGAGAACGTTACTGATACCATCCAAAGCTTGTTTCATTCTTTCTCTGGATGCGACCATGTCAGCAAGCTCTTTTTCTGCTTTAGCAAGGAGCTCTGTCTTCAACATGGCGATATGAACAGCTTCACCCCGCTCGTGCTTCCACTGATAAATCTCTCTCTTTAGCTCACTATTTTCTTCCCGCAACCTTTCCTTTTCAGCCCATAATTTGTTATACTTCTCCAACTCAACGGTGGTAGGAGGCTCGATCACCAAAGGATACAAAGGTGGTTCCACCGGGAATGGAAGAAGCTCCTCTTCTGCTCTCTTCTTAATCCACTCTTTATAGGGAGGGAAAGCCCGATTGTTACTTTTACCGAATGGAATCTTACCCTTCTTAGTCACCTATTTCCAAGCATTCACAACTTTCCTTATCAACCCTTGATCCTCAATACCATTGAAGAATAAGGATTCTCAGACATCTCGCTCTTCGGGTGGATTCTTCAAAGGATAGCCAAACTGTCTGATAGCTAGGGAGGGATTATAGTTAATTCCACCTTTCCTCCCTATCAAGGGAACATTAGGGAATTCTCCGCATTTGCAAATAATCTCCATTCCTAGCAAGTCACGATTAATCCAAACGATGTTATTAGCAGTCAAGCCCATAACCCTCTTAGACCACTTCAGAGAATCTTTCGTATCAACGAAAGCGCCAGATTCAAGGAGACGACTCAAAAACCAAGTAGCTAAGAGTGGTGCACAGCAACTTACAGTTTTCCCACGCCTATTCTCATTCTTATAGTGAACTGAATGGTACACATCACCTAGCAAGGTAGGTATAGGATTCTTCGAAATAAAGATTCTGACGGCATGCATATCCACCAGATCAGGAATATTCGGAAACAAAACAATCCCATAGATACACATAGCTAGGATAGCTTGGAAAGTAGTCCAGTTCTTTTCTTTGACATGTATGCAGGCTTAATCAAACAGGAACTTTAATAGGAAACCCTTAACCCCTTGTTTTTCTTCAATATTACTGTTCAGGACGGATTCATTAATATGAAGAGCCACAGCCATTTCTTTTATACCGGGGTGTTCTTCAGAAAATAAAACTATATCATGACTGATAGGAATTCCCAAAATAAATGAGAACTCCTCCAACGTTGGTGCCAAGATGTAGTCCGGGAAAGTGAAGCAACGCAGAGACGGATCGTAAAACTGAAGAAGTGTGTGAATGGCATCCTTCTCGTACTTGGAGATGTTATAGACAAATTTCAAAAGTCTTCCATACCTTCCACTGAACTCTGTACGAACTCTGGAACCAGCCATATTAATCAGTTTGTGAATCAGTGTCAAAGTCGATTCTGGGAATGAATAAGCAACAGTCTTCTTTCTCTGAACATCCATACTGAAGTAACCTCAGAAAACCGGAATCAAGAGTAAGATGCAAGCCCTGAAAAATGTCAAACACGTCAGAATGCAAGATAAATGATATGCTCATGCAAACATGGGGTCAAGGCACACTGCTGGATGTGCTGTACTGTTAGCTGAACGAGAAACCAGAAAACCAGAACTCTGAACCACTGAGGAACCCAAATAATCAGACATTGATGAGAAATCCTGAAAACCGGGTAGGTTGAAAGTCTCGGTTACCTGCAAACGCCCATCCTCTCTCACATGTGGGTACTAGGATGTTCAGTATCCCGGGCTCTCAGGTCGAGAAATGATGATACGTTCACCATTTCTGGTTTGGCATCATCATCAATCGAGGAGGCCTTAACTGATTCTCCAAAGCGGAAGGTCCTCAGTTTTGGCACTGAGGTCGAGAAACAATAGTACATTCATCCCTCGGGGTACAGTACTAAAGTCAATCGAGGAGTGCCTCCACTGATTCTCTTCAAAACGTAGGGGCCATCCTATGCGAGTTCCAAAGCGGGCCCTCGGGTGCGAATGGGTTTGCCACAGGATGTGGTCTGCCACTGTCACCACTAAAGAGGGATGTTTCCACTAAGGTCCTCAATGATCGGTCACCAGAGTCGACAGCTCTCTAGATCAACACCCCAACATGCGCAAGACACACACGTTAGAATGCGTCCCAAGATAGCCTCGTCTGGTTGTGAATTTCGTGAACACACAAACGTACCAAGCGAGCACGTAGGTCCCACTACTTTCCACACTAGTCCTAGGGTATTCTCAAGCCGGGGTATTGGGCTTAGCTCTCGGTCCCCCCCAACCTGCAAAACAAAGACAGCCAGCACAGCACAGCAGCATGACAGTAATAAAAATGAAATGTAGAAAATGCGGTAAAAATAAAATACAACACATAAAGCAAATCAAAAATAAACACCCAAAGAGAACAAAGACAAGAAAGCGTTAGGGTCGACTCGCTTAGGGATGGACCAGCATAGGTCAACCAGAGTCCCCAGCAGAGTCGCCAGCTGTCGTTCCCAGGATTTTCATCCAGGTACAAACGCGAGAGTGGCGCGGAAAAACAGAGTCGCCAGCCATGTAAATTTATCCCAAGAGAGGGAAAGGGAACACCGCATAAACCTGAGGAAGGGGGAAAGGAATGGTCATCGCAACCATAACCTGGGTTCGGGAGTCGGTTACCCGAGGGGAAGGTACTAGCACCCCACGCGTCCATCGTACTCGATGGGATCCACGCTTGTTGTCTATTCTAAGGGTGAGTTATACTATCATCTAGGGTTGTACTAAAACAGAGAGGGAAAGACAAAGACCGACTCGGTAGGACGTCGACGTCCTAGGCCTACGTACCCCCCTTGTGCAATGGGAAATTCAGAGTCAACGTAGTTCAGACCAAGTTCTTTTTGTGTCTTTTATGAGCGACGTTAAGTTCGCGTCCGATAGTTAGGGTCGATGCCTGTTTGCGTCTCAGACGGAAAATAACGTGCCCTTTTTGAAAATGGCCTTTAAGTTGAAGGTCCCGAAGGACAAAAAGTTTTGAAGTTGGTTTGTGTTTTTTAGGACAGAAGTGGCTTAAGTTAGTTCCTAAGTTGCATTGCACCAAAGTCTAGGGCACAGGGGCGAATACTTAACGCATCGTCCTAAGACAGGACGCTCGCTAAGCACTCTAGAGAGATGAGAGGAAGCCCCTCATTTCTCATTCCCTACGCTTAAGGCTCGTGCGCAATACACCTTATTATTATTAAGTGTTTTAAAGAACTTTGAGATGAGAAGAGAGAAGACACAAGGGTAACTCTAAGGGGGACTATGAATCCTAAAGTTATCATGCATGGGTGACCTACGGTTAGTGAGGTTCAACCTAAACCCTAAAGAAAGGAAAAGATAGGGAAGGAAAAAGTAAGGGTGACCATGGATACTTATCCATACCCTTAAAGAACTTACCTTAGTCCCTGCATAAAAGATTAGTACAGAATAGACACAAGTAAGAGAAATGAGGTGAACGAAAATCACACAATGGCGAACAAAAGTGATTATCATCCAAACATGAATCAAAGAAACAAAGAAACAGCCCCAAAGCAAATGGCACAAGTGCCTTTTCAAACAGATAATCATACAAGGTCAAAGATGCGCCTGCAAGAAAATCTCAAGTGAAAACAAATCAGATAATTAGAAAAATAACTCCTAAAATTCCCAAATTAAACATTAAGGTTCCTCAACCAGAGGCAAACAACATATCAAAAGTCCCTACAAAAAATCAAGATATTAGTCATTCAAATAATTAGGCAGAGTTCAGGTGGGAATTAGGGCTCAGTGTGCCAAAGGGAAGGACCTAAATGCAATATGAAATAAATTTAAAAATGAAAGAAAAATATTTTTATGCAATTTAGGATGTTAATGAACAAATGCAAAAAGAACGGATCAAAAATATTTTACGGATGCAGAGAAATAAAATAAAGAAATTAAGTATGCATTATATGGATAATTCAAAAAGAAGTTGAATTAAATAATTAATTTAAATGATAAAAAATAAAATAAAAATAAAAAATAAAATTTGTAAAAATTATTAAAATGATAAATATGATGTATGAAAATTTTTTAGTAATTTTTTAATGCAATTACATAATTTTAATAATTAAAATATGAAAATGTAAAATTAAAATAAAATAAAATGAATTAATGGGCTGGGGGGTGTAGACAGCAAGAATATGCGTTGAAATAAATTGGGCTGGCAAGGGGGGGTGGTGCGAATAGCAGCCCGCCCATATTAATTAATCAGAAAAAAAAACAAAAAACCTGGGAGCTTACCATGCTCCCCCCCATGTGCCTGGCATGTGCGCTTTTAATGTGCTGTCATGATCTCATCCGTGTGATTTATCAGACCGCGAGATTAAGTCAATAGAATAAAAAAGTAATTAAAAGGAAATAGTTTGGTTGGGTGTACATGGTAACGGCATGGGGTAATGTCTATGTGATTATTAATTATAAAACAGAAAAAAAAATAAAAGAAATAAATAGGTGGCGTGATCCAAGCCGTTGGATGGAGAGAATGGACGGCTGGGATTGCGTCTTCTCCGTCCAAACCCTTGCCTCGCCGGACCACCGTCCCTCGCCGGAGCCCTACCGCCGGCCACCACCTGCAACCACCAAATTGCCCAGAAAATGCGTATGGGTACACTATCCGACCCAGAATTTCGTCAGGAATCCAAATATGGCATCAAAAACCCCAAATTGTTAGTGTATAATAAAAAACGAATAAAAAACCATTAGGGCACAAAACTTTAAATCCATATTACAAGCAATTCACACGTCCATAATTAAAAATAATTATACCAGGATAATCACCATTCATCACACTTCAATATAGACATAAAAAAGGAGAGTTTTAGGAGCACGAAAAATTCACCAACCTGAGATGGCACAGCTCCAATCCTTGCTTTTGGCTGCGAATGGTGGTTGGGTTATGTTCTAGAAATCACCAGGAAGAGATTTGTGGAAGAACTTTGAAGAAAGACCTTGTAATTCGTGAGATCCAAGGAAAGAAAGCTTTAGGGTTCCAAATTGTGGTTCTCCTCCAAATGCACGTGAATGAACCCTAACCAGTGCATGGATAGGTTTAAATAGGCTAGGGTTTTCCTCTGATGAGGAATTGGGCTTGGGTAATCCATTGTTTAATGAGTTTTGAATAATTTTGGAAAAATGCATAATGTGAATTACACCTTTCTCCTTGCATGGATACTTGAGAATTATTCGATGGATCACCTTCATTTGGATTGCTAATCACACCATATTTAAATTGGGCCTTGAAAACAAATTATTCATGAGTTTTTTGATGACTTGGCTTTTTTGAATAATAAAAAATAAGTGAAGAATAAACCATGGAATCACTTGATTAAAAAGCCAAAAATGCTTCTTAGGAATTGTTTTTGGATGTTGGAACATGTCTTGAAGCAATGGAATTAATCATAGGTCCATATGTCCCAAAACCTAAAAGTTGTGAAAATGAAACCCTAAAAAACCACCTTGCCTTCTTTGGACCATAACTGGAGTTTCACAAATGATATGGAGACCCAATAGTGCTTTTTGAAAAGAGGAGAAAAAGATCTTCAACTTTCATGTTGGAGAGAAATTCATTTGAAGCTTTCTTGATGATGAAAAGTCAAGTTGAATGCAGTGTAGATACTTGCCAAAAATGGAAACTTTTCATTATAGGTCACTTTCCAAATTTAGAAACTTTGCACCAACTCCTGATTTCTGATAAATATGTATGAAGCTTGACCCTTGAAGACCATATGAGGATGTGAGACCTTGAAACCTTGGAGAGAACCTCAAAACTCCACAGTTGACATCTCCCCTCACTGTTGACTTTTATCCAATTCAACTGATTTTCAATCCATTGGCCAATTGAACTTCCCCTGAAACAAACTGATGGACAACCTCCCATCCCTAAGTACTTAGGGACCCAAGGAGTACCATGGAATCAAGTCTTGCCCAAAAAATCAGGAATAAACTGACTTTATAGCAAACCCTAGTTGTGGTACCCTCAGTCTAGGAGGAAATAGCACAGTCTCCAAATCCAAATCCCTCTGAATATGATGTGTATCCTCTCCAACAAAGATAATATCTGCCATTTGATGATGATAAAAACCCAAGGAGCTTGCCCATTGGAGCAATAAACCCAAGAATCTCAAAACCCTAATCTATGCACTGGTTAGGAGAGGATGATCCACCTGAGCCCTCTTGGACAACACCAGGACTCTTGCTTGACCCTCTGAAGCACTGCCTCAGGCACCTTGACCCCATGCTAAGAACCAATGATATGCACACATGATAATGCGAAATGCAATGCAACATAAGCCAGTTAGTATTAAAGTAAGGAGAGCAAATTTTAGGGTGCAACACTAAGACATGACTCAATATACCCTATAACACCCGTGTAACATGTCCATCAAGTTTGATTTAGGTCAAGGACATGATTTCCTAAAGGATTGCACAGTTTGGAATTCATCTGATAAAAAGTCAACTGTGCACAAAAGTCAACTTTGACTTTTTGATATTTTTCACAAAAATGGGTTTTTAACCCTAAAATGATGTTAATGTATGATTTGAATCATCATTCATCAAGAAAAATCAAAGAAAATGGGATAACTTGTAAAAGGGGTAACCATAAAAACTTAGAAAAATTTTCTAAGTTATGAGAAAAAGTGGCAAAGGTACCAACTTTGGAGGATCATAAATCCTAAACCATAAAACCATTTCTTTCCATCCAAAGCTTGATTTGTAGATCTCATTGCCCTCTACAAAAGCTTCATACTGACCTATGTCCAAATTCCTCATGGATTTTGAGTTATGGAGTGATCAAAATGGCTGAAAAATGAAAATGTCACTTTTTCCAACACTTAGTGAAATTTTCACTAAGTCCAAATCTGTCTTCATTTTTTTCCAAATGTAGGGGGATTTTTCACTTGGATTCAAAAGAGATCAAAACCAAACATGTTCAAACAGTTGTTGTATCATGTAAGGGCTTTCCAAAATGGCCAATAACATTGCCAAATTCCATTTGAGTCATGAGATATGACATTGGAAAGTTGCCTTGCTGAAATCTGCCAAGGCAAGGCAGAATTTGCATTTTTGCTCGATTTGCCAAAATCAGCCAAATTCAAATGCTCCTATCCACTTGGACACCTCAGAGGATTGAATCTAAAGGGGACAATCACTGAGCCAAGCCTCCAAAGTCCATGGAACAAGAAATAGCATGTTGAACCTAGAATGGCCAAAATAGGGACAAGACTCCAAATTTGGATTGAAGCATTCAATGGAAGCATCAAGGTTGCATGGACTGAGCCATTCTCATCTGAAATCAGTCAAGACTTATCCAAGACCAAGGGGACCAAAGCTCAGTGCCCTAACCTCTAGTCAATGGCTAGAGGAGACTTGGATTTTCATTTGCCAACATTGGCCAAACCTACTTAGCAGTTGCCATTCACTATTCCTTGCAAAACAAACTTGCTCTACTATAATTAGAGCTCAATTGTGATCAGTTTGAGTACACCAAAGCCATCAAACAGATGCTTTCCTCAAAATCTCTTTCTCTTGGCAAAAATGCCTTTCTTAGTAAGGTAGCTATCGGGTTTTGAGTTAGAGGGCAATTCCACTCAAACCAATCACACACACACCTCACATACATCATATAGAAGTGATCCAAACACTCACATAACATCTGGAGCACAGATTTCACAAAATCACCAGCCAATTGCTCAAGTTCTTGACAGTTTTGCAGTTGAGGTGCCATCTTCAACTCCAAACCATTTCAATCAATTCCAAGCACTCAGACACATCACTTGGCACCTAGGGAAGCTATCCACATCATTGGAACCAAGCTGTAACACCTCCAACACCAAACACAATCACCAGCTGCAAGTGGTAAGCATGAGCTCTTCTAACTCTATGATCCATGCATTTTTTGCTGCACAATAATTTGGCCATATGTTCATAATCATGCATGGAATGTTTCCCCTCAATTAATTACATTGTTTGAATCGTGTATCAAAAATCCTAGCCTTCATGCAGAAATTAGGGTTCTTGAGGATTTTTCATGATTTCTTGTTATATGTTTAATTTAAATGAAATTAATTGACATAGACATGATCGTGAGGTTGAGACGAGTATAATGATATGTGGATTGCATGTTGTAATCAAGTATTCAGTGAGATTGGAGAGAAAATGCAAATCTGGCCAAGCCCAGAACACGCGCGTGATCTTGGTGTGTTCATGGCGCCTTTTTTCAAAATTTGAATATTTGAATTTTGTGATTTTATTTAATTGATTCAAAAATTAATTTCTCTCTGAGTTTTAATGATTTTGAGTTAAGTCTTTTTTTAATAATTCACAAAAATGTTAAAATATTTTATTTTCCCAAAAAATCCCAAAAATATTATTTATTTCATATAATTGATATTTTTGCAAAGAATTAATATTTTAATTGTTTTTGACATTTTAAATATTTTTTCCTCATTGATTTTGCAACTTTTAATGCTTTCTAATTATTTTGTAGGTCAATACTTAATTTTTGAAGCATTAATCCAAGATCACAATTTGTTTTTCATATGTTAAACAATTTTGATCATTTTAATTGAATTTTTATTCAATTAAATACATTTTTGAAAACAAATTAGGATTTTTGGATTAATTAAACCCTCATAAATCATTTTCAAAACACTTTGGGCCTCTAATAGAGTGTAAGACCCAATCCTTTTTTTGACCAAATCATTTTTGGGCCTCAACGCATTGTATAAGTCCCGATACCGTCAAAAACCAACGGCGCGGTCGTCGCCTTTTGAAAAATATCCTTTTGGGCCTCTCCTTGAGCTATAAGAACCATTCAAAACTTTTGGGCCTCTATTAGAGTGTAAGACCCAACCCCCTTTTAACCAAAACCATTTTGGGCCTCACTTATGGTATAAGTCCCTCTGCTTTAAAAGAAAATCTCGGCGCGATCACCATTTTAAACGGAAAAATCAATTGGGCCTACCCTCGTGTTATAAGCCCCACTCTTTTTCTTTAAACTTTTTGGGCCTCTTGAGAGAGTGTAAGACCCATCCCTTTGTACAGAAAACAATTTTTGGGCCACAGTCACTTGTATAAGTCCCTATGTACAAATTAAAACAGTGCAATCACTGATAAAACCCTGGGCCTCTCCTTGAGCTGTAAGCCCCAAAATCTTTCTTTTTCAAAGCACTTTCTCCTTTGATTTTGAATATACTGTTGTTGAACAACTAACCAAACAGCATGGAAGCTCTACAACCGAGTAAGTGGTTATTGCTTTCATTTACCGCTTTCATATACATATAACTGTATTGTGGGGCTGTTTCACTGTAAGTCTTCTTTCATAAACTCATATCAACTGTGTAATAATAGTATAGATATTTAGAGTTTCCCCAGCAACTACGTTTAGCATTAAGCCCGTTGATCACTCTTAGAAATAGTCTAAACTAGATCCCCATAGGATTACCAGACACAGTCTTCCCTCCTCTTGGGGTTAAACAATATGGAGATATGAAAGGCAGCATTCTCTGTGAACCCTTTCATAGACTGTCACTCATAGAAGTTGTCAAGAAACTCTATTCCCCAGAGATGATCTTTTCTCCGTGAATGGCATCTCTTGAGTTTCTTCCAAATTCTCGGACTTTCCTGGCTTGATCTATTCTCGGTGAATGGCATGTCTTGAACTTCTCGGGGTTTGGGGACCCACAGGCTTCTTAAAAGCAGTTGTCAATGAAACTCTATTCCCCAAAGATCATCTTTTCTCCGTGAATGGCATCTCTTGAGTTTCTTCCAAATTCTCGAACTTTCCTGACTTGATCTATTCCTTGTGGATAGCTTGCCTTGAATTTCTCGGGGTTTTGGGACCCATCGGCTTCTTAAAAGCATCGGCCTCCTCTTGGGCATCGTACAAGGACCCACAGGCTTCCTAAAAGCAACCCCGCCTCCTCTTGGGCTTAGTACAAGGACCTCTCGGCTTCTTAGAAGTATTCACAGCCTCCTCTTAGGCTTCGTATAATGATCTCTTCCTCCGGGAATGATAGCCTCCTCTTGGGCTTCGTACAAGGACCGATCGGCTTCTTAAAAGTTTCCATCCTCCTCTTGGGCTTCGTACAAATTATCCCGACGACCTCCTAGAGGTATAGGAACAGAACTTAATCATCTTCATAGAGCAGTCCTTTCAAAGAGTCTACTACTGTTTCTCAAACATAGTACAAAAAATGACACTCTAGACTTGGACAGTCTAATTTCCTTGAGTCTCAAAGACATTCTCAAGTGACCCCTTCGTTAAAATAGGAAGAAAACACGTAGACTCAGACAGTCCCAATACCCTTCGGATTTCCCACTTCCTTAAAGAATAGGAATAACCCGGATCCTCGAACCAAATTCTTGAGTACAATGTTGCTCATATAAGAACTGATTTTCTCTTTAAAAAATCAGTATACTGGACCTGTCACTTAACTGAAATAGTATTTAGCCTCTCTCTCGGGCTTTGTACGAGACACAAAAAAAACTCTCTTGTTGAGTCAATTAGGCTCCATCTCGGGCTTTATACGAGATACCAAAAGATTCCCTCGTGGAGTCAAAACCTTTTAGCCTCTCTCTCGGGCCTTGTACGAGACACATATTAGCCTCCTCTTAGGCTTTATATAAGAAAACCACTGGTTGATCCAATCAACCTTTTCGCATCAAAGTTGTGCCTCGTTCACAGTACACCTCCATCTAACTGCTGTAAGCGGCAAGCCTCTGGATCATCTACATCTATGCCACTGTCCCTCTTTTAGCATGAGAAATTCCTAAGGAAAGATGGCATTACTCTACACTGAGTTAAAGTCTTCTCCTTCAGGTAAAAATCCCCTTTAAAGGAAATTATGGCATTGCCAGATTCACACATCCCGGTTAAAATAATTCTCCTTTATGAACAGTTGTGACATACAACCCCCTCTTTAGAGATGACAAATTCTCTCTAAAGTCAACACCCTTTTAGCCTCACATCTTGGGGTTTGAACAAGATACAAATAGACCCTTCAGCTTCACATCTTGGGCTTTGAACAAGATACAAACCACCTTTCGCTTCACGTCTTGGGCTTTGAACAAGACACCAAAACACCCATTTCCTCCCATAGAATAGGAGGAACTACGAATGCTCTGATTTCCCTGTTTCGGTAAATGGGAATACGTAGGCATAAGATTGAAAGAAAAATCTTAGCAAGCACACTAAACAAAAAACCCAAATCCCATATCTCCATCAATCAAAAGCAGTAATTCAAAAACATCAGTCCTAACATCCTAATCCTTGTTCCCCGCCAAAAACCTGTCTGTCAAAATAACACAAGAAATCCCAGAGAGAAAACAGTATTGGCGAAAATACAAATAACCAATACAAAGGCCCCCCCACATTGATAGCATTCGTAACCTAACAGACCGCTGTATAAACTCAGTATGCAAAGCATGGTTAATTGGAGACATCTATTTCCCTTCCTTCATCAGCTTTAATAGGATAAAAAATGAATCGACCTGTAGTAAACTCAACCGCAGAGAGCGACCAGCGCTTAAGAACCGCGTCCAAAATCGCTCGCTACAGAAAAATGGCGCCCACCGTGGGGCTCTTCTCTGTTTTTCTTCTTCCTTTTCACCTCTTGTGTGAATACCACAGATTGGGGCTTCCGCCGGGGAACCCATTTTCTGTCAGGAACTTAGGATTCATAGCTTTAAAGGTCTAGGATGTTTAGGACAAATAATATACTACTTTTCCTAATTGCTATACATGTTTATTTTTCTGCTAATGGGAATGCGTGTGATGCCGCATGTGGAAAGATTGAGTATACACTTAAGATAAGTGATGGCAACGAGGTCGACCATCAACCTCAGTGGAGGCTGACCAATGCAACCCATTCTCTCACCTAGACAATGGGCCGGTTGTTAAGTCTGAGAAGCTGAGGAGCCAAACCCTTTCGTAGTGCGGAAACTATCGGAAATAGTTGTTACGCGATACTACCCTCATTTGAGGCTGGTGATCTATTCTCGGTGAATGGCACTTACTCTAAGATTGCTATACAACTCGCTGACGATCCGCTTGTTATTTTGTTTTCCTGGGAGGAGCTGATGATAATGAGTACAGGTACAAAAATCACCCTAGTATAAACCTTTGGGGATGGGTAGAGCCTTGACTTCATGACAACGACCCTTTGACCCCATGTTTTTTCTATGTTTTTGTGTGCTGCATTCATGCATTCATTTAAAAAACATTAAAACATTCAAAAAATTTCTCTTCTAGTCTCTCTATTTTTCAAATTAAACTAAGACTGTGATTGCAAATATCAGAGAAAAGGATTGCACTAATGGATTTCGATAGAAGGAGAACTCATAGCTATACCTTCAAGGTCCCAAAGTTAGAGGATTTGAGAAGGTTAGTGAGGATGATCACTAACCCAGAGGCTTTCAGAGCCAAGCACGGAGATTTGCTACCACTGTTAAGAGTCCATGTGATTGAGGGAATCATGGATGCGCTCATTCAGTTTTACGATCCAGTTTATCACTGCTTCACATTCCCGGATTACCAGCTCGCATCAACGCTGGAGGAGTATTCTCATCTGATTGATTTACATATCACTGATCGAGCTCCATTTTCTGGACTTGAAGAAATTCCAAAGAATCAGACCATTGCAAGAGCAATTCATTTGGACGAGTCTGAGGTCAGGACTCACCTAACCACTAAGGGTGGCATCCAAGGTTTGCCAGCCTAGTTCTTGACAAAGAAGGCCCTGTATTTTGCCAGTATAGGAAACGCGACTGCTTTTGAAAGCATCTTTGTCTTGCTCACCTACGGGTTATTTTTGTTTCCCAACATTAATAACTTCGTCGATATCAACTCCATTAAGGTTTTTCTCATTGGAAACCCTGTGCCGACTTTGCTCGCAGATGCGTATCATTCTGTACACTTGGGAAATTTGTACAGCGGAGGGGAGATCACATGCTGTGTACCTCTGCTTTACAAATGGTTTATCTCTCACTTGCCCAAGTCTACTGCTTTTTGGGATTGCAAGAGTGCCTTACGTTGGTCGCAGAAGATCATGTCTCTTACCAACTCTGATATAGATTGGTGTAATAGGATCTATGATGGAATCAGGATCATTGACCATTGTGGAAACTTCCCCAACATACCCCTTATAGGAACTAAGGGAGGAATCAACTATCATCCAGTTCTCGTTCATCGTCAATTTGGATACCCGATGAGACACATCCCACGGGGTGTTCATCTGGAAGGTCTTTTCTTCAAAGAAGGAGAAAACGACAGGGCACTAAAGACGGAAATAGTGCACACTTGAAAGCACGTTCATAAGAAAGGACGAGAGTCTCTAGGAAAACCGGACTGTGTCTCGGTGGAACCTTATCTCCATTGGGTATAAACTAGAGCTCTCAAGCTAAAAATGCCTTATCCTCGTTACGGAATTCTTCCGCCGAGGGAATCTGTCATGTACTTCATGACGGAGACTGAAAAGCTTTAAGTTACTCTCAACAAAGTTCAGAAGGAGAGAAGGTCCTGGAAGAACAAGTACCGCACCCTCGACGTAGAGTGCATCAAAATACAGCAATTACTGAAAGAGAAAGATGCTCTGATTGAGATTTTGGAGCAACATGCTGTAGAGAATCAAGATGACCAAAGGAATTTGCTCACTCCTTTCACCTGGAAAAGGAATGACAACCCGACAACAGCCCAATAGCCCCGGTCAAAGAAAAGGAAGATACCAGAATCAGCACCCGATTTTTCTTCAGAGAGGACTCGAGACCCATTAGCTTAGGTTTCTGTTTCTGCACCTTGTAATCTACTATACTTCCATTTCTGTAATCCTTTGAATTTCAATAAAAAGGGGTTTCCCCACCGTTTGATATTTGCAATCTAATTGTCGAAGTTTATTTTGATTAAACCATAAATAATTAATATAATCATTGCATTCATCATTCTCACATCGCGTATTCTTCTTACCTACGAATCTCACGTTTGTGTCTCGATTCTAGAGTCAAACTGTCTCATTCGTATAATACTCGGGCCAATCGTCAGAAAAGGATGGATGATCTTGAGGAAGAAAACAGAGAGTTGAAAGAAGAGATCGACGCTCTGAGAGAAGAGAGAAGAAAGCTTCGTAACGACATGCAAGCCATGGCAGAAGCTCAGCTAGAAAGGACTGTGATCTCAGAGATCGCCTCAATGCCCATAGTGGAGAAGTAGGATCCTAGGTATCAAATGCCGAAAGATTGTCCTTGGGGCATGCCTGTTAACTATATCCCGGAAGGATATGTTCCACCGATCACTGAAGATCAGGGAATCACAACCGACGCTGCTGGTCCTGAAGGTTACAAACTTCGGGAAAGCAAAGATTCCAGGGGCATACTAAAGACTCCTGAAGGTTAAAAATTTCGGGAAACGCCAAGACTCACTGCCGTAGTCATGGTACCACCCCCTGTGGTTCACACTGTCCCGGAAGGACAGATTCCACAGACACCTTCTGGTAAGAAGGAAACTATGTTTGACAGAATGGAGGAATTCCAGGAACAGTTCTTGGAAATGCAGAAGGAACTGCAAGCCATTCGAGGGTCAGGATCTATTTGGAAAGGACGCCGCAGATCTCTGCTTGGTCCCAAATGTGAAAGTCCTGCATAAATTTCAAGTGCCCGACTTTGAAAAGTACAAGGGTAACTCTTGCCCTCAAAGCCATCTGGTGATGTACGCTCGGCGGATGTCAGTTCAGACGGAGAATCAGGACCTGCTGATTCACTACTTCCAGGATAGTTTAACCGGTACCGCATTAAAATGGTACATGGGTTTAAACCGTACTATGATCAGTACATTCAGAGATCTTGGTACTGCCTTCGTCCAACAATACAAATACAATTTGGACATGGCACCGGACAGAGATCAACTCAGATCGATGTTGCAAAAGGACAAGGAAACCTTTAAGGAGTATGCACAAAGGTGGCGCAAAACTGCCGCTCAAATTTGTCCACCTCTTGAGGAAAAAGAGATGACAAAGATCTTCTTAAAAACCTTAAGCTCATTTTACTATAACCGAATGGTTGCCAGTGCGCCCAGTGATTTTACCAAAATGGTCGGCATGGGCGTACGTCTTGAGGAAGTCGTCCGAGAAGGACGTTTGGTAAAAGACACTGGATCGACGAGCGGTACTAAAAAATACGGTAGTGCTCTCCCTAAGAAAAAGAGCAAGATATTGGGAATATCTCTCTCGAAAAGCAAAGGCGACGTTATCAACCGGTAGCAGCTGTGACTCCTGCTATCAACCTTGCGTCTATTCCTACGTATCAACCTCAGGTTGCGCAGAGCCAACCTGATCAACAAAGGACACAACAGCCTCTTCAGCAGGCTCGTCCTCCATACAACAACAACCGTATAACACGACCATCAGGATTTGATCCTATACCCGTGACGTACGCAGAACTATTTCCGTTACTACTGGCTAAGGGGCACATTCAGACTAAATGTCCTCTTACAGTACCGGAAAATCCGCCTTTTTGGTTTAAGGTGGATCAAACATGCCCTTACCATCGAGGAGGATCAGGGCATAACATAGAGACTTGTCTCAATTTCAAGTCTGACGCGCAAAAACTTGTTAGGAGCGGGCTCTTATCTTTCAAAGATACGAATCCCAAGGTTCTCACAAACCCGCTGCCTCAACATGAGAAAGCTGCAGTCAACCTGATTGAGAAAGACTCTAACAATGTTTATCAAATTCACGATGTACTCTTGTTAAAGACCAATCTGGTCAAGATGCATTGTAGACAGAGTGGATATGGCCATGTGCCGCCTCATAACTATCACCAGTGTAATATCTGCTCTAAAGATAATCAGGGATGTTCTGTGGTGCAAGCAGCTCTACCGGAACAAATGGATCTCGGATGGATCCAAGAGCACCGAGTTCGTGGAGTTAACATGGCCTACACGAATTCTAACGTCATTTAGAACCCCGATATCCGTACAATGAATGTCAACTTGGTGGCGATGCACTCAAGGCAAAGCCAGTATCATAATCTGCCACGGCACGATTACAGTTCCTGACTAACTTACTCGGTAAACAAATAGGGATGCTCTTTCATACAGGAGGCCCTCCAGCGTCAGATGGATCTTGGATGGATCCAAGACTACCATGATAGGAACTCCTATCAAATCAACATGGTTCAGATCTTCGATATTCGCGTGATGAATACCAACCTGGAAGAGTTACATGCTGAACAGGTCCGACTCGGATTCTTAATATCACATGACTATCAAAGCTGTAAGGCAGGTTGCGAAAACAATCGAGGTTGTACCCTTCTCTAGGAGGCACTTCAGCACTTGTTAAATCACTGGTGGATGCCAATCTATATGGATGAAGATACTCAGCAGATTAGTATCAGTAATAGAAACCCCACTCGGCGTCAGAGTCAGGATGTCCGATCTGTGGAAGCTAACCTAGTAAGGTTACATTGTATTCAAAGTGGGCGTGGCCAGGTGCCACTACACAATTATGACCGTTGTAGCGTCTGTTCGAAAAGTAACCAAGGGTGTTACCATATGAGAGCAGCTCTTCAGGGTCAGGTGGATGCCGAACTACCTTGCCGATCAAGTCGAGGATGTTGTCACAATCTCTGGTCGTCACCAGACCAGGGATGTTTTTGCCATTATCCCTCTACTTGACGAATCTAGAGTTCCTAACCGGGAACGGATCGAGATTACTTATGATGGTCAGAAAAATCATAAGGTTCCCATAGTCATCTATCTACAGGGACCATTACCGTATGAATCAACTAAGGTTATCCCTTACAAATACGGTGCAACAACAATTGAGAATGGAAAGGAAATTCCATTACCCTCCGTCATAAACATTGCAGACATCAGTCGAGTAACAAGGAGTGGTCGAATCTTCAACCGAGGGGTTGGGGAACCTAACAAAGAAAAGGAACCTCAGACAGAAGTTCTTAATCTATCAGTCTGTCAATCCAGTAATCCCGACCTTTTGAAAAATAATGATGAGATGCTGAAGCTCATCCAAAGGAGTGAATATAACATTGTTGATCAGCTGTTACAGACTCCTTCAAAGATCTCGGTATTATCATTGTTACTCAGTTCAGAAGCCCACAGGGAGGCTCTACAGAAAGTCTTGGAGCAAGCCTTTGTGGAACAGGATGTAACAATCAGACAGATTGATAGCATTGTCTCTAACATCACTTCCTGCAATAATTTGGGATTTAGTGATGAGGAATTACCCGAAGAGGGTCGCCATCATAACATGGCGCTCAACATTACAGTTAACTGCTAGGACGATACTTTAGCCAGCATACTGGTAGACACAGGGTCAGCCCTGAATGTTAAGCCGAAGTCCACTTTGATGCAATTATCATTCAAAGGTCCTCCGATGAGAATCAGCGAGGTCGCCATCAAAGCGTTCGAAGGATCCAGAAAAACGGTTATCGGCGAAGTTGATCTTCCCATAACTATTGGTCCTCACACTTTCCAAGTCACTTTCCAGGTCATGGATATCCGGGCAACGTACAGTTGTTTATTAGGAAGACCTTGGATACATCAGGCTGGAGCGGTTACTTTGACCCTCCACCAAAAGCAAAAGTTTGTTAAGAACGATCAACTTGTCACAGTCTGTGGAGAACAGGCCTTGCTCGTAAGTAACTTGTCATCATCTGCTGGTGTAGAACCCGAGGAGGTTATTGGGACACAGTTCCAAGCACTTTCGGTGAGCAAGGACAATCAGTTCAGAGGAGGAACCTCGATTTCCTCATACAATGATGCTATTAAAGCGGTCGAGAGTACCGATACAACAGGATGGGGACAGCTTGTCATTCCTATTGACAATAAAACAAAGAAGGGTCTTGGTTTTTCTGCAACCTGTACCCGGACAGCTGCCAACGATAAAAGTCTGCATCCCCTTCAAAACTTCTTCCACAGTGGAGGTTTCCTTCACCTAGTGTCTCAAGCAGTACATGCTATCAATGAGGAAGATCCCTCTGACACGGATGAAGAATGGAAGTCCTATCTTAATGAGGACGGTTATATGTCTTAGGAAGAGGTGTCTACGCCATTTTGCTATCCCGCACAGAGTCTGAGATTTATACCAAGGTCAGATGTCGAAATGATATACGGGAATTGTGATCCAGAAGGATGCCGTGCTCCGCCAAATTCATTAGAAGAAGACACTCTGATGAAAGACAACTTTGACCACACCTACTATGGCCCAATGGATGGTCTGCCAATGTGGCAACCTTACCCAGGAAACTTGGGGCAAGAAAGTCAGCCGAGTAATGAAACTCAGCTGAGCATCATTGAACAGAATACCTGTGTCCCCACCATGTCATGGGATCAACACTCAGGTCATTCAGAAACTACTCAACATGAAGATGAATTCGCAACGTTTGCAGGACTTGAATTCATCAACTATGCTTTTCCCGAGGTCAACGTCATCGAGAAAGATGACTCCTCCAGTTCCAAAGAAGTGTGGGACACCCTGGGAGAACCAAGTGGGAAATACGACTATATGGTCAAGTACACTGCGCCCGAAAGCTCTCGTATCAGGCTCGAAGATATCCAGCCAACTGGATGGGGAGATACAGCTGAGAGCACAAATACTATGCAAAATGCAACAGAGGAATTCTCCTATGACAATTCTGCCTGGGAGACAGATTCCAATGATCCTGCTCCACCAGAAATCAGCGTCATTTCTGAAGACAAATCAAGGAAGGTACCAGACTTTGTGATTCACCGAGGAGTTCGCCGCCAATGGGTTGCCGTCGAGGTTCCGAAGATCATTCATCAGTCAAAGTAATTGCCATCTTTAACCTTTCACCCTGCCCAGGTGAAACAGATGTTTTGATAGGGCTCGCTTTCTGTAAATTTCCCTCTTCGCTTAGCCCAAAGCGACAGAGTTTTGTTTTATAGGGCTGTAGTTTCAAGATTCGACTTGTTCATTAATAAAATAACGTCGTTCTGTAATTTCCGCATTAATTGTTGTTTTCTCTTTTTGCTTTTTCAGAAAATGGTAATCCTAAAAAATAATAATAAAAACAAGCAGTAAAATAAAACACTGCACACACTTGCATTTTCTCTATCTCTTCTAAACACGAATCATAACGTCATGCAGATTGCTTGATTTAAACCCCGTTGAAACATACGATCTGATGCCTTCTCCCAACTTTGAGTTCCCGGTATTCGAGGCTGAAGAAGAAGTTGACAATGAAATTCCAGAACAGATCTCCCGATTACTCAGACAAGAGGAAAGGTCCATTGAACCTCACAAAGAGCCGTTGGAAACGGTAAACTTGGGTTTAGAGCATGAGAGAAAAGAAATCAGGATTGGGGCACTGCTTAGTCCAACTGCCAGAGAGGGTTTGATAAAGCTTCTCAAAGAATTCCCCGATGTATTCGCTTGGTCCTATCAGGATATGCCAGGGTTGGATACCAGCATCGTGGAACATCACTTACCATTGAGATCGGAAAGTCCTCCAGTAAAGCAAAGGTTGAGACGTACTCATCCGGACATGGCCATCAAAATCAAAGAGGAGGTACAGAAACAGATTGACGCGGGTTTCCTCGCTACATCTGAATATCCTCAATGGTTAGCCAACATCGTACCCGTTCCCAAAAAGGACGGAAAGGTTAGAATGTGTGTTGATTACAGGGATCTGAACAAGGCTAGTCCAAAGGACGACTTTCCTTTACCACACATTGACATACTGGTAGACAGCACAGCAAAGTTCAAAGTCTTCTCCTTCATGGATGGATTCTCGGGCTATAACCCGATCAAAATGGCGCCGAAAGACATGGAGAAAACTTCGTTCATTACCCCATGGGGTGCCTTTTGTTACAAGGTAATGTCGTTCGGTTTGAAGAATGTCGGGGCAACCTATCAAAGGGCCATGACTACTCTGTTTCATGACATGATACACAAGGAAATCGAGGTATATGTTGATGATATGATTGCAAAATCAAAAACAGAGAATGAGAACGTTGAACATCTGTCAAAAATGTTCAAACGTTTAAGAAAGTTCAAGCTCCGCTTGAATCCCAAGAAGTGCACCTTCGGTGTCCGTTCAGGGAAACTACTAGGGTTTATCATCAGACAGAAAGGATATGAGGTCGATCCTGACAAGGTCAAGGCCATTCGAGAAATGCCTTCTCCGAAAACTAAAAAACAGGTCAGAGGATTCCTGGGACATTTGAACTACATCTCCAGATTCATATTCCTCATGACCGCGACATGCGCGCCGATTTTCAAATTACTAAAAAAGAACCAGGATTGCGTTTGGTCAGAAGATTTCCAAACCGCCTTTGACAGTATTAAGGAATATCTGTTGAATCCGCCGATTCTATCACCTCTAGTGGAAGAAATACCACTGATCATCTACCTCACAGTCTTGGAAGACTCAATGGGGTGTGTACTTGGCCTACAAGACGAAACCAAACGGAAAGAGTCTGCCATCTACTATCTAAGCAATAAATTCACCGACTGCGAAATTCGGTACACGATGCTTGAGAAAACTTGTTGCGCTTTGGCTTGGGCAGCCAAACGTCTTCGCCAATACATGATTCGTCATACTACTTAGTTAATCTCAGAAATGGATCCAATCAAGTATGTCTTCGAAAAACCTGCTCTTACGGGAAGAATTGCCCGTTGGCAGATGCTGTTATCAGAATATGACATAGAGTACCGTGCTTAGAAAGCCGTTAAGGGAAGTATTTTAGCCAATCATTTGGCTCATCAACTGATTGAAGATCAAGAATCAATCGGGTTTGACTTCCCGGACGAAGATGTCATGTATCTAAAAATGAAAGATTGCGATGAACCGCTACCCAGTGAAGGGCCAGAACCAGGTTCCTAATGGGGACTTATCTTTGACGGAGCAGTCAATCATTATGGAAACGGAATTAGGGTAATCATTGTTACCCCTCAGGGTACCCACATTCCTTTCACTGCCAGACTTACGTTCAAATGTACAAACAACGAGGCCGAATACGAAGCTTGTATTATGGGTCTCGAGGAAGCGATTGATTTAAGGATCAAAAACTTGGACGTATACGGCGACTCAGCCCTGGTTATCAATCAGATAAAAGGAGATTGGAACACATACCAATCAGGATTGATTCCTTACAAAGACTATGCAAGAAGATTGTTACCCTTCTTCGACAGAGTCGAGTTTCATCATATCCCTCGTGAGGAGAATCACATGGCTGGTGCATTAGCCACTATCTCTTCCATGATTAGTGTAGGTCAATGGAATGAGATACCTAAGATCGACATAATGCGCCTTGAACGGCCCGCCTACATCTTTACGATCGAAGCAGTCATAGATGACAAACCTTGGTATCACGATATCAAATGCTTCCTTCAGAAACAAGAGTACCCACCTGGGGCACTCCAAAAAGACAGGAAAACCCTCAGAAGATTGGCTGGAAACTTCTTCCTGAGCGGTGACACTCTCTATAAGATAAATTTTGACATGGTCTTGCTCCGATGTGTAGACAGACCAGAAGCAGACATGCTTATGAAAGAAATTCATGAAGGATCCTTTGGCACTCATGCCAATGGACATACAATGGCGAGAAAAATTCTGAGAGCAGGGTATTATTGGTTAACAATGGAATCCGACTGCTACAAGTACATGAGGAGGTGTCACAAGTGTCAGATATACTCCAACAAAATTCATGTACCGCTATCACATCTCAAAGTTTTCTCTTCCCCATGGCCTTTTTCCATATGGGGAATCGACATGATTGGCATGATTGAGCCCAAGGCTTCAAACGGACATCGGTTCATCCTGGTAGCCATTGACTACTTCACCAAGTGGGTTGAAGCAGCGTCATACGCTAATGTAACCCGACAAGTGGTGATCCGATTTATCAAAAACAATATCATCTGCCATTATGGTGTTCCGAGCGAGATCATTACTGATAATGGATCTAACTTGAACAATAAGATGATGAAAGAGTTGTGTGCAGAGTTCAAGATTGAACACCATAACTCCTCTCCCTACCGACCCAAGATGAACGGAGCGGTAGAAGTGGCTAACAAGAACATCAAGAAGATCTTTCAAAAGATGGTTGTAACCTACAAAGATTGGCACGAGATGCTACCCTTTGATCTTCACGATTATCGCACATCTGTCCGCACTTCAACAGGGGCAACCCCTTCCTCTCGTGTATGGCATGGAAGCAGTGCTCCCCATAGAAGTAGAGATCCCATCAATCCGAGTACTGATGGAAGCTAAGCTCACCGAAGCTGAATGGTGTCAAAGTCGACACGACGAACTGAATCTGATCGAAGAAAAGAGAATCACAGAACTATGCCACGATCAGCTGTATCAACAGAGAATGAAGAGGGCATTTGACAAAAAGGTCCGACCTCGTGTTTTCAGAAAAGGAGACCTCGTGCTCAAGAAGATACAATCATTTCTCACTGATTCTCGGGGCAAGTGGACTCCGAATTATGATGGCCCCTATGTGGTCACGAAAGCTTTCTCAGGCGACGCCTTGAGACTTGCAACCATGGATGGAGAGGAATTTGCCTACCCCACAAATGTTGATGTAGTCAAGAAATACTTCGCCTAAACTAAAAAAAAAAAAACGTCTCGATGGATTGAAAACCCGAAAGGGCGGTCCAGGCAAAAGTTAGACACATTAAAAAAATCATCCCGATAGATTGGAAACATCATAGTATAATCCAGGAAAAAATTAGGGATAATGGCAAGTAACTATGTTCAACAGAGGCAAGTCCCTCAGCAGCAGCGGTTACATCATCCATCGGAGAAAAACTCCAGTCAAGGTCATCTTCGACAGAAGCTCAGGATGCCCCGAATTCAAAGTTGGTAGAAGGATAGCGGTCGTTATGTTTCAACGTAGCCCTTTTCCCTGTAAATTACCATTTTCTAACTTTGTAAATACTCTTTGGAATCACGCGTTTGGCTGATCTCTATCTCATCAATAAAATTTGAGCCTTTGTGCTTTTGTTTGTAATTCTTATTTGTTTTAGCTTTACAGAACGACATTTTAATATGATCAACGATTCTTGAAATAAAACAAAAATGAATTTACTTGTAAAACTTTTTCTGCTCTAAAATAAAAATGGCAATTTCTTTTGACTGTTGAACATCAGAAGAACCTCGGTCGCTTCTCCATAAGTAAGCGAACTTCAAAGTGCAGAATCAAAGTACTTCTTCTAACCCAGTACGCCTGAATGAAGGGATCAACTGTGTCAGAGACCTTGTTTCGTCTGACACGCCTCGGCCGAGTTCTTATCTCCTAAGCCCGATCAACATAGCTCCCAACAGGGATTATCTCTCCTAAGCAAGGTGGAATTGTTATTCTGAACCAACGGTACTTCTTCGCCCCGCGATGGCCGAGTATCCAGTCGTGTTCATCCATTAGTTTGTATGTCGCGTCAGTTTTGTCAGCATAAACATACATACATCATGCATTATTGATTTGCATTCACATTTCATATTGCATCACTATCACTCTAGTCGGTCTTGTCCCCTAGTGATAGGAGTTCTCTCAATCGAGTTGTCAGTTCTTGCCTCGTCAGGAAACGCTGCATTTGAACAACCTCGCCTCCAGTTTATTTTTGGGAGGAAGTTGGCCCTTGACCACTTTGATAATTTGAACCTCTGAAAAACCAGAGGAACTTTCAGTTAGCATCACTCTTCGCCATTTAAGATGATATCCTTGCTTTCCCGGATTAAGGAAAATCCACAGAGAAAGCCTTCTAAATCGGGGATTCAGCATTACGGCAGTTTTCCTCCAAAAAAACCCACGGATGAAAAGGTCATCGGCACCTCAAAATTGGATCACATCATATGGCATTTCTCCGAGAAAAGTATGATGTAAAGTCCCCAAACTAATGTAGTCTCTCAAGGGACTCACATTCCCCGAGTAGAGTCAACAAATGGCATCTCCAACTGAGAAGTTTGTACACCTCTACAACTCAGACGACTGGGTTCCCCGGCGAGTCTGACACCAGAACTTTTTCCGTCAAATGGCATCTCCCCAGGAAAAGTTTATTGACAAAAGAAACTAAGACCAGTTCCTTGGTAGGAAACCAGGATCGAGGGGAAGTTTATATCAGAAACTAAGACCTGTTCCTTGGTAGGAAACCAGGATCGAGGGGAAGTTTATATCAGTAACTAAGACCAGTTCCTTGGTAGGAAACCATGATTGAGGGGAAGTTTATATCAGAAACTAAGACCAGTTCCTTGGTAGGAAACCAGGATCGAGGGGAAGTTTATTCCAGCAACTAAGACCAGTTCCTTGGTAGGAAACCAGGATCGAGGGGAAGTTTAAATCAAAAACTAAGACCAGTTCCTTGGTAGGAAACCAGGATCGAGGGAAAGTTTAAATCAGAAACTAAGACCAGTTCCTTGGCTGAAGACCAGGATCGAGGGAAAGTTAACCTTTTCTAAGCATCATTGCTTAGCAAAAGAAGATGAATGTGTAATCTACCATTCATAACCACCATCAAAATTTCGGATATTCCGATATTTAATCCTCTTGCACCCCGAATGCCCGAATACCTTCGTCATTCGCACCTTCGGGTCCAAGAAGATTAAATTGGGGCATCTGTCATACCCCAAATTTTGACCACTAAGATTTCCCATTGTTGTGCAAATCATCATCGCAATATGGAGGAACTATCATACTTCATCAGTCTCCCCAAAGATGGGTGAGCATCCACTGCAATCAAAATTAGGGTTTCAAGCCCTCTCAGAGCCTTAGACAAAGGATCAATCAAGGAATGACATGATCTTCAACTTGTCTAAACCTCTCAAACATACACACAGGATCAAAAAGGACTCTCACTCCAAGGATTAAGCACAAAGTTGCTCCCTTCTAGGTGGATCAAGCCTCAAGATCGCCGGTATCACCAAATTAGGGTTTTGGTCGATCAGGGCCTCCAAAGGGAAATTTTCCTCTGGGAATGAGCCAATCAACCTTTTCGCATCAAAGTTGTGCCTCGTTCACAGTACATAAACATCAACAACTCCTTCCCCTCCATCTAACTGCTGTAAGCGGCAAGCCTCTGGATCATCTACATCCATGCCACTGTCCCTCTTTTAGCATGAGAAATTCCTAAGGAAAGATGGCATTACTCTACACTGAGTTAAAGTCTTCTCCTTCAGGTTAAAATCCCCTTTAAAGGAAATTATGGCATTGCCGGATTCACACATCCCGGTTAAAGTAATTCTCCTTTATAAAAAGTTGTGACATACAACCCCCTCTTTAGAGATGACAAATTCTCTCTAAACTCAACACACTTTTAGCTTCACATCTTGGGCTTTGAACAAGATACAAATAGGCCCTTCAGCTTCACATCTTGGGCTTTGAACAAGATACAAACCACCTTTCGCTTCACGTCTTGGGCTTTGAACAAGACACCAAAACACCCATTTCCTCCCATAGAATAGGAGGAACTACGAACGCTCTGATTTCCCTGTTTCGGTAAACGGGAATACGTAGGCATAAGATTGAAAGAAAAATCTTAGCGAGCACACTAAACAAAAAACCCAAATCCCATATCTCCATCAATCAAAAGCAATAATTCAAAAACATCAGTCCTAACATCCTAATCCTTGTTCCCCGCCAGAAACCTGTCTGTCAAAATAACACAAGAAATCCCAGAGAGAAAACAGTATTGGCGAAAATACAAATAACCAATGCAAAGGCCCCCCCACATTGATAGCATTCGTAACCTAACAGACCGCTGTTTAAACTCAGTATGCAAAGCAGGGTTAATTGGAGACATCTATTTCCCTTCCTTCATCAGCTTTAATAGGATAAAAAATGAATCGACCTGTAGTAAACTCAACTGCAGAGAGCGACCAGCGCTTAAGAACCGCGTCCAAAATTGCTCGCTACACCTTGCCACATATTAAATGAATTGGCATTGCGCCCTAGTGGTTGATCAACTGGTTTGTGTGTATTGAGCGAGCGAGAGGTCTGGGGTTCGAATCCCCCTCGCCCCAGACCTCTTTTTTATCACTTGTCCCATTTTTAATATTTTTCATATTATTTTTGTTAATGATTTGAAAAATTAATTTCTCATTCAGTTTTAATCATTTTTTATTGGTTCTTTTTTTGAAAAATCACAAAAATATTAAAATATTTTATTCTACAAAAAATCATATTCATATTATTTATTTAATATAGTTGGTATTTTTGTAAATAAATTCATTTTTATTGTTTGGAAACATTTTAAAAGTGAAGTTTTATCTTGAAAATCAAAACCAAATGAGTTCTAAATCATCTTGTGATTAAAACCTCATTTTTCAAACCTTAACCAAAAATCACAAGTAGTTTATTTAAACTTATTTGGTATTTTTTTGTCATTTTTATTAATTTTCTTTAAAGAATTACTTTTAAAAGAAAATGAAATTAGAGTTTCTTTGATTTTTGATTCTTATCAAACATTTCAATAAATTTTTGGGCCTCTTGATAGAGTGTAAGTCTCATCCCTTTGTAAATAAAACCTTTTGGGCCTCAGTCATTGTATAAGTCCCGATACGATTTTCAAAACAACGGTGCAATCACTGTTTTTTCTTGGGCCTCTCTTTGAGTTGTAAGCCCCGTCAATTGTATAAAAAAATAAATCTTTGGGCCTCTAATAGAGTGTAAGACCCAACCCCCTTGTACATAAATAATTTTGGGCCTCAGTCGTTGTATAAACCCCACTGTGTGTTAGAAAATCTCGGCGCGATTGCCATTTCAAAACAAAATCAACTGGGCTTCTCCTTGAGTTGTAAGACCCATCCCTTTGTACAGAAAACCTCTTTGGGCCTCAGTCATTGTATAAGTCCCAGTACAATTTATCAAACAATGGTAAAATTACTGTTTTTTATCTGGGTCTCTCCTTGAGTATAAGCCCCAACAATCTTTTCAAAAACAACTTCTTTTTTATTTAGGTTCAAATATACAGTTGTTATCAAAACTTTCTTTAATTTCTTGAACAATTAACAATACAGCTATGGAAGCTTGCTCGCTTGTAAGTTTTATCCGCTTTCTTTTACTTACTTGCACACATACATGTATATATTTGTTTGAACAGCATGGAAGCTTGCTCACCTGTAAGTTTTTATCAGTTTTCCTTTACTTGCTTTCATATATATATAACTGTATTGTGGGAAGCTGCTCCCCTGTAAGTCCTCCTTTCATATCCTTTTTAAATACTTGTCATATATCAACTGTATATATACTAGCATACCTAGAGTTTTCCCTGGCAACTAGGTCTAGAACTAGGTAAAGCCAGTTGGTCACTCTTTAATACAGTCAAAACTAGATCCCCATAGGATTTCCAGATACAGTCTTGTCTTCTCTTGGGATTAAATAATATGGAACAAAGAGAAAGGCATTATTCCCGGTGAAACTTTTCTCAGACTGTCAGTATTAGAAATTGTCAAAGAAATTCACTTCCCCAGAGAGGATTAATTCCCGGTGAAACCTCTCTTGAATTTCTTCAAACCCTAGAATTGTTCATTAAAGAAAAGATTATTCCCGGTGAAACTTTTCTTGAACTCCTTTTAGGTTTGGACCCACAGGCTTCCTAAAAGCATCCCCGCCTCCTCTTGGGCTTTGTACAAGGACCCTCCGACTTCTTAGAAGTTCTCATGCCTTCTCTTGAGCTTAACACAAGGACCCTGAAGACCTCTTAAAGGTATAAGACAGAACTTAGTCATCCTTTGTTAGAGCAGTCTTTCCAGTGTCAAACCCCAGACCAATTTAGGATTGATTCTCATCCCTTAAAACACTTGCCTCCTCTTGGGCATCATACAATGATAAACTCTTCCATACCAGTAGACTTAGATAGTCTAATCTCCTCTTGAGCCTCAAAGACATTCTCAAGCACCTTACAAACATAGGAGAGTTAAAACCTATGGGTTCTAAAACCCAACCTCTCTCCTAAAATTCCCCAGTCGGGGTCGGTTTATCATCAGTATAACACTATCCCAAATCAGAACCTCAAGGTCTCTGATATTTCAACTCTTCTGTAACCCTCAGCAAAAGTTGATTCTTCATTTGGACCTGCCTCGGGATCTCAATAATCCCTAGCAGAAGATAGCCTCCTCTTAGGCTTTGCATAATGATCCTTTCTTTCCTCTGAACAGTTAGTCTCCTCTTGGTCTTTGTACAAAGATTTTCTCCCCAGCGGAGCTAACCTTTTTAGACTCTCTTGTTGAGTCAATCACCTTTTTAGACTCTCTTGTTGAGTCAATCACCTTTCAGCACTCTCTTGTTGAGTCAACCCTTTTTAGCCTCAATCTTGGGCTTTATACAAGACAGATAAAAACCCTCTCTTGTTGAGTCAATCTTTTTCCAGCCTCTTTTATAAGGTAATCCTCCTTTAAAGTAATCCTCCTTTATAAACAGTCACCCAACAGTTGTGATAAACAGACCAGATGTCTCCCTTTAGAGATGACAAATTCTCTTTCAGTCAAACCTTTTAGCTTCAATCTTGGGCTTTGCACAAGACACCAAAATATATTTTTCCTCCCTTAGAATAGGAGGAACTATGATTGCTCTGATTTCTATGTTTCATTTAAACGGGAATACGTAGGCATAAGATTGTGAAATCTTAGCGAGCATACCAAACAAAAACTCTAGGTCTAGTACCTTACCAAAAACATCGAAAAACCCGAACATCAATAAAAACTCACTCTCTCTGCCATACTTTCCCAAGAAACTTTCCCAACCCATTAACGGATAAACACCATCAAGTACAAAGCAAAACCTAAAACTAACAACCTGTGGATAACCACATATAGGATGGGAAATTGATAACTCCTCATTGTATAATCTGACCCCGGACCCCCGAATCTCTCTAAGTGTTTGTTCAGTTAAACATCCACGTGCAAGGTTAGTTTTAGATAGCTTCCCTTTCCCTTCCAGCTTCACGGGATAAATAAGAAATCAGAAAGTAGCACCCCCTCCTCCTCATTGTGAGGAGAAACCCACAACCCATGGCGATAAGGTGGTCGCGTCACCGAAAAAAATTGCACGCTACAATAAAGGATCAATCAAGAGTGTCCAAAGCATTGGATTACTTCTGGCACAAGGATCTTGACAGTTAGCACAAGAAGCTCCAAGAGGTAAGTGCATGACAACTTGAACTCTTTGAATTATGCATTGTTTTGAAGTCCACTGATTATAAATATCTCATACATATCATATATGTTGTGTTTGAACCAATTCACCATGTTGTTAGTGTGTATATGATGTGTTAGCATAGAAAATGCAAATCTTGGCATTTTTGTGAAACCCCTATCAAATTTTTAGATAGAGACATCTTCTTGCCATATTGTAGCGAGCGATTTTGGACGCGGTTCTTAAGCGCTGGTCGCTCTCTGCGGTTGAGCTTAAAACTACAGGTCGATTCATTTTTTATCCTATTGTGAGCTGAATAAGGAAGGGAAATAGATGTCTCCAATTAACCCTGCTTTGCATACTGAGTTTAAACAGCGGTCTGTTAGGTTACGGATGCTATCAATGTGGGGGGGCCTTTGTACTGGTTATTTGTATTTTCGCCAATACGGTTTCTTTCTTTTTATCTGGGTAGAAGGTTTCTGGCGGGGAACAAGGATTAGGATGTTTAGGACGGATGCTTTTGAGTTACTGCTTTTTGATCGACGGAGATATGGGATTTTGGTTTTTTGTTGATTGTGCTCGCTAAGATCTTTTTCTTTCGATCTTATGCCTACGTATTCCTGTTTATCCAAAATAGGGAAATCAGAGCGTTCTTAGTTCCTCCTATTCTATGGGAGGAAGTGGTTGTTTTGGTGTCTTGTTCAAAGCCCAAGACGTGAAGCGAAAGGTGATTTGTATCTTGATCAAAGCCCAAGATGTGAAGCTGAAAAGTTTATTTGTATCTTGTTCAAAGCCCAAGATGTGAAGCTGAAGGTCCCAACTTTAGAGAGAATTTGTCATCTCTAAAGGGGTCTGTTTGTCATAACTGTTGGGTGACTGGTTATAAAGGGAGGATTACTTTAACCGGGATACGCGGATCCTAGCAATGCCATAATTTCCTTTATAGGGGATTTTAACCTGAAGGAGAAGACTTTAACTCAGTGTAGAGCAATGCCATCTTCCCTTAGGAATTTCTCATGCTAAAAGAGGGACAGTGGCATGGATGTAGATGATCCAGAGGCTTGCCACTTACAGCGATTAGATGAAGGTGAAGGAGTTGTTGATGTTTGTGTACTGTGAATGAGGCACAACTTTGATGCTAAAAGGTTAATTGGATTAACCAGTGGTTTTCTTATACAAAGCCTAAGAGGAGGCTATTATGTGTCTCGTACAAAGCCCGAGAGAGAGGCTAAAAGGTTTTGACACAACGATGGAATCTTTTGGTATCTCGTATAAAGCCCGAGATGGAGGCTATCGTTTATTTGGCTCAATAAGAACCTTTTTGTATCCCGTATAAAGCCCGAGATGGAGGCGAAAGGTGGATTGACTCAACGAGGGAGTCTCTTTATGTGTCTCGTACAAAGCCCGAGAGAGAGGCTAAACGTTGTTTGACTCCGCTGGGGAGAATCATTGTACAAAGCCCAAGAGGAGGCTAACTTCACTGGAGAAGGATCATTATACGAAGCCTAAGAGGAGGCTATGGTAACTGTTTCAGTTAAGCGATAGGTCCAGTATACTGATTTTGAAAGAGAAAATCAGTTCTTATATGAGCAATACTGTACTCATGCATTTGATTCAAGGATCCGGGTTATTTCCTGTTCTTTAAGGAAGCGGGAAATCCAAAGGGTATTGAGACTGTCCGAGTCTGCGGGTTTCCTCCCTATTTAACAAAGGGGTCACTTGAGAATGTCTTTGAGACTCAAGGAAGTTAGACTGTCCAAGTCTAGCATTTCATCTTTTGTACTATGCTTTGAGAAACAGTAGTATACTCTATGAAAGGATTGTGCTATGAAGATGACTAGGTTCTGTTCCTATACCTCTAGGAGGTCGTCGGGACAATTTGTATGAAGCCCAAGAGGAGGCTGGAAACTTTTAAGAAGCTGATTGGTCCTTGTACTAAGCCCAAGAGAAGGCTATCATTCCCGGAGGAAGAGATCAGTTATATGTATATGAAAGCGGTAAATGAAAGCGTATAAACACTTACTCGGTTGTAGAGCTTCCATCCTGTTTGGTTAGTTGTTCAACAAAGAAAGATTGAAAACAACAGTATATTCAAAATCAAAGGAGAAAGTGCTTTGAAATAAAAAGATTTAGGGCTTATAGCTCAAGGAGAGGCCCAGGGTTTTATCAGTGAGCGCACTGTTTGAATTTGTATAGAGGGACTTATACAAGTGACTGAGGCCCAAAAAGTTTTCTGTACAAAGGGATGGGTCTTACACTCTCTCAAGAGGCCCAAAAAGTTTTAAAGAAAAGAGTGGGGCTTATAACACGATGGTAGGCCCAGATGATTTTTCCGTTTAAAATGGCGATCGCGCCGAGGTTTTCTTTTAACGCAGAGGGACTTATACAATATCTGAGGCCCAAAATGTTTTGGTTAAAAGGGGGTTGGGTCTTACACTCTATTAGAGGCCCAAAAGTTTTGAATGGGTCTTATAGCTCAAGGAGAGGCCCATATGTTTTATTTTGAAAAGGCGACGATCGCGCCGTTTGTTTTTTACGGTATCGGGACTTATACAATACACTGAGGCCCAAAATGATTTGGTCAAAAAAGGATTGGGTCTTACACTCTATTAGAGGCCCAGATGTTTTGAAAATGATTTATGAGGGTTGAATTAATCCAAAAACCCTAATTTGTTTTCAAAAATGTATTTAATTGAATAAAAATTCAATTAAAATGATCAAAATTGTTTAACATGTGAAAAACAAATTGTGATTTTGGATTAATGCTTCAAAAATTAAGTATTGACCTACAAAATAATTAGAAAGCATTAAAAGTTGCAAAATCAATGTAGAAAAAATATTTAAAATGTCAAAAACAATTAAAATATTACTTCTTTTCAAAAATATCAATTATATGAAATAAATTATATTTTTGGGATTTTTTGATAAAATAAAATATTTTAACATTTTTGTGAATTATTAAAAAAGGAATCAACTCAAAATCATTAAAACTCAGAGAGAAATTAATTTTTGAATCAATTAAATAAAATCACAAAATTCAAATATTTGAATTTATGAAAAAGGCGCCAAGAACACAAGCAAGAACACGCGCGTTTTTCTGGGTTTGGCTGATTTGCATTTTCTCCTCAATCTCACTGAATACGTAATCATATCATGCAATCCACATATCATTATGCTCGTCTCAACCTCACGATCATGTCTATGTCCATTAATTTCATTTAAATTAAACATATAACAAGAAATCATGAAAAATTCTCAAGAACCCTAATTTCTGCATGAAGGCTAGGATTTTTTATACACGATTCAAACAATGCAATTAATTGAGGGAAAACATTCCATGCATGATTATGAACATATGGCCAAATTATTGTGCGAGGAAATATGCATAGATTGAGAGATGACCAAGTATGTGCTTACCTCTATGCCGTGACAGCAAGTGCAATGTGATTTTTGATTTGGAGGTGTTACAGATGAGTAGTGATGATCTGAACAGCTTCCCTACACCCTATGGAGTGTGTTTGAATGGTTGGACTTGATTGAAATTGGCTGGATCACTTTGTGGTACCTCAGCTACAACTTGATTGAAAATTTGAGCAACCAGCTGGTGATTTTGTGAAATTGGTGTTTCAGAAGTGATCTAAGTGTTTTATCAGCTCATATGTGATGTATGTGAGGTGTGTGAGTGATTGGTTTGATTGGAATTGCTCTCAAACTCAAAACCCGATAGTGACTTGCCTTAGAAGGCAAAATTGGAGTGAAAGAAGAGATTTTGAGGAAAGCATCTGTTTGATGGCTTTGGTGTACTTAAACTGATCACAATTGAGCTCTATTTATAGTAGAGCAAGTTTGTTTTGCAAGGAATAGTGAATGGCAGCTGGTAAGTAGGTTTAGCCAATGTTGGCAAATGAAAATCCAAGTCTCCTCTAGCCATTGACTAGAGGTTAGGGCACAGAGCTTTGGTTCCCTTGGTCTTGGATAAGTCTGGACTAATTTCAGATGAGAATGGCTCAGTCCATGCCACCTTGATGCTTCCATTGAATGCTACAATCCAAATTTGGAGTCTTGTCCCTATTTTGGCCATTCTAGGTTCAACATGCTATTTCTTGTTCCATGGACTTTGGGGGCTTGGCTCAGTGATTGTCCCCTTTAGATTCAATCCTCAGATGTGTCCAAGTGGATAGGAGCATTTGAATTTGGCTGATTTTGGCAAATCGAGCCAAAATGCAAAATCTGCCTTGCCTTTGACAGATTTCAGCAAGGCAACTTGACAATGTCATATCTCATGGTGTAAGTTGAATTTGGCAATGTTCTTGGCCATTTTGGAAAGCCCTTACATGATACAACAACTGTTTGAACAAGTTTGGTTTTGATCACTTTTGATTCCAAGTGAAAAACCCCTCTACATTTGGCAAAAAGTGAAGCAAAATCTGACTTGGTGAAATTTTCACTAAGTGTTGGAACAAAGTGTGATTTCTTGATTTTGATCACTCCATAACTCAAAATCCTTAATGAATTGGACTTAGGTCTAATTGAAGTTTTTGTAGAGGGTAATGAGGGCTACAAATCCATCTTTGGATGAGAAAAATTGGCCTTGTGGCTTAGGAGTTATGATCCTCCAAAGTTAGTGTATTAGTGGTACTTTTTCCATAACTTAGAAAAATTTCTAAGTTTTATGGTTACCCCTTTTACAAGTTATCCCACTTTTCTTGATTTTTCTTGATGAATGATGATTCAAATCATACATTAACATCATTTTAGGGTTAAAAATCCATTTTGGTGAAAAATCTCAAAAAGTCAAAGTTGACTTTTTATCAGATGAATTCCAAATTGTGCAATTCTTCAGGAAATCATGTCCTTGACCTAAATCAAACTTGATGGACATGTTCCATGGGTATCATAGGGTATATTGGGGCATGTCCTAGGGTTTGGGAGCATGTCCTGGTCAAAAGTCAAAGTTACAGTTGACTTTTCCCTTAAAACCCTAATTGTGGTGCAGATGAAATTGAGACTTGTTGCTCAAGCTTCTTGGATTAATCCATTGTTCCAAATGGATCAATATAGTTCATTAGAGACCCTCAAACCCTCTCTTGAGGTCTTGGCCCATGATTTGCCCCAAAAGTCAACTTAGGGGTGAATTAGGTCAAGAAACCCTAATTCCTGACTTTTGATGTATGCATCCCCTGAGGTCAAATTGACTTGATGATTGGGTCCATGAGGTTCCATGGAGCATATTAGGTTATGTTTTGGATCATTGGCTTGTGCCCAGATTAAAATTTCCATCTGGAGGCCCTGGTCGATCAAAACCCTAATTTGGTGACACTGGCGATCTTGAGGCTTGATCCACCTAGAAGGGAGCAGATTTGTGCTTAATCCTTAAAGTGGGAGTCCTTTTGATCCTTTGTGGATGTTTGAGAGGTTTGGACAAGTTGAAGATCATGTCATTCCTTGATTGATCCTTTGTCTAAGAGCTCTGAGAGGGCTTAAAACCCTAATTTTGATTGTAGTGAATGCTCAACAACCCTTGAGGCATTTGGTGAGGCATGATGGTTCATCCATATTGTGATGATGATTTGCACAATGATGAGAAATCTTGGTGGTCAAAATTTGGGGTATGACAGATGCCCCTATTTAATCTTCTTGGACCCGAAGGTGTGAATGACGAAGGTGTTCGGGCATTCGGGGTGCAAGAGGATTAAATATCGGAATACCCGAAATTTTGATGGTGGTTATGAATGGCAGCTTACACATTCATCTTCTTTAGCTAAGCAATGATTCTTAGAAAAGGTAAAAACTTCCCCTCGATCCTGGTTTCCTACCAAGGAACTGGTCTTGGTTTCTGATTTAAACTTCCCCTCGATCCTGGTTTCCTACCAAGGAACTGGTCTTGGTTTCTTTTGTAAACTTCCCCTCGATCCTGGTTTCCTACCAAGGAACTGGTCTTGGTTTCTTTTGTAAACTTCCCCTCGATCCTGGTTTCCTACCAAGAACTGGTCTCAGTCTTTCAAATGAACTTGCCCTCGTTCTTGGTTTCCTACCAAGGACTGGTCTCAGTTTCTTTTGTCAATAAGCTTTATTGACAAGGGACGCTATGCGTAGCGGCTTTCCTTTAAACTTCTCGCCGAATTTTCCTGGGGAGATGCCATTTGAGTGGAAAAAGTTTCGATGTCAGACTTGCTGGGGAACCCAGTCGTCTGAGTTGTAGAGGTGCCCAAACTTCTCTGTTTGGAGACGCCATTTGTCGATTCTACTGGGGAAAACGAGTCTCTTGAGAGACTGCTTTCGTTTGGGGGCTTACATCATACTTTTCTCGGGATCTTTCCGGAGAAATGCCATATGATGTGATCCAATTTTGAGGTGCCGATGAGCTTTTCATCAGTGGGTTTTTCGGAGAAAAACTGCCGTACTGCTGAATCTCTGATTATGAGGCTTTCTCTCGGGATTTTCCTTAACCCGGGAAATCAAGGATATCATCTTCAATGGCGAAGAGTGATATTTGGTGAAAGTTTTCTCTGGCTTTTCAGAGGTTCAAGTTATCAAAGTGGTCGAGTGCCGACTCTGATCTAAAGATACACTGGTGGCGAGATTGTTCAGACACAACGTTTCCTGACGAGGAAAGAACTGACAACTCGATTGAGAGAACTCCTATCACTAGGGGATAAGACCGGCTAGAGTGATACTGATGCAATATGAAATGTAAATGCAAATCAATAATGCATGATGTATGTATGTATATGCGGACAAAACTGACGCGACACACAAACTAAAAGATGAACATGACAGGATACTCGGCCGTCGCGGGGCGTGTAGAGATATCGCTGGTTCAAGATAGCAATTCCACCTTGCTTAGGAGAGATAGTCCCTGCTGGGAATTTCCGTTGATCGGGCTTAGGAGGTAAGAACTCTGTCGTGGTGCGTCAGACGAGACAAGGTCTCTGACACAGTTGATCCCTTCATTCAGGCGTACTGGCGTAGAAGAAGTACTTTGATTCTGCACTTTGAGGTTCAAACACCTTTGGAGAAGCGATCGAGATTCTTCTGATGTTCAACAGTCAAAAGAAATTGTCGACTTTATTTTAAAAGCAGAAAAAGTTTTAACAAGTAAATTCATTTTTGTTTCATTTCAAGAATCGTTGATCATGTTAAAATGTCGTTCTGTAAAGCTAAAACAAAAAAGAATTTCAAACAAAAGCACAAGGGCTCAAATTTTATTGATAAGATGGAGATCAGCCAAACGCGTGATTCCAAAGAGTATATACAAAGCTTGAAAATGGTAATTTACAGGGAAAAGGGCTACGTTGAAACATAACGACCACTATCCTCCCACCAACTTTGAATTCGGGGCATCCTGAGCTTCTGTTGAAGATGACCTTAACTGGAGTTTTCTTCCGATGATGTAACTGCTGCTGCTGAGGGACTTGCCTCTGTTGAACATAGTTACTTGCCATTATCCCTAATTTTTGCCTGGATTGTACTTTGATGTTTCCAACCCACCG
The DNA here is from genome assembly GCA_022829125.1 of Lathyrus tuberosus. NCBI lineage: Eukaryota > Viridiplantae > Streptophyta > Magnoliopsida > Fabales > Fabaceae > Lathyrus > Lathyrus tuberosus. The sequence continues at coordinate 2,103,995 of JALAZF010000503.1, read as the reverse complement.
GGATGATTTTTTATGTCTCTAACTTTTGCCTGGACCGCCCTTTCGGGTTTTCAATCCACCGAGACGTTTTTTTTTTTTTTTTTTTTAGTTTAGGCGAAGTATTTCTTGACTACATCAACATTCGTGGGGTAGGCAAATTCCTCTCCGTCCATGGTTGCGAGTCTCAAGGCGCCGCCTGAGAAAGCTTTCGTGACCACATAGGGGCCATCATAATTTGGAGTACATTTTCCCCGAGAATCAGTGAGAAATGATTGTATCTTCTTGAGCACAAGGTCTCCTTTTCTGAAGACACGGGGTCGAACCCTTTTGTCGAACGCCCTCTTCATTCTTTACTGATACAACTGACTGTGGCATAGGGCAGTGATTCGTTTCTCTTCGATCAGATTCAGTTCATCGTGTCGATTTTGACACCATTTAGCTTCTGTAAGCTTAGCTTCCATCAATACCCGGATTCATGGGATCTCTATTTCTATGGGGAGCACTGCCTTCATGCCATACACTAGAGAGAAAGGGGTAGCCCCTGTTGAAGTGCGGACAGATGTGCGATAACCATGAAGAGCAAAGGGTAGCATTTCATGCCAGTCTTTGTAGGTTACAACCATCTTTTGAACGATCTTCTTGATATTCTTGTTAGCCGCTTCTACCGCTCCGTTCATCTTGGGTCGGTAGGGAGATGAGTTATGGTGTTCGATCTTGAACTCTGCACATAACTCTTTCATCATCTTATTGTTCAAGTTAGATCCATTATCAGTAATGATATGGCTCAGAACACCATAACGGCAGATGATATTGTTTTTGATAAATCGGACCACCACTTGTCGGGTTACATTAGCGAATAACGCTGCTTCGACCCACTTGGTGAAATAGTCAATGGCTACAAGGATGAACCGATGTCCGTTTGAAGCCTTGGGCTCAATCATGCCAATCATGTCAATTCCCCATATGGAAAAAGGCCACGGGGAAGAAAGAACTTTGAGATGTGATGGCAGTACATGAATTTTGTCGGAGTATATCTGACACTTGTGACACCTCCTCATGTACTTGTAGCAGTCAAATTCCATGGTTAACCAGTAGTACCCAGCTCTTAGAATTTTTTTCGCCATTGCGTGTCCATTGGCATGAGTGCCAAAGGACCCTTCATGAATTTCTTTCATAAGCATGTCTGCTTCTGGTCTGTCGACGCATCGAAGCAAAACCATGTCAAAATTTCTCTTATAGAGAGTGTCACCGCTCAAGAAGAAGTTTCCAGCCAATCTTCTGAGGGTCTTTCTGTCTTTTCTGAGTGCCCCAGGTGGGTACTCTTGTTTCTGAAGGAAGCATTTGATATCGTGATACCAAGGTTTATCGTCTATGACTGCTTCGATCGCGAAGATGTAAGCGGGCCGTTCAAGGTGCATTATGTCGATCTTAGGTATGTCATTCCATTGACCTACACTAATCATGGAAGAGATAGTGGCTAATGCATCAGCCATGTGATTCTCATCACGAGGGATGTGATGAAACTCAACTCTGTTGAAGAAAGGTAGCAACCTTCTCGCGTAGTCCTTGTAAGGAATCAATCCTGATTGGTATGTATTCCACTCTCCTTTAATCTGATTGATAACCAAGGCTGGGTCGCCGCATACGTCCAAATTCTTGATCCTTAAATCAATCGTTTATTCGAGACCCATAATACAAGCTTCGTATTCGGCCTCGTTGTTCGTACACTTGAACGTAAGTCTAGCAGTGAAAGGGATGTGGGTACCCTGGGGGGTAACAATGATTGCCCCAATTCCGTTTCCGTAATGATTAACTGCTCCGTCAAAGATAAGTCCCCATTGGGAACCTGGTTCTGGCCCTTCACTGGGTAGCGGTTCATCACAGTCTTTCATTTTTAGATACATGACATCTTCGTCTGGGAAGTCAAACCCGATTGATTCTTGATCGTCAATCGGTTGATGAGCCAAATGATCGGCTAAAATACTTCCCTTAACGGCTTTCTGAGCGTGATACTCTATGTCATATTCTGATAACAGCATCTGCCAACGGGCAATTCTTCCCGTGAGAGCAGGCTTTTCGAAGACATACTTGATTGGATCCATTTCGGAGATTAACCAAGTAGTGTGACGAATCATGTATTGGCGAAGACGTTTGGCTGCCCAAGCCAAAGCGCAGCAAGTTTTCTCGAGCATCGTGTACCGAGTTTCACAGTCGGTGAATTTCTTGCTTAGATAGTAAATGGCAGACTCTTTCCGTTTGGTTTCGTCTTGTTGGCCAAGTACACATCCCATTGAGTCCTCTAGGACTGTGAGGTAAATGATCAGTGGTCTTCCTTCCCCTGGAGGTGATAGAATCGGAGGATTCAACAGATATTCCTTAATACTGTCGAAGGCGGTTTGGCAATCTTCTGTCCAAACGCAATCCTGGTTCTTTTTGAGTAACTTGAAAATCGGCGCACATGTGGCGGTCATGAGGAATATGAATATGGAGATGTAGTTCAAGCGTCCCAGGAATCCTCTGACTTGTTTTTCAGTTTTCGGAGAAGGCATTTCTTGGATTTCTTGGATGGCCTTGACCTTGTCAGGATCAACTTCAATTCCTTTCTGGCTGACGATGAACCCTAGTAGTTTCCCTGAACGGACACCGAAGGTGCACTTGTTGGGATTCAAGCGGAGCTTGAATTTTCTTAGACGTTCGAACAATTTTGACAGATGGTCAACGTGCTCACTCTCTGTTTTTTATTTTGCAATCATATCATCGACATATACCTCTATTTCTTTGTGTATCATGTCATGAAACAGAGTAATCAAGGCCCTTTGATAGGTTGCCCCGGCGTTCTTCAAACCGAACGGCATTACCTTGTAACAAAAGGTCCCCCATGGGGTAATGAACGAAGTTTTCTCCATGTCTTTCGGCGCCATTTTGATTTGGTTATAGCCCGAGAATCCATCCATGAAGGAGAAAACTTTGAACTTTGATGTACTATCTACCAGCATGTCAATGTGTGGTAAAGGAAAGTCGTCCTTTGGACTTGCCTTATTGAGATCTCTGTAATCAATACACATTCTGACCTTTCCATCCTTTTTGGGAACGGGTACGATGTTGGCTAACCATTGAGGATATTCTGATGTGGCGAGGAAACCTGCGTCAATCTGTTTCTGTACCTCCTCTTTGATTTTGATGGACATGTCAGGGTGAGTGCATCTCAACCTTTACTTTACTGGCGGACATTCCAATCTTAATGGTAAGTGATGTTCCACGATGCTGGTATCCAAACCTGGCATATCCTGATAGGACCAAGCGAATACATCGGGGAATTCGTTGAGAAGCTTTATCAAACTCTCTCTAGCAGTTGGACTGAGCAGTGCCCCAATCCTGATTTCTTTTCTCTCTTTTTCTGAACCCAAGTTTACCGTTTCCAACGGCTCTTTGTGAGGTTCAATAGTCCTTTCCTCTTGTTTGAGTAGTCGGGAGATTTTTTCTGGAATTTCGTTGTCATTTTCTTCTTCAGCCTCGAATACCGGGAACTCAAAGTTGGGAGAAGGCATCGGATCGTATGTTTCAACGGGGTGTAAAACAAGCAATCTGCATGACGTGATGATTCGTGTTTTAAAAAAGATAGAGAAAATGCAAGTGTGTGCAGTGTTTTATTTTACTGCTTATTTTTATTATTGAATTGTTTTTTAGGATTGCCATTTTCTGAAAAAGCAAAAAGAGAAAACAGCAATTAATGCGGAAATTACAGAACGACATTATTTTATTAATGAACAAGTCGGTCCTTGAAACTACAGCCCTATAAAACAAAACTCTGTCGCTTCGGGCAAAGCGAAGAGGGAAATTTACAGAAAGCGAGCCCTATCAAAACATCTGTTTCACCTGGGCAGGGTGAAAGGTTAAAGGACGACAATTACTTTGACTGGTGAACGACCTTCGGAACCTCGACAGCAACCTATTGGCGGCGAACTCCTCGGTGAATCACAAAGTCTGGCACCTTCCTTGATTTGTCTTCAGAAATGACGCTGATTTCTGGTGGAGCGGGATCATTGGAATCTGTCTCCCAGGAAGAATTGTCGTAGGAGAATTCCTCTGTTGCATTTTGCATAGCATTTGTGCTCTCAACTGTATCTCCCCATCCAGTTGGCTGGATGTCTTCGAACCTGATACGAGAGCTTTCGGGCGCAGTGTACTTGACCATAAAGTCGTATTTTCCACTAGGTTGTCCCAAGGTATCCCAAACTTCTTTGGAACTAGAGGAGTCATCCCTCTCGATGACATTGACCTCGGGAAAAGCATAGTTGATGAATTCAAGTCCTGCGAACGTTGCGAATTCATCTTCATGTTGAATAGTTTCCGAATGACCTGAGTGTTGATCCCATGACATGGTGGGGACACAGGTATTCTGTTCAATGACGGTCAACTGATTTTCCTTATTCGGCTGACTCTCTTGCCCCAAGTTTCCTGGGTAAGGCTGCCACATTGGCAGGCCGTCCATTGGGCTATAGTAGTTGTAGTCAAAATTGTCTTTCATTGGAGTGTCCTCCTCTAATGAATTTGGCGGAGCACGGCATCCTTCCGGATCACAATCCCCGTAGATCATTTCGACATATGATCTTGGTATAAATCTCGTACTTTCTGTAGGAAAGCAAAAAGGCATAGGCACCTCTTCCTGAGACATATAACCGTCCTTGTTAAGATAGGACTTCCATTCTTCATCTGTGTCAGAGGGATCTTCCTCGTTGATCGCATGAACTGTTGGAGACACTGGGTGAAGGAAACCTCCACTGTGGAAGAAGTTTTGAAGGGGATGAAGACTTTCATCGTTGGCAGCTGCCTGGGTACAGGTTGCAGAAAAACCAAGACCCTTCTTTGTTTTATTATCAATAGGAATGACAAGCTGTCCCCATCCTGTTGTATCGGTACTCTCGACCGCTTTGATAGCATCTTTGTATGAGGAAATCGAGGTTCCTCCTTTGAAATGATCGTTCTTGCTCACCGATAGTGCTTGGAACTGCGTTCCAATAACCTCCTCGGGTTTTATTCCAGTAGATGATGACAAGTTGCTTACAAGCAAGGCTTGTTCCCCACAAACCGTGACAAGTTTATCGTTCTGAATGAACTTTAGCTTTTGGTGGAAGGTCGAAGTGACCGCTCCAGCCTGGTGTATCTAAGGTCTTCCTAATAAACAACTGTATGTTGCCCGGATGTCCATGACCTGGAAAGTGACTTGGAAAGTGTGAGGACCGAAAGTTATGGGAAGATCAACTTCGTCGATAACTGTTATTCTGGATCCGTCGAATGCTTTGACGACAACCTCGCTAACTCTCATCGGAGGCCCTTTGAATGATAATTGCATCAAAGTGGACTTCGGCATAACATTCAGGGTTGACCCTGTGTCTACCAGTACGCTGGCTAAAGAATCCTCCTGGTAGTTGACTGTAATGTTGAGCGCCATGTTATGACGGCGACCCTCTTCGGGTAACTCCTCATCACTAAATCCCAAGTTATTGCAGGAAGTGATGTTAGAGACAATGCTATCGAACTGTCTGATTGTTACATCCTGTTCCACAAAGGCTTGCTCCAATACTTTCTGTAGAGCCTCTCTGTGGGCTTCTGAACTGAGTAACAGTGATAATACAGAGATCTTTGAAGGAGTTTGTAACAGCTGATCAACAATGTTATATTCACTCCTTTGGATGAGCTTCAGCATCTCATCATTATTTTTCGAAAGGTCGGGATTACTGGATTGACCGATTGGCAGATTAGGAGTTTATGTCTGAAGTTCCTTTTCTTTGTTAGGTTCCCCAACCCCTCGGTTGAAGATTCTACCACTCCGTGTTACACAACTGATGTCTGCAATATTCACGACGAAGGGTAATGGAATTTCCTTTCCATTCTCAATTGTTGTTGCACCGTATTTGTAAGGGATTGCCTTAGCTGATTCATACGGCAGTGGTCCCGGCAGATAGATGACTACGGGAACCTTATGATTTTTCTGACCATCATAAGTGATCTCGATTTGTTCCCGGTTGGGAACTTTAGATTCGTCAAGCAGAGGGATAATGGCAAAAACATCCCTGGTCTGGTGATGACCAGAGATGGTGACAACATCCTCAACTTGATCAGCAAGGTAGTTCGGCGTCCAGTTGATGGGTCCGGGACCTGGATATGGACGAATTTCTCCACGATCCACCTGCCCCTGAAGAGCTACTCCCACAAGTTAACACCCTTGGTTGCTTTCCGAACAGACGCTACAACTGTCATAATTGTGTAGTGGCACCTGGCCACGCCCACTTTGAATACAATGTAACCTCACTAGGTTACCTTCCACTGATCGGACATCCTGACTTTGACGACGAGTAGGATTCCTATTACTGATACTAATCAGCTGAGTATCTTCATCCATGTAGATTGGCATCCACCAACGATTTAACAAGTGCTGAAGTGCCTCCTGGACAAGGGTACAACCTCGATCGTTTTCGCAACCTGCTTTACAGTTTTGATAGTCGTGTGATATTAAGAATCCGAGTCGGACCTGTTCAGCATGTAACTCTACCAGGTTGGTATTCATCATGCGAATGTCAAAGATTTGAACCATATTAATCTGATAAGACTTCCTATCATGGTAGTCTTGGATCCATCCAAGATCCATCTGACGCTGGAGGGCCTCTTGTATGAAAGAGCATCCCTGTTTATTTACCGAGCAAATTAGACAAGAACTGTAATCGTGCCGCGGCAGATTATGATACTGGCTTTGCCTTGAGTGCATCGTCACCAGGTTAACATTCATTGCACAGATGTCGTGGTTCTGAATGACATTAGAATTCGTGTAGACCATGTTAACTCCACGAACTCGGTGCTCTTGGATCCATCCAAGATCCATTTGTTCCTGTAGGGCTGATTGCACTACCGAACATCCTTGATTGTTTTTAGAGCAGACATCACACTGGTGATAGTTATGAGGTGGCACATGGCCATATCCACTCTGTCTACAATGCATCTTAACCAAATTGGTTTTCAACAAGAGTACATCGTGAATTTGATAGGCATCGTTAGATTCTCTCTCAATCAGATTGACTACAGCCTTCTCGTGTTGAGGCAGCGGGTTCGTGAGAACATTAGGATTCGTATCCTTGAAGGATAAGACTCCGCTCCTAACAAGCTTTTGCACGTCGGATTTGAAATTAAGACAATTCTCTATGTTATGCCCTGGTCCTCCTTGATGATAAGGGCATGTCTGGTCCACCTTAAACTAAAAAGGTAGATTTTTCGGTACTGCAAGAGGGGACTTGAATGTGCCCTTTGGCTAGCAGTAATGGAAATAGCTCTGCGTATGACACGGGTATAGGATCAAATCCTGGTGGCCGTGTTGTACGGTTGTTATTGTATGGAGGACGAGCCTGCTGAAGAGGCTGTTGTGTCCTTTGCTGATCAGGTTGGCTCTGCGCAACCTGAGGTTGATACGTAGGAATATACGCAGGGTTGATAGCAGGAGTCACAGCTGCTACCGGTTGATAACGTCGCCTTTGCTTTCCGAGATAGATATTCCCAATATCTTGCTCTTTTTTCTTAGGGAGAGCACTACCGTATTTTTTAGTACCGCTCGACGATCCAATGTCTTTTACCAAACGTCCTTCTCGGACGGCTTCCTCAAGACGTACACCCATGCCCACCATTTCGGTGAAATCACTGGGCGCACTGGAAACCATTCGGTCAGAGTAAAATGAGCTTAAGGTCTTTAAGAAGATCTTTGTCATCTCTTTTTCCTCAAGAGGTGGAAATTTGAGCGGCAATTTCACGCCACCTTTGAGCATACTCCTTAAAGGTTTCCTTGTCCTTTTGCGACATTGATCTGAGTTAATCTCTGTCGGGTGCCATGTCCAAATTGTATTTGTATTGTTGGACGAAGGCAGTACCAAGATCTCTGAATGTGCTGATCGTAGTACGGTTTAAACCCATGTACCATTTGAGTGCGGCACCGGTTAAACTATCCTGAAAGAAGTGAATCAGTAGGTCCTGATTCTCCGTCTGAGCTGACATCCGCCGAGCGTACATCACCAGATGGCTCTGAGGGCAAGAGTTACCCTTGTATTTTTCAAAGTCGGGCACTTGAAACTTGTGCGGAACTTTCACACTAGGGACTAAGCAGAGATCTGCGACATCCTTTCCAAATAGATCTTGACCGCGAATGGCTTGCAATTCCTTCTGCATTTCCAGGAACTGCTCCTGGAATTCATCCATTCGATCAAACATAGTTTCCTTTTTACCAGAAGGTATTGGCGGAACCTGTCCTTTCGGGACAGTGTGCACCACAGGAGGTGGTACCGTGACTACGGTGGTGAGTCTTGGCATTTCCCAAAGTTTGTAACCTTCAGGAGTCTTCAACATGCCCCTGGCATCTTCGCTTTCCCGAAGTTTGTAACCTTCAGGCCCAGCGGCTTCTGTTGTGATTCCCTGATCTTCAGTGATCGGCGGAACATATCCTTCCGGGATATAGTTAACAGGCATGCCCCAAGGACGATCTTTCGGTATCTGATACCTAGGATCATACCTCTCCACTATGGGCGTTGAGGTGATCTCTGAGATCACAGTTCTTTGTAGCTGAGCTTCCACCATGGCTTGCATGTCGTTGCGAAGCTTTCTCATATCCCCTCTTAGAGCGTCGATCTCTTCTTTCAACTCTCTGTTCTCTTCCTCAAGATCATCCATCTTTTTCTGACGATTGGCCCGAGTATTATACAAATGAGACAGTTTGACTCTAGAATCGAGACACAAACATGAGATTCGCAGGGAAGAAGAATACGCGATGTGAGAATGATGAATGCAATGATTATATTAATTGTTCTTTGGTTTAATCAAAATAAACTTCGACGATTAGATTGCAAACACCAAATAGTGGGGAAACCCCTTTTTATTGAATTCAAAGGATTACAGAAATGGAAATACAGTAGATTACAAAGTGCAGAAACAGAAACCTAAACTAATGGGTCCCGAGTCCTCTCTGAAGAGAAATCGGGTGTTGATTCTGGGACTTTCCTTTTCTTTGACCGGGGCTCTTGGGCCGTTGTCGGGTTGTCATTCCTTTGCCAGGTGAAAGGAGTGAGCAAATTCCTTTGGTTGTCTTGATTCTCTACAGCATGTTGCTCTAAAATTTCAATCAGAGCGTCTTTTTCTTTCAGTAATTGTTGTATTTTGATGCACTCTACGTCGAGCGTGCGGTACTTGTTCTTCCAAGACCTTCTCTCCCGTTGAACTTTGTTGAGAGTAACCTGAAGCTTTTCAGTTTCCGTCATGAAGTACATGACCGATTCCCTCGGCGGAAGAATTCCGTAACGAGGATAAGGCATCTTTAGCTTGAGAGCTCTAGTTTGTACCCAGTGGAGATAAGGCTCCACCGAGACACAATCTGGTTTTCCTAGAGACTCTCGTCCTTTCTTATGAACATGTTTCCATGCATGCACTATTTTCATCTTTAGTGCTCTGTCGTTTTCTCCTTCTTTGAAGAAAAGACGTTCCAGATGAACACCCAGTGGGATGTGTCTCATCGGGTATCCAAATTGACGGCGAACCAATACCGGATGGTAGTTGATTCCTCCTTTAGTTCCTATGAGGGGTACGTTATGGAAGTTTCCGCAACGATCAATGATCCTGATTCCCTCATAAATCTTATTACACCAGTCTATATCAGAGTTGGTAAGAGACATGATCTTCTGCGACCAACGTAAGGCACTTTTACAATCCCAAAAAGCAGTAGATTTGGGCAAGTGGGAAATAAACCATTTATAAAGCAGAGGTACACAGCATGTGATCTCCCCTCCACTGTACAAATTTCCCAAGTGTACAGAATGATACGCATCTGCGAGCAAAGTCGGCACAGGGTTTCCAATGAGAAAAACCTTAATGGCATTGATATCGACGAAGTTATTGATGTTGGGAAACAAAAATAATCCGTAGGTGAGCAAGACAAAGATGCTTTCAAAAGAAGTCCCGTTCCCTATACTAGCAAAGTACAGAGCTTTCTTTGTCAAGACTGGGCTGGCAAACCTTGGATGCCACCCTTAGTAGTTAGGTGAGTCCTAACCTCAGACTCGTCCAAATGAATTGCTCTTGCAATGGTCTGATTCTTTGGAATTTCTTCCAGTCCAGAAAATGGAGCTCGATCCGTAATGTGTAGATCGATCAGGTGAGAATACTTCTCCAGCGTTGGTGCAAGCTGGTAATCCGGGAATGTGAAACAGTGGTAGACCGGATCATAGAACTGGATTAGTGCATCCATGATTCCCTCAATCACATGGACTCTTAATAGTGGTAGCAAACCTCCGTGCTTGGCTCTGAAAGCCTCAGGGTTAGTGATCATCCTCGCTAACCTTCTCAAATCCTCTAGTTTTGGAACCTTGAAGGTATACTGGTGAGTTCTCCTTCTACCGAAATCCATTAGTGCAATCCTCTTCTCTGATATTTGCAATCACAGTCTTAGTTTATTTTGAAAAAAAATAGAGAGACTAGAAGAGAAATATTTTGAATGTTTTAATGTTTTTTAGATGAATGCATGAATGCAGCACACAAAAACATAGAAAAAACATAGGGTCAAAGGGTCGTTGTCATGAAGTCAAGGCTCTACCCATACCCAAAGGTTTATACTAGGGTTATTTTTGTACCTGTACTCATTATCATCAGCTCCTCCCAGGAAAGCAAAACAACAAGCGGATCGCCAGCGAGTTGTAAAGCAATCTTAGAGTAAGTGCCATTCACCGAGAATAGATCATCAGCCTCAAATGAGGGTAGTATCGCGTAACAACTATTTCCGATAGTTTTCGCACTACGAAAGGGTTTGGCTCCTCAGCTTCTCAGACTTAACAATTGGCCCATTGGCTAGAAGAGTGAATGGGTTGCGTTGGTCAGCCTCCACTGAGGTTGATGGTCGACCCTGTCGCCATCACTTATCTTAAGTGTATACTCAATCTTTCCACATACGGCATCACCCGCATTCCCATTAGCAGAAAAATAAACACGTATAGCAATTAAGAAAAACAATATATATATATTTGTCCTAAACATCCTAGACCTTTAAAGCTAAGGATCCTAAGTTCCTGACAGAAAATGGGTACCCCGGCGGAAGCCCCAATCTGTGGTTTTCACATAAGTGAAAAAAAAGTTTTAGAAAGACCCCGCCCCACGGTGGGCGCCATTTTTCTGTAGCGAGCGCTTTTGGACGCGGTTCTTAAGCGTTGGTCGCTCTCTGCGGTTGAGCTTAAAACTACAGGTCGATTCATTTTTTATCCTATTGTGAGCTGAATAAGGAAGGGAAATAGATGTCTCCAATTAACCCTGCTTTGCATACTGAGTTTAAACAGCGGTCTGTTAGGTTACGGATGCTATCAATGTGGGGGGCCTTTGTACTGGTTATTTGTATTTTCGCCTATACGGTTTCTTTCTTTTTATCTGGGTAGAAGGTTTCTGGTGGGGAACAAGGATTAGGATGTTTAGGACGGATGCTTTTGAGTTACTGCTTTTTGATCGACGGAGATATGGATTTTGGTTTTTTGTTGATTGTGCTCACTAAGATCTTTTTCTTTCGATCTTATGCCTACGTATTCCCGTTTATCCAAAATAGGGAAATCAGAGCGTTCGTAGTTCCTCCTATTCTATGGGAGGAAGTGGTTGTTTTGGTGTCTTGTTCAAAGCCCAAGACGTGAAGCGAAAGGTGATCTGTATCTTGATCAAAGCCCAAGATGTGAAGCTGAAAAGTTTATTTGTATCTTGTTCAAAGCCCAAGATGTGAAGCTGAAGGTCCCAACTTTAGAGAGAATTTGTCATCTCTAAAGGGGTCTGTTTGTCACAACTGTTGGGTGACTGGTTATAAAGGGAGGATTACTTTAACCGGGATACGCGGATCCTAGCAATGCCATAATTTCCTTTATAGGGGATTTTAACCTGAAGGAGAAGACTTTAACTCGGTGTAGAGCAATGCCATCTTCCCTTAGGAATTTCTCATGCTAAAAGAGGGACAGTGGCATGGATGTAGATGATCCAGAGGCTTGCCACTTACAGCGATTAGATGAAGGTGAAGGAGTTGTTGATGTTTGTGTACTGTGAACGAGGCACAACTTTGATGCTAAAAGGTTAATTGGATTAACCAGTGGTTTTCTTATACAAAGCCTAAGAGGAGACTATTATGTGTCTCGTACAAAGCCCGAGAGAGAGGCTAAAAGGTTTTGACTCAACGATGGAATCTTTTGGTATCTCGTATAAAGCCCGAGATGGAGGCTATCGTTTATTTGGCTCAATAAGAACCTTTTTGTATCCCGTATAAAGCCCGAGATAGAGGCGAAAGGTGGATTGACTCAACGAAGGAGTCTCTTTATGTGTCTCGTACAAAGCCCGAGAGAGAGGCTAAACGTTGTTTGACTCCGCTGGGGAGAATCATTGTACAAAGCCCAAGAGGAGGCTAACTTCACTGGAGAAGGATCATTATACGAAGCCTAAGAGGAGGCTATGGTAACTGTTTCAGTCAAGCGATAGGTCCAGCATACTGATTTTGAAAGAGAAAATCAGTTCTTATATGAGCAATACTGTACTCATGCATTTGATTCAAGGATCCGGGTTATTTCCTGTTCTTTAAGGAAGCGGGAAATCCAAAGGGTATTGAGATTGTCCGAGTCTGCGGGTTTCCTCCCTATTTAAAAAAGGGGTCACTTGAGAATGTCTTTGAGACTCAAGGAAGTTAGACTGTCCAAGTCTAGCGTTTCATCTTTTGTACTATGCTTTGAGAAACAGTAGTAGACTCTATGAAAGGACTGTGCTATGAAGATGACTAGGTTCTGTTCCTATACCTCTAGGAGGTCGTCGGGACAATTTGTATGAAGCCCAAGAGGAGGCTGGAAACTTTTAAGAAGCCGATTGGTCCTTGTACTAAGCCCAAGAGAAGGCTATCATTCCCGGAGGAAGAGATCATTATACGAAGCCTATGAGGAGGCTGTGAATACTTCTAAGAAGCCGTAGGGTCCTTGTACTAAGCCCAAGAGGAGGCGGGGTTGCTTTTAGGAAGCCTGTGGGTCCTTGTACTAAGCCCAAGAGGAGGCCGATGCTTTTAAGAAGCCTGTGGGTCCCCAAACCCCGAGAAATTCAAGGCAATTCTATTCACCGAGAATAGATCAAAGTCAGGAAAGTTCTAGAATTTGGAGGAAACTTAAAGATGTCATTCACGGAGAAGACATTCATCTTTGGGAGTAGGGTTTCTTGACAATTCCTAATGAGGACAGCCGAAGAGAAGACTGTATCTGGTGATCCTATTGGGGATCTAGTTGTCTATTTCTACGAATAAACGAAACGGCGTCACCTAGTTCTAGACGTAGTTGCCGGGGAAACTCGAAATATCTATACTATTATTACACAGTTGATATGAGTTTATGAAAGAAGACATACAGTGAAACAGCCCCACAATACAGTTATATGTATATGAAAGCGGTAAATGAAAGCGTATAAACACTTACTCGGTTGTAGAGCTTCCATGTTGTTTGGTTAGTTGTTCAACAAAGAAAGATTGAAAACAACAGTATATTCAAAATCAAAGGAGAAAGTGCTTTGAAATAAAAAGATTTGGGGCTTATAGCTCAAGGAGAGGCCCAGGGTTTTATCAGTGAGCGCACTGTTTGAATTTGTACAGAGGGACTTATACAAGTGACTGAGGCCCAAAAAGTTTTCTGTACAAAGGGATGGGTCTTACACTCTCTCAAGAGGCCCAAAAAGTTTTAAAGAAAAGAGTGGGGCTTATAACACGATGGTAGGCCCAGATGATTTTTCCGTTTAAAATGGCGATCGCGCCGAGGTTTTCTTTTAACGCAGAGGGACTTATACAATATCTGAGGCCCAAAATGTTTTGGTTAAAAGGGGGTTGGGTCTTACACTCTATTAGAGGCCCAAAAGTTTTGAATGGGTCTTATAGCTCAAGGAGAGGCCCAGATGTTTTATTTTGAAAAGGCGACGATCGCACCGTTTCTTTTTTACGGTATCGGGACTTATACAATACACTGAGGCCCAAAATGATTTGGTCAAAAAAGGATTGGGTCTTACACTCTATTAGAGGCCCAGATGTTTTGAAAATGATTTATGAGGGTTGAATTAATCCAAAAACCCTAATTTGTTTTCAAAAATGTATTTAATTGAATAAAAATTCAATTAAAGTGATCAAAATTGTTTAACATGTGAAAAACAAATTGTGATTTTGGATTAATGCTTCAAAAATTAAGTATTGACCTACAAAATAATTAGAAAGCATTAAAAGTTGCAAAATCAATGTAGAAAAAATATTTAAAATGTCAAAAACAATTAAAATATTACTTCTTTGCAAAAATATCAATTATATGAAATAAATAATATTTTTGGGATTTTTTGATAAAATAAAATATTTTAACATTTTTGTGAATTATTAAAAAAGGAATCAACTCAAAATCATTAAAACTCAGAGAGAAATTAATTTTTGAATCAATTAAATAAAATCACAAAATTCAAATATTTGAATTTATGAAAAAGGCGCCAAGAACACAAGCAAGAACACACGCGTTTTTCTGGGTTTGGCTGATTTGCATTTTCTCCTCAATCTCACTGAATACGTAATCATATCATGCAATCCACATATCATTATGCTCGTCTCAACCTCACGATCATGTCTATGTCCATTAATTTCATTTAAATTAAACATATAACAAGAAATCATGAAAAATCCTCAAGAACCCTAATTTCTGCATGAAGGCTAGGGTTTTTTATACACGATTCAAACAATGCAATTAATTGAGGGAAAACATTCCATGCATGATTATGAACATATGGCCAAATTATTGTGCGAGGAAATATGCATAGATTGAGAGATGACCAAGTATGTGCTTACCTCTATGCCGTGACAGCAAGTGCAATGTGATTTTTGATTTGGAGGTGTTACAGATGAGTAGTGATGATCTGAACAGCTTCCCTACACCCTATGGAGTGTGTTTGAATGGTTGGACTTGATTGAAATTGGCTGGATCACTTTGTGGTACCTCAGCTGCAACTTGATTGAAAATTTGAGCAACCAGCTGGTGATTTTGTGAAATTGGTGTTTCAGAAGTGATCTAAGTGTTTGATCAGCTCATATGTGATGTATGTGAGGTGTGTGAGTGATTGGTTTGATTGGAATTGCTCTCAAACTCAAAACCCGATAGTGACTTGCCTTAGAAGGCAAAATTGGAGTGAAAGAAGAGATTTTGAGGAAAGCATCTGTTTGATGGCTTTGGTGTACTTAAACTGATCACAATTGAGCTATATTTATAGTAGAGCAAGTTTGTTTTGCAAGGAATAGTGAATGGCAGCTGGTAAGTAGGTTTGGCCAATGTTGGCAAATGAAAATCCAAGTCTCCTCTAGCCATTGACTAGAGGTTAGGGCACAGAGCTTTGGTTCCCTTGGTCTTGGATAAGTCTTGACTGATTTTAGATGAGAATGGCTCAGTCCATGCCACCTTGATGCTTCCATTGAATGCTATAATCCAAATTTGGAGTCTTGTCCCTATTTTGGCCATTCTAGGTTCAACATGCTATTTCTTGTTCCATGGACTTTGGGGGCTTGGCTCAGTGATTGTCCCATTTAGATTCAATCCTCAGATGTGTCCAAGTGGATAGGAGCATTTGAATTTGGCTGATTTTGGCAAATCGAGCCAAAATGCAAAATCTGCCTTGCCTTTGACAGATTTCAGCAAGGCAACTTGACAATGTCATATCTCATGGTGTAAGTTGAATTTGGCAATGTTCTTGGCCATTTTGGAAAGCCCTTACATGATACAACAACTGTTTGAACAAGTTTGGTTTTGATCACTTTTGATTCCAAGTGAAAAATCCCTCTACATTTGGCAAAAAATGAAGCAAAATCTGACTTAGTGAAATTTTCACTAAGTGTTGGAGCAAAGTGTGATTTCTTGATTTTGATCACTCCATAACTCAAAATCCTTAATGAATTGGACTTAGGTCTAGTTGAAGTTTTTGTAGAGGGTAATGAGGGCTACAAATCCATCTTTGGATGAGAAAAATTGGCCTTGTGGTTTAGGAGTTATGATCCTCCAAAGTTAGTGTATTAGTGGTACTTTTTCCATAACTTAGAAAAATTTCTAAGTTTTATGGTTACCCCTTTTACAAGTTATCCCACTTTTCTTGATTTTTCTTGATGAATGATGATTCAAATCATACATTAACATCATTTTAGGGTTAAAAATCCATTTTGGTGAAAAATCTCAAAAAGTCAAAGTTGACTTTTGTGCACAGTTGACTTTTTATCAGATGAATTCCAAATTGTGCAATTCTTCAGGAAATCATGTCCTTGACCTAAATCAAACTTGATGGACATGTTCCATGGGTGTCATAGGGTATATTGGGGCATGTCATAGGGTTTAGGAGCATGTCCTGGTCAAAAGTCAAAGTTACAGTTGACTTTTCCCTTAAAACCCTAATTGTGGTGCAGATGAAATTGAGACTTGTTGCTCAAGCTTCTTGGATTAATACATTGTTCCAAATGGATCAATATAGTTCATTAGATACCCTCAAACCCTCTCTTGAGGTCTTGGCTCATGATTTGCCCCAAAAGTCAACTTAGGGGTGAATTAGGTCAAGAAACCCTAATTCCTGACTTTTGATGTATGCATCCCCTGAGGTCAAATTGACTTGATGATTGGGTCCATGAGGTTCCATGGAGCATATTAGGTTATGTTTTGGATCATTGGCTTGTGCCCAGATTAAAATTTCCATCTGGAGGCCCTGGTCGATCAAAACCCTAATTTGGTGACACTGGCGATCTTGAGGCTTGATCCACCTAGAAGGGAACAGCTTTGTGCTTAATCCTTAAAGTGGGAGTCCTTTTGATCCTTTGTGGATGTTTGAGAGGTTTGGACAAGTTGAAGATCATGTTATTCCTTGATTGATCCTTTGTCTAAGAGCTCTGAGAGGGCTTAAAACCCTAATTTTGATTGTAGTGAATGCTCAACAACCCTTGAGGCATTTGGTGAGGCATGATGGTTCATCCATATTGTGATGATGATTTGCACAATGATGGGAAATCTTGGTGGTCAAAATTTGGGGTATGACACATATGGGCGAGGTTTGAAAAACCCCCCTGTAAAAAAAAAGTTTAGATTCCCCCCCTAACATTTGAAGATTCCACTGTTTTGACCCCTCTTGAAATCCAGTCAACAGAATATGTGACGTGGCAACTTTTTTTAATTTTTTATTATTATTTTTTATTACATGGACATATTAGTTGGCATTTTTAATTATTATTTAATTTTTAATATCCACGTCGCATTTATATTTTTTTTTATTTTTTTTTACTTTTTATATTAATTTATTTTACGTTTTCTTAAATTATTTATATAAATTTTTTTTATGAAATATTTTTTCTTAAATTATTTATATTAATTTTTTTATGAATTATTTATAAGCCCGTTTTTGTTTCAAGAGCAGCCCAATACTTATATATTTGAAAACTTATGTGTAAAAGCTGCTTATAAACACTTCAATTTGTTTATGCAATTTCGATGTGGGACTTATAAACATTTCCATTACTGCAATAGTTTGTTTCTCAGCTACCAAGATGATTCCTCAATTGGCCCATGGAGAAAATGACGTCTTGTGCTTGTTAACACTGTTCCCTGTTCCTCTTCCTTCTCATTCAACCGCTGCACCTATTCAAGCCAAAGCA
Organism: Lathyrus tuberosus; assembly: GCA_022829125.1. Taxonomy (NCBI): domain Eukaryota; kingdom Viridiplantae; phylum Streptophyta; class Magnoliopsida; order Fabales; family Fabaceae; genus Lathyrus; species Lathyrus tuberosus. Next base: position 2,086,303 of record JALAZF010000503.1, on the reverse strand, counting down.
CATGTAATAAAAAAAGAAATCATCATCATCAAACTTTAGAAACAGAGTCAAATTCAAGATGGCTAAGGCTTGCTCCTACTCCTAAAGCTGTCACAAAAGATGGACAAATCCTACAATTCATGGCACTGTGTTTCATCGCCTGATGACAAAGCTACTAATAAAGTTTTGCTCCTACTTGGGCGAAATGGCATGCTGCAGTTTTCTGTACTCTTCACTAGCATCTGCAAACCTAAAGATAAACATGTTCACAACCTCCACTTTACGAAATTTAAACCACGTCAAACTTTGGAACCGAGGATGTTCTATTCCCACTGCAAAATACTTCCTATCAGTTTTCCGCAATGATGTTGGTAAGATTGAATCGGCACAACATGATGTACGATGTATCAAATGACCATTTCGTTCCATATTGCGGCGTCATCTTGCTGTACCTGAAATCATCAACAAATAAAGCTAAGGAAATTCATCCACATTCAAACATTATTGTTCTAGCTTCCTACATCAGAATAGCTGACTCATACAATTTAAAATAGGCATCTTTTACCTGCAAATTGCGAAATTCACCGTCAATGATTGTTGTCCCGTTCTACTACCTCATTCTACTGGTGTGTCCTGTATCCTGCAGTTGTAGAAGCGTTTCACGCAAGTTTTCTTTCACCTCAATCAAAAATCGTGGTGAATTTATATGTGGCTAGCAATTACGGTAAGGCAAGATGGAGTTGGCTGAGCTTTTAGACCGTGTTCCCATTCCCTTCAAAGAAAGTCTCGAAGAACCGAGTGCAAAAATTCAGGTTTTACTGCAAACATACATTTTCACAATTAAAGCTTGAAAGACTCCCAATGACATCTGATACGGTTTTTCATAACTCAGAGCGCTGAACGTCTTTTGCGGGATCTTTTTGAGATTATCCTGAAACATAATCCGGCACAATCAAATATGTTGTAATGAAAGAGAAGGAACAAAAAAAACAAGTCACAGGCATGTCAAACCAAAAATGGCAATAAATCGGGACAGGTTCAAACACGTCTGAATTAGAATGGAAACTATTGAATCACAAATCACAGCTGATACTTCTTTTCCAAAACAGAAATTGACAAACAAATCTGCACTTTAATTCAATTTAATCATTCAGTCCTATAAAAACGGCACGCATCAAAAGCAAAGATTGAAAAACATTCACACCAAAAACATACGACACACATTCATAGCAGGAAATCCACACAAGATTCACAGCAGCAAATCCACACAGAGTTTGCAGAAAAGTCATTCATAGAAAATTCCCAGTATTCACAATCAAAACACCCTCCTCCAAAGTACAACAAATTCACATACTCGTACAAATTAGAAGGGAGAAAGAAGCTAATTCAATAGTACAAACATCACCAATACCCACCTTAGAAACAAACTACCTTGAACCTAAGAAACAAACTATTGCAGTAATGGAAATGTTTATAAGTCCCACATCGAAATTGCATAAACAAATTGAAGTGTTTACAAGCAGCTTTTACCCATAATTTCTCAAATATATAAGTATTGGGCTACTCTTGAAAAAAAAATGGGCCTAGGCCCTATTGTAATATTTTGATAATTTAAAAAAATAATTCATAAAAAAATTAATATAAATAATTTAAGAAAAAAATAACTAATAAAAAAAAATTATATAAATAATTTAAGAAAACGTAAAATAAATTAATACAAAAAGTAAAAAAAAAAATATTGAAAAATATATATATAAATGCGACGTGGATATTAAAAATTAAATAATAATTAAAAATGCCAACTAATCTGTCCACGTAATCAAAAATAATAATAAAAAATTAAAAAAAAATTGCCACGTCACATATTCTGTGTTGACTAGATATCAAGAGGGGTCCAAACAGTGGAATCTTCAAATGTCAGGGGGGAATTTATACTTTTTTTTTACAGGTGGATTTTTCAAACCTCGCCCATATGGCAGGGGGCAAATTAGCTATTATCCCAAAAATCTAAAGGCACCATTGGATTCCTCATGAAATTCTAGGTCAGATGCACCTAAATTTTGTCCCAATCCATGGAGAAATGAGCAAGTTACAACCTTCATGCAAATCCACCATGACTTCATGCAAATCCACCATGACTTGGTTTCTTGCCTTAGCCAAGCCTAGACACCAGGCCACCCTTATATATTAATGGGGTGGTTTTGATACACGGATGTATCACCACCCCAGTGGTAGTGCGCATGTGTGTTTGGCTATGAGGTTGTGGGTTCAAACCCCACCCAGACCTTTTTTGCTACCCTTCCACATTTTTGTTATTTTTAATATTATAATGGTTTTTGTTAATTAATTCAAAAATTAATTTCTCTCTCAATTTTAATTATTTTTTATTGATTCTTTTTTTGAAAATTCACAAAAGTATTAAAATATTTTATTCCATGAAAAATTCACAAAAATATTATTCATTTCATATATATATATAGTATTTTTGTAAAGAATTATGTTTTATTTGTTGTTTTAACACTTAAAATATTTCTTTCTCTTGATTTTCCAAATTCAAATAATTTTCAAATTATTCTATGAATAAAACATGATTTTTCAAACATTAATCCAAGATCACAACTTGTTTTTCACACATGTTTGATAATTTTGATCATTTTAATTAAATTTTTATTCAATTAAAATACATTTTAAAATCAAATTAGGGTTTTGATTATTTTCACCCTCACAAACCTTTATCAAAACACTTTTGGACCTCTAATAGAGTGTAAGACTCAACCTCCCTTTGTACATAAAGAATTTTGGGCCTCGGTCATTGTACAAGTCCCAGTACAGTTTTCAAAACGACGGTGCGATCACTGTCAACTTTGGGCCTACCCTTGTGTTGTAAGTCCTATTTCTTTTCTTTTTCAAACCTTTGGGCATCTCCTTGAGTTGTAAGACCCATCCCTTTGTATAGAAAACCTTTTTGGACCTCAGCCATTGTATAAGTCCCGATACGATTTTAAAAATCAACGGTATGATCACTGTTTTTTCATCTGGGCCTCTCCTTGAGTATAAGCCCCAACAATCTTTTCAAAAACAACTTTCCATTTGATTTAGATTCAAATCCATAGTTGATTATCAAAACTTTCTTTAATTTCTTGAACAGCTAACCATACCGTTGTTACAATGGAAGTTTGCTCGCCTATAAGTTTTATCAGCTATCTTTACATGCTTTCATATATATATTTATCTGTATTGCTGGAAGCTTACTCACCTGTAAGTTCTTCTTTCATATCCTTTTAAATACTTCTCATATATCAACTCACCACAAGAAAATTGGAAAATTGCGACGGTTCATTTTGGTAGATTACGACGGTTAGAACCGCCGCAATTTGCATTTTACGACGCTTGCATCTCTGTCCCAGAATCGTGTGTCGAGAGGCCGTATTACGACGGTTGTCAAAACCGTTACACCAATCGTCGTTCTCTTTCACGACGGTAAGGGAACTGACATAACCTGAATATTGCGACAGTTACCAACCGTCGTGGAATTTTGTTGATTTTTGTTTTCATAGTTGATTGCGAGGGTAAATTGTGGCGGTTTGAACCGACGCAAATTGCGAATATTTTTTAAAAAAAAATTCTACCCTCTGTATCTTTTTGGACCACTTCCAATGAAACCTCTGTATCTTTCTTTCTCACTTTACAGTTATAAACAATATAGTAATATATCAAATCTTTATTGTAATATTTTGTAGACATTGAACTAAATGAGTTTCTTTCAATGAATCTAACAATATTGAGTAATAGGAAAGAATGATATTCATACAAGAATAAGAAAAGAAAAGGCAGCAACACAACCTTATCATGTCATGGCATTTTTTAAAATTTTCAAATGTTTTTCATGATTCTGATTTGTCTTGTATACAAAAACAAAAATTATCTTACAATTTTGCAATATAAGTCAGAAACAGGGAAACCAAACTAGGTGCATGATTTATCCTTTATAATAATTTCAAGTGCTTCTTTGTGAGCTTGATCTTGTGCCTCCAGATCTTTCAAGACTTTCTGCATAGCAGGCAGGAAGAAGTCCCTAACACTTTTTACAAGAAAATCTACAAGAGAAACCAATAATTGAAAAATACTTGAGAGAAGAAATAGGAAGAAATAAGAATAAGTGACATAAGGGGTTGCAGTCATTTGTACCAATCAATAGCACCAAGGCCACCTTGACAAGTTGCATAACTAAAACCAACACCAGGACTAACCTGAAACAACAAAATGAACCAGCAAAGTATCCCTGACGGACGGAATTGATAAAGAAAACGAACAAAGTTTTGATGTGCCAGATAAAAACAATTGTTTCCAAGAACTAACCATTTTCTTGCTTGACCCAACCAACATAATGTCCTGACTCCTGAATCAGCTCTCCTACCCTTATGGGTCAATACAGAAACCAGATCATAAACTCCAGTTATTTGGGTTTCTTTTTCACCTATAGACAAAAATGGGGTAAAAAGCAGAAAGAGGGTTGACAGTGAAGAAAAAAAATTTAGAAGAATGTGGTGAGTTTTTACCTTCCTCCATTGGAGCAACAGATGGCTCCCCTCCTCCATTTGAGGATCCCTAAATTTATGCAAAAGACAGTATAAGCAACTAATGCATTCTATTTATACACATTTGTAAAAATGTTGAATGGTGATTCCATGGAATACATGTGTGCATATTCTTGAAGTATTTTTTCTACTGAATATCACACCTGAAGCATTATGTCGTTTCAACTACTCTACTATAAACCTATAGTTGCATCTCCCTCTATATCTTCGCTGCTTTGTATGGGATCCAAAGTACTTAAAGCATGAGACATGGGGATCCACATGATATCTAATAAAATTGTTATTCCACACTTACATGCTGGCAAACTTTGCAAACAGAGAATGAAATCACCATCATATCAACATGATGTTAAGTTTGGTTGTTCCTTTCCTCAGCATCAGACATTTTTACATCACTCTCCTTGCGAATAGAGCTTTACTCGTTCACTTTCAGACCAAGCATTTTTGCCTTCCTCTTCTCTTAGGAATTGTAGGCACGAAATCAAGGATAAGAATATAGACCTACACATTTTACTAGGCATACATCTCTTTACTACAAACAACAATGAGATTTTCAAATGACAAAATAAAGTGGATACCTGTCTAGGAGCTTCCAATTTCTTTTTAAGATCATCAGAACAAAGATCATAAACATCCAACTTCAGAGGACAATCTACTTTTTGACATAACCAAGCACAGTTGAATTATAAAATAAATTGAGAAAGAAAACAAAAGGAAATTTGTTCCATCCCAACCATATAAAAAAAGACAGAGATAGTAATAAGTATTACTCACAAAATCATAGCCTTCTGGTTTGATTCCCTCTTCCAAAAGAAACAGACAAATTGAACAGTCAAGTACCTTGAAAAAAACCAGTTGAAACCACTCAGAATTGCATCTTCAGAGAGAAATTAATTAGAAGAAACGAAACACAAGAAGCAGAAGATCTCCATGAGGCCAATATTTTGAAATCCAATGTAGTCAAATACCGGAACAGTAAGTTGATTATGAGTATGACCAATGAGAAAGATACCAGGTAATAGCAAAAGATCTTAACAACTCTTTCATGTTATTTCTAAAATTTATACAATTGAAATTAGTAATATCCAAAATGATAAAGTAAGGAGTCATAATTTAGATTTGTTTTGTAACTCCACGCAAATAAGGCTGACTCATTTTCACTATCAATGGAATAAAAGCACCTTGGCAAACTCAACTTAGAAACTAACCTTATCTAGATTATCCATGCCTTTTTATTCATATGCAACAAGACATACATCATTGAATAAAACTATGATAGTTTAATAGTATGATTTTGCCTTCATATTTTCTGTGGGTAAGTTTTCTTTAGGAAGGGCGTGTGAGAGGCTTATAAATATAAGTTGTACAATATGGAAAAAGACAAATAAACAAACAACATAATGGGATTCCACTCATTGTCTCTGTTACAGATAAAATCATTAATGAGCAACGAACTAACATGTTAGGCTTTTAGTTTAGATTAATACAATTCATGACAATGTACCAAAGCCACTGTGACTAAGTGGTTACTGGTCAGGAACTTGATCCCTGCCGCATCCATGCAGATTTACTATACGGAAAAAGGGAAAGATTTAAACCAACAGTTAGTAATGTTAGAATAATTGTTGTTAGTTAATTTCTATATAAGTTAATTGTTTTTTTTGTTAGACATATGACTTATAAATAGGACTAACGTTATCTAATGAGTTAGGAACATTGTAATGAGTTGCTGACTAGAGAATATTTTGGAGGGGAAAATAGTTCTTTTGTGTATCTTTTTCTTTTGAATCAATAAAATTCAAAAAAAAAATATTGTTTGAATGATACATGCCTATTAATATGGTTTGAATGATACATGCCTATTAATACAAGCTTAGATCTACATTTTTATAATCATATTTTAATCAAATTGAAGTGAACAAAAATCTAAGATCTATCGCACAAAATACAAAAGTTGTATGATTTGCTTCGGCTACTGAGGTGTATGTTGCTATGTGAAGTCAAATAAAAGCAGTTTTGAAGGTGAGTGTTTTCTTTTGCATCATGAATATGGATGGTGTTTTTCAATTCCACAGAAAGAAGAATATAATGGAGAGTGCCTAAAAGCTACAAGTGCACAAGCCCCAAAAGCCCAACTAAGTTTCATAATAGTAGCCTCGGCAGAAAGGAAGTAATGCAACTTTTAGGACCTTTTTATTTCCCAACAAATTTACTTATAACAAAACTTATCTTTTCTTACCTACTAACCTCCTTTCTTTCACCTATACCTATAGTTTGTGATTCTTGTGCATATCCATCTTTCATTATACAATTAACTACTCATGTTTTAACCAACAATCAATGCTTAGTAAGTGAATAATAAAGATCTTTAACAAGTGAATAATGTAAGAGAAAAAATACCTCTGCAAGAGGAAGAGTTCTGGTACTGGAGTTTCTGGATGGTAGCCAGTTTTTGGTGTGTTCAACTTCAAAGGTTATCCTACTTGAGCATGTAGACAAAAAGAAAAACAAAAAAGAATATAACTTTACATCCCAACCAACGACAATACGAATGAATAAGAAAAATATAAAGTAACGCATGTCATGAACAAAAACAAAGATATTCTATTCCTCTAATTAAAACAAAACAAAATCATTACATTTTTAAAAAATAACAACGTATCAGAACAACAGAATCATCCTCATAGTGATTTTGTCAAACACATGGTGAGTAAAATAATGGAAGACTAATACAAAAAATTAAACAATTAGTTTATTTTTGTTTGTTTTTACCTAGGTCTTTCTTTTTAAGAGAAGCATCAAACTTAGCAGCTGATTCCATTTGACGGCACCGTTTCTATCTTTCTCTTGCTTTGTGATTCTGAAACCAATAGAAGACATTTTTCCTTCAATTTTTCCAAATTTTCTTAGTTGTGCAGTGATTTGTTGGATTTGTTCAGCAGATGTTGTTCTTGTTCCTCTTCTGTATAATTCTTCAAGTGCTCTTAATTGTTCCAATGTTGGATTCTATCTCGAACTCACCACAACTGTAGCAGCCGTGTTATTCATCTCTGATCTCTTGCTTTGAACTCTAACTGATTCACAACAAAACATTACACTTTTAGGTTTCACATGCATAAAAAAAAAAAAGAGAAAATACAAACTAAATATATCTATCTATCCAAATTTGACTTACAGAGGAATTCTGTTTAGAAGCTTGGTTGACACAGAACCATCATGAATGCAAAGAATCAATCATCACCACCCTGGTCTTGTTTTGCAATATGATTTCCTTTGGCTACTGAGTGATCTTTATTCAATATGTAGCGGAATATGTGCACAGGAAATCACACCAGAACAACAATTCTACAAAACAAATCTGCCAACTTAGCATAAATAATTTTCACAAAAACTACTAAATCCTAAACAAGACCATCATAATCAAAATCTTAAATAATCATGAATCACAAACTCTAAATTCAAAACACTACAAGACCTAAGCAACTAGAGAACAAAACTAACATTTGTGTTGCAAAACACCTTTAATAAGAGGTGTGAGAATGGAAACCACACATTCGGCATCGACAAGCGAATAAATCCATGAAAAGAACAACTTTGAACCTGCTGATGTAGCTCCAACAATGGCCATGTAACTGCTACCCAGTGAGGTGCGAGGGTTCAGTGAATGAACCAGAGCGGCAGAGCAAAAATATAATTGATTTGTTACATTGAACCGATTCCCGTCATTTGATTTGTTCAGGGTTCTTAGAGAAGATCTATTGGTGGTTGGAATGGCGTTTTCATATGGAGGCATCAGCTAGGTTTTACTAGATTCTAGAAAAAACAAAGAAAAGGGAAACACTAATTTGAGCGAAAGATGTAAACATGAACTTAATTTGAGAGATGAAGATGAGAAGGGAGGGAGAAAATACCAAAAAAAAAAAAATTTGGGAAAAAGTAGGGGCGGGACAAAACTTTCATGAAAGAGGGAAACAATAATAAAAAAAAATACCGTAGAATAAAAGGCAAGAAGAACAGAAGAAATAAACTTATTATAGGCACATTTAAATCAAAGAATATTTTAAATTATATGAAACCATTACTTCTGATGCGGTTTAAGAACCGTCGCAATACAGATTTTAAAGTCAAACGGCGGTTTAAGAACCGTCGCAAATAAGTTTTTAAGACGGTTGTAAAGTTAACTGTTGAAAATTATCTTTAATTTTTGACAAAATAAGAGGCAGTTAGAGAAAACTGCCGTGAGAATTGTCGCAATACATAAGGGAGGGCAATTTTAATAGAACTGTCGCAATTTATGTGTCACAAAACATCTTTTTTCTTGTAGTGACTGTATATATACTTGTATACCTGCTTAGAGTTTTCCCCGGCAACTAGGTCTAGAACTAGGTAAAGTCAGTGGTCGCTCTTTCAACAGTCAAAACTAGTTCTCCATAGGAATTCCAGATACAGTCTTGCCTTCTCTTGGGCTTATACAATATGGAACAAAGAGAAAGGCATTATTCCAGGTGAAACTTTTCTCAGACTGTCACTATTAGAAAAATTATCAAAGAAGTTCATTCCCCAGAGAGGATTAATTCCCGGTGAAACCTCTCTTGAATTTCTTCAAACCCTGGAACTATTCACTAAAGAAAAGATTATTCCCGGTGAAACTTTTCTTGAACTCTTCTTAAGTTTGGACTCACTGGCTTCCTAAAAGCATCCCCGCCTCCTCTTGGGCTTTGTACAAGGACCATACGGCTTCTTAGAAGTTCTCATGCCTTCTCTGCGCTTAATACAAGGACTCTGAAGACCTCTTAAAGGTATATGACAGAACTTAGTCATCCTTTGCTAGAGCAGTCTTTCCAGAGTCAAATCTTAAACCAATTTTAGGGTTAACACTCATCCCTTAAAACACCATCCTCCTCTTGGCCATCATACAAAGATAAACTCTTTCATACCAATAGACTTGGACAGTCAAATCCCCTCTTGGATCTCAAAGACATCCTCAAGTTCCCTACAAACACAGGAAAAACCCTGGTCATTTAATCAATCTCTAGTAGAGATAAAACCTATGGGTTCTAAAACTCTGTCTTTTATCCTAAATTTCCCCAGTTAGGGTCAGTTTATCATCAGGATAACACTATCCCAAATCAGAACCTGAAGGCATCTGATACCTTAACTCTTCTGTAAATCCTCAGCAAGAGTTGATCCCCCAACTTGGACCTGCCTCTGGATCTCAATAATCCTCAGCAGAAGCTAGCCTCCTCTTAGGATTTGTATAATGATTTTCCTCAGCAGAATTAGCCCTAACAGCACCCTTTTGTTGAGTCCATCTTCTTTCTTAAAGCACTCTCTTGTTGAGTCAATCACCTTAAGACACTTTCTTGTTGAGTCGACCTTTTTCAGCCTCCTCTTAGGCTTTGTATAATGATTTTCCCCAGCTGAGTTAGCTCCAAAATGACTCTCTTATTGAGTCAATCACCTTTCAAAGTACTCTCTTGTTGAGTCAATCACCTTTCCATACTTTCTTGTTGAGATAATGGTATAAAAGCACTCTCTTGTTGAGTCGGTCATTCTTTTAGCCTCAATCTCGGGCTTTCTCCCATAAAGTCAAAATCTTCATAACCTTCTCTTAAGCTCGGGATAAATATCTTCCCCAACGGAGTAAATTCCTCCCAGCCTCCTTTTGGGCTTTGAGAATTAATATCCCTAAGCGTAGTCAATCCTCTTTTCAGCCTTAAACTTGGGCTTTGTACAAGGCACCCATAAATAAAACACTCTCTTGTTGAGTCAGTCTCATTTCAGCCTCAATCTAGGGCTTTGTAGAAGACAGATAAAAACCTCTCACCCATAGAGTTAGTTTCCCCTTTTAGCCTCAATATTTGGCTTTGTACAAGACAAACAAAATATTTCCCCAGAAAAGTCAACTTTTAGCCTCCTCTTAGGCTTTGTATAATGATATCCGCAAAAGAGTCAATTCTCTTTTTAGCCTCAATCTTGGGCTTTGTAAAAGACAAATAAACACTCTCTTGTTGAGTCAGTCTTTTCCAGCCTCCTCTTAGGCTTTGTATAAGGACTTCCTCAGTGGAGTCAATCAATCTCTTAGCTTCAACCTTGGGCTTTGATCAAGGCACACACAAAATAAAAATCCCCCCAGAGGAAATCAAAATATCTCTGTAGAAAGATACTTCTCTGTATATCACACATCAAAACAGATAAATCAAAATAAACCCTAATCCCATATAACTGCTATAAGAGGCACACTTATTGATTCAAATATCCAAGTTATAGTCCATCTCTTATCCTGGTAAACCCCTTTCTCTCATCTAATTATTGTAAGTGGCAAGCCTCTGGATTATTTACATCCACGTCACTATCCCTCTTTTAGCATGAAAGATTCCTAAGGAAAAATGGCATTGCTCAACACTGAGTTAAAGTTTTCTCCTTCAGGACAAATCCCCTATAAAGGAAATTATGGCATTGTTGGATTCATATATCCCAGTTAAAGTAATCCTCCTTTATAATCAGTCACCCAACAGTTGTGATAAACAGACGAGATGTCTCCCTTTAGAGATAAAAAATTCTCTCTCAGTAACCTTTCAGCTTCAATATTGGGCTTTGAACAAGACACACAAACAAACCTTTAGCTTCAATCTTGAGCTTCGAACAAGACACCAAATATATTTTCCTCCCATAGAATAGGAGGAACTACGATTACTCTGATTTCCCTGTTTCTTTAAGCGGGAATACATAGGCATAAGATTGCAAAATCTTAGTGAGCATACCAATAAAAAACTCTAGGTCCAGTACCTTCACACATCCATCAAAAACATCGGCAAGCCCAACATCAACAAAAACTCGCTCTCTCTCTCAAAAACCCCCCAAAGGAGAAACTTTCCCAACCCACAACAGATAAACACCATCAAGTATAAAAGCAGAACCTATTGCTAACAACATGTGGATAACCACATATGGGGTGGGTAATTGACAACTCCCCATTGTATAACCTGGCCCCGAACTCCCCGAATCTCTCTTAGCGTTTGTTCAGTAAAACATTCGCGTGCAAGGTTAGTTTTAGATAACTTCCCTTTCCCTTCCAGCTTCACGGGATAAATAAGAAATCAGAAAGTAGCACCTCACTCCTACCATTGCGATGAGGAGGAACCCATTTGTGATATGGTGGTCGCGTCACCGACAAAAATTGCACGCTACATCATCTTCATCTCTTCCCAAACCACACACAAAAGCTCAATTTCCACCATTAGATTGTAACAATCTTCACATCGAAATTGTTATTCTCCTGAGCTTGACTTCCATTCCACTCCATTTCTACTTGGATTTCTGGATTTATAGTAGCTTCTACTTCAATTCAAGTGATCGGTTCAATCATCTCAGTGCAAATTCGTAATCGGAGCATTTTTTGCGTTTTGATCGGTTTCGCTACGTTTTGATCCCAAGCTTGGAATTCTCTGGTTTTCTTGGCTTATTCTCACTACATTTTGCTTACAACAATCACCAAGGCACTTCTCTGCCTTGTAGGTTGGTAATTTTTGCTCGATTTAGTGTTTTCAATCACTTTCGCATGTTCGCAATGTAGTTCCGATAGCCTTTTGTTATTAATTAATCATGTGATTGTTTGATAATTGATCTTGATGTGTGATGCTTTCAATTGATGATTAATTGCTTCCACTTGATGTAATTTTTGTGAACAAATGCAGGCTATAACATTTGGATGATTGGATAAGTGATTAATTGTTGGAAGTGCTTTTGAAAACTGCTTTTTCTGCCACTGTCCCAGTGTTAATCGGTTAACCATATATGGTTAACTGATTAACCAGTCATTTTCACATGTTTTTCTTATCTTTTCAAGGTGTTAACCAATTAACCATATATGGTTAACCGATTAACACTGGGACAAATTGCCATTTTTTAGCTTTTTCATGCTTGCTTGATCTTCTTTCCTCCTTTAACTTCCATGGATTGATATGCTTGTTATTTGTGGATGTTTTAAGGGTTGTTTAACTTTTATTTGAAGCATGTATGCAAACTTTCGATGCACGATTTATCGATTATGGAATTGTTTACATTCTTGACATTGTATGATCATGATGATTCATGCACACTTTTGTTCACATGATAACATGATTAGTGATTCATGCTAATTGATGTTTGGTACTGTTTGCAATTGCATTAAGTTTGTTCATTATTGAGCAAATTTAATATTGTATAATCATTATTCATCACAATTGCTTTGACGATCTTTCGACCCATGTGAAAGATTATTAGCTTGCTCTTACCTTTTGATCGATTGATCGAAACCTTGTTTCGATTAGTTGATTCTCCCTCTCTCATCTCTTTAGGATCTTCTTAGAGTCCTATTCTCTTGATCCTCTGTTGAGTTGGAAGTCTGCACAACGCACTAGAGCACTGTACAAGATGGCACTTTTACTCTGTCAGTTTCAATTTCTGCACTATACTTTGAGTGCTAGAGAAGGGATGAGAGTGGAGAATTCCTACACTCATTCTGATTATTTTGGGTACGGGACGAATGACCATGTGCCTGGAATAATCATCTTTATCTCCAGATTGTAGTGTCTCTAAACCCTCAACCGAATCGATCTTTGATCACTCTTACTTTTGTAATCTCTCCTTTGATCAATCACCACGTCTTTGGTTCAAGATCTTTGTCACCTGGGTTAGTAACCGTCCCTTGGTTCAACACCCTGTCTTTTGGTCAATCATTGCTTATTGACTCCCCATAAGATCCATAATCATTCTTTCCTTGATTGATCACAATCATTCTGTTAAAACTAATTTTCTTTTCCCCCGCAAAGTCACAACCCTTTTCTTCGGTTAAACACAGTCTTCCTGTAAGCACCGAATCCCCTAGCGGAGTTCACAACCTTCTCTTGGTTCTCTCCCTTTTTGATTGGTTAACCACTGTCTGTCAGTTAAAACACTAATTTGCTCCTTTTCTCAGTTAACCACTGTCTATCTGTTAACACACTGAGCTTCTTTTTAGTTAATCACCTTCTCTTAGTTAATCACTCATTCTTTTTTGTTAATCACAGTCCTTCTGTTAAAACCAATATCCCCAGCGGTTGACAACCTTTCTTTTGGTTCAAATACTCGCATATTTGGGTTAGCAACCTCCTTTTGGTTCAAATCCCCTTTTCTTCGGTCAAGTATTGTTTGTTCAGTCAGCGTATCGAAGTCCTTTGGGTCACAACCTTCGCTTGGTTCCACACTTGTCCTTTGGGTCACAACCTTCACTTGGTTCCACATCCGTCCTTTGGGTCACAACCTTCGCATGGTTCTACACCCGTCCTTTCAGTTAACCATTGTTTATCAGTTAACACACTGAGTCCCTAGAGAGTCAAAAACCTTCTCTTGGTTCAATACTCTCCTTTTGGTTCATCACAGTCTGTCTGTTGACATCAATCCTTTTTCCCTACAGAGTCTTACTCTTGTGCTCCTTCGGTTAACCACTGCCAGTCAGTTAATATATTGAATCTTTAGTGTCTCTTACCTTTCCTCAATTCAACTCCTTTGCTCCTTTGTTCTCTTGGTTTCGACACCATCTCTTTGTCCCATCCTCAACAGAGTTGACACTTTCCCCTTACCTTTGTTTCTTGGTTTCGACACCATTCCTTTGTTTTTTCCCCAGTAAAGTCGACACCTTTTCCTTTTGGGTTTCCCCAGTAGAGTTTTCCTACCTTCTTTTACCCTTGGTTTTGAAACCATCTCCTTTTCTTTCTCTGTCTTTGTTCCCCGAACTACGTAGGATCTAAATCCCTCATTGCACTATGTGGATACGTAGGTACGAGATTGCGAGATCTTGGCGAGCCACCTTCTCCCGCCTTCCTCTTTCTTTTCTCTAGTTCCATGAACTATGGAGCTCTGATTTCCTCATTACACTATGAGGGTTCGTAGGCACGAGGGCCTCAATCCTCCGCGAGCACTTTCTTTTCTCTTTTCTTCCCTCTTCTTTTTAGCTAGAAGCCTTTAGATAGATAACTAATCCAATCCTAGAAGTATGCAAAGTGGTTCCCTTCGAGTATCACAGATGCGTGGGGTGTTGGTAGCTTCCTTTCGCATAACCGACCCTCTTACCCGTTTCTCTTCCCTTTCGGTTTTATCGATATTTTCCCTGTCCTTTAGGACTAAATAAAGTTCGGTGGCGACTCTGTTATATCTTTGAGTGTGCGATTCACTCAAGTATAATCCCGCTAGCTTCAACTGGCGACTCTGCTTGGGAGTCTTTGCTCTTGCAAGTTGGGGCCTCGCCTAGTTTTGCTTGCTTTTCTTGTTTGTTTGAGTGTTTATCTTTACGTATTGCTTGCTTTATCTTATTTACTGCAATTCTTTACTGCTTTAAATATTCATATGCTGCATACTTCGGATATCTGCTATATTTTCTGTTGTTGTTGGGATGGGTGGATATTATTGGAGAGATAATCTCTATAACCGGTCATGAGCATACACACAGGATATAACATGGATAGTCGTGACGCCTGCGTTTTGCGCATTGGGTTGTCACGAGAGCCACATCCCAGACTGTGATTCGCTTGAAAATACCTTTATCCTGCGAGAATTTGCTATGGTGGGGGATTTTCACTTGAGTACAATGATTTGAGAGACCTTCTATGAACCACCTTTGTGAGTCTAGAACACCCCTTTTAGGGGGATATTGGGTTTTTCTACAGGAAACCAAGATTCTTCATACCTTTTGTTCTCTCATACACGTCATACCTTTGCACCTACACAGAGTTACATGTGCAGATTATCCGGAAGATGTTGCATCTCTGACCTATATTATTGCATATTGTTATTGCATAAT
The DNA here is from genome assembly GCA_022829125.1 of Lathyrus tuberosus. NCBI lineage: Eukaryota > Viridiplantae > Streptophyta > Magnoliopsida > Fabales > Fabaceae > Lathyrus > Lathyrus tuberosus. Next base: position 2,070,907 of record JALAZF010000503.1, on the reverse strand, counting down.
CATATGTACCGAACTTTTGACCCTGAGTTATTGCATCATGTATATGCCGGACTTTTGAGCTTAAACTGTTGCATCATCAAATCTATGGATGTTGTATATCCATTTGCATTCCATCCACATAAAAACATATGCATATATACATCTGCATTGCATGCATATAAACCCGAAATAACTCACTTTCTTCCCTTCATCAGCCAGAAGATAACGACGACCCAAAACTGGTACTCTATCAGATCCAACTAGTCAAGAATCATGGCTGATTATGAGAATACCGCTTACACAGAAGCCTTGGCTCAATTCCAGGATAGGTTGGGTCAATTCTAGGATAACATGAATGCCATTATATAACTCCTTCGTACTCAGAGGGATACCAGTGTTACCTCTGCTGCTGTCGCAACTGTCACTGAGGTAACTATTGTCACTCCTGTGGTGATTTCTGCTCCTGTTGCCACTTCTTCTCCTGTTGCCACTTCTTCTCTTGTTACTGTTGAACCGTCAGTTGAGACTGTTGTTCAACCTATTGTCAACCTACCGTGCTCTCAGTCTGGTCCGAATCGGATGCTTGCTGCTTTTCCTTGGGGAATTCCCCTGAATTTCACTCCTCAGGTTGCCAGTAGTAGCGCATTTATGTCGTATCAACCCTTTGTTGTACCCGTGCCCATTGGGAATTCTGCTGCCTACCTATGGGGCGTGCCTACTCCGATTCTGCCTCCTGTGGTGAATGGTAACCATGATATTCCTCAAATACAGACTCTCTAGACTCTTATACCAACTGATATTAAGACTCCTGATAAGGATGAGTATGTGTACCAAGTTCCTCCTATTCATGTTTCGGTCTTGTCTCAATCTGCTCAAACTGATGTTCAGAATGTTCATTCTGGAATGCCTTACCCTGGGGGATCCTTAATTGTTGTGGTACCTCCTCCCGGTTATCCGTATGGTGTTCATATGGGTCATACTTCTGGTCAAATGGTAAATTATTCGTTGGTATATCCGTCTCAGTTTGCTTCTCCTCAAATGCTTGCTCCAGCCACGTCTCAGCTCCCAAATCCTCAGATTCTTATCAGACCTGCTGATCAGAACAACCCTGCAGACTACAAGCTATTAAATGACAGAATCAGAGCTATTGAAGGATGTTCTGCTTTTTGCATGGACGCCAAACACTTGTGCTTGGTTCCAAATGTTGTGCTACCCCAAAAATTCAAGGTGCCTGATTTGCCTAAGTACAATGGGTTGAGTTGTCCACGAAGTCACATCTCAATGTATTGCAGAAAAATGGATTCCTACATAGACAATGATGATCTGCTTATCCACTATTTCCAGGATAGCCTATCTGGGGCTTCCCTGGATTGGTACATAATCTTGAGCAAGGTAAGATCAGAACCTGGAAATATCTATCTGAAGCGTTCTTGAAGCAATACAAGTACAACTTGGATATGGCTCCCACCAGGTTGCAACTACAAAATCAAGCTCAGAAAGCTGGTGAATCATTCAGAGAATATGCTCAGAGGTGGCGTGAGATAGCTTCACGAGTCCGGCCCGCTCTATCTGATACATAGTTGGTTGACATATTCATGGGCACTTTTCAGGGTTTGTACTATGAGAAGATGGTTGGTAGCTTATCCTCCAATTTTGCTGATGTTGTGACTATTGGGGAACACATTGAGAATGGGCTCAAAATAGGGAAAATTGTTGGAACTATGAATCAACAATCAAGGGCCAATAAGCCACAAGGTGGATTCTCTAAAAAAAAGGAAGAGGAAACAAACGTTGTCATGGTAAGTGTCCACCTCCAAGCGCAAACTCCCATGGCTCATATGCCATATTGTCCGTACCTATATGTTGTTGATGCCCAGTGCCAACAACCACCATATCAACAACCTCCTCAGGCTCATAATCAGCAAGCCAAAGGTCGAGAGCGTCAGAACCAACACAAACCCTAGAATAATTAAGAACGAAGGAATGCTCCTCTAGATCCGATTCCTGTGACAAACAGTTAACTTCTCCCATATCTGATTCAGAACTTGCTGGTGGTTCCCAAAGCTCTGAAGCCCTCACCAGAACCATTCCCACCCTGGTATGATCCCAATGTGCAATGTGGATATCATACTGGGTCGGGTGGGCATTTAACCGAGGATTGCAACGCTTTCAAAGCTAAAGTCCAACAGTTGATTGACAATGAGTACTTAACTATTCAAGATGAGAAATTATGGGTGAACAGAAATCCCTTGTCCGTGTAGGGGCCAAGATTTGCAAAAGCATCCCTTGAAATAATTGATCAAGCCTGAGAGCACCTCCTCAACATTGACAATCACTATGTCATTCCAGCATTTCTATTTGTAATCCTTTTTGTTTGTTAAACATTGTTCACTTGTAAAACTTGTGTGTTTTCAAATGATAATAATAATGAAATGAATACGCATGTTTTGAATAAATTCATTCGTGTTCACTCATACTTTTTATCAGTATCACACATTTGATCAAGCAAAATCAAAAAGAGAATGATGAAATAAAAAAGACATGAGATCACTGTCTGTATGCTTTTGAATAAAACCTTGATGGAGATGTGAGACATTTGTTCAAATCCCCAAACACTGAAGGTATAAGTAAGATAATCCATAGTCAAACCCTTTAGGCCTTGAAGTAGGAGGTTCTTTCTGTACACAAAAAACCCTCACTCTTAACCAGGGACAGGGTAGTCTTCAGTTAGTTTGACCATGCGCTCAAATTTCAAAAGAGGAGTACCCCATCTGCGGATCAACCACATCCTATCCCTTGCAAGAGGTCGGAAAATCACAAATCCACAATGGTTGTCCCTCACTGACCAAAGTAACGAGGAAATCACAAACAAAATCAAACAAGTGTCACATGATTTGTTCCATAAAAAGGGCAAGAAACAACAAAGAAAATCCAGTTAAGTAAAAAACACGTGACTTAGGCAAAAGTTAGGGCATCCCGGTAGACAGCAAATTCAAAATAATCAGTCTATGCAAAAATTAGGGAAAACAAAAATAACAAAAATAGAGAATCAAAAGAGAAAAATCCTCAATAAGGACAAGTTCGTGTGATCATATGTGACAAAAACAAAAGGTGAGTGACTACCGCTCCAAAACCCTCGTTGGTTCCTCTATCATCACATCTACCATTCAAAATCCTTTTGAAAGGTGAACGCTTGTGTCAAACTAGCTGAACGTAGAACTGGATAACATCAAGGAGAACGAGTGGGTTAAAATAAATTTTGAGCCTTATATCCTTTCTTTCTTAAAACATGAACCAGGCCACGTTACAACCCTCAAAAGACCTAATAGAAGCAGGGTTTATTTCAAAAGAATACCATGGTAAAATCGCGTCAAAGCTTACTCCTAAAGATCTGCTTATCATTTGTGCTCGTATTGACATGGCATCCTAAATGGTGATCCATTCACTATATGTCATAATCTTAGTGAACATACTTGGATTACAAAACTGACATATGCATGGCATTAGCATTATCATTTTCAAAACAAACGCTTTTTACTTGTGAACAAGCACTTGACATCGAGAAAGTTTCCACAATGGAAAGTTTGATCATCTCAAGGGGCAAAACGCCTGAAAACTCTGTGCGCAAAAGGGCAAGCCGCTCTAAGATTCAGTCAATCTGGGGAAATCACATCGAGACTCGACAAGTATCTCAGAGATCAGTTATTTAGGGGCATTCCCTCCAAAGTCATCTAGCCGTGGAAAAATCACTGCAAGGCTCACATCGGGGTATGCTACCTCAAGGGCACAAGAAGTTAACCTCTCTAAGAGAAGATTAGTCATGGGCATACTGTTCTGATACACTGGGGCAAGTCAAATTAAAATTGTCCTATGACAAATCTCCTTCCTAACTTGTGACTGGGGTATTCCATGCAGATACCCAATCGACTGGGGCAGAGACAGGCTACCAAAGTACAAGTTCTCTCCCTATTTTGAGGCAGGAACAATGGTGCATCAACAACTGCTGATCTTGAAGTAGGTGTCGGGGAATCACATCTTTATGTCTTACACCCTAACCTCAACTCTTCCACCTCCCGCAACAAAAGCACTTGATAGATTCTCACGAACCGTTGCATAGACCACTCTCCCGCAACAATCATGTTGCTTCAATCATGCATCTCATTCATCTGGCATAGCATGAAGCCTTGACAAAATGCCGGTCATACTTGACATCTCTTCAAAACCCAATTACTGACACTCTGCATATAGTAATCATTATCGCATAACATTGCATCCTCGAACGTGTTGCATATCCATCAAGATGGAGCATTACGCCGTACAGGTTCAAACATGCATCCCAAACAAAACCAGTTATCGTCTGATAGTCCGTTCTTGTCTGACTTGTCTCTTCAAATTCCAGTTCTCTTCTGGAAAACTTCCTCAAAATCTAGTTCTCGTCTGGTAGTCAGTTCTCGTCTGACTTGTCTCTCCAAAATCCAGTTCTCGTCTGGTAGTCAGTTCTCGTATGATTTGTCTCTTCAAAATCTAGTTCTCGTCTAGTAGTCAGTTCTCGTCTGACTTGTCTCTTCAAAATTCAGTTATCGTCTGGTAGTCAGTTCTCGTCTGACTTGTCTCTTCAAATTCCAGTTCTCGTATGGTAGTTAGTTCTCGTCTGACTAGTCTCTTCAAATTTTAATTCTCGTCTGGTAGTCAGTTCTCATCTGACTTGTCTCTTCAATGTCTAATTCTCTTCTGGAAAACTTTTTCAAAGTACAGTTCTGGTCTGGCAAATTGTTTCAAAGTTTATTTCTCTTATGGAAAACTTTTTCAAAGTCCAGTTCTCGTCTGGAAAATTGTCTCAAAGTCCAGTTCTTGTCTGGAAAACTTCTTCAAAGTCCAGTTCTTGTATGGAAAACTTTTTCAAAGTCCAGCTCTCGTCTTACAAAATTTTTCAAAGTCCGGTTCTCGTCTGGCAAACTCGTCCAAAGTCTTTTTCTTATCTCTGGTCTATCCAGAATATTTTCAAGCATACTCCCCGCTGTCTGTTTCATCTCCCCAGCAGATATTCAGCCAAATTTCTCGCTCAATCAAACTCTCAAAACATTCACCTTTACAAAAAATTTCTCTTGTCGCCGTCGGCCAAATTTTCGAGTTACTCTTCTATTTAATCCCCTTCCATCATGAATAATCGAAAAGCTAACACAATTCGAAGATTCAGGTCCAAGAGGATTAAATAGGGGCAACTGTTGTAACTCGTACTTTGACCTCCCCTTTTTCCTTTTGCATAAGCATGAGCATTCGCATCGCTGGCATATTCACTAGCACATTTTTCTCTATGGTTTTGTTGCAGGAATATTCAGGTTTTCCAAGCTCGGTTAATCGCATCATCACATCATCAACACAAGCAAAATATAAGGGTTTCCACGTCCATTCATCAAAGCAAAAGGTCGAAAATCGGAACCATGGCCATAACACCTTTTTAAGCAAGTTTTGGCTGTGATAACCGGTTAACCATATATGGTTAACAGATTAACACCCTTTTACAACGCCAAATTTAACTTTTGAACAATTGTTAATCAGTTAACCTTATTTGGTTAATCGATTAACACCTGCTATTTCAGCAAAAATTTAGCATTTTCATCACATGACAACAACTCTCTCCACTCTCTTTTGGCCTACTTTATTCTAGCATTGTGTGAAATATTCTAGACATTTCAAGACCCTTCAATACACTTGCTACAATGCAACATTTTCAATCATGACTACCATGTACTCTTGCTTCTAAACATGTGAACCATTGGATTTTGGACTTGCATTGGGATTGCTCCACCGAGTTAACAAATTAGTAACTGAGTCAACTTCTGACTCAGTGAGTTAGATATAACTAACTCCAAATCAAGCTCCAAAGCACATTCAAAACCTAACCACTCCAAACCTCCACTCTATATAAAGAAACCTTCACATTTGTGAAAGGGGATTCAACCATTTTCACTCTTTTCACTCTCAATTCTCTCTTATTTCTTTCAATGCTCTCTGATTTTTCTGCAACTTCTTCACATTCATCTTATTCTTCTTCCCAAACCACACACAAAAGCTCAATTTCCATCATTAGAGTGTAACAATCTTCACATCGAAATTGTTATTCTCTTGAGCTTGACCTTCATTCCACCCCATTTCTACATGGATTCTGGATTTATAGTAGCTTCTACTGCAATTCAAGTGATCGGTTTATTCATCTCGGTGCAAATTCGTAATTAGAGTATTTTATGCGTTTTGATCGGTTTCGTTATGTTTTGATCCCAAACTTGGAATTCTCTGGTTTTCTTGGCTCATTCTCGCTGCATTTTGCTTTCAACAATCACCAAGGCACTCGTCCGCCTTGTAGGTTGGTAATTCTTGCTGGATTTACTGTTTTCGATCACTTTCGCATGTTCGCAATGTAGTTCTGATAGCCTTTGGTTATTAATTAATCATGTGATTATTTGATAATTGATTTTGATGTTTGATGCTTTCAATTGATGGTTAATTGCTTCCACTTGATGTAATTTTCATGAACAAATGCATGCCATAACATGTGGATGATTGGATAAGTGATTAATTGCCAGAAGTGCTTTTGAAAACTGCTTTTTCTGCCACTGTCCCAATGTTAATCGGTTAACCATATATGGTTAATCGATTAACCAGTCATTTTCATGTGTTTTTTTGAACTTTTCAAGGTGTTAACCGATTAACCATATATGGTTTACCGATTAATACTAAGACAGATTGCCATTTTTGAGCTTTTTCATGCTTGTTTGATCTTATTTCCTCCTTTAACTTCCATGGATTGATATGCTTATTATTTGTGGATGTTTTAAGGGCTGTTTAACTTCTGTTTGAAGCATGTATGCAAAATTTCGATGCACGATTTATCGATTATGGAATTGTTTGCATTCTTGACATTGTATGATCATGATGATTCTTGCACACTTTTTTTCACATGATAACATGATTAGTGGTGCATGCTAATTGATGTTGGGTACTATTTGCAATTGCATTAAGTTTGTTCTTTATTGAGCAAATTTAATCTTGTATAATCATTATTCATCACAATTGCTTAAACAATATTTCGACCCGTGTGAAAGATTATTGGCTTGCTCTTACCCTTTAATCGATTGATCAAAACCTTGTTTCGTTTAGTTGATTCTTCTGCTCCCCTCTTTTTAGGATCTTCTTAGAGTCATGTTCTCTTGATCCCCTGCTGAGTCCGAAGTCAACACAATGCACTAGAGCACTATACAAGATGGCGCTGTTACTCTGTCGGATTCAATTTCTGCACTATACTTTGAGTGCTCGAGAAGGGATGAGAGTGGAGAATTCCTAGACTTATTCTGATTATTTTGGGTACGGGACGAATGATCTTGTGCCTGGAATAATCATCTCTATCTCCGGACGGTAGTGTCTCTCAACCCTCAACCGAGTCGACCTTTGATCATTCTTACTCTTGCAATCTCTCCTTCGATCAATCACCATGTATTTGGTTCAGGATCTTTGTCATATGGGTTAGGAACTGTCCCTTGATTCAACACCCTGTCTTTTGGTCAATCATTGCTTGTTGACTCCCCAAAAGAGTCGTAATCATTCTTTCCTTGGTTGATCACAATTGTTCTGTTAAAACCAATTTTCTTTTCCCCCACAAAGTCGCAACCCTTTTCTTCGGTTAAACACGGTCTTCCTGTAAGCATCGAATCCCTATCGGAGTTCACAACCTTCTCTTGGTTCTCTCCCTTTTTTATTGGTTAACCACTGTCTGTCAGTTAAAACACCAATTTGCTTATTTTCTCAGTTAACCACAGTCTATCTGTTAACACACTGAGCTTCTTTTGAGTTAATCACCTTCTCTTGGTTAATCACTCATTCTTTTTGGTTAATCACAATCCTTCTATTAAAACCAATATCCCCAGCGATTGGCAACCTTTCTTTTGGTTCAAATACTCACACCTTTGGGTTAACAACCTCCTTTTGGTTCAAATCCCCTTTTCTTCGGTCAAGTACTGTTTATTTAGTCAGTGTATCGAAGTCCTTTGGGTCACAACCTTCGCTTAGTTCCATACCCGTCCTTTGGGTCACAACCTCGCTTGGTTCCACACTCGTCCTTTGGGCCATAACCATCGCATGGTTCTACACCCGTCCTTTTGGTTAACCACAATTTATCAGTTAACACACTGAGTCCCCAGAGAGTCAAAAACCTTCTCTTGGTTCAATACTCTCCATTTGGTTCATCATAATCCGTCTGTTGACACCAATCCCTTTTCCCTACAGAGTGTTACTCTTGTGCTCCTTCGGTTAACCACTGCCAGTCAGTTAATATACTGAATCTTCAGTGTCTCTTACCTTGCCTCAATTCAACTCCTTTTCTCCTCTGTTCTCTTGGTTTCGACACCATCTCTTTGTCCTATCCTCAGCAGAGTTGACACTTTTCCCTTACCTTTATTTCTGGGTTTCGACGCCCTTCCTTTGTTTTTTCCCTAGTAAAGTCGACACCTTTTCCTTTTGGGTTTCCCTAGTAGAGTTTTCCTACCTCCTTTTACCCTTGGTTTTGACCCTGTCTACTTTTCTTTCTATGTCTTTGTTCCCCGAACTATGTAGGCTTTGAATTCCTCATTGCACTATAAGGATATGTAGGCACGAGATTGCGAGATCTTGGCGAGCCACCTTCTTCTGCCTTCCCCTTTATTTTCCCTGGTTCCATGAACTACGGAGCTCTGATTTCCTCATTGCACTATGAGGGTACGTAGGCACGAGGGCCCCAATCCTCCGCGAGCACTTTCTTTTCTCTTTTCTTCCCTCTTCTTTTTATCTAGAAGCCTTTAGATAGATAACTCATCCAAGCCTAGAAGTAAACAAAATAGTTCCCGTCGAGTATGACGAATGCGTGAGGTGCTAGTACCTTCCTCTCGCATTACCGACCTCTTTACCCGTTTCTCTTCCCTTTGGATTTTATCGATATTTTCCCTGTCCATTAGGACTAAATTAAGTTCGGTGGCAACTCTGTTGTATCTTTGAGTGTGCGATCCACTCAGGTGTAATCCCACTAGCTTCAAAGTCAAATCACAAGTCTATATTCACTTCAACATACTTCTGATTCAAGATAAATACAACTTTTGAGCAATCTGCTACTCCTATTATTCCAGGGGCTCCTGCAGTCTCTGAGGCAACTTCTGATTGGGGTGTCAGACACTCTGAAGAAATTCCTTCAACATCTCTTCCTCAGGCACTAAAGCCATAGAAGAAGATTAAAAAGAATAAGAAGTCTAAGAGAATAAGATTCAAAGAAATGATTCATTTCGTTTCTGAAGAAGAAGAAGAAGAAGAAGCAAATTTAGAATGGGAAACATCTTTCCATGCTAGAAAATCTAGGGATGATTAGGATTAATGTTATAAACATTGTTTTGTAATCATTCCTTTAATTCAATTAAGTTATTTTCCCATTTTAATTTGCATACCATCCTTTTAATCATAATTATTTATTTTAATGTCAACTAATTAAGATGTTCATAATAAAAACAAAAACAATGCTTTCAACTTAATATTTCTTTTTCATTAGATTCATCTGATACATCCAATTTACATAGAGATTGTTTTGGTTATACAATCAATGGCTAAGAAAGAATACATCAAAATACTCTAAGAATCAGAACATACAATTCTTAAGAAAAATAAAAAATAAAACTTCAAAAAAAAGAAACTTAAGGACATGCTGCCTGCCGAAGTAAAACAGAAAGCAGATCCTGAAGCTGACCATCTAAAGAATTTTCATTATCCCAATGTCTGCTATTAACTTCTTCCAAAGATAATGAATGAAATTTCACTCATATTTAAGATATGTGAGGATAACACTTTAATATGTGTCTTGAGAAGAGGTAGGAGATCTATTTTATCACATTCCATTGAATCTAGGTTCTCAAGTGGTTTGTCATCAGAAGATGATTCCAAACTACCTCTTTTTTTAGAATAAAGATTAGAAATGATATATCTGATATATCTTTAAGAATGCACAAAATTTTTTTTGAAACATGAACATCGAGAGTAACTTCTTCATCTTAACAATCAGTTTCATAAGTAGAAGTGCATGAGGTAATGATGATTTGTACATCAGAAGCTTCGGGAAGGATGGAACGCTTATGATCATAAGCTTTTATCTAGAATTCTCTGATCATACTAGAAAATTTCTGACCAAAGATCCTTTTGGAGTAGCCATCCCATCTTTTTTCAGAAACACAACTTTGACGATCTAAGACACTCATATCTTCAAGGTTGACAACCCTTTCATTGATGACATCCAATTGGTTTTTCACGCCAAGGTTTAGTATAGAGGTCATCTCCAGTTAGGGCAAAGAACGAGAGATAAGAGCTTTTGAAAAACCAGATCAAGGTTGTACGACTATGTCAACCAGGTTTGAGAGACAAGTATGAAAAACTTAGACTGGGGAAGATCGGTTTAAATAGGAAATAAAAAGGTTTAACCAAGAAAAAGATTTAAGACAACTAAATTTTGAAAATACAAATCACATAAAAACTTTTCGAAAACCAACAAGTAAGATAAACAAGTACAAAGAAAAATGTAATACATGACAAATGAGAGGGAGAGAGAGAGAGAGAGAGAGAGAGAGAGAGGGAGAGAGAGAGAGTCCACAAATTATCCAGAAGGTAAAGCAACACTACTCTATAGGTTCTGCACAACACAACTGTAGAGTATGCATGATACATTTTCAAACCTGTGAATCTTTAAGTGAGACAGTTGTCAAAAAGATTTTTCACTTAAATTCTATTTGAGATTTCTTATTCCTTTTCTGAGTCTCGGAGTCTGATACTTCTCAGAAGCCACACATCATCTGAAATTGTTCCAGTTCTTGATGAGGCTACTTCTGATCAACACTAGTCTTTGATACTCTCTATCAGAATCAAGATTTTTAAACAAGATCAAAAATCCTTTCTTTAGAAAAAAGAATTAAGTCTTTAAAAGACAACAGGTAAAACAAGGAAAACAACTCAATAATGAATTGGCTTGAATAACACCACATTCTGATAAAATAATTTGAGCTCATACTACTTGATTCTGAATGTAGATCAGGAATAAAGATATACTCAAATAGACATAGTATTTATCCAACGTGAATAAACATTCTTTTCATAAGTTTGAAGATCCTCATAAGAGTAAGTTGCCCAAAGTTGTTATGCCTATACATATCATATACATAAACCAATTATAGATACCTTATCATGCATATAAGCTATCTAAAGAATGAGGATGGTTTTCATACCTTTGCGGATTCTTTCTGAAAAGAATTCGTCTTCAATATTGTTTGTTGCTGAAGCTGATTCATGTTCAGCAGAGACTTGCAGTTTAGAAGGCTGGAGACAATAGCCTTCTTTTCCTTCCTTTCCAAAGAGTTAGGATCTAGACTACATGCTTTCCTCCAATTGTAGTTATGGATGTCCATCATCCAGGTTCCAGAGTAAATGCTTCACCATTTGCCTTAGTTTATAAATCTTTTAGAAACTAGGATTCAGAGGTCTTAGGTTTAGAATTCCTTCCACCTTTTGACCTGAGGATCATAGTGTCTGATTTCTTCAAAAACTACTAACTTTGAAGTTTTATGTTCTATTCCAGTCAAAACCCTGGACTTCTCTGTCATTGATTATGGTGTATTTAGAATCTTACTACACTCAGCAACAAATACACCAAGTTCTTTAGTCCTTTTATCAACATAGCTAAAGAGAGGATTCTTTAGGTTTCTTACATGTCAAGATTCTAGAATTAAAACATGTTTAAGAATACATAGACCTTCTCCTTCACTTACTCCATAGATCATGAAGGCAAGCTAACTTCTATTAAGACTTATTGTCAAGAAATCTTGAAACATCATAACATACTCAATTAAAAGTTCCTTGGAAATCCTTTTAGCTAGAACAGTTAGATTTTTTTCCAATGTCTCAACAGTTTCTTTTAGAAGATTTTAATTCTTCTTAAAGAAAATCAAGTTGTTTCTTAACAACCTCATCAGATTCTGAGTCAGAACCTGGCTAGGATTCATAATCAGAGAGTGTGTCAACCATAGGTGTAGGGTTAACTACATTATCTTCTCTATATGAATTTGTCCTTTTGTTGATTAAGACAAATGATTATGGAATTGGAGCCTTTGAAGTTAGAACTTCTACCAGAGAAGTTGATGAAACCTCTTGATGATAAAATCCATTTCTTCATCATAAAAGTCCCCATTAGAATCTTCTTCATCAGAAGCTTCTTCTGGTTTTTCTGACACACGAGAGTCAAGAAGATTTTATCACCAGATCTTTCAGCATTAGACCTCAAGGCAAGAGATCTGGGTTTCAACACAGGTTCATCACATTCATTTCCATTTCAAGGTTTTGAAGGTTACAGATCAACCTTTCGAGGTCTAGAGTATTCAGGTCTTTAGCATCTTGAATAACTGTAACATTGAAGTTGTATCTTGCAGGAAAATTCCTCAAGATCTGTTACTAAGCCAACCCAATTGATCTTCTAGTGTTGTCTTTAAGAATGTCCCATCCCTTATTACAACCAATTATGTGAGTGGACATCTTGCTCTAAGTAGATTAAGATTAAACCAATATTTTTGCGACAAGCACATTTACCCCATGAGTCAGTCTTAAGGATTAAAGAATCCTTTCATAGTCACAAAGCAAATGACTTAAAGCAGAAATGGTTTCTTGCTTTCTTTAGCAAGTACACTTATCCCACGAGTCATTCATAAAGATTAAAAATCCTTTCATACTCACAAAATAAGTGACTTAAAGTAGAAGAAAGTTTCTTAATCCATAGAAATTTGAAAGAACTCCTTATTTGGTTATACAACAGTTCCATCAAGGTCATATGCTTAAGTTCAAGCATTCAGCACGACCTTCTTCAGCTCATCCTTATGTAGTTTCCATTCTCTCCAATGAAGGAAACTTCATCCAAGCTGGAGCTATAAACTGAGTAGTTTTTCTCAGCGGATCTTTTCTGTTTCACTCTTAGGTGACAGGGCACAACTGGGATTTGATACCAACTGAAGGTAAGAAAAATACACCAGAAATGAGGGGGGTTGAATTGTGTATGTCAGAACATCGAAACTCTTTTCTTTTACTGTTTCTGAACCATCAGATTCTGAACCAAGTTCAGAGTGTGATATTATAGTGAGAACAGTAGTAAAAGTTTACTTCCTTTTTCTTAACTCTACTTCAAAACACGATGTGTCAAGCTCATATTCTGATGCAAGTAAGAGAGTGAATCAGATCAGAGTATGGCTTCAGAGTAAGTTTGCACAGGGGAATATAAATGTAGAAGTAAATAAAGAGACACATACTATATCCTGGTTCCTCTCAATTGAGAGTAGTCCAGTCCCCTTGCAGCACAAGAGCTTTTAACTATAATCAGACTGATTATAATTGCTTCAACCAGTAGCTTAAGACTTTCTACTCAATCCCAAGGAAAGAGACTTCTGCTCAAGCCCACAAGCATGACACTTCCTTGCCTAAACTAACCATTCAGGACTTTCTGCTCAAGCCCTCAAGCATGATACTTCCTTTCCTGAACGAGTAGTTAAGGACTTCCTGCTCAGTTATCCAGATCAAGACTTCCTGCTCTGCCCGCAAGCATGAGACTTCAATGCCTAAACATCTAGTTCAGGACTTTTTGCTCTGCCCGCAAGCATGAGACTTCAATTGCTCAATCACATAGAAAGAGACTTACTATGAGCACAGAGGATAAAGTCTTCAGATTCTCATAACAGAGGAATCTGGTATTAACCTTGTGTTCGTATATGTGCTTCTTGGATAAGAAGATACACAAAGGTTTACACTTTTGAGCAGATTTGAATTGTTTGCTCCTGAGTTTAGAAGAATGAAGTTTTCATTCTTCTTATCTCCTTGCACAAATGTTCATCTTGTTGTGCCTTCCTGTTCTTGATCATATTCACATATTCTTTCATCATAATGCATGTGAATATGTATCACTCTACTCTAACACACTTAACCCTTCTGGTTATGTAATCTTTTGAAGTGTGTTTCTTTAATTTGTGTTTTGTGTAAAAACACGGTTTCTCTCAACTCATTTCAGTGAACTGGTATTACATCCATGTGAACACAGTTAAGAAATCTTCAATTCACATTTATTCCCTTGAGAGGTAGAGGTTCAGCTTAGAGAGATATTCCAAGAACTCTTCTGAATCATAGCTTTTGAGTATTTTCAATCTTCTTCTTTAAGTAGATACTAAGAATAGATCCTTTAAAGATTTAGACTACCATGGTACGGATAGTTGTTGAAGGTCTTTAGCTGATGGACAATAGAGTGAGCTAAAACTCAGCTAGCATAAAGATGTTGAGAGCAACAGAGCAGAGTTCTAAACATTTGGAGAGAGAAGATCCTGATAACCTTACTTTATGATGATTAAACATAAAGTAGTGTACCATTGTCACATGATCTTCTATGGATAACTTCTAAATGGAGTCTTCTTATAGACATTTGTTGAAGCTTTGCTCAGAGTCATTGTTATCCTTATATTTAGCTTTCTGAATCAGAGGTTTTTTATAGAATTAGTTAAAGCACGATCAAAAGATAAAGTATGTCTTTAGAACCTGGTTGGAATTAGAATTAAGAGTCTTGATTTTACAAGTTCTGAGTCTTGTCTTCATCAAAGTCTTGATCAGAACTAGTCTAGATGATCACTTGAAGAGTTGATGACTTGATGTAGATAAATTCCTTTGAAGAAGTATCTTGAAAATTACAATTGAAGCTTGTTCAGAACATGCAGTGTCGTTCCTTATAACAAAGTCTGCTTGCTTCAAATGATTCTAGTCTTCAGAGCTGAGTTGATCTTTGAATTCCATGTAAGCTTAGGTTCAGCATCTGAAAGACTTGAAGTTAACTCTTTAGAGTCTGAAAGCTTAGTTTTTATCCTCTGGATTCAGAACGATTTTGCTTCCCTTTAATGGTTCTTCTGAGTGATTAAGTTAATTTATAACAAGGTTAATGTCTTTTGATCCTTCACAGTCGAATAACCATTAGTAAACCCTATTGTTCTTTCAATAGTTTGTTATCATCAAAACCTTTTAAGGGAATGAACAAATCTTGTTCTAACAGCGGAAGCCCATGATGTTGACTCAGATGAACTTGAAACTCCACAAGGAAGTGAAGATGAATGTTATGAACATAAGTATACCAAATTTAAAATGCTTGATGTTGGTGATGCGGTGAGGCTTGTGCTTGGAATGGCATTTGACACAAAGCATTTTGTTAGAGATGTTGTTAAGAAATATGCAATGGAGAGAAAAAAAAACTTGCACTTCAAGAAAAATGATAGCAAAAGAATAGTTATCAGGTGTGATAATGAATGCCCTTTTCACATAAGATTTAGTAAAAGGGTAGCCAACTAATTCTGGAAGTTGGTGAGCCTGACAGGTGTCATAGGACTGCCAAGAATAGGCAAGCTAAAAGTGAGTGGCTAGCTAAGAGGTTTATACCCGTCCTTAGAAATACACCTGAAATGAGGCCAAAGGAATTGATTGTAGAGTCACTTGAGAAGTGGGTGTGAAGCTCTCCTTAGATTAAGCATATAGGGCAAAAACAAGAGCATTGGAACTAATTCAAGGTGCTGAGAGTGAGCAGTACTCTAACTTAAGGAATTATGCTGAGGAACTGAGGAGATCTAATCCTAATAGTAAAATGATGATTAAGTGTGGTGTGTCTGATATTGGACCTTTTTTTTAGAGAATATATGCATGTCTTGAGGCGTGCAAAGTTGCATTCACATATACATGTTGATCTTTAATTGGTCTGGATGCATTTTCTTGAAGGGTGAGTATGATGTTTAATTAATGGTAGCGGTAGGAAAAGATGGAAATAATCAAATTTATCTGATTGCATATGTTGTGGTTGAAGCAGAGACAAGATACTCATGGAAATGGTTTTTGAACTATTATTACAGGATCTGCATAATTTGTTGGAAAGGTCATATGTGTTATTTCTATCAACAGAAAAACAAGCTTCATGGCAACATATTCACGCATTTTTCTTCCCTCAAATGGTCCAAGACTTTGGGCAAAAGCTCAAGGGGAGCCCATTAATCCACCAGTAATGAGACGAGCTCCGGGTAGATCGAAGAAGAATAGAAATAAAGCTAACGACGAACCGAGTTTAAGCAATGTATTACCAAGGAATTTGATAACTGCAAAGTGTAAGAGTTGTAGGAATTTTAGCCACAACTCAAGAACTTACAAAGGAAAAACAGCGGCGTACCGACAATTGCCCAAATGAAGTAACAAGGCAAAGAAGCAAAAGAAAGGATCGGCACAAGAACCACCAACATGTTGACACAAGGATCACAAACGCCACAAACACAAAACTAATGTAGTCGTTTAATGTTTGATGAATCCTTTTTTTGTGTTATGAACCTATTGTGTAATATTGTAATGGATTACTACTTTTATGATGCATCACTTTTTGTAAAGGATTACAATTACAATGTCTAACCTTTTTTATTAATGAAATGTTATGTTTGAATTACAACATTGTCAAAAACTACAACATTGTCAAATTGAACTATTATTAGTGACAGAAAGATTGGATTGAATTATGTTTCAGTGACAGAAAAATTGAATTGCATTGCATTGTGAATTATGACAGAAAAATTGAACTGAATTGAACAGATAGAAAAATTGAACGGCATTGCATTGTGAATTATGATAGAACATCAATTACAACATCACATTTAATTGAATTGTGTCAGAACATCAATTACAACATCAAACCATTGTTACATGTCATTAACAACATAGGTAACACCTAACATATTAACCTTACAACAACATAGGTAACACCTAACACATTAACCTCACTACATTAACCTTAACTATAATGGATTACTACCTTACAGCAGAACATTAAAGGTAACACCAATTGAACTCAAACAATGATAACTAAACCTTAGTTCATTAACCTTACAACATTAACCTTAACCTTACAATAATGACATCTAAACTCAAACAAAGGCTTTTGTGATCAACATGATGATAAAAAACCAAGACAAAATCAACAACATAATCAAAATTTTGATCTTCATCTTCGAGTCATCAGCACTCTTCTCTGTTAAATAATTTTTCTTCTTCAATACATTAACCTTCTTCAACAACGAGTTAATCACTTCTTGTGAACATTCTGGTATCTTCTCATCTTACCAATAAAAAAAACACCCTTTCCTTCCTTGTAACTGAATTAAACAAAAAAAAGGTGGAATTTAGGAATTACCCAGAAATGTTTGAATTGAGAAGATGAATAATACTAAAATTTAGGGATTTAGATGTACCTTGATTAACCCACTGCCATAGAACCTCCGACTTGAATTCTCAGATGTCCACGCAGTTGTAAATGGTGAATCCAACCCACAATAACATTGAATCCTTCTCCTCCTAGAATGAGAAGAAGAACTTGATATTTGCAGAGACTCGGAACCCATCACAAAGGAGACGAATTATGGCAACAAAGAGAAATGAGCTAGTAGAAGATGAACACGATAGTGGAACAATGATGAATGGGACAATGGACAGGGCGATGATATTTATGAACAAGGCGATAGTGAAAACGATGAAAACACTAAGATGAATTATTGTTCCAATTTCATTTGGTATATTGAATTTATGAATCATTATTATTTTTATTTGTTTTTTATTTAATAATGACCTAGCAAGAAAATTATTGCCATGTATTATATAGAGGGAAACCAAAACTGTTTAAAAAAATAAATAGGAGGACTGATTTTGTGAGTTAGGCAAAATAAAGGAATCAAAATTGTAATTTAGTCTAAATATTTTAAATATTTAATATTTCAGTCATAAGAATATTATTTAAAGTTTTAACTTTATTTAATAAATATTTAATTTTTAATAAACTAATTAATCATTAATAGTTAAAATATTAATTAATTTATTAAATATTGAAGCACTTATGTAATATTTATTATTGTTGTAATATAATTATCAAATGGAATGGTTGGTGTAGTAGAAAGAAAGTTCCTTGTTATTGCAAAGGTCATGAGTTTATTCTCTCTTGAGATTAAGTTTTGAATTTTTGTCTTTTAATATTTAAGACAAAAAAAGACATTATGTGAAATTCTAAATATTAAAAAAATAGAAAATGAAAAGAAATGTTGTCATGTCAGTGTCGTTAACCATATATCGTTTTTTAATTGAAATTTAGCGTTAGGAACTAATTTCTAAAAAAAAAAAATTAATTGTTGGAGACTCCATTCAAAGAAAAAAATTTAGAAACTAAAATAAAAAAACATAATAACGTTTTTTCAAGATTAAATTTAAATATTTTGACTCTTCGAATAACATTTTATTATAGTTCAATTTAATTTTTTAGAGAACTATATCATAAACGGCTCTACTTAATTCCCATAAATTGTATGGCACTGTTGTAGACAGTACTTATTTCTCAAATAAAAACTATTTCTTTGGATTGGTTTCTTAATAGGACAGAAATTAATTATAGATTTTGCATTTTTCAAACTAGAGGTGGTGTAATCTATTACGTTGTTTGCAATATGCTCGATCTTATCCTTTTCTTTGTAATGGATTTAGGTATGCATTGTATTTTTATTACCGAACTTTTGCTTTATAAGAAAACTGAAGCACCCGACGAGTTAAAAAATATAATTTGTCAAAGTGGTTCAAAGAATTTGAAAACGATGATTCCAAAGCAACGAATTAGGTTGTGAAAGTCTATTTTGATGGCAAAACTATTGTATAGTATACTAGCATTTGGAAACAAACGTCGTATGGAAGAAGGTAACTTACAAAATTATCAATACACGTTTAGATGCGTAGACACAAGTGTCATGTTTCAAATAAGTGAAAGATTATATAGGTCAAAGATTATGTGTACGTGTTATGTTTAAAAATTTTTAAAATATTTTTTTTAGCTTAAATAGTCTTTTGATTCTTTGTGTGTTTTTGTTTTATTGTTTTTTCATATAAAATTTTTAAATGTTAATTTCATTTGATTTTAATCTCTAAAATTAAAAAATTGTTTAAATTTTGTTTTATGAAGAATGTTACAAGTGCACTATAGAGTCAACGATGAATCAATATGCCTAATCGTCAATTCAAAGATATATTCGCGAAAAGGTTGAGGATTCTATGCACCTACGGTTGTTGAATTCACATTCTATCAGTTTTACAAGTGACTATCCATCTTTAAGTACGATTTAAGAGATCTATGTGCCTCATGTAAGAAAATGTGGATGGTTCTAAATATCTCCCTTATATCTCATATATGATGTAACCACAACAATTCTACATGCACGTTTTACGTTTTAACCATAACTAACCATAACTCGATCTATTATTTGGATTCATTTGTTGACTTGGATTTTGAAGTGCTTATCTTGCAGGGTCTTTCACACTCCGTTCTATCGTGTCGAAGAGCATCATCCACCGTATGAGTTGGCTTCAAGATCACATATCTATCAATTATGGCTCCTTGAATGAAATTGTGGTTCCATCTATAGGAATCGACTTCTGATTTCTACGAATTTTACAATTAAATCCCTCTTATTTCAAAGTGACTGGTTGTTATAGCGAGCTTATTTAAAGAAGATGATGACGATCGATCTAGCTGCCAAAGACACCACAAATTTCTCTGTCTTAGGATGTTTTCCTTTTCCTCTCTGCTGGTTCAATCGACAACATATTATTTAATAAGAAAGAACCTCTACCACGAAGCTCCCTCATCTCACTGATGAAAAATAACATGCAACAAGATGATAGTATTATTTTATGGTTTCAATATTACAAGAAAATGGATGGGACTCCAAATGTGACGTTTCCACTGTTTGTAATCTCTACCATAATGAACCATTGAGTATAGAGAATCATCATTAACGAGGGGAGCTTCTGCCATCTGATGTAAATTTGAATCTTCATTGATACTAGGGTTACACGGTCAATATTTAAATTCGTATGAAGGTGTAAATCTGTTATCGCTCAATGATTCTTCAACTCTTTCATGTAGAGCTATCATGCTGCTAGTCTCTCTTGGCGAAGGGAATGACAAAAGATTCGTGAATGTGCATTTCTTCGTGATCCCTTGTGAAAAAGTATACAACAACATCCTTGGGAGGTCGTTCCTCGTAGCATTAGATGCAGTGGTATCTCTTGTCCATTTTAAGATGAAATATAACAACAATGTAGGCCAGCTGGTTGTCATTTTGGCCTATCTATGTGGATCTTGTCTCATACATGAAACCATACTAAAGAAACCCATTTGCGAGATACGAGATACTGCGAAACAACAAACTCGATTCACAAATAAAATTCAAAGTAAGAACCTTAAATTCGGTTCCAGACGACGACTTTGAGATCGACTAGCTCGACAAAAATCAACCATGGTCAATTTGTATAGGAGTTGAGTTACTGAATGGTGAAAAAAGGGTTCATTAAGTGCCTTAGAGATAATCTCGACCTCTTTGCAGTTTCTCCAAATGATATGCTCAACATAGACCACAATTTCACTTGCCATCGATTGACCATTGACCCTCTGTGAAGGTGAGAAAAATACACAAGAAAGGGGGTTGAATTGTGTTTTCTAATTTGCGTTGCTTCTGAACAGAGTTCAAATTCTAAAAAGCAGTTCAGATTCTGATGATATGAATGCAGCGGAATAATAAACAATAGCAAGTAAATGATAAATGAACTCATAAAATTTATCATGGTTTCTCTCAAACCGAGAGTACTCCAGTCCCCTTGCAGCACAAGAGATTTTCCACTATAATCAAAACTGATTACAATTGCTTATGCCCTCGAGCATAAGACTTTCCTTTGCTCATACCTACAGCCTAAGACTTGCTTGCTTAGATTTCACAAATCCAATACTTTCTTGCTTAAACCCCTCGGATTCAAGACTTCCTTGCTTAGACCTACAATCCAAGACTTTCTTGTTCAATCCGCACCTGATCGAGACTTCCTGCTTAGATCCTCAGATCCTAAGACTTCTTGTTTATACCCTTAAGTACAAGACTTCCTGCTTAGACTCACAGTCCAAGACTTCCTTTCTTAAATCCCACGAATTCAAGACTTACTGCTTATACCCTTAAGTACAAGATTTCCTGCTTAGACTCACAGTCTAAGACTTCCTTGCTTAAATCCCACGGATTCAAGATTTCCTACTAAGATCCCTCAGATCAAAGACTTGATGCTTAAACTCAACAGTTTAAGACTTTCATTCTTAATCAACAATTTTATCAAGGCTTCAATGCTCAAGCACATAGAAAAAGACTTACTTGGCTTAAGCACACAACAAGAGACTTTCTTTCTAAACTACTAAACAACATGTTTAGTAGAATATATAACAAGGAGTACCTGATATACAATCAAAGGTACAGGGAAATATCCTTAATAAAGATCATAACACTTAAGATTTCTAAGATGTGCATTGTTTAAGAAATCTTAAGGCTTTGTGCAATTTATAACAGATGACAGAAACTATGCATATTTGATGTTGTTATTCTTGATCTTGTTATTCTTCCATATTGATGTAAGCGTGAAAACGCTTCTTTTTTTGCTCAGCCCTTTTTCTTTATTCCTTATTGATTCTTCAGTTTGAATCTTCAGCTACTTAAATAGCAGATACAAAAGAGTAGTCGTTGGAAGTGATAACTTGCACAAGTGTCTTTGTCAATCCATAGCACTAAGAGATGTTGAAGATAGATACACAAAAAGATCTTTATCCATTGTGTAACACGTTTAACCGTAGCGTCTTCCTTCTGAGTTGTACTATAGATTCGTTGAGAGTGGATATTCGTAAAGCATGTGAACTCTCCTTGAGCCATGTGAACACAGACTCTAGCTGACAAACTGATTTGACAATGTAGCCTACTTCATGTAGTACAGGTCACTTAGTTTTGTCTATGGTTCTGAATGATCATCAGAAGCTGATACATTCAATGAGTGTAGAGATAACATATTGCTCTTATGATGCTGATACATTCAGCTTCAGAGTCTACACAATCATATATCATCAGACTTCACTTAAGAACGTCTTTCAGTTTTGAACCATCAGAAGCCAAGAACCAAGCTTTTCTCAAATGCGTTATCTTAACAGATTTAAAATAGATTCTCTTTAAGCTTTGGAACCTGCATACTTAGAAAACAAATTAGATAACACCATTGTTCTTTAAATATTTTGTTATCATCAAAACCTAAAGGATATATGTCATGAACAAATCTTGGTTTAACACTCTGTCTATTATGTGGCTCAATGAAGAAGATGGCATTCTCCTAAGAAGGATGAAGAAACTAGGAAGACAGTCCAAGGCCTACTGGATGCCAACTTTTTTTTGAAATGTTGGTATCCGGTCTTGCGATCGACTAATCCAAGAGGATCAATCCCACCGTCCACTATAGGGGGCCCGTTTAAAGCCAGAGCAAAGCTTTATATGGACTGGCCCAACACAAGGATTGTTAGCACCTAGTAGGATTCAAACTCAAGACCCTGAGAGGAACACACTCTCAAGACCCAAGCCTCCACCAGTAGACTAACCTTTGGGAGTTTGGATGCCAGCTTTATTTCCAAAGTAATGTACACTTAATGGTTATCCAATGCTGTGTTTAGCATGAAGGCTTCAGAGAAGTGGAGGATGTGTGTCGATTAAACCGAACTCAATTTTGCCTCCCATAAAGATTCATCTTCAAATACATTAGGGGGGGTTCTTTTCCACCTTCCCCATTTTTCAAGGAGGTTTATAGGGTTCTCAACATTGCACCATCACAGATGTTCCCTAGCACAAAGGTTTTTATCAAATCCTATGAGATGGACTACGACGACCTGAATGTTACTCATACTGTAGGAGTCTTTTTCTCTATTTATACCACAAGATCGACAATGAGTAGATTGGTTTCCCTTTTCACGTCCCACTCCAATCACTACAAATATTGGAAGGACAAGTTCGCTCGCGTAAGGGAAGAAAGGATTCTCTTAGAGTGTTGGGGATGATGACGCCTTCCTCTTTCCCCTATCCTGGAGGAACAATCCTCTGGTAATCACGTGATATGACAAAGAGTCCATTACCCTCATGGAGGTGAGGATTGTTTGCTTCCTGTTGAAGTTCAAAGTTATAGGATCCAATACAATAATTAAACTATGGTTGGAAGGCGGCAAACACCTCATCTCTTATATATTTAGGTAAATTTCTGGTACTCTGTTTTCCTTTGTATGTATTTTTAGACAGTATTTGTGACCTCTGTGCATTGTTTTTAAAATTAGATGGTGAGGATTACTGCTGAGGACAAGAGACATAGATAGGAGAGGATTACCGCCGGTGCCGCCTCGCCCACTTCTGGGAAGGTGAGCACTCAAACGCCACCTTAAGGTAAAGCTTCCCACCTCCTGCTACTCTTTGGAGTGATGCCGAATTTGACACTCTTCAATTCAAGAGCTCTAACCTCCCCTTCTCCCAGGAGTTCCCTGGTGACTACCAGGCCCTCCAATCTAAATCGACTCCTGAAATTGTAAGCACGAAGGATAACCTTCTTCTGAGGGTGCTGATGTTTCAGGATGTCAATTGGGAAATACAAGATAAGGCTGAGAATGACATGGTGGCGAAGCACTAGAAGCATGTGGACACCTACAATAAAAGCTAGAGGCTACTGAAGGCCTTGCAAAAAATAAAGGAGTCCTAGAAGGAGAAATTGGCGGGCGTGAAGGCCAAAACTATAAAGATCGATGCTAAGGAGAAATCCTTGCAGGAGTCCCTAGATGTCGCTCTCCTTTGCCTACAGGAGCTAGGGGTGGAGGTGTCAAATCTTGTTGACGAGATGGTGTCTACTTCTAGCGTCTACTTTGAGCAGGTCAGAGAGCAAGGTTCCTTTTTATATCCCCAACTAGATATGAGGAAAATGGACTTCATTAAGGTTGTCCATGATTGGCCACCTAGTGGATGAAGAGGCAGTGTTCTCTGGAGCCTAATGGATCTGATCCCGCCAAGGGCATTCAGGATGGGGCGATGGAAGGAAATGAATCTATAACCCCTCATCCAAAGGACACCGTTAGGGATGAGGCCCTTCATGAGGAGAGTTGATAGTTTGGATTTTCTTGCATTGTTTCTTGGCTCTTAGAGACCTTTTGTTGTATTTCTTTTCCTCTTCAGGGCCTTTTTGTAATTGTAAAGACAATGGTGTCCTTCAGGGCTCCTTTTATGTTAATCTCATTTATTGACATTCTCTTCCATGGCTATTATGTGTGATTGATCTTCTAGCCCTTGTTTAGGGGCATTTGTTATCGTCGTTCTCCATGTTATAATTTGACAATTTCTAAGAACTACCAGGGTTTCCATGTTTTGTCCGTCTGTGAAGGTAGCTTGGATTCCACTTAGGAACCCAACATTTTGATTGCCTTGCATGGAGGCAAGGATCCCACTTAGGGATAAAATATTTTGATGGGCTCATAGGGCGGCAAGGATCCCACTTAGGGATAAAATATTTTGATCCTCTCATCGGGTGGAAAGGATTCCACTTAGGGATCTAGCATATTGATCGCCTCGTAGGGCATCAAGGATACCACTTAAGGATTTAGAATTTTGATCACCTTGTAGGGTTACAAGGATCCCACTTGGAATAGTTTGATTGCCTCACTAGGCCACAATGACCCCACTTAAGGTTCCAACATTTTAATCGCCTCATTGGGCGCAAGGATTCCATTTAGGGATCTAACATTTTCATCGTCTCATTGGGCGACAAGGATCCTACTTAGGGATCCAGAATTTTGATCGCCTTGCAGTGCAGAAAGGATCCCACTTAGAGATCCATCATTTTGATCGCCTCATAGGGAGGTAAGGATCACACTTAGGGATTTAACATTTTAATCGCCTCATGGAGAGCCAGGATCCCACTTAGGGATCCAAAATTTTGATCGCCTCGTAGGGCGGCAATGATCCCACTAAGGGATCCAACATTTTGATTGCCTCATGGAGTATCAAGGATCCCACTTAGGGATCCATCATTTTGATAGCCTGATTGGGCATCAAGGATCCCACTTAAGGATCCAACATTTTGATTGCCTCATAGGGCGACAAGGACCCCATATAAGGATCCATCATTTTTATCACCTCGTAGGTAGGCAAGGATTCCACTTAGGGATCCAGTGTTTTGATCGCCTCATAGAGAAATAGAATCCCACTTAGGGATCCAATATTTTGATCGCATCGTAAAGCGGCAATGATCCCACTATGGGATCCAACGATCGCCTCGTTGAGCAGCAAGGATCCCACTTAGGGATCCATCATTTTGATTTCCTCATTGGGCGGCAAGGATCCCACTTAAGGATCTAATATTTTGATCGCCTCATAGGGTGGCAAGGATCCCACATAAGGATCCATCATTTTGAGTGCTTCACAGGGAGGCAAGGATTCCATGTTAAGATCTAGTGTTTTGATTGCCTCATTGGATGGGAAGGACCCCACTTAGTAATCTAACATTTTGATCCCCTTATAGGGTGGCATGAATATCACTTATGGGTCCTGCATTTTGATCGCCTCATAGAGGGGCAAGGATCTAAGTTAAGGATCCAGCATTTTGATCACCTCATTGGGCAACAAGGATCCCACTTAGAGATCCATCATTTTGATATCCTCATTGGGCATAAAGGATCCCACTTAGGGATCCAGGATTTTGATTACCTCATATAGCGGCAAGGCTCCCACCTAGGTATCTAACATGTTGATCACCTTGCAGGGTGGCAAGGATCCCAATTAGGAATCCATCATTTTGATCACCTCAGAGGGTGGAAAGTATACCACTCATGGATCCAGTGCTTTGATCGCCTCATTAAACGGGAAGGATCCCACTTAGGGATCTATCATTTTGATCGCCTCTTTGTGCGAGAAGGATGCCACTTAAGGATCCAACATTTTGATTGCCTTGTTAGGCAATCTTCTCATAAGCTTTTAGGTTTCCTGCAAAGAAAAGAGTAGCCATCGAACACATATTCTCTAAGAAAATAAAATGAGGGGTATCATTAAAAACCCTCTCCCTTTAAAAAGTACAGAGGTAAAAGAGTGCACCCCATAAAATAATGTCTCCTTAAAATTAGCAGAGAAGTAATAACCTCAAATAAAAATCAACAACAAAATAGCTAAACAATGGTAAAAAGAAATAAATAAATAAAAACGATGTAGGCAGGTCTAGAGGGTATTCCTTATTATGAGCCTTCAATCTTTTATCTCATCACTGGTTGAAGGGGGAGCTTCATCGCCCTTGCAGGTTCCTCATGGCAGCTTTATTCCTGAGCCCATTTTCCTGGCTTTCACGCCTATAGTGCAGAACCTTTTAAGCTTAAGGCTCTCTATGTAATATTTGTTGGTAATCTCTTGATCTCCTTATATAACTCCCACTTGCCCGTTAGAAGGAGGGTACTTCATGCATAAATACATAGTGGACAAGGCGGCACCCAACTGGTTAAATTTGGTCACCCTATAATCATATTGTAAGAAGAGGGAATGTCGATAACCAAATACTTGGCCATTATTTCTTTGGCACGGTCCTGCTCTTCAAAAGTGACCTTTAGTGTGATGTATCCTTTTACTTATACCTGATCCCCTAAACCCAACCAGGCAATATTTGAAGGGTTTTAAGTCCTCTGGATCGAGGCAGAGTCTTTCAAATGCCTCTCAATATACTGAATGTCTGCAGAACTTCCTTGGTCTTCGAGAACTTTTTTGGTCTCCCATTCATCACATGTGTATGTTAGCTGCATCATTATTAGAGAAGGAAATCGTGGCTTCTGGCGCCTCTTCCCCTCCTTCAACATTAGGGAGATCTTCTATATTGAGAATTTGGCTAGGTCACCTTCTATGGGCGAAGGTGGTCTTACCACCCATGGGGAATCCTCTTGTTATGGTGTTGAGCGTGTGGTGCACAACTTTACTTGAGGTGTACCTTCTGGATTAGCCTTTTCATTTATTTATTGAGTTGGTAACAATCCTCAATGAGTTGTCCCTTGACTTAGTGTAATTTGTACCGTCATGGTTTATGACCCATTACATCCTTCTTCAGAGTTGGAGGCGTGAGAATGTTGTGCAAGTGAAAACCCTCATGCCAAATATGCTCACAACGAGTGCTAAGAGGCGTGAAGCTCTCCTCCATCTTGCCTATTCTCTTTAATGTAGTTTTGTCTTTGATGGGAGAGGTACAATTAATCTTCCTTTGGTGGTGTGAACCTTCGGCGTTGGGAAGACATTCTTTGACGTCTCTCACCTTCTTCTCAGTGTTGCTTTCCTTGCTATTTATGTAGCATTATACTATAGTGACCACTCCTGCCAAGAAAGTGTTGGTTTCTAGGCGAGAGACTTGTTGAAGTATCCTGCCTTGAGTCCATTTTGAAATGCCCATACATTTTTCTTGGTTTGGGGGAACGACTCTGATGGAGGCTTCATTAAACCGGTCGAGATAGTCCCTTATTGACTCTGGTGAACCCTGTCGTATATTAAACATGATGGTTGTGGACATCTTCCTGTGATGGTTGGCAGAAAATTGGTGCACAAGTTTCTTTATCAACTCCTGATAGCTAGCAATGGAGGCATTGGGTTGACCCATATTCCATCTATGGGCATCATCCCTGAAGGTGAAAAAAAATAGTTTGCACTTTAGGGAGTCAGATACCCTAATGATTGCCATTTGTATGTTGATGGAGGTGACGTGCTACGCCCATCAAACATGGCAATAAAGGAGGGATTGAACTCTACAGAGACATGTGCATCCCATATCTCATACGAGAGTGGCTAGGGATTCAGCACTTCCATATCCTCTGAGGGATCAGACTCTTAATGGCATTATCTAATGTTGTGGACATTATCCTCCAGTGTCTGATTCTATCAACGTAGTTCTTCTTTAGCTGCACACATCTCCTCTAAGACGTTGGGATTACCACTACCACCAGTGGCATCTGGCATGGGGATGGAGCCCTTCTATTAACCATGAATGGAAGAAGCTAGGTACAAAAGTGAAGGGTAACAGTGAATGTGCTAATTTTGATGAATAAGGTGTGACCCAAGTTAGTTTTACTGGGGCAACACTGTATTGGTCAAAAAGTACAGGTGTTCATGTTACCCCTGCAAGGGCATGGACACTCAGAGGCCTTAGTGGGTATATTCTGATGTATGGTGGTTATGGCTTTCCCACAGTGGCGAGAAACCTTGTATGGTGGTGTTTATGGTGGTTTAGAGGACCTACTCATGAGGTCAAAAGCTCTATCTATAAGCGTAATGCTTTAGAGTAAGAGTATGTAAGGTGTCATCTCTAGGAATTAAAATTTGTCTCCTTCTCCAGTTATGGAGGATGTATTTATAGAGGATTTGTGATCCTAGGATTTAGGAAACCCTTAGGGAAACCAATCGCTCCCTCCTGATTAGGGGAGACTATTGACTACCTATTTCTCAGGGATATGTGGTGTGACTCTTTCTCACATAACTAACAGTATATAATGATACTATACACATCATGTTTTACAAGGGTGAGCCCCCATGTTCTGTGTGGATGTCGCTTGGGCATCATCGCTCTAGGCGGGGACCTAGAAGTCGCCCTTGTTTGTGATCCTCAGAAATATAACACTATAAAATTGATTATGCATCATCTACTCGATTAGGTTAAAAAACTAATCAATTAGACAACATAGAATAAATTCTTAATTAAGAAGATAGTCCCCTAATCAACAGGCTAGACTCCAAAAATATTTGTTGGTTGTTTTAATTAAAAAGTGAAAGGATTCTGAATGTTTTAAGTGTGTATGTGCGTGTGTTTTATCCATAATACTTCCAAAAACACCCTTGTGTCCTTACAATGCACTAATAACTCAGATGGACACGGTCAGTCAAGCTTTCACATTTTCTCTCTTTCACACTCTGAAGCTTTAAGTCTTGGAATTATCTTTGACTTTAACATGAGACAAGAACCTTGAGTCTTCTTGATGAGGTTTGAGATATTTCCATGTTAGTTACCATCATCTGAGATGTTAAAGATTTAAACCAATGGTGATCATAAAGCATAAGTTTTCACTTGAGGGTCAGTGGACTATAATGTTCACTTTAATTAATAGTCTTTATCTTGATTCGGTAGGATAACTTGATCTTCATCGAACATATTTTTCATCTTTGAAATCTTGAGCTAACTTTAACAGCTGCTTGACTTCAAGTGTTCTCATCATCAAAACCATACATCATCAAAGTTAAGTCGTTACTTCTTGAATATATCTAGCAATGAGATATATCTTTTTGGATCACTTCTTAATTATATTTGTAAGCACATAGATCCACACATTGGGTCATGGATATTCTAGGTTCTTTTGCTCTGGCCATGAGTCAGGTTAAATTCTTGATTGTAACGGTGGATTACTTTACAAAGTGGGTCGAGGTAGAAGCATTAGCGAAAAAATGCAACCCAAACTAAAGTTCTTTATGAAAAAGGTTTTTTCTATATATGAAATCCATCAATATATCATAAGTAAAATGGAACACAATTCACATATAATAATTTTAGGAAGCTATTAGAAGATATGAATGTCAAGCAACATTCATCTCAGTTAAATATCCTCAAACGATCAGGAAAGCAGAAGTAGTGAACCAGTTACACTAATATGGTTAAAGATAAGGCTTGAAGAATCTAAGGGGAACAAGGACAGAGAGCTTCCAAATGTTCTAGGATTATAAGACAACAGCTTTTTCAACAACGGGTGAGATACCCTTCCGACTCTCTTATAGAGCTGAAGTTGTCATCCCCGTCAAGATAAGACAACTGAGTTAGAAGGTGACACACCCTTTATTGGAGGAAGACAACGCATAATCCATTGGATAAAATATATATTTACTGGAATAAAGTAGAGCTTGTGCCTCCCTCATGAGTACAATCATGAAATTGACAATTGCATCCACTTATAACAAGTGAGTTTGGCCTGAAGAGTTCCAACTTGGCAACTTGGTGTTAAGATGAGCCGATATTTAAAGGGAAAAATGTTGGTGACAGGAAACTCCCAACCAACTAAGAAGGGTCATAGAGGATCAAGGCTAGCAGTGGAAACTGATATACCACTGTGGAGACCTTGCCTAGATAGTCAATCCCAAGAACGTGGAATGTTACCAAACTTAAACAGATTTTAGTTAAATTTTCCCCGGGTTGTACGGAGGCAAATTCAAGCGGTCGTCTAATGTAATAATTTTGATATAAGTAATGCAATAAAATTTGTTAAAATACATAATTGTCTTTATTAATCAGAGAACATGATATATTATGAACAGGGCAAACAAATATGCGATTAGCACACCCCTCTTGGTAGCTAGCCACTCTAGAGCGTATGAAATGGAGCCATGGATATGTTCTCCTCAAACCAGGTTGTCACCAAGGGGCAGTGAACCTACCTTTTACCAGATACGATCCTTAGAGGCGTCATAGCAAAGTGGACACCTAACTCATCGATTTTGCCAATATGATTAAATAAAATTATACAAGAAGACTATATGATGAAATATAATAAAGAAATATTACATGATGAAATAAACTCATGAAAGAGTATATAATGAAATAAAATCATGAAATATTATGGGACAAAATAAAGTCATGCAGAGCTAAGCAATGAAAAAAGTCAACCAGAGCACGCGAAAGGGAGTGGTATTATCCATGAAAGGAAGCGAAAAATTAAAAAACAATAAAGGGAAAGAATTATATCAATTATAAAATTGGAATAATGAATATCCAAGAAAATGTTATTACGAACCCCGAAACCAGCAGCAAACGAGAAACTATATATAAGCAGAGCAATAAAGCTTATTCCTCATCATCGATAAACTCCCCTTCCACCCCTTCCTTCTCCGAGTTTAACGATTTTCGAGGAATTTCTACACTAGGATGGTACAACTCCACTTGGTTTAAAGCATTATGAAAAATAAAATTCGTAACATTGACACTAGCATTGAGAGAGTCTTCAAGTTCCTTCTTTAACTCTTCCAGACGGTCCTCAAAAGCTTTCACCTCCTGTTGTACCCCAAATTTTACCCTTAGATCCATTGATCTCTTGCATGTCATATTAGGTCAATCATGTTGCATAGCTAACCCTTTATCAGGTTTTTGTTTGTGTTTGTTTCTTTTTTATCAGGTGCTATCTTAAGGAGATTCAAGAGGTGATTAATCAAGATTTTTGGATGGAGCATTGAATCAAGCAAATCTCTAAGAGATTGTCTCCAATAACCCTAACCATGATCCTCTCCATAACCAAATTTCTACCCACCTTATCTACCCTCAAATGTCACCTTCAATTCCAAACCTATTTCAATAGCCCTTCATTTAACCAATTTTATCCAATTTGTCAATTTTAATTCTCCTAAACCATATCTATAACCCTAATAATTGCCAAATCCACCATTATTATTTGTTTTCCTAATCTTTCATTTTTCTTTTATAACAAGAGATAACAAAACCAATTCTAATTTCATTCATAAGCCCACATGATTGGCCCAACGGACAAAATGTATTGCAAACTATATTGGATTTTAATTTCTTAACCAAGAACCAATAGGAATCAAGATTTGTTGTTTTGACTTTTCAACTTTGATAATCAACCAATAAAGGAACGACATGTGGCATATAAGAAACCAAAATCAACCAAGTTTGCTCTTCTTCCTCGTTCAGGCTTGCGAAATTCAGATTGGGAGAAGAAATTCAAAACATGAGCATATCAATTCATCAAAATCGTTTCAACCACAATCCTTGGCGCGCTATTTGCTCAATTTGAATTCTCCAAGACCATTCCTGTTTCAGCTTTCAAGGTTTGGCTCAATAAAAGTGGTTCTGAGGATTTGCTAGTTTCAGCATTCAATCTGTCCTCGTCTGCGAACCTCTTCATGCCATCCCCAACCTTTGCCTCATTTGATACCCCTCCCAATGACATCAAGTGGAGAGCTCTGAATCAATACATGAAGTGGTGAATTGACCCTGCAATTCTGAGATTTTGCACAACATGAACGGTGTAATTGTCTCCAAGATATGGACCAACATTTGAATTTCAAAAAGAGACGTTGTGACTCTAACTTCTACTCAGCACTCCACATGTTTGATGTTTGGACTCACACAACCCTTGGGTTCAGCCTATAAAAGGGACTCGCTTCTACATATCTACACACCAACAATTCTCACAAAGTACTCAAAAATCCTCTGAAGTTCCATAAGTTTCGAGCAAGCAAGTTGGAAGTTGGCTTTGGTGTGTTTTGGAAAGGAAGACAGTCATCATACTTGAAGACAATGGACATTACTCCACTTGGTATTGTATTCTTATCCTTTTGTTGATAATGCTCATTTAATATTATCATTGCCATATGCATTTCATTGTTCTTTACATGCGTATCTGGTTGATATATACTTGAATATTTTGTTTGTATGCTCATGAATTGAGTTCTTAAAACAAGATGATGTTTTTTGATATGATACACATGAATGTTTTTTTGTGATAAGTTGTACTACCTCTTATTTTGTTCATTAAATGGCTGCAACTATAAAGTTCTCATTGTGGTTTTATATTGACAAGATTGATGCTTGGTTTTGTTGACCTACTTAGATGTCGTATGCACTTAAATGTGATGTTGAGACAAGAGACTTGTGAACCTATGTTTATCTTTGTAGTTCTGATGTGCTCTTAAATTGTAGAATGCCTGAGTTTAGCTATCTTTATTGTTGATTGTTTGGGTGTTATCAAGCTGTTCTTGCTAAAGTAGCACTAATTCCTTTTTTCTGCTATCATCAATATATGACTATTTGGTGCACTCAGTCATTGATTTTAAACCTTGTCATTATGGATGTTTGCAATTTTAAGGTTGATAGTTTTGTACACATTTGTATGCACCACGACCTTTGCATTGTTGATGATTGACATTGTATTTGAGTTTTGATTGTTTGAACTGTTAGTATCATACAAGCTATTACTTAATGTGCACCTCTTTGGACTAATTTTGGATTTAGTGGATGTTTAAGGTTTGTGTTCATAAATGTGAAGTTTAGGGTAAGAGATGTGTTGCTAATAATCATGTACCTCCAATGTTCTGTGACTTGTCATATATTATGTTCTGTGACATGTGAGGCCTTTCTATTCAAACTGTTAAACTCAGAAGTTATACTTTTATTAATATCATGATCTTGTTATTTGTGTCAACATTATGTTCATGATATGTCTTAGCCTTGATATGTTTTAGTTTATGGATGTTTGTTACCTCTATGTGCCTTTAACATTTACTAAACCACCTTGAATCCAATCCATATATGTGTGATAGTATGCTTGCTTGATGTTGCCTAACTTGGTTTCCACTAAGTCCCGTGCTTTTTGTCTGTGTTAAAATGATACTTTTGATTGAATTTGAATGTGGCTGCTATGCTGTTTTGTAACATGCCCTATTCTTGAACACATGTGAGAATTTTGACCATCATGATGCTTGTGTGTTTGTCACTGTAAACATGACTGATTTTATGCTTGTATCAACATGATAAT
This sequence comes from Lathyrus tuberosus, assembly GCA_022829125.1. Lineage (NCBI taxonomy): Eukaryota > Viridiplantae > Streptophyta > Magnoliopsida > Fabales > Fabaceae > Lathyrus > Lathyrus tuberosus. Next base: position 2,037,378 of record JALAZF010000503.1, on the reverse strand, counting down.
GTAGTTTCTTGAGTATTTGTTGTTTATGCCTAAGTTGCTACTTGATTTAGATGACATTATGTGTATAACTATGTTTAGACTCTTGCTTCATGACAGTACCATGTTCCTAAGATGCTATGAACCTAAGTGAGCTTGTCTTGATATTGTATTTTACTTGGTCTGCCCTTAATCTATCTTGATACATGAACCATTCCTATGCTTGCTATTTTTGAGAGCATCTTTCCTTGACACTATGTGACTTTATGTTTGAATAGTTTTCTTGGTTAAGCATTTAAGTTGTATTGAGTCATCATCATTTGTCTTTATGTATGGAACTGTAATCAGATCATGCTGAATTTTTGTGATATACATTGTTGTTTAGTATGTGGATGTAAGTACCAAGCTGTCAGTAGGGTTTTAGTCTCCATTTCATTGACTGCCTATGTTTGAGTTTGCTAACTCACCTTGCTTTTACATTGATCTGTTTGTTTACATTAAACTGATGTTTAGTCCATGCTTGAATGTTTTGGATTCCATGATCTATGTATGGTGTATCAGTTGTGTATTTACTTGAAATTTCACTTGAATGTGTTGTTAGCCCACTGCTTTGTAATGTCATGATTAAACATGCTGCTGACTACTTGTGTTCTTCTTGTTCCTTGCTTTAATCATAGGAATTTGTCATTAACGGTCTTAGAATATGTTCTCATATTGATCTGACCTATCTTTGACATGTTTTGAGCTACTATTTGAACCTTGGAGGATATCTTTGAAACTGACTTATCATTATGCCCTAACATATCCTTTGTTAGCTTGCATTTTAAACTCTTTACTTTGCCAATCATTTGATATCAGTATTAAAACATCTTTGCTACTCCTCACTGAACATGTTAATTCTTGAAGATGTTTTTGACATACTTGAAACTAACCTCATTACCATGTTGGTCTGTATCTATATGTTGCCTATTAAATTGTATTCCAAGTTGTTTTCACTCCATTTAAACCCCCTTTAAACTTGATTGATGCTTGCTGCTAGCTTACTTTGCTTTTTGTGCTAATTTGATTGTCAACATTTAGCTTATGTTCAAAACCATGCCATACTGTTTTGGATTTCTTGGTATGCATGTTTATTATTTGTGTTCAAAACATGTCCTTGTTTGATCTCCATTAAGATTGTTAAGTCTGGAGATTATTTTGACATACATGAGCTGAACTCAATTGCCATTTGGAACTGTGAATTACATGTGTGTTTGTTAGTTGCTTTTCAAGACATTTTATTGAACCTCCTTTAACATGCTGCTACTATGGCTGCGATAGTTTTCATTGCTTTGTGCATTCAAGTGATTGTTGTTAGTTGATGACCAATTTGTATGATTAAGTACTTACTTGGCATTTGATATGTGTAGCATTTCTTAATTTTGGATGAGTAATCATGTCCATGTTTATATGATTGATGTTGGATAGCATAGTATGGAAGACTGCAAATCATGAGTAGTATGCGTGTTTGGTTGGTTTGTGGTTGATTTGGAATATGCACGCATGAACATTTTATGTATTTATTAAAGTAAATATAATACCGGATGTAACAGCCACCCGAGTGGTAAGGACACACTATCACTCGCCCCAGTCCTTTTGTTTATTTTCCTGATTTTCGCTTTTCTTTACATATCTATCTGTGCTATCCATTATATTTCCAAATGCGCGCGTTGACCTGATGACATGAGTTTTACTCTGGAAGCGAGAAGACCTGGGTTCAATCCCTAGGTGTACCATTTCCTTAATTTTTATCACTTGTTGGTTTTAGTTTATTCTTCAAGTTTATGCTTTATTTTCTAATTTCCATAACTTGCTTATTTCTCATCCTTTTTCTTCCCTTCTTTTTTCTATATTCTTCTAATTGAATTTACTTTTCAAATATAAAAGAAAATTGATAAAAATATTTAATCTTGATACCTTTATTCATGATAATATTAGGAATGCTTATTAGGGTTTTATTGCACTTCCTTATTCATCTTGCCATGTTATCTCCATTTATCATGTTTGATCTTTGTCCAACATGTATGATTTTAACTTAGCATTGACATCATAATTTTGTTTCATATCATATCTTATTCATGTCTTTTACATCATCATATTTGAATTATAACTTGTTATCTTTTAGTAATCTCTACAACTGTTATCTTTCCCCCCATTCCAAAGGGAGACCTTCCTTAAATTGACTCTTGAAGTCACTAAACAACCACCCTACCTTATCCTTCTAGGTTTACCCTTATTTCTTGGCCCCATGAGAGCCAATGAAATCACAACTTAGAAGTAGGTCAGAGTTTCTGAACTCTATGTGATTCTCATCCTCATGAGAACTCACTTTCCGCTATAAGTTAGAATTAGAGAGTTATCGTGAACTCTAAAATGAGCTCATACTCATTTCCCCTTGGAACTTTGGCCATAGCCAATGGTTCCTATCCTTCACCCTTAGATCGGTGAACTACGGATACTCTGATTCCACTCTCGTAAGGATACGTAGGCGCAAAGTGCGATACTTTGTCGAGTATACTTAGATACTAACCCCTAGGGTTTCAACCTTTAGCATAGCACCCTTAGCAAGCGAGTAAGATATAACAAGTTAAAGCAAGAGGTTCCCGTAGAGTACTACGGACGTTTAGGATGCTAATACCTTCCCTAGGCGTAACCAACCCCCGAACCTTAGATCTCCCCCCTTTAGGTTTTTCTCGATCTTGAACCTTTCCTTTGGATAAATCAAAGTCGGTTGTGAATTCAAAGAAATGTGATGCAAGTTAATTAATAGCTTGATATCCGATTCTCACTGCAACAGAAATTGCGACTTCACTGGGGAAAAGAGTATTTATTTTTGAGGGTTAAGCCCACCTTTGTTTTTATTTGTTTTATTCATGCTTGTTTATTTGTGTATATCTGTTTGATTGCCTGTATATATGCTTGGCTTGATTATCATTTGTTGGCTTGGTTCTTGAGTGGTGAGATAAATCCTAACCCGGATTTGAGTGCACTTATGATAGGACGGTGGTATATTCAAGGAGGCTTTGAGGGAGTCGAATCCTGAAAAAGTTAACTTGAGACACCATCACTCAGTTGAGGCCCTCTCGAGAGTCTAGTTATGTTAAACGAATCTATTCGTGAAAACGTGCTACTTTCGACCTAGTAGCCCTTGATATTGAGAACCGTAGTTACCATACCCCACCTAGCCTTTTTAGGATGTAGTGCAGTGACCATAATGGAGTCTATTTCTGAATTGGTTGTCACGCGATACTACACTCAGATGAGATTCTCTTGAGAATTTTATTGATTACCAAGTCATCTGGGAAATTGTTAAAATCTGAAAGATGGGTTGTCGACTCTGGGAACTTCTTAGTACCCCGTTCAGCAGGTGGAAACCAATAGTACATACCAATGGGAAGGGTAAACCCTAGCTCCATGCTCAACCTATCCCCTTTTGTTTGTGCTTTGTGTGTCTTTATGTGTGCCTTGCATTCATACATCATAAGCATTCATGCTGCATCTGTTTCATGGAACTCAGATTTCTTTTCTTATATCAGAGGGATATCATGGATAGTTCAAGAAGAAACACCATCAAATACACTTTCAAGAGTCCCAAATTGGATGACCTAAGGAAATTGGGAGATTTTCTAACAGACCCTGAAGGATTCATAAACAGATATGGGAAGTTGTGGGTTGTGTTGAAGAAGACCATTGATGAAGGGCTCCTTTCAACTCTGCTTCAGTTTTATGATCTAAAGTATCACTGCTTCACGTTTCCTGACTATCAACTCTTACCTACCCTTGAGGAATACTCTTAGATAATTGGTTTGCCTATCAAGGATGAGTCCCCGTTTCCTATCTTCGAGAAGGATCCTAAAGAAGAAGAAATAGCCAAGAAAACTCATCTGGAATTAGTTGACATCAAAAGCAATTTAATTTCTAAAGTAGGAATTTTTGGGTTAACTGCTAAGTTCTTGTTTGAAAAGGCTCGCTACTTTGCTAAACACTCCAACCGGGATGTCTTTGAAGCTGTTTTTGCATTACTTATTTATGGACTTTTCTTGTTTTCGAACATTGACAACTTTGTGGATCTGAATGCAATCAAAATATTCTTGAAACAGAATCCGGTACCTACCCTGCTTGCTGAAGCTTATCACTCAGTCCATACAAGAAGCGCTCATAGGAATGGACAGATTACTTGTTGTGTCCTCATACTGTATAGATGGTTTATTTCGCATCTACCGAAGGCAGGCATATTCTGGGATTCCAAGAAAGGATGGTGGTCTCAGAAGATTATGGCACTCTCCCATGCAGACATTGACTAGTATAATAGGGTGTATGATGGAATCCTGATTATAGATAACTGTGGAAACTATGGTAATGTGCCTCTTCTTGGCATTAAAGGTGGAATCAGCTACAATCCTGTATTAGCATGACGCCAATTAGGGTATCCTTTGGAAGATAAACCTCTCAGTGTTCATGTGGAAATCATCTATTTTGAAGTACAGAAGAAGCTGATCTTGAATGCTTGGGGTAGCAAGCGTAAGAGAGGAAGAAATTCTTTGGGGAGACCTAACTGTGTGTCCTTGGAGCCCTACCTCCAATGGGTCAGAAGAAGAGCTATAGAGTTAAAGATGCCTTATAAGAGGCAGCAACCAATTACTCTGAAGAAAGAGCCTGTTTTATACTTCATGTCAAAAGAAGAAGAGCTAGAGATTTCTTTAAGACAAGCCCAAAGGTCAGAAGAAGCCTGGAAGCTCAAGTATCAAGTGGTTGTTGAAGAAAACCTAGAACTCTAGAAGCAGCTACAGATCAAGAATGAAGAGTTATCTCATGCAAGAAGAGAAAGGCCTTGGAAGATCCAGGTTCCTCTAACAGTCAGCCTCCTGCTTGGAAATCTATTCTTGACAACCTCGTCGCAAAAAGGGATCAGATGGAGAAAGAAATCAGAAGACTCAACACAAGGCTCTTAGGAGAATTTCCTTAGGACTTTTTAGCTTTTATTTAGCTTTATGTTTAGGATTTTTGAAAGTGTATCAACTCTTGTAATTCACCTTTTTATTTAATGAAAATGAGGTCTTTTGATATCTCTTGATATTTTGCGAGCGTCTGAATTCCATGAAACTTTGCATTGCATTTTGCATTCTTGCTAAACTATCAAGATACTAATTTTGTTTTGCAGATTTTGTAGAAATGGATGCTACAGGGAAAAGAGTTTGGCCTTATTTCTTTGAACTACCGAAAGTGGAGCATTTGTTGTGGTTAGGAGAAATGGTTGAAGACCAGTCAGCCTTCGCTGATAGATACGGATGTGTCATTCCACTGATGAAAACACCAGTGACTGTAGGGCCCCTTGAAGTTTTGGTCCAGTTGTATCATCTTGTGTACCGCTATTTTGTGTTCCCTGAATTCCAGTTGGTGCCGACCCTAGAGGAGTTCTCAGCCATGATAGGGATTCCAGTCAGAGAAGCTCCCATCTTTTCTGGGATTAAAGAAATACCTTTCGCCAGAGACATTGCCAAAATAACCAGAATCAGACTATCTGACATCCAGGCTAACCTGACTAACAAAGGAGGAAAACGTGGACTGCCTGCCCAGTTTTTGATGGAAAAGGCTCTGTACTTCAAAAACAAAGGACGTGAGGCTTTGTTTGAGTCAACCCTAGCTCGGATGATATATGATTTGTTCCTGTTCCCAAATGCCAAGAACTTCGTGGATACCCAAGCCATTCAGCTTTTTACAGTCAATAATCCGGTCCCAACACTGCTAGTGGATGTTTACCATTCCATACAGACCAGATACACCAGAGGCTGTGGGCCAATTGTTTGCTGCGTAGCCCTCTTTTACAAGTGGTTCATTTCTTATCTGCCAAAGACTCCAACTTTCTGGGAGGTCGAAGACTGTAATATTTGGTCCAAAAAGCTGATGGAATTGAAGCATACCGACATCGAATGGTCTGATTCAACTGAAGAAGGAATTATCATAATCCATAGCTGTGGGGATTAGCCCAATATGCCTCTCATGGGAAGAAACAGTTGTATCAATTGCAACCCTGTCCTTGCACGCCGTCAGTTGGGTCATCTAAAGGAGGGAATTCCAGACGACGAGGATATGCAGATGATGTTTTATGATGAAAGAGGAGGTTTTGAAATGAATATGCGTTTGGAGCGCGCTTAGCATCAGATTAACAGACAATTATGGAAAGCTGAATGCCCAGTCACAGAGGCTCACTTACAATGATCTCGTGATATAGCTCGTGTAATGATGAAGCCACATCCTCAACATGAATCACCTTCCCAGACAAAGCAGAAGATGGTGGAAGAGTTAGGAGAATTGGTTCTTGCAAGAGAGGAGACACAAGAGCGTATCAGCAAGTTGATGAGAGTGATCAATAGAGGAGAAGGATCATCAACCAGTGGATTCAATCCTTAGTATTATTGTTGTTGTTTCTTTTGTTGCTAATGTTCCCTTTTGATGTATTTCTACTTATGTACTTGGAGTATGAGGATACACTGCTCCTGATGTAATGCTCACCAGACTCTTGAATGAAGAAGTTTATTTTATCAAGAATCTATCATCTATATTATTTGCAAAATTTCTTTGGTTTCTTGATAGTTTAGCCTGCATTTGCATTTGCATCCCCATTTGCATCTTCATGTGCATTTCTTTCCTTGTCTTTGTCTTATGTCGCCGTGTTCTCTCCAGAATCGTCACACTGAATCCCAGACACAACTACAACACCCGGGCCGAAGCTCGATTCAGAATGTCAGAGATATACGGAGAAATGGACAGAGTAAAAAATGAATTGAATGAGATACGAGGAGGAATGGGACAAATCCTCGAGGCCATTAATGTTATGAAAGCAAAGATGGACACCCAGGCCACAGTGGTCTCTGAAATCGTCACTACAACGGTAGAACCTCCTATCATCCCTGTCATGAATCCCACTTTAGGCATGCCAGAAGATTTTATCCGTGCTACAATTCCTTTGACAACACAGTAAACAGTTCCTTTGGTCAATGAGACTCTTCAAGCTATTCCTACCTATGCTCCACCAGCAGTACAAACTCAAGTACATCCGGTTTTCCAAAACCATCAGCCCGACGACTACATTCATGTATCAGAAGAAGGAGATGATAGACACAATAAACTGAGAGAGAGTGTTGAAACAATGCAGAGGAAGATGAAGGCAATCGAATTGAGTAATGCATTCAGTACTGACATTAAAGACATGTGTTTGGTTTCAGATTTGGTAATCCCACCCAAGTTCAAGTTACCAAGTTTTGAATTGTATTCAGGGGCCACATGACCCAAATCCCATTTGATTATGTACTACAAAAGAATGGCCGCGCACGTACGCAATGACAAGCTGATGATCCATTATTTTTAGGACAGTTTGAAGGGGGCTGCTGCTAAGTGGTATTTGAGTCTAGACCAATCCCAGATCCGTTGTTTCTAGGATGTAACTGATGCTTTTGTGAAACACTATAAGTACAATATGGATTTAGCCCCTGACCGTAGGCAGTTATTGAGTATGGCCCAGAAAGGTACTGAGACCTTCAAAGAATATGCATAACGTTGGAGAGAGACTGCTTCTCAGGTTGAACCACCATTGACCGAGAAAGAGTTGGCTGATTGGTTTGTAGACACAGTAAAGCCTGAATTTTATGAGAGAATGATCAGTAGTATCAGTGCTAATTTCGCTGATATTGTTGCAATTGGTGTGAAGGTAGAAGCAGGATTAAAGAGTGGAAAAGTAATCGGTTCTCCGAGCAGTTTAATTGGCGTCGGTACTAAGAAGTCTCCTAGTCATTCTCACAAGAAAAGGGAAGGAGAAACTAATGCCATTACGGCAGGAAAGACCCAGATCCCTCGATGAAAGCAACCAATGTATCAGCAACAGCAGAGACCAAACTTCTCTCAGCATCCAATTTACCAGATGCAGTATGCTCAGCAACCTTATGTAGCTATTGTTACATCTACTTTCAATCACTAAGCTGCGCAGCAGGCGCCAGCATATCAATAGACAGCTTATCAGCAGTGGCCTAAAAACCAGAATTATCAGCAACCAAGGCCACAGGTTCCACAACAGAATTCTCCCCACAAGAAGCAAGGAGGAAAGCCAGCATTTCCACCTATACCAATGTCATATACAGAGCTCTATCCTTCTTTAGTGGAGCAAGGGTTGATCGTTACTAGACCTTTGGGACCACCAACCGAGAAATCTATGCCTTTCTTCAACCCAAATGCAACTTGTGCTTTTCATCAAGGAGGCGCTGGTCACGACTTGGAGGCTGTTTAGCATTGAAGAATGTAGTGAAGGTTTTGATGGAGAAGAATATCCTTTCATTTGCTGATAATCAACCGAATGTGAAAAACAATCCTTTGCCTACCCATGGGACCACTAATGCCATAGAAGATGAGAATGATGAGGTTTTAGTTTTGGATGCAACGAAGATCAAAACTCCTATCAAAGCTTTTCATGCTAAGATGTTTAAAGCTGGGTTAGTTGAAGTTTGCCATGATGACTGTGAAGAATGTAATGTCAGTATCAAGGGCTGCCATTTAGTCCAAGATGATGTTCAGTATCTGATCAATGAAGGGTTCCTACAAGTGTTCAGCAAAGAAAAGGAAAACAAAGTTGCAGCAATTGAGTCTGTATTTAACCTACCAAACCCAAGAGGGTAGGTATCCGGGTCCAACATATCCAAGTATGGGTCTGTAGTTCCTGTGTTTAATAAACCAGTACCAATTTTCAATAATTCTGAAACGATTGATGCTTCCACCATTAATCACTCCAAGCAATGTGACATCAGACAACCTGTTCAATTTAGGTTCCGAGGGACCAAGGCCGTGCCATGGGTCTATGAGAATGTCATGGGTAGCAGAAAACGAGAAGACGTGATTCCAAGGAAAGAGGTGGGAATCGCTGTTGAAGACGTAGTTCCAAGGAAAGAGGTGGGAACTACTGCTGAAGAGGTGACTAATATAGCTGGAACTGGGAAGATGACCCAAAGTGGAAGAGTATACACTCCTTCTTTCAAAGAAACCACACCCAAGGAAACTGTTATCCCCACACCATCTAGAGACAAAGGAAAGAAGGTAATTTCTCAAGAGGAAGACGAAGAGTTCCTAAGAATTATCAGGAGGAGTGATTACAAAGTGATAGATCAGCTCCATCAGACACCATCCAAGATTTTAATCTTATCTCTGTTAGTTAATTCGCCAATTCATAGATCAGCTTTGCAGAAGGTGTTAGCCCAGGCACATGTAGCTCAGGATATAACAGCTGGACAGTTTGACCTTGTCGCCGCCAACATCACAGCTTGTAACACTCTTAGTTTCAGTGACGAGGAGTTACCTCGAGCTGGAAGGAATCATAAACTTGCCTTACATATATCCATAAAATGCCAGGAGGATACAATGGCCAGAGTTCTTGTAGATACCGGTTCATCCTTGAATGTTTTGCCAAAAAGAACTCTTGATAAACTGTCTTACCAAGGAGCTATAATGAAACCCACTTCTCTTATTGTCAAAGCTTTTGATGGTTCAAGAAGATCGGTGATGGGAGAGATTGAGCTACCTGTTTTGATTGGCCCTCAGACATTCAACATCCTTTTTTAGATCTTGGATATCAACCCTGCCTACAGCTATTTGCTGGGTAGACCTTGGATCCACAAAGCTGGTGCTGTAACCTCTACCTTACATCAGAAGATGAATTTTGTGGCCGACGAGAAGTTAGTTATCATACATGGTGAGGAGGACCTGATGGTCAGTCATTTATCCTCGTTTCGTTACATTGAAGCGGATGAAGATGCTTTGGAAACTTCTTTCCAGGCTCTTGAAATAGCTAATGCCATTATGCTTGACGACAAGGAACCAGTGGCCTCTGGTTATCCATCTTTTGTTTCTTTCAAAAGCATTCAATATGCCTTACAAGGAGGAGTACCTGAAGGCTGGGGCAAGATCGTCGGGGTCCTAGAAAGAGAGAAATACCAAGGGTTGGGTTACAAACCAACTTTTGAGGGAAGAGCTGCTTCAACAAGAGGAAGACTAAGGACCATTCAAGAAGTGTTCGTCAGTGGAGGACAGCAAGTCCATGCAATCATTGAAGACGCTGAAGATGAAGATATCAATCATTTGGTGTTTCGGTGTGACGCCGCTTTAAGTAACTGGGAAGCCATTGAGATACCTACTTTGTACCCTATGCCAGAGTAATTCGTTTGTTGCTTTGATGTTTTCAATTCCGCAGCCTTGCCCGAGGCTTTCGGATTATTCTGTATGGGCCACCGCTTTTAAATCTTATTAATCAATGAAGTGTTTGTTTTGTTAAAATTCTTTGTCTTTATTCTTGCTTTCGTTTTAAGAAAAATGGCAATCTTTTCAAAACTACAAATTTCTCCTTCTTGCGTTCATGTTTGTGCATTTTAATAAAATAAATCCCTCCATCGTGCAGAGTGATTCCTAAACCCATTTTATTCAATGACCCTACTCTCACCATCGACTTTGATTCACCCATTTATCAAGCTGAGGAAGAAGAGGATTATGAGGTCCCCGAGGATTTGGCAGAAATGTGTGAGTATCAGTACACGGATCTTCAGGCACACAAAGAGAAAGTTGACGTCATCAACCTTGTCACTGAAGAGAAGAGGAAAGAGGTCAAGATTAGGGCAACGCTTGGGGCAGAAATCAGACAACGGCTAGTCCTGCTTTTGGAAGAATATGTAGATGTGTTTGCTTGGTCTTATCAAGACATGCCTGGATTGGATACAGATATAGTAGTTCATAAGCTACCACTCAAGCCTGAATGTCCACCTGTGAAGCAGAAGCTCCGTAGAAGTAGACCAGATATGGCTCTCCAAATCAGAGATGAGGTTAAGAAGCAACTGGATGCAGGATTCTTGGCAGTCTCAAAATATCCAGAATGGGTAGCCAACATCGTGTCGGTTATGAAGAAAAATGGTAAAGTACGAATGTGCATAGATTATAGGGATCTCAACAAAGCTAGTCCCAAAGACGACTTTCCCCTACCACATATTGATACTCTTGTGGATAATACAACCAAGTTTACAGTGTTCTCCTTCATGGACGGTTTTTCCGATTACAACCAGATCAGAATGGACCCAGCTGACATGGATAAAACTACATTTATCACCCCGTGGGGAACCTACTGTTACAAGGTTATGCCCTTTGGTTTGAAGAACGCAGGGGCAACTTATCAGAGATCTATGGTGACTTTATTCCATGACATGATCCACAAGGAAATTGAAGTATACGTGGATGACATGATTGCTAAATCCCGAAGCGAGGAGGAACATTTGGACCATCTCTTGAAGTTGTTTAAAAGACTCCGGAAGTATCAATTGAAGTTGAATCCGGCCAAATGCACTTTTGGTGTCAGGTCAGGGAAGTTGCGTGGTTTCATCGTCAGCCAGAAAGGAATTAAAGTAGATCCTGACAAGGTACGAGCTATTCAAGAAATGCCAGCTCCACGAACTGAATCACAAGTGAGAGGATTTCTGGGTCGTTTGAACTATATATCCAGGTTCATTTCCAATATGACTCCAATTTGTGAACCGATCTTCAAACTGCTCCGCAAAGACCAGACTGTGGAGTGGAATTCTGATTTCTAACAAGCTTTTGAAAGGCTCAAGAGTTATTTTCAAACACCACCCTTTCTAATTCCTCATGTTCCTGGAAGACCTCTCATTATGTACATGACTGTTTTAGAGGGATCCATGGGTTGTGTATTGGGCCAACATGATGAAACTGGTCGCAAAGAACATGCCATTTATTACCTGAGTAAGAAGTTCGTTGGTAGTGAAAGTCGTTATTCATTGCTTGAGAAAACCTGTTGTGCCTTAGCATGGGCCGCCAAACGTTTGAGGCAGTATTTGATATGTCACACTACTCTATTGATCTCGAAAATGGATCCAATAAAGTATATCTTCGAGAAGCCTGCTCAAACAGGAAGACTTGCCCGTTGGCATATGCTATTGTCAGAATACGATATCCAGTATGTACCTTAGAAGGCTATCAAAGGAAGTGTATTATAAGAATACCTCACAGATCAGCATGTTGAGAATTATGAACCGCTCAAGTTTGAGTTCCTGGATGAAGACATTATGGTAGTAAAAGATTGTGAAGAGCCTGGCCCTAATGAGAGTTTTGAGACCAGTTATAGATGGAAGATGATGGTTTACGGTTCTTCCAATTTCAAAGGACATGGTGTAGGTGTTGTATTGATAAACCCCGATGGTGGTTATACTCCTTTCACTGCAAGGTTGGACTTTGGATGCACAAACAATATTGCTGAGTACGAAGCGTGTATTTTGAGTCTAGAAGATGCAATTGACCTTGGAATCAATGTTCTTGAAGTTATGGGTGATTCTGCTTTGGTCATTTACCAAGTCAAGGGTGAATGGGAGACCAAGGATGAAAAACTCATTCCCTACCGTGCTTACATTATGGAATTGATTAAGTGTTTTGATGAGATCACTTTTCGTCATGTACCTCGCACTGAAAATTGCATAGTTGATTCCTTGGCCATGTTAGCATCAATGTGGCAAGTCAGGTTTCACAATGAAGTACCTCTCATCAGTATCGAGCACAAGACTGAACCCGCTTATTGCCAGTCAGTTGAAGAAGAGGTGGATGGAAAACCTTGGTTTCACGACATCATGAATTATTTGAAAACTCAAGAGTACCCTGTCAATGCTTCCAATCTTGATAAGAAAACTTTGCGAAGAGTGTCATCCAAGTTCTTTCTCAGTAACAACGTGCTTTACAAGAGGAATCGTGACATGGTCCTGCTAAGATGTGTTGATAAACAAGAGGCAGACCTGTTGATTCACGACATTCACGAAGGAGCCTTTAGCACTCACACCAACGAATATGCCATGGTTAAGAAAATCTTGAGGGCTGGATATTATTGGTTAACTATGGAAGCTGATTGCATCCAATACGCCAGGAAATGTCATAAGTGCCAGATCTACGCTGATAAAATGCATGTTCCTCCTACTTTGTTGAATGTGTTGTCATCCCCTTGGCCTTTCTCTATGTGGGGCATTTATATGATTAGAGCTATTGAGCCGAAAGCTTCTAATGGCCATCGTTTCATTTTAGTGGCCATTGATTATTTCACCAAATGGGTTGAAGCTGCTTTTTTTACTAATGTGACTAGGCAAGTAGTTGCTCTTTTCATCAAGAATAACATTATTTGTCGTTATGGAATTCCCAGCAAGATCATCATTGACAATGGAACAAATCTGAACAACAAAACGATGAAAGAGTTATGTGATAATTTCAAGATTGAGGATCATAATTCCTCACCTTACCGTCCCAAGATGAATGGAGCTGTCGAAGCTGCTAATAAAAACATCAAGAAAATACTGCAAAAGATGGTCAAAACTTATAAGGATTGGCACGAGATGTTACCATTTGCTCTGCACGGATACAGAACTTCGGTTCGAACCTCAACACGGGCAACCCCTTTTTCCCTTGTATATGGAATGGATGCAGTACTCCCCATTGAAGTAGAAATACCATCTTTGAGAATCCTGATGGAAACTAAGCCTGACGAAGCTGAATGGGTTAGAGAGAGATACGACCAACTGAACCTCATTGACGAGAAGCGACTGACAGCTATGTGTCATGGTCATCTGTATCAGAAAAGAGTAAAGAGGGCATTTGACAAGAAGGTCCGTGTCCGGGAATTTCGAGAAGGAGAGCTTGTACTCAAGAAGATTCTGCCATCTCAAAGGGATGCTCATGGAAAGTGGGCACCTAACTATGAGGGTCCGTTTGTGGTAAAGACTGTATTTTTAGGAGGTTCTTTATTCCTCACAACAATGGATGGTGAACAGCTCACACACCCTGTGAATGCTGACTCAGTATGTAAATATTATGCTTGAAAAGAATTCTAGGATTTTAGTCATTAGGGAGTAGGTCATTGAATATGATGTAATCCTTTCCTTTTGCCATTTTTCAATTGTAATGATCCATGGAACTTCGCTATTGGCAAGTTACCATTATAATGAAATCAGTTTTTCTTGAGCCATTTCTTTGTTTGATATTTATCATTACTCTGATATTTCCATTTTTATGCAAAACTTCACTTATTTATTAATAATGGTTTTAAAAGCGGAATGTTTTGAAAACTTTGAGCTCTAAAAGAAGATTGGCAATATTTCCCTAATTTAAACGCTTTAACAATGGATAACCACTAAGGACGTCTCACCAGTATCTACACAAGATGTTTGATGAGAAGTTGTTTCCCCAGTAAATTAAAGATGTTCCCATGTTGACTGACTGCCTGCTCTGATTTCAGTGTGACTCCTTGTGGTGGACACGGTGTTTTCCCCTTTTGCTGTCCCCGATCCGTCGTTTCTTGCATATCATTGAGCATTCGCATCATACCATAGCATTGAGCATCTTTGCATTTGGGTGTTTTGTTTGTGTGGTTTAGTTTTGTTTTCCTTCTTTTTCCTTTTTTGTGGGTCTTGGGTTCTTTGTCTTTGTTTTGCTTATGTCCGGTCTTTCACCTCTATGCGCCAGATTTTGACCCTTTGTGCAGTATTCCCCAGGAAGTTTAACCTGCAACCATTCTTATTACCTATATCACCCCATTTGGAAATCTAAAAGTCCAGTAACCGCTGGCATTGTTTATATCAGGTTATCGTGAACCTGTATTTTTTGTTATCGTGAACCATTTATTTGAAATCAGGTTATCATGAGCCTGTATTTCCGATTATCGTGAACCATTTGTTTGAAATCAGGTTATCGTGAGCCTGTATTTCTGGTTATCGTGAACCATTTGTTTGAAATCAGATTATCATGAATCTGTATTTCTGGTTATCGTGAACCATTTGTTTTATTTCAGGTTATCATGAACCTGTATCTCTGGTTATCGTGAACCAGTTATTTGTTTCTGGTTATCGTGAACCAGCCTTTTATTGCAGGTTATCGTGAACCTCAATCTCTGGTTATCGTGAACCAGTTGTTTATTTTCAGTTATCATGAACCGTTTGCTTATATCAGATTATCGTGAACCAGTTGTTCATTTCTGGTTATCGTGAGCCAGCTTTTTTATTTCAGGTTATCGTGAACCTGTATTGCTCAAACCCGGTCAAATGTGAACCTAAACCAAGTTACAAATCCAATTCATACTATTTTTCTTCATAAAGCAATTATTTGTTACCAGAGTCTTTTCTTGGCTCATTAACCTTGTTCCCTTTCAAATTCCAGGTGTTTTTATCTGGCGCGCAGAGTTCGTCTCTGTCTTTTCTGGCTTTTCTTGAAGATCCCGTTTGAACTATTCAGCATAGAAAATCCCCAAAAAATCTTTTCTTCGGGTGTCTATCCTTTATTTCAAACTGAACTCCAATGGAGATCATGTTTTCTTTCTGGTTTCATGCCCAGTAAGATTGCGTCTTTTCCCTAGTGTCGTCCGGTCATATTTAAACCTGTCGTCCACCTCCCTGGATCTTTCCCCAGTGGAGAATCCCATTTGTTTTCTATCCCCGGTGTTGCCTCAGAGTTTCCCCAATGAGTCTCTTTTGTTGGTTAGACTGCATCCCCAAGGAGTTTTTCCTTGTGGATAATAACCTTCTTTGCTTCCCCAGTGAAGCTTTCCTGTGTTTGGTAGCTCTTTGTTCTTTGGTGTCCTATTTTGTCTGCATTTTTGCATCTTTCATGGCATCATATCATCATATTAGTAGCATTGCATGTCTTTACATCTAAGGGCAAAATTTTCGATTATCTGTATTTAAATATCCTTCACCCCGATGTCATGAGGATTTTCATCTCTCGTGCCATCTGGTGAAGATATTTAAATAGGGGCAACTGTTGTACCCCAAATTTTACCCTTAGATCCATTGATCTCTTGCATGTCATATTAGGTCAATCATGTTGCATAGCTAACCCTTTATCAGGTTTTTGTTTGTGTTTGTTTCTTTTTTATCAGGTGCTATCTTAAGGAGATTCAAGGGGTGATTAATCAAGATTTTTGGATGGAGCATTGAATCAAGCAAATCTCTAAGAGATTGTCTCCAATAACCCTAACCATGATCCTCTCCATAACCAAATTTCTACCCACCTTATCTACCCTCAATTGTCACCTTCAATTCCAAACCTATTTCAATAGCCCTTCATTTAACCAATTTTATCCAATTTGTCAATTTTAATTCTCCTAAACCATATCTATAACCCTAATCAATTGCCAAATCCACCATTATTATTTGTTTTCCTAATCTTTCATTTTTCTTTTATAACAAGAGATAAAAAAACCAATTCTAATTTCATTCATAAGCCCACATGATTGGCCCAACGTACAAAATGTATTGCAAACTATATTGGATTTAATTTTCTTAACCAAGAACCAATAGGAATCAAGCTTTGTTGTTTTGACTTTTTAATTTTGATAATCAACCAATAAAGAAACGACATGTGGCATATAAGAAACCAAAATCAACCAAGTTTGCTCTTCTTCCTCGTTCAGGCTTGCGAAATTCAGATAGGGAGAAGAAATTCAAAACATGAGCATATCAATTCATCAAAATCATTTCAACCACAATCCTTGGCGCGTTATTTGCTCAATCTGAATTCTCCAAGACCATTCCCGTTTCAGCTTTCAAGGTTTGGCTCAATAAAAGTGGTTCTGAGGATTTGCCAGTTTCAGCATTCAATCTGTCCTCGTATGTGAACCTCTTCACGCCATCCCCAACCTTTGCCTCATTTGATACCCCTCCCAATGACATCAAGTGGAGAGCTCTGAAGCAATACATGAAGTGGTGAATTGACCCTGCAATTCTGAGATTTTGCACAGCATGAATGGCGTAATTGTCTCCAAGATATGGACCAACATTTGAATTTCAAAAAGAGACGTTGTGACTCTAACTTCTACTCAACACTCCACATGTTTGATGTTTGGACTCACACAATCCTTGGGTTCAGCCTATAAAAGGGACTCGCTTCTACACATCTACACACCAATAATTCTCACAAAGTACTAAAAAATCCTCTGAAGTTCCATAAGTTTCGAGCAAGCAAGTTGGAAGTTGGCTTTGGTGTGTTTTGGAAAGGAAGGCAGTCATCATACTTGAAGACAGTGGACATTACTCCACTTGGTATTGTATTCTTATCCTTTTGTTGATAATGCTCATTTAATATTATCATTGCCATATGCATTTCATTGTTCTTTACATGCGTATCTGGTTGATATATACTTGAATATTTTGTTTGTATGCTCATTACTTGAGTTCTTAAAATAAGATGATGTTTTTTTATATGATACACATGAATGTTTTTTTGTGATAAGTTGTACTACCTCTGATTTTGTACATTAAATGGCTGCAACTATAAAGTTCTCATTGTGGTTTTATATTGACAAGATTGATGCTTGGTTTTGTTGACCTACTTAGATGTCGTATGCACTTAAATGTGATGTTGAGACAAGAGACTTGTGAACCTATGTTTATCTTTATAGTTATGATGTGCTCTTAAATTGTAGAATGCCTGAGTTTAGCTATCTTTATTGTTGATTGTTTAGGTGTTGTCAAGCTGTTCTTGCTAAAGTAGCACTAATTCCTTTTTTCTGCTATCATCAATATATGACCATTTGGTGCACTCAGTCATTGATTTTAAGCCTTGTCATTGTGGATGTTTGCAATTTTAAGGTTGATAGTTTTGTACACATTTGTATGCACCACAACCTTTGCATTGTTGATGATTGACCTTGTATTTGAGTTTTGATTGTTTGAACTGTTAGTATCATACAAGCTATTGCTTAATGTGCACCTCTTTGGACTGATTTTGGATTTAGTGGATGTTTAAGGTTTTTGTTCATAAATGTGAAGTTTAGGGTAAGAGATGTGTTGCTAATAATCATGTACCTCCAATGTTCTATGACTTGTCATATTATGTTATGCCATCTTGTACATGTGAGGCCTTTCTATTCAAACTGTTAAACCCAGAAGTTATACTTTTATTGATATCATGATCTTGTTCTTTGTGTCAACATTATGTTCATGATATGTGTTAACCTTGATATGTTTTAGTTTATGGATGTTTGTTACCTCTATGTGCCTTTAACATTTACTAAACAACCTTGAATCCAATCCATATATGTGTGATAGTATGCTTGCTTGATGTTGCCTAACTTGGTTTCCACCAAGTCCCGTGCTTTTTGTCTGTGTTAAAATGATACTTTTGATTAAATTTGAATGTGGTTGCTATGCTGTTTTGTAACATGCCCTATTCTTGAACACATGTGAGAATTTTGACCATCATGATACTTGTGTGTTTGTCACTGTAAACATAACTGATTTTATGCTTGTATCAACATGATAATGTAGTTTCTTGAGTATTTGTTGTTTATGCCTAAGTTGCTACTTGATTTAGATGACATTATGTGTACAACTATGTTTAGACTCTTGCTTCATGACAGTACCATGTTCCTAAGATGCTATGAACCTAAGTGAGCTTGTCTTGATATTGTATTTGACTTGGTCAGCCCTTAATCTATCTTGATACATGGACCATTCCTATGCTTGCTATTTTTGAGAGCATCTTTCCTTGACACTGTGTGACTTTATGTTTGAATGGTTTTCTTGGTTAAGCATTTAAGTTGTATTGAGTCATCATCATTTGTCTTTGTGTATGGAACTGTAATCAGATCATGCTGAATTTTTGTGATATACATTGTTGTTTAGTATGTGGATGTATGTACCAAGCTGTCAGTATGGTTTTAGTCTCCATTTCATTGACTGCCTATGTTTGAGTTTGCTAACTCACCTTGCTTTTACATTGATCTGTTTGTTTACATTAAACTGATGTTTAGTCCAAGCTTGAATGTTTTGGATTCCATGATCTATGTATGGTGTATCAGTTGTGTATTTACTTGAAATTTCACTTGAATGTGTTGTTAGCCCACTGCTTTGTAATGTCATGATTAAACATGCTGCTGACTACTTGTGTTCTTCTTGTTCCTTGCTTTAATCATAGAAGTTTGTCATTAACAGTCTTAGAATATGTTCTCATATTGATCTGACCTATCTTTGACATGTTTTGAGCTACTATTTGAACCTTGGAGGATATCTTTGAAACTGACTTATCATTATGCCCAAACATATCCTTTGTTAGCTTGCATTTTAAACTCTTTACTTTGCCAATCATTTGATATCAGTATTAAAACATCTTTGCTACTCCTCACTGAACATGTTAATTCTTGAAGATGTTTTTGACATACTTGAAACTAACCTCATTACCATGCTGGTCTGTATTTATATGTTGCCTATTAAATTGTATTCCAAGTTGTTTTCACTCCATTTAAACCCCCTTTAAACTTGATTGATGCTTGCTGCTAGCTTACTTTGCTTTTTGTGCTAATTTGATTGTCAACATTTAGCTTATGTTCAAAACCATGCCATACTATTTTGGATTTCTTGGTATGCATGTTTATTATTTGTGTTCAAAACATGTCCTTGTTTGATCTCCATTAAGTGTGTTAAGTCTGGAGATTATTTTGACATACATAAGATGGACTCAATTGCCATTTGGAACTGTGAACTACATGTGTGTTTATTAGTTGCTTTTCAAGACATTTTATCGAACCTCCTTTAACATGCTGCTACTATGGCTGCGATAGTTTTCATTGCTTTGTGCATTCAAGTGATTGTTGTTAGTTGATGACCAATTTGTATGATTAAGTACTTACTTGGTATTTGATATGTGTAGCATTTCTTAATTTTGGATGAGTAATCATGTCCATGTTTATATGATTGATGTTGGATAGCATAGTATGGAAGACTGCAAATCATGAGTAGTATGCGTGTTTGGTTAGTTTGTGGTTGATTTGGAATATGCGCGCATGAACATGTTATGTATTTATTAAAGTAAATATAATACCGGATGTAACAGCCACCCCAGTGGCAAGCACACACTATCACTCGCCCCAGTCCTTTTGTTTATTTTCCTGATTTTCGCTTTTCTTTACATATCTATCTGTGTTATCATTATATTTCCAAATGCGCGCATTGACCTGATGGCATGAGTTTTACACTGCAAGCGAGAAGACCTGGGTTCAATCCCTAGGTGTACCATTTCCTTAATTTTTATCACTTGTTGGTTTTAGTTTATTCTCCAAGTTTATGCTTTATTTTCTAATTTCCATAACTTGCTTATTTCTCATCCTTTTTCTTCCCTTCTTTTTCCTATATTCTTCTAATTGAATTTACTTTTCAAATATAAAAGAAAATTGATAAAAATATTTAATCTTGAGACCTTTATTCATGATAAGATTAGGAATGCTTATTAGGGTTTTATTGCACTTCCTTATTCATCTTGCCATGTTATCTCCATTTATCATGTTTGATCTTTGTCCAACATGTATGATTCTAACTTAGCATTGACATCATAATTTTGTTTCATCTCATATCTTATTCATGTCTTTTACATCATCATATTTGAATTATAACTTGTTATCTTTTAGTAATCTCTACAACTGTTATCTTTCCCCCCCATTCCAAAGGGAGACCTTCCTTAAATTGACTCTTGAAGTCACTAAACAACCACCCTACCTTATCCTTCTAGGTTTACCCTTATTTCTTGGCCCCATGAGAGCCAATGAAATCACAACTTAGAAGTAGGTCAGAGTTTCTGAACTCTATGTGATTCTCATCCTCATGAGAACTCACTTTCCCCTATAACTTAGAATTAGAGGGTTATCGTGAACTCTAAAATGAGCTCATACTCATTTCCCCTTGGAACTTTGGCCATAGCCAATGGTTTCTATCCTTCACCCTTAGATCGGTGAACTACGAATACTCTGATTCCACTCCCGTAAGGATACGTAGGCGCAAAGTGCGATACTTTGTCGAGTATACTTAGATACTAACCCCTAGGGTTTCAACCTTTAGCATAGCACCCTTAGCAAGCGAGTAAGATATAACAAGTTAAAACAAGAGGTTCCCGTAGAGTACTACGGACATTTAGAATGCTAATACCTTCCCTCGGCGTAACCAACCCCCGAACCTTAGATCTCCCCCCTTTAGGTTTTTCTCGATCTTGAACCTTTCCTTTGGATAAATCAAAGTCGGTTGTGAATTCAAAGAAATGTGATGCAAGTTAATTAATAGCTTGATATCCGATTCTCACCACAACACCTCCTTAGAAAAGTCATCTTTCTATTTTTAAAGGGGAGCCTCAGTCTCTATAACCTTCGAAGAAGAAGAAGTTAGTTTTTCTTGGGCTTCCTCCAATTCTTTGTCAACTTTAGCCAAAGAAGGTTGAACTCCCCCTAGGGTTTTCTCCTTCTCTGGCAATGACCTTTCTAGGAGGGTGACCTTTGCAACAAGTTCAGAAGGAACACCATGCTCCCCTATATCCTTTTGAAGACAGTGAGTTATTCCTAGAGTTTGTTTAGATCTTAAATGACAATGTTGTACTAACCCTTAAGAAACTAATTCTCTTTCACTAGATTGTCGGGTGCCAATACTTCACCCAAACCAGTAGATCCTGTAGACATCAATGAGGCCCTCTAATACAAATGGAATGTTTTTTCTACCATCAACTATAGCTTGTTTGTATCAAATAGATTCTTAATGTAGTCACTCTTCTTATGGTAGGCAAGATTGAACTTCCCTGGCCATGCGGGGCTCCCGGGCCAAAAAATAACTCAGAAAGTGAAAAATCACAAGGGTTGTTCTTATTTATATCCATAGTAAATTTCTTAGGGATGGGCCACGAGGACTTAGACTTTTTTGCTCAATTTTCCTCGAGCTGGACCCTTGTCACAATCCCACATGGCAGTTTCAGTGGCATAAGACTTTGACCGGTCATGTGACTTTTGCTTTGGATTTCTGAAGATGGACGCCCCTAATTCAATTTATTCTCTTGTCTGACTTAGTCCAACCGTGTTTTCCCAACATTATCGTCCTCATTGGCTGCCCCCGTCATTGCCTCAGTCGGGTTCAAAGTGGAGTTCGAAGAGGGAGGTGAAGATGTATTCTTCGTTGCTTGAG
This sequence comes from Lathyrus tuberosus, assembly GCA_022829125.1. Lineage (NCBI taxonomy): Eukaryota > Viridiplantae > Streptophyta > Magnoliopsida > Fabales > Fabaceae > Lathyrus > Lathyrus tuberosus. The sequence goes on along the minus strand of JALAZF010000503.1, from coordinate 2,015,365 downwards.
TCATCTTTCTTTTAAAGATGTCACAAAACCAACCCCTTGTTATCTATAAGACCAAATGAATAAGACAATCAAGATGAATACTATAGAAAATGAACAACAAAGAAAAATAAAAGACGAATTCACCCTTCTCGCCAAAAATATTTTTCTCTCTTGATCATTAACTACTTCTACAACTGACTGCATGTTAATATACATCTTCTTTTGTTCAGTTGGCAACACTTCAAAGGGACTGACTCCATTCTATAGCCCAAGCTCTCCCAAAAAGTGAATAAATCTTCCTTCAAAACCCCTTCCTTCGAGGTCACAGTGTCAAGAGAAAAATGCATACTTTTTTAAAGACCGGAAGAAGTGGTATCAAAAATATCATTTGTTAATTATATTCTCACATTTGTCAGCTCCGAAGAAGAGGACGTGAAAGGGAATGGTTGTCTTCGGAAAAAACGCATAAACTAAAATGAGCCTCTTGACTTCAAAAAGTGATTAAGAAATAATGATTATTCTTTTGGCAAAATACTCTTTTTGGTCCCTTATTTTTATCTCGGGGTCCATTTTGATCCCTTAAATTTTAAAAGTGTCAATTTGATCCTTTAATTGTTCAAAGAACGCCACATAAGTCCATTTATGCACGCGTGGCAGCTGAGTTGGCAATGAACAATCATCTTCATCAACAAGGTCACCAAAATTTAAGAAAAAATCCAAAACGTTGCCTTTAATTATATTCTCACATTTGTCAGCTCCGAAGAAGAGGACGTGAAGGGGAATGGTTGTCTTCGAAAAAAACGCATAAACTAAAATGAGCTTCTTGACTTCAAAAAGTGATTAAGAAATAATGATTATTCTTTTGGCAAAATACTCTTTTTGGTCCCTTATCTTTATCTCGGGGTCCATTTTGATCCCTTAAATTTTAAAAGTGTCAATTTGATCCTTTAATTGTTCAAAAAACGCCACATAAGTCCATTTATGCACGCGTGGCAGCTGAGTTGGCAATGAACAGTCATCTTCATCAACAAGGTCACCAAAATTTAAGAAAAAATCCAAAACATTGCCTTTAGTAGGAATTGAACCGTGGTCACCATGATTACTTGGAGAGATAATATACCACTAGGTTATAACATATTTATTTATTTATTTGTTTTACGAATAAAATATATTATTAACAAACCATATGTTTTCCAACAATTCAACAACATGTATTCAGTTCTTATTCATAACAGATGCATACCATATGCGTTCTACCATATTCATCCAATCAAGTTTTTTATTTGAGAAATAAATGTTAAAAAGAATTATCTTATAATTTAAAGCTGATCAAACAAATTGTTGAGAAATAAATGCAAAATTTAAGGATTGAAAAGCCATAAATACATTTCCAATTAAAAATTAACCCAGAACCAGTACCAGCTCAAGAATCATGACTTTAATATTACAAAACAGTACCAACTCAAGAATCATGACTCGACACAAGTGATGTTAAAATTAAGGAAGTGAATCACAATAAAAATCTCCAAGGCATGATTAGAAAATCCACAAGAAACAAAACCTGAAATCATAGTGTTTCAACTAACTACATCTCTAACATGCATTCCATCAAACATGTGGCAGACTTTGTCAAATTTTCCACTTCTGAACAACCCTTTCAAGCAAATGTTCTAGGAAGTGGAGTTCTTATAAGAAATATATATTTTTTTTTAAAAAGCAATCTTTGATAAAAGAAATGAATACAAGGGGTATTCACCCAATACAAGAACAGAATTGAAACACAATATTACCTCCAACTCTACCCTACCTACCCAAAGGGTTCATAGAAAAAGAAAAGAAACTAGAGTTGGGATAGGTAATATTATCCACAGCAAAACACTTCCAAGCATGTAATTTAATGTCCCAGCAAATATTATCAAAAATGACTGGTTCATTCCTAAAAATACAGTTGTTTCTAGCCTTCCATAAATTCCAAGCTATGACTATCCAACCTATTCCCAACTTATTGGAAATATTCTTGTTCCTTCCGTATCGGATCCACGATAAGAAGAAGTGTGAATAACAGCCCGAGAAGGAAACGTCACAACCTAACCAATCCCCCATACTTCTCCAAACAGATTTCGCAAATGAACACATGAACAATAAATGAACCAAGTTTTCATTTGCCTCATCACAGAAACAACAGCGATGGTCATTAAGCTGAATACCTCTCCTCAGCAGATTATCCTTCGTAGGAAGTCGGTTCCAAAAAATTCTCCACACAAAAACTTGTAATTTAGGCCGAGCTTTAATCCTCCATACCTGGTTTAAAGACAACATTTGTGTATCCTGTCCCGCAGAACCTGCAGAAACCCCTTTGATTGTTTCGTACATCTTCTTAACTTTGTAGACTCCACTATCATCCAAAATCCATCTAGCATTATCCACTCTTCCCCTAACAGGTTTCAAGGGCTGCAACACCGTCTTCAAATAAGTTAGAGCATCAGATTCCTCAGGAGACAACAAGTTTGTAATTCCAAGATTGCTCTACTCCTACTCGTCTTCAATAAAACGCCCCATAGAATGAATGAAAGCATTCTTCAGGTTGCTCTTCAAGAACAGAGTTTTGAATCTAGCTTCCAAAGCTCCAAAACCAGACCAATCCACCAGCCAGAATGGTATATGAATACCATCTCCTAAATCGAATTCAACGGTTCCTGCAAAACATATATTGTTGTTAGTTAAACCAGAACCAATCTTCACTACATCCTTCCACCAGACTGATGTGATTTCGTGATGAAAAGAAAAGTTTCCATCCAAAATCATCCCTTCCACAAAACTGTATCTCGCCCTTAAGACGTCCTTCCACAATGCCTGACTTGAATCTAAAAGTTTCCACTTCCACTTCATTAGCAGAGCAATATTAAAAATTTCTAGGTCAATGATTCCCAAGCCTCCTTCGCTCTTTGGTCTGCAGCAAGAATTCCAATCCTTCCAATGGATTTTGTGCTTAGTTTCCACACCTCCCCATAAAAAAGACTTCCTAATCTGGTCAATTTTCCTGATCACCGTCACAGGGACTTTATAAACCGATAGCCAAAACACCGGTAAGCTTGTCAAGCACGAATTAATTAGTGTGATCCTACCTGCCATGTTCAAATGTTTGCCCCTCCACCCTTCCAATCTCTTCTTGAAATTTTTAATCAGAAAATCCCAAAACGAAATTCTTCTCGCATTTGCTCCAACCGGAATCCCCAAGAAACTGAAACTTGGAGAATCAATCCTACAAGCCAAGAAATTTGCAGCAGCAGCTAAGAAGTGTTGGCTCAAATTAATGCCCATAACTCTACTTTTGTTAAAGTTAATCTTTAATCCCGACACAATCTGGAAGCTACGCAAAACTGTTTTAATTGCCCACAAATTCTGCCAGCTACCTTCCCCACAAATTAACGTGTCATCTGCAAATTGAATAATATCGACCTTAACATTTAATCCAACTCTGAACCCAGAGAAAGCATTTATCTCAGTGGCTCTTTTCATCAATTGAGTCAATCCTTCGGTCACGAGAACAAAAACGAAAGGTGACAAAGGATCACCTTGGCGAAGACCCTTTTCGACCTCAAAGTCCTTCGTAGGGCTGCCATTAACAAGGATTGATAAGTAGCACTTAAATAGACAGGCTTCCATCCACCTCTCCACCTAACTCCAAACCCCATAACCTCAAAAATATGCCTCAAAAAATTCCAATTCACGCAGTCGTATGCCTTCTCGAAGTCATCTTTAAATAACAGGCAATCCTTTCCATCTCTCGTAGCACAATCAATAATTTCATTTGCAATAACAACTCCCTCCAACATCTGACGACCAGGAACAAACGCATTCTGACTGAGATCTACAAGGCTGCCAATCACCTTCTTGAGTCTGTTAGCTAAAAGTTTGGAAAGTATTTTGTACAGCCCTCCCACGAGAAAGATAGGCCGATAATCACCAAGATGGATGGGATTATCCACTTTAGGAATCAAAGTGATAAAAGCAGACGTAATCGCTTTAGGCAAAGTGGCTCTCCTGTGGAAATCCTCCAAGAAACACATGATGTCCTCTTTCAAAAACTCCCAACAATTTTTAAAGAAGAGAAAATTTAAACCATCGGGCCCCGGGCTTTTTGAACTCTCACAACTCCACACAACCTGTTTTACTTCCTCCTCTCCAAAAGGAACTTCTAAAGACTCTGCCTCCTCCATTGTTAAACGTTTGAAGAAGTTATCAGGAAGTTCAGGTCTCTGCTGCCAATCTTCAGAGAACCTATCCTTAAAGAAACTCCACACGAAATCTTTAATCCCCTCCACCGTATCAACTCTCCCCTGATCTGTCTCCACAGCCCCCAAGAAGTTCTTCTTGTGTCTGCTTTTAATACTGTTGTGAAAGAATTTAGAGTTACCATCGCCAAGTTTGAACCATCTGGAACGAGCCTTCTGAAAGAGCAGATTATCTTTAATGTGAAGATTCAACCAAGACTTTCTTAAGGCCCCACTCCTCTCAGCAACCAAAGAACACACCTCTGTAGTGTCACAACTCCCCAACTCCACATCTAACTTGTTAACTTCCATAAACCCTTCCTCTTCCTTTAAATCATACCAGCCAAACACTTTGGAACTCCAATCTTTAATTCTTTCCCTTAGGACTTTGAACTTCTCCTTAATAACATAGTCACTCCTGCCTGAGACTTTTATTTCCTTCCATTCCTTCTTCACAAACTCTAGAAAACCAGGGTGACCGAACCATCCATCGAACGTCTTAAAAGGCTTGGCTCCCCAATTTGTACTTTTGATTTGGACCCATATCACACAATGATCCGACACATCTCTAGACCCAATCATCTGACCAAACAAGCCCCATTTGTTGACTATAGAACAATCCACCAAGAATCTGTCGATTCTACTCATCGAACGACCATCACCACTAAACCAAGTGAACCTTTTACCAATCACTGGCAAATCTAACAGATCTATATCTTTAATGAAAACATCAAAATCTCTAATCTCAGAATTTATAACTGTATGACTCCTACTTTTCCTTTCGGAAGGCTTGGAAATGGCATTAAAGTCCCCTCCCAATATCAACATACCATCCGAATATAACCTTCTGAGCTCAATCAAACTCTTCCACAACCCTTTTTTAGCAGCAATATCGCAGGCTGAATACACATTAATCAGGTAGAAAACATCAAAATTCCATTTTACCTTTGTTCCAAGATATCCCATCCCTGCAAATGAAAACACAGGCTCCACACTTTTCCCATTCCACGCTGTTATTAACCCCCCTGAGGCACCCTGAGAACTACTGAAAGACCAGCCAATATCCCCATCATCCCACAAACTTTTCAAGATCTTACTATCAACAGTCTTCATCTTGGACTCCTGAAATAAAAAAAACATCCGCCTTGCCAGAAGTTATTATTTTTCGAATTCGTCTCCTCTTGGAAATGTTCCCCCCCTTATGTTTAAGGAACCTATAATCATGGCTTTTTTATTGGGATCTCCTTCGGACTTCTAATTCTAACTTTATCATTCGTCTCTAACTACAATAATATCTTCAAAATATCAGATGAACCATCTACCTCTTTCAAACCTAATTCCATAACTCCTTTCCATAACCTTCCACCCACATTTGATTCCATCTGTTCCCAAAATCTACAATTACTAAGTCTCATATCTCCATCAGATAGAGGTTCACAACATAGAATTTCCCCAGCTGAGAATTTCACAGATTCCATAGAGCACGTGGGAGCTACCTCCTCCCCACCAGCACATGAAACATTCTTATCTCTTAGTAACAAATCGTGGCTCCCAGAGAACTCCTCTATTGGGTCAGCAGAGGCCTGCTCGCAAGCTACAGGAATTAGGCCCAAAGACCTACACGCTTTTTTCTTCCTTTTTTGTTTAGGCCCACAAATATCAATCAATTTTTTGAATCTTAATTTTTTAGAGGGAATGACCTGCCCTGCTCCTGCCAGACTTTTAAGGATAACCTTTTTCTTCCCTCCTGACACCACCTGCAAAGCAGACCTACTAGAAATAACTTCCTCAAAAGAATCCCCCTTATCCCTCTGCTTTACCACTGCCTCGATAGCTTCATCAAATCTGGGAAAAGGGTTGCTCGCAGCACATCTCGAGGCCTCTGAAAACTGCAGAGAAGCATCTTCCTTTTCTTTCTCTCCTCTGTTACGCAAACCATCTGCTTCCTTTGCCATGCTTGTACGGAATTCACCCTCTTCAAACTCATCCATAACCTTCAAACTATCTTGCACTAACTGAACATTCTCTTCCTCCTCGCTACCATGCCAATTTGACTCCGAATCAGATGACAAAGAACCAGCTTCAACAAGATTAGTGGGTTTCGGACCAAAGAGCCGTAAAGGACCATACGAATCTTCAATCATCCTGATAACAAAGATTTTACCATTTATTCTGACCTTAAAGCTTTCACTAAGAACCGAGACACAACGCGTCCTAACCATGATTCGAGCGATGTCCATATTTTTGCCCTTTAGAGTATCTTCGTCCACACAAATATAAGTCCCCACCGTCTTAGCTAACACCTCAAAGAATTTGAAGTTCCATGCATGACATGGAATCCCATAACATCGTAACCAAGAAACCCTCTCCTTATCAACATCGTCTTCTCTCCAAGGTCGAATTTCACTAAAATATTGTTTCCACCAGACCTCGCCTTCCCTGATCAAATCCCTAATCTCCCCTTCTTCGATTTCTTCCAAGAGACAAAGATTCGCCCCTAAAGGAGTCACCTTTATAGAAAAGTAACCTTCCGTTTCAAAGCAAGTTTGTAAATTATACGCCATACTTGGAATAACAACCACCCCCACGAAAGCCTTACTCATTCTGCTAGCGTCTTCCTCCACCGCGACGTAGTTCAAGTAAACATGATCCTCTAACTTTTGCTCTGGTCTACTTGCCCCAGCCTCCTCTGAAAGAATCTCAGCGTATAACTTACCTCCTCTAAACTGTGCCCCTATATATCTTCTTTGTCTCCCACCCGCGACTCCTATACCAGGACCCACACCTTCCCTGCTCTTCCCAAAAGAAAAACCTTCTTCTGTAACCTTCTTCTTTCCTTTAGCAACATCATCAATAACTTTCGCTTCTCTAGAGAATCTAGGTAAGTTAGCATGAATCTTAACATTGTCAATAAGAACATTATCCAACTTCACTGCCAGAATCCGCCCGTCATCCACTTCCACAAATCTAGCAAAACCAAATCTCTTCCCAAATTTGTTTCTCTTCGGTGGGATAACTACCTCAACGATTTTGCCATATTTCTCAAAGATATGAAACATATCTTTCGCCATCACAGTATCAGGGATTTCTGAGAAATAAAAAGACATCAAGTTCTTCTCTCCTTCAGCACTACCTCCCCCTCGCCCAAAAGCATCTCATCTAGGCTTTTGGAAATTTCTGAAATGTCTCTTCTCTACCCTCCTCCATTGACCAATTTTTCCCCTTCTAAAAACACCTTCAAGGCATCATTAATATGGCATCGTTATTATTATATGTATTTAAAAATCTAAACTGTTTATTAAAAATTAAACCTAACAGTATTGTTGACCTTGAATTATGAATGAAATTATTTGTTGAACCAAAGAATGTTGGAGCACCTTGAATTACAAGGATCGTAGATCGTGTCCTCAAAATGGTTGAGTATGAAAATAAATAAACAGCAAAGCATACTAATCTCTCACATGGAGTGGAGCACCATCATGCAAACCATTTTACAAACGTAAAAATTGTACAAACTATTTTATAAAACAGCAAAGCATACTAATCTGAAATGGTACATACCCATAAATTATTTCACAAATCAAAATTATACGTAAAACCAAAATTGAAATCTTAATAGAAACCGAAACCCAAAAACTATTCTACAAATCTTCCACAAATGAAAATTGAAATCTTATATACAATTGAAATCAAGTTCTCTCATTGTAATTCCATAACTTTTTCTTTTGATTCAGAAACCACTCAGATCTAAATTTTTTCTATGAATGAATTTTTCTGGGTTTCAGTTTATTTTGGGTATGAATTATGATCTTCATCTTCTTCATTGTGGCTGACTTCAAAAAAATTGGTTTATTTTTTTAATAAATTTTATTTATTATGTGGCATACACATGGCATCCACCTTGACAGAATAAAATTACACCTAACCATTTCAAACTCCACATCAGCGCCACGTAGGCCATATCATTGACTTTGACTAATTAAATAAACGGAAATGACTAACGTGACATATTGTGTATAATTAAAGGACTATTTTGACACTTTTAAATTTGAAGGGATCAAACTGGATCTCGAAATAAAATTAAGGGACTAAAAAGAATATGTTGCCAAACAATTTCAACTATTAAAGTAAACATCAAATAACTTCTTTACCTGACAAAATAAAAGCGAATTATGTATTTAGAGTTCTTATCTTCTTCTTTTTTTTTTCAATCTTTTTATACATCTTTTTATTGGCTTTTTAAGATAAATATTTTTTTTAAGTTATGATTTGTTATTCTGTTTTTCATTTTAAATTATAAATTTTTATATCTTTTATTTGACTAATATGTTTACTTATTTTCGATTTGGAGTTTAGAAAATTTTCCATTTTTAGATTAAACCCTTAACTATTTTGTGTTGTGTCACTCCATTTGTTTTTTATGTTGTGTCACTCAAATCTTTTTTTCTCATTAGGTTATTGGATATTAGGTTTTTCTCAATACTAAATTTTTTAATTATGTTTTTCATTGGAATAAAAGTATTTAATGTAGTTGGATGAACATTTTCACTAAATATAATTTTTTAATTAAATATAACTTAAGATTACTTTTTATAAAAAATGTAAAAATTTAAAAATATTTTTTACAATTTAACAAAAATAAATAAAACACTAATTTTGTTTAAAATCTAATATATTTACCTTTAAATAATAATAATAATAATATGATTTTTAATTTTTGCACAATAATCATAAATAGCAAAGAAAATAGACAACAACAAAAAAATCCAAACATGCTTATGATTACTAGTGTTTTTTATTCCATATAACAAAGTGGATAACAAACACGTTATGCACGATATTGAGTACACACATAATTCACAACGACGCAGTACAACATAGAGATGCAGTCGAAGCTAGTCATACTGCATATTATTTTATTTATTCATATGATCATATCATAGTTTTATTTATACATATAATGTCCCTGCGTGTTGGAGAAAAGTGAGTTAACATCTTCGAGTGCACCAGCAGCGAAAATCATCCCTGCACCTCCCACTAAGTAAGTGCTCGTTGTTCTTGCAATGTTTGTTACAGTTTCCATCTGGGATGCATGGTCCCTTGAATGTGTCAGACAAATTCTCACAAGTTTTTGCCTCACACACCGCTATTTCTTCTGCATCAAGATACCAACACAACAAATATTAATTATGAAGTAATCATGGATAATATTGAGCTAAACTAAGGATTGATGATTACTTACGTGCAACAAAGAGAACGAGGAAGAGGAAGGACAAGGCAACGACTGAGTTCTTCTCCATGGCTTAATGAATGATATGAATATATAAACTTAATATAACTCACTTTAATAACACTTAATATGTTATGTGTGTGTTTGATATATATGTGAAGATCGGAAGAGAGATATATATAGCCTCTTGGTACTTGACTAGTAAGAGTTTTTACAGAGCAAGAAACCGCAAGAAACAGATACGTGGCAACATATTTTATCACCGAGTTTGAATTGTCATAGTGAGGAGTCAACAATGTTGGGGCGTTTTTATGTGGAGCTTATCAATAAAGTAAATGACAATATTGGACACAATTGCAACGAATATGGATCCTTTTTTTGTGTTGCCCTCTCTCCTTTTCTAATCTAATGGTTATGGTTGATGTTCTGGAGCCTTGCCCTTAAGGGTCAGGCCCAATCCATCATATTTGGCGAACAGGCCCAATAGGCACAATATAGCCGTTGAGCACAATATAGCCGTTGGGCATGTCCCCTCCACGCGCAGGGTGGTTCACGCGACCAACTGCCTCCCCGGATATAGCGGAAACAGTTAGAAAGACCACGCGCTTCACCCTCCATCTGGCAACACCTCATTGGTCGATCAAACACTTTGTTCGCCAACAATCTCCCTATAAAAATCCCTCGCTTGAGAGGGGCAGGTATCACAATTCATATACTTGATTTCTCTTACTTGCTCTCCCCTTTCTTTTGACCAAATACTTACTTTGGCATCAGAGTACCTTGCAGGTACCTCCACCCCTTTTCTCCTCTCCTACGAACATCAGCACTTGTCCTACACGAAGGCCGCGACGATCTCCTTCTGGTCCTCTCCGATCAGTGGCGCCGTCTGTGGGAAACTTCGCTTCCCCGTCTTTTTGAATCAAGATCCCTCATCTTTTCACCCAAAAGACCAAAGCTTTCATCTCTCCAAAATCCCAGATCGTCATGGCTTTCGTTAAGAGTGACGTCCAAGAACCTGTGGCCACCGCTGCCAATGTCGACAAAGATACTGTCGTCGGGAATACCCCATCCGAGAACATCCAGCGTAACCATGGACCGGCTTCCCCAAAGCCCGACGAATAAAGACCACGAGCACAAGCCGTGGAACTTTCCTTCGAACCCATTCCGGTTCCTCAAGGCGCTGATCCTACCACCGCGGCGCTCATCGCCTCTTTGAACAATTCCAATCGTTTCATCATCCAGCAGGGAGAAAAGATCAGTGCCCTCGAGCACGCCCTTCAAGAGCATCATACTTTGGAGACGCTGAATCTCTCCCCGCCTCCGCGAGTTCACTCAAAGCGGAGATGTGATAGTCCTTCCTCGGTCAAGGAACGTTCGAGATTAGGGAGCCCATCCCCCGACCGTGCTCGCCGACATCGTCATTCTCCTAGGAAAACTAGGCACTCCCCTGTTTCCAAAAGACATCGACATTCGGACAAATACGAGCATAGACATACCCGCGGACACTCTCCTCGCCGCAGTCAAAGCCGCGACCACAGTCTTTCTCCATCATTCTCTCACAGCTCTAGCAGTGATGACGAAGCTCAAGGCCCATTCACAAGGAACATTGTGGACACCCGGATCCCCCGCGGGTTAGAGAAACCTCCCACACTAGCAACGTACGATGGCACGTCAGATCCTCACAAGCACCTGGAGAACATCGAAGCTATGCTCCAGTACCACGGCGTCTCCGGAGCCATTCGGTGCAAAATATTTCCCATCACCTTGAGGAAAGGTGCGATGACATGGTTCAAAAGACTCCCTCGAGGATCCATCTCCTCCTGGCGCGACCTCAAAGGCCAATTCACCCGCCATTCCACAGCCTCCCGACGACATCCAAAGACAGAGGCAACGTTAGAAGCCATCATACAAGGCAGGGAAGAACCTCTGCGAGAGTACATTGAGAGATTTAATAAGGAGGCAGTGGAAGTCAGAACTTCTGATCACATGAAGAAGTACCTCCTCGAGAAAGGACTCCGACCGAAGAGCGACTTCCGCAAAGCTGTCGGGATCGAAGCTCCTCGAACGCTGATAGAGCTTCTCCACATGGCCAAAGATTATATCCGCTACGAGGAGAAAGAAGTCGCGTATCTTGCCCGGGACGCAAGAGATCGGGAAGCACCCCGAGCATCCAAAAAGGAGGAGCCAGAGCCATCCCGTAAAGGTAAGGAGAAGCGACGGGAGGAGCGTCCCCATGAAGGCAAAGGGCCAGCTGGCCGATTCAATGAATACACCGTGCTCACTACCTCACGTGAGCGTATTCTCTCCGACTGTATCAACACCGAATTCAAACAAGGAGGTGTCCGGTTCCCTAAACCAACCGCGTCCAAAGGAAACGTCGACAAAAGTAAATACTGTCGTTTCCACCGTAGCCACTGACACGTAACAGAAGATTGCGTGCACCTCAAGGATGCCATAGAGATCCTCATCAAAGAGGGTCATCTGAAGCAATACGTGAAGAAGGGAGAGTCCTCCCGACGAGACACGTCTGATCCCAAGAAAGAAGCAGAATCAACCCCCTCCAGTCCTTCCCTGCAAGTCACGATGTCCATCAGCCGACCAGAGGGCTTCCTCGTCCCTGATCACTTCGACCCGACTTCCCAGGAATCCATACACAGCACCTGGGAAGCCTTTCCTATGGCCATGGTTATCTCATGTGGGGGGTACCATGAGCTCACGATAGGATCCATCAAACGAAAGTTTGAACAGCTAATCGACAGCAGCCCCGACCAGTTGTACACGGTCGGCAAGGGCAAAGGATGGTCACAGCCGATCACGTTCTACAGAGAAGAACTCCCCGGAGGATCGCCGAACTCCCACATTCCTCTGCTGATCCGGGCCAAACTATCATCTACCGACGTGCAGAGAATCCTGGTCGACCAGGGCAGCTCCGTAGACATCATGTACTCCAGCCTATTCCGCGCGCTGAAGCTGAATAAATCTAATCTCTCCCCATACGTAGGATCTGATCTCCAAGGATTCAACAGAGCGACGGCCCGAACTTGGGGTTACGTGGAGATACCAGTCACGTTCGGCGAAGAAGAGGCATCACGGACAATCAAAACACAGTTCTTAGTCATTGATTGCCCTTCGCTCTATCAGTGCATCCTCGGCAGACCAGCTCTTGCCGAACTCGTTGTTGTCCCCTCGACGGTCCACCTCAAGCTCAAGTACTATACTGAGAAGGGACACGTCACAACTCTGCATGGTGACATCGAGGCTACTTGCAGATGCTTCGAGGCCGCGACAAAGGGGCAAAACCAGATCGCGACAACAGCAAAATCGGCAAAGCGCACCAGAGAAGGCGAGGTTCCAGCCGAAGACGGCCAGCCGGAGAAAAAGCCCACGCTTCCCGTACACACCATCAACCTCGACAGCAGGATCACTGAAGATGGAAACGAAGATCGGGACGGGGACAAAAAATTAGGAGTAACAAGCTCCCAGTCTCCTACACTTCTGCGACCAGTTCCAGACGGGAAATTTTAGATCATCACTTTCAGCAACAATCCCAACAGGGGGGTGAAGATAGGCGCTGGTCTCCCCGACGAGGTAAAGAAGGAGTTGAAGACATGTCTCGACGACAACGCCGATCTCTTCGCCTGGAGTGCAGCAGACATGCCCTGCCTTAATCCAGAAACTGCGTGCCACCACTTGACCATCAATCCAGCTGCCCGCGCCATTGCCCAACGACGAAGGAAACAATCTGAGGAAAAGGCACAGGCTGCCGAAAAACTTGTACAAGACCTTGTAGAGGCAAAATTTATTTCCGAGGCCAGGTATACGACCTGGCTCTCAAATATTGTACTTGTAAAGAAAAATAATGGAAAGTGGCGCATGTGCATTGACTACACTGATCTCAATCGGGCTTACCCAAAAGACGCTTACCCGCTACCGAGCATAGATAAACTCGTAGATAACTCCGTAGGATTCAAGCTCTTGTCCTTCATGGACGCTTATTCGGGATACAACCAAATCCCAATGGCAGACGAGGACAAGAGATACACGGCATTCATGACCTCCTCAGGGAATTATTACTATAACGTAATGCCCATTGGACTGAAGAATGCCGGGGCCACATACCAACGCATGATGAACAAAGTATTCCGATTAGAAATCGGCGATATGCTCGAAGTATATATGGATGATATGATCGTGAAATCCCAAGAGGAATCCGACCATACCACCCACTTGCGCAAGGTGTTCGACCAAGCTCGAAAATGTTAAATGCGTTTTAATCCAGAAAAATGCACCTTCGGTGTGCGAGCAGGAAAATTCCTCGGATTTTATCTCACCGAAAGAGGAATAGAAGCAAACCCAGACAAATGCCGAGCACTCGTGGAATTCCCCACGCCTCGGTCGAAGAAGGCGATACAATCCCTCAACGGGATGCTCACGTCCCTTGCTCGCTTCGTAAGCAAGTCCGCCCAGCATGCTCTGCCCTTTTTCAAATTACTCAGGAAGGAGGTAAATTTCGAGTGGACGGACGAGTGCGAGCAGGCCCTCGCCCATTTCAAACAAGCTCTTTCCGAACCACCAGTATTGTCCCGACCAGACCGCGGGGACTACTGACGGGCAGAAAGTGCAGCACTTATTCGAGAGACTACTGAAGGGCAGAAACCCATCTATTTCACCAGTAAAGCCCTACAAGGACCCGAAGTCAGGTACACGCAAATAGAACGAGTAGCCCTTGCTCTCATAATTGTCGCGAGGAGACTCAGATATTATTTCCTGGCACACACTATCGTCGTTAGGACCGACCAGCCAATCAGGCAGCTGTTAAGCCGACCAGATATGGCGGGCAGGATGCTAAGGTGGTCCCTTGAACTGGCCGAATTCGACATTCACTACAAAGGGAGGAAAGCCCTCAAGGCACAGGTTCTGGCCGACTTCGTGGCAGAAATGACTCCGGATTCGTCCTCTTCGGGACAGACACAGGAATGGGTCATTTACGTGGATGGCGCATCGAGCCCCTCGGGCAGCGGAGCAGGAATTATCCTCGAAAACGAGGAAGGGACCCTGATCAAAGTATCCCTGATCCTTTCTTTCAAAACATCCAACAATCAAGCCGAGTATGAAGCCTTCCTCGCAAGATTACGACTCGCCAAAGACGTCGGCGCGAAGAAAATAAAAATCTGCACTGATTCCTAACTCGTGGCGTCTTAAGTACGAGGAGAATTCCAAGCAAAGAACGACCAACTCGCCGAATACTTGGCCGTGGTGAAAGACAAAATGACGGAGTTTGAAGCAAGGGAAGTTCCGAACGTCCCGCACGAACAGAATACCCGAGCAGACATCCTCTCTAAACTAGCCAGCACCAGGAAAAAAGGTGGAAACAAATCCATCAAACAAGAGATACTGGCTAGCCCGAGCATTACAAAGCCCGACCTGCCAGATGTTAACGTCATCGGAGAACCCCATTGTTGGATGACCCCAGTGTACAATTATCTCACCAAAGGGGAACTTCCCGAAGACAGTAAGGAGGCCAGTGTGACTAAGTGACGAGCCTGCTCGTACGTACTAGTCGAAGACAAGTTATATCGACGAGGATTCTCTATCCCCCTGTTGAAATGTGTCGACGAGGCTCAGGTCCCCGAAATCTTACAAGAAATCCATGAGGGCATCAACGCACAACACCTAGGGGGGAGATCCCTTGCTCGAAAAGCTTTGCGCGCATGATATTACTGGCCGACCATGCAGAAGGACACCAAAGAACATATGAAAAAATGTGACCGTTGCCAGCGCCACGGGGACATGCATTTGGCACCTCCCAACGAGTTGAAGACCCTCTCCTCGCCGTGGCCCTTCGCCCGGTGGGGGATGGACATCCTAGGCCCCTTTACAATGGGATCTTATCAAAATAAATTCCTAATTGTGGCCGTTGACTATTTCACAAAATGGATTGAAGCCAAAGCGCTCGCCAAGATCACAACCTTCAACATACTGCGTTTCTACAAAAGAAACGTCCTCGCCAGATTCGGGGTACCCCAGGCCCTCGTGACCGACAACGGAACCCAATTCACAGACAGAAAATTCCAAGACTTCGTCACCAAATTGGGAATGAAACAACACTTTACTTCGGTCGAGCATCCCCAAACTAATGGGCAAGCGGAGGCCGCGAACAGAGTAATCCTGCGCGGATTGAAACGAAGGTTAGGCGAGGCCAAGAAAAGGTGGGTCGAGGAGCTCCACAACGTCCTTTGGGCGTACAGGACAACACCTCACTCCACCACCGGGGAAACCCCTTTCCGACTAGCATACGGAACAGAGGCGGTAATACCGGTGGAGATAAGGGAGCCCTCCAGAAGGACAGAAGCTCCCCTCGACAAAGAGATGAACGATGAGGCTCTACGCGAGGAGCTCGACTTGGTCGAAGAAATAAGATCAGGGGCTGCCCTCCGCGAGGCCGCACTGAAGCAACAAATAACACTGTGACATGACGCCAGAGTCATAAAGCGTGACTTCCCCGTAGGCAGTCTTGTCCTGCGCAGAAACCAGAAGGATTCCCGCGAAGGGAAACTGGCGGCGAACTGGGAAGGACCCTATAGGGTCAAGTCCAAAACGGGCACGAGAGCATATTACTTGGAAACACTAGACGAAAAACAACTTGCTCGACCATGGAATGCTGAAAAACTCAAGCAGTACTATAGCTAAGTCCTTAACCACGAGGATAGACAAGTCGTCGACAGAGTCACCCCAAAACGGGGAGATCTGCGCGACCATCGTATCGTGCCCTGGTGAAGAACGACACACATTACAATGCCGGCTAGCTTCTGCTCTTTGTACGAGCAGATCCTGCGCACAACGGGGATACCTCAATCGAGCTCCGCCGTTGCCACACCATTCAGGCAGGACACCCAGCTCGCGATGGGAACAGTCCAAGCCTATGAGACTAGTACCTCAAACGAGGTCCTAGCCTCATCATGGGCGGAACCACTCCGCCCTCCTCGGTAGGTTTTACACCTAACCGGGGACACACGCACACATATAAAAAAGAGCAAAGTCCATAACAAAACATTCACAATCCAAGTATATTAAAGTACCAGCCTTGACCAGATAATGTCATAAATACAAGAAAAAGGGGCAGCGTCCATACACAGAAATACAAATTAATAAGGGCACGCAGGCCCACAAAACATGGTAAAAACAACAGTCCTATCATACGACTTCACTTTCCTCTTCGGCAGGGACAACGTGGTCGTCTACCACTCTGCTGAACAAACCCATTCCATCCGTCTGGAGCTGCACGTTGGAGTTGAGGGCCACCATCTGCTCTTTAGCCGCATTGAAGCCAAACTCAGCTGCTTTTAGGTTATCTTCGCCAAGGACTCTGATCCTCCCGATCAAGTCAGTCCGTGACTTTAGAGACTTCTCATCATCGTTTTCATCCTGGGCAGCTGCAGTCAAGCCTTCCAACTCAGCAATCCTCGCCTGCAGTCTTTTCCTCTCCTCGTCAGCCTTGATCGCAGCTAACTTCAGCTGGGTCACCTCCGTCTGAAGCAACACTTTGGCCTCCTCGTGACCTTCAAACTGTTTTAAGTCATTGAACAGCTTGCTATTTTCCACCTCCAACTCGGCGATTCTGTTCTTGAAAGTCACAAGGTTCGCCCGAGTAGCCACTTCATCGTCGGAAAGGACAAGAACAGCTTCGAGGACCCTAAACATGCCTGCCGCATCCTGGCATAATTGTTTTCTCCTTGCTGTGGATTTGGCATTCAGAATGGCCATGACTTCAGAATCATGGACCTCTATCGAATCCCCTTCGGCGAACAAATCTCGACGAGCGTAGCAGGCGGGCAAGACAAAGTGGCCGACACCCGACACCCCCGGACCAGTAGCCATAGAACTCCCTGCAGTATCTCTCTTCCTCTTGAGGGAACCCTCCGGGGTCAGCAGCGTTGAGGCCTTCTCCGGGACGGGGGTAGGTCCTACAGCAAAACTCTCCACCACTGTCTGCTTAGGGCCCCCGGTCTTGGCACCTGTGGTCGTTTTCTTGTGAACCTTGGCCGCCTGCGACCTCATCAGACGCTCTCGCATGTCAGCCATCATACCTGCGAACACAACTTCATCAAGTCAGAACCAAAAGAATTTAAAGAAACAAAGCTAAACAACGGAGCATACCAAGCAAAGTCATAGCGTCGTCATCGTTATCACACTCAAGGAGAGCTTTGACATTAATATATCTAGCTGCTCGGGCAGGTCCATCCTGCCCGACCAACTGATTCCCATCCCGATCAACGACGAAGGCCGGAGTAAAGCTCTCCACATAAGCATTGAGGATCCTGTACGACTCCTTATCCGCCAGGCATAGCTGCTCATACTTCACCAGGAACTGGTCTGTTCGGCGTTTAAAATGGGTGTAAACCCATTCCAAAGGAAATATGGAGACCACACCATCCCTTTCCCGACCATCCACCATCACCCTCTCAATAGTCGAGATGCTCCTCTTCACCTCTTCGGTTATAGGCTTCACGATCAGAAACATGTCCTTAAAGTTGTGTATTGAATTAGAGTACGGCTAGAATAGCCTACTCTGTTGCTTAAACGATACCCAGCTCTTTTTCGACCCCGCCGTGCTCTGCTGAATTTGGAAGAGGCAGAAGAAGAGATCCGTGGACGCCCCGATGCTGAGGTAACGACATACTAACTCAAAAGCCTAGATAAAAGCCAAGGCGTTCGGGTGAAGCTGGGACGGGCACAAGGCCAGATGGGTGAACAAGGAGGATTGGAAGTCAGTGAAAGGGAGACGCATTTTGGCCTCCGTAAACGTAAATTCATACATAGGAAAGAGAAGTCCCGGGTACGAGGAACATATTCTATCGTACTCCCCAAGACGAAAGGCTTTCCAGGCCCGTGGAGCTCCCTCGTCGCGTCTCTCTAACAAGTCGAAGTCCCGAATCTCCTCCTCGGAGAAGGTTGATCGAAAAGACAAAGGCTCATGTCCAAGCCAGTCAAGGTCCCCTCCCGCGACCTTGATATTCGAGTAATCGACGGACACACTGGGCCCCTCTGGTACTTCCTGTGCGTCGGGCATAACTTCACCGCGGGGTTCAGCCATTTTCACCTGAAAAGCAGAGGAAGAGAAGTGAATTCGACATCCGCGATCAAATCCACCCTTCCACCACTAATCAAGTGAAAGGGCGTTAACGAATCCGAGGACAACCACGTGCTCGTGTAAATTACCTACCAAGAGCTAGGAGAGGTCTCCGCGACCAGAACTCGCAGGTGCACGTACGAGGACGCATGTTCGTACCAAAATCACGCCTAAACTCCGAACAGGCCTAATGCCCGACTACAAACTAAATTCTACACCTAACCAGATTCTACAAGGATCTACGCTATTAATTTCTACAAGATTCTAGAAATTCATAAAGTTCCTCATGTTCTTCATAAAGTTCATCATGTTCTTCATAAAATTTCCTGGAATTCATGTGTTCATCGAAGAACACATGAAGTTCAACCGAAAAATATGAACTTCAACTGGAACACCTATAAAAATATGCAGAAAGGAAGAGCAAACATACAAGTAAAAGAAGAAGTTGACGGTGGTGAAGAGAAGCTCCGGCGAAGACTAATTGCAGAGCAAACGAGAGCAAAGAGTGAGAAAACTTCTGAAATTATGAAAATGAAACCTTCCCCCACCTTTTTATAACCGTTTGATCGTGGGGAATCGTGAAGGTCATCATAGCCTATACGCCCCTAGGACTGACAAAGGCCATAAATGCTCACCACGTGTCACAAAAACTCTTCGCTGGTTCAGCGCAGAAAATACACTAACACTTGGCCCCTGCGAGCAAGTCTCTTCGTCAAAGTGAACACATCTGGGCAGAGATGATCGTCAAAAACTCCTATTCCTCCGAGGACACTATAACCCTGATCGACGTTTCGCGCTAATGTCCGACGGCCACATCTGGTCGGGCGAAAGGACCATTCCAAGCGAGCATCCACCTTCCCGACAGTATGGTCGAAATCGCAGCTGCCTAAAAGTCATTACTCTCCAACAGAGCAACGACTTGGGGGGCTCCTGTTCTGGACCAGGCAAGGCTACTTGCCCTTAAGGGCCAGGCCCAATCCATCATATTTGGCGAACAGGCCCAATAGGCACAATATAGCCGTTGGGCACAATATAGCCGTTGGGCATGTCCCCTCCACGCGCAGGGTGGTTCACGCGACCAACTGCCTCCCCGGATATAGCGGAAACAGTTAGAAAGACCACGCGCTTCACCCTCCATCTGGCAACACCTCATTGGTCGATCAGGCACTTTGTTCGCCAACAATCTCCCTATAAAAACCCCTCGCTTAAGAGGGGCAGGTATCACAATTCATATACTTGATTTCTCTTACTTGCTCTCCCCTTTCTTTTGACCAAATACTTACTTTGGCATCGGAGTACCTTGCAGGTACCTCCACCCCTTTTCTCCTCTCCTACGAACATCAACACTTGTCCTACACGAAGGCCGCGACGATCTCCTTCTGGTCCTCTCCGATCAGTTGATATTGGAGCTGAATAGAAATATGAGAGAAAGTGCAGAAGAGGATCCAAATCCAATTGCAACATAGTAGTTTATTTTATTTTTTACTAATGAACACAATGTTTCGAATGAATTTTGGTTTTTTATTTTTGAAAACTATTTTATTGATTAATTTTTAAAAATTATTTAAAAAATAAAATAAAATATGTTTAATAATATTTTTATTTTTGAAAATTATTTTAAAGATGAAAAAATAAAAATAATGAAACTTGTTTGATAGCTTTAATTTTAAAATACATTTTAAAAGTTAAAAAAAAACTTGTTTATTCATATTTCAGTTTTTAATTTAGATATATTTCTGTGTCAAAAAAACAATGAGAGAAATAAAGCTGAATGAGGGAAGGCGCATCCAAGACCTTTACAATGATTATTGGTTCTTTCAACATTAGAGGGGGAGGCATTAATGCCAAAAGAAAAAGAATTTCTCATATTATTTTTAGTGGTAAAGCCGACATGTTTTTGCTCCAAGAAACCAAGATTCGGAAGATGTCGGATTTGAAGGCGAAAAGTTTTTGGAGGCATGAGATGGTGGGGTATTCTTACACCAATTCGGAGGGTGCATCGGGGGGTTTGTTGATTTTGTGGAAAGTACGGGCCGTGGAAGTTCTTGGTGGTTTTAAAGGTGATGGTTTCTTGGGAGTCATGGTTAGTTGGAAACATAATATTTTTTATATTGTCAACAGTTATTATCCTTGCACTTTGACTTTGAAAAGAACTTTATGGGGTAATTTGTTGGAGTTGAAGAATAGATTTTCGGATGGGGCGTGGTTGTTCGGAGGAGACTTTAATACGGTCAAAAGTATTAACGAGCGGAGGGGGAGAACCATGTATAGCCCAAGTTCGGAAGGTCGTGAGTTTGAATCTTTCATAAAGGATAGCAAAATGGTGGATTTGCCTTGTAAAGGGAAAAAGTTTAGTTGGTATGGAGGAAGGGGTATAGCCAAAAGTAGGATTGATCGATTCCTTGTGGATGAGTTTATCATTGACAATTGGGGGGCGGTGGGTCAATTGATTGGTGATAGGGATATTTCGGATCATTGCCCGATTTGGCTTGTGGTGGATAAATCAGATTGGGGACCTAAGCCTTTCATGGTTAATAATGAATGGTTCTCTCATAAAGATTTTATTCCTTTTGTAGAAAAGGAATGGAAGAATCTTGTGATGGAAGGAAGAAGCGAGTATGTTCTTAAAGAAAAGGATAGACTCCTAAAAGGTAGGTTAAAATGGTGGAATGTTAATGTGTTCGGGAAGATTGATTTGGAGATTGAGGAGGAAGTGAGGGTGATAAATGAAGGGGATGACGAGGTAATGGAGAGTGGCGGCTTCTTGGGAGACAATTTTTGGGCTAATAAAAAGAAGGTTTGTAGTAGGTTTTGGTTGAAACTTAATATCAAAGAAAACATGATCATCCAAAAATCTAGAATAAAGTGGCTTAACGATGGTGATACTAATAGCAAGTTTTTCCATAGGGCTTTGAAGGAGAGAAGGAGGCGTAACCACATCGGGCATTTAGTGTCGGAAAGAGGCATTATTGAAAAAGTTGAGGAAGTGAAGGAGGAGGTTCATCTTCATTTTGAATCCAAGTTTTTGGAACCGGATTTCGATAAACCGGTTCTTGTAGGAACATCGATTAAGGAGATTAGTCCCTTGGATAGTGCTTCTCTTGAAGCGCCTTTTTCGGAGGATGAATTTAAAGAAGCGGTTTGGGGTTGTGAGGGTTCAAAGAGTCCGGGGCCGGATGGTTTTTCCTTTTTTTTCATAAAAAAGTGTTGGTTTTTCATGAAGGAAGATTTTGTGAGGTGTTTCCAAGGTTTTCATTCCGGAGCAATTTTGTCTAAATCAATCACTTCCTCCTTTTTTGACTCTTATTCCTAAATCTTCTAACCCTTTGGGATTGGACGATTATAGACCCATTTGTCTTGTCGGATGTGTGTACAAACCTATTGCAAAACTTTTGGCGGCAAGGGTAAAGAAGATTTTGCACTTGGTTATTTCCTAAAACCAAAGTGCTTTTGTGCCGGGTAGACAACTCCTTGACGGGGTTCTTGTGGCCAACGAAATGGTGGATTTAGCTAATAAAGAGGGAAAGAGTTGCTTTCTTTTCAAGGTTGATTTTGAAAAAGCGTATGACAAGGATAGTTGGAGCTTTCTTAGATTCATGTTAAGGAGGATGGGGTTTGGTGTTATTTGGATTAAATGGATGGAAGCTTTGATTTTTAAAAGTAACATGTCCGTTTTGGTTAATGGAAGTCCTACAAAAGAGTTTACGGTAGAAAGGGGTTTGAGACAAGGAGATCCTCTTTCTCCTTTTCTCTTTGTGCTAATTATGGAAGGTTTAAGAAGCATGGTTAGCAAGTCGGTGGAGAATGGCAATTTTGAGGGATTCAATTTTAATGGCAAGTGTTTCGTTGATATTCTTCAATTTGCGGATGACACGTTATTGGTTGGCGATGGTAGTTGGAAGCACTTGTGGGCAATCAAAGCGGTTTTGAGAGGTTTCGAACTTGTTTCGGGTTTGGGGATCAATTTCTTCAAAAGCAAGCTTATTGGTATCAACATTAATCCTCGTTTTATGGATGTGGCAACCTCATTTTTATCTTGTAGGAGAGAGGAGAACAAATTTACATTCCTTGGTATTCCGGTTGGTTTTGAATCTAATTGTGAGTCTTTGTGGGAAAGTTTGTTGGTGAAGTTGAAAAGGAAACTTTCTAGTTGGACAAATCGTTTGCTTAGCTACGGAGGGAGACTTACGCTTTTGAAATCGGTTCTATCTAGCCTTCCGATTTTTCCCTCTCCTTTTACAAGGCTCCAGCGAAGATTATCAAAGAGATCACTAGACTCCAAAGTAACTTCCTTTGGGGTGGAGTGGAGGGGAAGAGAAAAATCCATTGGGTTAGTTGGAAGAAGGTTTGCTATCCGATTGAAAAAGGGGGGTTGGGTTTGAGAAGAATAGATGATTTTAATGTTGCTCTTTTCAACAAGTAGAGGTGGAGGATTTTGGTTGAATCCAAGGCTCTTTGGTACAATGTTTTAAAGGCCCGTTATGGTGACATCAATTTGATGGTTACCGGCTCTAGAATTTTTTTAATAAAAGTTTCAAAAAGTGAATCCTTTTGGTGGAAGAATTTGATCGATTTATCTAAACGTTTTTCGGAAGATTATTTTGCATCAAATTGTAGATTCAAAATTGGCAATGGTTTCATGTCTCTTTTTGGCATCCTATTTGGTTGGGAGGCTCTTGCTTGAAAGATGATTTTCCTCTTTTTTTCTCCCTCTCGGGCTTTAAGAATGTTGCGGTGACATGTATGGGAGGTTGGGTGGGATCATATTGGGTTTGGGGGGATTTTGGAGTGGATTCCAATCACTCGGAGGAGGCTGCGCAGCAGCTGTTAGCACTACATCAGTTGTTGTCCAGGGACAGACCAGCTGCTGGCGCAGCTGCTGCTGTCAAGTGGGAGCCAGAATCAGACAGGAAGTACTCGGTGGCGAGCTGTGTCGACATCATTAATAGATCCCGGGTGCCATTGGGGCCGAATAATTTATTTGATGATGCTTTAAGAAAGGTTTGGAAATTGAAAGTTCCTGAAAAGTCAAAAAAAATTTCTTGGAGAGTTTTTATTAATTACCTTCCCACTAAAATTGCTCTTAGTAAAAGGGGGTGCTTATCTCATCTCGGAGTTGATTGTGTTTTATGCTTGAACGGTGATGAAACGGTGGATCATCTTTTCTTACATTATTGTGTTTCCAAGTTGGTGTGGGCGGAGATGGCAGTTTGGATTGGTTTTGAAGGTTTTGAGGCGGTTAGTGTCAAAGAGAGCTTCTTGAAGTAGACTATATTTTGTAAATCGAATAGAGTGAGGAAAGGTGTGGAAGGGACCATTTGGGTGGCTATTGCTTGGAGCATTTGGAATTTGAGAAATAGCATTATTTTTCAAAACGCTTCTTGGAATGTTTTCGACTCGGTTTGGAACATCAAGGCTTTAATTTGGAGATGGTCTATCATCGGGAATATTACTCGATCCAATTGCAACTTTTACGAATTTTGCAAATTTCCTTTGTATTATTTATCATAAGAGCCAATTGGTTTGTAATCTTCTTTTCGGGTTTTGACTCAATTTTTGTAAGTGGTCTTGAGAACTTATTGTTCTCGCTTATCAATACATCTTGCTTATAAAAAAAAATCAAAATATTTAAAATATAATATTTATTATTAAATATAAATATAAATCTCATAATATATTTTAAGAATTTTTACTAATGAAAACGAGATGTTTCGAATTAATTTTGAATTTTAATTTTTAAAACCTATTCTATGGTTTAATTTTAAAACAAAATAAAACAAAATATGTTTAATAATTTTATTTTTGAAAATAATTTTAAATATGAAAAAATAAAAAATAAAACTTACTTGATAGATTTAATTTTAAAATAAATTTTAAAAATTAATTAAACAAAAAAGAAAAACTTGTTTATTCATATTTCAGTTTTTAATTTAGGTATAATTCTGTGTCAAAAAAAATTAAATCAAAATATTTATAATATAATATTTATTATTAAATTTAAATATAAAATTCATGATATATTTTAAGAATACTTAACATTTTTGAATCAGTTATATTTATATATGCAGATTGGATATTAAAATAACCATATTAACATCTAATATGCTCTATATGACACTGAATTTTTTTCTCTCTCTCTCTCTCTCTGATGCCCTAATCTGAACCGATGGTACAATGAAGGCGGGGGCGGCCGAAATCGACGGTGCCTCCCTCACCGGAGTCTCAATCGGTGCTGGTAGATCAGGTAGAAGAGCCGCGAGTGGAGAACGATGATGAAACTGCTGTTAAGATTTTGGAAGTTGAAGACAACACTGTGAAAACCCAAACCCTAATGAAGAATGAGAAATTGATAACGGAGGAACGTACATTGTAGGTGGATGTGATTAGTGATAATCGGAACCCTGCAATGGAATATGTGGCGCCAACAATGGTGAATGGAGTCATTGAAGTTGAAATCGAGCATGAGGATATTGAATCTGAATTGCGATTTTGGGATAATGCCATGATACTCTATGCGGTTGGAGGTGAGTTTAGTATGAATTCTCTGAAGACTTTCATTCAGAAGATGTGGAATTTTGTGAAATCTCTTGATTTGTACTTTCATGACGAAGGATATTTTCTGATCAGATTCAATTCACATGAAGATAGGGAGATGGTGACGATGAAGGGTCCCTACACTGTTAGAAATTTGCCAGTGATTCTTAAAGAGTGGAAACCAGAATTTGACCTAAAGAAAGACTTGTCGAGAACCCTCCCAATTTGGGTTAAGCTTCCACAATTACCACTACATCTATTGGGTGTCAAGAGTCTGAGTAAAATTGGCAGTGTGGTTGGAAGGCCAATTGTGACAGATGAATGTACTGCTAGCAAACTGCGAGTTTCATATGCTAGGTTATTGATTGAAGTGGATATCACACAGCCCCTGGTGAAGGAAATAGCAATCAAGAATATTCAAGGTAATGTGATGATGCAAGAGGTGGAATATGAATGGAGGCCAAAGTATTGTGATAAATGCCAGAAGTTGGGGCATAACTGTGGAGATAAGAAGCAGATTCAACAATGAAGCCCTAAGCAAAAACCACCTGAACCAGTCAAGCAAATGGAGTCCCTACCATCCACATCAAATGCAATTTAAGCCAATTCTGCTGAACACGAGGAACCCTGGACAACTGTGAAAAGCTCTGCTAGAGATAAAGGTAAGTCTCAAATTGGATCTGCAAGTGTTGTGAACTATAATAATGGATTTGAGGTCTTAGAGGTTTTGAATGATCCTCTAATACCTATAAATCTTGACCCATGCTAGCTTCTTGGAACATAAGGGGCCTTAACAAAGTAGGGAAGATGAGGGAGATTAGGTCCCATCTCCAAGAGCTTAACCCTACTATCATAGTACTTATTGAAACTAGGTTTAAAGAGAATAAAGCTAAGAGAATTAGAGAAAAAATGAATATGGTAGATAACTGGCTGGATAACTATAAAGACCATAGTAATGGTAGACTTTGGATTCATTAAGGTGGATGTGAAGTATGTACAGAGTTCTAGTCAATATGTGCACTGTGGTGTTCATGATAAGTCAGGAGCTCTACTTTATTGGTTAACAGCTGTCTATGCTCATAATCAACTAGATAAAAGAAGGATCCTTTGGAAAGAAATTGAGTATCTGTATGGTAATCTACAAGGGCCCTGGTGTATAGTTGGAGATTTTAATAATGTGGCTAAGCATCAAGATAGGGAAGGAGGAAAGATTGTGACAGAGAAAGAATATGAAGACCTCCCAGCCATGATGAGTATTATTGGTCTTAGTGAAATGGATAGCATAGGGGAGTATTATACTTGGTCGAATAAACATGAAGTGGGCACCATTTATTCAAGAATTGATAGGGTTCTTGGAAACTCTGATTGGTTTATCTATTTCATGGACAATACTTTGAAAATTCTTCCCCCTCATGTCTCAGATCATGCTTTGCTTCTTATTGCTAATAAAGATAGTAATAGCAGGAGGAAAAAACATTTTAGATTTAGTAATTGCTTGATTGATGTCATACCCTAAATTTTGACACTAAGATTTCCCATCATTGTGCAAATCATCATCATAATATGGATGAACCATTAGTCTCCCCAAAGATGGGTAAGCCTTCACTATAATCAGAATTAGGGTTTCAAGCCCTCTCTGAGCCTTGGACAAAGTATCAATCAAGAATTGACATAATCTTCAACTTGTCTAACTTCTCAAACATCCACAATGGATCAAGAGGACTCCCACAGCAAGGATTAATCACAAGGCTGCAACATTCTGAGTGGATCAAGGCTCAAGATCGCCAGTGTCACCAAATTAGGGTTTTGGTCGACCAGGGCCTCCAGATGGGAATTTTCCTCTGGGCATGAGCCAATGATTCAAGGCATAACCTAACATACTCCATGGAACCTCATGGACCCAATCATCAAGTCAATTTAACCTCAGGGGATGCATTCACCAAAAATCGGGAATTAGGGTTTCTTGACCTAATTCACCCCTAAGTTGACTTTTGGGACAAAACATGAGCCAAGACCTAAAGAGAGGATTTGAGGGTCTCTAATAAGCTACATTGATCCATTTGCAACAATGGATTGATCCAAGAAGCTTGATTACTAAGTTTCAGTTTCATCTGAATCACAATTAGGGTTTTGAGGAAAAAGTCAATTGTGCCTTTGACTTTTGACCAAGACATGCTCCCAAACCTTGGGACATGATTTAATACACCCTATAACACCTATGAAACCAATCCATCAAGTTTGATTTTGGTCAAGGACTTGATTTCATAGAGGATCGCACAGTTTGGAATTCATCTGACAAAAAGTCAACTGTGCACAAAAGTCAACTTTGACTTTTTGAGATTTTTCACAATTATGGTTCTTTAACCCTAAATAGATGTTAATGTGTGATTGGAATCATCATTCATCAAGAAAAATCAAGAAAAGTGGGATAACTTGTAAAAGGGGTAACCATAAAAACTTAGAAAATTTTCTAAGTTATGGAACAAAGTGGCTAGGGTACCAACTTTGGAGGATCATAACTCCTAAACCACAAGGCCATTTTTCCCCATCTAAAGCTGGATTTGTAGCTCTCATGGAACTCTACAAAAGCTTCAAACATAACTTATTCCAATTCCTCATGGATTTTAAGTTATGGAATTATCAAAATCACAAAAAGTGAACATGTCACTTTTTTCCAACACTTAGTGAAATTTTCACTAAAGTCAGAATCTGTCTTACTTTTTTCCAAGTGTAAGGGCATTTTTCACTTGGATCCAAAAAGTATCAAAACCAATTATGATCAAACAGTTGTTCTATCATATGAGGGCTTTCCAAAATGGCCAAGAACTCCATCAAATTCCACTTGAGTCATGAGATATGACAATGGCAACATGCCTTGCTGAAAACTGTCAAAGCAAGGCAGATTTGTGCATTTTGCTCGATTTTCCAAATTTGTGTAAATGACAAACACACTTATCCATCTGAACACCACAAGGGGAGACCAAGGAGGAACCAACTCTGATCTCAAGCCTCCCAAGTCCTTGGAACTAAAAATAGCATGCCAAACCTAAAAATCCCTAAAGAGGGGACAAGACTCCAATTTTGTTTTGAAGCATTCAATGGATGCACCAAGGTGGCATGGACTGAGCCATTTCCAACTGAATTCAATCAAGACTTATCCAAGACCAAGGGAACCAGCAGCCTGTGCCATAACCTCTAGTCAATGGCTAGAGGAGACTTGGATTCTCATTGATCAACATTGGCCAAACCTATGCAGCAATTGCCATTCACCATTCCTTGCAAAACAAAATTGCTCTACTATAAATAGAGCTCATTTGTGATCAATTTGAGTACACCAAATCCATCAAACAGATGCTTTCCTCAAAATCTCCTTCACTCCAAAATTGCCTTCCAAAGCAAGTCACTATCGGGTTTTGAGTTTGAGAGCTATTCCAACCAAACCAATCACACACACACCTCATAAACATCATATAGAGGTGATCCAAACACTCACATAACATCTGGAACACCGGATTCTCAAAATCACCAGCCATCTGCACAAGCCTTTGACAGATTTACAGTTGAGGTGCCAAATCAAGTTCCAGCTCAATTCGATCCACTCCAAGCACCCCAGACACACTCCACAGCACCTAGGGAAACTGTCCATATCCTTGGAACCAAGTTGTAAAACCTCTAACACAAAACACGATCACCAGTTGCAAGAGGTAAGAATGAGCTCTTCTAACTCTATGATCCATGCAATTTTTGCTGCACAATAATTTGGCCATATGTTCATAATTATGCATAGAGTGTTTACCCTCAATCAATTATTTTGTTTGAATCGTGTATGGAATTTTTGAGCCTTCATGCAAGTTTTAGGGTTCTTGAGGTTTCTCTTTGATTTCTTGTTCCATGCGTAAAATAAATGAAATTAAAGACCATAGACATGATCGTGAGGTGAAAACGAGTAGATTGATATGTAGATTGCATGTTATCATCAAGTATTCAGTGAGATTGGATAGAAAACGCAAATCTGCAGAAACAGAGGGTGGCGCGTGTTCTTGCCATGTTCTTGGCCCCCTTTTTGAAAATTCAAATATTTGAATTTTGTGATTTTATTTAATTGATTCAAAAATTAATTCCTCTCTGAATTTTAATGATTTTGAGTTGATTCTTTTTTTAATAATTCACAAAAATGTTAAAATATTTTATTTTCCCAAAAAATCCCAAAAATATTATTTATTTCATATACTTGATATTTTTGTAAAGAATTAATATTTTAATTGTTTTTTGACATTTAAAATATTTTCTCCCTCTTGATTTTTCAAATTTTAGTGATTTCCAATCATTTTAAGGATAGAAACATAATTTTTGAAACATTAATCCAAGATCACAATTTGTTTCCACACATGTTTAACAATTTTGATCATTTTAATTGAATTTTTATTCAATTAAAATACATTTTGAAAACCAATTAGGGTTTTTGATTAATTCAACCCTCATCAAACTTTTTCAAACATTTTGGGCCTCTAATAGAGTGTAAGACTCAATCCCTCTTAGAAACCAAAATAATTTGGGCCTCAGTGTATTGTATAAGTCCCGATATCGTCAAAAGGTTCGACATGATCGTCGCCTTTTTAACAAAAATCTTTGGGCTTCTTCTGGAGCTATAAGACCCATCTCTATTCATTTTCAAACTCTTTGGGCCTCTAATAGAGTGTAAGACCCAACCCATTTTTGAAACCAAAATATTTGGGCCTCAGTCATTGTATAAGACCCATTGTGCTTTCAAAAACCTCGGCGCGATCGCCAATTCAAAACAACAAATCATTTGGGCCTACCCTCGTGTTATAAGCCCCATTATTTTTCTTTAAACACCTTTGGGCCTCTTGAGAGAGTGTAAGACCCATCCCTATGTACAGAAAACCTTTTTGGGCCTCAGTCACTTGTATAAGTCCCTGTACTAATTCAATAGTGCAATCACTGATAAAACCTTGGGCCTCTCCTTGAGCTGTAAGCCCCAACAATCTTTTCAAAGAACTTTCTCCTTTGATTTTGAATATAATATTATTATCAAAGCTTTCTTTGTTGAGCAAACTAACAAAACAGCATGGAATATATATATAACTGTATTGTGGGGCTGCTCACTATAAGTCTTCTTTCACAAACTTTTATATACTTGTCAAATATCAACTATGTAATACTAGTATAGTTATTTAGAGTTTTCACCGGCAACTGCGTCTAGCACTAGGTAAAGCCCTGTTGGTCACTCTTTACAAACAAAACTAGATCCCCATAGGATTACCAGACACAGTCTTCCCTCCTCTTGGGGTTAAACAATATAGAGACGTGAAAGGCAGCATTCTCAGTGAACCCTTTCTTAGACTGTCACCCTTAGAAATCGTCAAAGAGACTATACTCCCCAGAGATGATCTTTTCTCCGTGAATGGCATCTCTTGAGTTTCTTCCAAATTCTCGGACTTTCCTGGCTTGATCTATTATCGGTGAATGGCATGTCTTGAACTTCTCGGGGTTTGGGGACCCACAGGCATCTTAAAAGTATCCCCGCCTCCTCTTGGGCATTGTACAAGGACCTGTCGACTTCTTAAAAGCTATTATGCCTTCTCTTGGGCTTAGTACAAGGACCCAGAGACCTCTACAGGTATAGAAACAGAACCTAGTCATCAATTTGCTAGAGCTGTCTTTCTGAGTGAAGTGTCAGGCCTGTTATGGGTTGACCTTCATCCCTTAACATACCAGCCTTCTCTTAGGCATTATGCAATGATCATTCACTACCTGAGAATCGATTTCTCAAAATACCAGTAGACTTGGACAGTCTCAATACCCTTTGGATTTCCCGTCTCCTTAAAGAATAGGAAATAACCCTGATCCTCTGATCAATCCCAAAGCACAACAATACCTTTAATCGTTCCCTTCATAAGAACTGATTTTCTCTTTTATCCAATGTACTGGACCTATCACTAAACTGAAACAGTCACCAGCACAATAGCCTCCTCTTGGGCTTTGTACAATGATTCTCCCCAGTGGAGCTAACCTTTTCACACTCTCTTGTTGAGTATAAAAGACTCTCTTGTTGAGTCAACCACTTTTAGCCTCCATCTCGGGCTTCGTACGAGATAGAAATCACTCTCTTATTGAGTATAAAAGACTCTTTTGTTAAGTCAGTCTCCTTTCAGCCTCTATCTCGGGCTTCGTACGAGACAGAAAAACACTCTCTTGTTGAGTATAAAAGACTCTCTTGTTGAGTCACTTCCTTATTAGCCTCCATCTCGGGCTTCGTACGGGATACAAAATCACTCTCTTGTTGAGTCAAACCTTTTTAGCCTCCATCTCGGGCTTCGTACGAGATACTAAAACGCTCTCTTATTGAATATAAAAGACTCTCTTGTTGAGTCAAACCTTTTTAGCCTCCATCTCGGGTTTCGTACAAGATACAAAAACACTCTCTTGTTGAGTATAAAAGACTCTCTTGTTGAGTCAATCACCTTTCAGCCTCCGTCTTAGGCATTGTACAAGACACATATAAAAGCACTCTCTTGTTGAGTCAGTCACTTGTTAGCACTCTCTTGTTGAGTCAACCCCTTTTAGCCTCTCTCTCGGGCTTCGTACGAGACACAAAAAAACACCCTCTTGTTGGGTCGATAGCCTCCTCTTAGGCTTTGTATAAGAAAACCCCCGTTGAGTCAATCAACCTGTTAGCATCAAAATATGTGCCTCGTTCATAATATACAAACATCAATAACTCCTTTTCCTTCATCTAATTGTTGTAAGCGGCAAGCCTCTGGATTATTTACATCCACGCCACTGTCCCTCTTTTAGCATGAGAAATTCCTAAGGAAAGATGGCATTTCTCTAAACTGAGTTAAAGTCTTCTCCTTCAGGTTAAAAATCCCCTATAAAGGAAATTATGGCATTGCTGGATTCATATATCCCTGTTAAAGTAATTCTCCTTTATAATCAATCACCCAACAGTTGTGACAAACAGACCCCTTTTAGAGATGACAAATTCTCTCTCATCAATAAACCCTTTAGCTTCACATCTTGGGCTTCAAACAAGATACAAATAAACCCTTCAGCTTCACATATTGGGCTTTGAACAAGATACAAACCACATTTAGCTTCACGTCTTGGGCTTTGAACAAGACACCAAAACAACCTTTTTCCTCCCATAGAATAGGAGGAACTACGATCGCTCTGATTTCCCTGTTTTGTTAAACGGGAATACTTAGGCATAAGATTGAAAAAATCTTAGCGAGCATACTAATTAAAAACCCAAAATCCCGTACCTTCATACATCAATCGAAAAGCATCAGTCCTAACATCTTACCAATAGCCTAGACACTGTTTTTAACAAAAAACCTAAGAGAGACCCACAATCTTAATAGCATCTGAAAACCAACAGTCCTCTGTTTAAACTTAATTTGCAAGCAGGGTTAATTGGAGACATCTATTTCCCTTCCTTTATCAGCTACAATAGGATAAAAAATGAATCAAACTGTAGTACCCCAAAGCGATAGTGCTTCGCAACCACGCAAAAATCCGCGCTACAGAAAAATGGCGACTCTGCTGGGGATTCATTGTCTGTATAGGATCATAAGACTAGAGGTCTAGGATGATTAAGACAAATATATATACTACTTTTCCTAATTGATATCTGTGTTTATTTTTCTGCTAATGGGAATGCGTGTGATGCCGCATGTGGAAAGATTGAGTATACACCTAAGATAGGTGATGGCAATGCGGATAATCTTGCGGGGAGTAAATCCCAGTTAAGAGCCTTCGATCGACCATCAAACTCAGTGGAGACTCCCTTTGCAGATGCATTGCCTATACAACTTCTGTTGTTGAAAGTAGTGTGGTCGTCTGGGTTATCTGAGAAGCTGAGGTTTTTAGTAGACTTAAGCCATTTTGTAGTGCGGAAGCTATCAGAAATAGTTGTCATGCGATACTATCCTCATCTGAGATCACTCTAGGATACATCAGTTCACTGGCGATCCGCTTGCTGTTGTTATCCCAGAGGGGTCAATGATTTTGCAAACAGGTACAAAAAATCACCAGTATAAACCTTTAGGGGGGGGGGGTAGAGCCTTGACTTCATGACACCGATCCTTTGACCCCATGTTTTTTCTATGTTTTTGTGTGCTGCATTCAGGCATTCATTTAAAAAAACATTAAAACAAAAAAAAATCTTCTCTTCTAGTCTATCTTTTTAAAATTAAACTAAGACAATGATTGCAAATGTCAGAGAAAGGAGATTGCGCTAATGCATTTTGGTAGAAGGAAAACTCATAAGTACACCTTCAAGGTTCCAAAGTTAGAGGATTTAAGAGGTTTGGCGAGAATGATCACCAACCATGAGGCTTTCAGAGCCAAGTATGGAGGGCTGCTGTCTTTATTAAGGGTCCATGTAATTGAAGGAATCCTGTCCACACTAATCCAGTTCTACGATCCGGTCTATCACTGTTTCACATTCCCGGATTATCAGCTTGCACCAATGCTGGAGGAGTATTCTCACCTGACTGATTTACATATTACTGATCAAGCTCCCTTTTCTGGACTGGAAGAAATTCCAAAGGATCAAACCATTGCAAGAGCAATTTATTAGGACGAGTCAGAAGTCAGGACTCACATGACCACTAAGGGTGGCATCCAAGGTTTGCCAGCCCAGTTCTTGACAAAGAAAGCCATGTACTTTGCTAGTATAAGGAACGTGGCCGCTTTCGAGAGCATCTTTGTTTTGCTCACCTACGGGTTATTTTTGTTTTCCAACATCGATAACTTTGTAGATATAAATGGCATTAAGATTTTTCTGATTGGAAACCCCGTACCGACCTTACTCGCAGATGCGTATCATTCGGTACACTTAAGGAATTTATACAGCAGAGGAATGATCACATTTGTGTACCCCTGCTATACAAATGGTTCACTTCCCACTTACCCAAGTCTGCTGCATTTTGGGATCAAAAGAATAATTTACGTTGGTCGAAGAGAATCATGTCTCTTACCAACTCTGACATCGATTAGTATAATCGAATCTACGACGGGATCAGGATCATTGACCGTTGTGGAAATTTCCCAAATGTACCACTTATAGGAACTAAGGGAGGAATCAACTATCATCCGGTGTTAGTTCGTCGTCAATTTGGATACCCGATGAGGCATGTCCCGCGTAATGCTCATCTGGAAGGTCTTTTCTTCAAGGAAGGAGAAAATGACAGGGCACTAAAGACGGAAATAGTGCACACTTGGAAACACGTTCATAGGAAAGGACGAGAGTGTAGCGGGAAAATTTGTGAGTATAAGCTATTGATTAACTTAACTCAAAAGTAAGCAAGAGTCACCACCGCACTTTTATTTTATCCACGAAGGGAAAGGAAAAAGAGCGAACAAAACCTAAAGAGTTCTAAAACAACAAGAACAAACAGAGAATGGGTAAGGGGGGTTGGTTACACAATGGGAAGGTGTTAGCACCCAAAACGTCTATAGTACTCTATAAGAGCCCTTTGAAATATCTACCGCTTTTTGGTCTGAAAATGGTTTGCTTGTAAAGAGATTGAGGAGATGAGAGGAGAATTATTTTTTAAGATTTTTTTTGTTTGGAGAGACTTATCGCCTCATGCCTACGTACCCACGATGTGCAATGTAGGATCAAAACCCTGTAGTTCGTGGTACAAAGAACAAAAATTTGTTTGTTTTGGTTAATTTTAAGTGTAAAGACAAATCGTCATTTCTAAACGAATAATTCTGCTTAAAGAAATGAATCATGTCTAAACTTATGAAAAAGTTTAAAAGAAAAAGTGCACAAAGCACAAAAAAGATTTGATGAGTTTTTTGTATTTTTTATGTTTTTATGAAATGGTCAAAGTATGATTAAGATGGATTGACATTTATTAAAGAAAACAAAATTTAAAAAAACCACTTGACCAAAATCAAGGTTTTATTATGAAAGCGGTTTTAAGTTTGAAAACAAGAAGGTTTTGAAAAAGGGAGAGGATTTTGAAAATTGAAGAAGGGGTGGAGAAGAAGTGACTATCCTAGTGCATAAAATAAAAGCTAAGGAATAGAATGATCTAACCACAAATGGAGCCACTTCAAAGCAATATTAAAAGAATTCCATCCTTAAGCAAATTGGCCAAATAAAGGCAAGTCTTCAATCAATACTCCAAGCAAAGGGATAAGAAGTCCTAAATCTAGGTCCATAAGTCCAATATTACTTCAAAAAGAGGTCCATGAAGAGATCACTCCAAAGCATAGGATAGTAAACAATAGTCCAAGATGAGGAGAATTAAGTTTTTTATGGTTTAAGCCTTTATTAATGTTTTTGAGTCCAAATGGACAAAGGAAAAAAAAAGCATAAGCATAAACATGTGTCCAACGGACAAAGGAAAAATTGCGGAAGCATAAACATGTGTCCAACGGACAAAAGAAAAATTGCGGAAGCATAAGCATGATATGAAATGAAGCATAAAAATAAAAGAGATAGGGAGCGAGAAGGAAACATAAATAAAATTAATACAAACTATTGTTAGTAAGTTTGTGATTAGTTGTTAGTGTTAATGATCAATAACAATTGAATAATTGCACTTAGGTCAAGGTTGATGAAACTCATTAAAGGATTGATAAGATCAAAGCCTCCTATCAACAAGTTTTATAAGTTTTGAACCATAAGACAAATAATCAACCATTCTTGATAGTTTTCCGATACGGGACAAATATTGCGCTATGTTAAGCAATCGCCGAGGAATTTACGAAGTAATTAACCTACAACGAGGCCGGTCAATAGCTCTTTGTGCTAATGTATGCTAGATGAACGATATATAGATCGTCATCCGAAAGCAATACCGCACGAAAAGAAAAGTGGTAACGATCTAGTCTTGATTGAAATTCAACAACGGAATTCCAAGATCTTTTAGACTTTCATCGATCAAAATAAAAGAGAATTAGATGAAGAAAAGCCAAATTAAACCACACAATTATGTGATCTAAGGCTAAGAACAAAGGAAAGGGGAAGAAAAATGGAAAAGGAAAGCAAAACAGTCCCAAAACAGAGCCAAAATAGCATTCTGGACACTGGTTAATCGGTTAACACATTGGTTAATCGGTCAACCAGTGCAGATTTTGAATTTCTGCGCAAAACAGGGTGTTAATCGGTTAACCAATTTACACTGCATTTGGTTAATCGGTTAACACTGCACCAGAAGCAAAAAAATATGCAAAATTCAGCATGATCTTCTTTCAAAATATTTTTCAAACACCTAATGATCATGAATTGAACTTGCACGAATTTTAAAGTAAAAATAGACAGAGAAAGCTGTAATCAAACAACAATATACGATCCAAAGGATCAACAACAAGCAACACCAAGGATCTACATCTTGAATGATGCATATGAAGCTTTAACAATGGTCGAAAGTGAATTACCACTCCAAATCAGAAAATCCTTCCAAATTGCAGCAAGATCTACACTCCAAAGCCTTGATCTATAAACAAAACAATAATGGATGAAGGTTTAGCTCTAAATTAGTAAGAATCAATTTGAATTCTTACTAACTTATGAAAGAAGAAATTGAGCTTTTGGTGAATTTTGGTAGTTGGGGAGAGAATTTGCAAGAGGTTTATTGGCTATCAAAAGCTTGTGAAATGAGTGAAATGAAGCCTCTATTTATAGAGTTTAGGCTTGGGAATTTGATGGTTTGGAATTAGGTTTGGGTGATCAAAATTAGGATTGGAATTCAAATTTGGGGGGAAATTAAAAGAGTGGTGATTAGTGGAGGTGTATGATAAGAATTAATATTGATGATGTAGGGAATAAAACTGAGATGGAATATTCCAAAATGATGAAAATTGGTGCCAATTGTTGAAAATTTGAATTTGCTACCATTTTTTTCAAAATTCACACGCGGTGAACCGATTAACCAATGTGTTAATCGATTAACACAGTGAAAATTTGAGAAATTTGGCTTTTTGACGTGCTGTCTCGGCTCCGGCTCGATTCTTCTTGCTTGTCAAAGAAGGCATGGAAATAAACACATGAACCTTGGAATCTTTTGAATAAAAATCAGTTAAATCTTGGAGACTCTTGATCAGATGAATTTTTGAATTGTTTGCAGATCAACTTTGACTTTATTCAGGTGAAATCCATTTGAGCTGCGGGACTGATTTTTTTTTTGTCTTTTTAACCTATTTTTCCCCTGAAAATGTTAGTGAAAGAAAACAAAATATTTTTGGATTTTAATTAATGGTTAGTAAACATAAACAATTAAACAAAAAAACAATTAACAGACACACATAAACCCCAAAGATCCCTGCAAGGCATAATCCTATAGAAGAGGGAACCAATGTGTGATCTTGTTTGAGGTATGAAATGCCAAAGAAAAGCAAAGAATCTTAGGGGCAAAAATTAGGGTATTACAGCTGCCCCTATTTAAGTTTCTTCTATCCAGAGATATGAAGATGGACATCTTTGTCTCGACGAGATAGAAGAGACTTAAATATAACAATAATCCCAATTTTTGGCCCTAAGAGATCGAAAAAGGATATGATCATGCAAATGATATGCAGACACGAGACCACTGTGGGGAAAAAACGCCACAGGAGACAAACAAACTGGGGAGCAAAGAGGAAAGACTCCACCGGGGGAAAACAAAAGAGGGAAAACACATCCCAACAGGGGAGGAAACGAATCTCCACTGGGGAAGAGCAAGGAGTAAGATCCCAACTGAGGGAAGATTACCGACACCAGAAACACCAGAGGAAAAAACCGTCCCAACATGGGGAGAAAACTCTTCGCTGGGGAACAGATCGTCTAATACCAAACATCCGGTAATAGCATGATCAAAAGGAAAAATTTCCAACTACCAACCAAGTGATAGCTACAGCAAGGCAGTCAATCAAAAGGATACGAGAAGAATTACCTACTACCAACACAGGGCAGGACGACAAAGGTAACGATCTCTCAAAGAGGATAAAGTTACTAGCTATCAACCAAGTGACAACTATAACAAGGCAACCAAATCGGGCTATATTACCTACTACCAACAACGGGCAGGACAACAAAGGTAATAAGCCTAAAGAAGGATTACCAACTATCAACCAAGTGATAGATACGACGAGGTAATCAACCAAGGGTGTGAGAAAAATTACCTACTACCAACAAAAGGGTAGGACGACAAAGGTAATAACCTCAAAAGGGGTCGAGAAGTATCACCTACTACCAACAAAGGGCAGGACGACAAAGGTGATAAATTTGAGCAAAGAAGGGAGAGATTACCAACTATCAAATGAGTGATAGATACAACAAGGTAATCAAACCCGGCTATATTACCTACTACCAACACAGGGCAGGACGACAAAGGTAATAAGCCAAAAGAAGGATTACCAATTATCAACTAGGTGATAGTTACGAAGAGGTAATCAACCAAGGGTGTGAGAAAAATTACCTACTACCAACAAAAGGGTAGGACGACAAAGGTAATAACCTCAAAAGGGGTCGAGAAGTATCACCTACTACCAACAAAGGGCAGGACGACAAAGGTGATAAATTCGAGAAAAGAAGGGAGAGATTACCAACTATCAAATGAGTGATAGCGACAACAAGGTAATTAAACCCGGCTATATTACCT
The DNA here is from genome assembly GCA_022829125.1 of Lathyrus tuberosus. Classification (NCBI taxonomy): domain Eukaryota; kingdom Viridiplantae; phylum Streptophyta; class Magnoliopsida; order Fabales; family Fabaceae; genus Lathyrus; species Lathyrus tuberosus. Next base: position 1,976,596 of record JALAZF010000503.1, on the reverse strand, counting down.
ACTACCAACACAGGGAAGGACGACAAAGGTAATAAACCGACAATATCACCTACAACCAACAAAAGGCAGGACGACAAAGGTGATAAGCCCAAAGCAAGGGACCAAAATTCAATCCGGGAATAAACTAGAGAGAAACAGTCAAATAAGACTCATCCCGAGGAGGAAATATCTCGACTGGGGATTACTTCCATCCCGACAAATGAAATGGGGAGGAAACTGAATCAAAATCTTCCACGAGAAATAAACTCAGTGGGGAATTAACAAAGATAGGCATTTTCTGCTTACAGGTCGACACTCTAATGGAGGGAGGACACACACGCTCTACGGGGATAACTACACCAGAGAGCAAAGAAACACCAACACAAATGCAAAATGCACAATGCAACAACAACATGCTATGCACAACAAAAGAATGCGCATGTAATGCGTGTGAGTATGAACATGCTGAAAAAACATACATAAAGGAAAACAGAGGGTGAAATAAACATCACAACACCACTGAACACTCGGCTAATCTCAACAAGATGGAAATGTCATTAGTAACTCTTCTAGGCATTTAGCTGAAGAAATCCTGCAAGAGATAAACAAAAGCCATCAAAGGAAAATAAATCTTACTACAAGGCTCAAATCTTGCTGGAGAAAAGAAGATACTTTTTGGGGAAAGACCCGAATATCAATCTTCTAATATAGATGATCCACAAAGAGGATACCAACATAAACTCTGCTTTGAGGATGACAGGAAATCTGTCTGGGAATCATAACAACCAAATCTTTATGAATCTTCCTGGGGATCATAAAAATTCACAGGAACTTTTATTTCAAAAGGATAAAGAGATCTGCTGCGGAGAAATAATGAATCCGCCGGGGATTGTAGACAGATGAACATCTACGCAAAATCCACTAGGAATACAAGGCAGATATGCTGGAGATACAAGAGAAAATCTCTCTGAGGATTAACCAAATCTGAGCTAGGCATCCTGGACTTGCTGACGAAAACATCAAAAGGTCAAACTGTAAGGGATTTTAGATCAATACTCATCATGAATGAGAGAAAACCCAGCAGGTGACTAGTGTATCAATAATCCTTGAATATAGTTATCATGAACGACTTCACTGGGGAATAGCCACAATAGTGATGCACAACCTCCACCAGGAGAAATCTCTGAAAAACAATCTGGAGAGAAGTACATCTTGGGCTTGCCGGGGGCAATGAGAGATTAACACCACTGCTCAACTCTTAGGAAACATTCGAAGCCATAATGCACTGCATCCGTTGAGGAATCATCAAGGATAAATCCCTGGGTAGAACAACCTGGAGAGAAAAACATCCACAAGACAAGATGAAACACGACTAGCGATCACCACATCAATGCTTCTTAGAAGAAAATAACATCGCTCTCTGTTTGGGGACATCCAAAGTAACAACAACACATCTAGAAGATAAAACTCTGAGTGGGGATTCCTCCTATGATTTTGGCTGGGGACAACAAAAGTGAATCTCAGCGTGGGGATCACCATTAAGGAGATGTGGACCTCAAAACTACTCAACTGCCTTACCATAACATAATCAGCTGGAGAAGGTTCGGATCAAGACCAAGCTGGGGAAAAACCAAACAACATTGGACCTTATGAATTCAACACATCATAACAAACCCATCATCTTGTCAACAACTGATCACATATTTTTTAAGGAACTATCAACAAACTCTACTGGGGATCTGTCAATAAATTCTACCAAAGGAGCGAGAACGAACCCTGCTGAGGAAAACATTGATCCTACCTTTCTTGGAATAACCGTTGACATTCTTTTTTATATTCATAAATCAAAGAAAAATGTTTTTATAATTTTCAAAAATTTAAATCAACTATTCATATTTTGTTTCAAAAATCATCATAAAAAATAAATGAAATTTTGCAAACAGAAACAAAATAAGAATTGCAAACAAAGGGACACATGCCCAAATTTTATTAATAGAATGGAAGTCCGCAAATGGCGTAACTCCATGGATCATTACAAAGTTTGAAAAATGGTAAATACATGGAAAGGGTTACATTGAAATACAATGACCATTATTCTCCCTAACAACTTTGAATTCCACTGTGCTCAAAACTTCAGTTGAGGATGATTGAAGCAGAATCCTTGACAGACAATGTTGCTTTCAAATGATCAAGAAAGGCCAGATGCAGTTACTTGCCATAATCCCTAACTTTTGCCTAGATTGCCCTTTCGGGTTTTCAATCTACCGGGATGATTATTTTTGTTTTTGTCTCTAATTTTACCTGGACTGCCCTTTCGGGTTTTCAGCCCACCGAGATGCTCATTTTTGCCTAAGCCGCCCTTTCGAGTTTTCAACTTAGCGAGCTGTTCTTTTATTTTTTTAGGGGAAGTATTTCTTGACTGCATCGGCATTTACAGGATGAGTGAACTCTTCACCATCCATAGTTGTAAGAAGTAATGCACCGCCAGAGAAGGCTCTCTTAACAACATATGGGCCTTCATAATTAGGAGTCCACTTGCCCTTAGAATCATTGGTAAAAGTCGAGATCTTTTTGAGCACGAGGTCGCCTTCTCTGAACACACGAGGTCGAACCTTCTTTTCCAAAGCTTTCTTCATTCTCTGTTGATACAATTGGCCATGACACAAGGCCGTCATTCTTTTCTCTTCAATCAAATTGAACTGGTCATATCTGCTTTGGCACCATCAGCCTCAGACAATTCAGCTTCCATCAAAACTCTCATAGAAGGGATTTCAACTTCTACTGGGAGCACTGCTTCCATACCGTAAATAAGTGAAAAAGGGGTTGCCCCTGTTGAAGTGTGAACGGATGTACGATACCCATGCAAAGCAAAAGGGAGCATCTCATGCCAATCCTTGTAAGTAACAACCATCTTCTGATTAATCTTCTTAATATTCTTATTAACAGCTTCAACAACCCCATTCATCTTAGGTCTGTAAGGAGAGGAATTATGATGCTCAATCTTGAACTCATCACATAATTCCTTCATCATCTTGTTATTCAAATTCGACCCATTATCAGTGATAATCTTGCTCGAAACACCATACCTAAAGATGATTTGGTTCTTGATAAACCGGACAACTACTTGCTTGGTCACATTGGCATATGATGCCGCTTCAATCCACTTGGTAAAATAGTCAATAGCCACCAATATGAAACGGTGTCCATTCGATGCTTTAGGCTCAATCATTCCAATCATATCAATGGCCACATGGAGAAAGGTCGTGGAGAGGAGTAAACATTGAGAGGAGTTGGTGGTACATGACTTTTGTCAGCATAAACCTGGCACTTATGGCACTTCTTCAGGAATTTGCAACAGTCAGATTTCATTGTCAGCTAATAGTAACCGGTTTTAAAAAAAACAAGAAGGTTTTATTATGAAACCGATTTTAAGTTTGAAAACAAGAAGGTTTTGAAAAAGGGAGAGGATTTTGAAAATTGAAGAAGGGGTGGAGAAGAAGTGACTATCCTAGTGCATAAAATAAAAGCTAAGGAATAGAATGATCTAACCACAAATGGAGCCACTTCAAAGCAATATGAAAAGAATTCCATCCTTAAGTAAATTGGCCAAATAAAGGCAAGTCTTCAATCAATACTCCAAGCAAAGGGATAAGAAGTCCTAAATCTAGGTCCATAAGTCCAATATTACTTCAAAAAGAGGTCCATGAAGAGATCACTCTAAAGCATAGGATAGTAACCAATAGTCCAAGATGAGGAGAATTAAGTTTTTTATGGTTTAAGCCTTTATTAATGTTTTTGAGTCCAAATGGACAAAGGAAAAAAAAAGCATAAGCATAAACATGTGTCCAACGGACAAAGGAAAAATTGCGGAAGCATAAACATGTGTCCAACGAACAAAAGAAAAATTGCGGAAGCATAAACATGATATGAAATGAAGCATAAAAATAAAAGAGATAGGGAGCGAGAAGGAAACATAAATAAAATTAATACAAACTATTGTTAGTAAGTTAGTGATTAGTTGTTAGTGTTAATGATCAATAACAATTGAATAATTGCACTTAGGTCAAGGTTGATGAAACTCATTAGAGGATTTATAAGACCAAAGCCTCCTATCAATAAGTTTCATGAGTTTTGAACCATAAGACAAATAATCAACCATTCTTGATAGTTTTCCGATACGGGACAAATATTGCGCTATGTTAAGCAATCGCCGAGTAATTTATGAAGTAATTACCCTACAATGAGGCCGTTCAATAGCTCTTTGTGCTAATGTATGCTAGATGAACGATATATAGATCGTCATCCGAAAGCAATACCGCACGAAAAGAAAAGTGGTAACGATCTAGTCTTGATCGAAATTCAACAACGGAATTCCAAGATCTTTTAGACTTTCATCGATCAAAATAAAAGAGAATAAGATGAAGAAAAGCCAAATTAAACCACACAATTATGTGATCTAAGGCTAAGAACAAAGGAAAGGGGAAGAAAAATGGAAAAGGAAAGCAAAACAGTCCCAAAACAGAGCCAAAATAGCATTCTGGAGACTGGTTAATCGGTTAACACATTGGTTAATCGGTTAACCAGTGTAGATTTTGAATTTCTGCGCAAAACAGGGTGTTAATCAGTTAACCAATTTACACTGCGTTTGGTTAATCGGTTAACACTACACCAGAAGCAAAAAAATGTGCAAAATTCAGCATGATCTTTTTTCAAAACATTTTTCAAACACCTTGTGATCATGAATTGAATTTGCACGAATTTTAAAGTAAAAATAGATAAAGAAACCTGCAATCAAACAATAATATACGATCCAAAGGATCAACAACAAGCAACACCAAGGATCTACATCTTGAATGATGAATATAAAGCTTTAACAATGGTGGAAAGTGAATTACCACTCCAAATCAGAAAATCCTTCCAAATTGCAGCAAGATCTACACTCCAAAGCCTTGATCTATGAATAAAACAAGAATGGATGAAGGTTTAGCTCTAAATTAGTAAGAAACAATGTGAATTCTTACTAACTTATGAAAGAAGAAATTGAGCTTTTGGTGAATTTTGGTAGTTGGGGAGAGAATTTGCAAGAGGTTTATTGGCTATCAAAAGCTTGTGAAATGCGTGAAATGAAGCCTCTATTTATAGATTTTAGGCTTAGGAATTTGATGGTTTGGAATTAGGTTTGGGTGATCAAAATTAGGATTGGAATTCAAATTTGGGGGAAATTAAAAGAGTGGTGATTAGTGGAGGTGTATGATAAGAATTAATATTGATGATGTAGGGAATAAAACTGAGATGGAATATTCCAAAATGATGAAAATTGGTTCCAATTGATGAAAATTTGAATTTGCTGCCATTTTTTTCAAAATTCGCACGCGTTAACCGATTAACTAATGTGTTAATAGATTAACACAATGAAAATTTGAGAAATTTGGCTTTTTGACGTGTTGTCTCGGCTCCGACTCGATTCTTCTTGCTTGTCAAAGAAGGCATGGAAATAAACATATGAACCTTGGAATCTCTTGAATAAAAATCAGTTAAATCTTGGAGACTCTTGATCAGATGAATTTTTGAATTGTTTTCAGATCAACTTTGACTTTATTCAGGTGAAATCCATTCGAGTTGCGGGACTGATTTTTTTTGTATTTTTAACTTGTTCTTCCCCTGAAAATGTTAGTGAAAGAAAACAAAATATTTTTGGATTTTAATTAATGGTTAGTAAACATAAACAATTAAACAATAAAACAACTAACAGACACACACAAACCCTAAAGATCCATGCAAGGCACAATCCTATAGAAGAGGGAACCAATGTGTGATCTTGTTTGTGGTATGAAATGCAAAAGAAAAGCAAAGAATCTTAGAGGCAAAAATTAGGGTATTACAGAGAGTCTCTAGGAAAACCAGACTGTGTCTCGATGGAGCCTTATCTCCACTGGGTACAAACTAGGGCTCTCAAGCTGAGGATGCCTTACCCTCGTCAGGAAGTTCTTCCATTAATGGACTCTGCCCTTTATTTCATGTCTGAGACAGAAAAACTTCAGGTTACTCTCAACAAAGTTCAGCAGGAGAAGAGGTCTTGGAGGAACTAGTACTGTATTCTCAATGTGGAGTGTAAGAAAATACAACAACTGTTAAGAGAAAAGGATGCTCTGATTGAGATTTTAGAGCAACATGCTATAGAAAATCAGGATGACCAAAGGAATTTTCTCACTCTTTTCACTTGGCAAAGGAATGACAACCCGACAACGGCCCTAGAGCCCTGGTCAAAGAAAAGGAAAGCGCCCGAACCAGCACTTGAGCTCTCTTCAGAGAGGACTCAGGATCCATTAGTTTAGATTTCCTTTTTCAGCATTTTTTAATCTACTGTATTTCTATTTCCGCAATCCTTTGCATTTAATAAAACGGGGTTTCCCCACTGTTTGATATTTGCAATCTAATTGTCGAAGTTTACTTTGAATAAACAAAAATAATTAATAATCATTGCATTCATTATTCTCATAAACGCATTCTTCTTACCTACGAATCTCACGTTTGCGTCTCGATTCTAGAGTCAAACTGTCTCATTCGTACAATTCTCGGGCCAATCGTCAGAAAAAGATGGATGATCTCGAGGAAGAGAACAGAGAGTTGAGAGAAGAGATCGACACTCTGAAAGAGGATCTGAGAAAGCTTCATAATGACATGCAAGCTCTAGCAGAAGCTCAAATGCAGCAACAAAGGACTGTGATCTCAGAGATAACATCTACGCCCATAGTGGAGAAGTATGATCCTAGGTACAAAATGCCGAAAGATCGTCCCTGGGGCATGTCTATTAACTATATCCCGGAAGGATATGTTTCGCCGATCATTGAGGATCAGGGAACCATAGCAGGAACCACTGGGCCTGAAGGTTACAAACTTCGGGAAAGCGAAGATGCCAGGGGCATGGCGCAACTCCTGAAGGTTACAAACTTCGGGAGACACCGAGAGTCTCGGCCATAATGACTATACCACCGCCCGTGGTACACACTGTCCCAAAAGGACAGATTCCTTAGATACCTTCTGGTGGAAACGACAACATGTTCGACAAAATGAATGAATTCCAGGAACAATTCCTGGAGATGCAGAAAGAACTGCAGGCCCTTCACGGTCAGGATTTATTTGGAAAGGACACCGCAGACCTTTGTTTGGTCCCCAATGTGTAAGTTCCACACAAGTTCTAGGTACCCGACTTTGAAAAGTACAAGGGTAACTCTTGCCCTCAGAGCCATTTGGTGATGTATGCTCGGTGAATGTCAGCTCAGACAAAGAACCAGGAGCTACTGATTCACTACTTTCAGGATAGTTTAACCAGTGCCGCATTAAAATGGTACATGGGTTTAAACCGCGCTACGATCGGTACGTTCAAAGATCTTGACGCTACTTTCGTTCAACAATATAAATACAATTTGGACATGGCACCGGACAGAGATCAACTCAGATCGATGTCACAAAAGGACAAGGAAACCTTTAAGGAGTACGCTCAGAGATGGCGTGGAATTGCCGCCCAGATTTGTCCACCTCTTGAGGAAAAAGAGATAACAATAATCTTCTTAAAGACCTTAAGCTCATTTTACTACGATAGAATAGTCGCCAGTGCGCCTAGTGACTTCACTGAGATGGTGGGCATGGGACTTCGTCTTGAGGAAGCAGTCCGGGAAGGATGTTTAGTAAAAGACGCTGGATCATCAAGTAGTACAAAACGATACGGTAGTGCTCTCCCTAAGAAAAAAGAGCAAGATATAGGGAATATCTCTCTCGGAAAGCAAAGGCGACGATATCAACCAGTAGCAGCTGTAACTCCTGTTATCAATCCCGTGCATGTTCCTACGTATCAACCTCAGGTTGCGCAGAGCCAACCGAATCAACAACAACTTCAGCAAAGGACACAACAGTCTCTTTAGCAGACTCGTCCCCCGTACAACAACAATCGTACAACGCGACCACCAGGGTTTGACCCTATATCGATGTTGTACGCAGAATGGTTTCCATTATTACTGGTCAAGGGGCATGTCCAAACTAAGTATCCTCTTACAGTACTGGAAAATCTGCCTTTTTGGTTCAAAATGGATCAGACTTGCCCTTACCATCAAGGAGGACCAGGGCATAACATAGAAAACTGTCTCAGTTTCAAATCCGACGTACAAAAGCTTGTTAGGAGCGGGGTCTTATCTTTCAAGGATACGAATCCTAATGTTCTCACAAACCCGCTGCCTCAACACGAGAGAGCTGCGGTAAATTTGATAGAAGGAGAGTCTAACAACATCTATCAAATTCATGATGTACTCTTATTAAGGGCCAACTTGGTCAAGATGCATTGTAGACAGAGCGGATATGGCCATGTTGTCATACCCCAAATTTTGACCACTAAGATTTCCCATCATTGTGCAAATCATCATCACAATATGGAGGAACCATCATACCTTGTCAGTCTCCCCAAAGATGGGTGAGCATCCACTACATATCAGAATTAGGGTTTTAAGCCCTCTCAGAGCCTTAGACAAAGGATCAATCAAGGAATGACTTGATCTTCAACTTGTATAACCTCTCAAACATCCACAATGGATCAAAAGGACTCCCACTTCAAGGATCAAGCACAAGGCTGCTCCTTTCTAGGTGGATCAAGTCTCAAGATCGACAATGTCACCAAATTAGTGTTTTGGTCGACTAGGGCCTCCAGATGGAAATCTTCATCTGGGCACAAGGAAATGATCCAAAACACAACCTAATATACTCCATGGAACCTCATGGACCCAAGCATCAAGTCAATTTGACCTCAGGGGATGCGTACATCAAAAATCAGGAATTAGGGTTTCTTGACCTAATTCACCCCTAAGTTGACTTTTGGGACAAATCAAGAGCCAAGACCTCAAGACATGATTTGAGGGTCTCTAATGAAGTATATTGATCCATTTGGAACAATGGATTAATCCAAGAAGCTTGAGCAACAAGTCTCAAGTTCATCTGCACCACAATTAGGGTTTCGCGAGAAAAGTCAACTGTAACTTTGACTTTTGACCAGGACATGCTCCCAAACCCTAGAACATGCCTTAGTGTACCCTATGACACCCTTGGAACATGTCCATCAAGTTTGATTTAGGTCAAGGACATGATTTCATGAAGAATGGCACAGTTTGGAATTCATCAGATAAAAAATCAACTGTGCACAAAAGTCAACTTTGACTTTTTGAGATTTTTCACCAAAATGGATTTTTAACCCTAAAATGATGTTAATGTATGATTTGAATCATCATTCATCAAGAAAAATCAAAGAAAGTTGGATAACTTGTAAAAGGGGTAACCATAAAACTTAGAAAATTTTTTAAGTTATGGAAAAAGTACCACTAATACCCTAACTTTGGAGGATCATAACTCCTAAACCACAAGGCCATTTTTTCTCATCCAAAGATGGATTTGTAGCACTCATTACCCTCTAAAAAAACTTCAACTAGACCTAAGTCCAATTCATTAAGGATTTTGAGTTATGGAGTGATCAAAATCAAGAAATCACACTTTGTTCCAACACTTAGTGAAAATTTCACTAAGTCAGATTTTGCTTCACTTTTTACCAAATGTAGAGGGATTTTTCACTTGGAATCAAAAGAGATCAAAACCAAACTTGTTCAAACAGTTGTTGTATCATGTAAGGGCTTTCCAAAATGGTCAAGAGCATTACCAAATTCAACTTACACCATGAGATATGACATTGGCAAGTTGCCTTGCTGAAATCTGTCAAGGCAAGGCAGAATTTGCAATTTTGCTCGATTTGCCAAAATCAGCCAAATTCAAATGCTCCTATCCACTTGGACACATATGAGGATTAAATCTAAAGGGGACAATCACTGAGCCAAGCCTCCAAAGTCCATGGAACAAGAAATAGCATGTTGAACCTAGAATGGCCAAAATAGGGACAAGACTCCAAATTTGGATTGAAGCATTCAATGGAAGCATCAAGGTGGCATGGACTGATGCTTTCCTCAAAATCTCTTCTTTCACTCCAATTTTGCCTTCTAAGGCAAGTCACTATCGGATTTTGAGTTTGAAAGCTCTTCCAATCAAACCAATCACTCACACACCTCACATACATCACATATGAGCTGATCAAACACTTAGATCACTTCTGAAACACCAATTTCACAAAATCACCAGCTGGTTGCTCAAGGTTTTAACCAAGTTGCAGCTGAGGTACCACAAAGTGATCCAACCAATTTCAATCAAGTCCAACCATTCAAACACACTCCATAGGGTGTAGGGAAGCTGTTCAGATCATCACCAATCATCTGTAACACCTCCAAATCAAAAATCACATTGCACTTGCTGTCACGGCCTAGAGGTGAGCACATACTTGGTCATCTCTCAATCTATGCATATTTCCTTGCACAATAATTTGGCCATATGTTCATAATCATGCATGGAATGTTTTCCCTCAATTAATTGCATTGTTTGAATCGTGTATCAAAAATCCTAGCCTTCATGCATAAATTAGGGTTCTTGAGGTTTCTTCGTGATTTCATGTTTTGTGTTTAATTTAAATGAAATTAAGTGTTATAGACATGATCGTGAGGTTGAGACGAGCATAATGATATGTGGATTGCATGATATGATTACGTATTCAGTGAGATTGGATGGAAAACGCAAATCAGCCAAACCCAGAAAAACGCGCGTGTTCTTGCTTGTGTTCTTGGCGCCTTTTTCATAAATTCAAATATTTGAATTTTGTGATTTTGTTTAATTGATTCAAAAATTAATTTCTCTCTGAGTTTTAATGATTTTGAGTTGATTCTTTTTTTAATAATTCACAAAAATGTTAAAATATTTTATTTTATCAAAAAATCCCAAAAATATTATTTATTTCATATAATTGATATTTTTGCAAAGAATTAGTATTTTAATTGTTTTTGACATTTTAAATATTTTTTCTACATTGATTTTACAACTTTTAATGCTTTCTAATTATTTTGTAGGTCAATACTTAATTTTTGAAGCATTTATCCAAGATCACAATTTGTTTTTCACATGTTAAACAATTTTGATCATTTTAATTGAATTTTTATTCAATTAAATACATTTTTGAAAACAAATTAGGGTTTTTGGATTAATTCAACCCTCATAAGTCATTTTCAAAACTCACTTGGGCCTCTAATAGAGTGTAAGACCCAATCCTTTCTTGACCAAAACATTTTGGGCCTCAGTGCATTGTATAAGTCCCGATACCGTCAAAAACAAACGGCGCGATCGTCGCCTTTTCAAAATAACCCTTGGGCCTCTCCTTGAGCTATAAGACCCATTCAAAAACACTTTGGGCCTCTAATAGAGTGTAAGACCCAATCCTTTCTTGACCAAAACATTTTTGGGCCTCAGTGCATTGTATAAGTCCTGATACCGTCAAAAACAAACGGCGCGATCGTCGCCTTTTAAAAATAACCTTGGGCCTCTCCTCGAGCTATAAGACCCATTCAAAACTTTTGGACCTCTATTAGAGTGTAAGACCCAACCCCCTTTTAACCAAAATCATTTGGGCCTCACTTACTGTATAAGTCCCTCTGCGTTAAAAGAAAATCTCGGCGCGATCGCCATTTTGAAACGAAAAGTCAAACTGGGCCTACCCTCGTGTTATAAGCCCCACTCTTTTTTCTTTAAACTTGTGGGCCTCTTAATAGAGTGTAAGACCCAATCCCTTTGTATAGAAAACAATTTTGGGTCTCAGTCACTTGTATAAGTCCCTCTGTACAAATTCAAACAGTGCGCTCACTGATAAAACCCTGGGCCTCTCCTTGAGCTGTAAGCCCCAAAACTTTCTTTTTCAAAGCACTTTCTCCTTTGATTTTGAATATATTGTTGTTTTCAATCTTTCTTTGTTGAACAACTAACCAAACAGCATGGAAGCTCTACAACCGAGTAAGTGGTTATTGCTTTCATTTACCGCTTTCATATACATATAACTGTATTGTGGGGCTGTTTCACTCTAAGTCTTCTTTCATAAACTCATATCAACTGTGTAATAATAGTATAGATATTTAGAGTTTCCCCGGCAACTACGTCTAGAACTAGGTGACGTCGTTTCGTTTATTTGTAGAAATAGACAACTATATCCCCCATAGGATCACCAGATACAGTCTTCTCTTCGGCTGTCCTCATTAGGAATTGTCAAGAAACTCTACTCCCCAAAGATGAATGTCTTCTCCGTGAATGGCATCTTTGAGTTTCTTCCAAATTCTCGAACTTTCCTGACTTTGATCTATTCTCGGTGAATTGCATTGCCTTGAATTTCTCGGGGTTTGGGGACCCACGGGCTTCTTAAAAGCATCGGCCTCCTCTTGGGCATCGTACAAGGACCCACAGGCTTCCTAAAAGCAACCCCGCCTCCTCTTGGGCTTAGTACAAGGACCCTACGGCTTCTTAGATGTATTCACAGCCTCCTCTTAGGCTTCGTATAATGATCTCTTCCTCCGGGAATGATAGCCTTCTCTTGGGCTTAGTACAAGGACCCGTCGACTTCTTAAAAGTTTCCAGCCTACTCTTGGGCTTCGTATAAATTGTCCCGACGACCTCCTAGAGGTATAGGAACAGAACCTAGTCATCTGCATAGAACAATCCTTTCAAAGAGTCTACTACTGTTTCTCAAAGCATAGTACAAAAGATAAAACTCTAGACTTGGACAGTCTAACTTCCTTGAGTCTCAAAGACATTCTCAAGTGACCCCTTCGTTAAATAGGAAGGAAACCCGTAGACTTGGATAGTCTCAATACCCTTCGGATTTCCCACAAAGAGAAGGAAATATCCCTGATCCTTGAATCAAATCCCTGAGTACAGTGTTGCTCATATAAGAACTGATTTTCTCTTAAAAATCAGTATACTGGACCTGTCACCCAACTGAAACAGTCACCCTAGCCTCCTCTTGGGCCTTGTACAATGATTCTCCCCAGTGGAGCCAAACAACGTTTAGCCTCTCTCTCGGGCTTTGTACGAGACACATAAGAGACTCCCTTGTTGAGTCAGACACCCTTTTCGCCTCCATCTCGGGCTTTATACGAGATACAAAAAGGTTCTTATTGAGCCAAACAAGCAACAACCTCCACCTCGGGCTTCGTACGAGATACAAAAAAAAGAAACTCTCTTGTTGAGTCCAATCGCCTCCATCTCGGGCTTTATACGAGATACCAAAAGACTCCATCGTTAAGTCAAAACCTTTTAGCCTCTCTCTCGAGCTTTGTACGAGACACATGATAGCCTCCTCTTAGGCTTTATATAAAAAAACCACTGGTTAATCCAATTAACCTTTTAACATCAAAACTGTGCCTCGTTCACAGTAAACAAACATCAACAACTCCCTTCATCTAATCGCTGTAAGCGGCAAGCCTCTGGATCATCTACATCCATGCCACTGTCCCTCTTTTAGCATGGGAAATTCCTAGGGAAAGATAGCATTGCTCTACACTGAGTTAAAGTCTTCTCCTTCAGGTTAAAAATCTCCTATAAAGGAAATTATGGCATTGCAGGATTCACACATCCCGGTTAAAGTAATTCTCCTTTATAAACAGTTGTGACATACAACCCCCTCTTTAGAGATGATAAATTCTCTCTAAAGTCAACACCCTTTTAGCTTCATATCTTGGGCTTTGAACAAGATACAAATAGACTTTTCAACTTCACATCTTGGGCTTTAAACAAGATACAAACCACCTTTTTAGCTTCACGTCTTGGGCTTTGAACAAGACACCAAAAATAATCATTTCCTCCCATAGAATAGGAGGAACTACGAACGCTCTGATTTCCCTGTTTCGGTAAACGGGAATACGTAGGCATAAGATCGAAAGAAAAGATCTTAGCGAGCACACTAAACAAAAAACCCAAATCCCATATCTCAATCAATCAAAAGCAGTAATTCAAAAACATTCGTCCTGACATCCTAATCCTAGTTCCCCGCTAGAAACCTTCTGTCTAAAAAGAAAGAAATCAGTATTGGCGAAAATACAAATAACCAGTACAAAGGCCCCCCCACATTGATAGCATCCGTAACCTAACAGACCGCTGTTTAAAATCAGTATGCAAAGCAGGGTTAATTGGAGACATCTATTTCCCTTCCTTATTCATCTCACAATAGGATAAAATATGAATCAACCTGTAGTTTTAAGCTCAAACCGCAGAGAGCGACCAGCGCTTAAGAACCGCGTCCAAAATCGCTCGTTACAGAAAAATGGCGCCCACCGTGAGGCCTGTCTCTGTTTTTTCTTCCTTTTTACCACTTGTGTGAATACCACATATTGGGGCTTCCGCCGGGGAACCCATTTTCTGTCAGGAACTTAGGATTCATAGCTTTAAAGGTCTAGGGTGTTTAGGACAAATATATATACTGCTTTTCCTAATTGAATATGTGTTTATTTTTCTGCTAATGGGAATGCGGGTGATGCCGTATGTGGAAAGAATGAGTATACACTTAAGATAAGTGATGGCGACGGGGTCGACCATCAACCTCAGTGGAGGCTGACCAACGTAACCCATTCACTCTCTTAGCCAATGGGCCGGTTGTTAAGTCTGAGAAGCTGAGGAGCCAAACCCTTTCGTAGTGTGGAAACTATCGGAAATAGTTGTTACGCGATACTACCCTCATTTGAGGCTGGTGATCTATTCTCGGTGAATGCCACTTACTCTAAGATTGCTCTACAACTCGCTGGTGATCCGCTTGTTGTTTTGCTTTCCTGGGAGGAGCTAATGATAATGAGTACAGGTACAAAAATCACCCTAGTATAAACCTTTGGGGATGGGTAGAGCCTTGACTTCATGACAACGACCCTTTGACCCCATGTTTTTTCTATGTTTTGTGTGTGCTGCATTCATGCATTCATCTAAAAAACATTAAAACATTCAAAAAATCTTCTCCTCTAGTCTCTCTGTTTTTCAAATTAAACTAAGATTGTGATTGCAAATATCAGAGAAAAGGATTGCACTAATGGATTTCGGTAGAAGGAGAACTCACCAGTATACCTTCAAGGTTCCAAAACTAGAGGATTTGAGAAGGTTAGCAAGGATGATCACTAACCCAGAGGCTTTCAGAGCCAAGCACGGAGGTTTGCTACCACTATTAAGAGCCCATGTGATTGAGGGAATCATGGATGTGCTCGTTCAGTTTTATGATCCGGTTTATCACTGTTTCAAATTCTCGGATTACCAGCTTGCACCAACGCTGGAGGAGTATTCTCACCTAATCGATCTACACATTACAGATCGAGCTCCATTTTCTGGACTGGAAGAAATTCCAAAGAATCAGACTATTGCAAGAGCAATTCATTTGGATGAGTATGAAGTTAGGACTCACCTAACCACTAAGGGTGGCATCCAAGGTTTGCCAGCCCAGTTCTTGACAAAGAAGGCCCTATATTTTGCCAGTATAGGAAACGTAAGTGCTTTTGAAAGCATCTTCGTCTTGCTCACCTACGGGTTATTTTTGTTTCCCAACATCAAGAACTTCGTCGATATTAACGCTATTAAGGTTTTTCTCATTGGAAATCCTGTGCCGACTCTGCTCGCAGATGCGTATCATTCTGTACACTTGGGGAATTTGTACAGCGGAGGGGAGATCACATGCTGTGTACCTCTGCTTTACAAATGGTTTATCTCTCACTTGCCCAAGTCTGCTGCTTTTTAGGATTGCAAGAGTGCCTTACGTTGGTCGCAGAAGATCATGTCTCTTACCAACTCTGATATAGATTGGTGTAATAGGATTTATGATGGAATCAGGATCATTGATCGTTGTGGAAACTTCTCCAACGTACCCCTTATAGGAACTAAGGGAGGAATCAACTACCATCCGGTATTAGTTCGTCGTCAATTTGGATACCCGATGAGACACATCCCACTGGGTGTTCATCTGGAAGGTCTTTTCTTCAAAGAAGGAGAAAACGACAGAGCACTAAAGATGGAAATAGTACACGCTTGGAAGCATGTTCATAAAAAAGGACGAGAGTCTCTGGGAAAACCAGAATGTGTCTCGGTGGAGCCTTATCTCCATTGGGTACAAACTAGGGCTCTCAAGCTAAAGATGCCTTATCCTCGTTACAGAATTCTTCCGCCGAGGGAATCTATCATGTACTTCATGACGGAAACTGAAAAGCTTCAGGTTACTCTCAACAAAATTCAAAAGGAGAGAAGTTCTTGGAAGAACAAGTACCGCACCCTCGACATAGAGTGCATCAAAATACAGCAATTACTGAAAGAAAAAGATGCTCTGATTGAAATTTTGGAGCAACATGCTGTAGATAATCAAGATGACCAAAGGAATCTGCTCGCTCCTTTCACCTGGAAAAGGAGTGACAACCCGACAACGGCCCAAGAACCCCGGTCAAAGAAAAGGAAGATACCAGAATCAGCACCTGATTTCTCTTCAGAGAGGACTCAGGACCCATTAGTTTAGGTTTTTGTTTCTGTACTTTGTAATCTACTGTATTTCCACTTCTGTAATCCTTTGAATTCAATAAAAAGGGGTTTCCCCACCGTTTGATATTTGCAATCTAATTGTCGAAGTTTATTTTAATTAACCCTTAAACAATTAATATAATCATTGCATTCATCATTCTCACATCACGTATTCTTCTTCCCTACGAATCTCATGTTTGTGTCTCGATTTTAGAGTCAAACTATCTCATTCGTATAATACTCGGGCCAATCGTCAGAAAAAGATGGATAATCTTGAGGAAGAAAATAGAGAATTGAAAAAAGAGATCGACGCTCTGAGAGAGGATATGAGAAAGCTTCGTAACGACATGCAAGCCATGGCAGAAGCTCAGCTACAAAGAACTGTGATCTCAGAGATCACCTCAACGCCCATAGTGGAGAGGTATGATCCTAGGTATCAGATACCGAAAGATCGTCCTTGGGGCATGCCTGTTAACTATATCCCAGAAGGATATGTTCCGCCGATCACTGAAGATCAGGGAATCACAACAGAAGCCGCTGGGCCTGAAGGTTACAAACTTCGGGAAAGCGAAGATGCCAGGGGCATACTGAAGACTCCTGAAGGTTACAAACTTTGGGAAACGCCAAGACTCATTGCCGTAGTCACGGTCCCACCCCCTGTGGTGGACACTGTCCCGGAAGGACAGATTCCACAAACACCTTCTAGTAAGAAGGAAACTATGTTCGATAGAATGGATGAATTCCAGGAACAGTTCTTGGAAATGCAGAAGGAGCTGCAAGCCATTCGCGGTCAGGATCTATTTGGAAAAGACGCCGTAGATCTCTACTTGGTCCCAAATGTGAAAGTCCCGCACAAATTCCAAGTGCCCGACTTTGAAAAATATAAGGGTAACTCTTGCCCTCAAAGCCATCTGGTGATGTACGCTCGGCGGATGTCAGCTCAGACGGAGAATCAGGACCTACTGATTCACTACTTCCAGGATAGTTTAACCGGTGCCGCACTCAAATGGTACATGGGTTTAAACCGTGCTACGATTAGCACATTCAGAGATCTTGGTACTGCCTTCGTCCAACAATACAAATACAATTTGGACATGGCACCCGACAGAGATTAACTCAGATCAATGTCGCAAAAGGACAAGGAAACCTTTAAGGAGTATGCTCAAAGGTGGCGTGAAATTGCCGCTCAAATTTGTCTGCCTCTTGAGGAAAAAGAGATGACAAAGATCTTCTTAAAGACCTTAAGCAAATTTTACTATGACCGAATGGTTGCCAGTGCGCCCAGTGATTTCACCGAAATGGTCGGCATGGGCGTACGTCTTGAGGAAGCTGTCCGAGAAGGACGTTTGGTAAAAGACATTGGATCGACGAGCGGTACTAAAAAATATGGTAGTGCTCTCCCTAAGAAAAGAGAGCAAGATATCGGGAATATCTCTCTTAGAAAGCAAAGACGACGTTATCAACCGGTAGCAGCTGTGACTCCTGCTATCAACCCTACGTCTATTCCTACGTATCAACCTCAGGTTGCGCGGAGCCAACCTGACCAGCAAAGGACACAACAGCCTCTTCAGCAGGCTCGTCCCCCATATAATAACAACCGTACAACACGGCCACCAGGATTTGATCCTATACCCATAGCGTATGCAGAACTGTTTCCATTACTACTGGCTAAGGGGCACATTCAGACTAAATCTCCTCTTACAGTACCGAAAAATCCGTATTTTTGGTTTAAGGTGGATCAAACTTGCCCTTATCATCAAGGAAGTCCAGGGCATAACATAGAGACTTGTCTCAATTTCAAGTCTGACGTGCAAAATCTTGTTAGGAGCGGGGTCTTATCTTTCAAAGATACGAATCCTAATGTTCTCACGAACCCGCTGCCTCAACACGAGAAGGCTGCAGTCAATTTGATAGAAGGAGAGACTAACGATGTCTATCAAATTCACGATGTACTCTTGTTGAAAACCAATCTGGTTAAGATGCATTGTAGACATAGTGGATATGGCCATGTGCCACCTCATAACTATCATCAGTGTAATATCTGCTCTAAAGACAATCAAGGATGTTCGGTAGTGCAAGCAGCTCTACAGGAACAAATGGATCTCGGATGGATCCAGGAGCACCGAGTTCGTGGAGTTAACATGGTCTACACGAATTCTAACGTCATTCAGAACCACGACACCCGTGCAATGAATGTCAACTTGGTGGCAATGCACTCAAGGCAAAGCCAGTATCATAATCTGCCACGACACGATTACAGTTCCTGTCTGACTTGCTCGGTAAACAAACAGGGATGCTCTTTCATACAAGAGGCCCTCCAGCGTCAGATGGATCTTGGATGGATCCAAGACTACCATGATAGGAACTCTTATCAGATCAACATGGTTCATATCTTCGATATTCGCGTGATGAATACCAACCTGGTAGATTACATGCTGAATAGGTCCGACTCGGATTCTTAATATCACATGACTATCAAAGCTGTAAAGAGGGTTGCGAAAATGAACGAGGTTGTACCCTTGTCCAGGAGGCACTTCAGCACTTGTTAAATCATTGGTGGATGCCAATCTACATGGATGAAGATACTCAGCAAATTAGTATCAGTAACAGGAATCCTACTCGGCGTCAAAGTCAGGATGTCCGATCAGTCGAAGCTAACCTAGTGAGGTTACATTGTATTCAAAGTGGGCGTGGCCAGGTGCCACCGCACAACTATGACAGTTGTGGTGTCTGTTCGGAAAGTAACCAAGGGTGTTACCTTGTGAGAGCAGCTCTTCAGGGTCAGGTCGATCGTGGAGAAATTCGTCCATATCCGGGTTCTGGACCCACCAACTGGTCGCCGAACTACCTTGCCGAGCAAGTTGAGGATGTTGTCACAATTTCTGGTCATCACCATACCAGGGATATTTTTGCCATTATCCCTCTACTTGACGAATCTAAAGTTCCCAACCGGGAACGAATCGAGATTCCTTATGATGGTCAGAAAAATCAAAAGGCTCCAGTAGTCATCTATCTACCAGGACCGCTACCGTATGAATCAGCTAAGGCAATCCCTTACAAATACGGCGCAACAATAATTGAAAATGGAAAGGAAATTCCATTACCCTCCATTGTGAACATTGCAGACATCAGTCATGTAACACGGAGTGGTAGAATCTTCAACCGAGGAGTTGGGGAACTTAACAAGGAAAAGGAACTTCAGACAGAAGCTCCCGATCCATCAGTCGGTCAGTCCAGTAATCCCGACCTTTCGAAAAATAATGATGAGATACTGAAGCTCATCCAAAGGAGTGAATATAACATGGTCGATCAACTGTTACAAACTCCTTCAAAGATCTCGGTGTTATCACTGTTACTCAGTTCAGAAGCCCACAGGGAGGCTCTATAGAAAGTCTTGGAGCAAGCCTTTGTGGAACAGGATGTAACAATCAGACAGTTCGATAGCATTGTCTCTAACATCACTTCCTGCAACAATTTGGGATTTAGTGATGAGGAATTACCCGAAGAGGGTCGCCGTCATAACATGGCACTCAACATTACGGTTAACTGCCAGGATGATGCTTTAGCCAGCGTACTGGTAGACACAGGGTCAGCCCTGAATGTTATGCCGAAGTCCACTTTGATGTAATTATCATTCAAAGGCTCTCTGATGAGAGTCAGTGAGATTGTCGTCAAAGCATTCGACGGATCCAGAAAAATGGTTATCGGCAAAGTTGATCTTCCCATAACTATTGGTCCTCACACTTTCCAAGTCACTTTCCAGGTCATGGATATCCGGGCAACATACAGTTGTTTATTAAGAAGACCTTGGATACATCAGGCTGGAGCGGTCACTTCAACCCTCCACCAAAAGCTAAAGTTCGTTCAGAACGATCAACTTGTCACAGTCTGTGGAGAACAAGCCTTGCTTGTGAGTAACTTGTCATCATCTGCTGGTATAGAACCCGAGGAGGTTATTGGAACTCAGTTCCAAGCATTGTCGGTGAGCAAGGACAATCAGTTCAGAGGAGGAACCTCAATTTCCTCATACAAAGATGCTATTAAAGCGGTCGAGAGTACCGATACAACAGGATGGGGGCAGCTTGTCATTCCCATTGACAATAAAACAAAGAAGGGTCTTGGTTTTTCTGTAACCTGTACCAGGACAGCTGCCAACGATGAAAGTCTTCATCCCCTTCAAAACTTATTCCACAGTGGAGGTTTCCTTCACCCAGTGTCTGAGACAGTTCATGCTATCAATGAAGAAGATCCCTCTGACACAGATGAAGAGTGAAAGTCCTATCTTAACGAGGACGGTTATATGTCTCAGGAAGAGGTGCCTATGCCTTTTTGCTTTCCTACAGAAAGTCTGAGATTTATACCAAGATCAGATGTCGAAATGATCTACGGGGATTGTGATCCGGAAGGATGCCGCGCTCCGCCAAATTCATTAGAGGAAGACACTCCGATGAAAGACAATTTTGACTACACCTACTATGGCCCAATGGATGGTCTGCCAATGTGGCAACCTTATCCAGGAAACTTGGGACAAGAAGGTCAGCCGAACAATGAAAATCAGCTGACCGTCGTCGAACAGAATACCCGTGTCCCCACCATGTCATGGGATCAACACTCAGGTCATTCAGAAACTACTCAACAGGAAGATGAATTTGCAACGTTCGCAAGACTTGAGTTCATCAACTATGCTTTTCCCGAGGTCAACGTCATCGAGAGAGATGACTCCTCCAGTTCCAAAGAAGTTTGGGACACTCTGGGAGAACCAAGTGGAAAATACGACTATATGGTCAAATACACCGCTCCCGAAAGCTCTCGTGTCAAGCTCGAAGATATCCAGCCAACTGGATGGGGAGATACAGCTGAGAGCACAAATATTCTACAGAATGCAACAGAGGAATTCTCCTACGACAACTCTGCCTGGGAGATAGATTCCAATGATCCTACTCCACCAGAAATCAGCGTTATTTCTGAAGAGAAATCAAGGAAGGTGCTAGACTTTGTGATTCACCGAGGAGTTCGTCGCCAATGGGTTGCTGTCGAGATTCCGAAGATTGTTCATCAGTCAAAGTAATTGCCATCTTTAACCTTTCACCCTGCCCAGGTGAAAGGGATGTTTTGATAGGGCTCGTTTTCTGTAAATTTCCCTCTTCGCTTTGCCCGAAGCGACAGAGTTTTGTTTTATAGGGCTGTAGTTTCAAGGATCGACTTATTCATTAATAAAATAACGTCGTTCTATAATTTCCGCATTAATTACTGTTTTCTCTTTTTGCTTTTTCAGAAAATGGTAATCCTAAAAAACAATTCAAATAAAAACAAGCAGTAAAATAAAAACACTGCACACACTTGCATTTTCTCTATCTCTTCTAAACGCGGATCATTACGTCATGCAGATTGCTTGTTTTACACCCCGTTGAAACATACGATCCGATGCCTTCTCCCAACTTTGAGTTCCCGGTATTCGGAGCTAAAGAAGAAAATGATGACGAAATTCCAGAAGAGATCTCCCGACTACTCAGACAAGAGGAAAGGTCCATTGAACCTCACAAAGAGCCGTTGGAAACGGTAGACTTGGGTTCAGAAAAAGAGAGAAAAGAAATCAGGATTGGGGCACTGCTCAGTCCAACTGCCAGAGAAGGTTTGATAAAGCTTCTCAAAGAATTTCCCGATGTATTCGCTTGGTCCTATCAGGATATGCCAGGGTTGGATACCAGTATCGTGGAACATCACTTACCATTAAGATTGGAATGTCCACCAGTAAAGCAAAGGTTGAGACGCACTCACCCGGACATGGCCAACAAAATCAAAGAGGAGGTACAGAAATAGATCGACGCAGGTTTCCTCGCTACATCTGAATATCCTCAATGGTTAGCCAACATCGTACCCGTTCCCAAAAAGGACGGAAAGGTCAGAATGTGTGTTGATTACAGAGATCTGAACAAGGCAAGTCCAAAGGACGACTTTCCTTTACCACACATTGACATGCTGGTAGACAGTACAACAAAGCTCAAAGTTTTCTCCTTCATGGATGGATTCTCGGGCTATAACCAGATCAAAATGGCGCCGAAAGACATGGAGAAAACTTCGTTCATTACCCCATGGGGCACCTTTTGCTACAAGGTAATGACGTTCGGTTTGAAGAATGCCGGGGCAACCTATCAAAGGGCCATGACTACTCTGTTTCATGACATGATACAGAAGGAAATCGAGGTATATGTCGATGATATGATTGCAAAATCGAAAACAGAAAGTGAGCACGTTGAACATCTGTCAAAATTGTTCGAACGTTTAAGAAAATTCAAGCTCCGCTTGAATCCCAACAAGTGCACCTTCGGTGTCCGTTCAGGGAAACTCTTAGGGTTCATCGTCAGCCAGAAAGGGATTGAAGTTGATCCTGACAAGGTCAAGGCCATTCAAGAA
Organism: Lathyrus tuberosus; assembly: GCA_022829125.1. NCBI lineage: Eukaryota > Viridiplantae > Streptophyta > Magnoliopsida > Fabales > Fabaceae > Lathyrus > Lathyrus tuberosus. Next base: position 1,953,772 of record JALAZF010000503.1, on the reverse strand, counting down.
ATGCCTTCTCCGAAAACTGAAAAACAAGTCAGAGTATTCCTGGGACGTTTAAACTACTTCTCCAAATTCATCTTCCTTATGATCGCCACGTGTGAGCCGATTTTCAAATTACTGAAAAAGAACCAGGACTGCGTTTGGTCAAAAGATTGCCAAACCGCCTTTGACAGTATCAAGGAATATCTGTTGAATCCTTCGATTCTATCACCTCTAGTGGAAGAAAGACCACTGATCATTTACCTCACAGTCCTAGAGGACTCAATGGGGTGTGTACTTGGCCAACAAGACGAAACCAAAAGGAAAGAGTCTGCCATCTACTATCTAAGCAAGAAATTCACCGACTATGAAACTCGGTACACGATGCTTGAGAAAACTTGTTGTGCTTTGGCTTGGGCAGCCAAACGTCTTCGCCAGTACATGATTCGTCACACTACTTGGTTGATCTCAAAAACGGATCCAATCAAGTATGTCTTCGAAAAACCTGCTCTTACGGGAAGGATTGCCCGTTGGCAAATGCTATTATCAGAATATGACATAGATTACCACGCTCAGAAAGCTGTTAAAGGAAGTATTTTAGCCGATCATTTGGCTCATCAACCGATTGACGATCAAGAATCAATCGGGTTTGACTTCCCAGACGAAGATGTCATGTATCTAAAAATGAAAGATTGCGATGAACCGTTACCCAGTGAAGGGCCAGAACCAGGTTCCCAATGGGGACTTGTCTTTGACGGAGCAGTTAATCATTATGGAAACGGAATTGGGGCAATCATTGTTACCCTTCAGGGTACCCACATTCCTTTCACCGCTCGACTTACATTCAAGTGTACGAACAACGAGGCCGAATACGAAGCTTGTATTATGGGTCTCAAGGAAGCAATTGATTTAAGGATCAAAAACTTGGACGTATACGGCGATTCAGCCCTGGTTATCAATCAGATAAAAGGAGATTGGAACACATACCAATCAGGATTAATTCCTTACAAAGATTATGCAAGAAGGTTGCTACCCTTCTTTAACAGAGTTGAGTTTCATCACATCCCTCGTGATGAGAATCACATGGCTGATGCATTAGCCACTCTCTCTTCCAGGATTAGTGTAGGTCATTGGAATGACATACCTAAGATCGACATAATGCGCCTTGAACGGCCCGCTTACGTCTTCACAATTGAAGCAGTCATAGATGACAAACCTTGGTACCACGATATCAAATGCTTCCTTCAGAAACAAGAGTACCCATCTGGGGCACTCAAAAAAGACAGGAAAACCCTCAAAAGATTGGCTGGAAACTTCTTCCTGAGCGGTGACACTCTTTATAAGAGGAATTTTGACATGGTCTTGCTCCGATGAGTCGACAGACCAGAAGCAGACATGCTTATGAAAGAAATTCATGAAGGATCCTTTGGCACTCATGCCAACGGACACACAATGGCGAGAAAAATTCTGAGAGCAGGGTATTACTGGTTGACCCTGGAATCCGACTGCTACAAATACATGAGGAGGTGTCACAAGTGTCAGATATACTCCAACAAAATTCATGTACCACCATCACATCTCAAAGTTCTCTCTTCCCCGTGGCCTTTTTCCATATGGGGAATCGACATGATTGGCATGATTGAACCTAAGGCTTCGACCGGACATCAGTTCATCCTTATAGCCATTGACTACTTCACCAAGTGGGTCGAAGTAGTGTCATTCGCCAATGTAACCCGACAAGTGGTGGTCCGATTTATCAAAAACAATATCATCTGCCGTTATGGTGTTCCAAGCCAGATTATTACGGATAATGGATCTAACTTGAACAATAAGATGATGAAAGAGTTGTGCGCAGAGTTCAAGATTGAACACCATAACTCATCTCCCTACCGACCCAAGATGAACGGGGCGGTAGAAGCGGCTAACAAGAATATCAAAAGAATTGTTCAGAAGATGGTTGTAACCTATAAAGACTGGCACGAGATGCTACCCTTTGCTCTTCATGGTTATCGCACATCTGTCCGTACTTCAACAGGGGCAACCCCTTTCTCTCTGGTATATGGCATGGAGGCAGTTCTCCCCATTGAAGTAGAGATCCCGTCAATCAGGGTATTGATGGAAGCTAAGCTCACCGAAGCTGAATGGTGTCAAAGTCGACATGACAAACTGAATCTGATCGAAGAAAAGAGAATAACGGCACTATGCCACAGTCAGTTGTATCAACAGAGAATGAAGAGGGCGTTCGACAAAAAGGTCCGACCTCGTGTCTTCAGAAAAGGAGACCTCGTGCTAAAAAAGATTCAATCTTTTCTCATTGATTCTCGGGGCAAATGGACCCCGAATTATGATTGCCCTTATGTGGTCACAAAAGCTTTCTCAGGCGGCGCCTTGAGACTTGCAACCATGGATGGAGAGGAATTTTCCTACCCCACGAATGTTGATGTAGTCAAGAAATACTTCGCCTAAACTAAAAAAAAGAGAAAAAACGTCTCGGTGGATTGAAAACCCGAAAGGGTGGTCCAGGCAAAAGTTAGAGACATGAAAAAAATCATCCCGATGGATTGGAAATCTCATAGTACAATCCAGGCAAAATTAGGGATAATGGCAAGTAACTATGTTCAACAGAGGCAAATCCCTCAGCAGCAGCAGTTACATCATCGGAAGAAAACTCCAGTCATGGTCATCTTCGACAGAAGCTCAGGATGCCCAGAATTCAAAGTTGGTAGAAGGATAGTGGTCGTTATGTTTCAACGTAGCCCTTTTCCCTGTAAATTACCATTTTTCAAACTTTGTAAATACTCTTTGGAATCACGCGCTTGGCTGATTTCCATCCTATCAATAAAATTTGAGCCCTTGTGCTTTTGTTTGCAATTCTTATTTGTTTTAGCTTTATAGAACGACATTTTAATATGGTCAACGATTCTTGAAATAAAACAAAATGAATTTACTTGTTAAACTTTTTCTGCTTTTAAAAATAAAGATGGTATTTCTTTTGACTGTGGAACATCAGAAGAACGTCAACCGCTTCTCCAGAAGTAAGCGAACTTCAAAGTGCAGAATTAAAGTACTCCTTCTAACCCAGTACGCGTGAATGAAGGATCAATAATGTCAAAGACCATGAGTCATCTGACATCCTGGGCCGAGTTCTCATCTCCTAAGCCCGATCAACGGTATTCCCCGCAGGGATTATCTCTCATAAGCAAGGTGGAATTGCTATCTTGAACCAGCGGTATCTCTATACGCCCCGCGATGGCCGAGTATCCAGTCATGTTCATCTTGTAGTTTGTGTGTCGTGTCAGTTTTGTCAGCATAAACATACATGCATCATGCATTATTGATTTGCATTCACATTTCATATTGCATCGCTATCACTCTAGTCGGTCGTGTCCCGTAGTGATAAAAGTCCTCTCAATCGAGTTGTCAATTCATTCCTTGTCAGGAAACGTTGTGTCTGAACAACCTCACCACAGTGTATCCTTAAGTCAGAGTCGGCACTTGACCACTTTGATAACTTGAACCTCTGAAGAGCCAGAGAACCTTCAACATATGTCACTCTTCGCCATTGAAGATGATATCCTTGCTTTCCCGGATTAAGGAAAATCCCCAGAGAAAGCCTCTTAAGCAAAGGTTCGGCAGTACATCAGTTTCGCTCCGAAAATCCGCTGATGAAAAGGTCATCGGCACCTCAAGATTGGACCCCATCATATGGCATTTCTTCGGGAAGATCTCGAGAAAAGTATGATGTAAGATCCCAAGTGGAAACAGTCTCTCAAGAGACTCGCTTTCCCCAGTAGAATCGACAAATGGCGTCTCCAACAGAGAAGTTTGTGCAACTCAGACGACTGGGTTTCCCCAGCAAGTCTGACATCAAAACTTTTTCCACTCAAATGGCATCTCCCCAGGAAAATTCGGCGAAAAGTTTGAGGAAAACCGCTACGCATAGCGTCCCTTGTCAATAAAGTTTATTGACAAAAGAAACTAAGACCAGTTCCTTGGTAGGAAACCAGGATCGAGGGGAAGTTTAAATCAAAAACTAAGACCAGTTCCTTGGTAGGAAACCAGGATCGAGGGGAAGTTTACATAAGAAACTAAGACCAGTTCCTTGGTAGGAAACCAGGATCGAGGGGAAGTTTATTTCAGAAACTGAGACCAGTTCCTTGGCTGAAGACCAGGATCGAGGGGAAGTTTACCTTTTCTAAGCATCATCGCTTAGCAAAAGAAGATGAATGCGCAAGCTACCATTCATAACCACCATCAAAATTTTGGGTATTCCGATATTTAATCCTCTTGCACCCCGAATGCCCGAATACCTTCGCCATTCACACTTTCGGGTCTAAGAAGATTAAATAGGGGCATCTGTCATACCCCAAATTTTGACCACTAAGATTTCCCATCATTGTGCGAATCATCATCACAATATGGAGGAACCATCATACCTTGTCAGTCTCCCCAAAGATGGGTGAGCATCCACTACATATCAGAATTAGGGTTTTAAGCTCTCTCAGAGCCTTAGACAAAGGATCAATCAAGGAATGACTTGATCTTCAACTTGTATAACCTCTCAAACATCCACAATGGATCAAAAGGACTCCCACTTCAAGGATCAAGCACAAGGCTGCTCCCTTCTAGGTGGATCAAGTCTCAAGATCGACAATGTCACCAAATTAGGGTTTTGGTCGACCAGGGCCTCCAGATGGAAATCTTCATCTGGGCACAAGGCAATGATCCAAAACACAACCTAATATACTCCATGGAACCTCATGGACCCAAGCATCAAGTCAATTTGACCTCAGGGGATGCGTACACCAAAAATCAGGAATTAGGGTTTCTTGACCTAATTCACCCCTAAGTTGACTTTTGAGACAAATCAAGAGCCAAGACCTCAAGACATGATTTGAGGGTCTCTAATGAAGTATATTGATCCATTTGGAACAATGGATTAATCCAAGAAGCTTGAGCAACAAGTCTCAAGTTCATCTGCACCACAATTAGGGTTTCGCGAGAAAAGTCAACTGTAACTTTGACTTTTGACCAGGACATGCTCCCAAACCCTAGAACATGCCTTAATGTACCCTATGACACCCTTGGAACATGTCCATCAAGTTTGATTTAGGTCAAGGACATGATTTCATGAAGAATGACACAGTTTGGAATTCATCTGATAAAAAGTCAACTGTGCACAAAAGTCAACTTTGACTTTTTGAGATTTTTCACCAAAATGGATTTTTAACCCTAAAATGATGTTAATGTATGATTTGAATCATCATTCATCAAGAAAAATCAAAGAAAGTTGGATAACTTGTAAAAGGGGTAACCATAAAACTTAGAAAATTTTCTAAGTTATGGAAAAAGTACCACTAATACCCTAACTTTGGAGGATCATAACTCCTAAACCACATGGCCATTTTTTCTCATCCAAAGATGGATTTGTATCCCTCATTACCCTCTACAAAAACTTCAACTAGACCTAAGTCCAATTCATTAAGGATTTTGAGTTATGGAGTGATCAAAATCAAGAAATCACACTTTGTTCCAACACTTAGTGAAAATTTCACTAAGTCAGATTTTGCTTCACTTTTTGCCAAATGTAGAGGGATTTTTCACTTGGAATCAAAAGAGATCAAAACCAAACTTGTTCAAACAGTTGTTGTATCATGTAAGGGCTTTCCAAAATGGTCAAGAGCATTACCAAATTCAACTTACACCATGAGATATGACATTGGCAAGTTGCCTTGCTGAAATCTGTCAAGGCAAGGCAGAATTTGCAATTTTGCTCGATTTGCCAAAATCAGCCAAATTCAAATGCTCCTATCCACTTGGACACATCTGAGGATTGAATCTAAAGGGGACAATCACTGAGCCAAGCCTCCAAAGTCCATGGAACAAGAAATAGCATGTTGAACCTAGAATGGCCAAAATAGGGACAAGACTCCAAATTTGGATTGAAGCATTCAATGGAAGCATCAAGGTGGCATGGACTGAGCCATTCTCATATGAAATCAGTCAAGACTTATCCAAGACCAAGGGAACCAAAGCTCTGTGCCCTAACCTCTAGTCAATGGCTAGAGGAGACTTGGATTTTCATTTGCCAACATTGGCCAAACCTACTTACCAGCTGCCATGCACTATTCCTTGCAAAACAAATTTGCTCTACTATAAATAGAGCTCAATTGTGATAAGTTTGAGTACACCAAAGCCATCAAAAAGATGCTTTCCTCAAAATCTCTTATTTCACTCCAATTTTGCCTTCTAAGGCAAGTCACTATCGGGTTTTGAGTTTGAGAGCTCTTCCAATCAAACCAATCACTCACACACCTCACATACATCACATATGAGCTGATCAAACACTTACATCACTTCTGAAACATCAATTTCACAAAATCACCAGCTGGTTGCTCAAGGTTTTAACCAAGTTGCAGCTGAGGTACCACAAAGTGATCCAGCCAATTTCAATCAAGTCCAACCATTCAAACACACTCCATAGGGTGTAGGGAAGCTGTTCAGATCATCACCACTCATTTGTAACACCTCCAAATCAAAAATCACATTGTACTTGCTGTCACTGCCTAGAGGTGAGCACATACTTGGTCATCTCTCAATCTATGCATATTTCCTCGCACAATAATTTGGCCATATGTTCATAATCATGCATGGAATGTTTTCCCTCAATTAATTGCATTGTTTGAATCGTGTATCAAAAATCCTAGCCTTCATGCAGAAATTAGGGTTCTTGAGGTTTCTTCGTGATTTCATGTTTTGTGTGTAATTTAAATGAAATTAAGTGTTATAGACATGATCGTGAGATTGAGACGAGCATAATGATATGTGGATTGCATGATATGATTACGTATTCAGTGAGATTGGATGGAAAACGCAAATCAGCCAAACCCAGAAAAACGCGCGTGTTCTTGCTTGTGTTCTTGGCGCCTTTTTCATAAATTCAAATATTTGAATTTTGTGATTTTGTTTAATTGATTCAAAAATTAATTTCTCTCCGAGTTTTAATGATTTTGAGTTGATTCTTTTTTTAATAATTCACAAAAATGTTAAAATATTTTATTTTATCAAAAAATCCCAAAAATATTATTTATTTCATATAATTGATATTTTTGCAAAGAATTAGTATTTTAATTGTTTTTGACATTTTAAATATTTTTTCTACATTGATTTTGCAACTTTTTATGCTTTCTAATTATTTTATAGGTCAATACTTAATTTTTGAAGCATTAATCCAAGATCACAATTTGTTTTTCACATGTTAAACAATTTTGATCATTTTAATTGAATTTTTATTCAATTAAATACATTTTTGAAAACAAATTAGGGTTTTTGGATTAATTCAACCCTCATAAGTCATTTTCAAAACTCACTTGGGCCTCTAATAGAGTGTAAGACCCAATCCTTTCTTGACCAAAACATTTTGGGCCTCAGTGCATTGTATAAGTCCCGATACCGTAAAAAACAAACGACGCGATCGTCGCCTTTTCAAAATAACCCTTGGGCCTCTCCTTGAGCTATAAGACCCATTCAAAAACACTTTGGGCCTCTAATAGAGTGTAAGACCCAATCCTTTCTTGACCAAAACATTTTTGGGCCTCAGTGCATTGTATAAGTCCCGATACCGTCAAAAACAAACGCGCACGATCGTCGCCTTTTAAAAATAACCTTGGGCCTCTCCTCGAGCTATAAGACCCATTCAAAACTTTTGGGCCTCTATTAGAGTGTAAGACCCAACCCCTTTTTAACAAAAATCATTTGGGCCTCACTTATTGTATAAGTCCCTCTGCGTTAAAAGAAAATCTCGGCGCGATCGCCATTTTTAAACGAAAAGTCAAACTGGGCCTACCCTCGTGTTATAAGCCCCACTCTTTTTTCTTTAAACTTGTGGGCCTCTTAATAGAGTGTAAGACCCAATCTCTTTGTACAGAAAACAATTTTGGGCCTCAGTCACTTGTATAAGTCCCTCTGTACAAATTCAAATAGTGCGCTCACTGATAAAACCCTGGGCCTCTCCTTGAGCTGTAAGCCCCAAAACTTTCTTTTTCAAAGCACTTTCTCCTTTGATTTTGAATATATTGTTGTTTTCAATCTTTCTTTGTTGAACAACTAACCAAACAACATGGAAGCTCTACAACCGAGTAAGTGGTTATTGCTTTCATTTACCGCTTTCATATACATATAACTGTATTGTGGGGCTGTTTCACTGTAAGTCTTCTTTCATAAACTCATATCAACTATGTAATAATAGTATAGATATTTAGAGTTTCCCCGGCAACTACGTCTAGAACTAGGTGACGCCGTTTCGTTTATTTGTAGAAATAGACAACTAGATCCCCAATAGGATCACCAGATACAGTCTTCTCTTCGGCTGTCCTCATTAGGAATTGTCAAGAAACTCTACTCCCCAAAGATGAATGTCTTCTCTGTGAATGGTATCTTTGAGTTTCTTCCAAATTCTCGAACTTTCCTGACTTTGATCTATTCTCGGTGAATTGCATTGCCTTGAATTTCTCGGGGTTTGGGGACCCACGGGCTTCTTAAAAGCATCGGCCTCCTCTTGGGCATCGTACAAGGACCCACAGGCTTCCTAAAAGCAACCCCGCCTCCTCTTGGGCTTAGTACAAGGACCCTGCGGCTTCTTAGAAGTATTCACAGCCTCCTCTTAGGCTTTGTATAATGATCTCTTCCTCCGGGAATGATAGCCTCCTCTTGGGCTTAGTACAAGGACCCGTCGACTTCTTAAAAGTTTCCAGCCTACTCTTGGGCTTCGTACAAATTGTCCCGACGACCTCCTAGAGGTATAGGAACAGAACCTAGTCATCTGCATAGAACAGTCCTTTCAAAGTGTCTACTACTGTTTCTCAAAGCATAGTACAAAAGATAAAACTCTAGACTTGGACAGTCTAACTTCCTTGAGTCTCAAAGACATTCTCAAGTGACCCCTTCGTTAAATAGGAAGGAAACCCATAGACTTGGACAGTCTCAATACCCTTCGGATTTCCCACAAAGAGAAGGAAATATCCCTGATCCTTGAATCAAATCCCTGAGTACAGTGTTGCTCATATAAGAACTGATTTTCTCTTAAAAATCAGTATACTGGACCTGTCACTCAACTGAAACAGTCACCCTAGCCTCCTCTTGGGCCTTGTACAATGATTCTCCCCAGCGGAGCCAAACAACGTTTAGCCTCTCTCTCGGGCTTTGTACGAGACACATAAGAGACTCCCTTGTTGAGTCAGACACCCTTTTTGCCTCCATCTCGGGCTTTATACGAGATACAAAAAGGTTCTTATTGAGCCAAACAAGCAACAGCCTCCACCTCGGGCTTCGTACGAGATACAAAAAAAAAGAAACTCTCTTGTTGAGTCCAATCGCCTCCATCTCGGGCTTTATACGAGATACCAAAAGACTCCATCGTTGAGTCAAAACCTTTTAGCCTCTCTCTCGGGCTTTGTACGAGACACATGATAGCCTCCTCTTAGGCTTTATATAAGAAAACCACTGGTTAATCCAATTAACCTTTTAGCATCAAAACTGTGCCTCGTTCACAGTAAACAAACATCAACAACTCCCTTCATCTAATCGCTGTAAGCGGCAAGCCTCTGGATCATCTACATCCATGCCACTGTCCCTCTTTTAGCATGAGAAATTCCTAGGGAAAGATAGCATTGCTCTACACTGAGTTAAAGTCTTCTCCTTCAGGTTAAAAATCTCCTATAAAGGAAATTATGGCATTTCCAGATTCACACATCCCGGTTAAAGTAATTCTCCTTTATAAATAGTTGTGACATACAACCCCCTCTTTAGAGATGAAAAATTCTCTCTAAAGTCAACACCCTTTTAGCTTCATATCTTTGGCTTTGAACAAGATACAAATAGACCTTTCAGCTTCACATCTTGGGCTTTAAACAAGATACAAACCACCTTTTTAGCTTCACGTCTTGGGCTTTGAACAAGACACCAAAAACAATCATTTCCTCCCATAGAATAGGAGGAACTACGAACGCTCTGATTTCCCTGTTTCGGTAAACGGGAATACGTAGGCATAAGATCGAAAGAAAAGATCTTAGCGAGCACACTAAACAAAAAACCCAAATCCCATATCTCCATCAATCAAAAGCAGTAATTCAAAAACATTCGTCCTGACATCCTAATCCTAGTTCCCCGCCAGAAACCTTCTGTCTAAAAAGAAAGAAATCAGTATTGGCGAAAATACAAATAACCAGTACAAAGGCCCCCCCACATTGATAGCATCCGTAACCTAACAGACCGCTGTTTAAAATCAGTATGCAAAGCAGGGTTAATTGGAGACATCTATTTCCCTTCCTTATTCAGCTCACAATAGGATAAAAAATGAATCGACCTGTAGTTTTAAGCTCAAACCGCAGAGAGCGACCAGCGCTTAAAAACCGCGTCTAAAATCGCTCGCTACACATGTGCCACCTCATGACTATCACCAGTGTGATATCTGCTCTAAGAACAATCAGGGATGTTCTGTGGTGCAATCAGCTCTACAGGAACAATTGGATCTCGGATGGATCCAAGAACATCGAGTTCTTGGAGTCAACATGACCTATATGAATTCCAACATCATTCAGAACCACGACATTCGTGCAATGAATGTCAACTTGGGGGCGATGCACTCAAGGCAAAGCCAGTATCATAATCTGTCGTGACCCGATTATAATTCCTGTCTGACTTGCTCGGTAAACAAACAGGGATGCTCTTTTGTACAAGAGGCCCTCCAGAGTCAGATTGATCTTGGATGGATCCATGACTACCATGATAGAAATCCTTATCATATCAAAATGATTCAAATCTTTGATATTCGTATGATGAATACTAGCTTGGTGGAGTTACTTGCTAAGCAGGTTCAACTCGGTTTTCTCACTTCGCATAATTATCAGAACTGTAAAGGATGTTGTGAGAGTAACCAAGGGTGCACTCTTGTTCAGAGAACTTTACAACACTTGTTAAACCACTGGTGACTTCCAATCTATCTGGATGAAGACACGCAACAAATCAGTGTGCTTAATGGAAACCCTACTCGGCGTTAAAGTCAGGATGTCCGATCTATGGAAATAGACCTAGTGAGGCTACACTGCATTCAAAGCGGACGTGGCCAGGTGCCACCACACAACTATAAACGCTGTAGATTCTGCTCGGAGAATAACCAAGGATGCTACCTTGTGCGGGCAGCCCTTCAAGGTCAGTTGGATCATAAAGAGATTCACCCGTGTCCGAGTCCTGAGCCAATCAACTGGACGCCGAACTACTTCGCTGATCAAATCAGAGACGTTGTCATAATCTCTGATCATCAACAGAATAAGGATGTTTATACCATCATCCCTCTACTGGACGAATCAAAGGTTCTTAGCTAGGAACTGATTGAAGTTACTTACGACAGTCAGAAAAATCAGAAGGCTCCTGTAGTTATTTATCTACCGAGACCATTACCGTATGAATCAGCTAAGGCGATCCCTTACAAATACGGTGCAACAATAATTGAGAATGGAAAGGAAATTCCATTACCCTCCGTCGTGAATATTGCAGACATCAGTCGAGTAACACAGAGCGGTCGAATCTTCAACCGAGGAGTTGGAGAACCTAACAAAGAAAAGGAACTTCCAACAGAAGCTCCTGATCCACCAGTCGGTCAATCCAGTAATCCCGACCTTTCAAAGAACGATGATGAGATGCTGAAGCTCATCCAAAGGAGTAAATACAACATTGTTGACCAACTGTTACAAACTCCTTCAAAGATCTCAGTGCTATCACTTTTACTCAGTTCTGAAGCCCACAGAAAGGCTCTACAGAAAGTCTTAGAGCAGGACTTTGTGGAACAGGAGATGTCAATACGACATTTCGATAGCATCATCTCTAACATCACTTCCTACAAACACGTAGGATTCAGTGATGACGATTCGCCAGAGGGGGGCAAAAGTTAGAACATGGCGCTCAATATCACAGTTAACTGCCAGGACGATGATTTATCCAGCGTACTGGTAGACACAGGATCGGCCATCAACATTATGCCAAAGTCAACTTTAATGCGACTATCATTCGAAGGACCCCCGATGAGGGGCAGTGAGGTCATCGTTAAAACATTTGACGGATCTCGAAAAGCAGTTATCGGCGAAGTTGACCTTCCCATAACTATCGGTCCTCACACTTTCCTAATCACTTTCCAGGTCACGGACGTCCGGGCAGCGTACATTTGTTTATTAGGAAGACCTTGGATACACCAGGCTAGGGCAGTCACTTCGACATTGCACTAGAAATTGAAGTTCGTCAAGAACGATCAACTCGTCACGGTCTGTGGGGAGCAAGCCTTGCTCGTGAGTAACTTATCATTATTTACTTGTGTAGAACCAGAGGAGGTTGTTGGAACTCAGTTCCAGGCACTTTCGGTAAACACAAAGAATCAGTCTGAGAAGGGAACCTCGATTTCCTCATACAGAGATGCTCTCAAAGTAATCGAGAGTAACAACGCAAAAGGATGGGGACAGCTTGTCATTCCTACTGAAAATAAAACAAAGAAGGGTCTTGGTTTTTCTGCGACCTGCACCCAGACTGCTGCTAGTGATGAAAGTCTTCATCCCATTCAGGACTTCTTCCATAGTGGAGCTTTCCTTCACCCAGTGCCTCAAGCAGTCCATACCATCAACGAGGTAGATCCCTCTGATACGAATAAAGAATGGAAGTCATATCTTAACAAGGACGGCTATATGTCTCAGGAAGAGGTGCCTACGCCATTTTACTATCCCACACAGAGTCCGAGATTTAAACCAAGGTCTGACGTCAAAATGATATACGAAGATTATGATCCAGAAGGATGTCAGGCTCCACCAAACTCATTAGAGGAGGACACTCTGATGAAGGACAACTTTGACCACGACTATTATGGCCCAATGATGGCCTGCCTATCTGGCAGCCGTACCCAGGAGACTTGGGGCAAGAAAATCAGCCGAACAATGAAAATCAGCTGAGCGTCATTGAAAAGAATACCTGCATCCCCACCATGTCATGGGATCAACACTCAGGTCATTCAGAAAATATCTCGCACGACGATGAATTCGCAAAGTTCGTCGGATTAGAATTCATCAACTATGCTTTTCCCGAGGTCAACGTCATCGAAAGAGATGACTCCTCCAGTTCCAAAGAAGTGTGGGACACCTTAGGACAACCAAGTGGAAAATTTGACTTCATGGTCAAGTACACCGCTCCCGAAAGCTCTCGTATCAAGTCGAAGATATCCAACCAACTGGATGGGGAGATATACCTGAGAGCACAAATACTATGCAAAATACAACAGAAGAATCCTCCTACGACAACTCTACCTGGGAGACAGATTCCAATGATCCTGCTCCGCCAGAAATCAACATCATTTCTGAAGACAAATCAAGGAAAGTACCAGACTTTGTGATTCACCGAGGAGTTCGCCGCCAATGGGTTGCTGTCGGTGTTCCGAAGATTGTTCATAAGTCAAAGTAATTGCCATCTTTAACCTTTCACCCGGCCCAGGTGAAATAGATGTTTTGATAGGGCTCACTTTATGTAAATATCCCTCTTCGCTTCACCCAAAGCGACAGAGTTTTGTTTTATAGGGCTGTATTTTCAAGAATCAACTTGTTCATAAATAAAATGATGTCGTTCTGTAATCTCCGCATTAATTATTGTTTTCTCTTTTCGCTTTTCTCAGAAAATGGTAATCCTAAAAAAAAATTCAAAATAAACAAGCAGTTTTTAAAAAAAAAAAATACACTGCACACACTTGCATTTTCTCTATCTCTTCTAAACACAAATCATCACGTCATGCAGATTGCTTGTTTTAAACCACGTTGAAACATACGATCTAATGCCTTCTCCCAACTTTGAGTTCACGGTATTTGGGGCTGAAGAAGAAGCTGAGAACGAAATTCTAGAAGAGATCTCCCGATTACTCAGACAAGAGGAAAGGGTCATTGAACCTCACAAAGAGTCGTTGGAAACGGTCAACTTGGGTTCAGAAAAAGAGAGAAAATAAATCAGGATTGGGGCACTGCTCAGTCCCACTGCCAAAGAGAGTTTGACAAAGCTTCTCAGAGAATTTCCCGATGTGTTTGCTTGGTCCTATCAGGACATGCCAGGGTTGGATACTAGCATCGTGGAACATCATTTACCATTGAAATCGGAATGTCCGCAAGTAAAACAGAGGTTGAGACTGACTCATCCAGACATGGCCATCAAAATCAAAGAGGAAGTACAGAAACAGATTGACGCAGGTTTCCTCGCCACATCAGAATATCCTCAATGGTTAGCCAATATTGTACCCGTTCCAAAAAAGGACGGAAAAGTCAGAATGTGTGTCGATTACAGAGATCTAAACAAGGCCAGTCCAAAGGAAGACTTTCCCTTGCCACACATTGACATGCTGGTAGACAGTACAGCAAAGTTCAAAGTTTTCTCCTTCATGGATGGATTCTCGGGCTATAATCAGATAAAAATGGCGCCGAAAGACATGGAGAAAACTTTGTTCATTACCCCATGGGGTACCTTTTGTTACAAGGTAATGTCGTTCGGTTTGAAGAACACCGGGGTAACCCATCAAAGGGCCATGACTACTCTGTTTCATGACATGATACACAAAGAAATCGAGGTATATGTCGATGACATGATTGCCAAATAAAAAACAGAAGAGGAGCATGTGACCCATCTGTCAAAGCTATTCGAGCGGCTGAGAAAGTACAAACTCCGCTTGAATCCCAACAAGTGCACCTTCGGTGTCCGTTCAAGGAAACTTTTAGGGTTCATCTTCAGCCAAAAAGGAATTGAGGTTGATCCTGACAAGGTCAAGGCCATTCAAGAAATGCCTTCTCCGAAAACTGAAAAATAAGTCAGAGGTTTCTTGGGACGTCTGAATTACATTTCCAGATTCATATTCCTCATGACCGCGACATGCGCGCCGATTTTCAAATTACTCAAAAAGAATCAGGACTGCATTTGGACAGAGGACTGCCAAACCGCCATCGACAGTATTAAGGAATACCTGTTGAACCTACCGATTCAATCACCTCCAGTGGAAGGAAGACCACTGATCATCTACCTCACAGTCTTGGAAGACTCAATGGGTTGTGTGCTTGGTCAACAAGACGAAACAAAAAGGAAAGAGTCTGCCATCTACTATTTGAGCAAGAAATTCACCGACTGCGAGACTCGGTACACTATGCTTGAGAAAACTTGCTGCACTTTGGCTTGGGCAGCCAAACGTCTTCGCCAGTACATGATTTGTCACACTACTTGGTTGATCTCAGAAATGGATCCAATCAAGTACGTCTTTGAAAAGCCTCCTCTCACGGGAAGAATCGCCCGTTGGCAGATGTTGTTATCAGAATACGACATCAAATACCATGCTCAGAAAGCCGTTAAAGGGAGTATTTTAGTCGATCATTTGGCTCATCAACCGATTGACGATCAGGAATCTGTCGGATTTGACTTCCCAGACGAAGATGTCATGTATTTAAAAATGAAATATTGCAATCAACCACTACCCAATGAAGGGCCAGAACCAGGTTCCCAATGGGGACTAATCTTTGACGGAGCTGTCAATCATTACGAAAACGGAATTGGGGCAATCATCATAACACCTCAGGGTACCCACATTCCTTTCACTGCCATACTTACATTCAAGTGCACAAACAACGAGGATGAATACGAAGCTTGTATTATGGGTATCGAAGAAGCGATTGATTTGAGGATCAAGAACTTGGATGTATATGGCGACTCAGCTTTGGTCGTCAATCAGATCAAAGGAGATTGGAACACATACCAATCCGGATTGATTCCTTACAAAGACTATGCAAGAAGGTTGTTACCCTTCTTCAACAGAGTCGAGTTTCATCATATCCCTCGTGAAGAGAATCACATGGCTGATGCATTAGCCACTCTCTCTTCCATGATTAGTGTAGGTCTATGGAACGACTTACCTAAGATCGACATAATGCGCCTTGAAAGGCCCGCTTACATCTTCGCGGTCGAAGCAGTCATAGACGACAAACCTTGGTATCACGATATCAAATGCTTTCTTCAGAAACAAGAGTACCCACCTGGGGCACTAATAAAGGACAGAAAGACCCTCGAAAGGCTAGCAGTCAGCTTCTTCCTGAGCGGTGATACACTCTATAAGAGGAACTTTGACATGGTCTTGCTCCGATATGTAGACAGACCAGAAGTAAACATACTGATAAAAGAAATTCATGAAGGATCCTTTGGCACTCATGCTAATGGACACACAATGGCGAGAAAAATTTTAAGAGCAGGGTACTACTGGTTGACCATGGAATCTGACTGCTACAAGTACATGAGGAAGTGTCACAAGTGTCAGATATACGCTGAAAAAATCCATGTACTGCCAACGCATCTCAAAGTTCTCTCTTCCCCATGGCCTTTTTCCATATGGGGAATCGACATGATCGGCATGATCGAACCTAAGGCTTAGAACGGACATCGGTTCATCCTGGTAGCCATTGACTACTTCACCAAATGGGTTGAAGCAACATCATACGCTAATGTAACCCGACAAGTGGTAGTCCGATTTATCAAAAACAATATCATCTGCCGTTATGGTGTTCCGAGCCAGATCATTACTGATAATGGATCTAACTTGAATAATAAGATGATGAAGGTGTTGTGTGTTGAGTTCAAGATCGAACACCATAACTCATCTCCCTACCGACCCAAGATGAACGGAGCAGTAGAAGCGGCTAACAAGAACATCAAGAAGATCGTTCAAAATATGGTTGTAACCTACAAAGACTGGTCTGAAATGCTACCCTATGCTCTTCACGGTTATCGCACATCTATCCGCACTTCAACAGGGGGAAGCCCTTTCTCTCTAGTATATGGCGTAGAGGCTGTGCTCCCCATCGAAGTAGAGATCCCATCGATCCGGGTATTGATGGAAGCTAAGCTAACAGAAACTGAATGGTGCCAAAGTCGGCATGACGAACTAAATCTGATTGAGGAAAAATGAATAACGGCAATATGCCATGGTCAGTTGTATCAGCAAAGGATGAAGAAGGCGTTTGACAAAAAGGTCCGACCTCGCATCTTCAGGATAGGAGACCTTGTGCTAAAAAAGATACAATTATTTCTCACTGATTCCCGGGGCAAATGGACTCCGAATTATGACGGCCCCTATGTGGTCAAGAAAGCTTTCTCAGGCGGCGCCTTGAGACTTACAACCATGGACGGAGAGGAATTTTCCTACCCCACAAATATTGATGTAGTCAAGAAATACTTCGCCTAAACTAAAAAAAAACGTCTCGGTGGATTGAAAACCCGAAAGGACGGTCCAGGCAAAAATTAGAGACATAATAAAAAAAATCATCCCGGTGGATTGGAAATCTCAAAGTACAATCCAGACAAAAGTTAGGGATAATGGCAAGTAACTACGTCCAACAGGAGCAAATTCCCTAGTAGTAGTCATGTCATCCATCCGAAAACTCCAGTCAAGGTTATCTTCGACGGAAGCTCAAGATGCCCCGAATTCAAAGTTGGTTGAAGGATAGTGGTCGTTATGTTTCAATGTAGCCTTTTTCCCTTAAATTACCATTTTCAAACTTTGTAAATACTCTATGGAATCACGCGTTTGGCTGATTTCCATCCTATCAATAAAATTTAAGCCCTTGTGCTTTTGTTTACAATTCTTATTTGTTTGAGCTTTACAGAACGACATTTTAACATGATCAACGATTCTTGAAATAAAACAAAAATGAATTTACTTGTCAAACTTTTCTTCTTTTAAAATAAAGATGGCAATTTCTTTTGACTGTTGAACATCGATCGCTTTGCCAAAAGTAATCGAGCTTCAAAGTGCAGAATCAAAGTACTCATTCTAAACCAGTGCGCCTAAACGAAGGATCAGTTATGTCAGATGCGAATACTCCATCTGATATCTTCGGCCGAATTATCATCTCCTAAGCCCGACCAACGGTTGTTCCCCCACAGGGACTACTTCTCCTAAGCAAGGCAGAATTACTATCTTGAACCAGCGATACTTTTTATCTCCCCACTGTGGCCGAGTATCCAATCGTGTTCATCCATTAGTCTGTATGTCGTGCCAGTTTTGTCAGCATATACATACATGCATCATGCATTATTGATTTACATTCATATTCATATTGCATCACTATCACTCAAGTCGGTCTTGTCCCCTAGTGATAAAAGTCTTCACAATCGAGTTGTCGGTTTTTTCCTCGTCAGGAAATGTTGCGTCTGAACAATCTCTCTTCTCCAATTTATTTCTGGATTAGAGTTGGCCCTTGACCACTTTGATAACTTGAACCTCTGAGAAGACCAGAGAAACTTTCGACAAATGTCACTCTTCGCCATTGAAGATGATATCTTCGCTTTCCCGAATTAAGGAAAATCCCCAGAGAAAGCCTCACAACTAAAGACTTTCAGCAACACATTGATTTTGCTCTCCGGAGAGTCGATGTTAATGAAGTCATTATCACCTCAAAATTGGATCATATCATATGGCATTTCTTCTAGAAGATCTCCGAGAAAAGTATGATGTAATATCTCCAAGCGGAAACAGTATCTCAAGAGACTCGTTTTCCCTAGATAGAGTCAACAAATGACATCTCCAATAGAGAAGTTTGTACCCTTCTACAATTCAGACAGATGGGTTCCCCAGCAAGTCTGACATCAATTTTTTTTCCGTTAAATGGCATCTCACCAAGAAAATTCGGCGAGAAGTTTGAGGAAAACCGCTACACATAGCTTCCCTTGTCAATAAAGTTTATTGACAAAAGAAACTAAGACCAGTTCCTTGGTAGGAAACCAGGATCGAGGGGAAGTTTAAATAAAAAACTAAGACCGGTTCCTTGGTAGGAAACCAGGATCGAGGGGAAGTTTAAATCAAAATCTTAGACCAGTTCCTTGGTAGGAAACCAGGATCGAGGGGAAGTTCATTTCAGAAACTAAGACCAGTTCCTTGGTAGGAAACCAGGAGCGAGGGGAAGTTTACCTTTTCTAAGCATCATTGCTTAGCAAAAGAAGAAGGATGCACAAACTGCCATTCTTAACCGCTATCAAAATTTTGGGTATTCCAATATTTAATCCTCTTGCACCCCGAATGCCCGAATACCTTCGTCATTCACACCTTCGGGTCCAAGAAGATTAAATAGGGGCATCTGTCATACCCCAAATTTTGACCACTAAGATTTCCCATCATTGTGCAAATCATCATCACAATATGGATGAACCATTAGTCTCCCCAAAGATGGGTGAGCCTTCACTACAATCAGAATTAGGGTTTCAAGCCCTCTCTGAGCCTTGGACAAAGGATCAATCAAGAATTGACATGTTCTTCAACTTGTCTAACTTCTCAAACATCCACAATGGATCAAGAGGACTCCCACAACAAGGATTAAGCATAAGGCTGCAACATTCTGAGTGGATCAAGCCTCAAGATCGCCAGTGTCACCAAATTAGGGTTTTGGTCGACCAGGGCCTCCAGATGGGAATTTTCCTCTTGGCATGAGCCAATGCTTTAAGGCATAACCTAACATACTCCATGGAACCTCATGGACCCAATCATCAAGTCAATTTAACCTCAAGGGATGCATTCACCAAAAATCAGGAATTAGGGTTTCTTGACCTAATTCACCCCTAAGTTAACTTTTAGGACAAAACATGAGCCAAGACCTCAAGAGAGGATTTAAGGGTCTCTAATAAGCTACATTGATCCATTTGCAACAATGGATTGATCCAAGAAGCTTGATCACAAAGTTTCAGTTTCATCTGAACCACAATTAGGGTTTTGAGGAAAAAGTCAACTGTGTCTTTGACTTTTGACCAAGACATGCTCCCAAACCTTGGGACATGATTTAATACACCCTATAACACCTATGAAACCAATCCATCAAGTTTGATTTTGGTCAAGGACTTAATTTCATAGAGGATCGCACTGTTTGGAATTCATCTGACAAAAAGTCAACTGTGCACAAAAGTCAACTTTGACTTTTTGAGATTTTTCACAATTATGGTTCTTTAACCCTAAAATGATGTTAATGTATGATTGGAATCATCATTCATCAAGAAAAATTAAGAAAAGTGGGATAACTTGTAAAAGGGGTAACCATAAAAACTTATAAATTTTTCTAAGTTATGAAACAAAGTGGTTAGGGTACCAACTTTGGAGGATCATAACTCCTAAACCACAAGGCCATTTTTCCCCCACCCAAAGTTGGATTTGTAGCTCTCATGGCACTCTACAAAAGCTTCAAACATAACTCATTCCAATTCCTCATGGATTTTAAGTTATGGAATGATCAAAATCACAAAAAGTGAAAATGTCACTTTTTTCCAACACTTAGTGAAATTTTCACTAAAGTCAGAATTTGTCTTACTTTTTTCCAAATGTAAGGGCATTTTTCACTTGGATCCAAAAAGTATCAAAACCAATTATGATCAAACAGTTGTTGTATCATACGAGGGCTTTCCAAAATGGCCAAGAACTCCATCAAATTCCACTTAAGCCATGAGATATGAAATTGGCAACATGCCTTGCTAAAAACTGTCAAAGCAAGGCAGATTTGTACATTTTGCTCGATTTGCCAAATTTGTGCAAATGAAAAACACACTTATCCATATGAACACCTCAAGGGGATACCAAGGAGGAACCAACTCTGATCTCAAGCCTCCCAAGTCCTTGGAACTAAAAATAGCATGCCAAACCTAGAAATCCCTAAAGAGGGGACAAGACTCCAATTTTGTTTTGGAGCATTCAATGGATGCACCAAGGTGGCATGGACTGAGCCATTTCCAACTGAATTCAGTCAAGACTTATCCAAGACCAAGGGAACCAGCAACATATGCCCTAACCTCTAGTCAATGGCTAGAGGAGACTTGGATTCTCATTGATCAACATTGGCCAAACCTATGCAGTAGTTGCCATTCACTATTCTTTGCAAAACAAACTTGCTCTACTATAAATAGAGCTCATTTGTGATCAGTTTGAGTACACCAAAGCCATCAAACAGATGTTTTCCTCAAAATCTCCTTCTTCACTCCAAAATTGCCTTCCAAAACACACACCTCATAAACATCATATAGAGGTGATCCAAACACTCACATAACATTTGGAACACCAGATTCTCAAAATCACCAGCCATCTGCACAAGCCTTTGACAGATTTGCAGTTGAGGTGCCAAATCAAGTTCCAGCTCAATTCAATCCACTCCAAGCACCCAGACACACTACATAGCACCTAGGGAAGTTGTCCATATCCTTGGAACCAAGTTGTAACACCTCTAACACAAAACACGATCACCAGCTGCAAGAGGTAAGCATTTGCTCTTCTAACTCTATGATCCATGCAATTTTTGCTGCACAATAATTTTGCCATATGTTCATAATCATGCATAGGGTTCTTGAGGTTTCTCTTTGATTTCTTGTTCCATGCATAAAATAAATGAAATTAAAGACCATAGACATGATCGTGAGGTGAAAACGAGTAGATTGATATGTAGATTGCATATTATCATCAAGTATTCAGTGAGATTGGATAGAAAACGCAAATATGCAGAAACAGAGGGTGGCGCGTGTTCTTGCCATGTTCTTGGCGCCCTTTTTGAAAATTCAAATATTTGAATTTTGTGATTTTATTTAATTGATTCAAAAATTAATTTCTCTATGAATTTTAATGATTTTGAGTTGATTCATTTTTTAATAATTCACAAAAATGTTAAAATATTTTATTTTCCCAAAAATATTATTTATTTCATATACTTGATATTTTTGTAAAGAATTAATATTTTAATTGTTTTTTGACATTTAAAATATTTTCTCCCTCTTGATTTTTCAAATTATAGTGATTTCCAATCATTTTGAGGATATAAACATAATTTTTGAAACATTAATCCAAGATCACAATTTGCTTCCACACATGTTTAACAATTTTGATCATTTTAATTGAATTTTTATTCAATTAAAATACATTTTGAAAACAAATTAGGGTTTTTGATTAATTCAACCCTCATCAAACTTTTTCAAACATTTTGGGCCTCTAATAGAGTGCAAGACCCAATCCCTCTTAGAAACCAAAATAATTTGGGCCTCAGTGTATTGTATAAGTCCCGATATCGTCAAAAGGTTCGACACGATCGTCGCATTTTTAACAAAATCTTTGGGCTTCTCCTGGAGCTATAAGACCCATCTCTAATCATTTTCAAAATCTTTGGGCCTCTAATAGAGTGTAAGACCCAACCCATTTTTGAAACCAAAATATTTGGGCCTCAGTCATTGTACAAGACCCACTGTGCTTTCAAAAACCTCGGCGCGATCGCCAATTCAAAAAAACAAATCATTTGAGCCTACCCTCGTGTTATAAGCCCCATTCTTTTTCTTTAAACACCTTTGGGCCTCTTGAGAGAGTGTAAGACCCATCCCTTTATACAAAAAACCTTTTTGGGCCTCAGTCGCTTGTATAAGTCCCTGTACAAATTCAACAGTGTAATCACTGATAAAACCTTGGGCCTCTCCTTGAGCTGTAAGCCCCAACAATCTTTTCAAAACACTTTCTCCTTTGATTTTTAATATAATATTATTATCAAAGCTTTCTTTGTTGAACAAACTAACAAAACAACACGGAAGCTCCACAACCGAGTATGTGTTTACCCGCTTTCTTTATCCGCTTTCATATATATATATATATATATATAACTGTATTGTGGGGCTGCTCACTATAAGTCTTCTTTCACAAACTTTTATATACTTCTCAAATATTAACTGTGTAATACTAGTATAGTTATTTAGAGTTTTCCCCGGCAACTACGTCTAGCACTAGGTAAATCCCTGTTGGTCACTCTTAAATACAAACAAAACTAGATCCCCATAGGATTACCAGACACAGTCTTCCCTCCTCTTGGGGTTAAACAATATGGAGACGTGAAAGGCAGCATTCTCAGAGAACCCTTTCTCAGACTGTCACCCTTAGAAATCGTCAAAGAGACTCTACTCCCTAGAGATGATCTTTTCTCCGTGAATGGCATCTCTTGAGTTTCTTCCAAATTCTCAGACTTTCCTGGCTTGATCTATTCTCGGTGAATGGCATATCTTGAACTTCTCGGGGTTTGGGGACCCACTGGCTTCTTAAAAGCATCCCCGCCTCTTCTTGGGCGTTGTACAAGGACCCGTCGGCTTCTTAAACACTCTCATGCCTTCTCTTAGGCTTAGTACAAGGACCCAGACACCTCTACAGGTATAGGAACAGAACCTAATCATCAATTTGCTAGAGCTGTCTTTTTGATTCAAGTGTCAGACCTGTTAATGGGTTAACCTTCATCCCTTAACATACCAGTCTTTTCTTGGGCATTATACAAAGATCATTCACTACCTGAGAATCGATTTCTCAAAACACCAGTAGACTTGGACAGTCTCAATACCCTTTGGATTTCTCGTCTCCTTAAAGAACAGGAAATAACCCTGATCCTCTGATCAATCCCAAAGCACAACAATACCTTTAATCGTTCCCTTCATAAGAACAAATTTTCTCTTTTATCCAACGTACTGGACCTATCACTAAACTGAAACAGTCACCATCACAATAGCCTCCTCTTGGGCTTTGTACAATGATTCTCCCCAGCGGAGCTAACCTTTTCACACTCTCTTGTTGAGTATAAAAGACTCTCTTATTGAGTCAACCACTTTTAGCCTCCGTCTCGGGCTTCGTACGAGATAGAAATCACTCTCTTGTTGAGTATAAAAGACTCTTTTGTTGAGTCAATCTCCTTTCAGCCTCTATCTCGGGCTTCATACGAGACATCAAAACACTCTCTTGTTGAGTATAAAAGACTCTCTTATTGAGTCACTTCCCTATTAGCCTCCATCTCGGGCTTCGTATGAGATACAAACTCACTCTCTTATTGAGTATAAAAGACTCTATTGTTGAGTCAAACCTTTTTATCCTCCATCTCGGGCTTCATACGAGATACTAAAACACTCTCTTGTTGAGTATAAAAGACTCTCTTGTTGAGTCAAACCTTTTTAGCCTCCATCTCGGGTTTCGTACGAGATACAAAAACACTCTCTTGTTGAGTATAAAAGACTCTCTTGTTGAGTCAATCACCTTTCAGCCTCCTTCTTGGGCTTTGTACAAGACACATATAAAAGCACTCTCTTGTTGAGTCAGTCACTTGTTAGCACTCTCTTGTTGAGTCAACCCCTTTTAGCCTCTCTCTCGGGCTTCATACGAGACACATAAAAACACCCTCTTATTGGGTCGATAGCCTCCTCTTAGGCTTTATATAAGAAAACCCCGGTTGAGTCAATCAACCTGTTAGCATCAAAATATGTGCCTCGTTCACAGTATACAAACATCAACAACTCCTTTTCCTTTATCTAATTGCTGTAAGCGGCAAGCCTCTGGATTATTTACATCCACGCCATTGTCCCTCTTTTAGCATGAGAAATTCCTAAGGAAAGATGGCATTGCTCTAAACTGAGTTAAAGTTTTCTCCTTCAGGTTAAAAATCCCCTATAAAGGAAATTATGGCATTGCTGGATTCACATATCCCAGTTAAAGTAATTCTCCTTTATAATCAGTCACCCAACAATTGTGACAAACACTTTTAGAGATGACAAATTCTCTCTCATCAATAAACCCTTTAGCTTCACATCTTGGGCTTCAAACAAGATACAAATAAACCCTTCAGCTTCACATCTTGGGCTTTGAACAAGATACAAACCACATTTAGCTTCACGTCTTGGGCTTTGAACAAGACACCAAAACAACCTTTTTCCTCCCATAGAATAGGAGGAACTACGATCTCTCCGATTTCCATGTTTCGTTAAACGGGAATACGTAGGCATAAGATTGAAAAAATCTTAGCGAGCATGCTAATCAAAAACCCAAAATCCCGTACCTTCATACATCAATCGAAAAGAATCAGTCTTAACATCTTACCAATAGCCTAGACACTGTTTTTAACAAAATAACCTAAGAGAGACCCACAATCTTAATAGCATCTGTAAACCAACGGTCCTCTGTTTAAACTCAGTTTGCAAGCAGGGTTAATTGGAGACATCTATTTCCCTTCCTTCATCAGCTTCAATAGGATAAAAAATGAATCGAACTGTAGTACCCCAAACTGATAGTGCTTCGCAACCACGCAAAAATTCGCGCTACAATTGATCTACCTGGTTATGAGGATGTTGTAAAGAAGAGTTGGGATAAACCTTTCAAGGGTACTCCTATGTATACTTTATGGCACAAACTCAAAAGGCTGAAGAATGATCTCAAAGCTTTTAGCAGGCCTCTTTCAGATGTGAATAAAAGATTGGAGATTGCTAGAAATGGACTCAAAGCTGCTCAACATGAATTGAATGATGGTGGATGAACAAGCAGATTATTGAGAAGATAAAGAAGCTGACTGAAGATGTTATTTCTCTCAATGATCTTGAGGAAAAGATCATGGTTAAAAGGGCAAAAATAGGCTGGTTAAAGAAAAGTGATGGTAACAATTCTTATTTTTATGCTTCTATAAAATCAAGACAGCATAGTAATAATTTGAGTTCTCTTAGGAGGAGTGATGAAACCCTTTTGCAGTCCTTTCAAGACATTAGTCAGGAAGTGCTTAGTTTCTATGGAAATTTGATAGGAAAGGATAGTAATACTAGTATTCATATTGATATTGATGCCATGAGACAGGGCACTCAGTTGAATAAGGAGCAAAGTGAAACCCTTATAAGGGTTGTTTCTGAAGATGAAATTTCTAAAGCTCTCAAAGGTATAGGTGATTTGAAAAGCCCAGGTAATGATAGATTTAAAGCTAAGTTCTTTAAGGCCAGCTGGAATACTATTAAAAATGATGTTATGGCTGCTGTTAATGAATTTTTTACTATAGATCAGATTTATAAACCTTTTAACAACACAGTTGTTTCTTTGATTCCAAAGTCTAGTGAGGCTAAAGAGGTGAAGGATTTCAGGCCTATTGCAGGTTGTACTATTTTCTACAAGATTGTATCCAAAATCATGATAGAGAGGCTTGGAAATGTTTTGCAGTGTGTGGTTAATAAATGTCAGGCAACCTTCATTCCTGGTCAATTAATTCATAATCATATTGTTTTAGCCATTGAAATGATCAAAGGTTACACAAGAAAATGAGGAATTCCTAGAGTTATGATGCAAATAGACCTTCAAAAGGCTTATGATATGATTAGTTGGAAAGCCTTGGACTGCATTATGAGGGAGATGGGTATTCCTACTAAGTTCATTTAATGGACTATGAATTGTGTAACTTCTATTTCTTACACTTTTAATATCATGGGGGAATACACCGAGTTTATGCAAGCTAGAAGGGGGATCAGGCAAGATGATCCTATTTCACCTTTTCTCTTTGTTGTAGTTATGGAGTACATGGATAGATTGATGAAGAAAATGCATCAGGATCCTGACTTCAACTTCCATGCCAAGTGTGAGGCTCTCAAGATAACTAATCTTACTTTTGCTGATGATGTTCTCTTGTTTTGTAGGGGAGACCAAACTTCCTTGAAGACTATGCTTCATGCTTTTAAGATGTTTTCTCTCTTAACTGGTTTGGTGGTAAATGAGAACAAATGTAAGATTTATTTTGGCGGCATGGAGGGAAATAGTACTGATAATCTGAGAAGCATAGCAGTGTTCCAACCTAGTATTCTCCCTTTTAAATATTTAGGGGTGCCTATTACTCGTAAGAAACTTGCTATTCATCACTATGTGCCTTTGGTTGATAGGATTGTTAATAGAATTCATCACTGGTCTTCTAAATTGTTAAGCTATGCTGGAAGGATTCAACTTGTTAGATCTATAGCTATTGCAATTGTGCAATATTGGATGTGTTGTTTGCTTATTCCTAAATTCGTTATTAGGAAAATCAATGTTATTTGTCGAAGCTTCATCTGGACTGGTAATGAGAACATTAGAAGAAAAACTCATGTTTCTTGGAAGAAGATGTGCAGACCTGTTGTGCAAGGTGGCCTCCAAATTTTTGATCTTGAAATTTGGAATGAAGTGTTGCTTTTAAAATGTCTGTGTAATATTTGTATGAAGAGTGATAATCTTTGGATCAGGTGGATCCATACTTACTACATTAAAAGGAGTACTGTGATGACTTATGTGATAAAATCTAGCAGCTCCTGGATTTTCAAGGCAATTATGCAGCAAAGGAGCACGGTTCAGAGGTTCCAAGATAGCTGGAACAAGGCTGTTGTTAGAAAACATTTTAAATCTTCAATTTTTTACTATGAAGCTATTGATGATGGAACAAGGGTTCAGTGAAGAAACATTGTTTGTGGTAACAGGGTCAGGCCTCGAGCCGTCCATTGTATGTGGATGGCTTGTCATAGAAGCCTCCCCACCAAAGACTACCTGATGAAGTTTGGGCCTGTCAATGATAATAAGTGTGTGCTCTGCCATGGGGATATAGAAAACATGGATCATCTGTTCTACAAGTGTGTTAAGACCAGGTCAATTTGGGATGCTGTGTTGAGGTGGATGGACATTCAGCACAATCCTAAACATTGGAGTGATGAGATTGATTGGATTAATGATAAAGCGAAAGGGAAAGGTTGGAAAGTAGCCTTGTTTAAAATTGCTGCTGCTGAAACTTTATACTATACTTGAAATTATAGAAATAATTTTGTTTTTGGGAATGATATAGATAGTGATATGATAGTAAAGAGTATTATTGATACCATTGTGTACAAAGGGTGGCAAAATGTAAAGATAAGGAAACATTTAGTTCACTATATGATGTAATTAGTCTTTATGTGGGTTGGAACCTTTGGATCACCTTTTGTATTAATGTGTTTTTTGAATTAATATATTTCTCTTTTGATTCAAAAAAAAAATATATATGCTCTATATGCATTAATTAAATTTATATTTGTATTCTCATTATGAATATGTAATGAACACACCATATTTATTATTATAACTGTCAAATAAATATGAGTTTATTATTGTTCATATATTAAATACGTGTAATTGTTTATTATAATATATATATATATATATATATATATATATATATATATATATATATATATATAATTTTTATCATATGACACATGTAAATTTGCATGTTGAATTTTTTAACTATTATATTTTTTAAAATTTTATTGACAAAAAAATTAATCCGTCTGCCCGATTCCGCCAGGTTCACCTTTACTGTCTTCGGTGGTCAAACTTTACCTCGCGCTCCCAAGCTACAGTCATCAATATCCATAAAGTGGTTGGCGTTCTTCAAAGTCCGATAAGAGTCGGGTTGTTGTGTTGCTTTAGATCTTTCTATATGTTAGTAATGATTCGATTATTCATTGTGATCTCGGTATTCCTCCTCTAAGGATGGGTTGTTGTCTTCAAAACTCATGTAAGGTTGGTTTAAAAGCTTTGGTGGATGGTGGTTATTTACACTATATTAGTAGCTTTATAGCTGTTTTGTGGTTGCCAATGTCGTTACCTCATAATATTACACTCGAAAGGGTTAGTATGTTTGTTGTTGTTGTGGTAGGAAGTTCATGATACATGGATCAAATTATGTGTTAGCGATCAAACTATTTCTCAACTTTTGAACTCGTGTTAGAGCTCTCAGAAGATCACTCTTCATCTTTTTTTGCAACTTGGTGTTGCGCGCGTACGTGGGTTCGCTTGGGCTTATATTGAGTTTTTTTGTTATATTAATTAGGGTTGGGTCAATTTGTGTTATTTTTTTCCTTTATACTCGTTTGGGTTTATTACACTTTTAATGTTTGGACTAACTGTGTCAAATCTCATGCTTTCGATCATTGTATTTCAAACTAGTTTTCTTTGATATTTTTCTTTCGAGCTCTACTCGTCTTTATGTAGTAAGTGACATTTTTCCTTTTTGTCAACATTCTCTTGGTGTAGCTTAAGGGATGCCAAGAAATAGACCTTATACACTTTCAAATTTTGATCTAATATGGTCACTACATCTTCCTTGTATTGATATTTTAACGTTATACTATTGTAAATTGACATAATGTCAATTACCAAGAATTGTGTCTTACCTATCTTTATTGCTTATTTATTTCCAAAGGATACCGTGCGCTTGAGATACCCCTGGGGTTTTGTTGTTGACTAGGTGAATTCTTGAAGGTTTCTCCCTCTATATGGGATGAGGTTTTCAAAATTAGGCTTAGGATGTCTATGAGGGTATGTATATGATATCGCAGGAACTTCCGTGATATATCAAGATCCTTTGGACTTCGTAATTGGCCATTATGACCCTTACCAATAAGAGAAGGCGATAATTGGTATCTAGATTATTTATTCTTTTTCATAAAAAAAAGGTTGGTGGTCAATACTTCTTAGATGGTTTCTGATCTGGCTTATTCTCTTGAAGCATCATCTTATTTACCTTTCTGTTAACCAAGACGCATTGGAGCCCTAAGAGTGAGTGAAACCTCTTAAATCCATCCTTGTGGTTCTCTATGAGTTCTATTTTTGTAATGTTATGTCATTTTTTCCCATGGTTTTCTTGCAACATGTTATCCTTACATTCTCTATTATAATGTTTATGAGAATGTTCTCACATGATTAAAATACCTCTTGAAATTCTAGCAATGCAGACAGCAGATGTCCTAACACATGTCAAGACATTGTTCTGCATAAACATTTAAACACAGAAGCACAACAACAGACTGATACCTTGAATATCAGAACTGCAAAATCACAGATGTTACGACATCTGATCCAACATGTTAATCAAGACTGAACTGAAAATAGAAGAATGATAAACAACACAAAATATGATGACCCAGTTCGGTGCAACTCACCTACATCTGAGGGATACCAATCCAGGAAAAAGAAATCACTATCAGTAGTATAGTTTTATGTAAACAACCACAGGTTTACAGAAAGCACCCACACTAACCTATCACTACCCAATGAAGTCTTTATCATTAGAAGTCACATCTAATTGATAAGAGAAACCCATCTCACTCCCTAAATCATAACCTGTGATTATCTAATAGTTAATACCTCATAATTGTATCTACCCTGTTGAAAGACACCCCTTCCAATACAAAGTTTAGTCAAACAACCTTGACTAACAAGTTAACTTGGATTTGCTTCAAAGCTTCATCTAAGAACACTAACGATTCATTGTCTACGGGCTTCTGAATCTGTACAAGTATCTATGTCTACCACACTGCATCAAATTGATACAGAGGGAGACTTACAAGAGAAACCTACGACTCTCAAAACCTAAACCCTACTTTACAAAATAGGATTCCTAAGTCTATGTCATCTTCTCTCCTTTTTTTCTAGGTTTTGGTCTTCTTTTATAGTCTTTTGCTGAGTTGGGCTTCATATCTTTGATCCTTGATCCATTGCCAATCGTGCGTTGAATCTTGGAACAGATTTAAACAAAATCTGCTATGATAGTCATGATGTCGAATCTTCATGTTTTGACATCTTATTCGACATCTTTGGTCTAGGACTGAAACCTTCATGTCGAAACATCTTTCCCAACATTATGTTTTACCAAAATTTAGTCAAACTCTTGGAGCTTTCAATCTCACCCTTTTGACAAATTTTGGCTAAAACATTCTTTAGTTTGATGGTGTATGCAGTGGGAAAACCTGAAGCAAGTGTCAAGAAAGAGGGAGAAGATAATCTTTAGACCCTTTTCTCATTTATGAGAGAGAGAGAAGATAATTTCAAGTTCCCCTCCTCATTCGCCTTGTGATACTGAGTGCATAGAGAAAATAACTCAGATCACAAAACACAACTTGCTTCCTAAATCTGATCACAAAACACAGTCTACCCAAGATGTTAGAACCCAAAATGTTAGAACATCCTTTGAGACAATTATGCAGATCAGCAACTCAAATACACACAGCCAATCCATAGCAACAACACAGTCATTCTCCCCCTTTTTAGCCAAAAGATGGCAAAAGTGACCCATGCAGACCCAAACTCAAATAATGCTTACCCACACCCAAAAAAAACTCATTTGATTTCAACCTAAGAAAGATGTTCCAGCCCGATCTTCCTTAAATATTAAGAGGTTATGTAGGTAGAGCAAATCCAAATAAAAGACTAGTCAAAAAGTGCAATAACTGCTGGTCGAGTTAATTTCAAAAGTTTCCACCTTTTCTGACTTGTCCTTGAAACTGCTTCTGAATAGTGTCCTGATACCTAACCTGGTTTTGTCAGGCTTATGGTCCCACAGATAGGACTTTCTTAATCCAGATTTAGCAAACTTGATTCCAGCAGAGTTCGTTCATTTACCCTTCCATTAGCAGAGAACTAATTTCTTCTAGACAGCAACAAAGCCTCGTTAAAAGACCAAATTTGCTTCCGCAGAGAAAAATAAATTCTCCCAAAAATAGGCCAAGACAATATCCAAGATACTTGTACCAGTAGTGCAATGTCACGACATCTCGTCTGACTTCTCAACCTCACTTGAGGCCATCTATCACAAACTGCTTGACATCACAACCAATCTTGATAGGAAATCTCCACTACTGCAGCCATATATCCATAACAGAAGCCTAACTCCCCCTGTTGTAGATAACCAGTGCTTCTTTGCAAGAATAACACCCTAAATGAATGGAAAACATAAGACGCATCTTCATGTCTTCAAGAGCGCACCCTCTGTTCAACACACCTGCTGAACGCATTCACTTACTGCTTGACCCTCAAGCAACCCGTGTACCACACCAGTACATAACTCAGATAGAAGTTCTCCCCCTATCTTTCTTAATAGATGTTTCTTCATCAAGAACCACCCAAAGCAACAACATGATATCCCATGACAACTTCATGATCATATAGTGTGTGAATACCCATAACGCATCCGTGTACCACAACCAACAAACTCTTGGATTGAGATCAAAGCTCCATTGATCCCTCTCGTCCAGAAACCATCCATACACCACACGAACTCCTCCTGAATTCTCATGTATGAATCTCCTTGTTCCCTGAGATACAACCCAATTGAATCAGAATGCTTCACATTCCTCAAAGAGACGCACAGGGCCCCTTAGTTTGATAGCTCACACAGATATTCTTCACACTTGAAGAACATCAAACACATGCTCTAGAAATATTCAACCCATTTGCTTCACAAGCACTAAATTGATCCACTTCTAGCATGTCCCATTCACATCAGACTTCCAAGACAGTCCTTTACCCATCATTCTCCCGTATGACACGATAAATACTTCTTAGACAAGATGTGAGTGTCAAGTTCTACACTCAGAACTTAGTATCCTACTCCAAGGATAACCAACCCAAAAAATGTTCTAACATTAGTTAGGACATCCTTCACACATCATAGACACCACACACCATGGTTCTTGATATGCTCCACCACTGGACTTACTATCTGCATAGTAATCCATCTGTAGATCTTCAAACATCACTGCGCCACCTGCTTGATCAAAGAGAACTTCAGAAACCCAGAGAGAAATAAACTCTCATCCCCCAAAAGAGGTAATATTTCATAAACTGAAAACTTCTACCACAAGCTCCAAAATGAACTAGATCCTCTTTACGTTTTCAACCCACCACCCTTCTGCCCAATAACAATCAGTTTCAAGCATCCTGCTTGAATGCACACTATAAAACCAATCACATGCCACCTTTTGATTGATCTCACTCTACTTCAGAACTCCCACAAGATACACTGATCCACCAATGAAATATGATCTTAAAGTCACATGAACTACTTGCTCCATAGCAAGACATCTTGGTTCCACCAAGCCTCTAGACATGTTACATCTTCTCAAACCACAGCTCCCGCAAACTGCATGAGATAGACCTTTTTGAAGCATCTATAACTTCCATTCTCCTGTAGATCACCTTATCTTAAGCTAATGTGGCACATCACCAGCTGACATTTTGATGTTAAGCTAGATGTCAGAACATTCTGATACGACATCCAACTGCTGAATTCAGCTCCTCCTTCTGCCACTTAGAAGAACCTCCTCCCTATTACAGAACAAGAGTTTCATGCTCTCATAGACTTGATTCAACAACCAAGTTTGAGTAGACAACCTCTATCCTGCTTTAAAACTCCAAAGACTTCACACCTGCCACGTCTGAATCTTCAGAAGATAAAGTAGTCCTAGACTACACCATAGCCATACCAAAGAATGCCATTTTCCTTAGTAGAGCAGTCTGTAGAAAGTCAGAGGTAACTTAACCTTGACCTTCAAACTGAGCAAGATCATATGCTCCCAAGTACCTAGATCAGAAATAAAATGATCCAAGAAATAACCATCAAGATTATGATGTCTTCATCTTCATCTTCAATAGCACCAATGTCCAGACCAGTTTCTTGCTCGGAAAATCTCCAAAGATCACATGCTTCTGTCACACCAGACTGAAGCAGATTCTTAGGTTAACATCCAAGACCAAAACTGATGCTACAGTGTATGCAGTACCCTTCCCATGATTCTGCACAAACTCTGATGATGAGATATTCCAACATCTTGTGGAACATCAACAATATTTACTTTCAAGGATAATCAATTAAATACTTATGAATTCCACAAATAACAATTGATCTTAAATCCTTGTCCAATAACCCTGTTTCATTGTTGTAGCTAAGCTCCACCAGATCACTTCATGAACACTTATCAAGTATTCAATCTTTTGCAAGTATCTTCTTTGACACAAATAGTTGAGATACCAAGGCTTCCACCCTTGACTCAAGTAACTAAGATTCTCTCTGAACAAATCCTATTTACCTCAACGATTCTGAGAACTCCAGTCAGATTGGATCCATCCATAGGGTTAAAAGAGATGAATCCTTCCTTGCTGTTTTGGATAGTGAAAATAAATCACCTCCACTTTCTTCAGGTTGTGTTTCATAGAAACACCTTCTAGTCAGAAGAATAACTAGAAGACTCCAGATGCACGACTGAGACTCCTTTATGAGTGGACTTGAGAGAATTCTCAAGTATCTTTGACAACCTAGTCGATCAATAATTTATCAAACTCCCAGAGCAAGAACTTGATAAACCTAAACTCAACTCCTCTCCTCTTCAACTGACTTTAAACTGCACCATGGAACCAAGCTTCCAAGTACCAAGTCATCATAATAGACATCTTCCAACAACTCTTTCCATTCCATCGCTCCCGACTTTGGAATAAAAAGATGCAGATATGTTCAACTATAGAGGTTGACGATTGAGACCTTCCACCATCTGTCTTCAGCAACAACTCCAGAATCCCATAATTCTAGAGCTCTTCCATCAGAAACACATGCAGCGGAACCACCAAGGAACAAATTCAACTTGCCCTAATAAGATGTCAAAACATCTTATAGGACACCCCAACAAGAGAACTAGCCACTTCTCCTGCAGTTGTTGTAGAACCTCCTCAGCAACATGAACAACCACCGGGTTGTTACCTTCGATCCAAAACATCCATCCCATCCATTAATGCCCTTGAGTATGTCTAAGTTGATTGATCTGGTCTTCAAAACTCCTCCTTGTTTAAACGCCGGAAAGTATCTCCCAAAGATCTCATCCAGAAACAGACAGGATGCCTGCTCTGATACCAATTGAAATTCTGGCAATGCAGACAGCAGATGTCCCAACACATGCCAAGACATTGTTCTGCATATACATTTAAACACAAAAGCACAACAACAGACTGATACCTTGAATATCAGAACTGCAAAATCACAGATGTTACGACATCTGATCCAACATGTTAATCAAGACTGAACTGAAAATAGCATAATGATAAACAACACAGAATATGATGACCCAGTTCGGTGCAACTCACCTACATCTGGGGGATACCAATCCAGGAAGAAGAAATCACTATCAGTAGTATAGTTCTATGTAAACAACCTTAGGTTTACAGAAAGCACCCACACTAACCTATCACTACCCAATGAAGTTTTTATCACTAGAAGTCACATCTAATTGATAAGAGAAACTCATATCACTCCCTAAATCACAACCTGTGATTATCTAACAGTTAATACCTCATAACTGTATCTACCTTATTGAAAGACACCCCTTCCAGTACAAAGTTTAGTCAAACAACCTTGACTAACAAGTTAACTTGGATTTACTTCAAAGCTTCATCCAAGAACACTAACGGTTCATTGCCTACGGGCTTCTGAATCTGTACAAGTATCTATGTCTACCACACTGCATCAAATCGATACAAAGGGAGACTTACAAGAGAAACCTACGACTCTCATAACCTAAACCCTACTTTACAAAATAGGATTCCTAAGTCTATGTCGTCCTCTTTTTTTTTTCTAGGTTTTGGTCTTCTTTTATAGTCTTCTGCTGAGTTGGGCTTCATATCTTTGATCCTTGATCCATTGCCAATCGCGCCTTGAATCTTGGAACAGATTTAAACAAAATCTGCTATGACAGTCATGATGTCGAATCTTCATGCTGTGACATCTTATTCGACGTCTTTGGTCTGGGACTGAAACCTTCATGTTGAAACATATTTCCCAACATTATGTTTTACTAAAATTTAGTCAAACTCTTAGAGCTTTCACCTCCCTATATTGTAGTAGATTATTTTGTGAAATTTAAAACATTAGGGCACTTTTGGATTTATTTTGAAATTTCTACTTGTTCCTCTTGAAACTCACATTGATACATTCCTACTCGGTACTTAGAAGTGGGTAAACATGTGTTTTCTCGGCCTTATCAAGTATCTTCTTTCCAGCATTCATCTCATTTATGTTATTCATCGGTTATTTAACTACTATTTTATGTGTCCTAGTCTTCTTGTACGTTCCTTTATACACTCTAAGATCACCATCAACGAATTCATCACTATGATGAATTCTTAGTACTATAAACTCGTCCATTACACCTAGTCTGTTCAGAATCGATTTTATTAAAAACCCTAATTTCTTATATTGAATGTAAATGTAAATGTCACCATTTCCTACATCAGGCTTCTCATTGACATTGTCACCATTTCCTAATTTTGCTTCTATAGGCCCATTGACAATCAGTCATCAACAAATCTTTTTTTTATTATGTTATTTGATATTATGGCTCTGTTTGATAAAAATAATAGTTGACTGATAAGCTAGTTTATAGTTTATAGTTGATGGTAGCTTATAGTTTATAGCGAATGGTTGATGACTGATAACTGATAAGCTAATTGAAGTGTTTAGTAAGATTAACGGTTCAATTGTAACATGACATAAAAATATTTAATACATATTTATGTTATTTTAAACTAAAATAAATTATAAGGGATAAAAAAAGGGTTTTTGTTAAAATAATAAGATTTAAAATAAAATAAAAGATGATAAGTTATAAGTTATAAACAAAACGCTATTTGAAATAGCATCTGAAATATAAGTTATAAGCTAGTAAAATAAACTATAAGCCCGTGATAAAAAGATTATTACCAAACAAATATAAATTATCATAAGCTCGAAATTAGGGCTCACCAATCACAACCTTGGTTTTTCTCAAATACTAAATTTTTTTAAGAATGTTTTTCATTGGAATAAAAAGTAGTTAATAGTTGGATATGATGAACTTGTTCACAAAATATAATTTTTTAATTAAATATAACTTAAAATTACTTTTTATAAAAATTTTAAAATATTTTTTAGAATTTAACAAAGATAAAAAAAACATTAATTTTGTTAAGTCAATTAAGATAATAGTTGTTTAAATATCTAATATATTTACTTTTAAAGGGTGAAATTATAATAATAATAATAATAATAATAATAATAATATGATTTTTAATTTTTGCACAATAATCATAAATAGCAAAGAAAATAGACAACAACAAAAAAATCCAAACATGCTTATGATTACTAGTGTTTTTTTTTCCATATAACAAAGTGGATAACAAACACGTTATGCACGATATTGAGTACACACATAATTCACAACGACGCAGTACAACATAGAGATGCAGTCGAAGCTAGTCATACTGCATATTATTTTATTTATTCATATGATCATATCATAGTTTTATTTATACATATAATGTCCCTGCGTGTTGGAGAAAAGTGAGTTAACATCTTCGAGTGCACCAGCAGCGAAAATCATCCCTGCACCTCCCACTAAGTAAGTGCTCGTTGTTCTTGCAATGTTTGTTACAGTTTCCATCTGGGATGCATGGTCCCTTGAATGTGTCAGACAAATTCTCACAAGTTTTTGCCTCACACACCGCTATTTCTTCTGCATCAAGATACCAACACAACAAATATTAATTATGAAGTAATCATGGATAATATTGAGCTAAACTAAGGATTGATGATTACTTACGTGCAACAAAGAGAACGAGGAAGAGGAAGGACAAGGCAACGACTGAGTTCTTCTCCATGGCTTAATGAATGATATGAATATATAAACTTAATATAACTCACTTTAATAACACTTAATATGTTATGTGTGTGTTTGATATATATGTGAAGATCGGAAGAGAGATATATATAGCCTCTTGGTACTTGACTAGTAAGAGTTTTTACAGAGCAAGAAACCGCAAGAAACAGATACGTGGCAACATATTTTATCACCGAGTTTGAATTGTCATAGTGAGGAGTCAACAATGTGGGGCGTTATGTGGAGCTTATCAATAAAGTAAATGACAATATTGGACACAATTGCAACATATTTTATTTTTTACTAATGAAAACGATGACTCCAATGAATTTTAGTTTTAGTTTTTAAAAGTTATTTTATAAATTAATTTTAAAAAAATATTTTAAAAAGTTTAAATAAAATAAAATATACTTAATAATTTTTAAAAAAAATTATTTTAAAGATGGAAAAATAAAAAAAATAAAACTTGTTTCATAGATTCAATTTTAAAATACATTTTAGGGTTAAATAAGTTTTTAGTCCCTATAAAGTTTGAAATTTCATTTTTAGTCTCTCCTGGGTTTTGGCAACGGTTTTAGCTGGTTTTGGCAACGGTTTTTTTTATAAAAACTGTTGCCAAAAGGTAGGGAGGGACTAAAAATAAAATTTCAAACTTTATAGTGACTAAAAACTTATTTAACCCTACATTTTAAAAGTTAAAAAAAACTTGTTTATTCATATTTCAGTTTTTAATTTAGATATAATTCTTTGTCAAAAAATGTTTAGATATAATTCAAAATATTTATAATATAATATTTATTATTAAATATAAATATAAATCTCATATTATATTTTAAGAATTTTTACTAATGAAAACGATGTTTAGAATAAATTTTGATTTTTAATTTTTAAAAACTATTTTATGGTTTAATTTTAAAAAATTATTTTAAAACAAAATAAAATAAAATATGTTTAATAATTTTATTTTGAAAATTATTTTAAAGATGAAAAAATAAAAAAATAAAACTTGCTTGATAGATTTCATTTTAAAATAAATTTTAAAAATTAATAAAAAAAAGAAAAACTTGTTTATTCATATTTCAGTTTTTAATTTAGATATAATTCTGTGTCAAAAAAATTAGATATAAATCAAAATATTTATAATATAATATTTATTATTAAATTTAAATATAAAATTCTTGATATATTTTAAGAATATTTAACATTTTTGAATCAATTATATTTATATATGCGGATTGGATATTAAATTAATCATATTAACATTTAATATGCTCTATATCCATTAATTATATTTATATTTGTACTCTCATTATGAATATGTAATGAACACACCATATTTATTATTATAACTGTCAAATAAATATGAGTATATTATTGTTCATATATTAAATACGTGTAATTGTCTATTATATATATATATATATATATATATATATATATATATATATATATATATATATATAATTTTTAACATATGACACATGTAAATTTGCATGTTGAATTTTTTAACTATTATTTTTTTTTTAATTTTATTGACAAATAAATTAATTCGTCTGCCTGATTCCGCCAGGTTCACCTTTACTGTCTTCGGTGGTCAAACTTTAGCTCGCGTTCCCAAGCTACAGTCATCAATATCCATAAAGTGGTTGGCGTTCTTCAAAGTCTGATAAGAGTCGGGTTGTTGTGTTGCTTTAAATCTTTCTATATGTTAGTAATGATTCGATTATTCATTGTGATCTCAGTATTCCTCCTCTAAAGATGGGTTGTTGTCTTCAAAACTCATTTAAGGTTGGTTTAAAAGCTTTGGTGGATGGTGGTTATTTACATTACATTAGTAGCTCTATTTTGTGGTTGCCAATGTTGTTACCTCATAATATTACACTTGAAAGGGTTAGTATGTTTGTTGTTGTTGTGATAGGAAGTTCATGATACATGGATCGAATTATGTGTTAGCGATCAAACTATTTCTCAACTTTTGAACTCATGTTGGAGCTCTCAGAAGATCACTCTTCATCTTTGAAGGTGTGAAAAGCAAAAGAAAATGGGGGTTTGAATTGGGTTTTTACAATAAAAAAACGATTCTTTAAAAATAATCCCCTTTACAAATAACCTTCATTTCTTGATAATAAAGCAAAAGAAACCGAAAAGAAAGAACACAGTATGTTTATACTAGTTCACTTGAGAAACCCTCAAGCTAGTCTAGTCCACCCGCCAAGGTGATTTTGCCTCTCTCAAGCGAGGTCTTAATCCACTAATCAAACTGATTAATACAATGCATAAGCCAAACTGCAAGTGACTAACAACAATCTCTAAGACACACTAGTCCTAGACTTCTCAAGAATTCTGACCTAACCGGTCTCTCAAGAAAATCAAACAACTGTTTGAAAAATAATTTGTTTACAGAAAATTGCTTCTACACAAGCTGATATGTAAACAGATTTAAGAACAAAATGACTTAAGAATGATATCAACAATAGAGCGTATGAGCAGTGAAGATTATCAACTCATTATTGAAGTCTTCAAGCCTTTATATAACCATGCATGTGATGGATATTTCTGACATTTCAGAATTATAGTAGCTTGAAAGAACGTGGGGGACAATTAATACATTTGCGTTCGCCCTATTTGAAGTGGAGCAAAGCCTCCTCATCGTACCGTTGTACTGTTGTACCACGTTGCTTAGTCTTATCAACTTCTTGACTTCAGAGGCTTATGAGAGCATGAGTTAGAAGAAGGGAAAATGTAACTTGGGTCTTAAGAACTTCAAGCCTTCAGAGTCTGCATAGCTACATCTTCAGAGTCTTCAGCACTTAGTCTTCAGAACCTGTTGTCTAAGAATCATAAGTCTTCAGCATCTAGACTTGTTCATCAACACTTCTGTCTTCAGATCTTCAGAACTTGTTTTCTTTAGACATCGTATCAGAGTCATACAGCTTCAGAGTCTTCTGAAGCAAATGCTTCTGTTCAGCATAACAAATGTAGCGCAGAAGCAGAACAATTCTCTTCTAATAACTTAGCCACGCTATTTATCAGAAGCAGAGCCTGTTTGTTAAATTCTCAAAAATAACAAACATTAGAATACCAAAATTATTCATACAAACATACTTGTTTGTTATCATCAAAACTCAGAGGTATTATTGCAGAACCAAACCTTGTTCTAACAATCTCCCCCTTTTTTATGATGACAAAACTATGTATTTTGATGACACAATTTTGTACATAACATAAAAAGGTAACTGAAATAAGAAGGTTAAGGAATACTTATCCTTCAGATGAGAATCTCCCCCTGAATCTCAGAGTGGACGAAGATCAAATATCCTGACTTGTGAACCTTCTGGATGAACTCCCCCTGGTTGCAATAGGTCAGATATTGAGATCTTTTGAGTCTTGATTCAGTTTCCAGAAGTCAATTGTACCAATTGAGATCTTGAAATATCAGAGCCAAAAACATTCGAATTCTATATCTCCTGAAAAAGAAAACAAGAAGACAAATCTAACAGAAACAGAAATTTATTGGTTAGAATGTAAGCAGCTTATTTTTCAGAAATTGATTATGAGAATCAAAATATCACGTTCATTATACTTCTCCCCCTTTTTGTCAAAATCAAAAAGTTGAAATTCCATTAAATCAAAAAGATCAGAAGATCAAAACAAATCAGAATCCTAAGGTTCAGAGCCAAAAGGAAAAAGAAAAGCCTAAGTGCCTAAGTTCCAGAGGATGAAGGATTTGTAGACAGCTTATTCAGAGTCAGTTGAAGCATATCCTGAAGAGAGGTGTTGACAACCTTCTGTTCAGCAATGTTTTCTCTGGAGATCTTCTGTTCTTCTTTCATTGCCTGATGATCTTCTTTGATTTCTTCAATTGCACGTTCCAAACGCACAAAAGCAAGTTCAGAGGAGGAAGCAACTAGAGCGACTTGCTTAGCTTTCTCTGCATCTTCAGCTTCTTGTGCCAACCTGACAACTTTAGCATTTCTAGCTTCTTTTTCTGCTAGAAGCCTTGCTGCTTCAGCAGCTTTTTCTTCAACTTCCGTTTGCTTTGCAGCAAGAAGCTTGAATTGCCTTATCCTTTCTTTCTCTTCTTCTTTATCCTTGACCAATTGAGCTGTAGCAACTTTGGAGACTTCCGAGAAATTTGAGATCTTTTTGAACTCCGAGTCTAACCACTTCTGAAAATCTTCCCAAGAACACTCAAGCTCTAGAGGCTTGGTGCTTATGCTAGCTTCTGCTCTTAATTTAGCTACCCTTTTCAAGGCCTTGTTACGAAACAAATTAATGCATTCATCAAGGGTTTTAGGAATGGGTTTTTCGTAAATAACCAAGGCAAGGTTAGATTCAGCAGAATTTGTTTCAGAAGGTATTGGTTCAGATGAAGTGATTTCAGGTGGAATTGATTCAGATGTTGGTTGGGAAGTAGGTGTTGATTGCTCAAGAAGATCTGAGGCTGTATAAGGCTCAGAGGTGACAATTTCAATAGTACCAGAAATTGTTTCTTTAGAGAGGTTGGGGGAACGAGGATCGGAGTGTTGAGACGCAGACTCAATAGTGTTTGTTCGAGGTTGATTGAAAGCAAATTGTAATAGATCTCGAGAAAGTGGTGAAACAGGTGTATTGAGTTGAGGAAGTGAGGCGGTTAATGATGAAGTGAAAGTATGAATGTTTTCAGATGAAATGGGTGTAGTGATTGATGGGAAGGGAGTTGGTGGAATAGTAGTGTCAGATATAGAGGTTGTTGGGGGTGGAACCGAAAAATGAAGGTGGTTTAAAAAGGACTTGAGAAGTGGAAGTGGGGATATGAAAAATGTTTGGATTAGAAGTGGTTTATGATGATGATGAAGCATTAATTGGCTTTGTAACAGCTATTGAAACAGAGGGAGGAGGAACAAACTTACTAGATTTCTCAGAGTGAGAAGCCAGAGCTGGATTCTTGGAAGTTCCAGACTTGTCATCCTTCTTTCTCCTCTTAGGCTCAGAGGCCTCTTCAACTTGCTTCCTTTTGCCTCTGGTAGGATCAGCAAGAGTTGGTGCAGGAGCAAGGTCTTCATATCTGAACCCAGACATGTCATGTCCTTCTTGTCGCTCCCGGGATTTTCATCCAAGTACAAACGCGAAAGTGGCACCGAAACAGAGTCGCCAGCAATGTGTATTTATCCCTTGAGAGGGGAAGGAAACACTGCATAAACCTGGGGGGGAAAGGAAAGAGCATGGTCATGTGACCAAGAGAACTGGGTTAGGGAGTCGGTTACGCGAAGGGAAGGTGTTAGCACCCAACACGTCCATCGTACCCGATGGGATCCACGCACGTCGTCTCGATCAAAGGGTGATAGAAAAGGTACTGGAAAAGGAATGGAAAGAGAATGAGAAACAAATGTAGGAAAAATAAAAAAAGTACTCGAATGGGCCCTACCCCACTGCCTACGTATCTCATCGGGAACATGAGAATCAGAGCGACGTAGTTCCCCTCAGCTAAGGGAAAGTTGCTTGTGTTTTTTAGTGGAAACGTCAACGTTCGCGTCCTACCAGTTAGGTGTTGCAGCTCGCTGTGTGGAGACTTAGGTGTTACCTGTTTGCGGTAGAACAGAAATGACGAATCCTTAAGGAATGAGTGAAGGAGATGAGAAAAGAATTCCCGAAGGAAAGACACTATTGCTTATTGGAAGTTTTTAGCAATAAGTGTTTTGATTGTTTGGTGTTTACAACACATATTGTATTTAAGTCCTTCACGTAGAATCGAATGCCTCGCATATCGACCCAAGACGGGACGTATGCTAAACATTCTAAGAAAGTGAGAGAAGACCCCTCACTATCTCATTCTCACATGAAAGGCTCAAATACAATATTTGTTATGCCTTTTGTTAAGTGTTTTTTTATTTCTGTTTTGAGATGAGGAGAGAAAGACTCAAAAGGTGGAGAAAAGTAAAATCTAATGAGGGAGACTAAGACTCAAACCCTAAAGTTATCATACATGGATGTTCCTATGGTTAATGTGGTTTAAGAAACCTAATCCTAAGAGAAAGGAGAAGAAGAGTGAGTTAAATAACTCACTTCTAGAGTAGAAGATGAGTTATAACTCAAAAGGGAGAAGAAAGAAGTTATTCAAGGAAAGCATATAAATGCTTATCATGATCATAAGTTGAAAGATTAAAGGACATAAGAGAAAATGGAAGAAAGAAGTGTATGTGGAAGCATATCCACACACTTACTTACCATTAGCACCTACATGAAAAGGTTAGTTCAAAAACTATTTACAAGTAGTGAAATAAGGAAAGAATAACAAGTAATGATTAAACAAATTAAGAACCAATGAATAAAGATCCTAAGAGATGAAAATCAATCAAGGTCAGAACCTATGCTCTAAGGATGTTCTCTAATGTTAAGAGATCTAACACACACAAACTATGCACAAGCAAAGTCTTAAACACCAAATAAAAGCAACTATGAAAGGAATAGATGAAAGATGAGTGGAAATGCAAAGTGAACATGCAATAATGCTTCACAAAAGATCAAGGTCAGAACCATATACCATTTATAAATGTCCCACAATGCATATGAATCATCATACAAATCATGGAGTGCAATGATACAAATAGAGGAAGTAAGATGAAGTAGAAGTAAGGAGAAGAAACAAGTTTCAATTAGATGCACCAAGTGACATACCAAAAATGCATAACATGTGAAATGATTAATGAATGCATATGGGCAGTGGCATACCATTGATGAGATACAAATGGGATAAGTGAAAAGTCATACAAAATGCACACATGAAACATGTAGAGCTTAAGAAGAGAAGATGCAAGCATTAGGACAAAAATTTTCATGTAAGAATGACATTTAGAACAATTATGTACAAATGACAAGGAATGAAAACAAATGACCTATAATCATGGTTCAATATGACCTATAATATCATACCAATTTCCTATAATATCATACAAAGTGAACACAAGAGGTGGCACAAGTGCCTCAACCAAATCATATGAGAATGAAGTAGAAGAATGTGCATACATGTAACTTCAAATGCAAGTCATCAAACAAATATTAAAGCACATGAGAAAATTGTAAAAGATAGATCTTAAACAATCCAAGTCAAAAAAAAAACATGCATAAGAACTCATGGCAAAACTTAAAAGAAAAGTGCATCAAAAGGCCTCATGAAAACACATCACAAAAATGCTCAAATAAGAACTCTTAAACACATGATAAAATGACTTTAAAAATCAAAATAAATTTGGTTTAGATGCTTCAAGATGTCCTTTAACCAATGCAAAATGAAAGGATGAAAAACAGTGTAAGGGATAAGAAAAATAAAATGTGCAAATTCAAGTATTCATGAAGAAGCTCACTCAAAAAGAAATTGAAAAGAAATTATTGAATAATATGCAACAATCCATG
Organism: Lathyrus tuberosus; assembly: GCA_022829125.1. Lineage (NCBI taxonomy): Eukaryota > Viridiplantae > Streptophyta > Magnoliopsida > Fabales > Fabaceae > Lathyrus > Lathyrus tuberosus. The sequence goes on along the minus strand of JALAZF010000503.1, from coordinate 1,909,069 downwards.
AAATCAGAATTAAAAAATAGAGAAAATTATTTAAAAGTGTCAAGAACACCTATGAATTTATTTGGAATTTTCTACTGAGTTTTAGTATTTTTATTAAAATGAAATCAAAACAATATATGAAATAAAAATAAAAACAAAAGAAATGGAGTGGGGGTGCAGAAAAAGTAAAAGGTACGTTCAAAAGTGACATTGGTCTTAACATGGGGTGTGAAAAACAAATTCAGTCCAGTCCAGCAATGGCGCGTGTGAGTGTGTGATGAAGGTGTACACTCAGTCACATATAGATTCAATCAAAGCCACACAATCATGTCATGATGATCAAGTATCAAAAGTAAACATAATCAATGGAGCACAACGCACGCACACACAAATTATTACGCACGCACATACATGTGATCATCTGAAACAAAAAAAGAAGGTACGCGCATGTCACATGATTTTTAATGCGTTGGCAAGTTTTAAAACGTTGGATCCACATTAATCAAATGGCCCTGTTTTAAACTGAACCTAACCCTAACACACACCTCACCGGCCGGAGAAGGACCTCCGGTCATCTTCTCCGGCCACCTGCACACGTTCACATGTCCAGAAAATCATAAATCATACACCAAAATGACGAGTAAGTCACGTAGAATGCAAATCCACACTTGGAACCAACACATCATGCATATATTCAGAGACTCGAATGCAAACATTTTTGCCCTAATTTCTAAAACTACGCATCTAGTATGCCTATCAACTAGCCGGATTCAACATAGCTTCTAATAAGCTCAAACACTACATCAACAAGCCAAAACAGGATAAAATCATACAAGTAAAGTTTGAGAAATTTTGGAACCTGAAACTTGAAGATCTTTGAATTACTGAGAAGACCAGAGATATCAACTTGATCTTGAGCTTCTAGAACTTCAATTTGAGCAAAATAAATGCTATTTAATCTTGAGAATAAGAAGGGAATTGAATCTGAAATTGGAAATGACTCCACTATGCCATGCTTCCACAATGCAGTGTTACTTGATGTTACTTGATGATGAAGAACAATGGTGAACAATGGTGAATTCGTGTAGATAGAGAGAGAGAGAGTTCAGAGAGAAAGCTTGAGAATGTTTTTGGAGTGAGAGTGAAAAAATGAGAGTTCTTGTGAATTGTGTGAGATTTTAGATTATATATGCTGAGTTAGAATGTTAACCATTGTGATTAACAGTTAGAGAGTGGTTACTGAGTTGGGTTAAGTGAGTCCACTCTAACTAACTGAGTCAAGTTAGTTAGTAGTGAGTTGGGAAGGTTTTGCTATGGTGATGAGGGAACGTGCTACTTTATCGTGAAATTGATGAAATGTAGAGTGGTGATGTTGATGTGTGGTGTAGCAGAAACTTGTTGAACAATTTTGGCCTTTCCTTTTTGGTGCGTGGATCGGGTATGTAGCATGATGGTGTAAGGGAATGTTGGTTTTAAAATGGCAAAGAGTGGCTGGTGTATTTGTTGCGTGTGAATGCTTGGCCAAATGAAACAAGTGAGCAGGCCTGGTGTGAAGTACATATCAATGTCACAACATCATATACAGCATGAAAATATGGAAGTTTATGAGTGAATTTCATTGTGTATAATGAATGAAATGGTGAGTCTTTGGTGTCAATGGATTGGGAATGCATAGGAGAACATGTTTGATGTTGAACTCAAGATGGATTGAAGCTTTTAGCCACTTGAAATTGACTAGAAACAAAAGGGATTCAATCTGATTCATAGGCGTGGCAAGACAAGGCATAGCATGGCAACATAACCTATGGATTTTCAGTGTAGAGCAACCATGTTTGGACCCTAATATCTCCTTCATAACTTGCTCAAATGGAAAAATGTCCAACATCAAAGTTAAAGAGGACATTGAGATGAACAACTTTGATGTTCAACATTTTTTCATTTAGAGCCTCCATCATTGAGAAAAGTAGCTTGACATTTTTCCCATCATGTGTTTGATGAAATTATGGCCTATGGGCCTGCGCTTGCCTTGCCATGACTTGGTTTGTGCCTTGATTTTGCTTCACTTTGATTGACCATAACTCTCTCAATTTTGATCCAATGGAAGAGTTCTTTATATGGATTTGAAGCTTAGAATGTGAACTTTAATTGGCTCAACTTGGGCCTGAGGTTTGGATCCTTTATCTTGAAGAAAGGAAGCCTCAAAGTGTGGTGCAAAATGGTCCAAACTTGCCATTTTTGGAAACCCTAAGTTTCTAAAAATGGAAACTTTGTACATTTCTTGATTTTTCATGATTCCTCCATCGTTTCTTGATCAAATCTTGTCCAATGAACATATGTGACTTGAATTTCATGAATTTGACCTTGAAAAGTCAGGAGTTGACTTTTTTCACTACACAGTTGACTTTATCCCCAATTTCTTGATTCTCAAGCAATTGACCAATTAAACCTCTTCTGAAATGAATCAATGGGCAATCTCCCATCTCTAGACCCTTGAGGACATGTAGAATACCATGAGATCAAGTCATGCCCAAGAAATCAGAAATAAACTGATTTTATGGCAAACCCTAGTATTAAACCCTTAGTCTAGGAGAAAACAGCACATCCTCCAAATCCAAATTCCTTTGAATATGATGTATATCATGTCAAACAAAGATGAGATATGACATTTGGAGGTGATAAAAGCTCAAAGATCTTTCCCATTGGGGCATTCTACTCAAAAATTCCAAAACCCTAGTTTTGCACTGATTAGGATGATGTGACTCCCTGCATTCTCCTATCAAGCTTGATCATATGATGAGGTGATGACCCCTTGAGGCTCAAGGCTTCTTGAATTTGGTTTAGACACCCTGATCCCATGCCAAAGAACCAATGAAATGCAAAATGATGATTATGCCAAAATGCCATGCAACATAAGCCAGTACAAGCTAAAAGTAAGAGGGCAAATTTTGAAGTGCGACACTTCTTCCATCATCAAAGCAACAAAAGAAGCGATTACTTCAGGATTGTCTCCTTTGTGAAAGAGAGGATAGTTATCCACCGGAATCCTGTGACCAATCACATAATCATGGGATACAGAAGGAGGTTTCACACTTAATCCCTTAATCAATCCCATATTCTTAAGTTTCGTGGCATTGAAGGTTTCTCCAATGCTCGGTGTCAAATCTTCTGTATACTTGGCTTCATCAGTTAGATATTGCACCAGACCACTTTCAACGAAAATATCAGAAAGCAACCTTCCAAACGGAATGTAAGTGGGGACATTCTTATCTGGCGAAGCTGTTGTCCTTGTCTTGCTCACCATATCCCGTAAATAGTAAAACAGAATGGAGGGCAGACACATCTTCTGATTTATAAACAGATAGTACAACATATACTTCTGATTTGCATTGAAGTAGTCAGGAGAACTCATTGAAGGTCTTGGATTGATGCAACCAAGAATGATCTTGTGCCAAATTCTCAGATTATCAAGTAAATCCTTACTCTTATACTTCGATTTCCTAGGAGAGTAAGTAGAGAAAATAGCTTTGTTGACGGTCTCTTTCATAAACTTAGAGTTTCCTTTCATTCCATAAATTCGCTTGTTTTCCAAGAATTTCATCCCCATAAGATCTGAGATTGATTTCTCAGTAATGACTATCTTTTTTCCCAGAACATGAGAAACTAAATGAAAACGACCGCAGTCTTACTGTCTCCAGAAGTCTTTCACAAGTGCCTCAAAAATAGGACCTTTAAGCCTTTGAAAATAGTGATTCCAACCTTGAAAGGTTAGTTCAGCAGAGAGATCGCGTCCATTCAAGGCAAGATTTTCGAAATCTACATCTAGTTCTTTAAGAACAACCAAATTATCTGCATTAATAATACAGTTAACTGAAGCATCCCTTTAAGTGATATGATTTTCACCAATCACAGGAAGTGACGATGAAGTTGAAGTGACAGTTGCAGAGGGTGCAAAAGTTGTAGACGGAGGAACTGATGAGCGTGATAACCCAGTGGAGGGATTCAAGGATTTTTCCATTTCAGTGGCGAAACGAACGGCTTCTTGTTAAGAAGTAGTCATCATGATGATTGTTGAGGTAGAAAAGATGAAAATGAGGTTTGTTGTTGAAGACGAAGAAAGCACAAAAAGTAGTTTGGAGAAAAAGAGGTTTTAGGGGTTTTAAAGTGTAAAATTGGAGTGAAGTGGTGTGAGCAGGTATATAACGTGTGAGTGGAGTGAAGTTATGTGGACGTGAAGAATTAAACATAATAATGGGGATTAATAAATGAACGTAATCATGATTTAACCAATTCCAAGAAAAATACTGCTCATTGTGTACTCTAAGTAGATGTAGTGATTTAAGATGTAACAGCGGTTACACGTGTTAATCACCTTTTAATTAAGTGACACGTTTTGATATCCTCAGAGTCTGGAAAACCAAAAGATTTCTGTCTGATCAGAGACACTTCTGAAAAAGGCATCTTCTGATGACTAAGGTTAAAAACAAATGCTTCTTAGTTTAAATGAAAATCTAATTTCTTCAGACTCTGACTAAACACATCTGATTCTGATGAAATCTTACTCTGGACAGTAGTCCATTTTCAGATGCTTCAGAATAAATAGAAATCTATCTTCAGCCAAGGGTTTTGTAAAAATATCAGCCCATTGATGGTCTGTATCTATAAATTTTAATCATAAGATTCCCTTCTGAACATAGTCTCTAATAAAATGATGTTTAATTTCTATGTACTTAGCCCTAGAATGTAAGATTGGACTTTTACTTAAACAGATAGCAGCAATATTATCACAAAAGATAAGAATGTTACTCTCATGTATCTGATAATCTTCTAGCTGGTTCTTCATCCACAGCATCTGCGTACTACATAGAGACACAGATATGTACTCTGCTTCTGCTGTTGAGAGAGCAATTGTTGATTGCCTCTTGCTTGACCATGAAATCAGATTCTTCCTGAGAAACTGACAGTTTCCAGAGGTGCTTTTTCTTTCCAATCTGTCTCCTGCGTAATCTGTATCACAATAACCAAAAAGAGAGTACTCTAATGTTTTCTCATACATCAAGCCAAGGTTAGTAGTTCCTTTCAAATACCATAGAATTCTTTTAACAGCAGTTAAATGAGATTCTCTAGGATCTGATTGAAATCTAGCACACAAATGAACACTGAAAAGAATATCAGGTCTAGAAGCAGTTAAGTACAGAAGAGAGCCTATCATACCACGATAGAGCTTCTGACAAACCTTTCCACTTACCTCTTCCTTTTCTAGAATACATGTTGGATGCATTGAAGTCTTAGCTGGTGTACAATCCATCATGTTGAATTTCTTCAGAAGTTCTTTGGTGTACTTACTTTGATGAATGTAAGTAGCCTCTGATTTTTGGTCAATTTGAATTCCCAGAAAGAACTTCAATTCACCCATCAGACTCATCTCGAATTCTGCCTGCATTAGCTTAGAAAACTCTTCGCAAAGAGAGGGATTAGCAAAACCAAAAATAATGTCATCAACGTAAATCTGAACTATAAGCATATCATTTTTGAACATTTTACAGAAGAGGGTGGTGTCAACCTTGCCTCTGGTGAAGTTATTTTCTAAAATAAAATTACTCAATCTATCATACCAAGCTCTAGGAGTTTGTTTCAGACTATAGAGAGATTTTTTAAGTTTAAAAACAAAATCTAACTTCTCAGAATTTTCAAATCCAGGAGGTTGTTTGACATAAACTTCTTCTGAAATATAACCATTCAAAAATGCACTCTTAACATCCATCTGATATAAGATGATGTTATGATTTACAGAAAAGAAAATTAATAGGCGTATGGCTTCTGACCTGGAGATTGGAGCAGAGGTTTCTGTATAGTCTATTCCTTCTTGTTGACTATAACCTTGTGCAACCAGTCGTGCCTTGTTTCTGAACACCTCACCCTTCTCATTGAGCTTGTTTCCGAATACCCATTTAGTTCCAATAACGTGGACACCTTTAGGCTTCTGAACAAGATCCCAAACATTGTTCTTTGAAAACTGGTTAAGTTCTTCTTCCATCGCCAGAATCCAATCTTTGTCCAGTAGAGCTTCATTAACAGATGTTGGCTCGATCAAAGACACCAAACCCAGAAGTGTTTCTTCAGAAGGTTTGAAGGTTGATCTGGTTCTGATATGAGCGTCCTTATTTCCCAGAATCAATTCTTCAGGGTGTGAAGTTGCAACTCTACTTTTCTTTTGTTGTGGAGGATCAGTGGGAGCAACAACAATATCAGAAGTAGGAGCTTCTGAATCTTTGATTTCTTCTGCCTTTTCCTTAGGTTCTGAAAAACTGATCTCCAAATCTGTAAACTTTTTAACTAGCTTTGGCTTTTCAGAGTCAAGCTTATCATCGAATCTGACATGAATTGGTTCTTCCACAATTCGTGATTTTGTGTTATAGACTCTGTAGCCGTTTGAGCGTTCAGAATATCCTAACATCAGACACTTCTGTGCTTTGGAATCAAACTTGCCCAGATTCTCTTTAGTGTTCAACATAAAGCAGACACATCCAAAAGAATGAAAATAAGAAATGTTGGGCTTTCTATTCTTCCACAATTCATAAGGAGTCTTACCCAAAATAGGTCTTATTGAGATTCTATTTTGAATATAACAAGTTTTGTTAACTGCCTCTGCCCAAAAGTGCTTAGCCATGTCAGTTTCTTGGATCATGGTGCGAGCCATTTCTTGCAATGTCCTATTCTTTCTTTCTACAACCCCATTCTGTTGTGGAGTTCTAGGACAGGAGAAATCATGGGATATGCCATAAGAATCAAAAAGTTTTTCAAAACCTTTGTTTTCAAATTATCCACCATGATCACTTCTGACTCTAACAATTTTGCAATTCTTTTCATTTTGTACTTGGGTGCAGAAGGAAGCAAACACAGAATGTGACTCATCCTTGTGTCTTAAGAATTTTGCCCATGTCCAACGACTGTAATCATCAATAATGACTAGTCCATATTTCTTTCCATTGACTGAAGTTGTTTTCACTGGTCCAAATAAGTCAATGTGAAGAAGTTCTAATGGTTTAGAGGTAGAAACAATCGTTTTTGCTTTAAAGGAAGTTTTTGAAAACTTGTCTTTCTGACTTGCTTCATAAAGAGCATCTGAAGAATACTTCAGATTGGGCAAGCCCCTGACAAGTCTTAGCTTGTTCAGCTGAGAAATTATTCTCAAGCTAACATGACCCAGACGTCTGTGCCAGGCCCATTGCTCTTCATTAACGAACATAAGACATTTTACATTTTGATTTTTCAAATCTGATAGTTTGATTTTGTAAGTATTGTTTTTCCTCTTACCATTGAACAAAACTGACCCATCATTCTGACTAACAGCCTTACAGGACGTTTAATTAAAGATAACATCATAACCATTGTCACTAAGTTGGCTAATTGACAATAATTTATGCATTAGACCCTCAACTAAAAGAACGTTGTTGATGGAAGGAAGTTTACCATTACCAACAGTTCCAGAGCCAATGATTTTTCCCTTCTGGTTTCCTCCGAAACCAACGACACCTCCAGACTTAAGTTCCAAATCTTGGAACATATGCCTTTCTCCCATCATGTGTCGCGAGCACCCACTATCCAGGTACCATGACTGGTGTTTCAGTGGCGCCATCAAGGATGTCTACAACATAGATTATCTCACTCTTAGGTACCCATTTTCTGGGTCCTTTCTTGTTAGTCTTTCCAGAGGTTCTGACACCTTTGGATTTCTGTGCAATAAGATAATTAAATGGAATTTGTGCATGATATTTAGGCTTAGAAGTTTCCTTCTGTGTATGTGATTGTGGTGCAACAGAATCAGAACCTTCTAGTTCTAAACATTTTAGTTCGGTGCCAGCAGGCACAAAATGTTCAGACAGAGGTTTTTAGTTTGATACTTAGAGTCTCATCAAATGGTTTTGATGGTCCTGAATATCCCAGACCTCTACTTTCGTTTCTGCTAACTCCATAGATCATTGAAGCCATCTTGTTTCTATCGATGCTTTTAGTAAGGAAGTGCTGAAAAACTCTATCATATCTGATTACTTTATCAGTAACAGATATGTTAGAAGTAATCTCTTCTTCTAGCTTAGAGACTTTACTTTTTAGAGCAGCATTAGATTTTTCTAAAGAACAAATTTTTTCATTTAAATCAGAAATATTTGGCTCGCTCTTAGTAGAGTTCTCAGAAACATCCACAAAAGTATTTTTCAAAGTTTTGTGTTTACTTAGAAGAAGTTGATGCCTTTTCATAAGTTCTGATAAACCTAATTCAAGTTCAGAACGAGATAAGGAAGAAAGTACATCTTTGTCGTCATCAGAGTCTGATTCTTCATCAAGTGTCAGTTCATCCTCTGATAAGGCTTCGCTCATGCTGGTCTTTGCCATGAGTGCCACGTTGGCATGTTCTTCATCAGAATCTTCTTCTTTTGACTCTGAATCATCCCATGTTGCCATAAGACCCTTTTTAGCTTTGAAAACCTTCTTAGGTTTTCTATCTTTCTTGAGCTTTGGACACTCGTTCTTATAATGTCCAGGCTCCTTGCATTCGTAACAAGTAACTTCTTTTTCAGAAGCTTTCCTTTGACCAAATGTAGACTCAGATCTACCTTTTCTTCCTGGCCCTCTGAACTTGCTTTGTATGTGTTTCCACAGCTGATTTATCTTTCTTGATATGAGAGACAGTTCATCTTCATCTGAATCTTCTTCAGATTCTTCTGAGTTCTTCTCTACTCAGTAAGCCTTTGTCTTTTCAGACTTAGATTTCAGAGCAACAGACTTACCTTTTCTCTGAGGTTCATCTTCTTGAAGTTCTATCTCATGACTTCTTAAAGAACTAATCAGTTCCTCAAGACTCGTGTTATTCAGATCCTTTGCGAATTTTAAAGCAGTTACCATTGATCTCCATTTTATAGACGTACTCCTGATAATCTTCTTGACGTGATCAGCAGTAGAATAACCTTTGTCCAGAACTCTGAGTCCTGCAACAAGCATCTTGAATCTTGAAAACATAGTTTTCACAGATTCGTTGACTTCCATTCTGAAGGCCTCATACTTCTAGATTATGGCCAGAGCCTTTGTCTCCTTGACTTGAGCATTGCCTTCATGAGTCATCTGAAGAGAGTCAAAGATAGACTTTGAAGTCTCTCTATCTGTAATCTTTTCATACTCTGTATATGAAATAGAATTTAGCAGAATCGTTCTCGCTCTGTGATGATTCTTGTAGGTTTTCTTTTGAGCCTCTGAAAATGAGCTTCTGGCAATCTTTTTGCCTTCAGAGTCTACTGAATAACTGTAGCCATCAACTACCAGATCTCATAGATCCAAATAAAATCCCATAAATTAACTTTCGATTCTGTCTTTCCAATAGTCAAATTTCTCGCCATCAAAGATAGGAGGTTTTGCACTATATAAGTCTCTTTCATTATTATCAGAAGTGACATTAAAACCATTTATGGCAGCCATTGTTTTTCACATTTTGGATCGGTACTGAACACTGTTAGGTGCTTCATAAAAATTCAAACTTTTTATCTTCTCAGAATCGGAGCTCTGATGCCAATTAAAGGTGTGTAAAACACAAGAAAGAGGGGTTTGAATTGGGTTTTTACAATAAAAAACAATCCTTTAAAAATAATCCCCTTTACAAATAACCTCCACTTCTTGATAATAAAGCAAGAGAAACCGAAAAGAAAGAACACAGTATGTTTATACTAGTTCACTTGAGAAACCCTTAAGCTAGTCTAGTCCACCCGCCAAGGTGATTTTGCCTCTCTCAAGCGAGGTCTTAATCCACTAATCAAACTAATTAATATAATGCACAAGCCAAACTGCAAGTGACTAACAACAATCTCTAAGACACACTAGTCCTAGACTTCTCAAGAATTCTGACCTAACCGGTCTCTCAAGGAAATCAAACAACTGTTTGAAAAATAATTTGTTTACAGAAAATTGCTTCTACACAAGCTGATATGTAAACAGATTTAAGAACAAAATGACTTAAGAATGATATGAACAATAGAGCGTATGAGCAGTAAAGATTAACAACTTATTCTTGAAGTCTTCAAGCCTTTATATAGCCATGTATGTGATGTGACCATTGAAGGATATTTCTGACATTTCAGAATTATGGCAGCTTGAAAGAACGTGGGAGACAAATAGTATATTTGCGTCTGCCCTATCCGGAGTGGAGCAAAGCGTCCTCATTGTACCATTGTACTGTTGTACCACGTTGCTTAGTCTTCTCAACTTCCTGACTTCAGGGGCTTCGGAGAGCATGAGTTAGAAGAAAGGAAAACGTAACTTGGGTCTTAAGAGCTTCAAGCCTTCAGAGTATGCATAGCTACATCTTCAGATTCTTCGGCACTTAGTCTTCAGAACCCGTTGTCTAAGAAGCATAAGTTTTCACCATCTGGACTTGTTCATCAGAACTTCTGTCTTCAGATCTTCAGAACTTGTTTTCTTTAGACATCGTATCAGAGTCATACAGCTTCAAAGTCTTCTGAAGTAAATGCTTCAGTTCAGCAGAACAAATGTAGCACAGAAGCGGAACAATTCTCTTCTAATAACTTAGCCACGCTATTTATCAGAAGCAGAACCTGTTTGTTAAATTCTCAAAAATAACAAACATTAGAATACCAAAATTATTCATACAAACATACTTGTTTGTTATCATCAAAACTCAAAGGTATTATTGCAGAACCAAACCTTGTTCTAACAATCTTTTTTTGCAACTTGGTGTTGCGCGCGTATGTGGGTTTGCTTGTGCTTATGTTGATTTTTTTTGTTATATTAATTAGGGTTGGGTCCATTTGTGTTGTTTTTTTTTTCTTTGTACTCGTTTGGGTTTATTACACTTTTAATGTTTGGACTAACTGGGTCAAATCTCATGCTCTCGGTCATTGTATTTCAAACTGGTTTTCTTTGATATTTTTCTTTCGAGCTTTACTCGTCTTCAAGTAGTAAGTGTCATTTTCCCTTGTCGTCAACATTCTCTTGGTGTAGCGTAAGGGATGCCAAGAAATAGGTCTTATACACTTTCAAATTTTGATATAATATGGTCAATACGTCTTCCTTGAATTGATATTTTAACTTTATACTGTTGTAAATTAACATAATGTCAATTACCAAGATTTATGTCTTACCTATCTTTATTGCTTATTAATTTCCAAAGGATACCATGCGCTTGACATACCCTTAGGGTTTTGTTGTTGACTAGGTGAATTCTTGAAGATTTCTCCCTCTATATGGGATGAGGTTTTCAAAGTTAGGCTTAGGATGTCTATGAGGGTTATGTACATGATATCGCAGGAACTTCCGTGATATATCAAGATCCTTTGGACTTCGTAATTGGCCATTATGACCCTTACCAATAAGAGAAGGCGATAATTGGTATCTAGATTATTTATTCTTTTTCATAAAAAAGAGGTTGGTGGTCGATACTTCTTAGATGGTTTCTGATCTGGCTTATTCTCTTGAAGCATCATCTCATCTACCTTTCTGTTAACCAAGATGCATTGGATCCCTAAGAGTGAGTGAAACCTCTTAAAACCATCCATGTGGTTCTCTATGAGTTCTATTTTTGTGATGTTATGTCATTTTTTCCCATGTTTCTCTTTCAACATGTTATCCTTACATTCTCTATTATAATGTTTATGAGAATGTTCTCACGTGATTAAAATACCTCTCTATATTGTAGTAGGTTATTTTGTGAAATTTAAAACATTAGGGCGCGTTTGGATTTATTTTGAAATTCCTACTTTTTCCTCTTGAAACTCACATTGATACATTCTTACATAATGAGTTATCTTGAAGCATTTTAAGGTGTGTAGTCTCGGTACTTAGAAGGGGGTAAGCATGTGTTTTCTCGACCTTATCGAGTATCCTTTTTTCCAGCATTCATCTAATTTATGTTATTCATCGGTTAGAAGGGGGTAAGCATGTGTCCTAGTCTTCTTGGACCTTCCTTTATACACTCTAAGATCACCATAAACGAATTCACCACTATGATGAATTCTTAGTACTATAATCTCGTCCATTACACCTAGTCAGTTCAGAATCGATATTATTAAAAACCCTAATTTCTCAGATTGAATGTAAATGTAAATGTCACCATTTCCTACATCAGGCTCCTCATTGACATTGTCACCATTTCCTAATTCTGCTTCTATAGGCCCATCATAGTAATCAGGCTTATCAAGTTTGTGTTGAATGTAAATGTCTACACCTAGGTGAACCCTGTAAATATCAGTTATTTCTAATGCTCCTGCATCATCATTCAATGAATTCATCCCAAATGTCGGGTCATTGTAATAAAATTTCTCAAAATCCCTATAACCTAAGACCTTCAGTGAACCTATCAACTCAAAGTAACTCTATCTATCCACATCTACTTTCAGCTCATCAACTTTCCCTCCTTCGTACAGTCTAAGATCACCATCAACGTAGTCACCACTATGATGCATTCTTAGTACTATAAACTCGTCCATTACACCTAGTCAGTTCATAATCGATATTATTAAAAATCCTAATTTCTCAGATTGAAAAAATGCAAAGCCCTAATTAAAAAAACCCTAATTTCTCATATTAAAAACATGTAGAACTCATACAAAAGAACAACTTTCTAACTTGTTTGCAACGATGATTTCAACATTTCACTTGAACGACTACGCTTTCTGGAACGATGTTTTTTACCTTCAATGTTCTTCTCTGCACGATGCTTTTCACCTTCAACGTCCTTCCCTTGGCTTTCTGAAAATGACAAGGTTCACAAAAGCATAACATATAACATGTTAAAGTCACGTCAAAGCCACGTAAGGACGTTGAAGCCACGTCAAAGCCACATGGACACTCTTCTTGAACCCTTACTAACAGAGACAGACGGAAGGACGAACGTGGCCCGTTTTAAATTATTAAGGGATCCATTTGAACATTTTAAAAATTAAGAGACCAAAATAGACCCTGAGATAAAGTTAAGTGACGAAAAAGGATATTTTGCCTTTTCTAATTCTATTCTCATATTTGTCAACTCCGAAGAAGAGGATGTTGAAGGTGTACGAAAAACACAAGAAAGGGGGGGGGGGGGGTTGAATTGGGTTTTGTACTTTTAAAAGTTTTTGTGAAACTCAAGCAAAGATTATGAATAAACTAATAATGAGAAAGACACACAATATATCCTGGTTCACTTGAAAACTATCAAGTTAATCCAGTCCACCCGCCAAGGTGATTTTGCCTCTCTCAAGCGAGGACTTAATCCACTATAAACAAACTGATTACAACTGCACTAGCACACTGTTGGTGACTAACAACCTCTAAGACACACTAATCCTAGACTTCCTAATAATCCTGACTCAACTGGTCGATTAGGGAACAATGCACAAGCTAACTGCAAGTGACTAACTACCCTAAGACACACTGCCTTAGTCTCCCTAAAAATTCTGACCCAACTGGTCCTTTAGGGAACACAAACAATCTGTTTGTTACAAAGATTTGTTTACAATGATGCTTCTACACAAGCTGATAAGTAAACATAATTTAAGAACAAATTGACTTAAGAATGTTATTAACAATAGAGCGTATGAACAGTGAAAGTTGCAGTAACATTTCTTGAAGTCTCCACGCCTTTATATAGCCATGCATGATATGACCGTTAAAGGATATTTCTGGCATTTCAGAATTACGGCGGCTTGTGGGATCGTGGGGGACAAATAGTACATTTGCGTCTGTCCTATCCGGAGTGGAGCAGTGCGTCCTTGTACTGTTGTATTATTGTGTCGTTGCTTAGTCTTCTCAACTTTCAGACTAGAGGCTTCTGAGAGCATGAGTTAGAAGAAGGGAAAACGTAATTAGGATCTTAAGAACTTTAAGTCTTCAGAGTCTGCAAAGCTATATCTTCAGAGTCTTCAGCACTTGGTCTTCAGAACCCATGGTCTTCATAATCATAAGTCTTTAGCATCTGGACTTGTTCATCAGAACTTTTGTCTTCAGATCTTTAGAACTTGTTTTCTTAAGTCTTCAGCATCTGGACTTGTTCATCGAAACTTCTGTCTTCAGATCTTCAGAACTTGTTTTCTTAAGTCAGCGTATCAGAGTCATGCAATTTCAGAGTCTTCTGAAGTAAATGCTACAGTTCAGCAGAACAATGCGAAGCGCAGAAGCGGAACAATTCTTCTTCTAATAACTTAACCACGCTTTATATTAGAAGCAGAACTTGTTTATTAAATTCTCAAAAAATAACAAACATTAAAATACCAAAATTGTTCACACAAACATACTTGTTTGTTATCATCAAAACTCAGAGGTATTATTGCAGAACCAATCCTTATTCTAACAGACGTAAATAGGAATATTTGTCTTCAGAAACTAAAATTTAACTTCAAAAAGTGATTAAGAAATAACAGTTATTAAAATAATTTCAACTATCAAAAACATTAAATAACTTTTTTTAACCGACAAAATAAAATCTCCCCTCCTTAAAAAATTTATGTATTTAGAGTTCTTATCTTCTTTTTTTTCAATATTTTCATACATTTTTATTGGCATTTTATACATTTTTATTGGCTTTTTAAGATAATTTTTTTTAAGTTATGATTGTTATTCTGTTTTTCATTTTAAATTATATTTTTATATCTTTTATTTGACAAATATATTTATTTATTTTCGATTTGGAGTTTAGAAAATTTTCCAATTTTAGATTAAACCCGTGTCACTCAAATCTTTTTTTTCAGTATGGTATTGGAGATTATGGCTCTATTTAATAAAAATAACTGCTAACTGATAAGATAGTTTATAATTTATAGTTGCTAACTTAATTGAAATGTTTAGTAAAATTAACAATTCAATTGTAAAATGATAAAAATGTATTGGAGATTATGGCTCTATTTAATAAAAATAACTGCTAACTGATAAGATAGTTTATAATTTATAGTTGATAAGTTAATTGAAATGTTTAGTAAAATTAACAATTCAATTGTAAAATGATAAAAATATTTAATACATATTTATGTTATTTTAAACTAAAACAAATTATAAGAAATAAAAAAAGGGTTTTTGTTAAAATAATAAGGTTTAAAATAAAATAAAAGATGATAAACTATAAATTATAAACTAAAATGCTATTTGAAATAGCATTTGAAATATAAGTTATAAACTAGTAAAATAAACTATACGTCTGTGATAAAAAGATCATTACCAAACAAATCTAAATTATCTTATGAACTTATAAACTATAAATTCGAAATTAAGGCTCATCAATCACAACGTAGGTTTTTCTCAAATACTAAATTTTTTTAATTATGTTTTTCATTGGAATAAAAAGTAGTTAATGTAGTTGGATATGATGAACTTGTTCACTAAATATAATTTTTTACTTAAATATAACTTAAAATTACTTTTTATTATAATAATAATAATACTAATAATAATAATAATAAGATTTTTAATTTTTGCACAAATTTTATAAATAGCAAACAAGACAGACAAAAAAAAAATTCAAACAAACTTATGATTACTAGTGTTTTTTATTCCATATGACAAAGTGCATAACAAACACGTTATGCACTATATTGGGTACACACATAATTCACAACGACGCAGTACAACATAGAGATGCAGTCGAAGCTAGTCATACTGCATATTATTTTATTTATTCATATCATAGTTTTATTTATACATATAATTTCGCTGCGTGTTGGAGAAAAGTGAGTTAACATCTTCGAGTGCACCAGCAGCGAAAATCATCCCTGCACCTTCCACTAAGTAAGTGCTCGTTGTTCTTGCAATGTTTGTTACAGTTACCATCTGGGATGCATGGTCCCTTGAATGTGCCAGACAAATTCTCACAAGTTTTTGCCTCACTCACCGCTATTTCTTCTGCATCAAGATATAAATACAACGAATATTAATTATGAAGTAATCATGGATAATATTGAGCTAAACTAAGGATTGATGATTACTTACGTGCAACAAAGAGAACGAGGAAGAGGAAGGACAAGGCAACGACTGAGTTCTTCTCCATGGCTTAATGAATGATATGAATATATAAACTTAATATAACTCACTTTAATAACACTTAGTATGTTGTGTGTGTGTTTGATATATATGTGAAGATTGAAAGGATATATATAGGCTTATGGGGCTTGACTAGTAAGAGTTTCAGAAGATCGAGAAACCGCATGAAACAGATACGTGGCATTGTGGCAACATATTTTATCACCGAGTTTGAATTGTCTTAGTGAAGAGTCAACAATGTGGGGCGTTTTCTTGTAAAGCTTATCAATAAAATAAATGACAATATTGGACACAATTGCAACATAGGAGTTTATTTTATTTTTTACTAATGAAAACGACAAATGAATTTTAGTTTTTAATTTTAAAAGATTATTTGAAAAAGGTAAAAAAAAAAACTTTAATAATCTTATTTTTGAAAATTATTTTAAAGATGAAAAAGTAAAAAATAAAACTTGTTTAATAAATTCAATTTTAAAATATATTTTAAAAATTAAAAAAAGAAAAACTTGTTTATTCGTATTTCAGTTTTTAATCTAGATATAATTCAATTTTTTTTTTTTGGAATAAATGATAAATTTTATTACCAAAAAGACCAATACAATACACGCCGATCAACCGATCCAGGCCTAAAATGACAAAAACAACCCAAAATACCAAAGACACCTAAAGTCTATTATAATACATCATTAACTTTCTATTGTTTTCAACTCTTTTAAGGACTACATCTATATTACTTTGACTTTGAAGCTCCTCTTTTGACCCTCCTTAAAAAATGATTTTGTTCCTAATCGTTGTATACCGTCTCAGTCAGGGCCATCTTCAATAAATTTCTCTTACAACCTTTTCCTTTAGTGTTTTGTACAATCCAAGTGATTTCAGCATCCCAAGCCTCTGGACTGTGGTCAAAACCTATCCAATTCAACACATTTTTCCGAATCTGTTTGGTACTGCTGCACTCAAAGAACAAGTGATGCCTAATTTCAGTTTCGTTGTAGAACATACATAAGTCACTAGTGTTAATGCCAATCTTCCTCAAGCGGTCTTTTGTGAGCATTCTTTAGTAACAAGTCAACCACAAGGTGAAATTAGCACGAGGTCTTAATATTTATAATATAATATTTATTATTAAATTAAAATGTAAAATTCATGATATATTTTTAGAAATATTTTTTAATATTTTCGAATTAATATTTATATATGTGGATTGTATACTAGAATAATCATATTAACATCTATAATGTGCTCTATATGCATTAATTATCTTATATTTGTATTCTATATGTAACAAACATACCATATATTTATTATTTTAAATGTCAAATAAGTATGAGTTTGTCATTGTTATATATATTAAATACGTGTAATTGCTCATTATTTAGAAATACATGCATATTTTTTAACACATGACAAGTATAAATTTGAATATTGAATTTTTTAACTATTATTATTTGTTTTTTATAATTTTATTGACAAATAAATTAATTCGTCAGCTCGTTTTTAGGAGTGTTTATGGATACGAGTTAACTCACGAATCCATTCGTTCAATTCAACTCAACCCTTATTTATCCCAACCCAGTCATGTAGAGGTCCAATCTGAATCAACTTATTCAAACTCATTGGTATTTGATTTGGGTAACGTGATTGAAGTTTTAAATCCACGAATCCGTGAACTCAACCCATTGATATATCACGATATTTTTATTTTATTTTATTCATAAATTATCTATCATAATTCTTACCATGCATATTTTTTTAAATATAATTATATTTTTTATTAATTGTAAAAGCTTTAGTTTAAATCAAATTTGAGAGATCAAATTTCTTTATTCAGAGAGAGATATCTTATCTTTTAAGTCATACTTTACACCATCTGTATATTTTTTGAAACCATTTTTAAATTTTATTCAAATTAAACACTAAAATTTTATGATTTTTAAATATTTTTGTAAAACAAATGTTTTAATTAAATTGATACTTTATTTAAAATTTGAAAAATATATTTAGTGGATGACCCAAGAACCTAACCTAACCCAACCCAATGATGAGTGGGTTGGTTTGGGTCGGGTTTAGTCTTAGAAGTACGAGTTGAATACCAACCCAAACCAAAGATTATTGATTGGGTCGGGTATTGGATTTAATCAAATTAGACCCAACCCAACCCACGAACACCCCTACTCGATTCTGTCAGGTTCACCCTTATCCTCTTTGATGGTCAAACTTTAGCTCGCATTCCTAAGCTACATTCATTGACATCCACAAAGTGGTCAGTGTTTCTGGACCTTCGGAAGTTGTTTTGTCTTTTCTTCCAGAGTTGTTTGATTCTTCTGGAGAGAAGCGATAATTTATCTTCGTCATCAGAATCTTCTTCGTTAGAATCTTCTACTTCTTCTTCCTCAGCTTGGAAGGCTTTGTTTTTTTATGACTTGTTTCTTTCTGATCTAGATCTTAGAGCGACAGGTTTGCCCTTTTTCTGAGGCTTATCTTCCTCTAACTCTATTTCATGACTTCTGAGTGAGTTAACAAACTCTTCAAGGCTTATGTTGTTCAGATCCTTGAATAGCTTCAGTTTAGTAACCATTTGTCTTCATTTCTTGGGGAGGCTTCTTATGATTTTTTTGACATGGTCTGCTGTAGAGTAACCTTTGTCCAGAACTTTAAGTCCTGCTACTAAGGTTTGAAATCTAGAGAACATAGTCTCAACAGTTTCGTCGTCTTTCATCTTGAAGGCTAGAGCTTAGTTTTCTTGACTTGGGTATTGCCTTCATGTGTCATTCTCAAAAAAATATCCTTTGTTGTATCTCTGTTAGTAATCTTTTCATATTCATTATAAGAGATAGTGTTGAGAAGAATAAATCTGGCTTTGTGGTGATTCTTGAAATCACGCTTTTGTTCATCATTCATTCTGTTTCTGGGAATGAGGATATCAATCGCAGATACAAGTATTTTATAGCCATTTGTGACAATCACTACAAGAAAAATTGCATTTAGCTAGGGGTTTAACCCCTCACTAAAGCAAAAAATCCATCATAAAACATCAATTTGCGAGGGGATATGACCCCTAGCTAATCAGGGCAACGCAAATTTATGGCCAAGGGATAATCCCCTCGCAAATTTGGCTAGGGGATAAGCCCCTCGCAAATTTCCATTAAAAAACAACTACATTTTTTTTTAATTATTTTGTAAAACATTTTAAAATGTATAAAGTGATAAAAATAATAATTTTATATAATTAAAAAAAAAACTCATTGACACTATTGAGTAAACAATTTCAATTTTTCTTGAAAAGATCATGAATTCTATCATATATGTTAGATAAGAAAAATAAAGTATCTATATATAATATGTAAATGACAAAACTACCCTTACAAAAATATATATTTAATTTGATAAAAAAAATAAAATTAGTATTCATATTTAGAATTATACTAACTATTTTATTTTTAATACTTCCGATTTATTAAATTTTAATTTTTTTATATTATATAAGGTTACAAAAAAATCATACATATTTTTAAAAATTATTTAATGATATTTTTTAATTGAATATCAAATTAATATTTATTTATATTTTATCATATTTAATTTTTTATTTTAAATTATATTTTATAGAGGTAAATTTGTAAATTATTTTTTTATTCTATCCTATCAGATTCTAACCCAGCTCATATTTAGAATAAAATTTGAACTAGTGAGGCAGAATAGGATAAGTTTCAGGATTAACTTATCATATCCTGTTGTGTCATCAAACATTGGATTTAGATAGGATATGATATAGATATCATATCCTGTCTCTTATCCTGCGCACCAAAAAGGTCCTTAATGTTTGGATTAACTGGGTCAAATCTCATGCTCTCTATCATTGTATTTCAAATTGGTTTTCTTTGATATTTTTCTTTCGAGCTCTACTTGTCTTCAAGTAGCAAGTGTCATTTTCCCTTGTTGTCAACATTCTTTTGGTGTAGCTTAAGGGATGCCAAGAAATAAGCCTTATACACTTTCAAAATTTGATCCAATATGGCCAGTATGTATTCCTTGAATTGATATTTTAACTTTATATTGTTGTAAATTAACATAATGTCAATTACCAAAGAATTGTATCTTACCTATCTTTATTGCTTATTTATTTCCAAAGGATACCGTGAGCTTGACATACCACTAGAGCCTTGTTGTTGACTCGTTGAATTCTTGAAGGTTTCTCCCTCTATATGGGATGATGTTTTCACGAGTTTGTTTACCGTCGAAATTGGTAAACAAGCGTTAGTCTTTCAAATTCTATATTTTTGGTTACTCGTAGGATTGACTAGAATGATCCTAGGACATGTGCTTTTGTTTCCTTCAAGTTTTATCACTTATAAAAATTTCGACAATGTTCTTTTCGTTGAAAGTAATGTTAAGGTTTGTAAAGAAACGCAGAAATGTAAATAATAATGTAAATAACTTTAAAGTAAATTTACAACGAATGTAAATAACAAAATCTTAAATGATTTGATATAAAAAGTGTAAAAAATGGTGATCACACGTACATTGCACTCAGGGACTCGTTTCTCAATAACATAGATACTTTGAGCAATATTTGAGTTTTTGTTCAAAATGAAACACACGAATCCTAATCACTAAGATGCCTATTTATAATAAATCAAAAATAACGATAACAAACGATCTCTTCTCCAGAAGATGACACGTTCTCGATTGCATGGACTTTGTTACTTACAGTTTTCCACGTGTCTTCTCAAGAAACAGACAAGGCTAAAAAACTGTTATTAGCCTTATTTTGAATTACGCTCGTCGAACGCAACTCAAAACGAACATCTTCGTCGAAATTCAGTCTGAACCCAAGAATATTTCTAAGTCTCATACCAAAATCTCCCTCTATATAAAGGTTCTTCTTCGACTATGCCTTCACAAGCTTTTCGTCGAAATTAATATATTCTTTTCTAGAATATACCCTTTAACTCTACTGGCTTATTTCAAATACACTTGAGCATCGAAATTCCAGCTAACAAATTGCCCCCCAAAAATGTCGTTTTCGACTATATGGAGAAAAAGACATTTTTTGAAACGTTTCGACGCAACAACACCTTTACTGCTATGACGTCATGGGCATCATGACCATGTTTCTTCAAATGTCTCATCGAAACGTGCAAAAATATTAGTTAATCATCACACTCCTATTTCCTAGGAGATCGTGGGCCATGCTAACTGCCACTGTCTAATCATCCTTTCTTCGATGAACGCACGTCCTAAGATCTTCAAAAGATGTCAACGTTTTGAAATGAAACATTTTTTCATCCCACTATAAGTACCTGACTTCACCTTCTTTCTTACTTTTTTCTTCTTCTGAACTTTTCTCCATTTTGAAGCACAAGACAAACTCTTCATTTTCTCTCAACAAAGTTCTAAACAAACCAGATTTCTTCCATATTTTCCATCATCAATGGCTTCAAAAACCAAAAACTCCAAAGACTTCAAGAAACAAACATCCATTCCTTTTGTTCATAAGATCTTAGGCCCCAAAATCATGGGAAACCCACAATATATTCTGGAGCCCCCCCTTGAAGAAGAGAAGCAACGTATTTATCAATCACAGGTATTAATTCATATCTCAATCTCTGGAAAAACACATGCATTTGAAGGTCCTTTACCAGATGTTAATGCTAACCCTGAAAGACTCAAAGAGCACTTTCCAACTTATCACCGAACCAAACCAATAGCTAGTAGAAAGAAACCTAAAACTGGTAGTGAGATTCTGAATGTTGAACCAAATGTTGTAGTTGATACCCAGGCAAAGTCTTCGACCGAGCCCATAGAAAAACCTATCAACTTAGATTAAATGAGCAATGCTCTTAGAGTGTTTCGCTCTAGTCCCTTGTCCAGAGATCCCAAAAATTATTTGTCTTGGCTTGCAAAAATAGAAAAACAGAAAGCCCAAACTTGGAAAGAAATGGAAATCTTCGACATGGTTCAATTGTCGAAAGTTAGTCTTGGCTATTGCCAAACCATGCTGATGACTTCCCTATACTGCTGGAATAACACTCATAACAACTTTCACTGAGTAAGAGGTGGCTCGTCTTGATCTTGGTTGAACCCATCATTTTTCTCTTCAGAAGTTTGTGTTAGATTCAATTTCTTCAGATATGGTGGAAGCCCATGTTTCTTAAAACACACTTCTATTGCGTGCCCTGGTTTATTACAATATTAACATACTTTAAAACCTTTGCTTCTTCCAGAATTAGAAGCTTTGAAAGTTGAATCCTGAGGTCAATTTTTAGGCTGGAACTTGTTGATTTACGCAATGATTTTGTCTGAATCACTTGCTGAATCATGTTGACATTCTTGTTGTATCAACATTGAAAAAACTTTGTTGATGTGAGGGAGGGGTTGCATAAGCATGATCTGCGACCGAACCGGTGCATACTGCTCATTGAGGCCTTTGAGAAAGTGTATTACATGATCGTTGTCTCTATAACTTTTGATTGTTGAAAGAAGATTGCAAGAACAGGGAGTAGGGCATGTGTAATAGGGGATAGGGTGAAAATTATCTAGCTCCTGCCACATTTTCTTGAGGGTGGTGAAGAATTGAGTAATAGAAAGATCTCATTGTCGACATGCAATTATCTCTTTTTGTAATTCTGAAATTCAAAAGATGTCCCCTTTGTGGTAACATTCCTTGAGTATATCCCAAATTTTCTTAGTAGTTTTCATCCAAAGAATGCTCTCCGTGATATCTGGACTGATATAATCGGTGATTCATGCCATGACCATGGTGTTGCACCGGTCCCAAGCCATAGATTTCCACTCTTCAGAAGCGGGACGAATTAGGGTTCCATAGATGAACCCTAATTTGTCTTTCATTCAAAGGGTGACGCGAATAAAATTGGACCAAGTGTGATAATTTTGATTTGTTAATACATGTGTGACGATGGCATTGTAACACCCCAAAATAAATATAATATTTATTAAATTGATATTTTATAATTATTCGTGATTTTAGGAGAATTTTGATGAAATATTATGACGCATGGTGTGTTGTGGGATATTGAGAAGCTAAGGGAATAGTTAGAGTATTTAGAAAATAAGTGATGAATTGGAATTATTTTAGTGTTAATAATAATACAATAATGTGAATAATATTATTTAGATTATTATTAATAATTAAAATAAAAGGGAGTGGAACACTAAGGGCAATGTGGTCTTTTGTAAGGGGATAAGTGAGGGCAAGATGCGAAAACCATAATAGGGGTCCAAGGGGTAAGAGTAAACAAAAAGGAAAAGAGGGAGTGGAGAAGTTCACTTTGGAACGATCGTGTTTTTGGAGAGCTTTCTGAGGAAAGAAGGAGGAAGAGACTAGGGCTCAGAGAAACTCTGAAGAACTCAAGAGGAAGACCAGAACTGAGAATTCTAAGGTATGGGGAGTATCGCTTACCATTATAATTGATATAGAGTTAGATGTATGTAGGTAGTTGAGGTTTTAGAGGATTTTATGGGATTTTGGGGAACATGATGATAATATGACGAATTATGATGAAATTGGTGATTTTGGGATGTGTAAAATGAGAGGAAATGATGTACATGTTGTCTATTATGATGTATTTTTGTTGTAGTATGATTACCTTACGATTGATGTGCATTTCAGACTGCATGGAATTGAAATCGTAAGAAATTTAGGGTATGAAATTATGCAGAAAACGCAACAGAAGGATTGCTGTTTCGCATGATTCGTCGGGCGAGCTTCCCGTGTCGCCGGGCGAAGCAATTTCGCCCCAGCCTCGCCAAGTAAGAGTAGAGGCGAAAGGAGAGTGGGAAAGAGGTCCTACTGGAGTTTGTATGAGGGGGGGGGGGGGGGTTCACCCCTGCTTCGCTGGGAGAACCCCAGGCAAGCAAACTGCTTCGTCGGGCGAGTACCAGGCGAGCAGGAGCAGATGTTTTTTTTATTTCTTCGTGTTGTCTTGTTTCTTTGTTGACCTGGTGTCGTGGGGCAATTGAAGTGTTGTGTTTTAATGATTATAACATGGTGAAATGTAAAGTATTATGATGAATTATGACGTATGTGATTGATGTTATACTATGATGTTTTGATGAATCCTCATGAATGATGATGCAACCTTGACGTTCCTATGATGGTAATTATTATGACGTTTTGCATCATGTATTCATAGCATAATTTAGGACTTCGGTCCAATGACGATGTTAGGACCTCGGTCCAGTGGTGGCTTCAATCCCATTGTGTGGATCGAAGTGTTTATGACGTGCTCTGGTTCCAAGGGGGAATCAATCCCATGGTGTGGATCTTTGGAGGGTGATGGCCCAGTGTCCATCAAATGAGTTGGTACCACATGCATGAGTCTATGTTGTTGCATTTCATATAATTTGGCATTGCATATTTGTGAATAAACGATGTTATTGATGAAGTGATTTTACGTGATGTACGACGACGATGACTTAATGATGACTGCTATGTTTGACGATACTATGACGATGTAAATGAACTGTTGATGCCGTTGCACCTGTATATTTTTCTTTATATCTCGTATAATTATTCTTGATTACTCACCCTGCCTGATTGAATGTTGCCTCCACGTGGGTAACGTGCAGGTGATCAGGATTAGCTCTCTTGGTGCGTGAATATTTTAGCATTTGGAGTTATTTAGTTTTATTTCCGTTGAATTTAGAAGGTGTCTTTCTCTGATATGTAACATCGGGTCGGGACGTCCATGAGTTAAACTTTTATGTTCTACTTTTATAGACATGATGTCACTATGATTTTACTATTTTTGATGTTTTGGATTTAATTACTTAAGATTATAAATTCTGCTGCATAGTAGTTTTGATTGAACTTTGTTGATAAAAGAACCCGTGTTACGGAGCAGGATGTTACTTAGATGTTTTATGACGAAATGTGGCACCCTTGTGGTGATTTACTCTGATTCATTTATCTTTAATTAGTGAATTTATTTGTGAGTATTGGTGGGGTAGAAGGGTGTTACATTAGTGGTATTAAAGCAGGTCGGTCTGTCCGTCCAGGTTTTTGTATGATGTCAGTCCCTGTCATTCGACGAGTGTGTGTACACTGTCGATGAATTATTTCTTCTAACGTTGTTAATGGTGTGCAAAATGGCTGGGAGAAACGACTGTGCTATTGCTGACGCGTTGGAATCGCTTGCTTAAGCAATGGCTCAGAATGGACAGAATAATCAGAATGATGGAGCTCCTGATGAGTTTCGTGCTTTGCGGAAGTTCCAGAGGAACAATCCACTAACTTTTGTGGGCACTCATGATCCAGAGGGTACACAGAAGTGGCTCAAAGTGATTGAGAAGATCTTCTAAGTGATGGCATGTACTGACGTTCAGCAGGTACAGTTTGGTACTCATATGCTGTCAGAAGAAACTGAAGATTGGTGGGATAATGCACGCCAGAGATTGGAGGATGTTGGTACTGAGATAACTTGGGTTGTATTCAAGAAAGAATTTTTGGAGTATTTCCCGGAGGATGTTTGTGGTAAGAAGGAGATAGAATTCCTTGAATTAAAGCAAGGAAACATGACAGTGGCAGAGTATGCTGCAAAATTTGAGGCGCTGGTGAAGTTTTGTCCGCATTACAACCGTGCTGATGCTGAGGTTTCTAAATGTCTCAAGTTTGAGAATAGACTGAGACCAGAGATCAAACAGGGTATTAGATACTGTAGCGGTAAAAATGGTGAGTGTAAGTTATTGATTAACTTAACTCATAAAACAAGAGTCGCCACCGCACTTTTATTTTATCCAAAAAAATGGAAAGGAAAAAGAGCGAACAAAACCAAAAGAGTTCTAAAAAACAAGAACAAACAGAGAATGGGTAAGGGGGTTGGTTACGTTAAGGGAAGGTGTTAGCACCCAAAACATCTATAGTACTCTATAGGAGCCCTTTGAAATATCTATCGCTTTTTGGTTTGAAAAGGTTTGTTTGAAAAGAGATTGGGGAGGTGAGAAGAGAAACATTTTTTAATATTTTTGTGTTTGGAGAGACTTATCGCCTCATGCCTACGTACCCACAAAGTGCAATATAGGATCAAAACCTCATAGTCCGTGCTACAAATAACAAAAATTATTGGTTATGATTCATTTTATCTTGAAAATACAACCCGTCATTCTCATGTGAGGATACTCAACTAATTACCCAAAGGTATGGGAAAGAGGCATTTGCATCACATTAAGATTGAGGATTTGCTTGGATAAAAATCAACAAGACTATCGCTTCAACATCTAAGTGGAAAATGGCCATACTTTACACAACACACCATGGTAGGCATGGCAAGAAACCCGAGACCCGCCCGAACCCGCCCGGACCCGCCTCGAAATTAGCGGGGAAAACCCGGTTTAACTGGGTGCGGGTGCGGGTAAAACCCGATTTTTTATTACGGGTGCGGGTGCGGGGGCGGGGGATGCTACTACCCGCCCCGCACCCGCCCCCGCCCCGGTCTACCTTAATTTACTTTTATATCTTATTTTAATTATTTTATTATATATTTATTAAAGTTATTTTAATTTTTAAAAATAGTTTTACTAGAAAAACATGTTTATTAATTATTTTACTCTTTAAAAACATGTTTATTATTAAAATAATTAATTATTTAATTAAATTATTAATTTTTATTATTATGAAAAATATTTATTTAAAAAAAATAGTTTTGCGAGTGGGGGCGGGGGCGGGGGCGGGTCTGGGTGGTAGTTTTTTACCCCCGACTGGGTGCGGGTGCGGGGGCGGGTCTGTTTCAGGGTGGCGGGTGCGGGTGCGGGGCTGCTCAAACCCGCCCCGACCCGCCCCGTTGCCATGTCTACACCATGGTTAGGAGCCTTACATCTCAACAAAGAAAATGACTCATGTCTAATTCTTTTTGAAAAGTTTAAAAGAAAAAGTGCATAAAAGCACAAAAAACTTGAATGAGTTTTGTATTTTTTTATGTCTTTTTGAAATGGTCAAAATATGATTAACATTGATTGACATTTATTAAAGAAAAGAAAAGTTTGAAAATCACTTGACAAAAGTCAAGGTTTTATTATGAAAGCGGTTTTGAGGTTTGAAAACAATAAGATTTTGAAAAAAGAGAGGAAATTTTGAAAATTTAAGGGGTGGAGAAGAAGTGACTATCCTAGTGCATAAAATAAAAGCTAAGGTAAAAAAGATCTAACCACATGGAGGCACTCTTCAAAGCATAATAATAAAAGAATTCCATCCTCTTGAGTCAATAAGCAAGCCAAATAAAGGCTAGAATACCAAACTCCATAATGATCCAAAGCACAAGGGAGAGAATCCTAATTCTAAGTCCATAAGTCCATAATCAAGAGTAGAGATCCTCCAATGCAAGGGATAGTGGCCATAGTCCAACATTAAGAGCATAAGTCTTTTAGTGGTTTAATCCTTTATTAATGTTTTGAGTCCAAATGGACAAAAGAAAAACAAAAGCACAAGATAATATGGTCCAAGTGGACAAAAGAAAAATGACATAAACATAAACATGATATGATATAATGGTATAAAGCATAAAAATAAAAAATAAAGAGAGATAAGGAGCAAGAAGGAAACATAAACAATATAGTAATATAATAGTATATACATAAAAGTAGCACAAAGCACAAGTGCCAAGAATCCTCAAAAAGGCAACACCGAATATTCAGTCTCGCGTCTTGAACTATATGGTTGAACAATGTGCTTAGGTCAAGGTTAATGAAGACTTGTCAGAAGATTGATAGAATCAAAGCCTCTACGCAACAAGCTTCAAAGATTATGAACCTAATACAAAAGAACAACCATGCTTGGGCGGACAATCATAAGTTCGGGCCACGAAAGTTCAAGTTCCGATTCGGATGGGGAGGGACAAATGTAGCGCTATATTAAGCAATCACCAAGTGACTTATAAAGAAGTCACCATACTTGAGGCCGGTCAATAGTGATTTTTCTGCTAATGCATGCTAGATGAACGATATGTAAATCTAGTTAGCAATACCGCACAAAAAGAAAATAGGTAGCGATCTAGTCTTGATCAAGAATTCAACAAAGAAA
Source organism: Lathyrus tuberosus (assembly GCA_022829125.1). Taxonomy (NCBI): domain Eukaryota; kingdom Viridiplantae; phylum Streptophyta; class Magnoliopsida; order Fabales; family Fabaceae; genus Lathyrus; species Lathyrus tuberosus. Next base: position 1,881,045 of record JALAZF010000503.1, on the reverse strand, counting down.
TTCTAAGATCCATAAGACTTTCATCGAGCAAAATAAAAAAGGAAATAGATGAAGAGAAAGCCAAATTGAATTACACTTTCAAGATCCTTTCATCTTCAAGTTCAATCACCTTTAATTGATAGATTTAAGTGTGAAAACATATCACTAATTCAAAGCACCTCAAATGAATTTAACAATTCATTTAAAGATAGATTTGAACTAATGAATGTTTAATTACTTTAACCATATCCAAAGTCCATTGAAATTGAAGAGAAATTAATCTCAACAATGCATTTCAAGGCTAAAACAAGAAGAAAGGGGAAGAAAAAGGAAGAAAAGTCAAAACAGTCCCAAAAAACAAGTGAAAAACGACATTCTGACTCAGAGTAACCGGTTACTCTATATAGGATAACCGGTTACTCTGCGCGCAGAGTCAAAAAATAGTGCAAAATTCAGCATGGTCATCTTTTAAAACTTTCTTCAAACACCTTATGATCATGGAATTGAAATTGCACGAAATTTTAAGTAAAACAACAGTGAAAACCAGCAATTAAACACAATTACAAGATCCAAAGGATCAAGTAACAAGGATCTCCAAAGATCTACATTATGGAAGATGAAGATGAAGCTTCAACAATGGTGAACTATGAATTACCACTTCAAATCTAAAAATTACTTCAAATTGCTTCAAGATCCAAACACCAAAGCCTTGATCTATAAGAATTGATGAGGAAAACAAGCTTGGATGAAGGTTTAGCTCAAAGTTGAACAAGATTCAATGTGAATTCTTGTTAACTTTCAAAAGAAGAAAAGTGAGCTTTGAGTGAATTTTGTGGTTGGGAAGAAAATTTGCAAGAGGTTTGTTGGCTCTCAAAAGCTTGTGAAATGAATGAAATGAGGCCTCTATTTATAGGATTTAGGCTTGAAAAATTTGGTGGTTGTGAATTTGGTTTGGAAATGAAAATTAGGCTTGGAATTTGAATTTGGAGAGAAAGTATCAAAAGAGTGGTGATTAGTGGAGGTACATGGTGAGAATTAATTATGATGATGTAGGGGAATTAAAAATGAGATAGTCTAGAATACTCCACCTGTGATCAAAATGATGAAAATTGGTGCCAATTTCTACAGAATTTAAATTTGCTGCCATTTTCCAAAATTTCACGAGGATAACCGGTTACTCAGTGTAAATTTTGAAAAAATGCCCTTTTTGAGTGCACTGTTGTGGTTCAACTCGATTCTTTTGCTTGTCAAAGAAGGCATGGAAATAAACACATGAACCTTGGAGTCTCTTGAATAATAATCAATTAAATCTTGGAAACTCTTGATCAGATGATTTTTGAATTACTTGCAGATCAACTTTGACTTTGTTCAGATGAAATTCATTCGAGCTGAGGGACTGATTTTGATATCCTTGATCCAAATTCTTCCTGAAAAAGTTAGTAGAGGATTGGTTAGTAAACATAAACAAATACAAACATCAAACAAACAAGAGAACAGGGGTGCTTGGCGATCTCACTCAAGAATAAACCTTCAGAGAAGGGCAAAAGGACGAAGCTTGTGATCTTGTTTGTGGTATGAGATGCAAAAGACATGTGAGATCTTAGGGGTAAAAATTAGAGTATTACATCTGTCCCTATATAAGTTTCTTCTATCCGGAGATATGAAGATGGGCATCTTTGTCTCAACGAGATAGAAGATACTTAAATATAACAACCCAATTTTTGGCCCTAAGAGACCACAAAATGAAATGATTATGCAGATGATATGCAGAAACAAGACCTCCGTGGGGAGAAACGCCACAGGAGACAAACAAAAGGCTGGGGAACAAAGAGAAAAGACTCCACAGGGGAAAACAAAAGAGGGAAAACACAATCCCAATGAGAGAGGAAACAATCTCTGCTGGGGAAGAGGTCATCTACTACCCGACATCCGGTAATAGCATGATCAAAGGGAAAGATTGCCAACTACCAACCAAGTGATAGCTACAACAAGGCAGTCAACCAAAAGGATATGAGAAATATTACCTACTACCAATAAAGGGCAGGACGACCAAGGTAATAATCTCAAAAAGGGGTACGAGAAATATCACCTACCACCAACTAAAGGGCAGGACGACAAAGGTGATAAACCCGAACGAGGGAAAGATTACCAGCTATCAACCAAGTGACAACTATAACAAGGTAACCAAACTGGGCTATATTACCTACTACCAACTAAATAGGGAGGACGACAAAGGTAATAAGCCAACTATATCACCTACTACCAACTAAATGGGCAGGACGACAAAGGTGATAAGCCAAAAAAAGGGATTACCAACTATCAATCTAGTGACAGTTAAAACAAGGTAATCAACCAAGGGTATGAGAAATATTACCTACTACCAACAAAGGGCAGGACGACAAAGGTAATAATCTCAAAAGATCTGAGAAATATCACCTACTACCAACAAAACGGGCAGGACAACAAAGGCGATAAACTCGAACAGGGAAATATTACCACCAGCTATCAACCAAGTGACAGCTATAACAAGGTAATCAAACCCGACTATATTACCTACTACCAACAAAGGACAGGACAACAAAGGTAATAAGCCAACTATATCACCTACTGCCAACTAAATGGGCAGGACGACAAAGGTGATAAGCTTCCATTGCCAAAGCAAGGGACCAAAATTCAATCCGGGAATAAACCAGAGAGAAACGGTCAAACAAGACTCATCCCGAGGAGGAAATATCTCAACTGGGGATTAATTCCATCTAGACAAATGAACTGGGGAGGAAGGCTAAAAGAAATATCTTCCACGATGTTGCTGTGAGAATCGGATAACAAGCTATTAATTAACTTGCATCACAAAACTTTGAAATTCACCACCGAGCTTTGATTTATCCAAAGGAAAGGGTAAAGAACGAAAACCCTAATAAGAGAATCTAGGTTCGGGGGTTGGTTATAATAAGGGAAGGTACTAGCACCCTAAGTATCTGTAGTACTCTACAGGAACCTCTTGTTTAGTTTGTGTTATGTTATGTTTGTTATGCTAAAGGAATCTGCTAAGGGTAAAGGTAAAGACCTATGGGTATGTACACTAAGTTTGCTCGCCAAGACTTCGCATCTTGTGCCTACGTATTTGACTAAAGAATCAGATCAACCGTAGATCACCTAACTAAGGGTGGATTTGAGGAACCATTGACTATGGCCAAAGTTCCAAGGGGGATGAGTATGAGCTCATGTAGAGTTTAAAAAACTCTCTAAGTCTAAGTTGTAGGGGAAGTGAATACTCAAAGTGATGAGTCTTACATAGAGTTCAAGAACTCTAACTTGTTGTAAGTTGTAAAATTGAACGGCTATGAGGCCAAAAGGAAAATATCCTATGACTTTGAGGTCAAGGAGAAAGTGGCCATGACTATGAGGTTAAGGCTGGTAAGTGGCAATGACTATGAGATCAAAGCTGGTATCCTATGACTATGAGGTCAAGGAGAAAGTGGCCATGACTATGAGGTCAAGGAGAAAGTGGCCATGGCTATGAGGTCAAGGCTAGTATCCTATGACTATGAGGTCAAGGACAAAGTGGCCATGACTATAAGGTCAAGGCTAGTAAGTGGCAATGACTATGAGGTCAAAGCTGGTATCCTATGACTATAAGGTCAAGGAGAAGGGTGGCTATGACTATAAGGTCAAGGCTGGTAAGTGGCTATGACTATGAGGTCAAAGCTGGTAAGTGGCTATGACTATGAGGTCAAAGCTGGTTGGTGACAATGACTATGAGGTCAAAGCTGGTAATCCTGTGACTATGAGGTCAAGGAGGTGGCCATGACTATGAGGTCAAGGCTGGTAGGTAGCTATGACTATGAGGTCAAAGCTGGTAATCCTGTGACTATGAGGTCAAAGAGGAAGTGGCCATGACTATGAGGTCAAGGTTGGTAAGCGGCTATGACTATGAGGTCAAAGCTGGTAATCCTATGACTATGAGGTCAAGGAGGTGGCCATGACTATGAGGTCAAGGCTGGATTATGAGTTATCCATGACTTTGAGGTCAATAGAAAGACTTTCCTTTGGAAGGAGGGAAAAATAACAAACTTCTTATGAATAAGAATGTTATAAAGGAAATGAGATTCAAATGAATAGTAGAATTCAAGAATGTACAACCATTAAGCATTACTTCTTAACAAAAGTATGATTCACGCGATCAATGTGACAAGAGATAGTAATATGATTCACAACAGTTAAGCACATGAAAACACATACATACCATTATTGATCTTGAAATTAAAGGTAAAGTATTCAAAGCAAGAAACTTAATAACAAGGTCAAGCAAAATGAATTCAACGAAGGTTAATGATCCTTCTCAAAACACATCTCTCATATACCTAAAAATTGTCACAAGAATTTTCAAAGAAAGGTAATTTTAAGTGAAGTGCAAAATTCAAATGAAAAAAGTTTTATATATGTTTTTGTGAACTTTTGATTTAATGTAAAATAAAATAAAATATAAAATAAATTAAGGAAAAAATTAAATTAAGCAACAAATAGTAAATATGAATTTTTGTGGGATTTTTGATTTAAGAGAAATATTTTTAATAATTAAAATGAAGTAAAAAGGGAAAGGAAAAGTTTAATTATAATTAAATATGAAAGGGGGTATATTAGGAATTCTGAGTCAATTGAATTTAAGTTAAACGCAAATTGGGCCCTTTTCTGGGGGTGCAAATAGAAGCCCCAAATCCAAATGTGTTGGAAATAAGAAGAAAATAAAAACCAAAAGGGGACTGGGGCGAGGGGGATTCGAACCCCAGTCCCTTTGGTTAACGCGCGCGCTGATTACCACTGGGGTGGCTATACATCTATTGTATATGCCACCCGTACAATCATTTAAACCTTCAGGTGAGTGAAAAAAAAACATGAGCACACTGATCATAACCAAAACTTCCTTTGCCAATCACACAACAATCAAATTCATCATAATAACAACAGCCTAGCTCTCTCCAATATGAATCGTGACCATTTCAAGCAATCTCAAACCAATGATGTTAATTAAAAAAACCTATCCTTGACTACTTGGGGCAAAGATTGTGAGTGAATTCTTCATGATTCAACAACAAGGGCATCATCAAAATGAAAGAAGGATACATTCAGAAATGAGAGGAAACAATAATCATGCCAATCACATTCAAAACAGTATTCTCAACTTGTTGGATCAAAACATACAGACTTAAACTTCAAGTTTTAACATGAATGCAAGCAATATACACTACACAATAAGACATGGCATGGAAAACAAAGCTCTCAATACACCTTTGTATGCAGGCATCAATATTCCTATGTTATGGTTTCAAACTGTATGAAGCACTTGAGTTCCATTTATCAATCAATGCAAAGGACAGCAATACCAATTCATATGTCAAGATCCACAAACAACAGACAATTAGACTCATGGCAGGAAGTGAAATTGAGATAAGCATATGACTCAGCATCAAAACAGTACCAACAAGTATATTCAATAAAAGAGACTCATTCATCACGAAATACAATACCCAACAACCATGAAATTTCTTACCTAACACATGGATAACTTTAAACCAGTAACTTATCATGCAGAAACAAGATATTGTGTCTTTTCATATGGCTAGAACCAAGAATGCACTTTCATGTTTTTATACCTTTGGACATGAACAAGGGATCAAAAATTGTCATGCTTTAAACCTTATCATATTACCAAATAATACTAAACATGCTGCCATCCCACATGAAGTGTGCATAATGAAATAGTTCAGGCATGATGTGAGTAATGGAATCATGCACTCAAACATCCACAACATCATTTTGTGCCTAAGGCCTAGAGAAGAAGCAACAACCTTTTTATCATGTTAACATAGCATCAAACCAATTCCTACATGTTGTTTACAGATAGGAATTCCTTTATCCAAATTAGGCATATTGACATGAGTAAAAAACTATCAATGCTAATGGACTCAACCAAACTATTCCACATGTTTACCTGATCAAGATGCAGGAAAGACAAGCATTCATTTTATGCACACGACCATTCAACTCAGAATGCCAAAAGGTAAGCTACAAGGTCATGACATGGCAAGCACAGTTATGTGTTATCAGTGTAGAAAGTGAGCATGAGTGTTTGTCATTAAAAGGACCTCAAACAAAACCTTGACAGAGCTAAACAAGGAAAACTCAGTGGTACAAATGTGGTCAACAATGCTCTTACCCTCTCACCATGGCAATACTCATTCAAGGTATCAAATGTACACAATATTAACTTATGGAGTGCATATGATCAAAATATGGAAAGCAACACAAAATCACACATTCATCCTGCCAGCATAAACCAAACTTTTCATGTTGTTTAAGAATACTAACCTCATTTATTCCAACTCTATACCAAGATATGAACATCATAGTATCAAGGATTAATGTTGCAAAAAAAACAAACACATGAACTCCAAAATATCACTTCACATGGTTTCTTGACTCAAATGCATAACAAGCTAACAGTCATGTACATGGCATTGTAATGACATGGCTAAGAGTTATCAGTACAAGAACAAAGGCCTGTCATCAGTATGACCTCAACCTAAAACTTTCATGTCAATTAAACTAAACATAACATGGACACTGCAAGAACAACTTTAAACATGCACATCTTGACATAAACACCCTTGGATCATGGCAGTGTAGGTCCAGAACAAAATGATAATAATAGTTATGCCTATGGCTCAAAACATGGAAAGTAAAAGACATCATATATTCAACTTGTTAGCATGAGTCCAGACCAAACCCTTCATGTTGTTCATAGATAAAAAACTTGGCAATGTTGATATAAACAAAAGGTTTTCAAGGATTTTCAGTGTTAACAATCTTACATGAACTCAATAATCTTATTCACATGCTCACTTGATTAAAATGCAAGATAAACAAACAACCATCATGGCAGCAGCATAATCATGACATGGTGAGTATATAAACCAAGAATCATCAGTAGGAGAGCAACAGAACTTAGTTACCACAATGATTTCAACAAAGCCTTCATGCTATTCAAACCAAAACTACATGATATGGTTCAAAATAGTTTCAAATTCACAATCATAAATACAAAATATCTCAAGTTAACAGTAGTGAACAAAATTCTGACAAAGATCCCACATGTTCTTATTCAAGCAATAACATCCAAGCATCAACAAAACAACTACATGATTGTGGTTTTTTAGAACCAAGTACTCGCAGTGCTAAACAACAAAGAGGTCACATGAGCTTAACAAACCCGCACTCTTCCTTCCACAACTGTCATTTTCATGTAGCAACATTATAGACTCAAACTTACTTTCCATGAGGTCACCAAAAAGCAAGGCTTCCACAACAAACAGCAAAGTGCTTATTTGAGCATAGTTATGGTCATGGCATCTCAAGCATGACATGGTGAAATAAGAGACAGTGAGAACAAGAGATATAGATTATGACAGCCCAACAAACTACATTTTCTCAGATAAAACTACTTATAGGGACAATCAAAATATGGAAATGCTAGTACATGGATGTTACAAACCAACAGTTATCAGTGCGCAATATGGATGAACACATTAATAGCATAATGTTAAGTATGAGACGATCATGGCAATCAGTTTAAATAGCATGAGTATGGTTGATGAAAATGGAAGAAAAATACCTAGTAGAATATGTCCACTGCACCCTCAAATATGACTTATTTCTTTTCCTGTCCAAACTAGCAGTAACCTCCAAAGTGCTCCTCTTTCCCCTCCTCACTTTCCAAGCTTAAAACTTCAGAGCTTTCTTAAGGTGTTTGAGTGAATGCTGGTGTCCCAAAACAGGTGAGAACCAAGTCCTGTTTATAGGAAGAGTTGAGGACTCAACGCATGGTGAAAATAGCACAATGTACCAACTTTGCCCTCTTGATAAGTTTCCCTCGTGTGAGTTGTTGCCAAAATCTTCCAAGATTTCTGATCATTGATATGGTTAGGTCTGAGCAAATGGTGTGATGGGATTGGACCAAGGCTCAAGGAGAGGAAAAAAGAATAAACAATGTTTGATTTTGGGAAGTTTCTCTTTCTTCTTCCAAGTTGCACAAGAATGACATAAACCATATTATTTTAATATGCCACTTGCAAGGAAACGTGGAATAGGTCTAATGATCATTAAATCCATCTTTAGAACTCAGAAATGTGAAGCTTTGGTGATTAGGAGAGGTTTTCCACCATTATATAAAACTTGATGACTTGAAAATCAAGAAATGAAACCCTAACTTTGGAGGTTCGAATCTTTCAGCTCACTCAACGGATTGAGGAGTTCTAGTACTTTTTGGAATGCCCTCAATGTCCTCTACAACTTTCATGTTCAAAGGTTTTTGATTTGAAGCCTGGAACTAGGTGAAAAACTGAGTCAAAGTTGTGTGAAAACCAAGGTGAAAAAGCTGAAAATTTCAGTTAGTCCCAAGGGTTATTTATCTTCTAAGTCTTGTAACTTAAAAACCATACATTTTTTGAAAGAGGGTCCTCTAATATGTTTTTAAGATCATGGAAAGAGCTTCCATTTGAGCTTTGAGTCACTCAATTTGGATGTGTGGTTTGAAAGTTATGACTGTTTCAGTTTTTGCACAAGTAGTGAAATTTCCACATTTATAAAGTTTTATGAACCAAACTTTGCTTCCTTTGCAAGAAACTCCTTAAAACTTGATTTCTCATACCTTAACTCCTCAATGAGACATTTCATGATGAATTGAGGACTTGGATATTTCATTTTGGATCAAAATCTCAAAGGTTAGGGCCTCAGTCAAAACCCTAATTTCAATTGTGAATGCACTTGAATGATCTATGATGATCTTGCTTCTTTAATCACATCTAAGGCTCATAGATGGTTTCTAGGGATGTATTCTATCACATGGAGTCATGTCCTAGGGTTTGAGAATAAACCCTGATTAAAATCAAAGGCCATGATTAACTTGTCTTGACAAAACCCTAATTTGGAGGCAGGGTGAGATTGTGGCTCAAGTTACTTATGATGAGAGCCAGATGATCTTGAATTCTTGTTGAATGAGAGCTCTTGAATGTAGGTAAGCTCAATTGGTTGATGAACCAATCAAACCTTGACTGTTCATGACAAACCTCCTTGGTGATTCTTCAGGTTGAAACCCTAATTCTCAATTTGGTCTGATGGTCTTTTGTTGACTTGATTTGATCCAATGTCTTGAGATCCTGGTTCCAATCAACTGGTGAATCTCTGTGATGATTATATGGGGCCAGAGAATGCCTTAGGAGGCCATGAATCTTTCTGTGTAAACCCTAATTTTTTAACACAAGAGAAACAAAATGCAAGATGTGGGTTAGTTAAACAATGCATATATGAGTGATCCTAAGAGGTAAAATTTGGGGTACAACAGTTGCCCCTATTTGAATAGCTTTACCAGATGGCACGAGGAATGAAGATCCTCGGGACATCCAGGTGAAAGGTATTTAAATATAGCAAACCGAAAATTTTGCCCTTAGATGGAATGCAGATGCCAAGGACAAGCAGCGGACATGCAAATTCTGACGTGCCATGAACTTCTAGTATGATGATATGATTCCATGATAATGCAAAGATGCAGACAGACCAGACACCAGAGATAAAGAGCAAACAACCAACAGTGAGCATTACTGGGAAAGGATGAAGGTTAGTATCCATGAGGTAAACTCACTGGGGATACAGGCTGACTGACAAAAGAGACTCACTAGGGAGACTCTGAGGGAACACCGGGGATAGAAAAATAAAACTGAAGGGAAACCCTACAGGTCCTTACTGAAGATAGGAGCCAGAAAGGTATTCTCCACTGGGGAAAGATCCAGGGAGATAGACGACAGACTCATATGTGACCGGACGACACTGGGGTAATAAAGACACATTCTTACTGGGCATGAAACCAGAAAGAAGACATGATCTCGACTGGGATCAATTTGAAATACAAGGATAAACATCCACAAAAGATTTTCTGGGAATTTCTTATACTGAAGAGTTCAAACGGGATCTTCCAGAAAAGATAGAGACGAACTCTGCGTGCGCCAAATGGTGGAGGATATTGATAATGACTGAACCTTTGCTGGGAATAAGATTAAGGAGTCATTAATGATTGGACTAGGGCACCAATATGATTTGGTTGAGATAACAATATGATTTGGTTTATGAAGAATACCAGTATGAGCTGGATTTTGACTACCAGTATGAGCTGGATTTTGAATGCCAGTATGAGCTGGATTTTGGGTACCAGTATAAGCTGGATTTTGGAAATACCAATATGAGTTGGATTTTTGGGTGCCAATATGAGTTGGACTTTGGAATGCCAATATGAGTTGGACTTTAACTACCAGTATGAGCTGGATTTGGGTATGCCAGTATGAGCTGGACTTTGACTACCAGTATGAGCTGGATTGGAAATGCCAATATGAGTTGGACTTTGAATGCCAATATGAGTTGGACTTAGGATACCAGTATGTGATGGATTTGAATGCCAATATGAGTTGGACTTTAAATACTAGTATGAGCTGGATTTGAAATACCAGTATGAGCTGGACTTTGGAGAAAATGACCAATATGAGTTGGTTTTTTGGATACCATTATGAGCTGGATTTTGAATGCCAATATGAGTTGGACTTTGGGTTTAAGTTCACATTTGACCTGGGAGATGTCTTAGAAGGGAAAGATCCTCACTGGTGGTAAAATTAAGAGACAGTCTCTACTGGGGAATATCTAGAGTAGTGGATCAACAAGTCCATGTATGACTGGCCGACACTCTGAAAAGCAACCTTATTGGAAGTAGGACCAAAAGATGGGCTCCAATAAAGGTATCTAGAATGATTGATCATCAAGTCTAAATGTGACTAGATGACATTCTAGAAAGAAAGGATCCTCAATGAAGGTTGAACCGAAAAAACGATCTTCACTGGGAAAAGCAAAACATCCAAGACATCTAAGGTGGTGGAACAACAGGTTCAAGTATGACCGATTGGCACTTTAGGAGGGAAAAGAACCTCATTGGAGATAGAACCAAAAGATGGGCTCCAATAAAGGTATCTAGAATGATTGATTATCAAGTCTAAACGTGATTAGATGACATTCTAGAAAGGATCCTCAATGAAGGTTGACCTGGAAAGACGGTATTCACTGGGAAAAAGACATCCAAAGTGATGGAACAACAGGTTCAAGTATGACCGATTGACACTTTAGAAAAAGAACCTTATTGGAGATAAAACCAAAAGATGGGCCTCAATAAAGGTATCTAGAATGATTGATCATCAAGTATAAACGTGACTAGATGACATTCTAGAAAGAAGGGATCCTCAATAAAGGTTGAACCGAAAAAACGATCTTCACTGGGAAAAGCAAAACATCCAAGACATCCAAAGTGATGGAACAACAGGTTCAAGTATGACCGATTGGCACTTTAGGAAAAGAACCTTATTGGAGATAGAACCAAAAGATGGGCCCCAATAAAGGTATCTAGAATGATTGGTCATCAAGTCTAAACGTGACTAGATGACATTCTAGAAAGAATCCTCAATGAAGGTTGAACCGGAAAGACGGTCTTCACTGGGAAAAGACATCCAAAGTGATGGAACAACAGGTTCAAGTATGACCGATTGGCACTTTAGAAAAAGAATCTTATTGGAGATATAACCAAAAGATGGGCCCCAATAAAGGTATATAGAATGATTGATCATCAAGTCTAAACATAACTAGATGACATTCTAGAAAGAAGGGATCCTCAATGAAGGTTGAACTGAAAAAAAGGTCTTCACTGGGAAAAGCAAAACATCCAAGACATCCAAAGTGATGGAACAACAGGTTCAAGTATGACCGATTCGAACTTTAGAAAGAGAACCTTATTGAAGATAGAACCAAAAGATGGGCCCCAATAAAGGTATCTAGAATGATTGATCATCAAGTCTAAATGTGACTAGATGACATTCTAGAAAGAATCCTCAATGAAGTTTGAACCGGAAAGACGGTCTTCACTGGGAAAAGACATCCAAAGTTATGGAACAACAGGTTCAAGTATGACCGATTGGCCCTTTAGGAGGGAAAAGAACCTCATTGGAGATAGAACCAAAAGATGGGCTCCAATAAAGGTATCTAGAATGATTCATCATCAAGTCTAAACGTGATTAGATGACATTCTAGAAAGGATCCTCAATGAAGGTTGAACCGGAAAGACGGTCTTCACTGGGAAAAAGACATCCAAAGTGATGGAACAACAGGTTCAAGTATAACCGATTGGCACTTTAGAAAAAGAACCTTATTGGAGATAGAACCAAAATATGGGCCCCAATAAAGGTATCTAGAATGATTGATCATTAAGTCTAAACGTGATTAGATGACATTCTAGAAAGGATCCTCAATGAAGGTTGAACTGAAAAAACAGTCTTCACTAGGAAAAGCAAAACATCCAAGACATCCAAAGTGATGGAACAACTGGTTCAAGTATGACCGATTGGCACTTTAGGAGGGAAAATAACCTCATTGGAGATAGAACCAAAAGATGCACTCCAATAAAGGTATCTAGAATGATTGATCATCAAGTCTAAATGTGACTAGATGACTTTCTAGAAAGAAAGGATGGGCACTTTATGCCTAGGGCTGACAACTCTATTGGAGAGAAGAGACAAACCCAGTCACTTGGGGATATAACGCCAAAGTGAACAAAAGCAGGTAAACACCAGAAGAAGAGTAGCAGAATGCTAAGATGCTATGCATATGAGTGCTTATGCCATGCTTATGCTTATGCTGACAAAACAGACAAAAAAGCGAAGTTGGAGATGAAATAAACATCTCGCCAAAGATACCCAGCCAAACTCATCATATTGGACCATTATTGGGGATGAATAAGCAGGATCAGCAGCTCTGCTTCAAAATTACAACTTTCTCTGGTGAGAAGAGCACTCCACTTGGTATAACATCATGACTTCACTAGGATTGCCATCATGAGCTTGATTTCTTCACTGGAGGGAAATCCATGGAGAATTGCCAAGATTAGCTGAGGTAAAAATTTACTGGGTAGCTAGAAAAAGATGCCACAAAAGCTGAGTAATTTGGCATAACTCATCAGCTTCAGATTACATAGTCTATCAGAAAAATACCAAGAGGATTTTACAGAAGAATTGGCATATACGAGGCTTCAATATCTTCAAACTCTAGGAGAGATTCATGAATTTCGGCATGACTGCCCCAGATTAGTTGTGTTTGCACCACAAAGTCCTTGAACTTATTCTTTAGAATGGTTGTTGACAACTAGGGAACAAACTTGCCCCTGTCAGCTTGGTTGATCTGTGAAGGAGATGTCATTAACTTTTTAGAGATTTACCGAATCTCGACTTGACTGCTTTTGATTAACTGCTCTGTGAGGATAAGTCGTCAAAAGGATTTTATAGAAGAATTGGCATACCAGATGCTTCAATATCTTCAAATTTTTGAAGAGAAATGAACCTTGACATAACTGCCCCAGTTCAACTGTATTTGCAATACAAAGTACTCAGACTGTGGTAGAAACAACTGGGGAACAAACTTGCCCCTGTTGGTAGGTCATTGAAGTCCAAACTTGTCATAAGATGATCTCAAGAAAGCTTGCCCCAATATTCTGAACTTTGAAGAGTTTCTGCCCCTGATTTAGTAGCTCTTGGGATGCTTGATCTATGGAGGAGATGCCCCAGACTGAGCCCTTCATCAAGTCAAATTCCCTAGCTGGCTGCATTTGTTGGGATTCCTTTGATATTGAATTGTTTTACAAATAAGCATTATTCATTTAAAATTGGCAATTTTAATGCAACATTAATGCAAATTTTTGAAATCAAGTTTATTGCTGAAACGCACACGGTGGAATGATTAAATAAAAAACAAAGGTGGATCTAGTCATTTACAGAATTACAGATGAAGTGATCAACACACGCAATTTGCAAAGATCATTAGGAGTCAGGTTAATCAACCTTGCTGTAGTATGCTTTCAAAACAACCTTACCTCAATTAGGTCTTTTAAGGGTTGTAACGTGGCTTGGTTCACGGTTTATGAAACAAAGGATAAAGGCTCAAAGTTTATTTGTCCCCACCCAATCTTCGTGATGAACTCCAATCCTACACTCAGTTAACTCAAGCTATACATTCAGGTTCCTATGGGCTAGGAATTGAGCTGATGAGAGTTGGCGATGATTCAGACACCTTGGCATTCATTACTCCCTTACAACATTTGGTTATCCTTTATTGCTGAGGTTTTGAGGCCTCCTCTTGTCTTTACTGAGGTTATGAGACCTCTTCTTTGTCGAGGTTATAAAACCTCTTCTTGTCTTTGTTGAGGTTATGAGACCTCTTTTTTTGTCTTTGTTGAGGTTATGAGACCTCTTCTTTTTTGGTTGTTGCACAAGTCCATTTGCATAAGGCAAAGTTTCGGGCTTCCCATCTTTCTTGGCTTTTTCCTTGAAAGGGACTCGACTCATTCTTTGATTAAGAATTTCTCAATGATCATTCCTTATTTATCGCTTTGGGAACACTTGTACAACACTTACTCATTTGATTTGAGAGAGCTGACTGGTGTCTTGCATGAAGTGCTTGCATTTGAATGCATAACCAAGTTAAACTGAGAACTACCCACCCCAAGGTTGAGATTTAAGGGTTTTTTTCGTGTAAGGAAATAAAACTCCTACTTCTAGGCTCAAAGGGGTTAACGAGGGTTATCTTCCTTATTTCTCCAGTGTTTGGGGAATTAAAACAATGCCTTACATCCTCGGCAAGGTTTAATCGAACGCATACCACAGCGATTATGGATATAATGTTTTCATCATCCTCCCTAATCTTTGCTTAACAACAATTTGATAGAGATAAATGGAATAAAACAAGACATTTATTTTTGTTTTTATGAACATAAAAGTAAATGAGTGAAACGAATGGACTTAATCAAAAGGTGCACAAACATTTCATTAACATTGCCAATTTTAAAGTACAACAAAGCTTATAAGCAAAATACAAATTCAAAGTGCAAAGGAAATTGAAAATACTGAGATGAACAAAATACGGCCAACTTTGGCAGATTAATTTCTGAAGATTTCAGTTTCTGGGCCCAAGCGGGGGAACACCTTTGCCATTGATCATTTGCTCTTTGTGATACAGAACCCTAAGAGGCCTCGAAAGTCTTTTGCCTTTTGACTCAAGAGTTGAGACATTGACATCTGGCATACCTTTCTGAGGTTGCAGTGTTTTTAGCAAGCTTAGCATTCTCGTTTCGAACTCTTTGCATTCTTCAATAGGATGTCCCATTGTCCCAGTGCAGAATTTGCATTCAATCTCTGGATGATCTTCTTCGAAGATCAAATTCGTATCATAGATCAACCTTTGCACAGTGGCTTCTAAGGCTCGGCAACCATCTAAGTCATGCCCTTCGGCTCCCTTATGGAATTCACAAGTCAGGTTTGGATTGTGCCAAGGTCCTGGCATAGGGTTGAGAAGTCGAGGAATTACCAACTTGTTTTGCATCAACAGTGGGAAGAGTTTGCTTAAAGGCACAGGAATAGGCTGGCGGTTGACAGGGTACTTTCTCTTGTTTTGGTCTTGAGAACCTCGAGGAGAAATAACCATAGGAGGCTGGAATAGCCTTTTGGTAGACACCTGCTGACTATGATAGTCTGGTGTAAGACCAAGATCAAATGATGGTTGGTACGAAGTTTCTCCACAGACAGATCCTTGGTATGGGAGAACCACAAGAGATGACAAAGGATTGTTGATTTGAATGCCTTGAGGTGTGAATAAGATCACATTGGAATCAAGCAGAGCTTGAACCTTGTTTTTGAGCACTCTACAATCTTCAGTTGAATGCCTCTGTACCCCAGCATGGTAGTCACAATGGGCGTCGGTGTCAAGGCCTGGTGGGTACGGAAAAAGCATTGGATCTATCTCCTCTGGCACTATCAATCCACCTTTGATTAAATCTGGTAAGAACTGACTGTATAGTGTTGGCAATGGAGTGAAATTCCTCTTTGGCTTTCTAGGCCTTTGTCGAGCATGCTGACGCGGTTGACAGTGATCTTTCCCTTGATTCTGAGGAGTCCTTGAGTTAGAGGAACCACAAAAGACGATAAACTGACAACTTCTCTAGGAGTAACAGGGTGAGAATACTCCTCTTTCTTTATCAAAGCTTGTAAATTTTCTAGAACCCAATTCATCTGGCATTTGAGGATCCTGACCTCCTCTTTCAAGTCTTCCTGGTTCTTCATAATTTCATTCATCGTCGCCATTTTCTTGAATAGGTGCTAGGTATTGTTCAGACATAGAGGAAGAGACTCAAGACTGAGAAATGCAAATGAGACGTGAGTGCGCATGGAATGCAAATACAAGCCAAGTGGTTTCAAGGAACTCAAAGGCAAGTTGCAAAAAATTTTTATGGAAAAACTGAAGAAGTTTTTGTTTTTAAGATCCAAGCTCTGTTAATCTTTTGAAAAGGAAATGAATATCTGAATTCCTTGAAACTAACAATGGATGCAATGAGATGTATGCAATGCATAAAACACAGGCACGTGTAAACACAAACATATGTACACACAATACAACACACAAGTTATAGGTTTAGGGGTCTCATGAATGGGGCCATGGTCTACCCATCCCAACAAGGTGTGTACTATAGATCCATCAGCTATAGAACAGGGTTCTAAGAGTTCTCAGAGTCTACGTAAATCCTTCGGATATTATCGGCCTACGCGACTACTCACGCGGGTTAATAATATTCTCAAGATAAACTCGTCTGAGTGTAGTATCGCGTAACAACTACTTGGGAATACTCCCTCACCGCCACCACACTACATCCTAAAAGGCCAAGTGGGGTGAAGGTAACTACGGTCCTCAGAATCACTGGCTCTCAAATCGGGAAGAGCGACATCAATGCGAGTACTCACATCAGACATCAACAATCCCAAAGGGCCTCAACTGAGCATGGTCATCATATGCCATAAATTTCTAGGACTACTCCCGACAACCGACTATTGATTCCACCACAATCATATCATAAATGTGCT
This sequence comes from Lathyrus tuberosus, assembly GCA_022829125.1. NCBI lineage: Eukaryota > Viridiplantae > Streptophyta > Magnoliopsida > Fabales > Fabaceae > Lathyrus > Lathyrus tuberosus. The sequence goes on along the minus strand of JALAZF010000503.1, from coordinate 1,864,024 downwards.
CTCAGGTCCGGGTTAGGACTTATCTCACCACTCAATAGTAGCAACCCTACCAAACAGAAGAACCCAAACAAGTAGGCGGATATATACAGATATATGTACAAATAAGCAAGAAAAACATGAATAATACAAACATAACAAGGTGGGCTTAACCCTCAAATTTGTCCCCAGTGAAGTCGCCATTTCTGTTGCGGTGAGAACCGGATAACAAGCTATTAATTAACTTGCATCACAAAACTTTGAAATTCACCACCGAGCTTTGATTTATCCAAAGGAAAGGGTAAAGAACGAAAACCCTAATAAGAGAATCTAGGTTCGGGGGTTGGTTATACTAAGGGAAGGTATTAGCACCCTAAGTATCTGTAGTACTCTACAGGAACCTCTTGTTTAGTTTATTTTATGTTATGTTTTCTATGCTAAAGGAGTCTGCTAAGGGTAAAGGTAAAGACCTATGGGTATGTACACTAAGTTTGCTCGCCAAGACGTCGTATCTTGTGCCTACGTATCTGACTAAAGAATCAGAACAACCGTAGTTCACCTAACTAAGGGTGGATTTGAGGAACCATTGACTATGGCCAAAGTTCCAAGGGGGATGAGTATGAGCTCATGTAGAGTTTAAGAAACCCTCTAAGTCTAAGTTGTAGGGGAAGTGAATACTCAAAGTGATGAGTCTTACATAGAGTTCAAGAACTCTAACTTGTTGTAAGTTGTAAGATTGAATGGCTATGAGGCCAAAAGGAAAGTATCCTATGACTTTGAGGTCAAGGAGAAAGTGGACATGACTATGAGGTCAAGGCCGGTAAGTGGCAATGACTATGAGATCAAAGCTGGTATCCTATGACTATGAGGTCAAGGAGAAAGTGGCCATGACTATGAGGTCAAGGAGAAAGTGGCCATGACTATGAGGTCAAGGCTGGTATCCTATGACTATGAGGTCAAGGAGAAAGTGGCCATGACTATAAGGTCAAGGCTGGTAAGTGGCAATGACTACGAGGTCAAAGCTGGTATCCTATGACTATGAGGTCAAGGAGAAGGGTGGCCATGACTATGAGGTCAAGGCTGGTAAGTGGCTATGACTATGAGGTCAAGGCTGGTAAGTGGCTATGACTATGAGGTCAAAGCTGGTAAGTGGCTATGACTATGAGGTCAAAGCTGGTTGGTGGCAATGACTATGAGGTCAAAGCTGGTAATCCTGTGACTATGAGGTCAAGGAGGTGGCCATGACTATGAAGTCAAGGCTAGTAGGTGGCTATGACTATGAGGTCAAAGCTGGTAATCGTGTGACTATGAGGTCAAGGAGGAAGTGGCCATGACTATGAGGTCAAGACTGGTAAGTGGCTATGACTATGAGGTCAAAGCTGGTAATCCTATGACTATGAGGTCAAGACTGGTAAGTGGCTATGACTATGAGGTCAAAGCTGGTAATCCTATGACTATGAGGTCAAGGAGGTGGCCATGACTATGAGGTCAAGGCTGGATTATGAGCTATCCATGACTTTGAGGTCACTTGAAAGACTTTCCTTTGGAAGGAGGGAAGAATAACAATCTTCTTATGAATAAGAATGTTATAAAGGAACTGAGATTCAACTGAATAGTAGAATTCAAGAATGTACAACCATTAAGCATTACTTCTTAACAAAAGTATGATTCACTCAATCAATGTGACAAGAGATAGTAATATGATTCACAACAGTTAAGCACATGAAAACACATACATACCATTATTGATCTTGAAATTAAAGGTAAAGTATTCAAAGCAAGAAACTTAATAACAAGGTCAAGCAAAATGAATTCAACGAAGGTTAATGATCCTTCTCAAAACACATCTCTCATATACCTAAAAATTGTCACAAGAATTTTCAAAGAAAGGTAATTTTAAGTGAATTTCAAAATTCAAATGAAAAAAGTTTTATATATGTTTTTGTGAATTTTTGATTTAATGTAAAATAAGATAAAAATTAAAATAAATTAAGGAAAAAAATTAAATTAAGCAAGAAAAAGTAAATATGAATTTTTGTGGGATTTTTTATTTAAGAGAAATATTTTTAATAATTAAAATGAAGTAAAAAGGGAAAAGAAAAGTTTTATTATAATTAAATAAGAAAGGGGGTGTATTAGGAATTCTGAGTCAATTGAATTTAAGTTAAACGCAAATTGGGCCCTTTTCTGGGGGATGCGAATAGCAGGCCCAAATCCAAATGAGTTGGAAATAAGAAGAAAATAAAAACCAAAAGGGGACTGGGGCGAGGGGGATTCGAACCCCAGTCCCATTGGTTAACGCGCGCGCTGATTACCACTGGGGTGGCTATACATCCATTGTATATGCCACCCCTACAATCATTTAAACCTTCAGGAGAGTGAAAAAAAAACATGAGCACACTGATCATAACCAAAACTTCCTTTGCCAATCACACAGCAATTAAATTCATCATAACAACAACAACAGCCTAGCTCTCTCCAATCTGAATCGTGACCATTTCAAGCAATCTCAAATCAATGATGTGAATTAAAAAAACCTATCCTTGACTACTTGGGGCAAAGATTGTGAGTGAATTCTTCATGACTCAACAACAAGGGCATCATCAAAATGAAAGAAGGATACATTCAGAAATGAGAGGAAATAATAATCATGCCAATCACATTCAAAACAGTGTTCTCAACTTGTTGGATCAAAACAGACAGACTCAAACTTCAAGTTTTAACATGAATGCAAGCAATATACACTACACAATAAGACATGGCATGGAAAACAAAGCTCTCAATACACCTATGTATGCAGCCATCAATATTCTTATGTTATGGTTTCAAACTGTCAATATGAAGAACTTGAGTTCCATTTATTAATCAATGCAAATGACAACAATACCAATTCATATGTCAAGATCCACAAACAACAGACAATTAGACTCATGGCAGGAAGTGAAATTGAGATAAGCATATGACTAGGCATCAAAACAGCACCAACAAGTATATTCAATTAAAGAGACTCATTCATCACCAAATACAATACTCAACAACCATGAAATTTCTTAGCTAACACATGGATAACTTTAAACCAGTAACTTATCATGCAGAAAGAAGATATTGTGTCTTTTCATATGGACAGTACCAAGAATGCTCTTTCATGTTTTTATACCTTTGGACATGAACAAGGGATCAAAAATTATCATGCTTTAAACCTTATCAGATTACCAAATAATACTAAACATGCTGCCATCCCACATGAAGTGTGCATAATGAAACTGTTCTGGCATGATGTGAGTAATGGCAGCATGCATGGTTGTCAAAATCGGGATCTCGATAAAGATCGTTAGGGTATGGAAAAAGCATAAATCGTAGGATCATAACTCGGATCGTAAGATCCCAACAAATAGACAAAATTATATAAATAACTAGAAAAATAACCTTAACATAAAATTGGAGTGCAAGGATGGAAAAGATGAGAAGAAAAGAATGATTTGATTTGAATTTATAGAGGAATAGATGAAGAGAAGAAACCTAATCATCCTTTGATTAATCGATGCAGAAGAAATAGATGAAGAGGTTTTGAAGTTTCAATGGTTTTGGTGGCTGGGCAGCTTTCACGATAATATTTTTCAGTTCTCAAAAAGTGTATTTATGATATTCCAAGTCCCAAAACCCTAATAAAAAAAGCACTGTCTTTTATGGTATAATTAGTCAGTTTTTGGGCCGGGTCAAAACATATTCAAAACGGATCAAAAAGTTCCAAAACAAACCCTAAAACAAATCGTTTGAATCCTACGATCCCACGCTTTCACGCTCTTCCTCTACGCTTTTCACGCTCCTTTCATTTTCACGATCATTTTTGCCAATTAGAGCGGTGGTTGGTTGTCGGATCGTAAGATTGTACACTTTTGGGAGTTAAAGCGCGATCCTAACAACCATGGAAGCATGCACTCAAACATCCACAACATCATTTTGTGCCTAAGGCCTAGAGCAGAAGCAATAACCTTTTTATCATGTTAATATAGCATCAAACTAATTCCTACATGTTGTTTACAGATAGGAATTCTTTTATCCAAATTAGGCATATTGACATGAGTAAAAAAAACTATCAATGCTAATGGACTCAACCAAACTATTCCACATGTTTACCTGATCAAGATGCAGGAAGGACAAGCATTCATTTTATAGAAAGTGAGCATGACATGGCAAGCACAATCATGTGTTATCAGTGTCATGACATGGCAAGCACAATTATGTGTTATCAGTGTAGAAAGTGAGCATGAGTGTTTGTCATTAAAAGGACCTCAAACAAAACCTTGACAGAGCTAAACAAGGAAAACTCAGTGGTACAAATGTGGTCAACAATGCTCTTACCCTCTCACCATGGAAATACTCATTCAAGGTATCAAATGCACACAATATTAACTTATGGAGTGCATATGATCAAAATATGGAAAGCAACACAAAATCATACATTCATCCTGCCAGCATAAACCAAAATTTTCATGTTGTTTAAGAATACTAACCTCATTTATTCCAACTATATACCAAGATATGAACATCATAGTATCAAGGATTAATGTTGCAAAAGAAACAAACACATGAACTCCAAAATATCACTTCACATGGTTTCTTGACTCAAATGCATAACAAGCTAACAGTCATGTACACGGCATTGTAATGACATGGCTAAGAGTTATCAGTACAAGAACAAAGGCCTGTCATCAATATGACCTCAACCTAAAACTTTCATGTCAATTAAACTAAACATAACATGGCACTGCAAGAACAACTTTAAACATGCACATCTTGACATAAACACCCTTGGATCATGGCAGTGTAGGTCCAGAACAAAATGATAATAACAGTTATGCCTATGGCTCAAAACATGGAAAGAAAAAGACATCATATATTCAACTTGTTAGCATGAGTCCAGACCAAACCCTTCATGTTGTTCATAGATAAAAAACTTGGCAATGCTGATATAAACAAAAGGTTTTCAAGGATTTTCAGTGTTAACAATCTTACATGAACTTAATAATCTTATTCACATGCTCACTAGATTAAAATGCAAGAAAAACAAACAACCATCATGGCAGCAACATAATCATGACATGGTGAGTATATAAACCAAGAATCATCAGTAGGAGAGCAACATAACTTGGTTACCACAATGATTTCAACAAAGCCTTCATGCTATTCAAACCAAAACTACATGATATGGTTCAAAACAGTTTCAAATTCACAATCATAAATACAAAATATCTCAAGTTAACAGTAGCGAACAAAATTCTGACAAAGATCCCACATGTTCTTATTCAAACAATAACATCCAAGCATCAACAAAATAGCTACATGATTGTGGTATTATAGAACCAAGTACTAGCAGTGCTAAACAACAAAGAGGTCACATGAGCTTAACAAACCTGTACTCTTCCCTCCACAACTGACATTTTCATGTAGCAACATTATAGACTCAAACTTACTTTCCATGAGGTCACCAAAAAGCAAGGCTTCCACACAAACAGTAAAGTGCTCATTTGAGAATAGTTATGGTCATGGCATCTCAAGCATGACATGGTGAAATGAGAGACAGTGAGAACAAGAGATATAGATTATGACAGCCCAACAAACTGCATTTGCTCAGATAAAACTACTTAAAGGGACAATCATAATATGGAAATGCTAGTACATGGATGTTACAAACCAACAATTATTAGTGCACAATATGGATGAACACATTAATAGCATAATGTTAAGTATGAGATAATCATGGTAATCAGTTTAAATAGCATAAGTATGGTTGATGAAAATGGAAGAAAAATACCTAGTGGAATATGTCCACTGCACCCTCAAATATGACTGATTTCTTTTCCTCTCCAAACTAGAAGTAACCTCCAAAGTGCTCCTCTTTCTCCTCCTCACTTGCCAAGCTTAAAACTTCAGAGCTTTCTTAAGGTGTTTGAGTGAATGCTGGTGTCCTAAAACAGGTGAGAACCAAGTCCTATTTATAGGAAGAGTTGAGGACTCAAGGCATGGTGAAAATAGCACAATGTACCAACTTTGCCCTCTTGATAAGTTTCCTTCGTGTGAGTTGTTTCCAAAATCTTCCAAGATTTATGATCATTGATATGGTTAGGTCTAAGAAAATGGTGTGATGGGATTGGACCAAGGCTCAAGGAGAGGAAAAAAGAATAAACAATGTTTGATTTTGGGAAGTTTCTCTTTCTTCTTCCAAGTTGCACAAGAATGACATAAACCATATTATTTTAATATCCCACTTGCAAGGAAACGTGGAACAGGTCTAATGATCATTAAAACCATCTTTAGAACTCAGAAATGTGAAGCTTTGGTGATTAGGAGAGGTTTTGCACCATTATACAAAAGTTGATTACTTGAGAATCAAGAAATGAAACCCTAACTTTGGAGCTTCGAATCTCTCAGTTCACTCAATGGATTGAGGGGTTCTAGTAGTTTTTGGAAAGCCCTCAATGTCCTCTACAACTTTCATGTTTAAAGGTTTTTTATTTGAAGCCTGGAACTAGGTGAAAAACTGAGTCAAAGTTGTGTGAAAACCAAGTTGAAAAAGCTGAAAATTTCACCAAGTCCCAAGGGTAATTTATCTTCCAAGTCTTGTAAATTAAAAACCATACATTTTTTGAAAGTGGTTCCTCTAATATGTTTTGAATATCATGGAAAGAGCTTCTATTTGAGCTTTGAGTCACTCAATTTGGATGTGTGGTTTAAAAGTTATGACTGTTTCAATTTTTGCACAAGTAGTGAAATTTCCACATTTATAAAGTTTTATGAACCAAACTTTGCTTCCTTTGCAAGAAACTCCTTAAAAATTGATTTCTCATACCTTAACTCCTCAATGAGACATGTCATGATGAATTGAGGACTTGGATATTTCATTTTGGATCAAAATCTCAAAGGTTAGGGCCTCAGTCAAAACCCTAATTTCAACTGTGAATGCACTTGAATGATCTGTGATGATCTTGATTCTTCAATCACATCTAAGGCTCATAGATGGTTTCTAGGGATGTCTTCTATCACATGGAGTCATGTCCTAGGGTTTGAGAATAAACCCTGATTACAATCAAAGGCCATGATTAACTTGTCTTGACAAAACCCTGATTTGGAGGCAGGGTGAGATTCTGGCTCAAGTTACTTATGATGAGAGCCAAATGATCTTGAATTCTTGTTGAATGAGAGCTCTTGAATGTAGGTAAGCTCAATTGGTTGATGAACCAATCAAACCTTGAATGTTCATGACAAACCTCTTTGGTGATTCTTCAGGTTAAAACCCTATTTCTCAATTTGGTATGATGGTCTTTTGTTGACTTGATTTGATCCAATGTCTTGAGATCCTGGTTCCAATCAACTGGTGAATCCCTGTGATGATTGTATGGGGCCAGAGAATGCCTTAGGAGGTCTTGAATCTTTCTGTGTAAACCCGAAGTTTTTAACACAAGAGAAACAAAGTGCAAGATGTGGGTTAGTTAAACAATGCATATATGATTGATCCTAAATGTCAATGCCAGATGTTATGACATCTAAGAGATAATCTTGATCATTTTTTCCAAAGCCGCCATTTTGCATAATTCCTTCATCATCTTGTTATTTAGATTCGGCCCATTATCAGTGATAATCTTGCTCGAAACACCATACCGACAGATGATTTGGTTCTTGATAAACCGGACTACTATTTGTTTGGTCACATTGGCATATGATGTTGCTTCAACCCTCTTGGTAAAATAGTCATTAGCCACCAAAATGAAACGGTGTCCGTTCGACACTTTAGACTCAATCATTCCAATCATATCAATGACCCACATGGAGAAAGGCCATGGAGAAGAGATAACGTTGAGGGGAGTTGGAGGTACATGAATTTTGTCAGCATAAACCTGGCATTTATGTAATTTTTTCACATATTTGTAACAATCAGATTCCATTGTCAGCCAATAGTAACTTTCCCTTAACATTTTCTTAGCCATTGCATGCCCATTGGCATGTGTACCAAAGGATCCTTCATGAATTTCTCTCATCAACATATTTGCATTGTGTTTATCCACGCATTTGAGCAAGACCATGTCATAATTTCTTTTATACAGCACATCATCATTCAAGAAGAAACTACCAGCCAATCTTCTCAAAGTCTTCTTATCTTTCTTGGATGCCCCAAGTGGGTATTCTTGATTCTGAAGAAAACATTTAATATCATAATACCAAGGTTTATCATCAACAACCTCTTCATCCGCAAACACATGAGCAGGTCTATCAAGACGCGTAACATTGATTTTGGGCACATCATTCCACCGATTCACTACAATCATGGAGGATATAGTTGCTAAAGCATCTGCCATTCGATTCTCTACTCTAGGTATATGGTGAAACTCAACCTTATTGAATAAAGTTGACAACCTTCTTGCATATCATGATAAGGAATTAAATCAGGTTGACGTGTCTCCCATTCCCCTTTAATCTGATTAACCACCAGGGCTGAATCTCTGTATACATCAAGAATCTTAATTCTTAAATCAATAGCTTCTTCTAAGGCCATAATACACGCTTTATACTCAGCCGCATTATTTGTGAAAGTGAACATCAATTTTGCGGTAAAAGGAATATGAGAACCATGAGGAGTAACAATTATTGCCCCAATACCATTGCCATACTCATTAACAACTCCATCAAAAATCAAACCCCAACGGGATCCAGGCTCAGGCCCTTCATCAGGTAATGGTTCTTCACAATCTTTAACCTTTAGATACATCACGTCTTCATCAGGAAAATTAAACCTGATAGGTTGATAATCATTAATTGGCTGGTGTGCCAAATGATCAGCCAAAACAATTCCTTTTATTGCTTTTTGAGTTCGGTACTCGATATCATATTCTGACAACAACGTTTGCCAACGAGCGATCCGCCCAGTCAAAGCAGGCTTTTCAAAGATATACTTGATTGGATCCATCTTAGATATCAACCAAGTTGTATGATTCAACATATACTGGCGGAGGCGCTTGGCAGCCCAAGCTAAAGCACAACATGTCTTTTCAAGCATTGAGTACCGAGACTCACAATTGGTGAACTTCTTGCTCAAATAATAAATGGAAAATTCTTTTCGACCAGATTCATCTTGTTGACCCAGAACACAACCCATAGACTCTTCCAGCACAGTCAAATACATGATCAAAGGTCTTTCTTCCACAGGAGGAGACAAAATGGAGGTTCAAGTAGATACTCTTTAATTCTTTCAAAAGCTTTCTGACAATCGTCTGTCCAGACACAACCCTGATCTTTGCGAAGAAGCTTAAAGATCAGCGCACATGTGGCAGCCATATTTGATATAAATCAGGAGATATAATTCAAATGTCCCAAGAATCCTCTTACTTGTTTTTTCTATTTTGGGTGCATGCATCTCCTGAATAGCTTTAACTTTACAAGGATCAACTTCAATGCCTTTTTGGCTGACAATAAATCCCAACAACTTTCCAGAACGAACACCAAAAGTGCACTTATTAGGATTCAAACGGAGCTTAAACTTTCTCAAACGTTTAAATAGCTTCAATAAGTACTCAATATGATCTTCTTCGGTCTTCAACTTACAAATCATATCATCCACATAGACCTCAATTTCCTTATGCATCATATCATGGAACAAATTGGTCATAGCTCTCTGGTACGTCGCACCAGCATTTTTCAAACCGAAGGGCACCACTCTGTAACAGAATGTTCCCCAGGGTGTAATGAATGTTGTTTTTTTCCAAATCCTCGGGAACCATCTTTATCTGATTATAACCGGAAAATCCGTCCATAAAAGAAAAGATATGGAACTTAGCAGTATTATCTACCAGCATATCAATGTGTGGCAGTGGAAAATCATATTTTGGACTCGCTTTATTCAAATCTTTGTAGTCAACGCACATTCGGACTTTTTCGTCTTTCTTTGGAACAGGCACAATATTGGCCACCCATTGAGGATACTCAGAAGTCACAAGAAAACTAGCATCAATCTGCTTTTGAACCTCCTCTTTGATCTTCACAGCCATGTCGGGATGAGTTCTTCTCAATTTCTGTTTAACAGGCGGACATTCGGGCTTCAACGGCAAATGGTGCTCCACAATATCAGTATCAAGACTAGGCATGTCCTGATAGGACCAAGCAAACACGTCAACATATTCTCTAAGAAGCTCTACCATTCTCTTCTTAACATCTGACTGAAGCAATGCCCCAATCTTGACTTCTTTCTTATCATCATCTGAACCTAAATTGACTAATTCTACCGGCTCTTCATGAGGCTGAATGGCTTTTTCCTCATACTCAAGCAACCGAGAAATTTCATCTGGAACCTCCTCAATATCCTCTTCTACAGCTCTAAGCACAGGGAAATCAAAGTTGGGAGAGGGCATAGGGTCATTGTTTTCAATGGGTTTAACAATCAATCTGCATAATGATTTATGTTTAATTTTAAAAAATGAACAAGAAGTGCAAGTATTATGCAAATAAAAGCGATCATCACATGATTATTATTATTTTTGGTTTTTTATGTTACCATTTTTCATAAATAAAGCAAAAAGGGAAAACATAATATGGATAAACAAAATAACATTTTATTGATGATGATAAAATTTGAAACAAAGCCCTCACAAATTCACTTTCACCTTGGGCAGAGTGAAAGGATTTTTGAAAGAAACAAAAACAAATTACTTTGAAATATGAATAACAGTGGAGACATCAACAGCTATCCAATTCTGGCAGATCTGTCCATGTGTCACGAAATTGGGAAGTTCTTCCTCTTCATCATCTTCAATGATGGCACTGACTTCATATTCAGGTTCCTTAAACTTCTTCCAAGGGGAATAAAAGGGCACATATGCATCCTCTGGGGACATATACTCAGGGTCTTCCAAATAAGGCTCCCAATCTTCAGCAGGAACGACGTCACTTTCAGAACCAAATGGGATGTAGCCTTCAGAGTCTTCTTTGAGAATTGCAACTGTAGAATAATCTTTACTAGGACAATCTTGAACCATATTGACAGACGCCTTGCCATGATTAGGTAGCGGATTCGATTGTACATTAGGATTGGAGTCTTCGAAAGACAAAATACCACTTCTAACCAATCTTTGCACTTCCATATTCAATGGATAACAGTTCTCAGTATCATGCCCAGCTCCTCCCTGATGAAAAGCACAATGAGCTTCAGGCTTATAGCACCACGACGAATCTTTTGGAGCAGCAGGTGGTGCACGGGTCTCAACAAGATTCTTTTGAATTAAATAAGGAAGCAAATATGTATATGTCATCGGAATGGGATCAACAACTTTCTGATAATGGCCTCGTTGATTGTTTTGTTGATTAGAGCGTTGTTGATGAGCAGGGGCTGCCTGAACAACAGGAGTCGAATTGATAACGGGAGTAACGGATGCAACATGTTACTGACACTGGTTATTCTTACCATAACTCTTTTTGCGTCCTCCACGGGAAATAGCATTGGCCTCACCTTCATTCTTTTTGGAAATTCCTCCCCCATATTTCTTGGAATTACCGGTAGAATTACCATCTTTTGACAAACGTCCCTCACAGACACCTTCTTCTAATCACATCCCAATATTAACCATCTCAGTGAAGTCACTCGGGGTACTAGCAATCATACGCTCATAATAGAAAGGACTCAAAGTTTTCGAAAAAATCTTGGTCATCTCTTTTTCTTCCAAAGGAGGATTAATTTGAGCAGCAATCTCGCTCCACCTCTGTACGTATTCTTTGAATATCTCCTTATCTTTCTGAGCCATTGCTCGAAGATGGTCACGATCGGGAGCCATATCTGTAATACCCCAAATTTTGACCACTAAAGTTTCCCATCATTGTGCAAATCATCATCACAATATGGATGAATCATCATGCCTCATCAAATACCTCAAGGGTTGTTGAGCATTCACTACAATCAAAATTAGGGTTTTAAGCCCTCTCAGAGCCTTAGACAAAGGATCAGTCAAGGAATGACTTGATCTTCAACTTGTCTAACCTCTCAAGCATACACAAAGGATCAAAAAGGACTCCCACTTTAAGGATTAAGCACAAGGCTGCTCCCTTCTAGGTGGATCAAGTCTCAAGATCGTCAGTATCGCCAAATTGGTCGACCAGGGCCTCTAGATGGAAAGTTTCATCTGGACACAAGCCAAAGATCCAAAACAGAACCTAATGTACTCCATGGAACCTCATGGACCCGTTCATCAAGTCAATTTTGCCTCAGGGGATGCATACATAAAAAATCAGGAATTAGGGTTTCTTGACCTAATTCACCCCTAAGTTGACTTTTGGGGCAAATCATGAACCAAGACCTCAAGATAGGGTTTGAGGGTCTCTAATGAACTATATTGATCCATTTGGAACAATGGATTAATCCAATAAGTTTGAGCAACAAGTCTCAATTCCATCTGCACCACAATTAGGGTGTCGCGAGGAAAGTCAACTGTAACTTTGACTTTTGACCAGGACTTGCTCCCAAACCCTAGGACATGCCTCAATATACCCTATGACACCCTTGGAACATGTCCATCAAGTTTGATTTAGGTCAAGGACATGATTTCCTGAAGAATTGCACAGTTTGGAATTCATCTGATAAAAAGTCAACTGTGCACAAAAGTCAACTTTGACTTTTAGAGATTTTTCACCAAAATGGATTTTTAACCCTAAAATGATGTTAATGTATGATTTGAATCATCATTCATCAAGAAAAATCAAAGAAAGTGGGATAACTTGTAAAAGGGGTAACCATAAAAACTTAGAAATTTTTCTAAGTTATGGAAAAAGTACCACTAATGCACCAACTTTGGAGGACCATAACTCCTAAACCACAAGGCCAATTTTTTTATCCAAAGAAGGATTTGTAGCCCTCATTACCCTCTACAAAAACTTCAACTAGACCTAAGTCCAATTCATTAAGGATTTTGAGTTATGGAGTGATCAAAATCAAGAAATCACACTTTGTTTCAACACTTAATAAAAATTTCACTAAGTCAGATTTTGCTTCACTTTTTGCCAAATGTAGAGGGATTTTTCACTTGGATTCAAAAGAGATCAAAACCAAACATGTTCAAACAGTTGTTGTATCATGTAAAGGCTTTCCAAAATGGCCAAGAACATTGCCAAATTCCATTTGAGTCATGAGATATGACATTGGAAAGTTGCCTTGCTGAAATCTGTCAAAGGCAAGGCAGAATTTGCATTTTGGCTCAATTTGCCAAAATCAGCCAAATTCAAATGCTCCTATCCACTTGGACACATCTGAGGATTGAATCTAAAGGGGACAATCATTGAGCCAAGCCTCCAAAGTCCATGGAACAAGAAATAACATGTTGAACCTAGAATGGCCAAAATAGGGACAAGACTCCAAATTTGGATTGAAGCATTCAATGGAAGCATCAAGGTGGCACGGACTGAGCCATTCTCATCTGAAATTAGTCAAGACTTATCCAAGACCAAGGGAACCAAAACTCTGTGCCCTAACCTCTAGTAAATGGCTAGAGGAGACTTGCATTTCCATTGGACAACATTGGCCAAACCTACTTACCAGCTGCCATTCACTATTCCTTGTAAAACAAACTTACTCTACTATAAATAGAGCTCAATTGTGATCAGTTTGAGTACACCAAAGCCATCTAACAGACGCTTTCCTCAAAATCTCTTTCTCTTGGCAAAAATGCCTTTCTTAGCAAGGTAGCTATCGGGTTTTGAGTTTGAGAGCTTTTCCAATCAAACCAATCACTCACACACCTCATATACATCACATATGAGCTGATCAAACACTTAAATCACTTCTGAAACACCAATTTCACAAAATCACCAGCTGGTAGCTCAAATTTTCAATCAAGTTGCAGCTGAGATGCCATGAATTGATCTAGCCAATTTCAATCAAGTCCAAGCATTCAAACACACTCCATAGGGTGTAGGGAAGCTGTTCAGATCATCACCACTCATCTGTAACACCTCCAAATCAAAAATCACATTGCACTTGCTGTCACGGCTTAGAGGTAAGCATATACTTGGTCATCTCTCAATCTATGCATATTTCCTCGTACAATAATTTGGCCATATGTTCATAATCATGAATGGAATGTTTTCCCTCAATTAATTGCATTGTTTGAATCGTGTATCAAAAATTCTAGCCTTCATGCAGAAATTAGGGTTCTTGAGGTTTCTTCGTGATTTCATGTTTTATGTTTAATTTAAATGAAATTAAGTGTTATAGACATGATCGTGAGGTTGAGACGAGCATAATGATATGTAGATTGCATGTTATAATCAAGTATTCAGTGAGATTGAGAAGAAAATGCAAATCAGCCAAACCCAGAACACGCGCGTGTTCTTGGTGTGTTCTTGGCGCCATTTTTGAATAATTCAAATATTTGAATTTTGTGATTTTATTTAATTGATTCAAAAATTAATTTCTCTCTGAGTTTTAATGATTTTGAGTTGATTCTTTTTTTAATAATTCACAAAAATGTTAAAATATTTTATTTTATCAAAAAATCCCAATAATATTATTTATTTCATATAATTGATATTTTTGCAAAGAATTAATATTTTAATTGTTTTTGACATTTTAAATATTTTTTTCCACATTGATTTTGCAACTTTTAATGCTTTCTAATTATTTTGTAGGTCAATACTTAATTTTTGAAGCATTAATCCAAAATCACAATTTGTTTTTCATATGTTAAACAATTTTAATCATTTTTAATTGAATTTTTATTCAATTAAATACATTTTTTGAAAACAAATTAGGGTTTTTGGATTAATTCAACCCTCATAAATCATTTTCAAAACACTTTGGGCCTCTTGAGAGAGTGTAAGACCCAACCCATTTGTACAGAAACATTTTGGGTCTTATTCGTTGTATAAGTCCCTCTGTACATTTTTAAATAAACGGCGCGATCGTCGCATTTTGAAAAATAACCTTGGGCCTCTCCTTGAGCTATAAGACCCATTCAAAAACACTTTGGGCCTCTATTAGAGTGTAAGACCCAATCCCCTTTTAACCAAAACCCACTTTGGGCCTCACTTATTGTATAAGTCCCTCCGTGTTAAAAGAAAACCTCGGCGCGATCGCCATTTTTTAACGAAAAATCAATTGGGCCTACCCTCGTGTTATAAGCCCCACTCTTTTTCTTTAAAACTTTTTGGGCCTCTATTAGAGTGTAAGACCCAACCCCCTTGTACAGAAAACATTTTGGGCCTCAGTCACTTGTATAAGTCCCTTTGTACAAATTCAAACAGTGCAATCACTGATAAAACCCTGGGCCTCTCCTTGAGCTGTAAGCCCCAAATCTTTCTTTTTCAAAGCACTTTCTCCTTTGATTTTGAATATACTGTTGTTTTCAATCTTTCTTTGTTGAACAACTAACCAAATAGCATGGAAGCTCTACAACCGAGTAAGTGGTTATTGCTTTCATTTACCGCTTTCATATACATATAACTGTATTGTGGGGCTGTTTCACTATAAGTCTTCTTTCATAAACTCATATCAACTGTGTAATAATAGTATAGATATTTAGAGTTTCCCCAGCAACTACGTCTAGCATTAAGCCCGTTGATCACTCTTAGAAATAGTCTAAACTAGATCCCCATAGGATTACCAGACACAGTCTTCCCTCCTCTTGGGGTTAAACAATATGGAGATATGAAAGGCAGCATTCTCTGTGAACCCTTTCATAGACTGTCACTAGTAGAAGTTGTCAAAGAAACTCTATTCCCCAGAGATGATCTCTTCTCCGTGAATTGCATCTCTTGAGTTTCTTCCAAATTCTCAGACTTTCCTGACTTTGATCTATTCTCGGTGAATAGCATTGCCTTGAATTTCTCGGGGTTTGGGGACCCACAGGCTTCTTAAAAGCACTTGTTAAAGAAACTCTACTCCCCAGAGATGATCTCTTCTCCGTGAATTGCATCTCTTGAGTTTCTTCCAAATTCTCGAACTTTCCTGACTTGATCTATTCCTTGTGAATAGCTTGCCTTGAATTTCTCGGGGTTTAGGGACCCATCGGCTTCTTAAAAGCAATCGGCCTCCTCTTGGGCATCGTACAAGGACCCAAAGGCTTCCTAAAAGCAACCCCGCCTCCTCTTGGGCTTAGTACAAGGACCCTACGGCTTCTTAGAAGTATTCACAGCCTCCTCTTAGGCTTCGTATAATGATCTCTTCCTCCGGGAATGATAGCCTCCTCTTGGGCTTAGTACAAGGACCCGTCGGCTTCTTAAAAGTTTCCAGCCTCCTCTTGGGCTTCGTACAAATTGTCCCGACGACCTCCTAGAGGTATAGGAACAGAACCTAGTCATTCTCATAGAATAGTCCTTTCAAAGAGTCTTCTACTGTTTCTCAAAGCATAGTACAAAAGGTGAAACTCTAGACTTGGACAGTCTAACTTCCTTGAGTCTCAAAGACATTCTCAAGTGACCCCTTCATTAAATAGGAAGAAAACCCGCAGACTCGGACAGTCTCAATACCCTTCGGATTTCCCGCTTCCTTAAAGAACAGGAATAACCCGGATCCTTGAATCAAATCCTTGAGTACAGTGTTGCTCATATAAGAACTGATTTTCTCTTCAAAATTAGTATACTGGACCTGTCACTCAACTGAAACAGTAACCATAGCCTCCTCTTAGGCTTTGTATAATGATCCTTCTTCAATGAAGTTAGCCTCCTCTTGGGCTTGGTACAATGATCCTGCCCAGCGGAGTCAAACAACGTTTAGCCTCTCTCTCGGGCTTTGTACGAGACACATAAGAGACTCCTTCGCTGAGTCAATTACCCCTTTGGCCTCTATCTCGGGCTTTATACGAGATACAAAAAGGTTCTTATTGAGCCAAATAAACAACATCCTCCATCTCGAGCTTTGTACGAGACACAAAAACTCTCTTGTTGAGTCAAACAGCCTCCACCTCGGCCTTTATACGAGATACCAAAAGACTCCATCGTCGGGCCAAAACCTTTTAGCCTCTCTCTCGGGCTTTGTACGAGACACATAATAGCCTCCTCTTAGGCTTTGTATAAGAAAACCACTGGTTGATCCAATCAACCTTTTAGCATCAAAGTTGTGCCTCGTTCACAGTAAACAAACATCAACAACTCCTTCTCCTTCATTTAACTGCTATAAGCGGCAAGCCTCTGGATCATCTATATCCATGCCACTGTCCCTCTTTTAGCATGAGAAATTCCTAAGGAAAGATGGCATTGATCTACACTGAGTTAAAGTCTTCTCCTTCAGGTTAAAATCCCCTATAAAGGAAATTATGGCATTGCTAGGATCCGCGTATCCCGGTTAAAGTAATCCTCCTTTACAGTCAGTCACCCGCCCTCTTTAGAGATGACAAATTCTCTCTAAAGTCAACACCCTTTTAGCTTCACATCTTGGGCTTTGAACAAGATACAAACCACCTTTCGCTTCACGTCTTGGGCTTTGAACAAGACACCAAAAACGCCCATTTCCTCCCATAGAATAGGAGGAACTATGAACGCTCTGATTTCCCTGTTTCGGTAAACGAGAATACGTAGGCATAAGATTGAAAGAAAAATCTTAGCGAGCACACTAAACAAAAACCCAAAATCCCATACTCTCATGTATCTATCAAAAGCATCAGTCCTAACATCCTAATCCTTGTTCCCCGCCAGAAACCTGTCATTCTGTTAAATAACACAAGAAAAGCCCCCCCCCCCCACATTGATAGCATTCGTAACCTAACAGACCGCTGTTTAAACTCAGTATGTAAAGCAGGGTTAATTGGAGACATCTATTTCCCTTCCTTAATCAGCTCACAATAGGATAAAAAATAAATCGACCTGTAGTTAAAGCTTAAACCGCAGAGAGCAACCAGCGCTTAAGAACCGTGTCCAAAATCGCTCGCTACAGAAAAATGGCGCCCACCGTGGGGCCGGTCAAAGTTAGATCTAGGTACGGTATTCCTTTTCACCCCTTGTGTGAAAAACCACAGATTGGGGCTTCCGCCGGGGAACCCATTTTCTGTTAGGAACTTAGGATTCATAGCTTTAAAGGTCTAGGATGTTTAAGACAAATATATATACTGCTTTTCCGAATTGCTATAAATGTTTATTTTTTCTGCTAATGGGAATACAGGTGATGCCGTATGTGGAAAGATTGAGTATACACTTAAGATAAGTGATGGCGACGGGGTCGACCATCAACCTCAGTGGAGGCTGACCAACGCAACCCATTCTCTCACCTAGACAATGGGCCGGTTGTTAAGTCTGAGAAGCTGGGGAGCCAAACCCTTTCGTAGTGCGGAAACTATCAGAAATAGTTGTTACGCGATACTACCCTCATTTGAGGCTGGTGATCTATTCTCGGTGAATGGCACTTACTCTAAGATTGCTTTACAACTCGCTGGCGATCCGCTTGTTGTTTTGGTTTCCTGGGAGGAGCTGATGATAATGAGTACAAGTACAAAAATCACCCTAGTATAAACCTTTGGGGATGGGTAGAGCCTTGACTTCATGACAACGACCCTTTGACCCCATGTTTTTTCTATGTTTTTGTGTGCTGCATTCATGCATTCATTTAAAAAACATTAAAACATTCAAAAAATCTTCTCTTCTAGTCTCTCTGTTTTTCAAATTAAACTAAGACTGTGATTGCAAATATCAGAGAAAAGGATTGCACTAATGGATTTCGGTAGAAAGAGAACTCACCAGTATACCTTCAAGGTTCCAAAACTAGAGGATTTAAGAAGGTTAGCGAGGATGATCACTAACCCTGAGGCTTTCAGAGCTAAGCACGGAGGTTTGCTACCACTGTTAAGAGTCCATGTGATTGAGGGAATCATGGATGCGTTCATTCAGTTTTATGATCAGGTTTATCACTGTTTCAAATTCCCGGATTACCAGCTCGCACCAACGCTGGAGGAGTATTCTCATCTGATCGATCTACACATTACGGATCGAGCTCCATTTTCTGGACTGGAAGAAATTCCAAAGAATCAGACAATTGCAAGAGCAATTCATTTGGACGAGTCTGAGGTCAGGACTCAGATGACCGCTTAGGGTGGCATCCAAGGTTTGCCGACCCAATTCTTTGCAAAGAAAGCCCTGTATTTTGCCAGTATAGGAAACATAACTGCTTTGGAAAGCATCTTTGTCTTGCTCACCTACGGGTTATTTTTGTTTCCCAACATTAATAATTTCGTCGATATCAACGCTATTAAGGTTTTTCTTATTGGAAACCCTGTACCGACTTTGCTCGCAGATGCGTATCATTCTGTACACTTGGGGAATTTGTACAGCGGAGGGGAGATTACATGCTGTGTACCTTTGCTTTACAAATGGTTTATCTCTCACTTGCCCAAGTCTGCTGCTTTTTGGGATTGTAAGATTGCCCTACGTTGGTCGCAGAAGATCATGTCTCTTACCAACTCTGATATAGATTGGTGTAATAGGATCTATGATGGAATCAGGATCATTGATCGTTGTGGAAGCTTCCCCAACGTACCCGTCATAGGAACTAAAGGAGGAATCAACTACCATCCGGTATTGGTTCGCCGGCAATTTGGATATCCGATGAGGCACATCCCACTGGGTGTTCATCTGGAAGGTCTTTTCTTCAAAGAAGGAGAAAATGACAGAGCACTGAAAATGGAAATAGTGCACGCTTAGAAACAGGTTCATAAGAAAGGACGAGAGTCTCTAGGAAAACCGGGTTGTGTCTTGGTGGAGCCTTATCTCCATTGGGTACAAACTAGAGCTCTCAAGCTAAAAATGCCTTATCCTCGTTACGGAATTCTTCCGCCAAGGGAATCTGTCATGTACTTCATGAAAGAAACTGAAAAGCTTCAGGTTACTCTCAACAAAATTCAAAAGGAGAGAAGGTCTTGGAAGAACAAGTATCGCACCCTCGACATAGAGTGCATCAAAATACAGCAATTACTGAAAGAGAAAGACGCTCTGATCGAAATTTTGGAGCAACATGCTGTAGATAATCAGGATGACCAAAGGAATTTGCTCGCTCATTTCACCTGGCAAAGGAGTGACAACCCGACAACGGCCCAAGAGCCCCGGTTAAAGAAAAGGAAGATACCAGAATCAGCACCTGATTTCTCTTCAGAGAGAACTCAGGACCCATTAGTTTAGGTTTCTGTTTCTGCACTTTGTAATTTACTGTATTTCCACTTCTGTAATCCTTTGAATTTCAATAAAAAGGGGTTTCCCCACCGTTTGATATTTGCAATCTAATTGTCGAAGTTTATTTTGATTAAACCTTAAACAATTAATATAATCATTGCATTCATCATTCTCACATCGCGTATTCTTCTTACCTACGAATCTCACGTTTGTGTCTCGGTTCTAGAGTCAAACTGTCTCATTCGTATAATACTCGGGCCAATCGTCAGAAAAGGATGGATGATATTAAGGAAGAAAACAGAGAGTTGAAAGAAGAGATCGACGCTCTGAGAGAGGATATGAGAAAGCTTCGTAACGACATGCAAGCCATGGCAGAAGCTCAGCTACAACGAACTGTGATCTCAGAGATCACCTCAACGCCCATAGTGGAGAGGTATGATCCTAGGTATCAGATAACGAAAGATCGTCCTTGGGGCATGCCTGTTAACTATATCCCAAAAGCATATGTTCCACCGATCACTGAAGATCAGGGAATCACAACAGAAGCCGCTGGGCCTGAAGGTTACAAACTTCGAGAAAGCGAAGATGCCAGGGGCATGCTGAAGACTCCTGAAGGTTACAAACTTCGGGAAGCGCCAAGACTCACTGCCGTAGTCACGGTACCACCCCCTGTGGTGCACACTGTCCCTGAAGGACAGATTCCACCAACACCTTCTGGTAAGAAGGAAACTATGTTCGATAGAATGGATGAATTCTAGGAACAGTTCTTGGAAATGCAGAAGGAACTGCAAGCCATTCGCGGTCAGGATCTATTTGGAAAGGACGCCGCAGACCTCTGCTTGGTCCCTAATGTGAAAGTCCCGCACAAGTTCCAAGTGCCCGACTTTGAAAAATATAAGGGTAACTCTTGCCCTCAGAGCCATCTGGTGATGTACGCTCGGCGGATGTCAGCTCAGACGGAGAATCAGGACCTATTGATTCACTACTTTCAGGATAGTTTAATCGGTGCCGCACTCAAATGGTACATGGGTTTAAACCGTACTACGATTAGTACATTCAGAGATCTTGGTACTGCGTTCGTCCAATAATACAAATACAATTTGGACATGGCACCCGACAGAGATCAACTCAGATCGATGTCGCAAAAGGACAAGGAAACCTTTAAGGAGTATGCTCAAAGGTGGCGTGAAATTGCCGCTCAAATTTGTCCACCTCTTGAGGAAAAAGAGATGACAAAGATCTTCTTAAAGACCTTAAGCTCATTTTACTATGACCGAATGGTTACCAGTGCGCCCAGTGATTTCACCAAAATGGTCGGCATGGGCGTATGTCTTGAGGAAGCCGTCCGAGAAGGACGTTTGGTAAAAGACACTGGATCGACGAGCGGTACTAAAAAATACGGTAGTGCTCTCCCTAAGAAAAAAGAGCAAGATATTGGGAATATCTCTCTCGGAAAGCAAAGACGACGTTATCAACCGGTAGCAGCTGTGACTCCTGCTATCAACCCTGCGTCTATTCCTACGTATCAACCTCAGGTTGCGCAGAGCCAACCTGACCAGCAAAGGACACAACAGCCTCTTCAGCAGGCTCGTCCTCCATATAACAACAACCATACAACACGGCCACCAGGATTTGATCCTATACCCGTGACGTACGCAGAACTGTTTCCATTACACTGGCTAAGGGGCACATTCAGACTAAATCTCCTCTTGCAGTACCGGAAAATCCGCCTTTTTGGTTTAAGGTGGATCAAACATGCCCTTATCATCAAGGAGGTTCAGGGCATAACATAGAGACTTGTCTCAATTTCAAGTCCGATGTGCAAAAACTTGTTAGGTGCGGGGTCTTATCCTTCAAGGATACGAATCCTAATGTTTTTACGAACCCGCTGCCTCAACACGAGAAGGCTGCAGTCAATTTGATAGAAGGAGAGACTAATAATGTCTATCAAATTCACGATGTACTCTTGTTGAAAACCAATTTGGTCAAGATGCATTGTAGACAGAGTGGATATGGCCATGTGCCACCTCATAGCTATCATCAGTGTGGTATCTGCTCTAAAGACAATCAAGGATGTTCTGTAGTGCAATCAGCTCTACAAGAACAGATGGATCTCGGATGGATCCAAGAGCACCGAGTTCGTGGAGTTAACATGGTTTACACGAATTCTAACGTCATTCAAAACCACGACATTCATGCAATGAATGTCAACTTGGTGGCGATGCACTCAAGGCAAAGCCAGTATCATAATCTGCCGCGGCATGATTATAATTCTTGTCTGACTTGCTTGGTAAACAAACAGGGATGCTCTTTCATACAGGAGGCCCTCCAGCATCAGATGGATCTTGGATGGATCCAAGACTACCATGATAGGAACCCTTATCAGATCAATATGGTTCAGATCTTCGATATTCGCGTGATGAATACCAACCTGGTAGAGTTACATGCTGAGCAGGTCCGACTCGGATTCTTAATATCACATGACTATCAAAGCTGTAAAGCAGGTTGTGAAAACGATCGAGGTTGTACCCTTGTCTAGGAGGCACTTCAGCACTTGTTAAATCACTGGTGGATGCCAATCTATATGGATGAAGATACTCAGCAGATTAGTATCAATAACAGAAACCCCACTCAGCGTCAAAGTCAGGATGTCTGATCAGTGGAAGCTAACCTAGTAAGGTTACATTGTATTCAAAGTGGGCGTGGCCAGGTGCCACCACACAACTATGACAGTTGTAGCGTCTGTTCAGAAAATAACCAAGGGTGTTACCTTGTGAGAGCAGCTCTTCAGGGTCAGGTCGATCGTGGAGAAATTAGTCCATATCCGGGTTCTGGACACATCAACTAGACGCCGAACTACCTTGCCGAGCAAGTTGAGGATGTTGTCACGATCTCTGGTCATCACCATACCAGGGATGTTTTTGCCATTATTCCTCTACTTGAAGAATCTAAAGTTCCCAACCGGGAATGGATCGAGATTACTTATGATGGTCAGAAAAATCAGAAGGCTCCTGTAGTCATCTATCTACCAGGACCGCTACCGTATGAATCAGCTAAGGCGATCCCTTACAAATACGGTGCAACAATAGTCGAGAATGGAAAGGAAATTCCATTACCCTCCGTCGTGAACATTGCAGACATCAGTCGAGTAACACGGAGTGGTAGAATCTTCAACCGAGGGGTTGGGGAAGTTAACAAAGAAAAGGAACTTCAGACAGAAGCTCCCGATCTATTAGTCAGTCAATCCAATAATCCCGACCTTTCAAAAAATGATGATGAGATGCTGAAGCTCATCCAAAGGAGTGAATATAACATTGTTGATCAGCTGTTACAGACTCCTTCAAAGATCTCAGTATTATCACTGTTACTCAGTTCAGAAGCCCACAGGGAGGCTCTATAGAAAGTCTTGGAGCAAGCCTTTGTGGAACAGGATGTAACAATCAGACAGTTCGATAGCATTGTCTCTAACATCACTTCCTGCAATAATTTGGGATTCAGTGATGAGGAATTACCTGAAGAGGGTCGCCGTCATAACATAGCGCTCAATATCACAGTTAACTGCCAGGACGATGCTTTAGCCAGCGTACTAGTAGACACATGGTCAGCCCTGAATGTTATGCCGAAGTCCACTTTGATGCAATTATCATTCAAAGGCTCTCCGATGAGAGTCAGCGAGGTCGTCGTCAAAGCATTCAACGGATTCAGAAAAACAATTATCGGCAAAGTTGATCTTCCCATAACTATCGGTCCTCACACTTTCCAAGTCACTTTCCAGGTCATGGATATCCAGGCAACGTATAGTTATTTATTAGGAAGACCTTGGATACATCAGGCTGGAGCGGTTACTTCGACCCTCCACCAAAAGCTAAAGTTCGTCAAGAACGATCAACTTGTCATGGTTTGTGGGGAACAAGCCTTGCTTGTAAGCAACTTGTCATCATCTACTGGTATAAAACCCGAGGAGGTTATTGGAACTCAGTTCCAAGCACTGTCGGTGAGCAAGGACAATCATTTCAAAGGAGGAGCTTCGATTTCTTCATACAAAGATGCTATAAAAGCGGTCGAGAGTACCGATACAACAGGATGGGGACAGCTTGTCATTCCTGTCGACAATAAAACAAAGAAGGGTCTTGGTTTTTCTGCAACCTGTACCCAGACAGCTGCCAGCGATGAAAGTCTTCATCCCCTTCAAAACTTATTCCACAGTGGAGGTTTCCTTCACCCAGTGTCTCAGACAGTTCATGCTATCAATGAGGAAGATCGCTCTGACACGGATGAAGAATGGAAGTCCTACCTTAACAAGGACGGTTATATGTCTCAGGAAGAGGTGCTTATGCCTTTTTGCTTTCCTACAGAAAGTCCGAGGTTTATACCAAGGTCATATGTCAAAATGATGTACGGGGATTGTGATCCGGAAGGATGCCGTGCTCCGCCAAATTCATTAGAGGAAGACACTCCGATGAAAGATAATTTTGACTACACCTACTATGGCCCAATGGATGGTCTGCCAATGTGGCAACCTTATCCAGGAAACTTGGGGCAAGAAAGTCAACCGAGTAATGAAACTCAGCTGAGCATCATTGAACACAATACCTGCGTCCCCACCACGTCATGGGAGCAACACTCAGGTCATTCAGAAACTACTCAACATGAAGATGAATTCGCAACATTTGTAGGACTTGAATTCATCAACTATGCTTTTCCCGAGGTCAACGTCATCGAGAGAAATGACTCCTCCAGTTCGAAAGAAGTGTGGGACACCTTGGGACAACCGAGTGGAAAATACGACTTCATGGTCAAGTACACAGCGCCCGGAAGCTCTCGTATCAGGCTCGAAGATATCCAGCCAACTGGATGGGGAGATGTACCTGAGAGCACAAATACTATGCAAAATACAAATGAGGAATCCTCCTATGATAACTCTGCCTGGGAGACAGATTCCAATGATCCTGCTCCACCAGAAATCAGCGTTATTTCTGAAGACAAATCAAGGAAGGTGCCAAACTTTGTGATTCACAGAGGAGTTCGCCGCCAATGGGTTGCTGTCGAGGTTCCGAAGGTCGTTCATCAGTCAAAGTAATTGCCATCTTTAGCCTTTCACCCTGCCCAGGTGAAACGGATGTTTTGATAGGGCTCGCTTTCTGTAAATTTCCCTCTTCGCTTTGCCCGAAGCGACAGAGTTTTGTTTTATAGGGCTGTAGTTTCAAGGATCGACTTGTTCATTAATAAAATAACGTCGTTCTGTAATTTCTGCATTTATTGCTGTTTTCTCTTTTTGCTTTTTCAGAAAATGGTAATCCTAAAAAACAAACAATAAAAACAAGCAGTAAAACAAATACACTGCACACACTTGCATTATTCTCTATCTCTTCTAAACACGAATCATCACGTCATGCAGATTGCTTGTCTTAAACCCAGTTGAAACATACGATCCGATGCCTTCTCCCAACTTTGAGTTCCCGGTATTCGAGGCTGAAGAAGAAAATGACAACGAAATTCCAGAAGAGATCTCTCGACTACTCAGACAAGAGGAAAGGTCCATTGAACCTCGCAAAGAACCGTTGGAAACGGTAAACTTGGGTTCAGAGCAAGAGAGAAAAGAAATCAGGATTGGGGCACTGCTCAGTCCAATTGCTAGAGAGGGTTTGATACAGCTTCTCAAAGAATTTCCCGATGTATTCGCTTGGTCCTATCAGGATATGCCAGGGTTGGATACCAGCATCGTGGAACATCACTTACCATTAAGATCGGAATGTCCGCCAGTAAAGCAAAGGTTGAGACGCACTCACCCGGACATGGCCATCAAAATTAAAGAGGAGGTACAGAAACAGATTGACGCGGGATTCCTCGCTACATCTGAATATCCTCAATGGTTAGCCAACATCGTACCCGTTCCCAAAAAGGATGGAAAGGTCAGAATGTGTGTTGATTACAGGGATCTGAAGAAGGCAAGTCCAAAGGACGACTTTCCTTTACCACACATTGACATGCTGGTAGACAGTACAGCAAAGTTCAAAGTTTTCTCCTTCATGGATGGATTCTCGGGCTATAATCAAATCAAAATGGCGCCGAAAGACATGGAGAAAACTTCGTTCATTACCCCATGGGGTACCTTTTATTACAAGGTAATGCCGTTCGGTTTGAAGAATGTCGGGGCAACCTATCAAAGGGCCATGACTACTCTGTTTCATGACATGATACACAAAGAAATCGAGGTATATGTCGATGATATGATTGCTAAATCTAGAATAGAAGAGGAGCATGTGACCCACCTGTCAAAACTATTCGAGCGGTTGAGAAAGTACAAACTCCGCTTGAATCCCAACAAATGCACCTTCGGTGTCCGTTCAGGGAAACTACTAGGGTTCATCGTCAGCCAGAAAGGGATTGAAGTTGATCCTGACAAGGTCAAGGCCATTCAAGAAATACCTTCGCCGAAAACTGAAAAACAAGTCAGAGGATTCTTGGGACGTTTGAACTACATCTCCAGATTCATATTCCTTATGATTGCCACGTGTGCGCCGATCTTCAAATTACTGAAAAAGAACCAGGATTGAGTTTGGTCAGAAGATTGCCAAACCGCCTTCGACAGTATCAAGGAATATCTGTTGAATCCTCTGATTCTATCACCTCCAGTGGAAGGAAAACCACTGATCATTTACCTCACAGTCCTAGAGGACTTGATGGGATGTGTACTTGGCCAACAAGATGAAACTAAAAGGAAGGAGTCTGCCATCTACTATTTGAGCAGGAAATTCACCGACTGTGAAACTCGTTACACGATGCTCGAGAAAACTTGTTGTTCTTTGGCTTGGGTAGCCAAACGTCTTCGCCAATACATGATTCGTCATACTACTTGGTTGGTCTCCGAAATGGATCCAATCAAGTACGTTTTCGAGAAACCTGCTCTTACGGGAAGAATTGCCCGTTGGTAGATGCTGTTATCAGAATATGACATAGGGTACCACGCTCAGAAAGCCGTTAAGGGAAGTATTTTAGCCAATTATTTGTCTCATCAACCGATTGGCGATCAAGAATCAATCGGGTTTGACTTCCCAGACGAAGATGTCATGTATCTAAAAATGAAAGATTGCGATGAACCGTTACCCAGTGAAGGGCCAGAACCAGGTTCCCAATGGGGGCTTATCTTTGACGGAGCAGTTAATCATTATGGAAACGGAATTGGGGCAATCATTGTTACCCCTCAGGGTACCCACATTCCTTTCACTACCAGACTTACGTTCAAATGTAAGAACAACGAGGCCGAATACGAAGCTTGTATTATGGGTCTCGAAGAAGCAATTGATTTAAGGATCAAAAACTTGGACATATACGGCGACTCAGCCTTGGTTATCAATCAGATAAAAGGAGATTGGAACACATACCAATCAGGATTGATTCCTTACAAAGACTATGCAAGAAGGTTGTTACCTTTCTTCAACAGAATTGAGTTTCATCACATCCCTCGTGATGAGAATCACATGGCTGACGCTTTAGCCACTATCTCTTCCATGATTAGTGTAGGTCAATGGAATGACATACCTAAGATCGACATAATGCGCCTTGAACGGCCCGCTTATGTCTTCACGATTGAAGCAGTCATAGACGACAGACCTTGGTATCACGATATCAAATGCTTCCTTTAGAAACAAGAGTACCCATCTGGGGCACTCTGAAAAGACAGAAAAACCCTCAGAAGATTGGCTGGAAACTTCTTCCTGAGCGGTGACACTCTTTATAAGAGAAATTTGGACATGGTCTTGCTCCGATGCGTCGACAAACCAGAAGCAGACATGCTTATGAAAGAAATTCATGAAGGATCCTTTGGCACTCATGCCAACGGACACACAATGGCGAGAAAAATTCTAAGAGCAGGGTACTATTGGTTGACCATGGAATCCGACTGCTACAAGTACATGAGGAGGTGTCACAAGTGTCAGATATACTCCGACAAAATTCATGTACCGCCATCACATCTCAAAGTTCTCTCTTCCCCATGGCCATTTTCCATATGGGGAATCGACATGATTGGCTTGATCGAACCTAGGGCTTCAAACGGACATCGGTTCATCCTGGTAGCCATTGACTATTTCACCAAGTGGGTCGAAGCAGCGTCATTCGCTAATGTAACCTGACAAGTGGTGGTCCGATTTATCAAAAACAATATCATCTGTCGTTATGGTGTTCCAAGCGAGATCATTACTGATAATGGATCTAACTTGAACAATAAGATGATGAAAGAGTTATGTGCAGAGTTCAAGATCAAACACCATAACTCATCTCCCTACCGACCCAAAATGAACGGAGCGGTAGAAGCGGCTAACAAGAACATCAAGAAGATCGTTCAAAAGATGGTTGTAACCTATAAAGACTGGCACGAGATGCTACCCTTTGCTCTTCACGGTTATCGCACATCTGTTCACACTTCAACAGGGGCTACCCCTTTCTCTCTAGTATATGGCATGGAAGCAGTGCTCCCCATAGAAGTAGAGATCCCGTCAATCCGGGTATTGATGGAAGCTAAGCTCACCGAAGCTGAATGGCGTCAAAGCTGACAGGACGAGCTGAATCTGATCGAAGAAAAGAGAATCGCGGCACTATGCCACGGTCAGTTGTATCAGCAGAGAATGAAGAGGGCGTTCGACAAAAAGTTCCGACCTCGCATCTTTAGAAAAGGAGACCTTGTGCTCAAGAAGATACAAACATTTCTCACTGATTCTCGGGGTAAGTGGACTCCGAATTATGATGGCCCCTATGTGGTCACGAAAGCTTTCTCAGGCGGCGCCTTGAGACTTGCAACCATGGACGGAGAGGAATTTGCCTACCCCACGAATGTTGATGTAGTCAAGAAATATTTCGCCTAAACTAAAAATAAAAACGTCTCGGTGGATTGAAAACCCGAAAGGGAGGTCCAGGAAAAAGTTAGAGACAAAAATAAAATAAAAAAGAGCATCCCGGTGGATTGGAAACATCATAGTACAATCCAGGCAAAAATTAGGGATAATGGCAAGTAACTATGTTCAACAGAGGCAAGTCCCTCAGCGGCAGCAGTTACATCATCCATCGGAGGAAAACTCCAGTCCAGGGCATCTTCGACAGAAGCTCAGGATGCCCCGAATTCAAAGTTGGTAGAAGGATAGTGGTCGTTATGTTTCAACGTAGCCCTTTTCCCTGTAAATTACCATTTTCAAACTTTGTAAATACTCAATGGAATCACGCTTTTGGCTGATCTCCATCTTATCAATAAAATTTGAGCCCTTGTGCTTTTGTTTGTAATTCTTATTTGTTTTAGCTTTACAGAACGACATTTTAACATGATCAACGATTCTTGAAATAAAACAAAAATGAATTTACTTGTTAAAACTTTTTTCTGCTTTTAAAATAAAGATGGCAATTTCTTTTGACTGTTGAACATCAAAGGAACATCAACCGCTTCTCCAGAAGTAAGCGACCTTCAAAGTGCAGAATCAAAGTACACCTTCTAAGCCAGTGCGCCTGAATGAAGGATCAGCTGTATCAGATGCGGCTTTCCCATCTGATACCCTCGGCAGAGTTCTTACCTCCTAAGCCCGATCAACAGTATTCCCAGCAGGGACTATCTCTCCTAAGCAAGGTGGAATAGCTATCTTGAACCAGCGATATCTCTACACGCCCCACGATGGCCGAGTATCCTGTCATGTTCATCTTTTAATTTGTGTGTCGCGTCAGTTTTGTCAGCATAAACATACATGCATCATTGCATTATTGATTCGCATTCACATCTCATATTGCATCGCTATCACTCTAGCCGGTCTTGTCCCTTAGTGATAGGAGTTATCTCAATCGAGTTGTCAGTTTTTTCCTCGTCAGGAAACGTTGTGTCTGAACAATCTTGCCACCAGTGTATCTTTAGATCAGAGTCGACACTCGACCACTTTGATAACTTGAACCACTGAAGAGCCAGAGAACCTTCAACAGATGTCACTCTTCGCCATTGAAGATGATATCCTTGCTTTCTCGGATTAAGGAAAATCCCCAGAGAAAGCCTCTTAAGCAAAGGTTCGGCAGTACATCAGTATTTCTCCGAAAATCCGCTGATGAAAAGGTCATCGGCACCTCAAAATTGGACCCCATCATATGGCATTTCTCCGGGAAGATCCCGAGAAAAGTATGATGTAAAGACCCCAAGCGGAAGCAGTCTCTCAAGAGACTCGCTTTCCCCAGTAGAATCGACAAATGACGTCTCCAACAGAGAAGTTTGTGTACCTCTACAACTCAGACGACTGGGTTCCCCCAGCAAGTCTAACCTCAGACCTTTTTCCGTCAAATGGCATCTCCCCAGGAAAATTCGGCGAGAAGTTTAAAGGAAAGCCGCTACACATAGCGTCCCATGTCAATAAAGTTTATTGACAAAAGAAACTGAGACCAGTTCCTTGGTAGGAAACCAGGATCGAGGGGAAGTTTAAATCAGAAATTAAGACCAGTTCCTTGGTAGGAAACCAGGATCGAGGGGAAGTTTAAACCAGAAACTAAGACCAGTTCCTTGGTAGGAAACCAGGATCGAGGGGAAGTTTAAACCAGAAACTAAGACCAGTTCCTTGGTAGGAAACCGGGATCGAGGGGAAGTTTACAACGGAAACTAAGACCAGTTCCTTGGTAGGAAACCAGGATCGAAGGGAAGTTTACCTTTTCTAAGCATCATTGCTTAGCAAAAGAATATGAGTGCGCAAGCTACCATTCATAACCACCATCAAAATTTCGGGTATTCCGATATTTAACCCTCTTGCACCCCGAATGCCCGAATACCTTCGTCATTCACACCTTCGGGTCCAAGAAGATTAAATAGTGGCATCTGTAATACCCCAAATTTTGACCACTAAAGTTTCCCATCATTGTGCAAATCATCATCACAATATGTCTAAATCATCATGCCTCATCAAATGCCTCAAGGGTTGTTGAGCATTCATTACAATCAAAATTAGGGTTTTAAGCCCTCTCAGAGCCTTAGACAAAGGATCAGTCAAGGAATGACTTGATCTTCAACTTGTCTAACCTTTCAAGCATACACAAAGGATCAAAAAGGACTCCCACTTTAAGGATTAAGCACAAGGTTGCTCCCTTCTAGGTGGATCAAGTCTCAAGATCGCCAATATCACCGAATTAGGGTTTTGGTCGACCAGGGCCTCTAGATGGAAAGTTTCATCTGGACAAAAGCCAAAGATCCAAAACACAACCTAATGTACTCCATGGAACCTCATGGACCCATTCATCAAGTCAATTTTGCCTCAGGGGATGCATACATCAAAAATCAGGAATTAGGGTTTCTTGACCTAATTCACCCCTAAGTTGACTTTTGGGGCAAATCATGAACCAAGACCTCAAGAGAGGGTTTGAGGGTCTCTAATGAACTATATTGATCCATTTGGAACAATGGATTAATCCAAGAAGTTTGAGCAACAAGTCTCAATTCCATCTGCACCACAATTAGGGTTTCGCGAGGAAAGTCAACTGTAACTTTGACTTTTGACCAGGACATGCTCCCAAACCCTAGGACATGCCTCAATATACCCTATGACACCCTCAGAACATGTCCATCAAGTTTGATTCAGGTCAAGGACATGATTTCCTGAAGAATTGCACAGTTTGGAATTCATCTGATAAAAAGTCAACTGTGCACAAAAGTCAACTTTGACTTTTTGAGATTTTTCACCAAAATGGATTTTTAACCCTAAAATGATGTTAATGTATGATTTGAATCATCATTCATCAAGAAAAATCAAAGAAAGTGGGATAACTTGTAAAAGGGGTAACCATAAAAACTTAGAAATTTTTCTAAGTTATGGAAAAAGTACCACTAATGCACCAACTTTGGAGGACCATAACTCCTAAACCACAAGGCCAATTTTTTTCATCCAAAGATGGATTTTTAGCCCTCATTACCCTCTACAAAAACTTCAACTAGACCTAAGTCCAATTTGTAATACCCCAAATTTTGACCACTTAGATTTCCCATCGTTGTGAAAATCATCATCACAATATGGATGAACCATCATGCTTCATCAGTCTCCCCAAAGATGGGTGAGCATCCAATACAATCAAAATTAGGGTCTCAAGCCCTCTCTGAGTGCTTAGACAAAGGATCAATCAAGAAATGATATGATCTTCAACTTGTCTAATCTCTCAAACATCCACAATGGATCAAAAAGGACTCCCACTTCAAGGATTAAGCACAAGGATGCTCCCTTCTAGGTAGATCAAGTCTCAAGATCGACAGTGTCACCAAATTAGGGTTTTGGTTGACCAGGGCCTCCAGATGGAAATTTTCATCTTGGCACAAGGCAATGATCCAAAACATGACCTAATATACTTCATGGAACCTCATGAACCCATGCATCAAGTCAATTTTGCCTCAGGGGATGCATTCATCAAAAATCAGGAATTAGGGTTTCTTGACCTAATTCACCCCTAAGTTGACTTTTGGGACAAACCATGAGCCAAGACCTCAAGACATGATTTGAGGGTCTCTAATACACCATATTGATCCATTTGGAACAATGGATTGATCCAAGAAGCTTGAGCAACAAGTTTCATTTTCATCTGCACCACAATTAGGGTTTTAAGGGAAAAGTCAACTGTAACTTTGACTTTTGACCAAGACATGCTCCCAAACCCTAATACATGATTGAATATACCCTATGACACCCATGGAACATGTCCATCAAGTTTGATTTAGGTCAAGGACATGATTTCCTGAAGAATTGCACAGTTTGGAATTCATCTGATAAAAAGTCAACTATGCACAAAAGTCAACTTTGACTTTTTGAGATTTTTCACCAAAATGGATTTTTAACCCTAAAATGATGTTAATGTATGATTTGAATCATCATTCATCAAGAAAAATCAAGAAAAGTGAGATAACTTGTAAAAGGGGTAACCATAAAACTTAGAAATTTTTCTAAGTTAAAAATAAAGTGGCAAAGGTACCAACTTTGGAGGACCATAACTCCTAAACCACAAGGCCATTTTTTCTCATCCAAAGATGGATTTGTAGCCCTCACTATCACCTACAAAAACTTCAACTACAAGTCATTCCAATTCATTAAGGATTTTGAGTTATGGAGTGATCAAAGTGGCTGAAAAGTGAAAAAGTCACTTTTTCCAACACTTAGTGAAATTTTCACTAAGTCAGAATTCTGCTTCACTTTTTGCCAAATGTAGGGGGATTTTTCACTTGGAATAAAAAGAGATCAAAACCAAACTTGTTCAAACAGTTGTTGTATCATGTAAGAGCTTTCCAAAATGGCCAAGAACATTGCCAAATTCAACCTACATCATGGGATACAACATTGGCAAGTTGCCTTGCTGAAATCTGTCAAAGCAAGGCAGAATTTGCATTTTGGCTCGATTTGCCAAAATCAGCCAATTGCAATTGCTCCAATCCACTTGGACACCTCAGAGGATTGAATCCAAAGGGGACAATCACTGAACCAAGCCTCCAAGGTCCAAGGAACAAGGAATAGCATGTTGAACCTAGAATGGCCAAAATAGGGACAAGACTTCAAATTTGGAATGAGGCATTCAATGGAACCATCAAGGTGGCATGGACTGAGCCATTCTCATCTGAAATCAGTCAAGACTTATCCAAGACCAAGGGGACCAAAGCTCTGTGCCCTAACCTCTAGTCAATGGCTAGAGGAGACTTTCATTTCCATTGGCCAACATTGAGGAAACCTACTTACCAGCTGCCATGTACTATTCCTTGTAAAGCAAACTTGCTCTACTATAAATAGAGCTCAATTGTGGTCAGTTTGAGTACACCAAAGCCATCTAACAGATGCTTTCCTCAAAATCTCTTTCTCTTGGCAAAAATGCCTTTCTTAGCAAGGTAGCTATCGGGTTTTGAGTTTGAGAGCAATTCTGCACAAACCAATCACTCACACACCTCACATACATCACATATGAGCTGATCAAACACTCACATAACATCTGGAACATCAAAATCTCAAAATCACTTGCCATCCACACAAGTTTGAAGTGAAGTTACAGCTGAGATGCCATAAACTGATCCAGTCCATTTCAATTCAATCCAAGTGTTCAAACACACTCCATATGGTGTAGGGAAGCTGTTCAGATCATCACAACTCATCTGTAACACCTCCAACTCAAAATCACATCTGCTCTTGCTGTCACGACTTGAAGGTAAGCCTAAACTTGGTCATCTCTCAATCTATGCATATTTCCTCGCACAATAATTTGGCCATATGTTCATAATCATGCATGGAATGTTTTCCCTCAATTAATTGCATTGTTTGAATCGTGTATCAAAAATCCTAGCCTTCATGCAGAAATTAGGGTTCTTGAGGTTTCTTCGTGATTTCTTGTTGTATGTTTAATTTAAATGAAATTAAAGTACATAGACATGATCGTGAGGTTGAGGCGAGCATAATGATATGTGGATTGCATGTTATAATTACGTATTCAGTGAGATTGGATGGAAAATGCAAATCTGGGCAAACTGAAAAAACGCGCGTGTTCTTGGCGCCATTTTCATATATTTGAATATTTGAATTTTGTGATTTTGTTTAATTGATTCAAAAATTAATTTCTCTCTGAGTTTTAATGATTTTGAGTTGATTCTTTTTTTAATAATTCACAAAAATGTTAAAATATTTTATTTTATCAAAAAATACCAAAAATATTATTTATTTCATATAGTTGATATTTTTGTAAAGAATTAATATTTTGATAATTTTTGGCATTTTAAATATTTTTTCTACATTGATTTTGCAACTTTTAATGCTTTCTAATTATTTTGTAGGTCAATACTTAATTTTTGAAGCATTAATCCAAGATCACAATTTGTTTTCCATGTGTTAAACAATTTTTGATCATTTTAATTGAATTTTTATTCAATTAAATACATTTTGAAAACAAATTAGGGTTTTGGATTAATTCAACCCTCATAAATCATTTTCAAAACACTTTGGGCCTCTATTAGAGTGTAAGACCCAATCCTTTTTTGACCAAGTCATCTTTGGGCCTCACTTATTGTATAAGTCCCGATACCGTAAAAAAAACAAACGGCGCGATCGTCGCCTTTTCAAAAAAACATCTGGGCCTCTCCTTGAGCTATAAGACCCATTCAAAACACTTTGGGCCTCTATTAGAGTGTAAGACCCAATCCCCCTTTTAACCAAAACATTTTGGGCCTCACTTATTGTAATAAGTCCTTCTGCATTAAAAGAAAACCTAGGCGCGATCGCCATTTTAAACGAAAAAATCATTTGGGCCTACCCTCGTGTTATAAGCCCCACTCTTTTTCCTTTAAACCTTTTTGGGCCTCTTGAGAGAGTGTAAGACCCATCCCTTTGTACAGAAAACCATTTTTGGGCCCCAGTCACTTGTATAAGTCCCGCTGTACAAAGTCAAACAGTGCGCTCACTGATAAAACCCTGGGCCTCTCCTTGAGCTGTAAGCCCCAGATCTTTCTTTTTCAAAGCACTTTCTCCTTTGATTTTGAATATACTGTTGTTTTTAATCTTTCTTTGTTGAACAACTAACCAAACAGCATGGAAGCACTACAACCGAGTAAGTGGTTATCGCTTTCATTTACCGCTTTCATATTATAAACTGTATTGTGGGGCTGCTCACTGTAAGTCTCCTTTCATAAACTCATATCTACTGTGTAATAATAGTATAGATATTTAGAGTTTCCCCGGCTACTACGTCTAGAACTAGGTGACGCCGTTTCATTTATTCGTAGAAATAGACACCTAGATCCCCAATAGGAGCACCAGATACAGTCTTCTCTTCGGCTGTCCTCCTTAGGAATCGTCAAGAAATTCTATCCCCCAGAGATGAATTATTCTCGGTGAAAATTCTCTTGAATTTCTTCAAACCGCCGAACGGTTCGGACTCTCTCTAAAAGTTAAAGTCACTGGATAGTAAACCTCGCACGTTTACCAGTGGTTTTAACTCTAAAAGAGTTTTCCTGAACTTTTCTTTGGTTTGGGACCCACGGGCTTCTTAAAAGCATCGGCCTCCTCTTGGGCATCATACAAGGACCCACAGGCTTCCTAAAAGCAACCCGACCTCCTCTTGGGCATTATTCAAGCACATTACGGCTTCTTAGAAGTATTCACAGCCTCCTCTTAGGCTTCGTATAATGATCTCTTCCTTCGAGAATGATAGCCTCCTCTTGGGCTTCATACAAGGACCCGTCGGCTTCTTAAAAGATTCCAGCCTCCTCTTGGGCTTCGTACAAATTGTCCCGACGACCTCCTAGAGGTATAGGAACAGAACTTAGTCATCCTCATAGAACAGTCCTTTCATAGAGTCTACTACTGTTTCTCAAAGCATAGTACAAAAGATAAAACTCTAGACACGGACAGTCTAACTTCCTTGAGTCTCAAAGACATTCTCAAGCACCCTTCGTTAAATAGGAAGGAAACCCGCAGACTCGGACAGTCTCAATACCCTTTGGATTTCCCGTTTCCTCAAAGAAAAGGAGATACCCCTGATCCTCAAATTAAATCCCTGAGTACAGTGTTGCTCATATAAGAACTGATTTTCTCTTTTAAATCAGTATATTGGCTCTGTCACTCAACTGAAACAGTTACAATAGCCTCCATCTCGGGCTTCGTACGAGATACCAAAATTCTCCCCAGTGGAGTCAAAACAACCTTTTAGCCTCTCTCTCAGGCTTTGTATGAGACACAAAAGATTCCCTCGTTGAGTCAATCACCCCTTTTTTTGCCTCCATCTCGGGCCTCGTACGAGATATAAATCCCTTAAGCAAGAGTCGAACTCTTTGCTAGCCTCCTCTTAGGCTTTGTATAACGATATGCCCCACTGGGTCAAAAACTTTTAGCCTCTCTCTCGGGCTTTGTACGAGACACAAAATAGCCTCCTCTTAGGCTTTGTATAATGATTTTCCTAGCAGAAATTAGCCTCCTCTTAGGCTTTGTATAAGAAAACCACTGGTTGATTCAATTAACCTTTTAGCATCAAAGCTGTGCCTCGTTCACAGTACACAAACATCAACAACTCATTTCCCTTCATCTAATCGCTGTAAGCGGCAAGCCTCTGGATCATCTATATCCATGCCACTGTCCCTCTTTTAGCATGAGAAATTCCTAAGGAAATATGTCATTGCTCTACACTGAGTTAAAGTCTTCTCCTTCAGGTTAAAACCCTTTCTTCGGAAATTATGGCATTGCTCGGATCCGCGTATCCCAGTTAAAGTAATTCTCCTTCTCCCCTCTTTAGAGATGACAAATTCTCTCTAAAGTCGAGGTCTTTTAGCTTCACGTCTTGGGGTTTGAACAAGACATAAATAGACCTTTCAGCTTCACATCTTGGGCTTTAAACAAGATACAAATCACCTTTCGCTTCACGTCTTGGGCTTTGAACAAGACACCAAAAACCAATTTCCTCCCATAGAATAGGAGGAACTACGAACGCTCTGATTTCCCTGTTTCGGTAAACGGGAATACGTAGGCATAAGATCGAAAGAAAAGATCTTAGCGAGCGCAATCAACAAAAAACCCAAATCCCATATCCCCATCAATCAAAAGCCGTAATTCAAAAACATCAGTCCTAACCTCCTAATCATTACTCAAACCGCAGAGAGCGACCAGTGCTTAAGAACCGCGTCCAAAATCGCTCGCTACAGAAAAGTGGCGCCCACCGTGGGGCCAATTTTTATTTCTGTCTGTTTTCCTTGAAAAATGGCGACCCTACTGGGGAGTCTCCTTTTCTGCCTTAGGGCATCATCCCCGTTTTCTACGGAAAATGGGAACTCTACCGAAGAGAAAGATTGACCTATGCTGGTCCATCTCTTAGGCAGGGAACCACAGATTGGGGCTTCCACCGGGGAACCCATTTCTGTCAGGAACTTAAGAATCATAGCTTTATAAGTCTAGGATGATTAGGACAAATATATATACTGCTTTTCCTAATTGCTATACGTGTTTATTTTTCTGCTATGGGGAATGCATGTGATGCCGCATGTGGTGAGATTGAGTATACACTTAAGAAAAGCCAACCTTTTTCGTAGTGCGGAAGCTATCGGAAATAGCTGTTACGCGATACTACCCTCATTTGAGGCTGGTGATCTATTCTCGGTGAATAGCACTTATCTAAGATTGCACACAACTCGCTGGCGATCCGCTTGTTGTTTTGCCTTCCTGGGAGGAGCTGATGATAATGAGTACAGGTACAAAAATCACCCTAGTATAAACCTTTGGGGATGGGTAGAGCCTTGACTTCATGACAACGACCCTCTGACCCCATGTTTTTTCTATGTTTTTGTGTGCTGCATTCATGCATTCATTTAATAAAACACATTAAAACATTCAAAAAAATTTCTCTTCTGGTCTCTCTGTTTTTCAAATTAAACTAAGACTGTGATTGCAAATATCAGAGAAAAGGATTGCATTAATGGATTTCGGTAGAAGGAGAACTCACCAGTATACCTTCAAGGTTCCAAAACTAGGAGATTTGAGAAAGTTAGCAAGGATGATCGTTAACCCAGAGGCTTTCAGAGCCAAGCACGGTGGTTTCCTACCACTGTTAAGAGTCCATGTGATTAAGGGAATCATGGATGCGCTCATTCAGTTCTACGATCCGGTTTATCATTGTTTCACATTCCCGGGTTACCAGCTGGCACCAACGCTGGAGGAGTATTCTCATCTGACTGATTTACACATTACAGATCGAGCTCCATTTTCTGGACTGGAAGAAATTCCAAAGAATCAGATCATTGCAAGAGCAATTCATTTGGACGAGTCTGAGGTCAGGACTCACATGACCACTAAGGGTGGCATCCAAGGTTTGCCAGCCCACTTCTTGACAAAGAAAGCTCTGTACTTCGCTAGTAAAGGGAACGGGACTGCTTTTGAAAGCATCTTTGTCTTGCTCACCTACGAGTTATTTTTGTTTCCCAACATCAATAACTTCGTCGATATCAACGCTATTAAGGTTTTTCTCATTGGAAACCCTGTGCCGACTTTGCTCGCAGATGCGTATCATTCTGTACACTTGGGAAATTTGTACAGCGGAGGGGAGATCACATGTTGTGTAACTTTGCTTTACAAATGGTTTATCTCACACTTGCCCAAGTCTGCTGCTTTTTGGGATTGCAAGAGTGTCTCACGTTGGTCGCAGAAGATCATGTCTCTCACCAACTCTGATATAGATTGGTGTAATAGGATTTATGAGGGAATCAGAATCATTGACCGTTATGGAAACTTCCCCAGCGTACCCCTCATAGGAACTAAAGGAGGAATCAACTATCATCCGATATTGGTTCTTCGTCAATTTGGATACCCGATGAGACACATCCCACTGGGTGTTCATCTGGAAGATCTTTTCTTCAAAGAAGGAGAAAGTGACAGAGCACTAAAGATTGAAATAGTGCAAGCTTGGAAACATGTTCATAAGAAAGGACGAGAGTCTCTGGGAAAACCGGACTGTGTCTCGGTGGAGCCTTATCTCCATTGGGTACAAACTAGAGCTCTCAAGCTAAAGATGCCTTATCCTCGTTATGGAATTCTTCCGCCGAGGGAAATTGTCATGTACTTCATGACGGAAACTGAAAGGCTTCAGGTTACTCTCAACAAAGTTCAAAAGGAAAGAAGGTCTTGGAAGAACAAGTACCGCACCCTCAACGTAGAGTGTATCCAAATACAGCAACTACTGAGAGAGAAAGATGCTCTGATTGAAATTTTGGAACAGCATGCTGTAGAAAATCAAGATGACCAAAGGAATTTGCTCACTCCTTTCACTTGGCAAAGGAATGACAACCCGACAACGACCCAAGCGCCCCGGTCAAAGAAAAGGAAGATACCAGAATCAGCACCCGATTTCTCTTCAGAGAGGACTCGGGACCCATTAGTTTAGGTTTCTGTTTCTGCACTTTGTAATCTACTGTATTTCCATTTCTGTAATCCTTTGGAATTCAATAAAAAGGGGTTTCCCCACTGTTTGATATTTGCAATCTAATTGTCGAAGTTTATTTTGCTTAAACCATTAAACAATTAATATAATCATTGCATTCATCATTCTCACATCACGTATTCTCCTTACCTACGAATCTCACGTTTATGTCTCGATTGAAGAGTCAAACTGTCTCATTCGTATAATACTCGGGCCAATCGTCAGAAAAAGATGGATGATCTTGAGGAAGAAAACAGAGAGTTGAAAGAAGAGATCGACGCTCTGAGAGAGGATATGAGAAAGCTTCGTAACGACATGCAAGCCATGGCAGAAGCTCAGCTACAAAGAACTGTGATCTCAGAGATCACCTCAATGCCCATCATAGAAAAGTATGATCCTAGGTATCAGATACCGAAAGATCGTCCTTGGGGCATGCCTGTTTACTATATCCCGGAAGGATATGTTCCGCCGATCACTGAAGATCAGGGAATCGCAACAGAAGCCGCTGGGCCTGAAGGTTACAAACTTCAGGAAAGCGAAGATGCCAGGGGCATACTGAAGACTCCTGAAGGTTACAAACTTCAGGAAGCGCCAAGACTTACTGCCGTAGTCACGGTACCACCCCCTGTGGTGCACACTGTCCCAGAAGGACAGATTCCACCAACACCTTCTGGTAAGAAGGAAACTATGTTTGACAGAATTGAGGAATTCCAGGAACAGTTCTTGGAAATGCAGAAAGAGCTGCAAGCCATTCGCGGTCAGGATTTATTTGGGAAGGACGCCGCAGACCTCTGTTTGGTCCCAAACGTGAAAGTCCCGCACAAGTTCCAAGTGCCCGACTTTGAAAAATACAAGGGTAACTCTTGCCCTCAGAGCCATCTGGTGATGTACGCTCGGAGGATGTCAGCTCAGACGGAGAATCAGGACCTGCTGATTCACTACTTCCAGGATAGTTTGACCGGTGCCGCACTCAAATGGTACATGGGTTTAAACCGTACTACGATCAGTACATTCAGAGATCTTGGTACTGCCTTCGTCCAACAATACAAATACAATTTGGACTGGCACCCGACAGAGATCAACTCAGATCAATGTCGCAAAAGGAAAAGGAAACCTTTAAGGAGTATGCTCAAAGGTGGCGTGAAATTGCCGCTCAAATTTGTCCACCTCTTGAGGAAAAAGAGATGACAAAAATCTTCTTAAAGACCTTAAGCTCGTTTTACTATGACCGAATGGTCGCCAGTGCGCCCAGTGATTTCACCGAAATGGTCGGCATGGGGGTACGTCTTGAGGAAGCCGTCCGAGAAGGACGTTTGGTAAAAGACACTGGATTAACGAGCGGTACTAAAAAATACGGTAGTGCTCTCCCTAAGAAAAAAGAGCAAGATATTGGGAATATCTCTCTCGGAAAGCAAAGGCGTCGTTATCAGCCAGTAGCAGCTGTTACTCCTGCTATCGGCCGCGCGCCTGTTCCTATGTATCAACCTCAGGTTGCGCAGAGCCAACCTGACCAGCAAAGGACACAACAGCCTCTTCAGTAGGCTCGTCCTCCATATAACAACAACTGTACAACACGGCCATCAGGATTTGATCCTATACCTGTAACGTACGCAGAACTGTTTCCGCTACTGCTGTGTAAGGGGCACATTCAGACTAAGTCTCCCCTTTCAGTTCTGGAAAATCCGCCTTTTTGGTTTAAAGTGGATCAAACATGCCCTTATCATCAAGGAGGTTCAGGGCATAACATTGAGACTTGTCTCAATTTCAAGTCCGACGTGCAAAAGCTTGTTAGGAACGGGCTCTTATCTTTCAAAGATACGAATCCCAATGTTCTTACGAACCCGCTGCCTCAACATGAGAAAGCTGCAGTCAATCTGATTGAGAAAGAGACTAACAATGTCTATCAAATTCATGATGTACTCTTATTGAAGACTAATCTGGTCAGGATGCATTGTAGACAGAGTGGATATGGCCATGTGCCACCTCAT
This sequence comes from Lathyrus tuberosus, assembly GCA_022829125.1. Taxonomy (NCBI): domain Eukaryota; kingdom Viridiplantae; phylum Streptophyta; class Magnoliopsida; order Fabales; family Fabaceae; genus Lathyrus; species Lathyrus tuberosus. The sequence goes on along the minus strand of JALAZF010000503.1, from coordinate 1,822,022 downwards.
AATTATCACCAGTGTGATATCTGCTCTAAAGACAACCAGGGATGTTCTGTAGTGCAAGCAGCTTTACAGGAACAAATGGATCTTGGATGGATCCAAGAGCACCGAGTTCGTGGAGTTAACATAGTTTACACGAATTCCAACGTCATTCAAAACCACGACATCCGTGCGATGAATGTCAACTTGGTGGCGATGCACTCAAGGCAAAGCCAGTATCATAATCTGCCGCGGCACGATTACGATTCCTGTCTGATTTGCTCAGTAAACAAACAGGGATGCTCTTTCATACAAGAGGCCCTCCAGCGTCAGATGGATCTTGGATGGATCCAAGACTATCATGATAGGAATCCCTATCAAATCAATATGGTTCAGATCTTCGATATCCGCGTAATGAATACCAACCTGGTAGAGTTACATGCTGAGCAGGTCCGACTTGGATTCTTAATATCACATGATTATCAAAATTGTAAAGCGGGTTGCGAAAACGATCGAGGTTGTACCCTTGTCCAGGAGGCACTTCAGCACTTGTTAAATCACTGGTGGATGCCAATCTATATGGACGAAGATACTCAGCAGATTAGTATCAATAATAGGAATCCTACTCGTCGTCAAAGTCAGGATGTCCGATCAATGGAAGGTAACCTAGTGAGGTTACATTGTATTCAAAGTGGGCGTGGCCAGGTGCCACCACACAACTATGACAGTTGTAGCGTCTGTTCGGAAAGTAACCAGGGGTGTTACCTTGTGAGAGCAGCTCTTCAGGATCAGGTCGATCATGGAGAAATTCGTCCATATCCAGGTTCAGGACCCATCATTTGGTCGCCGAACTACCTTGCAGATCAGGTTGAGGATGTTGTCACGATCTCTGGTCATCACAGGACCAGGGATGTTTTTGCCATCATTCCTCTACTTGACGAATCTAAAGTTCCTAACCAGGAACGAATCGAGATTACTTACGATGGTCAGAAAAATCAGAAGGTTCCCATAGTCATCTATCTACCGGGACCATTACCGTATGAATCAGCTAAGGCGATCCCTTACAAATACGGTGCAACGACAATTGAAAATGGAAAGGAAATTCCATTACCCTCCGTCGTGAATATTGCAAACATCAGTCGTGTAACACGGAGCGGTCAAATCTTCAACCGAGGGGTTGGGGAAGCTAACAAAGAAAAGGAACTTCAGGCAGAAATCCCTGATCCACCAGTCGGTCAATCTGGTAATCCCGACTGTTCAAAAGACAAAGATGAGATGCTAAAGCTCATCCAAAGGAGTGAATATAACATTGTTGATCAACTGTTACAGACTTCTTCAAAGATCTTAGTATTATCACTGTTACTCAGTTCAGAAGCACACAGAGAGGCTCTACAGAAAGTCTTGGAGCAAGCCTTTGTGGAACAGGATGTAACAATCAGACAGTTCGATAGTATTGTCTCTAACATCACTTCCTGCAATAATTTGGGATTTAGTGATGAGGAATTACCTGAAGAGGGTCGCCGTCATAACATGGCGCTCAATATCACAGTTAACTGCCAGGGCGATGCTTTAGCCAACGTACTGGTAGACACAGGGTCAGCCCTAAATGTTATGCCGAAGTCCACTTTGACGCAATTATCATTCAAGGGCCCTCCAATGAGAGTCAGCGAGGTCGTCGTCAAAGCATTCGACGGATCCAGAAAAACAGTTATCGGCGAAGTTGATCTTCCCATAACTATTGGTCCTCACACTTTCCAAGTCACTTTCCAGGTCATGGACATCCGGGCAATATACAGTTGTTTATTAGGAAGACCTTGGATACATCAGGCTGGAGCGGTTACTTCAACCCTCCACCAAAAGCTAAAGTTCGTCAAGAACGACCAACTTGTCACGGTTTGTGGGGAACAAGCCTTGCTCGTGAGTAACTTATCATCATCTGCTTGTGTAGAACCCGAGGAGGTTATTGGAACTCAGTTCCAAGCACTATCGGTGAGCAAGAACGATCAATACGAAGAAGGAACTTCAATTTCTTCATACAAAGATGCTATCAAAGCGGTCGAGGGTACCGATACAACCGGATGGGGACGGCTTGTCATCCCTATTGACAATAAAACAAAGAAGGGTCTTGGTTTTTCTGCGACCTGTACCCAGACAGCCGCCAACGATGAAAGCCTTCATCCCCTTCAAAACTTCTTCCACAGTGGAGGTTTTCTTCACCCAGTGTCTCAGACAGTTCATGCTATCAATGAGGAAGATCCCTCTGACACAGATGAAGAATGGAAGTCCTATCTTAACAAGGACGGTTATATGTCTCAGGAAGAGGTGCCTATGCCTTTTTGCTTTCCTACAGAAAGTCCGAGATTTATACCAAGATCAGATGTCGAAATGATCTACGGAGATTGTGATCCGGAAGGATGCCGTGCTCCGCCAAATTCATTAGAGGAGGACACTCTGATGAAAGACAACTTTGATCACAATTACTATGGCCCGATGCATGGTCTGCCAATGTGGCAGCCTTACCCAGGAAACTTGGGGCCAGAAAGTCAGCCGAACAATGAAAATCAGCTGACCGTCATTGAACAGAATACCTGTGTCCCCACCATGTCATGGGATCAACATTCAGGTCATTCGGAAACTACTCAACATGAAGATGAATTCGCAATGTTTGTCGGACTTGAATTTATCAACTATGTTTTTCCTGAGGTCAACGTCATCGAGAGGGATGACTTCTCCAGTTCCAAAGAAGTTTGGGACACTCTGGGACAACCAAGTGGAAAATACGACTTTATGGTCAAGTACACTGCTCCTGAAAGCTCTCGTATCAGGCTCGAAGACATCCAGCCAACTGGATAGGGAGATACCGCTGAGAGCACAAAAAATGCAACAGAGGAATTCTCCTACGACAATTCTGCCTGGGAGACAGATTCCAATGATCCTGCTCCACCAGAAATCAGCGTCATTTCTGAAGACAAATCAAGGAAGGTGCCAGAGTTTGTGATTCACCGAGGAGTTCACCGCCAATGGGTTGCCGTCGAGGTTTCAAAGGTCGTTCGTCAGTCAAAGTAATTGCCATCTTTAACCTTTCACCCTGCCCAGGTGAAACAGATGTTTTGATAGGGCTCGTTTCTGTAAATTTCCCTCTTCGCTTTGCCCGAAGCGGCAGAGTTTTGTTTTATAGGGCTGTAGTTTCAAGATTCGACTTGTTCATTAATAAAATAACGTCGTTCTGTAATTTCCGCATTAATTGTTGTTTTCTCTTTTTGCTTTTTCAGAAAATGGTAATCCTAAAAAACAATTCAATCATAAAAACAAGCAGTAAAATCAAAACACTGCACACACTTACATTTTCTCTATCTCTTCTAAACACGAAACATCACGTCATGCAGATTGCTTGTTTTATACCCCATTGAAACATACGATCCGATGCCTTCTCCTAACTTTGAGTTCCCGGTATTCGAGGCTGAAGAAGAAAATGACGACGAAATTCCAGAAGAGATCTCCCGACTACTCAGACAAGAGGAGAGGTCCATTGAACCTCACAAAGAGCTGTTGGAAACGGTGAACTTGGGTTCAGAAAAAGAGAGAAAAGAAATTAGGATCGGAGCACTGCTCAGTCCAACTGCCAGAGAGGGTTTGATAAAGCTTCTCAAAGAATTTCCCGATGTATTCGCTTGGTCCTATCAGGATATGCCAGGGTTGGATACCAGCATCGTGGAACATCACTTACCGCTAAGATCGGAATGTCCGCCAGTAAAGCAAAGGTTGAGACACACTCACCCGGACATGGCCATCAAAATCAAAGAGGAGGTACAGAAACAGATCGACGCGGGTTTCCTTGCTACATCTGAATATCCTCAATGGTTAGTCAACATCGTACCCGTTCCCAAAAAGGACGAAAAGGTCAGAATGTGTGTTGATTACAGAGATCTAAACAAGGCAAGTCCAAAGGACGACTTTCCTTTACCACACATTGACATGCTGGTTGACAGCACAGCAAAGTTCAAAGTATTCTCCTTCATGGATGGATTCTCGGGCTATAACCAGATCAAAATGGTGCCGAAAGACATGGAGAAAACTTCGTTCATTACCCCATGGGGTACCTTTTGTTACAAGGTAATGCCATTCGGTTTGAAGAATGCCGGGGCAACCTATCAAAGGGCCATGACTACTCTGTTTCATGACATGATACATAAGGAAATCGAGGTATATGTCGATGATTTGATTGCAAAATCAAGAACAGAGGATGAGCACGTTGAACATCTGTCAAAATTGTTCGAACGTCTAAGAAAATTCAAGCTCCGCTTGAATCCTAACAAGTGCACCTTCGGTGTCTGTTCAGGGAAACTACTAGGGTTCATCGTCAGCCAGAAAGGGATTGAGGTTGATCCTGACAAGGTCAAGGCCATTCAAGAAATGCCTTCTCCGAAAACTGGAAAACAAGTCAGAGGATTCCTGGGACGTTTGAACTACATCTCCAGATTCATATTCCTTATGACCGCGACATGTGCGCCGATTTTCAAGTTATTAAAAAAGAACCAGGATTGCGTTTGGTCAGAAGATTGCCAAACCGCCTTCGACAGTATTAAGGAATATCTGTTGAATCCTCCGATTCTGTCACCTCTAGTGGAAGGAAGACCACTAATCATTTACCTCACAGTCCTAGAGGACTCAATGGGATGTGTACTTGGCCAACAAGACGAAACTAAAAGGAAAGAGTCTGCCATTTACTATCTAAGCAAGAAATTCACCGACTGCGAGACTCGGTACACAATGCTTGAGAAAACTTGTTGCGCTTTGGCTTGGGCAGCCAAACGTCTTCGCCAGTACATGATTCGTCATACTACTTGGTTGGTCTCCGAAATGGATCCAATCAAGTACGTTTTCGAAAAACCTGCTCTCACGGGAAGGATTGCCCGTTGGCAGATGTTACTATCAGAATATGACATAGAGTACCATGCTCAGAAAGCCGTTAAAGGAAGTATTTTAGCCGATCATTTGGCTCATCAACCGATTGACGATCAAGAATCAATCGGGTTTGACTTCCCAGACGAAGATGTCATGTATCTAAAGATGAAAGATTGCGATGAACCGCTACCCAGTGAAGGGCCAGAACCAGGTTCCCAGTGGGGACTTATCTTTGACGGAGCAGTCAATCATTATGGAAATGGAATTGGGGCAATCATTGTCACCCCTCAGGGTTCCCACATTCCTTTCACCGCTCGACTTACGTTCAAATGTACGAACAACGAGGCCGAATACGAAGCATGTATCATGGGTCTCGAAGAAGCGATTGATTTAAGGATAAAAAACTTGGACGTATATGGCGACTCAGCCCTGGTTATCAATCAGATAAAAGGAGATTGGAACACATACCAATCAGGATTGATTCCTTACAAAGACTATGCAAGAAGGTTGTTACCCTTCTTCAACAGAGTCGACTTTCATCACATCCCTCGTGATGAGAATCACATGGCTGATGCATTAACCACTCTCTCTTCCATGATTAGTGTGGGTCGATGGAATGACATACCTAAGATCGACATCGTACGCCTTGAACGGCCCGCTTACATCTTCATGATTGAAGCAGTCATAGATGACAGACCTTGGTATCACGATATCAAATGCTTCCTTCAGAAACAAGAGTACCCATCTGGGGCACTCAGAAAAGACAGGAAAACCCTCAGAAGATTGGCTGGAAACTTCTTCCTGAGCGGTGACACTCTTTATAAGAGAAATTTTGACATGGTTTTGCTCCGATGTGTCGACAGACCAGAAGCAGACATGCTCATGAAAGAAATTCATGAAGGATCCTTTGGCACTCATGCCAACGGACACACAATGGCGAGAAAAATTCTCAGGGCCGGGTATTATTGGTTGACCATGGAATCCGACTGCTACAAGTACATGAGGAGGTGTCACAAGTGTTAGATATACTCCGACAAAATTCATGTACCTCCATCACATCTCAAAGTTCTTTCTTCCCCGTGGCCTTTTTCCATATGGGGAATCGACATGATTGGTATGATTGAGCCCAATGCTTCAAACGGACATCGGTTCATCCTGGTAGCCATTGACTATTTCACCAAGTGGGTCGAAGCAGCGTCATTCGCCAATGTAGCCCGACAAGTGGTGGTCCGATTTATCAAAAACAATATCATCTGCCGTTATGGTGTTCCAAGTGAGATCATTACTGATAATGGATCCAACTTGAACAACAAGATGATGAAAGATTTGTGTGCAGAGTTCAAGATCGAACACCATAACTCATCTCCCTACCGACCCAAGATGAACGGAGCGGTAGAAGCGGCTAACAAGAACATCAAGAGGATTGTTCAAAAGATGGTTGTAACCTATAAAGATTGGCACGAGATGCTACCCTTTGCTCTTCACGGTTATCGTACATCTGTCCGCACTTCAACAGGGGCAACCCCTTTCTCTCTAGTATATGGTATGGAAGCAGTGCTTCCCATAGAAGTAGAGATCCCGTCAATCAGGGTATTGATGGAAGCTCAGCTCACCGAAGCTGAATGGTGTCAAAGTCGACACGACGAACTGAACCTGATCGAAGAGAAGAGAATCACGGCACTATGCCACGGTCAGTTGTATCAACAGAGAATGAAGAGGGCGTTCGACAAAAAGGTCCGACCTCGCGTCTTCAGAAAAGGAGACCTCGTGCTCAAGAAGATACAATCATTTCTCACTGATTCTCGGGGCAAATGGACCCCAAATTATGATGGCCCCTATGTGGTCACGAAAGCTTTCTCAGGCGGCGCCTTGAGACTTGCAACCATGGACGGAGAGGAATTTGCCTACCCCACGAATGTTGATGTAGTCAAGAAATACTTCGCCTAAACTAAAAAAAAAAAACGTCTCGGTGGATTGAAAACCCGAAAGGGAGGTCCAGGAAAAAGTTAGAGACATGGAAAAAAAAAGAATCATCCCAATGGATTGGAAATCTCATAGTACAATCCAGTCAAAAATTAGGGATAATGGCAGGTAACTATGTTCAACAGAGGCAAGTCCCTCAGCAGCAGCAGTTACAGCATCATCTATGGGAGGAAATCTCCAGTCAAAGGTCATCTTCGACAGAAGCTCAGGATGCCCCGAATTCAAAATTGGTAGAAGGATAGTGGTCGTTATGTTTCAACGTAGCCCTTTTCCCTGTAAATTACCGTTTTTTAACTTTGTATATACTCTTTGGAATCACACGTTTGGCTGATCTCCATCTTATCAATAAAATTTGAGCCCTTGTGCTTTTGTTTGTAATTCTTTACTTATTTTAGCTTTACAGAACGACGTTGTTTAAACTTAATCAGCGATTCTTGAAATAAAACAAAAATGAATTTACTTGTTAAAACTTTTTCTGCTTTTAAATTAAAGATGGCATCTCTTTTGACTGTTGAACATCAGAAGAACATCGATTGCTTCTCCCGAAGTAAGCGAATTTCAAAGTGCAGAATCAAAGTACTCCTTCTAAGCCAATATGCCTGAATGAAGGGATCAACTATGTCAGAGACCTTGTTTCGTCTGACACGCCTCGGCCGAGTTCTCATCTCCTAAGCCCGATCAACATAGCTCCCAACGGGACTATCTCTCCTAAGCAAGGTGGAATTGCTATTTTGAATCAACGGTACTTCTTCGCCCCGCGATGGCCGAGTATCCAATTATGTTCATCCATTAGTCTGTATGTCGCGTCTGTTTTGTCAGCATATACATACATACTTGATGCATTTTTTATTTGCATTCACATTTCATATTGCATCACTATCACTTGAGTCGATCTTGTCCCCTAGTGATAAACAGTTTTCTCAATCGAGTTTGTCGGTTCTTTCCTCGTCAGGAAGTGTTGCGTCTGCACAATCTCGCCACCAGTGTATCTTTAGATCAGAGTCGGCACTTGGCCACTTTGATAACTTGAACCTCTGAAAAGCCAGAGAAAACTCTCAATAAACATCACTCTTCGCCATTGAAAATGATATCCTTGCTTTCCCGGATTAAGGAAAATCCACAGAGAAAGCCTCGTGATCAGAGATTCGGCAGCACGCCAGTTTTGCTCCGAAAAACCGTTGATGAAAAGGTCATCGGCACCTCAAAATTGGATCCCATCATATGGCATTTCTCCGGGAAGATCCCGAGAAAAGTATGATGTAACCCCAAACGAAAACAGTCTCTCAAGAGACTCGCTTTCCCCAGTAGAATCAACAAATGGGGTCTCCAATAGAGAAGTTTGTGTACCTCTACAACTCAGACGACTGGGTTCCCCAGCAAGTCTGACATCAAAACTTTTTCCACTCAAATGGCATCTCCCCAGGAAAATTCGGCGAGAAGTTTGAGGAAAGCCGCTATGAAAAGCGTCCCTTGTCAGTATAGTTTATTGACAAAAGAAACTAAGACTAGTTCTTGGTAGGAAACCAGGATCGAGGGGAAGTTTAAATCAGAAACTAAGACCAGTTCTTGGTAGGAAACCAGGATCGAGGGGAAGTTCAAATCAGAAACTAAGACCAGTTCCTTGGTTGGAAACCAAGAACAAGGGGAGGTTTATTTCAAAAGAAAACTGAGACCAGTTCCTTGGCCGAAGACCAGGATCGAGGGGAAGTTTACCTTTTCTAAGCATCATTGCTTAGTTAAAGAAGATGAATGTGTAAGCTACCATTCATAACCACCATCAAAATTTCAGATATTCCGATATTTAATCCTCTTGCACCCCGAATGCTCGAATACCTTCGTCATTCATACTTTTGGGTCCAAGAAGATTAAATAGGGGCATCTGTAATACCCCAAATTTTGACCACTTAGATTTCCCATCATTGTGAAAATCATCATCACAATATGGATGAACCATCATGCTTCACCAGTCTCCCCAAAGATGGGTGAGCATCCAATACAATCAAAATTAGGGTTTCAAGCCCTCTCTGAGTGCTTAGACAAAGGATCAATCAAGAAATGACATGATCTTCAACTTGTCTAATCTCTCAAACATCCACAATGGATCAAAAAGGACTCCCACTTCAAGGATTAAGCACAAGGATGCTCCCTTCTAGGTGGATCAAGTCTCAAGATCGACAGTGTCACCAAATTAGGGTTTTGGTTGACCAGGGCCTCCAGATGGAAATTTTCATCTGGGCACAAGGCAATGATCCAAAACATGACCTAATATACTTCATGGAACCTCATGAACCCATGCATCAAGTCAATTTTGCCTCAGGGGATGCATTCATCAAAAATCAGGAATTAGGGTTTTTTGACCTAATTCACCCCTAAGTTGACTTTTGGGACAAACCATGAGCCAAGACCTCAAGACATGATTTGAGGGTCTCTAATACACCATATTGATCCATTTGGAACAATGGATTGATCCAAGAAGCTTGAGCAACAAGTTTCATTTTCATCTGCACCACAATTAGGGTTTTAAGGGAAAAGTCAACTGTAACTTTGACTTTTGACCAAGACATGCTCCCAAACCCTAATACATGATTGAATATACCCTATGACACCCATGGAACATGTCCATCAAGTTTGATTTAGGTCAAGGACATGATTTCCTGAAGAATTGCACAGTTTGAAATTCATCTGATAAAAAGTCAACTGTGCACAAAAGTCAACTTTGACTTTTTGAGATTTTTCACCAAAATGGATTTTTAACCCTAAAATGATGTTAATGTATGATTTGAATCATCATTCATAAGAAAAATCAAGAAAAGTGAGATAACTTGTAAAAGGGGTAACCATAAAACTTAGAAATTTTTCTAAGTTAAAAATAAAGTGGCAAAGGTACCAACTTTGGAGGACCATAACTCCTAAACCACAAGGCCATTTTTTCTCATCCAAAGATGGATTTGTAGCCCTCACTATCACCTACAAAAACTTCAACTACAAGTCATTCCAATTCATTAAGGATTTTGAGTTATGGAGTGATCAAAGTGGCTGAAAAGTGAAAAAGTCACTTTTTCCAATACTTAGTGAAATTTTCACTAAGTCAGAATTCTGCTTCACTTTTTGCCAAATGTAGGGGGATTTTTCACTTGGAATCAAAAGAGATCAAAACCAAACTTGTTCAAACAGTTGTTGTATCATGTAAGAGCTTTCCAAAATGGCCAAGAACATTGCCAAATTCAACCTACATCATGAGATACAACATTGGCAAGTTGCCTTGCTGAAATCTGTCAAAGCAAGGCAGAATTTGCATTTTGGCTCGATTTGCCAAAATCAGCCAATTGCAATTGCTCCAATCCACTTGGACACCTCAGAGGATTGAATCCAAAGGGGACAATCACTGAACCAAACCTCCAAGGTCCAAGGAACAAGGAATAGCATGTTGAACCTAGAATGGCCAAAATAGGGACAAGACTTCAAATTTGGAATGAGGCATTCAATGGAACCATCAATGTGGCATGGACTGAGCCATTCTCATCTGAAATCAGTCAATACTTATCCAAGACCAAGGGGACCAAAGCTCTGTGCCCTAACCTCTAGTCAATGGCTAGAGGAGACTTTCATTTCCATTGGCCAACATTGAGGAAACCTACTTACCAGCCGCCATGTACTATTCCTTGCAAAAAAAACTTGCTCTACTATAAATAGAGCTCAATTATGGTCAGTTTGAGTACACCAAAGCCATCTAACAGATGCTTTCCTCAAAATCTCTTTCTCTTGGCAAAAATGCCTTTCTTAGCAAGGTAGCTATCGGGTTTTGAGTTTGAGAGCAATTCTGCACAAAACAATCACTCACACACGTCACATACATCACATATGAGCTGATCAAACACTCACATAACATCTGGAACATCAAAATCTCAAAATCACTTGCCATCCACACAAGTTTGAAGTGAAGTTGCAGCTGAGATGCCATAAACTTATCCAGTCCATTTCAATTCAATCCAAGTGTTCAAACACACTCCATATGGTGTAGGGAAGCTGTTCAGATCATCACAACTCATCTGTAACACCTCCAACTCAAAATCACATCTGCTCTTGCTGTCACGACTTGAAGGTAAGCCTAAACTTGGTCATCTCTTAATCTATGCATATTTCCTCGCACAATAATTTGGCCATATGTTCATAATCATGCATGGAATGTTTTCCCTCAATTAATTGCATTGTTTGAATCGTGTATCAAAAATCCTAGCCTTCATGAAGAAATTAGGGTTCTTGAGGTTTCTTCGTGATTTCTTGTTGTATGTTTAATTTAAATGAAATTAAAGTACATAGACATGATCGTGAGATTGAGGCGAGCATAAAGATATGTGGATTGCATGTTATAATTACGTATTCAGTGAGATTGGATGGAAAATGCAAATCTGGGCAAACTGAAAAAATGCGCGTGTTCTTGGTGTTGTTCTTGGCGCCATTTTCATATATTTGAATATTTGAATTTTGTGATTTTGTTTAATTGATTCAAAAATTAATTTCTCTCTGAGTTTTAATGATTTTGAGTTGATTCTTTTTTTAATAATTCACAAAAATGTTAAAATATTTTATTTTATCAAAAAATCCCAAAAATATTATTTATTTCATATAATTGATATTTTTGTAAAGAATTAATATTTTGATTGTTTTTGGCATTTTAAATATTTTTTCTACATTGATTTTGCAACTTTTAATGCTTTCTAATTATTTTGTAGGTCAATACTTAATTTTTGAAGCATTAATCCAAGATCACAATTTGTTTTCCATGTGTTAAACAATTTTTGATCATTTTAATTGAATTTTTATTCAATTAAATACATTTTGAAAACAAATTAGGGTTTTGGATTAATTCAACCCTCATAAATCATTTTCAAAACACTTTGGGCCTCTATTAGAGTATAAGACCCAATCCTTTTTTGACCAAGTCATCTTTGGGCCTCACTTATTATATAAGTCCCGATACCGTAAAAAAAAACAAACGGCGCGATCGTCGCCTTTTCAAAAAAACATCTGGGTCTCTCCTTGAGCTATAAGACCCATTCAAAACACTTTGGGCCTCTATTAGAGTGTAAGACCCAATCCCCCTTTTAACCAAAACATTTTGGGCCTCACTTATTGTATAAGTCCCTCTGCGTTAAAAGAAAACCTCGGCGCGATCGCCATTTTAAACGAAAAAATCATTTGGGCCTACCCTCGAGTTATAAGCCCCACTCTTTTTCCTTTAAACCTTTTTGGGCCTCTTGAGAGAGTGTAAGACCCATCCCTTTGTACAGAAAACCATTTTTGGGCCCCAGTCACTTGTATAAGTCCCGCTGTACAAAGTCAAACAGTGCGCTCACTGATAAAACCCTGGGCCTCTCCTTGAGCTGTAAGCCCCAGATCTTTCTTTTTCAAAGCACTTTCTCCTTTGATTTTGAATATACTGTTGTTTTTAATCTTTCTTTGTTGAACAACTAACCAAACAGCATGGAAGCACTACAACCGAGTAAGTGGTTATCGCTTTCATTTACCGCTTTCATATTATAAACTGTATTGTGGGGCTGCTCACTGTAAGTCTCCTTTCATAAACTCATATCTACTGTGTAATAATAGTATAGATATTTAGAGTTTCCCCGGCTACTACGTCTAGAACTAGGTGACGCCGTTTCATTTATTCGTAGAAATAGACACCTAGATCCCCAATAGGAGCACCAGATACAGTCTTCTCTTCGGCTGTCCTCCTTAGGAATCGTCAAGAAATTCTATCCCCCAGAGATGAATTATTCTCGGTGAAACTTCTCTTGAATTTCTTCAAACCGCCGAACGGTTCGGACTCTCTCTAAAAGTTAAAGTCACTGGATAGTAAACCTCGCACGTTTACCAGTGGTTTTAACTCTAAAAGAGTTTTCCTGAACTTTTCTTTGGTTTGGGACCCACGGGCTTCTTAAAAGCATCGGCCTCCTCTTGGGCATCATACAAGGACCCACAGGCTTCCTAAAAGCAACACAGCCTCCTCTTGGGCATTATTCAAGGACACTACGGCTTCTTAGAAGTATTCACAGCCTCCTCTTAGGCTTCGTATAATGATCTCTTCCTTCGGGAATGATAGCCTCCTCTTGGGCTTCATACAAGGACCCGTCGGCTTCTTAAAAGATTCCAGCCTCCTCTTGGGCTTCGTACAAATTGTCCCGACGACCTCCTAGAGGTATAGGAACAGAACTTAGTCATCCTCATAGAACAGTCCTTTCATAGAGTCTACTACTGTTTCTCAAAGCATAGTACAAAAGATAAAACTCTAGACACGGACAGTCTAACTTCCTTGAGTCTCAAAGACATTCTCAAGCACCCTTCGTTAAATAGGAAGGAAACCCGCAGACTCGGACAGTCTCAATACCCTTTGGATTTCCCGTTTCCTCAAAGAAAATGAGATACCCCTGATCCTCAAATTAAATCCCTGAGTACAGTGTTGCTCATATAAGAACTGATTTTCTCTTTTAAATCAGTATATTGGATCTGTCACTCAACTGAAACAGTTACAATAGCCTCCATCTCGGGCTTCGTACGAGATACCAAAATTCTCCCTAGTGGAGTCAAAACAACCTTTTAGCCTCTCTCTCAGGCTTTGTATGAGACACAAAATATTCCCTCGTTGAGTCAATCACCCCTTTTTTTGCCTCCATCTCGGGCCTTGTACGAGATATAAATCCCTTAAGCAAGAGTCGAACTCTTTGCTAGCCTCCTCTTAGGCTTTGTATAACGATATGCCCCACTGGGTCAAAAACTTTTAGCCTCTCTCTCGGGCTTTGTACGAGACACAAAATAGCCTCCTCTTAGGCTTTGTATAATGATTTTCCTAGCGGAAATTAGCCTCCTCTTAGGCTTTGTATAAGAAAACCACTGGTTGATTCAATTAACCTTTTAGCATCAAAGTTGTGCCTCGTTCACAGTACACAAACATCAACAACTCCTTTCCCTTCATCTAATCGTTGTAAGTGGCAAGCCTCTGGATCATCTATATCCATGCCACTGTCCCTCTTTTAGCATGAGAAATTCCTAAGGAAAGATGGCATTGCTCTACACTGAGTTAAAGTCTTCTCCTTCAGGTTAAAACCCTTTCTTCGGAAATTATGGCATTGCTCAGATCCGCGTATCCCAGTTAAAGTAATTCTCCTTCTCCCCTCTTTAGAGATGACAAATTCTCTCTAAAGTCGAGGTCTTTTAGCTTCACGTCTTGGGCTTTGAACAAGACACAAATAGACCTTTCAGCTTCACATCTTGGGCTTTGAACAAGATACAAATCACCCTTCGCTTCACGTCTTGGGCTTTGAACAAGACACCAAAAACCAATTTCCTCCCATAGAATAGGAGGAACTACGAACGCTCTGATTTCCCTGTTTCGGTAAATGGGAATACGTAGGCATAAGATCGAAAGAAAAGATCTTAGCGAGCGCAATCAACAAAAAACCCAAATCCCATATCCCCATCAATCAAAAGCAGTAATTCAAAAACATCAGTCCTAACCTCCTAATCCTTATTCCCCGCCAGAAACCCTTTGCCTAGGAAAAAGAAAGAAAGAACCGTATTGGCGAAATACGAATAACCAATACAAAGGCCCCCCCCCCACATTGATAGCATCCGTAACCTAACAGACCGCTGTTTAAACTCGGTATGCAAGCAGGGTTAATTGGAGACATCTATTTCCCTTCCTTATTCAGCTCACAATAGGATAAAAAATGAATCGACCTGTAGTTTAAAGCTCAACCGCAGAGAGCGACCAGCGCTTAAGAACCGCGTCCAAAATCGCTCGCTACATAATTCATTAAGGATTTTGAGTTATGGAGTGATCAAAATCAAGAAATCACACTTTGTTTCAACACTTAGTAAAAATTTCACTAAGTCAGATTTTGCCAAATGTAGAGGGATTTTTCACTTGGATTCAAAAGAGATCAAAACCAAACATGTTCAAACAGTTGTTGTATCATGTAAGGGCTTTCCAAAATGGCCAAGAACATTGCCAAATTCCATTTGAGTCATGAGATATGACATTGGAAAGTTGCCTAGCTGAAATCTGTCAAAGGCAAGGTAGAATTTGCATTTTGGCTCGATTTGCCAAAATCAGCCAAATTCAAATGCTCCTATCCACTTGGACACATCTGAGGATTGAATCTAAAGGGGACAATCACTGAGCCAAGCCTCCAAAGTCCATGGAACAAGAAATAGCATGTTGAACCTAGAATGGCCAAAATAGGGACAAGACTCCAAATTTGGATTGAAGCATTCAATGGAAGCATCAAGGTGGCATGGACTGAGCCATTCTCATCTGAAATTAGTCAAGACTTATCCAAGACCAAGGGAACCAAAGCTCTGTGCCCTAACCTCTAGTCAATGGCTAGAGGAGACTTGCATTTCCATTGGACAACATTGGCCAAACCTACTTACCAGCTGCCATTCACTATTCCTTGCAAAACAAACTTGCTCTACTATAAATAGAGCTCAATTGTGATCAGTTTGAGTACACCAAAGCCATCTAACAGATGCTTTCCTCAAAATCTCTTTCTCTTGGCAAAAATGCCTTTCTTAGCAAGGTAGCTATCGGGTTTTGAGTTTGAGAGCTTTTCCAATCAAACCAATCACTCACACACCTGATATACATCACATATGAGCTGATCAAACACTTAAATCACTTCTGAAACACCAATTTCACAAAATCACCAGCTGGTTGCTCAAATTTTCAATCAAGTTGCAGCTGAGATGCCATGAATTGATCCAGCCAATTTCAATCAAGTCCAAGCATTCAAACACACTCTATAGGGTGTAGGGAAGCTGTTCAGATCATCACCACTC
Organism: Lathyrus tuberosus; assembly: GCA_022829125.1. Lineage (NCBI taxonomy): Eukaryota > Viridiplantae > Streptophyta > Magnoliopsida > Fabales > Fabaceae > Lathyrus > Lathyrus tuberosus. The sequence goes on along the minus strand of JALAZF010000503.1, from coordinate 1,806,320 downwards.
ATCTGTAACACCTCCAAATCAAAAATCACATTGCACTTGGTGTCACGGCTTAGAGGTAAGCATATACTTGGTCATCTCTCAATCTATGCATATTTCCTCGCACAATAATTTGGCCATATGTTCATAATCATGCATGGAATGTTTTCCCTCAATTAATTGCATTGTTTGAATCGTGTATCAAAAATCCTAGCCTTCATGCAGAAATTAGGGTTCTTGAGGTTTCTTCGTGATTTCATGTTTTATGTTTAATTTAAATGAAATAGGTGTTATAGACATGATCGTGAGGTTGAGACGAGCATAATGATATGTAGATTGCATGTTATAATCAAGTATTCAGTGAGATTGAGAAGAAAATGCAAATCAGCCAAACCCAGAACACGCGCGTGTTCTTGGTGTGTTCTTGGCGCCATTTTTGAATAATTCAAATATTTGAATTTTGTGATTTTATTTAATTGATTCAAAAATTAATTTCTCTCTGAGTTTTAATGATTTTGAGTTGATTCTTTTTTTAATAATTCACAAAAATGTTAAAATATTTTATTTTATCAAAAAATCCCAAAAATATTATTTATTTCATATAATTGATATTTTTGCAAAGAATTAATATTTTAATTGTTTTTGGCATTTTAAATATTTTTTCCACATTGATTTTGCAACTTTTAATGCTTTCTAATTATTTTGTAGGTCAATACTTAATTTTTGAAGCATTAATCCAAAATCACAATTTGTTTTTCATATGTTAAACAATTTTAATCATTTTTAATTGAATTTTTATTCAATTAAATACATTTTTTGAAAACAAATTAGGGTTTTTGGATTAATTCAACCCTCATAAATCATTTTCAAAACACTTTGGGCCTCTTGAGAGAGTGTAAGACCCAACCCACTTGTACAGAAACATTTTGGGCCTCATTCGTTGTATAAGTCCCTCTGTACATTTTTAAATAAACGGCGCGATCGTCGCATTTTGAAAAATAACCTTGGGCCTCTCCTTGAGCTATAAGACCCATTCAAAAACACTTTGGGCCTCTATTAGAGTGTAAGACCCAATCCCCTTTTAACCAAAACCCACTTTGGGCCTCACTTATTGTATAAGTCCCTCTGCGTTAAAAGAAAACCTCGGCGCGATCGCCATTTTTTAACGAAAAATCAATTGGGCCTACCCTCGTGTTATAAGCCCCACTCTTTTTCTTTAAAAATTTTTGGGCCTCTATTAGAGTGTAAGACCCAACCCCCTTGTAAAACCCTGGGCCTCTCCTTGAGCTGTAAGCCCCAAATCTTTCTTTTTCAAAGCACTTTCTCCTTTGATTTTGAATATACTGTTGTTTTCAATCTTTCTTTGTTGAACAACTAACCAAACAGCATGGAAGCTCTACAACCGAGTAAGTGGTTATTGCTTTTATTTACCGCTTTCATATACATATAACTGTATTGTGGGGCTGTTTCAGTGTAAGTCTTCTTTCATAAACTCATATCAACTGTGTAATAATAGTATAGATATTTAGAGTTTCCCCGGCAACTACATCTAGCATTAAGCTCGTTGATCACTCTTAGAAATAGTCTAAACTAGATCCCCATAGGATTACCAGACACAGTCTTCCCTCCTCTTGGGGCTAAACAATATGGAGATATGAAAGGCAGCATTCTCTGTGAACCCTTTCATAGACTGTCACTCGTAGAAGTTGTCAAAGAAACTCTATTCCCCAGAGATGATCTCTTCTCCGTGAATTGCATCTCTTGAGTTTCTTCCAAATTCTCAGACTTTCCTAACTTTGATATATTCTCAGTGAATAGCATTGCCTTGAATTTCTTGGGGTTTAGGGACCCACAGGCTTCTTAAAAGCATTTGTCAAAGAAACTCTACTCCCCAGAGATGATCTCTTCTTCGTGAATTGCATCTCTTGAGTTTCTTCCAAATTCTCAAACTTTCCTGACTTGATCTATTCCTTGTGAATAGCTTGCCTTGAATTTCTCGGGGTTTGGGGACCCATCGGCTTCTTAAAAGCAATCGGCCTCCTCTTGGGCATCGTACAAGGACCCAAAGGCTTCCTAAAAGCAACCCCGCCTCCTCTTGGGCTTAGTACAAGGACCCTACGGCTTCTTATAAGTATTCACAACCTCCTCTTAGGCTTCCTATAATGATCTCTTCCTCCGAGAATGATAGCCTCCTCTTGGGCTTAGTACAAGGACCTGTCAGCTTCTTAAAAGTTTCCAGCCTCCTCTTGGGCTTCGTACAAATTGTCCCGACGACCTCCTAGAGGTATAGGAACAGAACCTAGTCATCCTCATAGAATAGTCCTTTCAAAGAGTCTACTAATGTTTCTCAAAGCATAGTACAAAAGGTGAAACTCTAGACTTGGACAGTCTAACTTCCTTGAGTCTCAAAGACATTCTCAAGTGACCCCTTCATTAAATAGGAAGAAAACCCGCAGACTTGGACAGTCTCAATACCCTTCGGATTTCCCGCTTCCTTAAAGAACAGGAATAACCCGGATCCTTGAATCAAATCCTTGAGTACAATGTTGCTCATATATGAACTGATTTTCTCTTCAAAATCAGTATACTGGACCTGTCACTCAACTGAAACAGTAAATATAGCCTCCTCTTAGGCTTTGTATAATGATCCTTCTTCAATGAAGTTAGCCTCCTCTTGGGCTTAGTACAATGATCCTCCCCAGCGGAGTCAAACAACGTTCAGCCTCTCTCTCGGGCTTTGTACGAGACACATAAGAGACTCCCTCGCTGAGTCAATTACCCCTTTGGCCTCTATCTCGGGCTTTATACGAGATACAAAAAGGTTCTTATTGAGCCAAATAAACAACAGCCTCCATCTCGGGTTTTGTACGAGACACAAAAACTCTCTTGTTGAGTCAAACAGCCTCCACCTCGGCCTTTATACGAGATACCAAAAGACTCCATCGTCGGGCCAAAACCTTTTAGCCTCTCTCTCGGGCTTTGTACGAGACACATAATAGCCTCCTCTTAGGCTTTGTATAAGAAAACCACTGGTTGATCCAATCAACCTTTTAGCATCAAAGTTGTGCCTCGTTCACAGTAAACAAACATCAACAACTCCTTCTCCTTCATCTAATTGCTGTAAGCAGCAAGCCTCTAGATCATCTATATCCAGGCCACTGTCCCTCTTTTAGCATGAGAAATTCCTAAGGAAAGATGGCATTGCTCTACACTGAGTTAAAGTCTTCTCCTTCAGGTTAAAATCCCCTATAAAGGAAATTATGGCATTGCTAGGATCCGCGTATCCCGCTTAAAGTAATCCTCCTTTACAGTCAGTCACCCAACAGTTGTGACATACAACCCCCTCTTTAGAGATGACAAATTCTCTCTAAAGTCAACACCCTTTTAGCTTCACATCTTGGGCTTTGAACAAGATACAAACCACCTTTCGCTTCACGTCTATAGGAGGAACTACAAACGCTCTGATTTCCCTGTTTCGGTAAACGGGAATACGTAGGCATAAGATTGAAAGAAAAATCTTAGCAAGCACACTAAACAAAAACCCAAAATCCCATACTCTCATGTATCTATCAAAAGCATCAGTCCTAACATCCTAATCCTTGTTCCCCGCCAGAAACCTATCATTCTGTTAAATAACACAAGAAAAGGCCCCCCCACATTGATAGCATTCGTAACCTAACAGACCGTTGTTTAAACTCAGTATGCAAAGCAGGGTTAATTGGAGACATCTATTTCCCTTCCTTAATCAGCTCACAATAGGATAAAAAATGAATTGACCTGTAGTTAAAGCTTAAACCGCAGAGAGCGACCAGCGCTTAAGAACCGCGTCCAAAATCTCTCGCTACAATATCCACGTTATATTTATACTGCTTCACAAAAGCCTCACCCAAATCTTCAAAAGTGCGAATTCGAGTACTGTCGAGTCCTATATACCATTTCAAGGCTGCACCAGACAAACTGTCTTGAAAGTAGTGAATGAGAAGCTGATTATTATCGGTCTGAGTCGACATCTTACGAGCATACATAGTCAAATGGCTCAACGGACAAGAGTTACCCTTATACTTTTCAAAGTCAAGGACCTTGAACTTATGTGGGATCTTCACATTAGGAACCAAGCATAACTCGTGAGCATTCTTCCCAAATAGATTTTTACCCCTCAAAGCTTTGATTTCTTTTTGCATCTCAGCAAACTGATCTTGAATCTCTTCCATTCTATCATAAGCATCAACACTCTCGCTCAGAGCAGTGTGAAAAATCCGTTCTTCACTAAAAGGAATGGTATGAACCACAGGCGATGGTACAGTCATTATAGGTTAAACAGTAGGAACAACTAGAACTTCAGGTGGTGGTGGTGGTTGATAACTTTCAGGAACAAAGTTATGAGGCATGCCCCAGGGGAAGCCAGGACGCGTGGAGTGTTGAGGAACACTAGCAGGCACCATAGAGATGGGCGTAGAGACAATCTCATAAATGACTGTCCTTTGCACAGGAGTTGAAAGTGGAGGATGAGGGGGTGGCTGATTCTGTGTAGCAACCAATGCTTCCATCATAGCAGTGAGTATCTCCAAACTATCCTTCAAAGTTGTCACTTCCTCACGAAGCTCATGGTTCTCTTGTTGCAACTGATCCATCTTCTTCTTCAGATTAGCCCGAGTATTATACTGGTGCGACAACTTGGCTGAATGAAGACCAAAGGAAACATAAGACACCTGGAAAAAGTAAGAAACAATGCAAAATAATGCGAATGCAAATGTAAAATGAATACGTTTCATTCAGTTTTCAAGGATCTTTGAACTATAAAGCTATTGCAAACATCGTAAAGAAATAACACTTTTTGAAATACTAATAAACATCTCATTTTATTGAATATCGGAAAGAGTTACACATGGAAATTCAAGTTACAAAGGATCAAAATACAATAAGAAAAATCTAAATCCTAAATATCCTAAGGAGCATCTGATGACGATCCAAGCTGATACTTCTTACAAATCCTCTTAAGCTCTCTCTCATAGTTGTCCTTCATGGCGGTCTTCTCTAACACGAGCCAATCCACGATACCCTTCCAAGCATCGGAAGTAGGAGGATGAGATGATGAAGTAGTAGAGGAAAATAAATCCTCTCCATGTCTCTTCACAGCACGTCGCTCTAGCAACTCAATCAAGTCATCTTTCTCCTTCATCTGTTTTTGCAACTCTAACTTCTCAAGGTTTGAAGCGTGAAACTTGGATTCCCAAAGATATTTTTCTTCCTTCATCTTGGCTAAAGCATATTGAAGAGTCTTCACATCATCAGAAGGAATAGGGAGTGGTGTAGCAACCATTGCAGTCATGGGTTTCTCAAAAGAATAAGGCATTTTGAGCTCCTTAGCTCTCTCTTTCACCCAAAGCGTATAAGGTTCCAAGGTAATTCAAACTTATCTCCCAAGCTATCCTCTACCCATTTTTTGAATCTTAGTCCAAGCATGAGCCATTCTTTTCCTCAAACCAAGAGAGTCATTCCTACCTTGGAAAAACAAACCCTCTAAATGAATATTCTTTGGCCTTTCCTTCATCATATAGCCAAGCTGACGGCGAGCTAAACTCGGGTTGTAGTTAATTCCACCTTGTGTGCCAAGAAGAGGCACATTGGCGAATTCCCCATAACTATCAATAATCTGGACACCATCATAAACAGAAGAAGACCAAGTAATGTAAGCACGAGTAAGGGACATGATCCTCTGAGACCACCTTAAACAACTCTTGTTCTCCTTAAAAGTCGATGACTGTGGCAAGTGCGAAATAAACCACTTGTACAGCAGAGGTGCACAACAAACAATGGTATCATTCCCCTTAGAAGTCCTATGATGGATGGAGAAGTAAGTATCACCAAGTAAAGTCGGAACAGGGTTCCCAATCAAGAAAATCTGAATAGCGTTAACATCCACAAAGTTGTCAACATTAGGGAATAAGACTAGTCTGTAGATAAGCAAAGCAAATATAGCCTCAAACGCCAATGTGCTACCAGCATTAGCAAACATAGTGGCTTTTCTAATCAAGAACTTAGAAGTAAAACCCTTGATGTCTCCCTTGACCTTAAGGTTAGCATCTATATCGAATTTCATCAAATGGGTAGCTGCAGCAATTTCTTGGGGCTTTAGAGCTTCCTCCAAACCAGTATAAGGAACCTTACCAGAAACTGGTATACCCAACAGATGGGCATACTCTTCCAAAGTCGGCATGAGCTGATAATCAGGAAAAGTAAAGCATCGGTAGGATCATAGAACTGCACTAGGGTGTTCAGAATTTTGTCTTCAATGTCGGTAGAAAGAATAGATAGAAGTCTCCCACGACGAGATCTAAAACCTGCACGATCAACTACCAAGGACACTAGCCTTTTCAAATCTGTAAGATCAGGAGCTTTGAAACAGTACTTCTGAGTGTTTCTCCTTCCAATATCCATGATCACAATATCTGCGATGTTTGCAAAGGAAAAATCTCTAAGATCCTTGAAAACTAATGGAAACAAAATTTCCATGAATGCATGAGTGCATGTATACAGCAACCAAAAACAAGATCACACAAGGCACATGGGCTCAAGGTTCTGAGTCACGAGCATGGAGCCAAGGGTAAGAACCTCCCACAATGGTATGTATTAGGGTTATATCACCTGTAGAACAAGGTTCTAAAAAGTTCCCAGAGTCATAGATCCATCTTTCGGATATTATCGGCTTAAACGACTACTTGTCGGCCAATAATATTCTCAAGAGAAACTCGTCTGAGTGTGGTATCGTGTAACAACCAATTCAAGTCTACACCTGAATAGCCACCGCACCACGTCCTAATAAGGCCAAGATGTGTTAAGGGTTCTACGGTCCTCAGCTTCTCAGGCTCCCAGGTCGGTAAAAGTAACGTCAATTACGACTACTCGTATGACATCAGTAATCCCAAAGGGACCTCCACTAAGTGGGGGATCTCAAGTCAGCTTAGTAAGTACTACTCCACGTAAGCCGAACAAGACTATACCACCCTCCTATCATAAGTTCTCTCAAGTCCGGGTATATGACTTATCTCACCACACAGATCACCAAGCACCCTAACAGAATAATCAATAACAAATAAGTCAAACCAAAAAGCGATAAATAAATCAAAGTAGGCTAAACCCACTAGGAACCATGGATCTCCAGTAGAGTCGCCACTTTTCTGTAGCGGTAAAAATGGTGAGTGTAAGCTATTGATTAACTTAACTCATAAAACAAGAGTCGCCACCGCACTTTTATTTTATCCAAAAAATGGAAAGGAAAAAGAGCAAACAAAACCAAAAGAGTTCTAAAAAACAAGAACAAACAGAGAATGTGTAAGGGGGTTGGTTACGTTAAGGGAAGGTGTTAGCACCCAAAACGTCTATAGTACTCTATAGGAGCCCTTTGAAATATCTATCACTTTTTGGTTTGAAAAGGTTTATTTGAAAAGAGATTGGGGAGGTGAGAAGAGAAGCATTTTTTAATATTTTTGTGTTTGGAGAGACTTATCGCCTCATGCCTACGTACCCACAAAGTGCAATATAGGATCAAAACCTCGTAGTTCGTGGTAAAAATAACAAAAATTATTGGTTATGATTCATTTTATCTTGAAAAGACAACCCATCATTCTCAAGAAAGAATACTCAACTAATTACCCAAAGGTATGGGAAAGAGGCATTTGCATCACATTAAGATGGAGGATTTGCTTGGATAAAAAAAACAAGACTATCGCTTCAACATCTAAGTGGAAAATGACCATACTTTACAAAACACACCATGGTTAGGAGCTTTACATCTCAACAAAGAAAATGACTCATGTCTAATTCTTTTTGAAAAGTTTATAAGAAAAAGTGCATAAAAGCACAAAAAATTTGAATGAGTTTTGCATTTTTTTATGTCTTTTTGAAATGGTCAAAATACGATTAACATTGATTGACATTTATTAAAGAAAAGAAAAGTTTGAAAATCACTTGACAAAAGTCAAGGTTTTATTATGAAAGCGGTTTTGAGGTTTGAAAACAAGATTTTGAAAAAAGAGAGGAAATTTTGAAAATTTAAGAAGGGGTGGAGAAGAAGTGACTATCCTAGTGCATAAAATAAAAGCTAAGGTAAGAAAGATCTAACCACATGGAGGCACTCTTCAAAGAATAATAAGAAAAGAATTCCATCCTCTTGAGTCAATAAGCAAGACAAATAAAGGCTAGAATACCAAACTCCATAATGATCCAAAGTACAAGGGAGAGATCCTAATTCTAAGTCCATAAGTCCATAATCAAGAGTAGAGATCCTCCAATGTAAGGGATAGTGGCCATAGTCCAACATTAAGAGCACAAGTCTTTTAGTGGTTTGATCCTTTATTAATGTTTTGAGTCCAAATGGACAAAAGAAAAACAAAAGCACAAGATAATATGGTCCAAGTAGACAAAAGAAAAATGACATAAACATGATATGATATAATGATATAAAGCATAAAAAATAAAATAAAGAGAGATAGGGAGCAAGAAGGAAACATAAAAAATATAGTAATATAGTAGTATATACATAATAGTAGCACAAAGGTACAAGTGCCAAGAATCCTCATAAAGGCAACACCAAATATTCTGTCTCGCGTCTTGAACTATATGGTTGAACAATGTGCTTATGTCAAGGTTAATGAAGACTTGTCAGAAGATTGATAGAATTAAAGCCTCTACGCAACAAGTTTCAAAGATTATGAACCTAATACAAAAGAACAACCATGCTGGGGCAGGCGATCATAAGTTCGGGCCACAAAAGTTTAAGTTCCGATTCGGATGAGGAGGGATAAATGTAGCGCTATGTTAAGCAATCGCCAAGTGATTTATAAAGAAGTCACCCTACTCGAGGCTGGTCAATAGTTATTTTTGTGCTAATGCATGCTAGATGAACGATATGTAAATTGTCATCCGAAAGCAATACCGCACGAAAAGAAAATAGGTAGTGATCTAGTCTTGATCAAGAATTCAACAAAGAAATTCTAAGATCCATAAGACTGTTAGAGCAAGAGTTATCTCTACAAGTCAATCTATGTTTTGATGATAATAATAAGTATTTGTGAAAGAACTATTTTATGTTCTAACGTATATTGTGTGCAGATCGTAATCATATAAGATATCAGATCCAACAAGCACCAGCCAGATATGCGTAATTGATAATATGCGAAGTTACTATGTGTGATACAGGTCGCAAGAAGCAAGAACGCTTCTGTATCTGATCATGGTCAGTCATATCCAAGGATGCTGATATTGCTGTTGCAATGCTCTTGTGGATGCTCTCTGAAAGTGGTCGAGATTCTGAAGATTGTGAAGCATCTGAAGAAGAGAACCGAAGTGCTGAAGACTCTCATAACTTGAAGTTCTGATGGCGGAAGGCTCTGAAGACCAAGTGCAGAAAGACTCTAAAGACTTATGTGTTCTGAAGATTACGGTTCCAAAGGTCAAGTGCTGAAGACTCTGAAGACGGATTCCTAATGGACAAGTTCTGAAGTTTCGGAAGACTTGAAGAAGTAAAGGATAATGTTCTTAAAGACAAGTGTTGAAGTTCTGAAGACTGATTCCTAATGGACTTCTTTAATTGACGGAATACTTGACGTATTAGATATCCTGTTAAAGAAGGCTCTAATCATGCTTCATTAATTTACCATCAGAAGCCTCTGAAGTTTGGAAGTCAAATGTTACCGTTGTGAACAACTGTACACAATGCTCAAGAAGATATATCATGTCACTTCTCCCACAGCAAAAAGGAGATGTGTCAGTACAACTAATTATTACACAACGTCTCTTTTCCAACAACCAACAGTATTTCAAACGGCTATATTTCTACTGGGCTATTTATAGGAAAGAGCTCTTGCTTCTGAGGTGTCGATTTTGGTAGATCATCAATTGAATGTATTATTTACCGAATAGACCAAGTCATTGTGTGAAGATAGCAACAACAATGAGTTCTCGTTGTAACACTTAAATATCAAAAGCTATCACCATTTACACATGGCCATTGCTGTTGAAGCTCAAAGATCACCATTCAACACAACAACAATGAATTGGTACAGAAGCTGTTGATGAAGAAGACAACATTGCAAATCAGTCAAGTCATCAACCACCTTCTCGTCAGCACTACATTGAAGATCTGAAGCAAGGAGTTGTTGCTCAAAGCTTGCTCACCTAAGAAGACGAAGAAGAAGAAGATATACAAGATGTCAATAACTGTCAAATTTAAATACATCTTTGTAGTTTCTTAGGATAGCAAGGAGCTGCTGCTCAAATCTTGCTTGAACACTTATGTGTTCTTTTGTACTTAAACTTAGGAGTAATCTGCTTGTTAAGAAGCATCTTTGTAATCACCTGTAAAACTAATTCTTGGTGAATTAGGATTACTTGAGTGGTCAGTGTGACCGGAGACTCGAGAAGACAATGGCGAGATGTCATTGTAGGAAAAGCCTGAAATAGGGTCAGTAGCGTTATATTCATTGCGATGAATCCCTGAACGTCTAGCTATGAAAGCCTAGCAGTAGATATTGCGAGATTGGAACCTGCAGGTCAATGTTCGTTATATTCATTAAGTTAAATCCCTGAACGGTTCATTGCATGTTAGTCACAGTACGGCTGTGCAAGTTGTTAGTCACCGGCTGTTGCCCGTGCATATGTAATCAAGATTGATTCTAGTGGATTAAGACCTTGTGTTCAAGGAGAAATCACCTGAGGAGGATGGACTGGATTAGCCTTTGTGGTGAACCAGGATATATCACGTGTTCTTTACTCTTATGCTTAATGTCTTTGTTTATGTTTCTATATTGAGTATCAGAACCTTACATAAGCAAGTCAGAACCTTGCAACTCTGATAAGCTTCCGCTCTGCAAGTTCTGAATGATGCACACAGTATTCAGACTCTTGTTGGTTCTTATGCTTCATGCAAGGCAAGTCTAAATGTTACTTTGCAAGTCAGAGTCTCTCAACAAACTCTGATGTTATCTCAGCGTCTTAATGATAAGATGCGAAAAGTTGTTAAAGAGTAAATACACAATTCAAACCCCCCATTTCTTGTGTCTTTCTCGCACCTTCAATTGGTATCAGAGCTCCGATTCTGTTATTGATGGATATTAAAAACTTAACAGTGTCAGAAAAAGATCCAGATGCGATGCGTAGAAATACTCTGGATGAGATTGAAATTCACTTACAATTTCTATAATAGTTTAGAAGATAACTGTGTACAAAATTGTAATCAATCTGAGTACTTGAGCAAATCACTGATTCTTGAAGTTTTGCAGTTGTCAAACAACTAAATCTTCCTCACTTAAGTTTTAATGAAGATTGAAGTATCAGCTGATAAGATAGATTCATCAGATAAGAAGTAGTATCTGTTGAATGCTTATCTTGGAAGATACGTGTGGATGAACCACGTATTTGCTCAAAGTTGAATCATCAGAAAATAAGAAGTCTTGTTTGCTGAAGATTAATTCTTTATAAGTTTTTGAGATGTTTTCAAGAAACCGATTATGTCCACCCTTGACTTTCTCGTTTAAAGTTCATTCAGAACTTCTTCATGTAAAGTAGAAAGATTGTTGTTCTATGATTTTGAACTTCAGAGAGAAGTCTGTTGAAGTCAGAAAATCTGAAGAATTCAAACTCTTAGAAATGATTCAACATCTGAATCTTGAATGATCTAGAGGTTAAAAGATTCATGAAAGAACTAAATATTGTTTTCTTGGTGAGTTATGCAAAAAAAAGTGATAGAATATTCAGGAAGAAGAATTTCAAAGATTCATCAAGCACTTGATCAGAATGAAGAAATCAGCTGACATTCCCTTCAGAAGTAAATATGATGTTTTAAGTTGGGTCAGCATTGTGAGACCAAGGTGTATCATGCAAACTATGTTTAATGTTGTACACATGCTGGATGATAGTCAGCTTTGAATTTGATCTGCATCAGTTTAAAGAAACAATGACAAAAGATGTTGGGGAAATCAATTCTAGAAGCACATAATCTTAAATGGTTGATGATTATAAATTAATGATCTTCTGAAAAACTGAAAGCTTGATGAAAACTTGTAGTTCTGACTACGCAGATTCATAGTCTCTGATTGGTTGTTCTCAGAAGTCAGATGAACAGCTCTGAACAAGAAAATAATGGATCATCTGAAATTCTTATGATCAGCATGTAGGAGATATCTACATTGTTCAACCTCAGAGTTATACATAATTCAGCCAATATCCGGTAGCTCTCTCTAAAGGAAGTTGAAGATGAAAGACGATGATCAGGTGGCTCAAAATTGGAATACACTCAATTGCAGTAGGCAATAAATTTGACGTATTTTCCAAGAAAGGAAGATCAGAGTCAGAGTGAAAAAGCACTTAGATAGTCTGAAATAATCTCTGTATCCTTAAGGAATCTGATGAGTATGTCTGAACAAGAAAAAGGAAAGAATTTTTGTGTAAAATGATTCCAGCTCCCTACCTAGAATCATAGCTCAGAAAATGATCACGCTCTTCAGGAATCAGAATGCAAGAGAATCTTGAAGAATCCGAGAACCCATAGCAGTTCACTCAGAAGTAAGCAGAATCAGAAAGATAATGGTTAAAAGCTCAGAATGGAATGCATTAAGATAAGTCTGTAAAGATCTCAGGTACCATCCTTCCTTCATTTATGACTTAATTAAATTCATGATAACAACCGGAAACACTTAACCAAGTTTTTTTTATGATGTGTTAAGTTTTGTGAGAAGTGATTAGAAATATATTTAGAAAATCTTTTTTCCTTTTCCGTATGTGTCTGCATATGCTTTTTGAAATAGTTAAAGTAAAACAGTCACATATGTAAGATTCTCCTCATTATGTCATTTACTCTGCTTGATCACATCCTATAACCCATAAGTACACTACAACCAGCACTCCTATTCTAGACCTAACTCTCTCTCTCCTAGAGTCCCTCTACCTAACCTAGTTAGTCTAAGAAACTATGATGTTCAATTAAACTAAACGACACTCTTTTGTCCAAATATCTACTTAGGAAAATCTCAGCCATCCAAATTTCCTTGATATGCGCATATTGAGTGGTATCTTTTCAGCTATGAAACAAGGAAACGTGGTACCCTAACCAAAATAGCTCATCACCTAGGCAACAATATCTAACTAGGCATGGTCATGAACTGACAAGATAAGATTACCTTTAAAGAATTGGGAATAGTAAAAATCCTCTTGGTAATATCCTTGGCCTTGCTTTCATTAGTATGAAGTTCTCTTTTGAGATTGCGTCTCTTATGTTTCACTATGAGTCAATATTTTCAATTGCGTCAAACAATACTCAACCACATTTATTACTCATACTTAACTCCTGCCTAAAAATTAATTAAATCTCATGTGTGATCTCTTGGCCTCTCGAAGATTAAAAGACCGTTAGACTTAGTGCCTATAAACTATCTAAAACCTTGGAAATGAAAACCTATCTTTTGATGTCACAAGCATTCATTAACTTACACTATGTTCTGCCTATTTAAGGCATCGTGCTCACTCTCTTACCCATATCTCAAGCCGATATCAGTTGTGGTTTTCTCTCTCTCTCTGTCTCTCTCTCTCTCTCTCTCTCTCTCTCTCTCTCTCTCTATTCTGTGTACCATCTCAAAAGATGTCTAACTCATAAACTTTGGCTGCTAAGGGTAAATACTCAGAATCAAAAGTCCTGAATGAATTCTCGATACACCACAGTTCTCTCAAAGAACTCAGCCTTATAAGAACATCTTCTGAATTACAATGTCAGAATTGGGAAGGTTACCTTGACATGGTACCAAGTATCATTTACACAGATTGTGTTAAAGAGTTCTGGGCAAATGCTGATGCATTTTCAAATATGCATAACCAATACATCATTCAATTAACCATCTCGGGAATCCATGTGTTGATTAATCCATCCATCATTGCTCAAGCAATCAAGTGTGACGAAAGTGGTGACACCCTTGAAGATTACAAGGAAAGAACCATCTTCAATGATCTCATTTGCCAAATTCACAATGGAAATGGTGCCTCCAACTGTGTCTCCACACTTAAACCTTCAGCTAAAGTCTGGCATAGAATAATGGAAACAAACCATCGACCTAGAGAAGTAGGAGAACAAGTGCTAACCCATTCAGATAGACTATTCTTCTTCCTTCTGATCTACAGAAGGAAAATAAACCTTCCACTAACTATGTTCAATCACTTGAAAGAACAAATTCTTTTGTCTAGAGACAAACCCTCTCTTAGCATCCCATATGGAAGAGTCATATCTCGAGTCCTAGAAATTCAAGATGTGATTACCAGGCTAAACCACTTAGGAGCAACCACTGAATGTTCACCCATAGATCTTACAAATCTATCTAGAGGTTCCTAAGAAGAAATAGAATTAGGTTATAAGGTTTCTACCCTGCTATGCTATTTCTTACTCTATGTATTCTTGTTAAGATTATTAAATGAAATATCTTTTTAGAGTCTTAAAAATACAAAAATCTTTTACCATAAGATTCTACTCTAAGAACTGCATGAAAACTTTAATCATATCCAAAATGTTCACACTACTTAAAATGATTAAAATACTTGCTCTTTATTACAATACAAAATGAATCAAAGACTGTCAATGATGCATTAACATCCTTTAAGGATAATGCCATCACAAAAATCCAAAGCTTAGTAGATGCTTCCAGTTCAAGCATAGATCCCTTAGAAATAAGAAATATCTGGACTGGGTTCCATGAATGGATCTCAAAGGAAATTGTGAAGAGCAAGAGGCTGGCAATTACTTAAGCAGAAGAAAAGCAGCATACCTCAAGAACAAAGGGTTCTGAAAGCTCGTTCTCATCTTCCTCATCATAATTAGGCTCCTCTTAGTCTAATCCTTAGGAACCTATCCCCATTAGGACTGTGTTGAACCTTTTAGGATTAAGCTTAACTCATGCTCTATATTTTAAAAACTATTTTTTGGTTATGCGTCAAAATATTCCATCTAGGTATCCATTAATAAAAATGCTATGACTGATCTCTAAAGATGTTGATCACTAGAATTGTTTCTTATCATATCAATCTTCGTTTGCCTAATGCTTAAATGATAACATCCTTTGAGTCTATTTTTGTTCTCTATCATATTAATCTACATATGCTTAAATGCTCAGATGCTCCAAAACTTTTTTATGATGTCAAAAAGGGGGAGAAATATAATATGATTTTGATTGGAAAGAAAGAAATCTTAAAGGAAAAGAATGCAACTCAAACAAGTAATCAATCATATAAAATGTGTTACTACTAACGTTTGTTGTTTGATGTTTAACCGAGGAACTCTAAACAAGTTCACTAGGCATTCTAAGAACAGGTTAAGAAAGAAGAACTCTGTTATAAGTTCTTATGAACTGTTGGTCATATGATAGAAGTTGTACACTTCATGAACATGTGTTCAGAATCAGATCTACCCAGTACTGTTCAGAAGTTGAGAACTGTCTGAAAGTCAAAGTTTATCTTGATCTCTGTCTCACTTGGTTCAGAAGCTGTAAGCTGTCTAAGAATGTGACAATCAGAATGTAAGAATCAGAAGAAGAAAACTCTGAAAGCAGTCAAGACCAAGTCTACATCTCAAGATGCTTATTCAGAAGAACTGTACAAATCAGAAGTCAAGAACTGTCTGAAGATCCGGATTGAAGAACCAAGAAGAAGTAGTTCTGATGTCTACCAAGAACCAATTAAGAAGAAAATGATTCGGTATCAAACTAAATCAACAAATGGTAATCAGACTCAGTATACATAAAGATTGGTATCAGACTCAGTCTGCAGTAATACCAATCAGAGCTAAGCTGTGAAATGTTTTCTATACCTTCATTGGTATTAATCTCAGCACATTGAGGAAATACCCTTCAAGTGGTATGAAAAGAATTCCTTCAGTTGGAATCAGACACAACATACTCTAGTATAACTCAGTATCAGACTAAGATTAAAACATGTGTACCAGTTTCAGAATCAAGCGTTGATTGATCACATAAATTAACCTTCAATTGGTATCTGATCAAAAATCAAGCTTTGATGAACCGCTGAGTTGTGACAGTAACAAGGTTCTGAGATGAAGACCTGTGTTCAAAGTCTAACTCTGAAAAAGTCATGATCTACATTAGTGATTAAAAACTTATATTTCTGAATTACGATTCTGAAGATCCCAATATCTGACTTATGGAAATTAGGAGGAGACTACCCAGAAGATTCAATTGCAAAATTTATAATCTTCACATAGTCTGAAACTCAGGGGGAGTTTCTCAAAAGACAGTGTCTGCCTCTAATGAATAGCGATGCTATGTTATTAGATAAGAATTATTTTGTTTGTGCTTAAATGAATCTGCTGAAAAGTAGAAATGCTTCAGATGTCTCTGAAGATTATAAGCTCTGATACGACTACAAAAGGAACTGAGTTCTGAAGTTCTGAAGATGGAAGTTTTGATGAACTAGTCCAGATGCTGAAGACTTTTGTCTCCTTAAAGACAAGATAGAGAAGTAGTCTTTTTCTATTCTTAGTTCTGGCAACTCAAGTTGTTATTCTGTATATCTTTGGATCATATAAGATTCTAGATGATCACAGATAAAACTTTGAGGATAACACATTCAGGGGGAGTTGTTGTTCCAGACTCTGAATATGTTTGTTTGGTGATTACCTTGTATAAAATGTTCAATCAAAATACTTAGTTTTGTCATCATAAAAAAGGGGAGATTGTGAGAGCAAGTCAATCTATGTTTTGATGATAACAATAAGTATTTGTGAAAGAACTATTTTATGTTCTAACGTGTGTTGTGTGCAGATCATAATCATAGAAGATATCAGATCCAACAAGCACCAGCCAGATGTGCATAATTGATAATATGCGAAGTTACTATGTGTGACACAAGTCGCAAGAAGCAAGAATGCTTCTATATCTGATCGTGATCAGTCAGATCCAAGGATACTGATATTACTGTTGCAATGCTCTTGTGGATGCTCTCTGAAAGTGGTCGAGATTTAGAAGATTGCGAAGCTTCTGAAGAAGAGAACTGAAGTGCTGAGGACTCTCATGACTTGAAGTTATGAAGGCGAAAGGCTCTGAAGACCAAGTACAGAAAGACTCTGAAGACTTATGTGTTCAGAAGATTATGGTTCCAAAGGTCAAGTGCTGAAGACTCTGAAGACAGATTCCTAATGGACAAGTTCTGAAGTTTCGGAAGACTTGAAGAAGTAAAGGATAATGTTCTTAAAGACAAGTGCTGAAGTTCTAAAGACTGATTCCTAATGAACTTCTTCAATTGACGGAAGACTTGACGTATCAGATATCCTGTTAAAGAAGGCTCTACTCATGCTTCATTAATTTACCATCAGAAGCCTCTGAAGTTTGGAAGTCAAATGTTACCGTTGTGAACAACTGTACACGGTGCTCAAGAAGATATATCCCGTCACTTCTCCCACAACAAAAAGGAGATGTGCCAGTACAGCTAATTATTACATAACATCTCTTTTCCAACAGCCAACAGTATTTCAAACGACTATATTTCTACTGGGCTATTTAAAGGAAAGAGCTCTCGCTTCTGAGGTGTCGATTTTGGTAGATCATCAATTGAATGTATTATTTACCGAATAGACCAAGTCATTTTGTGAAGATAACAACAACGATGAGTTCTCGTTGTAATACTTAAATATCAAAACCTATCACCATTTAAACATGGCCATTGTTGTTGAAGCTCAAAGATCATCATTCAACATAACAACAATGAATTGGTACAGAAGCTGTTGATGAAGAAGACAACATTGCAAATCAGTCAAGTCATCAACCACCTTCTCGTCAGCGCTACATTGAAGATCTGAAGCAAGGAGTTATTGCTCAAAGCTTGCTCACCCAAGAAGACGAAGAAGAAGAAGATATACAAGATGTCAACAACTGTCAAATTCAAATACATCTTTGTAGTTTCTTAGGATAGCAAGGAGCTGCTGCTCAAATCTTGCTTGAACACTTATGTGTTCTTTTGTACTTAAACTTAGGAGTAATCTGCTTGTTAAGAAGCATCTTTGTAATCTCCTGTAAAACTAATTCTTGGTGAATTAGGATTCCTTGAGTGGTCAGTGTGACCGGAGACTCGAGAAGACAATGGCGAGATGTCATTGTGGGAAAACCCTGAAATAGGGTCAGTAGCGTTATATTCATTGCGATGAATCCCTGAACGTCTAGCTGTGAAAGCCTAGCAATAGATCTTGCGAGATTGGAACCTGCAGGTCAATGTTCGTTATATTCATTAAGTTGAATCCCTGAATGGTTCATTGCATGTTAGTCACAGTGCGGTTGTGCAAGTTATTAGTCACCGGCTGTTGCCCGTGCATCTGTAATCGATATTGATTATAGTGGATTAAGACCTTGTGTTCAAGGCAAAATCACCTGAGGAGGGTGGACTGGATTAGCCTTTGTGGTGAACCAGGATATATCATGTGTTCTTTACTTTTATGCTTAATGTCTTTGTTTATGATTCTATATTGAGTATCAGAACCTTACATAAGTAAGTCAGAACCTTGCAACTCTGATAAGCTTCCGCTCTGCAAGTTCTGAATGATGCACACAGCGTTCAGACTTGTTAGTTCTTGGATTGGCTAGAATTTTGGTAAAACAAAGTTGTTTGTTCAATGTTGATGTCATATGGCTGATGTCTTAACATTGAGTCTTAACATTGGACAATGTTAAGTGTTTAAGTTGTTGAAGTTTTGAAGTCTAATGTCACATGCGATGTCATGACATCAGATATGCAGATCAGTAAAACATCAGGTTTGAGATGTTTTTAGGGTTAAGCGTATTAGCTGGATATTGGGAGAGCTGTTAGAGTTATTGGATGCGAATATCTTGGAGGAGATATTTTCTGTTGCAAACAGATTTGATGCAGATTTGTAGGAGTGTTTAAAGGCTGAAGATTTAAGAAGATTTTGAGAGAAAATCTATTTTGAAGATTCAGTTTTAAATAACAAATCAAGTCAGATATTGTAGCAGGTCCAAGCCCAGATCAAATAGCTATATAAAGCGCATTTATCCTAAAGGAAAAGTAACGAAGAAAGAGAGCTAAAGACTGAGAGTCATTTGTGTCTTCGTGTATTTTTTATAAGCCATTCTAGGTTGAATTGGTGTTACTTGATTGAGTTGTAAAGTGTCCTCTATTAGAGCTGTGAAGCAAGAGAGTGTTGTTACTTGATCAAAGATTGTAAGCAGGATCAAGGTGTTTCTCAAAGTGTGATCTTTGAGGTGTTTTAGGAAGTGAGTAGTGTTCTCATACCTAAGTGGTCTCTTAGGTAGAAAGTTCATTAGGTAGAGATTAAGTTTAGGAGATGTCAACTGGGTTGTTGAGTCTGTAAATTAATTCTACTAATAGTGAAATTCCTTCCTGGCTTGGTAGCCCCCAGAGTAAGTTGTTTAACTGAACTGGGTGAACAATTCTTTGTGTACTCTTATGTTGTTTTATATTGTCCATTGCAGAGTGTGTTGTTATGACATCACACGTACCATCGCATATCTGGTACCAGAATTTCAATTAGTATCAGAGCAGGCATCCTGCTCTGCATCTGGGTGAGATCTAGGGCTGATACTTTCTGGTAAGATGGACAAGGAAGTTGGTGGATTTGTGAATAGACCCCCTATTTTGGATGGCTCTAATTATGATTATTGGAAGCCAAGGATGATTGCCTTTTTGAAATCCTTGGACAGCAGGGCTTGGAAGGCTATCATAAAAGAATGGAAAGCACCTGTTGTTGTTGAGAAAGATGATACTGGGAAAGAAAAAGAAGGCAGCTTAAAACTGAAACCTGAAGAAGAATGGGCCAAGGAAGAAGATGAGCTTGCCCTTGGTAATTCTAAAGCTCTAAATGCTATTTTCAATGGAGTTGATAAGAACATCTTCAGGTTGATCAACACCTGTGAAGTTGCTAAGGAAGCTTGGGACATCTTAAAGGCTACTCATGAAGGAACCTCAAAGGTTAAGAAGTCAAGACTTCAACTTCTGACATCAAAGTTTGAAAGTCTAAAGATGAAGGAAGATGAAACTATTCATGATTTTCACATGATTATTCTTGAGCTGTCTAATGCCTCTAGTGCTCTTGGAGAAAAGATGACTGAAGAAAAGCTGGTGAGGAAAATCCTTAGGTCCCTTCCCAAGAGATATAAGATAAAGGTGACTGCAATTGAAGAAGCTCAAGAAATCAGCAAAATGAGAGTTGATGAGCTAATTGGATCTCTTCAAACTTTTGAGTTAGGGTTGAATGAAGAGGAACCTGAAAAGAAGACCAAGAGTATAGCCTTGGTATCTAATACTCAAGAAGAGAAGAAAGGGAATGGTACTGAATCTCAGGAGGAGCTATCTCAAGCTATTGTTATGCTGGGAAGACAGTTCAACAAGGTGTTCAAGAGAATGAATAGAAACTACAAACCTAATGTTAAGAACATCTACTCTGACATCAGCAAGTCAAAAGAAAAGGATGAAGAGAAGACTGCTCAAGACAAAGGGATCCAATGCTTTGAGTGTGAAGGTTATGGGCATGTCAAGAAAGAATGTCCTACATTCCTTAAGAAGCAGAAGAAGGGTATGACTATTTCCTGGTCTGATACTGACAGTGAAAGTGAAGAAGAGTCAGCCAAGCATGTTAGAGCATTGACAGGGACATGTGTGTCTGATGGAGAATCAAGTGATGAGGAACTGCCTTTTGAGGAGTTAGCAGCCTCCTATCAAGAGTTATGTCTGAGGAGTGCGGAGGTTTGTCAAGAAAGTGAGAAACAAAAGAAACAAATTATTCAGCTTGAGACTGTTAAAGCTGATCTTGAAAATGAAGTCTTGTTGGTTAAATCTCAACTTGATCAAATGACAAAATCTGTTAGAATGTTGAACAGTGGATCTGATACTCGTGATAAGATCCTTCAGGCAGAAAAGGTAGCAGGAGACAAATCTGGCTTAGGATTTGTTGAGGAGAAGGTTTCTGCTGAAGCTAGTACTTTAGGAACCAAAAAGGACATGTCTCAACATAAAAAAAAGAAACGTAATCCTAAACCCAAGTAGGTTGCTCACCAACAGCCTCAAAATGTTGGGAAAAGGTATGCTCATGGTCCTCATCAAAAGAAGGTTCATACTTCTGGAGCTAGGCAGTATATGCCTCCTCAATACCATAGGAGCATGCAGACTTCTAGGTTTAACATGTTCCATCAGATGTCTCAACATCAGGGGAATATGTATGGCTTTGGATATAATAATGTTGTGCCTCATTTTTATGGTAGAAGGAAGCCACATCATCATAGAAGACAGACTAAGAGACAGAATCCTCACTACAGAAGACAGGCAAACTATGGAAGAAGACAACACCAGTACTATGGATGGCAGCCACAGTAGTTTCATCATCAAGGTGGCAGAAAGTTTAACAACTTCAGAGAAGAGAGAGTAAGGTGCTTCTATTATGGAAGATTTGGTCATATGCAGTTTTCTTGCTTTAAACTGCATGGATATCCCAAATCTGTCCCTCAACCTAGACAGAAGGAGAACATGACTAAGGTTGTTAAACAATGGGTTCCTAAAGCTGAGGTTACATGTCTATTGGCTCACACATCAGATAGACATTCTGCTAAGGATGGATGGTACTTTGACAGTGGATGTTCAAAGCATATGACTGGGTCCAAAAATCATTTGGTGGAGATCAATTCTTGCTCCTCAAATGATGTTACTTTTGGTAATGGAGAGAAAGGGGAGGCAAAAGGAGTTGGAAAATTGAAGTGTCATGATGGACCTGATCTTGACAATGTGCTTCTTGTCAAAGGTTTGAGTGCTAATTTGATTAGCATAAGTCAGCTTTGTGATGAAGGATACAAAGTCAGCTACACTAAAGATGAGTGTTTGGTGACTAATGAGAAGAATGAGGTTGTTATGAAAGGAGTCAGATCCAGAGATAATTGTTATCAATGGGTACCTCAAGAGGTCAACTCATCTAATGATGTTAAGGTTGATGTTGTGACATCAGACTGTAACATTAAGTGTGAAAGTCTGAGCATGTTGAAAGGTCAATTAGGGTTAATAACTTATGGTGTGAATTCTTTTTAAAATTTAAAAGGAAAGTTATTTTGGAGGGAGAAACTCATTGATTGGCTTTTAAGTGATACTCAGAATCAGGCTCCATGCTTTAGGCAATCATTTCCTATTATAGCCATCTCACGCTTCATCAAACTTCATATCCCTAAACTGTTCATCTCCTCCTCCTTCAACAGAAATTGCCATTCATCTCTGAATCTAAAGTGCTTCACAGGAACAATGTCAAAACATATATCATCTCCATCTAAGAAATCTGCTTCACAAAGTTCATCACGCAAAAAAGCTAGGGTTTTTACAGAGGAGGGCTCTGCAGAAGAAACTCTGAATATAGCACCCATCTCCATGATGCTTCTTGAATCAGGTAAGCCAAGACCTCCTAAACTTCAACCAAAAAGGGCTGCAACTAAATTTAATGATAATGAAACTAAGAGGCTAGTCACTAGTGTACTTTTTAGCGATAAATCTGCATCTAGGTCATCTACCTCTCAAAATCTTGAAGAGAGGTTTGATGTTGATAAGAGCATTAATTAAATTGCAACGAAAATACTGGATAAGGGTTTAGCTGTGAAAGGGATTCTGTACCCTTGAGACAAATGCCTGCTGAAAAGGAGGACATGCAAAGTGCTGATACAAATCTTCACAGACTGGCTATGTCTATCATTGAAGATGCTGAAGTAGGTGTTGAAGAAGAAGCTGATGTTGAAACAAATGTCAGAACATCGCCTGATAGGGATGTTGAAACTAGCCCTGGTGGAAAGAAGAATGAAGATGTGGTAAATGTTGTTGACCTGTCTGATGATGAAGTGATTGGAAATGATGTACCTAGTCTTGCCAAAAGACTTAAAACTAGAAAAGGAAAGAATGTGGAATCTTCTCCTAAGAAGTCAGCTGAAGGAAAGAAGAAAAAGACTTATGGTGTTGGTCCAACAAAAACATGGAGTAAAGTTGCTGTGAATCCCAGAAAGAGGAAGCTGTTGGAAGAATCTGAATCAGAGTATGATGTTGAGGATGATGTTCAAGACATCACTCCTGTGAGAAAGTCAATCTTGAAGAGAATTGTTGACAAGATACCTGATGTTCTTGTTGACAACATTTCATTCCATTATGCAAGCAGTGCTTCCATGTGGAAATTTGTTTGTCAAAGAAGACTTGCTCTTGAAAGAGATATTGGCAAAGAGGCTATGGAAATTAAAGATGTCATAGAGGTGATAAAGGTTGCTGGATTGATGAAGACTGTTTGTGGGTTCTCCAAGTGTTATGACAGTCTGGTTAAGGAATTTATGGTTAACATTCCTGTGAATATTTCTGACAAAAGAAGTGTGGATTTCATGAAAGTGTTTGTTAGAGGCAAATGTATTGAGTTCTCTCCTGAGGTTATCAACAATTACCTAGGAAGAAAAGAAGAAGAGTTTACAGAGTTAGAAGTTACTAATAATGATGTCTGCAAGGAGATAACTGCTGGTCAAGTAAAGGTGTGGCCCTTGAAAGGAAAATTGACAACTAGCAAACTTAGTGTTAAGTATGCTATCTTGCACAGAATTGGAGCTGCAAATTGGGTGCCTACTAATCATAAAACCACAACAGCTGTGGGATTAGGAAGGTTCATTTATGCTGTTGGCACTAAGAAGAAATTTGACTATGGATCATATATTTTTGAACAGACTGTGAAACATGCCACCACTAATGCTATCAAAATGCCTATAGCATTTCCATCTCTCATTTTTGGAGTAATTCTGAAACAACATCCTGGCATATTGACAAGTTCAGACACAGCCTGCAAGAGGGAGTCTACATTATCTCTGCATCCAAAATTGTTTGTTGGGAGTCATGTTCCAGACATTGTCTCAACATCAGATGCTGGTGTCAAGAAGAAAAGTACCAAAGCTAATTTGCTTGCAGAATTGAAGGCTACTTGCAAGGATCTAGATATTGTGATCAGTACCAGCATGATAGAAAGAAGGAAATTGAGAAGCTGATCCAGCCCTTGGAACAGGATGATAATGATGATGTTCATGTCAATGCTGAAGGTGTCAATTCTGAGGAATATGATGAGGATGATGAAGATGGGCCTAGCTCTGATGAAGATTAAGTTTCTTTTGTTGTTTCTGCTAGACAGTAGTTTTTTTTGCTTTTGTTGTTTTGCACTTGATGTGTTTGGCTTGTAACCTGAATATTATGTTTTAAGCACTTTTTATGTTTTTGTTATATGATTTGTCTTATCTTAAATGCTGACTTTAGACTGACAATGAGAGCTAGCTTAGGACTAACTGGTAGTTAGTAGGTGTTTGTCTAATTATGGCTAAAAAGGGGGAGAGTTAGTTAAGCCAAGGTGTGTAAGCCAAGGTGTGGTTGTGAATCTTGTTTCTGATGTGGTGCAGAAGTTGAGGGGGGGAGTGTTTGTGCAGCTGTATGCTGGTTCTGGTTTTGAGGGGGAGCTTGACCCTTTGCTGAGCTGATGGAGTATGTGCAGCATTTTGAAGTAGGAGCTGTTTTGAAGGAGTGCTGCTAGGAGTTTTTAACATTTTTCAATTTTTATCCGCTGCTGAAGTCTCTGATGTTGCAGAGATTGTTTTAGCCAAAATTAGCCAAAGGGGGAGATTGTTAGTTCTTGGATTGGCTAGAATTTTGGTAAAACAAAGTTGTTTGTTCAATGTTGATGTCATATGGCTGATGTCTTAACATTGAGTCTTAACATTGGATAATGTTAAGTGTTTAAGTTGTTGAAGTTTTGAAGTCTGATGTCATATGCAATGTCATGACATCAGATATGCAGATCAGTAAAACATCAGGTTTGAGATGTTTTTAGGGTTAAGTGTATTAGCTGGATTTTGGGAGAGCTGTTAGAGTTATTGGATGCGAATATCTTGGAGGAGATATTTTATGTTGCAAACAGATTTGATGCAGATTTGTAGGAGTGTTTAAAGGCTAAGATTTAAGAAGATTTTGAGAGAAAATCTGTTTTGAAGATTCAGTTTTAAATAACAAATCAGGTCAGATATTGTAGCAGGTCCAAGCCCAGATCAAATAGCTATATAAAGCGCATCTATCCTGAAGGAAAAGTAACGAAGAAAGAGAGCTAAAGACTGAGATTTGTTTGTGTCTTCGTGTATGTTTTGTAAGCCATTCTAGGTTGAATTGGTGTTACTTGATTGAGTTGTAAAGTGTCCTCTATTAGAGCTGTGAAGCAAGAGAGTGTTGTTACTTGATCAAAGCTTGTAAGCAGGATCAAGGTGTTTCTCAAAGTGTGATCTTTGAGGTGTTTTAGGAAGTGAGTAGTGTTCTCATACCTAAGTGGTCTCTTAGGTAGAAAGTTCATTAGGTAGAGATTAAGTTTAGGAGATGTCAACTGGGTTGTTGAGTCTGTAAATTAATTCTACTAATAGTGAAATTACTTCTTGGCTTGGTAGCCCCCAGAGTAAGTTGTTTAACTGAACTGGGTGAACAATTCTTTGTGTACTCTTCTGTTGTTTTACATTGTCCATTGCAGAGTGTGTTGTTGTGACATCACACGTAACATCACAGATCTGGTACCAGAATTTCAAGACTCTTGTTGGTTCTTATGCTTCATGCAAGGCAAGTCTGAATGTTACTTCGCAAGTCAGAGTCTCTCAACAAACTCTGATGTTATCTCAGTGTCTTAATGATAAGAAGCAAAAAGTTGTTAAAGAGTAAATACACAATTCAAACCCCCCTTTCTTGTGTCTTTCTCGCACCTTCAAAGACTTTCATCGATCAAAATAAAAAAGGAAATAGATGAAGACAAAGCCAAATTGAATTACACTTTCAAGATCCTTTCATCTTCAAGTTTAATCACCTTTAATTGATAGATTTAAGTGTGAAAACATATCACTAATTTAAAGCACCTCAAATGAGTTCAACAATTCATTTAAAGATAGATTTGAACTAATGGATGTTTAATTACTTTAACCATATCCAAAGTCCATTGAAATTGAAGAGAAATTAATCTCAACAATGCATTTCAAGGCTAAAACAAGAAGAAAGGGGAAGAAAAAGGAAGAAAAGCCAAAACAGTCCCAAAAAATAAGTGAAAAACGGCATTCTGACTCAGAGTAACCTGTTACTCTATATAGGTTAAACGGTTACTCGGCGCGCAGAGTGAAAAAATAGTGCAAAATTCAGCATGATCATCTTTCAAAACTTTCTTCAAACACCTTATGATCATGGAATTGAAATTGCACGGAATTTTAAGTAAAACAACAGTGAAAACAAGCAATTAAACACAATTACAAGATCTAAAGGATCAAGTAACAAGGATCTCCATAGATCTACATTATGGAAGATGAAGATGAAGCTTCAATAATGGTGAGAGATGAATTACCACTTCAAATCTAAAAATTACTTCAAATTGCTTCAAGATCCAAACACCAAAGCCTTGATCTATAAGAATTGATGAGGAAAACAAGCTTGGATGAAGGTTTAGCTCAAAGTTGAACAAGATTCAATGTGAATTCTTGTTAACTTTCAAAAGAAGAAAAGTGAGCTTTGAGTGAATTTTGTGGTTGGGAAGAAAATTTGCAAGAGGTTTGTTGGCTCTCAAAAGCCTGTGAAATGAATGAAATGAGGCCTCTATTTATAGGATTTAGGCTTGGAAAATTTGGTGGTTTGGAATATGGTTTGGAAATAAAAATTAGGCTTGGAATTTGAATTTGGAGGGAAAGTATCAAAAGAGTGGTGATTAATGGAGGTACATGGTGGGAATTAATTATGATGATATAGGGGAATTAAAAATGAGATAGTCTAGAATACTCCACATGTGATCAAAATGATGAAAATTAGTGCCAATTGATGTAGAATTTAAATTTGCTGCCATTTTTCAAATTTTCACGAGGGTAACCGATTACTCTGATTGAGGTAACCGGATACTCATTGTAAATTTTGAAAAAATGCCCTTTTTGAGTGCACGGCTGTGGTTCGGCTCGATTCTTTTGCTTGTCAAAGAAGGCATGGAAATAAACACATGAACCTTGGAGTCTCTTGATTAATAATCAATTAAATCTTGGAAACTCTTTCAGATGATTTTTGAATTACTTGCAGATCAATTTTGAATTTGTTCAGATGAAATTCATTCGAGCTGAGGGACTGATTTTGATATCCTTGATCCAAATTCTTCCTGAAAAAGTTAGTAGAGGAAAAACAAACATATTTTTGGATTTTAATTAATGGTTAGTAAACATAAACAAATACAAACATCAAACAAACAAGAGAATAGGGGTGCTTGGCGATCTCACTCAAGAATAAACCTTCAGAGGAGGGCAAAAGAACCAAAGTTTGTGATCTTATTTGTGGTATGAGATACAAAAGACATGTGGGATCTTAGGGGTAAAAACTAGGGTATTACAGATACCAACAGATTCGTAGATATGCTGAGCTGGTGGATAAAAGTAGGATCTATGATGAGGATAGCAGAGCTCGATCGGCTCACTACAAACATCTTAGTGAGAAGAAAGAGAAATGACAGTTTCGAGGAAAACCTTATGTAACTCCGGCAGACAAAGGGAAGCAGAAGGCTTCAGATGGGAAGAAAACAAGTGGGGGAGTAGCTCCCGCTTCTATTAAGTGTTACATGTGTGGCGAGCAAGGTCACCATGCTGAAGGTTGCAACAATAGTGTGTTGAGGTGTCACAGATGTGGTAAGAGAGGCCATAGAGCTACCGATTGCAAGGATGAAGGTCTGAATTATTTCAACTGTGGTGAACAGGGTCACATCAGTACCCACTGTCAGATGCCGAAAAAGACTGCTACTGCTGCTCAGACTAATGGCAGAGTGTTTTCTTTGAGTGGTTTAGAAGCCCTCAATAAGGATAACTTGATTCGAGGTACTTGTTTTATTAACAATACGGAGTTGGTTGCTATTATTGATACTGGTGCTACTCATTCATTTATTTCGCTTCAATGTGCTACTAGGTTGGGTTTGAAATTGTCTAATATGAATGGTAGTATGGTGATAGAAACTCCTGCAAATGGTTCTGTTACTACTACTTTCGTGTGTTCGAGCTGTCCTTTAACTATTTTTGGGAAGAGTTTCGTGATGGATTTGGTGTGTTTACCCTTGCACCAAATTGATGTCATCCTTGGAATGAATTGGTTAGAACTCAACTATGTTCATATCAACTGTTATAATAAGACTATGAGATTTCCTGAGTTTGGTGATAATGGAGAACTGATGTTTTTGTCTGCTAAGTAAGTGAATGAACTTCTGGAAGACGAAGCCTCGATGTTTGCACTATTTGCATCGTTGCAAGTTGGTCGTGAAACTGCGAGTGTCGAATTACCTTTTGTCTGTGAATTTCCAGATGACATAAGTGATTTGCCTCCAGAGCGTGAAGTAGAGTTTGCAGTGGACTAGATACCAGGTACGAGTCCGGTGTCAATGGATCCTTACTAGATGCCAGCTTCTGAGTTACGTGAATTAAAGAAACAATTGGAAGAATTACTTGAGAAGAAGTTTGTTCGACCGAGTGTTTCTTCATGGGGTGCTCCTGTGTTGTTAGTTAAGAAGAAAGACGGTAGTATGAGGTTGTGTGTTGACTACAGGCAATTGAATAAAGTGACTATCAAGAATAAGTATCCACTTCCGAGAATCGACGATTTGATGGATTAACTAGTGGGTGATTGTGTGTTTAGCAAGATTGATTTGAGGTATGGTTACCATCAGAGTCGTGTTAAGCTAGATGATATTCCAAAGACAGCTTTCAGGATGAGGTATGGTCACTATGAATACACTGTGATGTCGTTTGGTGTATCCAATGCACCAGGTGTGTTCATGGAGTATATGAATCGGATTTTTCATGAGTATTTGGATAAGTTTGTTGTGGTTTTCATTGATGATATTCTAATATACTCGAAATCTGAAGAAGCACATGCTGACCATTTGCATACGGTGTTGTGAGTGTTGAGAGAGAAGAAGTTATATGCAAAACTGTCGAAATGCAAGTTTTGGTTGGAGGAAGTGAGTTTCCTTGGCCATGTGATATCAAGTGGTGGAATTGTTGTGGATCCTTCTAAGATTGATGTTGTGTTACAGTGGGAGACTCTGAAGTCTGCTACAAAAATACGAAGTTTTCTTGGGCTGGCAAGTTATTATCACAATGTTTATCGAAGGTTTTTCTAAGGTGGCATTACCACTGACTCAATTGACTCAGAAGGGTCAAGCTTATGTGTGGGATGTTGCATGTCAAGAGAGTTTTGTGGAATTGAAGAAGAAGTTGACGACCTCTCCGGTATTGATCTTGCCTAATTCGGGTGAGTCTTTTGTGCTATATTGTCATGCGTCAAAGATGGGTCTTGGTGGAGTGTTGATGTAGAATGGTCAGGTTGTTGCATATGCTTCTAGACAATTGAGGGTTCATGAGAGGAATTACCCTACACATGATTTAGAATTAGCAGTTGTGGTGTTCGTGTTAAAAATTTGGAGATATTATCTTTTTTGCTCTAAATTTGAAGTGTTCAGTGATCATAAAAGTTTAAAGTACTTATTAGATCAGAAGGAGTTTAATATGAGGCAGAGAAGGTGGCTAGAGTTGATGAAGGATTATGGTTTTGATTTGAGTTACCATCCTGGTAAAGCAAATGTGGTGGCCAATGCATTGAGTGGGAAGTCATTGCATATGTCGATGCTTATGGTAAGAGAACTAGAATTGATCAAGCAGTTTAGAGACGTGAGTTTGGTATGTGAGAGGACTCCTGACAATGTGAAGTTAGGAATGTTGAAACTGATGAGTGGTATTCTGGAGAAAATCAGAGTGGACCAGAAATCTGATTTGAGATTGGTGGATCAATTGGCCTTGATTAACCAAGGTAACGAAGGTGAATTCCGGATTGATGAGAATGGCGTAATGAGGTTCAGAGATAGAGTGTGTGTTCCGGATGTTCCAGAAATTAAGAAGAGTATTCTTGAGGAAGGACACCAAAGTAGGATGAGTATTCATCCCAGTGCTACGAAGATGTATCAAGATTTACAGAAGTTATTTTGGTGGCCAAGTATGAAGAGGGATATTGCTGAATTTATTTATGCTTGTTTGACTTGTCAGAAGTGAAAGATTGAACATCAGAAGCCTTTGGGTATGATGCAACCGTTGATTATTCTGGAATGGAAATGGGATAGCATTTCCATGGATTTTGTGTCGGGGTTGCCAATGATTGCGAAGGGGAATGATTCGATTTGGGTGATTGTGGATAGATTAACTAAATCGACTCATTTCTTGCCGATGAAGATTAATTATTCTATGTAGAAGTTAGCCGAGTTGTACATTGAGGAAATTGTGAAGTTGCATGGGATACCTTTGAGTATTGTGTCAGATAGAGACCTGAGATTTACGTCGAGATTTTGGAAAAGTTTGCAAGATGCTTTGGGTACTATGTTAAGGATGAGTTCTGCATATCATCCGCAGACGGACGGTCAGACAGAGAGGACTATCCAGTCTTTGGAATATTTGCTGAGGGCTTGTGTGGTAGACCAAGGAGGATCTTGGGATAGCCACTTGTCGTTGATTGAGTTCAGATACAACAATAATTTTCATGCTAGTTTTGGGATGGCACCGTATTAAGCGTTGTATGGAAGGAGGTGTAGAACTTCATTGTGTTGGTATGAGTCGGGCGAGAGTGTTGTACTCGGACCTGAGATTGGGCAGGAGACGATCGAGAAGATTAAGATGATCCAAGAGAGGATGAAAACTTCTCAGAGTCTTCAGAAGAGTTATCACGATAAGAGAAGGAAAGAACTTGAATTCTAAGAGGGATATCATGTGTTTTTTGAGTTATGCCGGTAACTGGTGTGGGTCGAGCTTTAAAGTCTAGAAAGCTCACTCCGCGTTTTGTTGGTCAATATCAGATTATGCAGAGAATAAGAGAAGTAGCATATCGAGTTGATTTACCATCGTCGCTTGCAAACCTTCATGATGTGTTTCATGTGTCTCAGTTGAGGAAATACATTCTGGATCCGTCGCATGTGATCCAAATGGATGATGTAGAGGTGAGAGATAACCTGATGGTTGAAGCATTACTTGTACGGATAGATGGACGAGAAATGAAACAACTGCGGGGTAAAGACATAACTTTAGTGAAGGTGTTATGGGGTAGACCAGCTGGTGAGAGTTAGAGTTAGGAGCATGAAGATCAGATGGGGGAGCCGTATCCGTCTCTGTTTCCTTCAGGTAATTTTCGAGGACGAAAATTCTTTAAGTGGGGGAGAGTTGTAACACCCCAAAATAATTATAATATTTAATTAATTAATTTATTATAATTATTCGTGATTTTCAGAGAATTTTGATGAAATATTATGACACATGGTGTTTTTGTATGGTGTGTTATGGGATATTGAGGAGCTAAGGGAATAGTTAGAGTATTTAGAAAATAAGTGATGAATTGGAATTATTTTAGTGTTAATAATAATAGAATAATGTGAATAATATTATTTAGATTATTATTAATATTAAAATAAAAAGGAGTGGAACACTAAGGGCAAGGTGGTCTTTTGTAAGGGGATAAGTGAGGGTAAGATGAGAAAATCATAACAGGGGTCCAAGGGGTAAGAGTAAACAAAAAGTAAAATAGGGAGTGGAGAATATCACTTTGGAACGATCGTGTTTTTGGAGAGCTTTCTGAGGAAAGAAGGAGGAAGAGACTAGGGCTCAGAAAAACTCTGAAGAACTCAAAAGGAAGATCAGAACTGAGAATTCTAAGGTATGGGGATTATCGCTTACCATTATAATTGATATAGAGTAAGATGTTTGTAGGTAGTTGAGGTTTTAGGGAATTTTAGAGGATTTTAGGGAACATGGTGATAATATGACGAATTATGATGAAATTGGTGATTTGGGGATGTGTAAAATGAGAGGAAATGATGTATATGTTGTCTATTATGATGTATTATTATTGTAGTATGATTTCCTTACGATTGATGTGCATTTCGGACTGTATGGAATTGAAATCGTAAGAAATTTAGGGTCTGAAATTATGCAGAAAACGCAACAGCAGGATTGTTGTTTCGCATGATTCGTCGGGAGAGCTTCCCGTGTCGTCGGGCGAAGCAATTTCGCCTCAGCCTCGCCAAGTGAGAGTAGAGGCGAAAGGAGAGTGGGAAAGAGGTGCTACTGGAGTTTGTATGAGGGGGGGTTCACCCCTGCTTCGCTGGGCGAACCCCAGGCGAGCAAACAGCTTCGCCGGACGAGCACCAAGCGAGCAGAAGCAGATGTTTTTTTTTATTTCTTCGTGTTGTCTTGTTTCTTTGTTGACCTGGTGTCGTGGGGCAATTGAAGTGTTGTGTTTTAATGATTATAACATGGTGAAATGTAAAGTATTATGATGAATTGTGACATATGTGATTGATGTTATACTATGATGTTTTGATGAATCCTCATGAATGATGATGCAACCTTGACGATCCTATGATGGTAATTATTATGACGTTTTGCATCATGTATTCATAGCATAATTTAGGACTTCGGTCCAATGACGATGTTAGGACCTCGGTCCAGTGGTGGCTTCAATCCCATTGTGTGGATTGAAGTGTTTATGATGTGCTCTAGTTCCAAGGGGGAATCAATCCCATGGTGTGGATCTTTGGAGGTTGATGGCCCAGTGTCCATCAAATGAGTTGGTACCACACGCATGAGTCTATGTTGTTGCATTTCATACAATGTGGCATTGCATAATTGTGAATAAATGATGTTATTGATGAAGTGATTTTACGTGATGTACGACGACGATGACTTAATGATGACTGTTATGTTTGACGATACTATGACGATGTAAATGAACTGTTGATGTCATTGTACCTGTATACTTTTCTTTATATCTCGTATAATGATTCGTGATTACTCGCCCTGCCTGTTTGAATGTTGCCTCCACGTGGGTAACGTGCAGGTGATCAGGATTAGCTCTCTTGGTGCGTGAATATTTTAGCATTTGGAGTTATTTAGTTTTATTTCCGTTGAATTTAGAAGGTGTCTTGCTCTGATATGTAACATCGGGTCGGGACATCCATGAGTTGAAATTTTATGTTCTAGTTTTATACACATGATGTCACTATGATTTTACTATTTTTGATGTTTTGAATTTAATTACTTAAGATTATAAATTCCGCTGCATAATAGTTTTGATTGAACTTTGTTGATAAAAGAACCCGTGTTACGGAGCAGGATGTTACTTAGATGTTTTATGACGAAATGTGGCACCTTTGTGGTGATTTACTATGATTCATCTATCTTTAATTAGTGAATTTATTCGTGAGTATTGGTGGGGTAGAAGGGTGTTACAGGCATGGTCAGGGATATCAGAGGGGTGCATGAAGAATGGATAGAGCATGTCGATTTGATAACTTTTTGGGAATTGTTGTTAGAGTAATGGTTATTGTTAGTAGAATTGTTATTGTTGATAGAATGAGTTTCGTGTGCATAAGAGTCATCATCAGTGGCCGTGATTGTGCATCGTGTGCATAAGAGTCGTCATATAGGGTTTTATATTTAATTATTTTAAAATTAATTTAAATTTTAAATCAACTTAATCTACAAAATTCTGATTACAAACAAAACTTTAAAATTCTTTCTCTTGATTGCCTCAACCATCAACATTATTTAGAAAACTTTACGCTCATTCATACCTCTTTCTTAACTAACTCAGCGTAAATGGTTGCAATGGTCTTGCAATAGAGATTGAAAAGGTTAATGGAGTGGAAGAAATTTGTTCATAGAAGAGCTTGTGTTACGGGTAAAGATAGATGGGATTCTTTTCCTCAAGGGAGGAAGCATTTTGAAAGGGATGATAAGGAGTTTTGTTCGTTGTATTTCTCAGAGATTTTGGACAGAGTGAAGGAAAAGGACATCTTTGATTTGTTTGTTAGCTATGGTGAACTAGTTGAAGTGGTGTTTCCGCAGAAGAGAAATTGAGCGGGGAAACACTTTGGTTTTGCAAGGTTTGAAGGTGTGAAGGATATTTGATTGATTTTTTTTAAACTGAATAACATTGTAATAGATAAAGTGAAGTTGCATGTTAACGTACCTCATTTTCAAAGGATGGTTAAAGCTGCGCCTAGAGGGGAAGGTGTGCGGTATTCTGTGAAGGATAGATTGGGCATAAAGGGAAATATTTTTAGAGGGAGTGGTGCTTGGGGAGGTAAGGTGGGAGATAAATCATTCGTTGAGGTGGTGAATGGTAGAAGTAAGAGGACTGTGTTGAGGGAGGAAAAGGTGCATTTAAATTTTCAAACTGAGGAGGCAGAGACGATGGGGTTCAGGAAGGCTTATGTGGGGGTAGTAATCAATCTTGGAATGACTTACAATATCCAAACTAGTTTCGAGATTGAGGGATATTTTTCGATCAAGGTTACGCCGATGGGTGCCAATTTATGCTTGTTAGAGGAGTGTGAGGATGGTGAGATTATTGATATCATTAGAGAAGTCGAATCTTGGTGGTGATAATGGTTTTCAGAAATTCAAAGATGGAAGGAGGATGATGTTGATAAGGATCATGTCGCGTGGTTGAGGTGCTTCGGGATTCCTTGTCATGCTTGGAATGTCACCTTCTTTGAAACCATAGCAAAAACCGTGGGAAAGTATGTTTGTATAGACAAAAATACTTTAAAGGGAGAATGCATGGACGTGGCTAGAATCATGGTTCATATGTCGTGTGCCGTGGTGTTAAATGAAACGTTTAAAGTGTAGATCAATGGGGAAATTTTTAGCATTAAAATGACGGAGGATTATCATGGACCTATTTGTATTTCTGCTAAAGAGCAGAACTTGGTTAAGATGCGTCGTGTTCGTCATCTGAGTCGGAGAGTATGTGGAGTAAACTTTGTTGGGAAGAAGAGGAAGTTCAACAAGATAGGATTGTTGAGGAAAATAGGGATGGTAGAATTGATGTAAATCTGTCAGTGGCTAGGGAAGTGTTCAACCCTACTGATGTGTGGGAAGATGTTTATTTGGAGAGGGTCAATCATGAGGATACCTTAGTTATACAAACTAACGAGGTTTCGGGGGGAAACATGCAAGTATTTGACACAACGATTCAGATGGCTAAGGAGGTGAATGCGAGGAATAGTTCCTTGATTGACGTGGGTAAAAGACTGGAACCTGAAAATTTGATAGTCTGTTGTGACCTGTCAACTTCTCCTAGGTTGTTGGAAGGAGTAACTAGGTCTAAAGGTTTTGGGTTTAATAAGTCTTTGAAAAAGGTCAAATTGAAAATTCTGGAAGAATTGTGTGAGCCTAAGGGAAAAAACTGGTTAAGCCCAAAAAGAGAGTGTTGGGGCTAGTTAATGATGTTGGGCCTATTTGCTCTGTGGAATCCATAAAATCCTTTTCTCAGCCCTCTTATTTTGATTCTCTCAATAATAGAAAAAAAGAAGGTAAAACTCCCTCTTCATCAGCTCGTAATCTTCAGTCTGAACACATGGAGAGCACAAATAGTTTCTCAGCTGGAGCAGTGATGTATTGTGATGCAATTTCTGACTCGAGTGTTCACTTTTGTAATTTTAAATTTTGGGATCAATTAGAGTCAAATGTGGGTGAAAATGTGTGGAATGTCATTTCCAAGTTGGAGGTGATGTCAAAGGATAATGAGGAGGACTATGCGAAAAATATTGTGGTGATGGAAGCTAAGGACAACGCCAGACTCAATGGTAAGAAGGCGCTCAAGATTGGTGCATTATGATTATCGGATCCTTGAATATCCGTGGAGGGGGCAACTGCACAAAGAGAAAGAGAATCAGCAATATTATTGGCTCAGGTAAGCCTGGTATATTTTTTATTCAAGAGTCAAAATTGAAGGTGGTAGATGATAAAATTGTTCAGAGTTTATGGAGGGATAAAGAAATAGGGTGGTCTAGTAATAATGTTGTAGGTTTGTCTGGTAAAATAATTACTTTGAGGAATGTGGATATGGTGTCTCCTATTTACTCTTTCAAAGGGGAGGGGTTTCTTGGTCTGAAATTTTTCTGGAAGAAGGAAATCTACTATGTAGTGAATGTGTATTCAGGTTGTAGTTTAGCTGCGAAAAGAAGGTCGCGGAGGAAGTTGGTCAATCTTAAGGGTAAGTTGTCTGATGGTCCTTGGATCATTGGAGGGGATTTCAATGCTATTTCGAATTTAGCTGAAAGAAAGGGGATTTCTTCAGTATCTAGGAATGTTGAAATTGGTGAGTTTAATGAGTTCATCAAAGACATGGATTTGGTGGACTGCATTCTTTAGGAAACCGGTTCACTTGGTATAGTTGTGATAGAAATTATATGAGCAATATTGATCGTTTCTTGGTGGCAGATGTTATAATTGATAGGTAGGGGTGGTTGGTCAATTAGTTGGCAAGAGAGACATTTCGGATCATTGTCTGATTTGGTTGAAGTTGTGTTTATTTGACTGGGGTCCTAAACCGTTTAAAACCAATGATAGCTGGTTTGCGGATAAAGGTTTTCTAAAATTATTGGAGTTGAAATGAAAGAAGATTAATGTTGAGGGAAGAAGTGATTTCATTGTTAAAGATAAATTGAAATTGTTGAAGGGAAGCCTTATGAAGTGGAATAAGGGAAATCATGGGTGGATTGATCTTCAGGTAGAGGAGCAGGTGGACTTGATTAACGAGTTGGATCATAACTTGTTTTCTGTCGATGGGATCGAGGAGGAGGAATTGGTGCAGAAGAGAGTCTTATCTTGCAAAACCATGTGGAGGAAGTTATATCTAAAAGATAACTTGTTGTTTTAAAAGGCTAAGGTGAATTGGAATCTATTGGGAGACTTCAACTCTAAATTCTTTCACAGTATTATAAAGGGGAGAAATAGAAGGATGTTCATTGGTGAAGTAGTTACTGAGAATGGGAGGGTAGATTTTGTGGCCGAAGTGAAAGGAGTGGTTTGCGATTTTTTCTATAGCAAATTTCAAGAAGTCGAACGGAGTAAGCCTTTTTTGGAAGGAATTCAGTTTAAATCTTTATCATTGATGGATATGCAGTCCTTGGAGAATCATTTTTCCGAAGAGGAGATTAAGAGGGCGGTTTGGAGTTGTGATGGCAAAAAAATCCCGGGGCCTGACGGTTATAATTTAGGTTTCATTAAGAATTTCTAGTTGTTTATGAAGAAGAAAACTATTACTTTTATGCAGAATTTTCATAAAACAGCGTTTCTGCCAAAAGCGATATCTTCGGCGTTCCTCACCCTTATCCCTAAAGTTTTGCATCTTGCAAACTTGGGTGATTATAGGCCCATTTGCTTGGTTAACAGTCTTTACAAAATCATTCCTAAGGTTCTGGCTAATGACTTAAGTTGGTTATTGGCAATATTATTTTAGTTGGACAGTCCGCATTTGTGCCCGAGGGACAAATGTTGGATGGGGTTTTAATCGCTAATGAGGTGGTGGATGCAGCTACGAGAGACAAGAAAGAGTGTGTGCTATTCAAAGTCAATTTCGAAAAGGCGTATTATTCCGTTAATTGGGAGTTTTTAAGAGTTATGATGAAAAAAATGGGTTTTGGCGTTAATTGGAAGGGTTGGATGGAAGCATGTATCTTCAATTGTCACTTATCTATATCGGTTAATGACAGCCCTACTCTTGACTTTGCAATTAGCAGAGGTTTATGCCAGGGTGACCCGTTATCACCTTTTCTTTTCCTTATAGTGGCGGAAGGCTTGCATGGATGTTCAAGAAGGCTATGGAGACCGGTGCTTATGATGGTTTTAATGTGAATGCAGGTACTTCAATGGATTTAATTCAATTTATGGACGACACTTTGATTGTTGGGAGAGGGGGTTGGAGGAATTTCGGGACTATTGAGGCAATCCTTAGGGGATTCGAACTCGTTTCTAGTTTGGCGGTGAATTTCCATAAAAGTAGATTAATTGGAATTAACATCAGTCGGCATAATTTACAGGCAGCGACAAGCTTTCTCTCTTGTAAAATTGAAGAAGCTTCTTTTACTTTTCTGGGAATTCCAATTGGGTGCAATCCGAGATGAATCAATATATGGAATCCCCTGGTTGATAAAATTAATTCGAAGTTGGCTGGTTGGAAAGGGAAGTTACTCTCATTAGCTGGGAGAATTACCTTATTAAATTAAGTGCTCACCAGTTTGCCAGTGTTTTGGTTATCGTTTTATAAAGCTCTGACGTCTATTTGTGGGAAAATTAATAGGATTCGTAGACGTTTTCTTTGGGGAGGTAATGAAGTGAAGAACAATATTCATTAGTTAAATTGGGAGTCCGTGTGCGGTAGCAGGCTGTAGGGGGGCTTAGAAATAAGAGTTTAAAGGAGTTCAATATAGCTCTTTTAACTAAATGGCGATGGAGAATTTTGGAAGATAAGAATTCGTTGTGGAAACGAGTTTTAATAGCGAGATATGGTAGGATTGAACACTTAGTGTTGACTGAAGTTGGGTTTAATTCCAGAAATCCTGGATCAAATTGGTGGAAGGATGTCTTAAAGGTTGGAAACTCTTCGATTAACACGGTTGCTAATTTTGCAGGTAAGGTTTCGTATAAAATTGGTGATGAAAATCAGGTTCCGTTATGGACTGCCATTTGGTTGGGTATAGATTCGCTGGCTGAGCAGTTTAATGTTTTATTTTTGTATAGGAGCCGCAAGGATGATTACGTAGCAAATATGGGGGACCGGTGCGATGATGTTTGGGTGTGGAATGATCTCGGTATTCCGCAGTAGATCTTGAGCGAGAATCAAGAGCTGGCGACAAATTTGTTAGCTTTACTTAGTGTTGTTGGTCCATCGAATGAGAAAACTAATAGATTGTTATGGAAGAACAAGGGTATTTAAAAAAACTATGTCAAGTATATATATCAAGGTGTGATGGAGCTTAGTCCCCAAGTTACTTTGTCGGTTGATCAGTGTAGAGCTTTTGCTTGCCTTTGGAAGATTCGAGTTCCGACGAGAATCTTGTATTTTGGATAGAGGACTATTTGGAATAGAATTTCTATAAAGGATCAATTGATCAAGATAGGTATGTTAAATTTGGATAGCTTTTGTGTCTTGTGTGGTCAAGAAGTTGAATCTTTAGAGCACCTTTTTTTCGAATGTCGGGTGTCATACTCTGTTTGGGAGAGAGTGGGTGTTTGGTGTGGGAGTGGAGTCATTTTTGCAGGCTGTAAGTGGAAATCCTTATTGGATTGGTGTAAGGCGGGTTATAATCGGGTTGAAGAGAATAAGCTGGGAATTATCTGGCTTGATGTTATTTGGTGTGTTTGGAAGAAAAGGAACGATATTATTTTCAATGAGGGTTCGTGAATGTCGATGATTTATGTTGGAACGTTAAATTTTTTGCTTGGAAGTGGACTTGTATTAGTGATATTTCTTATCATAAATCTAACTTTCTAACCTTCTGCGTAAATCCTTAGGATTGTAATAGGTAGTTTCGATGTTGTTCGAATTTTTACCCTTTCTTTTGGCATGTGCTTTGTATTTTTGTTCTAGTCTGTTGTATTAGTATTTAGAATACATTGTGTATTCTTCTTTAAATGAATTGCTTTTAGAAATAAAAAAAAAACTACATTATTTAGACACACATATCGTTTATCATTTTAAATATTGACTTCAAATCTTTTCGAAAACAACTCTAAAACAACAGTAAATTCCATTTTAATTAATATAAATTTTCTTTTTTTCCGCTACTGAGTAAAATTTAATAATAACTATTTTTTACCAATTCGTAATGTTGCAGCAAGGTGCATCGTGGTGGGGAAAGTGAGGAAATGGCTAAGTCTGCACACAGAGAAATAAATATCAGGGCTGTAATGGGTTAAATAAATTAGCTTACCTATAAGTCATATGATTTGTGTCGGATCAAGTAGCAGGTTTGTTGGGCTAGCGTTCAAGTTCAGTGTGGGATCCATTGGCATTGACACAGGTTTGGCTCCGAATAGGCTATTATCCTATAAAAGGTCCAAACAGTATTTTCTTTGGCATAGCGAAATGCCTAGTGAAGATCGAGCAATTTTTCAGACCTAAGAAATATTTCAAGTGACCTAGGTCTTTAATATTAAGTTTCTTGTCTAGAACATTTTTTATTTTGTTAAACTCAGATAATGAGGTTCCTGCAAGAAGAAGATCATCCACATAGACTAGAATAACAGTAAAATGTAAGTTATTATTTTTAATAAATAGAGAGTAGTTAGCTTTAGATTAAGTAAAGTGTAAGTCAATAAGAGTGTGAGTGAGGGTGTTATTCCATTGTCTACTAGTCTATTTTAGGCCATAGATAGACTTTTTGTGTTTACACATAATGTTTTTGGAGGGAGCTTAAGGTCGGGAGGAGTGGTCATGTAGACTTCTTCATCTAAGTTATTATGGAGGAAAGCTGTATTATTATCTAGTTTGTGTAAATGACTTCCTTTGATGGAGGCAATGAAAAGGAGAGTTCAGATAGTTGTCATTTTGAGAATCAGGCTAAAAGTTTCATGGCAATCAAGCCCTTCAGTTTAAGTAAAACCTTTAGCCACTAAACGGGCTTTGTACCTTTCTATGGTGCCATTAGAGTGAAATTTTAATTTTAATATCCATTTACAACCTATAGCTCTTTTAATGGGGGGGGGGGGGGGGGGGGGGAGTGGAGTGAACTCTCATGTGTTGTTATTAACAAGGGCTTGTAATTCAAGATCTATAGCAATTTTCCAATTAGGATCAGTGATAGCGGTAGAGTATGAAGTAAGTTCATATATGGGAGATAAATTTAAGGAAAAACATTTTTTTCACATTAGATAAATTATCATAAGACAAGTAATTAGATAAGGGATATAAAGAACTACCTGTTTGTGTTGGCATATGAGTAGAGGGTCCATGAATGAGAGAATAGTGGAACTCTTGTAGATATGAAGGAGGTTTGGTAACACAATTTGA
The DNA here is from genome assembly GCA_022829125.1 of Lathyrus tuberosus. Taxonomy (NCBI): domain Eukaryota; kingdom Viridiplantae; phylum Streptophyta; class Magnoliopsida; order Fabales; family Fabaceae; genus Lathyrus; species Lathyrus tuberosus. The sequence goes on along the minus strand of JALAZF010000503.1, from coordinate 1,765,418 downwards.
TTTTCTAGTAGGTTGGGTAATTGGAAGAATTGGATTGGGAGTAATGGAAGTTTGGGATGGAATGTGATTTGTAGGTACAATATCAATGGGATGAGTTGTGTTTGGAGTGATGTTAGGTTGGGAATGAATGTTTGGTTGAGGTATTGTGTAACACCCCAATTCCCATCGCGAATAAATAATACATAATTAAATCAGAGTAAATAAAAATTTATTTTTCCGACAGAAACAAGGATGCCACATTTAAAGAAAGAAAACACAATCCCTGCTCATAAATTTGATACATAACACAAAATGGAATAAACATAAAAGGGAAACTTTTTCCAACAAATGGAAAGTTCAATTATGGAATAAAGCGGAAAGATCCATAACTGACTTGTTTTACAAAATAAATTATTTTATAACCTCAAAATATTCATACAAAGGTAATACAAAATATATCCAACAAATGTATACATATATAACAAAAGCGTTCCCCGACTCCCGTGTTACGTATCAGAGCAGACAGACCGACAAAAGGATGGAGAACTAAGCTTCACAAAAGCCTCCATGACACAAATCTGCAATTGCCTCATAGAGCAACAAACCACAGCAGAAGGTGAGAAATAACAATTAAATCAAGATTGCATAATAATATGCAAACACATAAAAATTCACATGCATAGTTATTCTCACCACAAGCATCACATACTAATACATATTGCATGCCACAAATACATAACATATATCACTTATACCAACATAATCACATATTCGCACATATGGCATACCAAAGTTATGACATATGGAAACACACCACCACATCACATATATTCATGTATAGCATACCATAGATAATTAATACAATCATTTTAAGGTACAACATCCCCCACAAAACATAGCATATGTCTATACATAAAACATATCATCCATAACCAATACATTTATCACATATGCACATCAATTCACTAATGTAATCACAAACTTAACACATAATCAATCAATTCATGATTTTTCACACATAATCAATCCATTCATGATTTATGCAAATGCAAAGAGACCGACACAACGAATCTATGCAAATGCAATGCGGTACCATCCATCCATCAATCTCATCATCAGTTCACTCAAGAAATATTGGAATCATCGCTTGTTACTTAGTGTAACTCCCCGTCGGGCAAATGATGTTCTCCGTCGCTTTAGGTCCTCTCGGTATAAGGCTCGCGACGTTTATGGATCGCTTTAGGTCCTCTCGGTATAAGGCTCACGATCCGATCACTTTAGGTCCTCTTTGTATAAGGCTCATGGTCGTCTATAACGTCGCTTTAGGTCCTCTCGGTATAAGGCTCACGACCATTATAGCAGATTCCCTCTGGAATCGTTTCGTCGGTCACACCCACTAGGGCACACGACATCACAAGAATGCATATCATGATGCTTGGCATACAATGACTCATGACAATCAAATGCATACATATACACATCCATGTGAACCATTCTAACATCAATAATCATGCATTGCAATCAAAACCAAAATAATGCATTTCATCATAATCCATAAACCACAACAATTAGCATTTTAGCATATACACTCATATCACTTCACATCAAGAATTACTCACCATCAACCACAACAATTACAACAACTTATCACATGCTTCAACATCATATATAAACCACAAAACATCATAACAACATACATTGATATTCAATCAAACAATGTATTTTACCACGCAACAACATAATTATCACATGCATCAACATCATATAAACCACATAAAAGCTCCATGTTATATAACAATAGCACAACACACGGTAAAACACCAACTGCACGCATTTAACGCGATAAAAACCCGACAACCCAACACTTTTACAAAATCACGACTTAAATAATTCCTCTACTGCCCTCCAAACCATTTTCAATAGAAATAATATTTCGTTAGCTTTCCAACACTTCGAACGGGGGTCAAAACGGACTTACGGTTCAAACATTATGACGAAAATACTAAAACAATATTTTGCTGTCCTAGACAAATTCACCTGGCGAATCCCTGGCGAAGCGGACTCGCCACTAACTCGCCTGGCGAATCTGGACGAACCAGAATTCTCCCAAAACGTTTTTAGGACCTAAAAATGATCAAAACCTTCAACCCACATGATATTATTGCACCCAATGACCCAAAACAACATGTTATAACACATTTAGACATGCATTCCATCGATTTCTACTCATTTTCATAAATCCAACCTAATTGAAACTAGAAGAAAATAACCAAAACAATCCAAGAAAACATACACATATACATATACAAGCAAGATATAATCGAAACTTCTCACCCTTACCCGATTAATCGCGATTGAAACGGAGTTTCTTCACTTTTTCCTCTTTCTCCTCTTCTCTCTTTTTCCTTCTCTTCTCTTTCTCTTTTCTTTCTTTTCTTTTCCTTTCTCTCTTTTTCTTTCTATTTCTCTTTTTATATAAATATCTAACTAATCAAATGACCATTTTACCCTTACGCCCAAATATCTCCCAAACGCTCTCAAAACACGATACAAAATAAACATACCGATGAAAAACATATCGTGCAATAAAAGTTAAAAAGAAAAATATAATGTAATGCAAATATTTTACCTATCAAGGAAATTAACCAATTAACTCAATTAGCAGGTAAATACAATAAACTCACACATTTCACAAAATTCACATAAATGAAATAAATAAATACAATTAAACAAATCGGGACGTTACAATTCTCCCCCACTTAGACATTTTCGTCCTCGAAAATATAACTGAGACGAACAACTTCGGATACGACTCTCGCATCCGACTAACCAACTAACATGCCAACACTAGGCACGCCACGAATAACACAAACTGACAAACCACCTTGCTAACAATAGCTACAACAACGACACGACAATGACGACAACTACAACGACAAGATGCAAAGACCATACAATGCACTTGACGACTAACTCACGACTCAAAGAAAACCATGTTGCCAACACCCAGGTAACACTCCCCTAATCTCCCACAAGGAATTAGCTACCCGCACTTGAACCATCACCATGGAAAGGAGGCAACAACAAGGACAAGAACCTAAAGTCCCACGACACCACGTCGTCTCAACAACATCAAAAAAACCAGAATACCAAACATAATATTAATACAACAACGTTGTGATTTACCCACCAAACATGTAACTAATACATCCATTTACATATTAGTACATGATTAATATTGGAACCTTCCACCTATCACTTCCATTATAGAACATCCCACGGTCTCATCATTTCTACCGTTTTCCACTGTTCAACCTTTGAACTCTATCAAGTCACACACCAGACACAAGTCTCTGAACTGCTCAAATAATTCTAATTCCCTGACCATCAAAACAGACATGTATAAAAAATTTCGACTTAGCTCATCACGCACGACATTAACTTTACCAATAGGATAATTCCAGCTAAAGTCACAACTCATCACAAATTCCAACCATCCTCGCTGTCTCATACTATATTCCTTCCGACCAACTAGGTACTCAATATTCTTGTGATTACTAAACACTTCGAACTCAAAACCATAAAGATAATACCTCCAAATTTTCCAACACAATACAACCGCAAACCAATTCTAAATCTTGAATAGTATAGATCCTCTTATGAATCCTCAATTGTTGTAAAGCATAAGCCACGACTTTACCATCTTGCATTAACACACTAACTAAAATCATCAAGGACACATCACAATACCTCACCAACGGTTTATCAGGATCACACAAAATCAAAACTGAAGTCGTAGACAAATTCTACTTTAACCCTCTCAAACTTCCCTCACAATAAACATCCAAAGAAAACGACTTACCCTCTATAAGTCAACTGAAGTAACGAAAATGCTAACTTGGAAAAGCCTTCCATAACCTCCGGTAATAACCACTAAGGTCCAAAAAGCTTCTAATCACCTTAACCGACTTTGGAGTCTCTCAATGTAGAACTGCATCTATTTCCGATGGATTCATAACAATACCCTAATCGGAAATAACATATCCAAGAAAACTAACCTTTTCAACCAAAATTCTCACTTGAATAATTTAGCATAAAAATTCCTTTCTTGTCAACGCTTGCAACTCGATTCTCAAACACCCTACATACTCTCCTTCTGATTTTATAATAGATCAGAATATCCCTAATGAACACCACTCCGAACTTATCCAATTAAATATGGAAGATACGATTCATATATTCCACAAACATTCCAAACGCATTACTAACACCGAACAACATCACTGTACATTGTAATGCCCAACCAAACCAACCCTCATCCAAACTTGTCCAGACTCACATACAAGCTTAATCGAGTAAATAATAACCTATTCTGATGATAACAAACCTAACCAGTCACATGAAATTGATCAAAGTCTCAACTCACAAAATTCACCACTCTTATCGAACGTTCCAACCAAATTCCAAAAGATATAAATTCTTAAAGTTTTTGCAAAGTTCTTCACTGGGTAATTCTAACACCAACATCCAATATCCCATCCGAAAACACATCTGGAAATCACGCACAACTGGCAGCCCTTCACTGTGAATTTCCTGTCAATTCCAGAACACTATTATCACAAATATAACAAACACCTTGGTTTCATCGCCTAAGAGTTTTTCTACTCACTTAGCAGATCCAAACCTCAAATCTTCACCTTCGTCAAATTTGAGTTCACACTCTACTCTCTGAGAACAACCATTAACGATACCCAATCGTTCTCTCTCAATAACTTCCCAACTGGACCAACATACCAAAACCTCTAATCCGTCTCATAAACAATAATTTCACTTTCCACAGCATAGAATACTTTCATAACTTCATATCGATATAAAGAACTCTTAAATCAGACCCCCGAGTCAAAAGATATAAATTTTTTGAAGGAAAGTCAATTATTGGAAAACAGCCAGATCTGCCTGGCGAGTAAGGATTTCGCCTGGCGAATACCTCTTCGCCAGCCCTTCGCCTGGCGAACCAGAGGCAAAACCTGATTTTTTTGAAAACCCAAACTTCTAGTAGCTACACATGTTCTGCCTCTTGAATTTCGCCTGGTGATTTAGAATTCCGCCTGGCAAATCCCTCTTCGCCAGCACTTTGCCTAGCGAACAAGTGGCGAGATCTAATTCGCCTGGCGAATCGCACCAGAACCAGAATTTTCTGCTGCGTTTTTCATGGTTTCCACACCTCAAAATCCAACTTTTCCAAACCAACACATTTTCAAATTCCAAACAATTCATTACACACACTATCAAAGCCGAAAAGACACGTCTATTCCATCCAACATAATTCCGTCTACTATCAACAAGAGATTAAGGGTGATCAGTTCCTCAATTTATCAATAGACAGCCGACAATCATGATGGGGCATAAACCGTCTTTACCAAACTATAATAGCATTTCTTGCATCTTGTGCACAAAAATACCTAAGGCACAAATCCTTAGTTGACATAACCCTTACCTCCGCATTCCCTTCAGAACCGGGAACAACACTGTCCAAACAACACTTACAATCTGGCAAATAGCGACACACCAAGCCAACGCTCCACAACTGAAGCAACTTGGAGAAGCATCAGCTTCTCCCCCACTTATCTCATTCTCAAACCCGAAGACAAGGATTAGAAAAACCAGAAAGTACTGACAGTATTTCACACACATATCACGTACTAAGGAACAAACAACATCGAGAGTATTCAACTGTCACACCAACTGACTCAACAACTTGGTCGGACGGACCGATCTGCTCTGATACCATTAATGTAACACCCCAATTCTCATCGCGAATAAATATTACATAATTAAATCAGAGTAAATAAAAATTTATTTTTCCGACAGAAACAAGGATGCCACATTTAAAGAAAGAAAACACAATCCCTGCTCATAAATTTGATACATAACACAAAATGGAATAAACATAAAAAGGAAACTTTTTCCAACAAATGGAAAGTTCAATTATGGAATAAAGCGGAAAGATCCATAACTGACTTGTTTTACAAAATAAATTATTTTATAACCTCAAAATATTCATACAAAGGTAATACAAAATATATCCAACAAATGTATACATATATAACAAAAGCGTTCCCCGACTCCCGTGTTACGTATCAGAGCAGACAGACCGACAAAAGGATGGAGAACTAAGCTTCACAAAAGCCTCCAAGACACAAATCTGTAATTGCCTCATAGAGCAACAAACCACAGCAGAAGGGTGAGAAATAACAACTAAATCAAGATTGCATAATAATATGCAAACACATAAAAATTCACATGCATAGTTATTCTCACCACAAGCATCACATACTAATACATATTGCATGCCATAAATACATAACATATATCACTTATACCAACATAATCACATATTCGCACATAAGGCATACCAAAGTTATGACATATGGAAACACACCACCACCACATCACATATATTCATGTATAGCATACCATAGATAATTAATACAATCATTCTAAGGTACAACATCCCCACAAAACATAGCATATGTCTATACATAAAACATATCATCCATAACCAATGCATTTATCACATATGCATATCAATTCACCAATCCAATCACAAACTCAACCCATAATCAATCAATTCATGATTTTCCACACATAATCAATCCATTCATGATTTATGCAAATGCAAAGAGACCGACACAATGACTCTATGCAAATGCAATGCGGTACCATCCATCTATTAATCTCATCATCAGTTCACTCAGGAACTATTGGAATCATCGCTTGTTACTTAGTGTAACTCCCCGTCGGGCAAACGATGTTCCCCGTCGCTTTAGGTCCTCTTGGTATAAGGCTCACGACGTTTATGGATCGCTTTAGGTCCTCTCGGTATAAGGCTCACGATCCGATCGCTTTAGGTCCTCTTTGTATAAGGCTCACGATCGTCTATAACGTCGCTTTAGGTCCTCTCGGTATAAGGCTCACGACCGTTATAGCAGATTCCCTCTGGAATCGTTTCGTCTCTCATACCCACTAGGGCACACGACATCACAAGAATGCATATCATGATGCTTGGCATACAATGACTCATGACAATCAAATGCATACATATACACATCCATGTGAACCATTCCAACATCAATAATCATGCATTGCAATCAAACCCAAAACAATACATTTCATCATAATCCACAAACCACAACAATTAGCATTTTAGCATATACACTCATATCACTTCACATCAAGAATTACTCACCATCAACCACAACAATTACAACAACTTATCACGTGCTTCAACATCATATATAAACCACAAAACATCATAACAACATACATTGATATTCAATCAAACAATGTATTTTACCACACAACAACATAATTATCAGATGCATCAACATCATATAAACCACATAAAAGCTCCACATTATATAACAATAGCACAACACACGGTAAAACACCAAACGCACGCATTTAATGCGATAAAAACCCGACAACCCAACACTTTTACAAAAACACGACTTAAATAATTCCTCTACTGCCCTCCAAACCATTTTTAATAGAACGAATATTTCATTAGCTTTCCAACGCTTCGAACGGGGGTCAAAACGGACTTTCGGTTCAAAAGTTATGACGAAAATACGAAAACAATATTTTGCTGTCCCAGACAAATTCGCCTGGCGAATCCCTGGTGAAGCGGACTCGCCACTAACTCGCCTGGCGAATCTGGATGAACCAGAATTCTCCCAATACGTGTTTGGGACCTAAAAATGATCAAAACCTTTAACCCACATGATATTATTGCACTCAAAGACCCAAAACAACATGTTATAACACATTTAGGCATGCATTTCATCGATTTCTACTCATTGTTCATAAATCCAACCTAATTAAAACTAGAAGAAAATAACCAAAACAATCCAAGAAAACATACACAGATACATATACAAGCAAGATATAATCGAAACTTCTCACCCTTACCCGATTAATCGCGATTGAAACGGAGTTTCTTCACTTTTTCCTTCTCTTCTCTTTCTCTTTTCTTTCTTTTCTTTTCCTTTCTCTCTTTTTCTCTCTATTTCTCTTTTTATATAAATATCTAACTAATCAAATGACCATTTTACCCTTACGCCCAAATATCTCCCAAACGCTCTCAAAACGCGATACAAAATAAACATACCGATGAAAAACATATCGTGCAATAAAAGTTAAAAAGAAAAATATAATGTAATGCAAATATTTTACCTATCAAGGAAATTAACCAATTAACTCAATTAGCAGGTAAATACAATAAACTCACACATTTCACAAAATTCACATAAATGAAATAAATAAATACAATAAAACAAATCGGGGCGTTACATATTGTACTGGTGGGATAAGGTGTGTGTTGTGAAGGATTATTAATAGTTTTGGTTGGTAGGGCAGGATGATATTTAAGGTATTCAAAGGGAAGTTCAGCAGTGGGTGGAGGTGGGGGAATGGGCGTAGGTGTATGTTTATGGTTAGTAGTGATATAAGGAAAAAGGTGTTCAAAGAAAACATATCTTTGGATATAAATATTTGTTTAGATTGGAGTTGATATATGATGTATCCTTTGACCCTATCTTTGTTTCCTAAATAAATACATCTACGTGATCTATGATCAAGTTTGGTTCTATTATGTTTAGGGGTGCAAGCAAACACTAGGCTTCCAAAAAACTTTAATTTTGAGTAGTCGGGTATGATGCTGTACATAACTTGGAAAGAAGTTTGAAAATTTAAAAATTTTGATGGAAGCCTATTAATAATATAAATAGCATGAGTGAGGGCATAGGCCTAAAAATTGTTAGGTAAATGAGATTGTAGAAGAAGAGCACGAGTGACGTTCAAAAGGTGTTAGTAATTACGTTCTACAATCCCATTTTGTTGAAGGGTATCCGGGTAAGAGGTTTAATGAATGATCCCATGTTTTTGGTAAAAATAAGTTTCATGGTGAACTCAAGACCATTACCAGATCTGATCGCCCGGATGGTTTGTTGAAAGTGAGTTTGAATGAAATGAACAAACGATCTGATTAAAGATAAAGTTTCAGACTTAAGTTTCATAAGAAAAATTCTGCAAAATCTGTTGTGATCATCAACTATGCTTAGAAAATACTTGTGACCAAGCATAAAGGGGGTAGATATGGGACCCCAAATGTGCGTGTGGACAATGTCAAAAGAAGCATTTGATGTAGTTATGCTGTTAGAAAAAGGTATTCGTTTTTGTTTTGCCATAAAGCAAGTATCACGAACTGAAGATGATTTAGTAGTTAAATGCAAAGAAAAAACTTTATTAATGTGTGTGATAGTGTCATGTGAAGGGTGACCTAGACGAAGATGTCATAGGTCATAGTGATTCACTATGTTATTACAGAAAACAGAAGTACAACTAGCAATAGGTTTTTATAAATTATTATTGTTTTGAACACTAAGTAAAGGGGGATTAAGCATGTATAGCCCATTGAATAACTTACTTGTACCAATCGTATTGAGGGTATGGTTCCCATGTATCAAGCATTTGGAGGAATCAAAATAAATTGCACAGTCCAATATAGTAGTTTTGTGGGGTATGGAAATTAAATTGGTATGAAAGTCGGGGATGTACAACACCTTATCCAGGTATAAATGTTTGTTAAAGTGAATGGTACCTGAGTGAAAAGTTTTAACGAAGGCACCATTGGGGGGTTTAATAGTAAGGGGTTTGATTTCTACAAGATGACTAAACGTGGAACTGGAGTGGCACACATGATCAGTGGCTCCAGTATCCAAAATCCAAGCATTTTTGTCAGAAAAAATAAGATTGTGGGTGAGATTTACCTGAAGGTTCTTCCACCATATTCTGGATCATGGTGGAAGAAGCCCTTGAGAAATCTCAGAATATGAACATACTTTGTCTGAAGCAAAAGTTTTGTTCATATTCTGAAGCAAAGGATTTTGTCTGAATCACTTGCTGAATCATGTTGACATTCTTGTTGTATCAACATTGAAAAAACTTTGTTGATGTGAGGGAGGGGTTAAATAAGCATGATCTGCGACCAAACCGGTGCATACTGCTCATTGAGGCCCTTGAGAAAGCGTATTACGTGATCGTTGTCTCTGTAACTTTATTGTTGAAAGAAGATTGCAAGAACAGGGAGTAGGGCATGTGCAATAGGGGATAGGGCGGAAATTATCTAGCTCCTTCCACATTTTCTTGAGGGTGGTGAAGAACTGAGTAGTAGAAAGATCTCCTTGTCAACATGCATATATCTCTCCTTGTAATTCTAAAATTCAAAAAATGTCCCCTTTATGGTAACATTCCTTGAGTTCATCCCAAATTTCCTTAGTTGTTTCCATCCAAAGAATGCTATCTGCGATATCTGGACTGATATAATCGGTGATCCATGCCATGACCATGGTGTTGCACCAGTCCCAAGCCATGGATTTCCACTCTTCAGAAGCATGACGAATTAGGGTTCCATAGATGAACCCTAATTTGTTTTTCATTCGAAGGGCGACGCGAATAAAACGGAACCAAGTGTGATAATTTTGATTTGTTAATGCATGTGTGACGATGGCATGGTCAAGGATATCATAGGGGTGCATGAAGAATGCATCGAGCATGTCAGTTTTATAATTTTTTTGGGAATTGTTGTTAGAGTAATGGTTATTATTGGTAGAATTATTATTGTTGATAGAATGAGTTTCGTGTGCATAAGAGCCATCATCAGCGGCGGTGATTGTGCATCGTGTGTATAAGAGTCATCATATAGTATTTTATAATTAATTATTTTAAAGTTAATTTAAATTTTAAAATACCGACTACAAACAAAACTTTAAAATTCTTTAAACTTCTTTCTCTTGATTGCCTCCACCATCTATATTATTTAGACACACATATTCTTTATCATTTTAAATATTAAGTTCAGATCTTATCGAAAACAACTCTGAAACAACCGAAAATTCCATTTTAATTAATATAAATTTTCTTTTTTCCACTGCTAAGTAAAATTTAATAATAAATATTTTTTAAAATATTCATATAATTATATATTCGTGGGCGCTTTTCAATGAGCATGTAATATTTTTTCTTCTATCTATCTGTTTTAGGATATGCTTAAATTGATGGAAAGGAATAGATTAATGATATTAAATTAAATTTTATTGTTTTAATTTATAAATAATAGATGGAGGAGAATGAAATATGATCTTATTCTATTAAATTTTTTAATTTTCATTCTACCAAATTTTGAATGTATATAATAGAATAAACTAATTTGATATATTTCATTCCGTTATATTATTAAAAATACATAAATAATAAAATAAAATTTTTATACAATTCATTTCGTTCTACTTCTCTACATTTTATTGTGTTTTATTCTACTCTGTCATTAATCCAAACATAGTTTAAAGTCAATCGGCCATAAAAAACAAGCCCTATAACCTTAAATGAAGAATTCTTATTTACCCTAATAAAATTATCATATATTAAAATCTATTAAAAGCTTCAAAGTTTTAAATTATTTAAATAATTAAAAATGATAAATCAAATATAGCATTAACGGGTTAGTAGAGTATATATCCAATTTTTTTATGTTAGGTACAAAAATTGACACCTAAGAAATTTGTTTCTTTCTTTAACTATTATTGAGTAAATATAATAGTAAAAGATAAACTATAATGTCTATTTTTGATAGTTAGGCATACTTGTTAGTCAATCGCCGTTTGATTTTTTATTACAGTTTAAAATTTCAATTTGGATTCTGCATTTGAATTGTTTGGGATAATCGTGTCAAAAGGCTTATCATGGTAGTGATGAGTTTGCAAATAAATAATAAATAATTCTATGAAGTGGTGGCGGCCAGCGGTGATCAAAACATTCACTATAATACTATATGATAGGTATGACCCTGGACTAAATTTGATAATTTCAAAGAAGATAAAGATTTTGTTTGAGTGGAGAAGAGACAAAGAAAAAACTTTCAAAAATATTTTAAAAAATATGAAAGAAATTTTTTCAATATTTTTAAAAAGAATAATTTTGTTTAAAATAATAAAAAAATTATTAATAGTATATTTTTAATTTTTAAAATTTTATAATAACATAAGTTATATTTAAATAATTTGTATAAAATTTTCAAAACTCTTCAAACATCCTCTTCGGTATATTTTTTAGTTCTTCTAAATTATAGCAATTTAATTACATAAAAAAATTAGAGAAATTTTAACTTTTGAATAATAAATTTTTTTCAAATTCTCTCCATCTAAATCCTTCTATTTTTTTCACTCAATTTTTTTATTTTTCTTTCAAAATCCTCCTCTTTCTTCTCCAAAATATCAAACAAAGCTTAAATAATTACGTAGTCTAATTTAACTGATTTCATTCAAATATCATTTGACAAGTCAAATTTAAAATATCAATATGATCTAATACGATATTATTTATTTATTTAATTTGATAGTTTTAAATCTTAAACTCAACCTTACGAATTGAGTTTGTAAGATGATTATTGCCCCATTTATAAACATATCTCCGATTCATATCATATTTGATCTGAGATTCTTTAATATCATATCACGCTTAGTATAATTGGATTTGGATTGTTGATAAAAGAGTCTCACATCAAATGGAATATTATCTTGAGATATATTTATAAGTGGAGATAAACATTATTTTATAGTTGATTTTATAAAGTTGAATTAGGGTTCGACTAAATTCTAATGTGTAATTTCTAGTTTATACCAAAAAAATTTTTAAATCTTTTGAAATAATTGTATACCATTTTAATGGGGGATTTAAAGAAGGTTTCTTTGGAGTGGTGTGAAGAGTAGTGTTCATGTTATTCATCCTTGTTGGATGAAAATGTGTGTCTCTTATTGGATCTAAACACTATGCTAAACAAAGGCTACGACAACGTTTTTTTCAGCCTTTAACAACGCTTAAAAGCGCTGCCTAAGGTGGCGCTGTCGTAGGTAAAGACAGCGTTTTTTTTTATGAAAAAACGCTGCTAAAGGCCTATTTTAGGCAACGCTTTACCTTTAAAAGTGTTTTCTGAAGTAGGCCTTTAGCAGCGTTTTTTCCTTTAAAAGTGCTCTCTAAAGTGGGTCTTTAGATAGCGCTTTTTAAAGCGCTGTTTAATGTATACGTATAAAATTTTAATGAATTTTTTTATATACCTTTAGAGAGCGTTTTTACAGGAAAAAGCGCTTTCTTTTGTCCCCCTTTACACAGCGCTTTCTTTTGTCCCCCTTTACACAGCGCTTTTTAAAGCGCTCTCTAATGTATACCTATAATTTTAATGAATTTTTTTCTATACCTTTAGAGAGCGCTTTTACAGGAAAAAGCGCTTTCTTTTGTCCCCCTTTAAACAGCGCTTTTTAAAGCGCTCTCTAATGTATACCTATAATTTTAATGAATTTTTTTCTATACTTTTAGAGAGCGCTTTTTAGAAAAAAGCGCTTTCTTTTGTGAATTATAGGCAACGCTTTTTCTAAAAAGCGCTGTCTTTTCTATACGTATAATTTTAATGAATTTTTTTAAAAATCTCATTTTAACCATTTTTTATGCAGAAACCTGTATAATTCACATTTTCATTAATAATTTCTAGTATGATTCTTTAACCATTTCCACTAATCCCATAAATCACATAAACCATTTCCATTATAATTCAAGTCATTTACATTAACCATTCACAAAACTATACAATTACAATCCAAAATCACATAAATAACATAAACCATTCACAAAACTATACAATCCCATAAAATACTGTAGAGCTCTAGTTCCACTCTCAACAACAGTCACTGCAACAAAAAAAAAAACAATCAATAACAGTTCAGAATATAATCCAACTAGAACAAAAAACATATGAAAAAAACAAAAGGGTTATGAAATTAATCATCTTTATTATTACCTTTGCAAGAGGTGAATTTAAGCAACCTTTCAATAACCTTACGATCCACATGACTATCATCAATAGCAAGCACGTGGAACTCAGTAACAACTTACGGTAAACACTCTCTGAGAACATCGTCGGAGATAGCCATGATAAAGAAGAAGTTTTTATGTGGATGATGAGAAGAGAAAAATGGTTTGAAGAAGTTGATAAAAATGGTAAAGTATATATAAAAGAGAAAAGTATATATAAAAGAGAACAATCCCATAAAATAAACCATTCACAAGACTATACATTCACAAAACTATACCTTATATGATTCTTTTTCCAATAAAGTATTCGCACAATTCCTCCTTAATTTCTTGCAATTTATCCTTCGTGTAATGAGAACACGCGTATTCATCAAAGTACTACATAACAAAACAAAATATGCATTATATAGTTTAAAATAATAAATTATATGACATATCCGATAAATATTAAAATAAATCCTAAGTTATAAATCCATGCATACCATGATAGGAATCTCTAATCGATCAATTTGAAGGATTTCTCTCATAAACCTCAAAACGAAATACACGCAGTCTATGCCATTACACTGACGAGGACACTACACATAGACAAACAAATAAGAATTAATATATAGTTGTTTTGTATTATCAAGTAGCATCACTAATAAGCAACATTGTGAAAATTAATATACCTCCACTTTGACCCATGTAACGCTGGTTGCTTTAGCCCGTGCTACTCGAGCTTCTCTTTGTGCTCGGTATACTAGTATTGCTCTATAAAAGAAAAACGTAAATTTAGAACAATCTCACAGAAATAATTAAATATACAAATACACATGAATATTTCGAACAATCTCACTTACGTATCAACCACATCCTTCATACTCTCATGTGTTGACCAATCATGATCCAATGAATTCAGATAATAGACCACTTCTCTTGTAGGATTAATGGCAACCAACAACCAGTGTCCACTATAAAATATAACAAAAGTTTAGATGGATAATTTCTACGCAAAAGATACAAATATTAGAATGAAATTAGAATGAAAATCTTACCTATTTCCAGTATTATACGGTAAAAGAAACAAACTTTCTGTCTTGCTGGCTATAAATCTCTCAATTAAGTGGTCTCTTACTGAAAGTGGATTCATACCAATTGCCGGTGCATTGACACAGGTGTAAGACAAGAAACGAAATATGTTTGACAATTGCGTTCCGCGCATCAATTTTTTATACAAGCACCTTAAATAAAAACATAATAAACATTAGACTATTTTCATTGAAATGTGTAAATAAAATGTTCGACTAAATAAATAATAGATTGATCGGAGTACCAGATGTATGAATGCATAACACCGATGCCTAATTCAAGATGCTTGAAAATCTGCTCCATGTCCTCTCTTCCAATTATCTCGGAATGAGGAAAACCAAAAACACCTTCGTCCATGTCTATTTGACGAATAACACCATCCATCATATCTGATGTTGCCACAAGTGTTTTAAGACACGACTGAAAGCGGTGAGGAGCTCTTTTTGCCTGCACGGTCCTAATAGGAGCTTTTTTCTTACTGGCCTGTTGTGAAGTTTGAGCAGGAACCTAACAATCATATTAGTTAGGTAAAGTAGAAAATCATGAAACTTTTGAATTCGGATAATAGAATAACACTTAAAATGTACCTCTCTTTGTGATGAAACAGACTCGTTTTGCCGCAAAACCCTTTTATCCTTAGCTGCGGGTTTTGTAGGAGTCTAACATTACCATGTAAAAAAAATGTACGTAATGGTTCAGAATGATTTTCATAATGGTTCAGAATTGACATTTGAATACTAAGAGATTCGTAATGGTTTTCAACATACCTCATCATCTATGGAAATGAGGTCTAACGGCCATGCAACAAACGAACCTATTGGTGAAGTAACTCTCCGACTTTGTTATGCACTTTTCCCTTGCCAACCATGCGATAAATCGGTAACGACAAATACAGCTGACAAGATGAAATGCCCTGAAGCAATAATAAATATGTAAATGTTAATGTGTATAAAGGTCAATTAAAATAAATGTGTTAATTTAATTAAAATAAATATGTGCTAATTACCTCGGGAATTTTATTTTGACAATTGATACTAGCTATGTCACTAGTATCTTTCAACCCGGAACCGCGCTTTTCCGCCTCATATCTCTCTTTATCCTTTTGCAATTCACGAACTTGCGCTTTTAGTTCCTCCAATGATTTCATGACTTCTTGGTTGCTGGGATTTTTCTTTTTGGTTGCTTATACAAGGAAGATGGAGTCACACCAAATCCTTTACCTCTCACCCGACCGGAATACTCAGGAACATTTAGTACTCGACTAAGAATGCTCCTGCAATCCTCCTCATCTGTGGTTAAGGATTTAGATAGAGTCTCCTGAAATTCATTGACATATCAAAAATTATTAGTGGGGATTAAAAATTAATTATATTTTAATAAAATTTCGATTAACTTAAAGACATAATGTTATACTTACACATTCATCATAAACATGTTGAACATCTTCCCTAACAACTCCATCCTTACCCACACGAGCTTCCTTCCACAAAACATGATCCGGAAGTGATGATTCTTCGCTTTTCGTCTCTTCTAACTACACATTTAGTTAAATAATAAGTTCATCAATTATAACACAATAATACAATTAATAAAATCATAGCATTAATATATACTTACCAATTTTTGTTGTAACCGTGCATATCGCAAACGCCCTTTTCTGTATGGATACACGGGTTTTGATGCTCTTTGACGATTAATGGCACTCAAATCCTGGATAAACAAGTTTAAGTCATATCAGAACAAACTAATGCAACAAGTATATAATATAATTAATAGACATGACAAGATAACATTACATTGAATTTTTTGGTTTTCTGTTTGGCTACAAAAGTGCCCCATTCTTCCGGTGTAATCAAGTCCGCATACAACTGTGGAAGTTCTGCTTCTACAAAAAAAAATTCCTCATCCTTAAGATATTTGTTTTATAATAAGGCTCGAAACCCTCTGTGTCTCTTTCTGGCCAATTGAAGACAATACTTTTTCCGGCTTTCATCAATATTAAAGGACCTCTACAAAAAAACATACACATATAAACATAAAGTGTGTTAGTATAAGTAAATTAAAGACTTAATCGTCAACAAAAATCTAATAACATCAATCATATTTGGTAAGTACCTGTATCTCAATCCATATCTTATCTTTACCAGTTTGCAATAATGGATTCCTCCAATTATCACTGGTAATTGGAATATGCTGACGGACAAGTGAACCAATGTATGAAGACAACATTGAACCGTTAGGCTCAATTAGTTGGTTCTCATCACTCCAATGTACATCAAATTTGATCCCTTTATCTTTAGCACGGATGATTGACTTCATAATAGTTATTCCTCATTTTATTTCACTTTCTACATTCGAAGCTTCATTCTGAGCTTCATTTGTATCATGTGTCTCGTGTGTGTCTTCCTGGTTACTAGCCATTTGACCTGTAAGAAGGAAAAAAACAAAAATTAAATGACAAATATAAAAATCCATAATCCATAATCCATTGAATGATATAAGCTATATATAACATGACAACTAATTAATATTATTGAATGATATAAGCTATAATTTTATAACTAGTACCTTTTTCACTAACGCCTCTTTCTTTTCTTGGTTGGAATATGTTCTACCCGTCTCTTAACAACACGGACGGTTGGATTGATCCAAATACCCTCATTATGATCATTTCTAGTATATGATTCATTCGCTATAATATTTTCATCTTGATCATTTCTAGTAAATGATTCAATATCAACATCAATATCACCTTGATCTCCAATGTTTTCATCAATTACTTTGTTAGATAAAAGCACTATAGACCATTTTGTACTTGTCGGATCAGTGACATAGAATACTTGTTTAGCTTGAGAGGCTAGAATAAAAGGCTCATCTTTGTACCTCACCCTATTAAGATCCACTTGCAAAAATCCTGACTTATCCATTCGTATGCCATTATTATTTTCAACCCACTTGCAACGAAATATAGGAATCTGAAACTTCTCATAATCAAACACCCAAATGCGCTCGATAACCCCAAAATATGACAGATTTGTAAATTTAGGGTTTAAGTCTTTCACACTTGAAATGTGCATTGCTTCAGCTACCACGACGACACCACTATTTTGCATAGTACTTTTATCATCTTGTTCTTCGGTATAAAATGTGTATCCATTAATTGCGTATGTGCTATAAGAAAACACAACCAAACTTGGACCATATGCTAAACATCTCAACCTTTATGTTATTGAAGCGGGATCTGAATAATACTTTGAATAAATATGATCCTTAAACCAAGGTATGAAACTTCGATTGTGCTCTCGTACTATCCAATTCTCATTTCTATTCGGATTTAAACCTCAGAGAACATCCTTGTGCATTTCAACATACGGCTCAACCTCATTCTCATTGTGCAGAACATACAAATGCACTTGATCCCGTTCGACCCTTGATATTGTCATAACTTCATTTCCAATTAACTTTTTTCCTTCTTTTTTTTTGACAATATGAGATTTGGGGAGTCCAATTGATTGTACATTGGACAGATATTCAGTACAAAACTCAATCGCTTCTTCAACAATGTATCGTTCGGCAATACAACCCTCTGGTCGACTTCGGTTTTTCACATACCCTTTTAATATTTTCATATAACGTTCAGCAGGGTACATCCATCTTATATAATCCGGTCCACACAATTGTGTCTCTTTAACCAGATGAACAACTAGATGAACCATTATGTCAAAAAACGAGGGAGGAAAATACATTTCAAGATCACACAAAGTAATAACTATTTCTTTTTACAATGTTGGTAAGATCGCAGGATCGATCACCTTACTGCAAATTGACTTGAAGAAAAAACACAATTTAGTTATTGTGCTTCTTACTTTTTCTGGCAGAATAGAACGTATACCTATTGGTAGAAAACTTTCCATTATAACATGGCAGTCATGCGTCTTTAAACTCTTTAACTTGAGGTCTTTCATAGACACAAGTCTTCTAATATCTGAAGAGTATCCTTCTGGAACTTTAACTTCACTTAGAAAATTACATAATACTTTTTTCTCCTTTCTAGATAGAGTATACGCAGCAGGTGGTAGATATGTTCGTTTTCCTTTCTTCAATGGTCCTAATTCAGTTCTTATCCCCATCGCTATCAAGTCCTTTCTTGCTTTAAGGCCATCCTTAGACTTTCCTTGTATATTGAGTAACGTACAAATAACACTGTCAAATACATTTTTTTCAATACGCATAACATCGAGAAAATGTCTTACATACAACGACTTCCAATATGGCAGTTCAAAAAAAATTGACCTCTTCTTCCACCCACTCTTGACAAGTGTATGTGCAAAAGGCTTTCCAAACTGAGTACTCACATCTTTCACCTTTTCAAAAATTTGATCACCTGTCAATATAGTTGGAGCTTTACCTTGTTCTGGCTCTCCATTGAATGCTTTTCTCCACCCATGATAGTGATGATTAGAATTTAAGAATCTACGATGAACGAGAAAGATATTCTTCTGACCAAACTCCAATCGCGTCCAATCTGTTTTATCTTCCCAAATAGGACACGCACATTGACCTTTTATGTTATACCCTGATAGATTTCCGTATGCTGGAAAATCATTAATTGTGCCAAACAACATCGCCCTCAAGTTGAAACTTTCTTTCCTATACCCATCATAAACCTCCACACTGTTCTCCCACAAAAACTTTAAATCTTTGATTAAGGGTGCCAAGTATACGTCTATGTCATTCCCTGGTTGTCTAGGCCCAGAAATTAACATAGATAACATCATGTACTTACGCTTCATACATAGCCACGGAGGTAGGTTATAAATCATTATGATCACAGGCCAAGTGCTATGTGAGATACTTTGAAGACCGTGTGGGTTCATTCCATCAGTAGATAATGCCAAGCAAAGGTTTCTTGCTTCTTTTCCAAATTCAGGATAATCATCATCAATTTTCATCCATTGTGGTGAATCTTCCGGATGTCGAAATTTTCCATCAATAATTCTTTCATCTGCATGCCAAGTCAAGTGTCTTGAATCGGTCTCACTACGAAACATGCGTCTAAATCTCGAAATTATAGGAAAATACCATAAGACTTTTGTTGGAGACAACTTTTTCTTATATCGAGAGACACCGCATGTAGGACACTCATTTAATGATGCATACTCATTTCAAAACAAAACGCAATCGTTTGGACATGCATGTATCTTATCATATCTCGTGCCAATAGAGCACAACATCTTTTTGGCCTCATATGTTCGATTGGGAAGAACATTATCCTCTGGAAGCATATCTTTCATAAGGGCCAATAACTCTGTGAAACTTTTATCCGACCATCCATTGCCCGCCTTTAAGTTGTATAACTTTAATACCGCCGACAAACTTGTGAATTTAGTGCAACCATTATACAACAGTTTCTCTACATCGCTTACCAACCTCTCAAACATTTTGGGATAATCCTTAAGATCTTCTTCAAGTGCTTCTGCAATCTCTTCAACTCAATCAGAATTGTATGTATCTGTGCCATTGTCGTTTGAAGCATAGGTCGTATTATCCCCCGGTTCAACATTCCCATTAATCTTCTCACCATGCAAATTCCAACATGTATAACTTCTATCAATTCCACGCCTCATTAAATGCGATGCCAACTGAACCGCGTCAACCCGACTCCCAAAACAGCAACCCAAGCAAGGATATACCATTCGACTGGGGTCTTTGGCGTGCACAACAGCAAACTTAACGAATTCTGATACCCCATTCTCGTACTCTTTCGACAATCGACTTGAAGACATCCATTTCTTATCCATAGTTATACTAATTAAACTAAACAAAAACAAAAATAAAAAATATTTACCTATAGGGAAACGATCCGACTTTCACACTTTGATCACAAGTAACCCCTATATATAGAAAAATTCAATAAGTTAGTAACCCCATCATATCAGTTCATTCAAAGCACGACTAATTACAGTGGCGAGAGAGAACAACTAATTACCTGTAGAGATGTAAACAACTTCTAGACCCACACAGTGTCCAGATAGGTTAGAATTACCAAGATCCCCCTGTACACGTATCATAGAATGAAATATCATTAATTGACCAATTATGAGTCATAACTTGATAAGTGGCAACATGTAATCACAAACAAGCAACAATTAGAGGTAAACACCTACATATCCCAAGTACTTGACCAAATACTCAAGAGCAAGCATACTTAAATAAGTAACCTAGCATACTTAAACAAGTAACCAAGCATTAGAGCAATTCGTCCTAAACCTAACAAGATTCAAATCTAAGCAATACCTAAACAAGTAAACATGCACCTACCAAACGTGCTTTATGAATAATTCAATCCTATATAGAAAAACTAAATCAACCCTTCACTTTTAAGCTTTCCAATTTTCAAAACCAAATAGTATATATAAAAAAATGGTAAGTGACAGTAAGAGATAAATAATGGCAATGCAATGAAGCTGCAATTGAAACAACAACATTAATATATCGGTCTACACTCAATGTAGCAGTACAGATTTCCATACAAAACTAAAATATCAGTCCAAAATTGACATACATAACCATGATTGAATGCTGCTAAAGTAATACCTCGATTCAAGGTTAATACGCAACCGAATGCAGCAGTAGGAATCTTTATTTTCACAAGCAACAAATTTATAAGTTCAAACAGCATATGAACCAATTGTAAAAACAAAAAAAAACAAGGTGCTTGAATTTGAATCTCAGTCACGTAAACGAATAGGCCCTCAAAATTGGTTCGAGCAATCAAACACGAAACAAATTGACAGAAGCAACAACAACAGCAAGAACGACAACAATAGCAAGAACGACCTAACTATTACAGAACGACGACAACAACAACAACAACAGAACGACG
The DNA here is from genome assembly GCA_022829125.1 of Lathyrus tuberosus. Classification (NCBI taxonomy): domain Eukaryota; kingdom Viridiplantae; phylum Streptophyta; class Magnoliopsida; order Fabales; family Fabaceae; genus Lathyrus; species Lathyrus tuberosus. The sequence goes on along the minus strand of JALAZF010000503.1, from coordinate 1,743,559 downwards.
ACAAGAATGTAAGAAACAAGAACAATGTAAGAAACAAGACAATGCAAAAAGAAAGAACAACAACAACAACAACGTATCTCTTCTTCGTTTTCGTCTTCTTCTTCACGACGGCAATGGAAATGGCAAGGGTTTCAGAACGACGACAATGGAAATGGCAAGGGTTTCAGAACGACGGCAATGGCAATGGCAAGGGTTTCAGAACGAAAGCAAGAATGAACGAAAACAAGGGTTTCAGAAAGAAACGGTCGAGAGAAGATAATGAAAAGAAATTTCTGAAAATGATTAGAAATGTGTTTTATATTTTAATTCATAATTGACCTTAGAGACCGCTTTTCAAAAAGCACTTTCTTAAGTGCTACCTCTAAGAGCGCTTTCCTTAGAAAGCGCTTTCTTAAGTGGGGAGAATTTAAGACCTATAACAGCGCTTTCTAAGGTTAACCTATAGCAGCGCTTTTTTAAAGCGCTTTCTAAGGTAATACCTATAGCAGCGCTTTTCAAAAAGCGCTTTCTAAGGTGGCTTCAATTTAGGGCATTTTCTAAAGGTTGTCTTTTGCAGCGCTTTTTTTTAGCGAAATTTTTTAAAGACTTATAGCAGCGCTTTTTGCAAAAAGCGCTGTCTTTGTGGCGATGCGAAAAGCCAATTTTGGCGTAGTGAAAGCATATGATTCCTCTAATTGATTTGTGGATAATATTAGCAAGAGAGTGTGATATGGGTTTCACACGTCTTTCAGAGAAAATCTATGGGTTGGGTTCATCTGCAACAAGATTAGATTCCCTACGCTCTTTAGTATCTATTATCAATAATATTGGTTTGTGAGTCAGATTAGTTTGTGAGAGGATGCTGTTATGGTTTGGAATCTAAAGTGGATTTTTTGGCAACTTCTACAAGATACGATCTCGACTAAAAAAAATGTGTTTGAACATAGGGTTTTAATGGATCCAACTTAGGTTTCTTGTGTTATGTGTAAGGGTTGGTAGAGTCAGTTTTTAATTTATTTTTGCTTGTAATGTTCCTTCAATTGTATTATATAAGATTTTTTTAAGTGGTTGAAATTGTAATTAGTTTTTCATAGGAATCTTATGTCTCTTTTTGAGTTGTTTATCTCTCTTTGTGGTGGGAATAGGATTTGGGGGATCAATTTGGAAATCCTTGAATAATATTATTTTTTCTCATTCGTCATCAAAAGTGAAGAACGTGAAAGAAAAAAAAATTCTTGTCTTAGAAATTGTATCCTGGTAGGTCGATTATCAACTCTTGTGTTTTCTCTGTTTGTCTTGAGAATTCTATCATATGTCTAAATCAATAATGATCAACAGATTCTTTAACCTACACTAATACAAAAAGTGATTTTAACGTCAGACGAGAAATCCATTTTACCTCGGTTGTAGTAGAGAGGTAACAAATGGCGTCATGAAAAGTAACAGCTTATCACCTCAATTTTTAAACACCGAAGGATAAATTAATTTACAATTGGGTTCGAACCCCAACATTTACATTTTTATTATTTACAAAAATAGTGCCTCATACATATCGGTTTATAATAAAACCTAGGGGTAAGATAGATTATTTTTTAATTGAAATTCGCTACATTGTATACATAGAAAATAAATAAAAATAATTTGTTTACAAACTACAATGTTTACCCAGAATATTATATTGTTTACACAGAATATTAAAATAAAAATTAATTTATCCCTGAAGATCATATGTGGGATCTTCAACTCCTTGATATATGAGCAAGTCAAATGCTTCACCTTGTAGTTATTTGTTTATGATATAAAACAAAAAAGGGTTAGAAAAATAAATAATTTTATGCTAAAATGAATATTTAAAAACACAAACCTTAAACCCAGATAATTTTCTGCACTTGCAATGCATCATAGAGAACTCTTAATGGCAAAAGTTAAAGTGGATGATGTAGTTAGTTTCAAGCGCTTCATGATGTTTCTTTATCAATTATAGATATCAGAAGACATTTATAATGAGAATTTTTTATGTTTCACGCGGATCCATAATGATAGTGTCTAGAGCATTGATAATGATGAAATGGACGACAAAGATTTGTTTAAGGACGACAATCAATATCTAAAATTATCATGCTAAGTTATCCCCTCGGTTTTGTTAAAAACCGATGTGAACATGATTTTTTTTTTAAATTACATTGTTTACACATAATATTGAAAAACAATAATACAACAAAAGAAGAATTTTGGTGTAAGAAGTTATATGTTTCAAATATTGCACGCATCCAATTTCTAGGAGTTATTTGTTCCAAACATGGAATGCATCCAACTTCTAAAGGAATTATCTATTCCAACTATTGAAAAAAAAACCTGCACTTGCAATCCATCATAGAGAACTTTTTCAAACTTCTAAATACAATAACATCAACACCATTTTGTGAGATGGATCCCAAAAGAATGATGCGTTCGAGTTTGGAGCGGTGGATTAGGGTAAAATTTGTTTAACAAGTGTTTTTATAGTAAAATATGATTATTTTATCCCTCGGTTATTAAGAAAACCGACGTAATATATCATTTAGTTTACAAAAAGAATTATAATAATAAAAAAATGTTCCTGAATTGTTTTTCCCCTCGGATTTTTTGAATTACCGATACAAAAAGTTTATTGTCCGGGTAATATGTGGCTTCTATTTCAAAAAAAAAAATCATGGTGCGCATTAGAATCATATAATTAGAATAACAATGATCATCCATATTCAAAAAAGTAACGTATCTTTTGGATTTTCAAGGAGGCGTTTGAACTTCTCTGATTGTTTCACCTCCTATTCACCACTTTATTTAAACACTATTTGTAGCTTCAACGTCTCATATCCACCTCTTTGTGTCTTCAAACCTAGTTTTAAAGTCTTTTATTTTCTTCAAAAATGTCTTCAACAACCTTAGATGAAAATCTTTTATTCATTATCAATGAAAAATTTGTTGATTTCGATGATTTGAAAGACAAAGGTTTTGACCTAAGGAAAATTATTCGCAAACAAAAGTTGAATGGTTACTTTGACATTCTTCATGGACTCATCTACATTAATCTCGTTAATGAGTTATGGTTAAATACCTTTGTTGGGCCATCTGGTCATGATGTTGAATCAATCCACTCATATGTCAATGGCTCTCCTATCACAATTACTCAGTCACTTATTGCTCAGACAATAAACTATAAAGAGGAAGGTTGTTGTGTTGAACATTATAGATTCAACAAAGTATACTTAGATCACTTTCGCCTAATTTATGTCAACTACGATAATCTCATCAGTCATGCGACTCTACTACCAATTGGAAAAGTTTTGTATCAACTTCTAGAGTCAAATCTCCGTCCAAGAGAGAAACAACTAGAAACACTTACATGGGATGACAAACATCTCTTGTTATTTCTTACCAAGAAAATCAGAGTTAGTCTTCCTCTTACGATTTTTAACTTCTTAAGGGAAATGATAATCATCTCTAGGGAGGAAATGACTTTCCTCATACCATATGGAAGACTTCTTTCTGAACTTTTCTCTCAGTTAGAGAGAGTTAATAGTGATACTATTGAAGTTGAGTGGAGCCAAAATTTTGAATATGTGGAATAGTTATTTGTTATTCTGTTTTTAATTAATGAAATATTTACTTTCATATTAGTGCCTATTCGATTTTATTGATAACAAAAATTTTGAGAATTACTAATTAACAAGAAAAAAATGAAAAAAAAAAAATTAACTACGAAAAAATGGGAAGATTGGAAGGCGCCAAGTGAGAAATCATTGAAAAAAATCTTAAATGCGGTTACAGGGATTCGAAGCGTGTTTCTTTATAGCTATATTCCCTCGGTTTTCAAAAACACCGAGGTAATAAGTTTATTATTTTTATGGAAAAAATATGGCGCTCACTTATAGCTATATTACACCAGTTTTTTATAAAACCGAGGGAGATGGTTTTTTTTTAAATAAAAAAAATTAAACATGTCACTCTTAAGATCTATACACTCGTTTTTTACATGTTCGAGGTGAAATTTTTGTTATAAAAAGTATTGTTTTTTGTAGTGCTAGATTTTGTGGTTGAATGTTCTTGATTCTTCTCTCGGGGAACTATGATTCTGTTGATGGTGGGGTTTTTCTTTGGTTTATTATTTTTCAATTGTTTGTTTTTTGGCCATTTTCTCATATGTATTTGTGTTTTTTCATTGTGCTTTGATTGTTCATTTTGTTTGTTTAGATATTTTTATTTTTTGAGTTTATTGGTATCAACTTGATATATTGTGGTTGACTGGTAGTACACTCTTTGTACTTTAGTGGATTCTTATTAACCATTTCTTCTATTTTATATATATATATATATATATATATATATATATATATATATATATATATATATATTTGTTATTAAAAAATATTTGTATGTGAACTTGAATGTTTTCCTAGATATCGACTAATAGATGAGAAATGCATAAATGTAAATTAAAGTAAAAGTATAAAGTGCTTAAAAAAGGTGTAAATATTTTGTTTGGTTGATTTTGTGTTCTAAATAATATACAAAATGTGATATTTATAAACAAACACTCGATCTACTAATTAATACTCCCTCTGTCCCAAAATATAAGAGAAAAAAATGCATTTTTCTTGTCCCAAAATATAAGAGAAAAAATTAACTTTCAACATTTTCAATGTAAAATTAAATGCAAGCTGCATTTAATTTGTTTTCTCTCTTTTCTTTTCTATAAACAACAACCAATTAGAATTGTTTTTACATCTTTCAAAACAAATTTTTTCAACAAAATCTTAGTCAAACTATTATGTTTTTGACTTTTCTTAATAAATGTGTTTTTGAGTTTTTCTCTTATATTTTAGGACGGAAGGAGTACATTATTTTTTAAATAATTTAGCTTCTTATTTTTTAAACAAAGAATATATATATATATATATATATATATATATATATATATTGAATGTACCAAAGAAATACAAACTAACAGATCAAATAATCCATTTAACTTACAACCTGAGCACCAAGACTAAATCCTAAAGCTAAGGCATCATAAGACGAACAATCTGACTTATAAGCTTAGCCCTAGTCCAACTTCTATACATAATTACATCAATAATATGAGTATCTATATTTGTTTTGGCATAAGAGTTTCGAAAAAAATAGCATTCCTACACTTCCAGCTTTCATATACAGTTTCTGTAAAATCACATTTCAGAATTTGAGCCTTCCAGCCCTTTCCTTTGCATCCATTGATGATACATTGCATTTGTTTTTGCCAAACTTTTGGTATGTATAGAATCTGCAACCAGTCAAGAACCTTCTTCCAAATGTTTCTCATCTCTAAACATTTGAAGAATAAATGTTGTAAACTCTCTTGTTGTCCATAAAATTAATAGATATCATTGTCTAAATGGAGTCTTTCCTTTGTGGCCAACCAATCCTGACAAGCCAGTCAAACAGTAAAAATAGGTCTAGGGCTAGAAATATTATTACTTAGGCAAAATACTCTTTTTGGTCCTTTAACTTTATCTCCGGGTTCATTTTGGTCCCTTAACTTTAAAAAGTGTCATATTGGTCCCTTAACTCTTCAAAACGTTCTATATTAGTCCTTTTCGTCTTATTAACGACGAAAAAAATCAAAAATCAGTCGCTAAATCCGTCGCTAATAAGACAAAAGGACTAATATGGAATGTTTTGAAGAGTTAAGGGACTAAAATGACACTTTTTAAAGTAAAGGGGTCAAAATAAACCCCGAGATAAAATTAAAGGACCAAAAAGGGTATTTTGCCTATTCCTTACTACCTTCCTAACATAATTTAGCTTTGTTAAGATATTTGTGTAGATAATGTGTGACTTTTCTCATTGGTAGGAGCATGTGACGCCCCTCATTTGTCTTGAATTTCCCTATTTCCCGATATATTTTTTCATTTATCCACGCGAGATTCTACCCTTAAAACATGTATGTGTGTCTCTGCTTCTACACCATATAATCCTTCCATCAAGTTAAATTCTAAAGGTAGCCCTCTCTACCCTAATCATTAAACATATATGTGCCTTATGGGCCACTTATTATACCTTACTATCACTAGCCCAGACATTCAATTTTCATATTTTGATAAACTTAACCAATTTATTGTAAGTCTATATTGTTGAATATTCTGTCTTTTTAGCCTCTCTTTTATTTCATAAAAGTTTAAGAAGCAAAGGTTGAATATATAGCACTGGCAAGTTTTATATGAGAAGTCCAGTGGTTACATTATCTTCTGGTAGATTTACATGTTGCTCCTAGTTTATTTACATGTTGATCCTGCGACTCTATCTATCGTGTATATTGTGATAATCATTTGGCTATATATTTTGTCCATGATCCCACTTTTTGTAAACGATATAAATACATTAAAATTTAAAATTGATTGTCATGTCGTTCGTGTGAAATTTTTTTTTTAAGAAATAAATATTTATACAACCAAAATAATTATGTACAAAGCGACCCAAAAGGTCCAGCCAAACAACCAACAAAACATACCTATGAGAAACAACAAAACCAACTACCTCATCAACAAATGAGTACCATGCTCCTGTAGTTTGGGTTTTTCCATAATCTATAAACTAGTATATCTATAATTCTTTGGCCTATATTGATATTACTTACACTATTGCCATAAACCTTGTCATTCCTATACTTCCAACATTCATAAATTGTCTCTGCAAACGCAACCCTTAGGACTTTTGCTCTCCAATTTTTACTCTTGCTAGTATGAATCACCCAATTCAATTCTTGTGTCCACTCCTTTGGAACATGTGATATTTGCAGCCAATCCATGATATAGTTCCACTATTTTGCCATGTCCTTGAACTCAAATAGAAGGTGTTGAATAGTTTCAGTTTTTACGTACAAACTACAATTATCATTTCCCAGCATGCCAAACCTATGAAGTCTCTCCTTTGTTGCTAGCCTATCTTGGCAAGCAAGCCAAAAAACAAACAAAACTCTAGGCCTTGCAACATTATCATAGAAAAGCCCCCTCCACTGAACTTGCCGATGTTGTTCTAAGAGCACATAATAGAACTTCCTCATGTTAAACTTCTTAGTCTGCATAACATTTTGCCAATCTTGCATACCGTGCACAACATTCCTATGTTTGAGAATGTTCTTCAGTATCCAAGAATAAGTTGAATTTATTGGCACACACATTAAATCATCCTTCTTCGTATAGTAGGTATGGATCTATTTGATCCAAAGATTCTCCTCTTTATTACTTAAATTCCACAGCAACCTAATTATAGGTGCTTGGTTCCACTCAACCATTGCTATCACGTTTAATTATGTTCTCAATGTGCTGCCTCTATATTCGTTTTCTTTTTATAAGGCACCAAAGGTTGTTATCAAGGTCATTCAAAGTATTCAAAGTAACTTCTTATGAGGAGGTTGTTCGAAGAAAAGGTCGATTCATTGGGTGGACTGGAGGTCGGTTTGTTCTTCAAAAGATAGAGGTGGTCTTGGTGTTAAGGATTTATCTTGTTTCAATAAGTCATTATTGTTGAAATGGAAGTGAAGAATATTGATAGATAAGGATGTGATTTGGCACAAGCTGTTGAAGGCTAGGTATGCAAATAATGGATTGAGTTTATCTGTTTTAAGTTTTGATGGGCATCGAGGGAATAAGGAGGACTCGATTTGGTGGAGAGACTTAAAGTCGATTAGTTACGACAAAGTCTCTGATAATGATCTGTTTGTAGATAATCTTTCGTGTACTCTTGGTAACGGAGCAGATTTGTCTTTCTGGCCTTGAAATTGGTTGGCAGATTGTTCCCTAAAGGTTTTATTTCCTAATTTGTTTTCGTTCTCGAAGAATTCATGTTCTTCCATCTATTCTGCAGGATTCTGGAGGGATATTTCTTGGAATTGAAAGGTGGAGTTCTATCCTAGCCCTGCTGGTTCTGTTATGGAAAGAGAACTCGAGGATTTGAACGCCTTGCTTGTGTCTTTGTCTCCCTCGAAGGATGATAATGATGTTGTTTTATGGAATTCCGGCTGCTCGACTTCATTCTCGGTGACTGACTGTTATAACAAGATATTTGCGGAGAGTTTTAATTCTGCTGCGTTGTTGTTTGATTCTGACGGAAATGTGCAGTCAGCTCTTAATTTTGTTTGGGAGGTTAAGTTGCCTTCGAAAATTCAAGTTTTTATGTGGCGAATTTTCAGGGATAGGATTGCTTCGAAAGTTCAATTGGTGAGGAGGAACGTTAGCTTTGGGCAGTCGAGTTTGTTGTGTTCGATCTGTAATATGGTGGAGGAATCTACTTCTCATCTTTTCCTTTTCTGTGAGTTTTTGGTAGCAGTTTGGAGGGCCGTTTCTTTTTGGACTGGTATTCAAGTCCCAGTGCAATATTCTTGTTCTGGTTCATTCGTTTCATACATTCAGTCTGCATCGAAAGAGATTGGTAACGATAAAGGTGCAGTATTTTGGGTAGCAACAGTCTGGTGCATTTGGTTAAGTAGAAACATCCTGATTTTTAAAGAGAAGCTGGTGTCGGTAACGGATACGTTATATGCTATCAAGTTTCTTTCTTGGAAGATGTCTTTTTCTAGTTCAGTTAAGAATTAATGTGGGTTATATGATTGGTTTTGCGCTTCTGTAGTCTGTTTAAAGCGGAAGTAATATTCATGCGTCTTGTATTCGGGTTTTAATACCCCTTGTGCTAATGTTTAATCACATTTCTTATTAAAAAAAACGTTTAAACCCCATTGTTTCTTAGGTGCACAAATTTTTCTCCATGCTACAGATGCCTTCCTTATAGTCACTTTTTCCAGTTCAAAAGAAAGATCTATACATGGCTTCAACTCTTTATGTAACTCCTTTAGGCAAAGGTATGCATTGCAGCCAGTAATTTGTTGTTCCAAAAATAATACTTTTAATACGCTGGACTCTCCCTGAGTAGCTCAGTAAAGCACTCCAATGTCTAATTCTAGCACCAATTTTTTTGGCCAGGCTGATGCATTGAATACTAGTTAACTTCTTACTTGTCAGGGGTATCCCTAAATATCTGAAGGGTAGAGGGTCTATTGCAAACTCAGTCAGCTCTGTTATTCTCTGGCTTACGTTTTCCTCCATGCTTCCAAAATATACCTTGCACTTACTAGACTTCACATAGAGTCTCGTGCAGTGGCGGAGCCAGAAATTTTTTGAAGCCTAGGCAAAAATTTGAAGACCGCAAATTCAACAAGTGTATGTATTATATAAATATAGAACCGAAAGTAAAACTTGAACTCACGGATTGATATCTTGAACAAGATAGCTACAATGTACAAATCAAAACTTCTTTCATGGGTGTCACTTTATGATGCATCCAACACTTCATACAAATAGAAAAACACGACCATGACAGATACCATAAATTTAAATTTTCTCAAACAATCAAAAGGTTAACTATATGTACAAAGTACCTAGATTTTGGCTCTGATGGTACTAGCTGATCACTCAAAACACTATCTATTGCCAAGCTCAAGTATCTTTGTATTTAAATAAATATATTAAATCAAAAGGTTATGATACCTTCAAGAGATTAAAAATGTTGAATGTTAATTCAGCTATAAGAAACTAACCTTTCAGTTACTGGTATGTCACTCTTACTTGGCCTTGAATCATCAAAGTGACCATGATAAACCAACTCAAATGACATTCAACCGTCCTATTACTATTTGATTAGTTTATAAAAAATACAACACTTTACTAAAATGGAGTTTAATAAAACCACCACTATTTACAGTAAAATATGGCGGTTTATAAACTGACGTAATGTTAATAGAAAAATGACGGTTTTTACCGCATTTATTTTGACACGTCTGTTGCTTTACGGTGGTTTTTGTTTTTATTGTTTTTGTAAATCGAATATTTCCGTTTATAGTTGTGGAAATTAATCTATTTAATTGTATAGAGTCCTAATATATTTTTTATTTTATTTGAGAATAAAATTTATTATTTTCTTCTTTTTTTTACAACACTTTATATATTTTTTTAAATTTTAATAATTGCTACTTTTATATTAATATTTATTTTTCCTAAGTATTCATTATTTCAGTTCTTGCACTTTTTGTAATGTAGTCAAATCTAAATATTGTAATATAAAAAAATTGATGTAATGTAAACTTAATTTCATAAAAAGATAAAAAAAGTGGACTTTAAGAAAGCATTAAACCTATTCATAACCAACTGTGCAAACCTTATATCTCCTCTAGTAAATAATAAAAGATCATCAACAAAGCTTAAATCAGCAATTTGTAGTTTCTCACATTTAGCATGATAATTGAAGTCTGGGATCTCCTTCAAATCCTGGCGTTGGTTTAAAGATGCATAATTCATCTTATGCCTATACCATCTTCCTCACATTTTACTTGATTTTTATAATATTATACTTTTTGTAAAATAAAATTTATTAAAAATATTTCAAACAAAAAATTGATGTAAATACTTTTTCATGAAATTTTTTTTTGGATATTAAATTTTAAAAAATCACTTAAACTTAAAAAAAATTATAAAATTTATTTTAGATATTAAATTTTTTATAAAAAATGTACTTAAATTTTAAAATTATGTTTGAAATATATCTTTTATATTATTTTATATATATTTGTAATCTTTAATAATGTATATTAATGTTATTGAGTGTAAAAATTAGTTTTTAAATTTATAAAAGATTAGTGAAAAATATTTCTACTATTTAATAAAATTAAAAAAAAATCATTATTAAAATACAAAATAAAATCACTTTTAATAAAGTTATAATAAAACGGCCAAATGTCTTTATATGTCACTTTCTTTAATTCCTTATTTTCAAGTCTTGGCTCTGATAAGTTGGATAATATAGATTATAAGTTATAATTGATATCATCCAATCCAACTTAGTCCTTAATTAGATGAGTTCCCCTCTTACTTTTAGTTATTATATTAAAACAATTACCGTAAATAACGGAATTAGATATTTTCCAATTATTGCTCTCACGCCTTCTTTCATGTGTAATTTTAAACAGATAGATTAATCAAATAGTTAAAAAAAATAAAAAAGAGGAAGCAATATATATGAATTTTAATTTTCTTTTATTTTCTTCATTTTAGAAAACAAAAGATGTACTTTAATTTTCTTTTATTTTCTTCATATGAGAAAACAAAAAACCATGAAAAAAGCACAATCCATTTCTATATAATTTGTTACTATGTAATATTTTTTTTGTATTAATATTTTTTATCAAATAAATTTTTAATTTTTTTATTTGATAAAAATTAAGATACTTTTATGTATATATTCAATTAATTAATTAAATTAATTTTAATATTTTAAAAAATGAAAATAATTAAAATAATAATAATTATTAAAACTAATACATATACCTCTCTTTAAATAATGCTAGCGTCCCGCTTTTTTAATGCAGATAAATGGAAATATAAACGACTTTTTCTTTTAAATATAATTTTAAAAAATATAATAGGTTATATGTAAAAGGTAATAGCAGTTTTAATGAAAGTTATTAAATAAAAATTACATAATAAAATATGGATAAAAATTGTTTTAAAAAATAAGCTACAGCAAAACAAAATATTTACTTTATTATAAATTTTTTTTTTCTCTTTGTTCTTTTAATAGTTAGATTAATTCAGCAATTCAAAATGGCATATAAAATATAAGACAGAGAATAAAAAAATAACATTTAAAAATAGTGAATAATAAAAAAATATATATTCTATAAATAGTAAAATATTATAACAATATTAATAATAAACTTTATTTTTATTAATCAACTTTATAAATCTATCAACTATCCTTTTATTTTTCATTTATTTTTCATTAATTAATTTTTTATCTTTTATTAACCAAATTTATATTATATTTTATTAACTAAAAAATTATTTTACCACTTAAAACCACGGTTAACAGAAGTTATTTATAGAGTATTAACATTATTCATAAGTATACTTTTTTATTTTAAAAACATTAGTGTCAAAATGAGTGCCATAGCATTGCTGAAAAAACAAACAAAACGGACGGAAAATTAGTATCCAAACTTTAAAACAAAATTATTGATTAATAATTATTTTAGTCCATATGATAAAGTGGATAACTAATACGTTATGCACGATATTTATTACACACATACATGATTCAAAGAAGACACATACATACATACATAGATGCAGTGGTAGCTACTAGTACTACAGCATGCATTTTATTTATTTATTTTTTTGTATTATGCGTCTTTGTCTGTGTTGGAAAATCAATCCATCCATCCAAGTTTAACACTTTTGAGCGCAGAAACATTTCCAGTTATGGCACTGGCCACTGATTAAGTGCGCTTTGTTCTTGCAGTGATCGTCACAGCTAGCACTCGTGAAGCATACTCCCCTGTATGTATCAGCCAAATGCTCACAAGTTTTTGCATCAGTCACCACAGTTTCTTCTGCATCCAGATACCAACACAACAAATATTAATTATTGAGTAATAATGAATATTGAACTAAACAATAATGATTAACTTACGTGCAACAAAGAGAACGAGGAAGAGGAAGGACAAGGCAACGACTGAGTTCTTCTCCATGGCTTAATGAATGATATGAATATATAAACTTAATATAACTCACTTTAATAACACTTAGTATGTTATGTGTGTGTGTGTGATATATATGTGAAGATTGGAAGAGATATATATAGGCTTATGGGCCTTGACTAGTAAGAGTTTCAGAAGATCGAGAAACCGCATCAAACACATACGTGGCATTGTGGCAACATATTTTATTACCGAGTTTGAATTGTCATAGTTAAGAGTCAACAATGTGCGGCGTTCTGTCCCAATTATTCTGGTCTAGAAGCACAACCTCCTATTTGTTTCTTTAGTAGTTCTCGATAGAGAAGAGATTGATGTACATGCACAAATTCTGATGACCTGGTAAGTAGATGTGTCAAAAAAAAGCCCCAAATGATAAAGTTTCAATAATTAGGCCTCTTGTTGACCCTATTTTTTTAGGCCCCTTATAAAATAAATATTTTTTTGACCTCTTATTTTTAAGTCTCTTCATATTTTTGTCTTTAATGGGGCTTAAATGAGGGGGTCACAATCTAATTTATTTGAAATAAAATATTTTATATTATAAAACTGATTTTTTTCTAAAACCGATTTTTTCTTAAAACGGTTTATTTCTTAAAACCGATTTTTTTCAAAAATAAAAAAAACCGATTTTTTCAAAAAATAAAAAAACTGATTTTTTCCCAAAATAAAAAAAAACTGATTTTTTCTGAAAATAAAAAAAAAACCAATTTTTTTCGAAAATAAAAAACCGGTTTTTTAGAAGAAAAAAAAACCGACTATTTCCGAAAAAAAAAAACACGGTTTTTTTTCCAAAAAAATAAAAAACCGATTTTTTCCGAAAATTAAAAAAACGATTTTTTTCAGAAAATAAAAAAAATCGATTTTTTTCGAAGATAAAAAAAACTGATTTTTTTCCAAAAAAAAAAAAAAAAACCGATTTTTTTCGAAAATAAAAAAAATAGATTTTTTCCGATAATGAAAAAAAACCGATTTTTTCCGAAAATAAAAAAAAAACCGATTTTTTCCGAAAATAAAAAAAACCAATTTTTTCCGAAAATAAAAAAAAAACCGATTTTTTCAGAATATAAAAAAACCGATTTTTTCCGAAAATGAAAAAAACCGATTTTTTTCGAAAATAAAAAATATTGATTTTTTTCGAAAATAAAAAAAATTGATTTTTTTCCGAAAATAAAAAAAAACAATTTTTTCCAAAAATAAAAAAAAAACGATTTTAAAAAAATTGATTGAAAAAATCTATTTAAAAAAAAATCAAGTTTTGAAAATGTTGGGGCTTTGAGGCCCTACTTGAATTTTAGGGGCCCTTAATTTAGGGGGCCTACATATTTTAGGGCTCATTTATTTTTAAAATTTTGGGCCTTTATATTTTTAGGGGCCTTGAAATTTAGGCCCCAGCCCCTTAAATTGACACCTCTACTGGTAAGTGATCATCAGAGATAATAGGTATAAGGTTATTAAAAATAAAATTGTGGAATGGGGATTAAACTGGTTCAGTGTTTTCGGCTTAAACTCATAGTCTTAGGACTAGGGGCCTTGGCATTGTTTAAGTTTCAATCTGAAGTTGGTCGGTTTCGCTGTAAGATTTTATATAACATGTTGGAATGAAAAGTAGTTGGGGATAGAAAAAATAGAGCGCGAAAATTCAGATTTTCTGTGTGGAAAGAAAAGAAAGGCAAGCAGATAAAGGGAAATGAGAGAATATGTTCATTTTTCTTTACGGAGATACCTGTATATTTTGAGGCTAAAGAAATGGCAAATCTGTTCATGGAGTTTGGAGTTTTGGTTGAAGTGTTTATACCTGCTAAACTAGATAAGAGAGGAAAACGATATGGGTTTGCTAGATTTAGGAACGTGGAAGATGATAGATGATTGTCAATCTAGTTAGACAACATCCAAATCTTTGGGAGGAAAATATATGTAAACATCCCTAGGTTCGACAGAAGGAGAGTAACAAAAGGTGTAGGAATCGAACCAAAACCAAGGAGGAAGACTGATACAGAAGTTGAAAAAAAGAGAGCATGAGAAGTGGTCAAACAAGGTCGTTCTTATTTGGAGGCAGCGAATAAGGGCAATGCCTTCACTAAACACTTATCATATCCGAAACATGGGGAGAAACCACTAGAGAGTAAGAGTCCAAAGATAAACTGAAGGGGGCTTTCTTACAAGATTGAAGACAAAGATATGAATAGATTTGAAAAGGCTTACGTTGGTGTTATCAAGAAATCGGGCAACTCTTATAACATTCAGGATATATTCCATAAAGAAGGATTCTTTCAAATCAAGGTGACCCCAATGGGAGCAAATATGTGTCTACTTGAAGACATCCTCGAGAATGCAACAGTGAATTTGGTTAAAGAAGAAGAAGAATGGCTTCAGAACTGGTTTGAAGACATAAGAGGATGGTCTCCACAAGAAGTTGACAAAGAGATGCTCACATGGATCAAGTGTTTTGGAATCCCCTGCCATGCTTGGAAAAATGAATTTTTCAAGTATATAACAAGTAGTTTCGGTGATTTCGTTTGTTGTGATGAAGAAACGGAATCTCAATCCAAATTTGATGTGGCAAGGATCTTGATAAGAACAAGTTACACAAGCAACTTAAATGAGGTAGTTAATGTTGAAGTGAATGGGGTGTTGTTATGTATCAAGTTAGTAGAAGATAACCATGGTCCAAAAAGAATCATTTTAAATGAATCTAAGAAGAAGATTTTCTATGAGTCTGATGAATCCATGGTTGAAGAAACGGATGAAGAGACTGATGAGGACGATAAGGAAGAAGGTGACTCCATTAACGAAGAAAACGCAGGCGAGGAAGAAGGAACTCAGAAACCAGAAGAAGAAGGGCTAGGAGAAAGTGCTACTAGGTCTGCTACGAAGAACAACTTTCAAGAATTAGGTGGTAATCATGTCAACATGGGAAAGACAAATAAACTTTCTAAAAAGGTGTTATTTGGAGGGAGTGGTGGGGAATGCCAGAATCCTGAAAAGTCAGCTATGGAGGTGGCATTAAATGTTGAAGTGGATTTGAGTGGTTCGAGAGGACAAGAGGAAGGAGGACAGGTCAGAAGGAGGGAAGGAAGTAGTGATTTTGAATTTGAAGTGGGACCAGGAGAAGCTGAGCATCTAAGTTCAAGTAATTCTAACAACAAAAGAAGGATGGTATTGGGTTTAAAATCGGGTACTGATACACTTGAGGAACCAAGGCCCATTATCCCTCTTGGGCCGACTACTAAATGTAATTTACATGAAACAAAACATGTGGTCAGGAAAAAGAAATATTTGGTGGAAATTTATGATAACTTACAGAATCCCTACACTCCTTCTTTCTTCGCAACTCTTTTGCACTCCAATCATAATCAGAAATTAATGAAGGAGACAAAAGAGCCAGGTGATGGTTTAATTTCTATCTCTTCCCAGAAGAGTAGTTGCGAGTCGAGATTCACAGGAGGTTCTATCTTATGTTGCGGATCTCTATCAGATAAGGATGTAGAAAAAGGAAATGACAGAGTGAAGAAAAGGATTGAAGATGTTCCTGGCAAGGTGTGGGCAATTCTCAAGAATCTAGGAATCGAATGTGATGAAGATGATGAAGCACTTGAAGGCATTTTGAGAAGGATGGAAGAGCAAGATAGCTCTAAGAGAGAGACTTTGAAGGAGACATCTATTAGAGTCCCATGAATCTAACAACATACAACATAAGAGGGTGTAACTCTTCAATTAAAAGAAGAAGAGTGAAACAGCTTGTGGAGAGAAGTAACATAGAATTTCTGCTTCTACAAGAAACAAAGTGTCAAGAAATAGGAGAAGAATTTGTCAGAAGCATTTGGGGTAGAGGAGAGTTTGATTGGTCAGCCTCGAAGTCCATTGGTCAATCTGGAGTTCAGGGTAATGCTGAAAGTATTCTCATTCAGAAGAGGAGTATGAGGAAATGGAATTTAGAGGAATTTGGAGTAATTGACCTTAAAATTGAGGAGAATGTGAAGAAAATCAATGAATTGGAGGATGACCTAACAGAAGAGGAGGATGATAATTTTGATTCTAAGTTGAGATTGCGAGGAGCTGCTATGGAGTCTATGTGGAATAAATTACTATACAAGGAAAGTATATTGAAATAGAAAGCGAGAACAAGATGGCTTGAGGAGGGAGATTACAACACTAAATACTTTCATTTAATCATCAATAAAAGGAGAAGGGTCAATACCTTATCAGCATTAAATGTGGGACTCGGTGAAGATGATGGTGTGGACAAGGTGAAACTAGTGATCCAGGAACATTTTGCTAAGAAGTATCAGTGGTCATATCCAACAAATCATTTTGACATGGATCTTTCTTTTTTATAAAAAATCTCAGAGGAAGATAATGCAGGTCTCTCTGCTCCCTTCACATCAGAAGATATAGTAGAAGCTATAAAGGATTATGAAGGGGATAGGAGTCCTGGTCCTAATGGCTTTAATTTGAAGTTAATTTGGAAGACATGGGAGATTGTAGGGAAAGAATTCACCAATTTCATTTCTGAATTTCATGAGAAAGCCTCTCTTTCTAAAACATTTTGCTCTACTTTTTTTGTCCTAATCCCTAAAGTTGAGAACCCACAAAACTTGAAGGAGTTTAGGCGTATAGCTCTCATTGGATGCCTTCACAAGATTATTTCAAAGATTCTGGCTGGTAGATTGAGAGCAGTCATACATAAACTGGTTTCTCCATCTCAAACTGCTTTTGTTCCTGGAAGGCAATTAATGGATTGAGTTCTTGTAGCTAATGAAGTGATGGATTATGTTACAAAGAAGAAAAGAAAAGGTTTTATGTTTAAAATAGACTTTGCCCAAGCCTATGATTGAGCGAACTGGGGATTCCTTTTCAAAGTGTTTAAAGCAATGAATTTTTGCTCTAAATGGCAAGAGTGGATGAGGGGGCTGATATGTAATAGTTATGGATCTGTGTTAGTAAATGGGAGTTCATCCAAAGATTTTAGGATGTGGAGAGGCCTTAAGCATGGAGATCCTATGTCTCCATTCTTATTTGTGCTCATCACTGAATGCATGGCTCTTTTATTCAAGAAAGCTGAGGAACAAGGATTACTGAGTGGGATTAAGGTGGAGAATACAACTAGCATTTCCCTACTTCAGTTTGCTGATGATACCCTGGTTATTTGTGATGAGGCTTGGTCAAATATCTGGGCTATAAAGTCTATCCTAAGAGGTTTTAAGGTCTTATCTGGATTGAAAGTAAATTACAATAAAAGTGTGCTCATGGGCTTTGGTGTTGAAAGGTACCAGACAGAAGCATCATCTTCCTTTCTGAACTGTAAACAAGGTCAATCTCCCTTCAAGTTTTTAGGGCTGGTGGTGGGGGGGGAACACAAATCATATTCGTTCTGGAATCTAGTTATTACATCCTTTAAAAATCGTTTGGCAACATGGAGGGGAAGGATTCTATCTATAGGGGGCAGCGTAACATTAATCAATTCAGTCTTAACAAATTTACCTATTCATTTCCTTTTTCCTTGCTCCACCCAAAGTGTTGAAGGAAATACAGTCCATACAGAGAAGATTTTTATGGTCAGGTGATGGGGAGAAAAATAGTATATCATGGGTTAAATGGTCCCTGGTGTGTAAATCCAAACAGCAGGGTGGTTTAGGAATTAAGGACATCATAACATTCAATAGGGCCTTGGTTACTAAATGGATGTGGAGAATCACAAACGGTTTAGAAGCAATCTGGAGAGGAATTATAAATGCAAGATATAGAGGAGACTTTCACAACCTGTTCTTAGAGCAACAAAGGAGTTCTACTAAATACTGGTCTAATTGGTGAAGGGATTTAGTCTGTCTAGCCAAACCTTCTAATGAACAAGGTTTCTTTACTCAACTGATCTGGAAAATTAGTAATGGTAGGAACACTTCCTTTTGGCATTCAAAGTGGACTGGTGGAAATGCCCTTAAACTCCAATTTCAATTGTTGTTTTCCTCTTCCCCAAATCAGGATATCCTGGTCAAGGATTGTGGACTTTGGCAGGATGATATTTGGAGTTGGGAGTGTATGACTAATAATGTGATTTCGGAAGGTGCAGATGAGACCACTGTTAATGAATTGAAGATGATAATTAGTGACATTAGGCTGATCAGGGAGAAGGAAGATGAGGTGATCTGGCCGAGGAAAGTGGATAAAACATTTAGTGTTAAGGAATGTTACAGAAATTGGAATAAAAGCAGGGAGGAGGTTAACTTAGACAGTTTGACCTTGGAGGCATTAGAGATCATGTGGAGGATAAAGGCCCCTCTCAAAGTTTTGATCTTTGGTTGGAGATTGCTAATGAACAGACTGCCTACTCGAGGAAACTTAAACAGAATGGGTGTTATTGTAGACCCTCATAAATTATCTTGCATATTCTGTTTTAAGGAAATGGAAGAAATCTATCACATAGTACTAAGCTGTGAAAAAACCAAACTGGTATGGAAGGGTTTAGAAAACTGGTTGGGGATTCGCTTACCAATGGGTGACAGTCATATTGAAATGTTCATTGATTGGTCTAAATCAGTTAAATGGGGAGCAACATTTTCTTATATTTGGCTGATTTCTTGTTGGTGTGTCTGGAAGACAAGAAACTAAGTGATATTCAATGATGCAATCCCAAATCCCTCTTCAATTTGTGAGGAAATCAAGCAGGTATCGTGGAGGTGGAAAAGGAAGAAAACAAAGGAAGAATTTTCAATAAGTTACTACGACTGGTTTAAGCTACCATTGGATATTTCCTAAGACAACCATAGATTTGAGGTAGGGGGTTTGTACTCAATCTCATCCGGCCTTATGGTTTAGATATGTGAGGGCAGTCTTTTTTCCCATTTTAAATTTTTATGTTTTGGTGGTTATGTTTCATGTATTGAGACTGTCATTTTTCTGTCATAAAACATGTAAATTTTAATGGTTTTTATGACAGAACTTTGTATTGCTGACTTTGGGTCATTTATACGACCTTATGAATGAATTAGAGTATTAAAAGAAAACAATGTGGGGCGTTTTCTTGTAAAGCTTATCAACATAACTAATGCTAGATAAAAATAATAGGTAAAATAATTTTTTTTCTAAAAATAAGTTTTATTAAGAGATGTTAAAATAATTCTAACTTGTAATTGATTATGGATAAAATGAGAAGAAAATAAATTAAATATGATTTATATTTTTTTTAAATATGTATTTTTAGAATATAATAATAATTTATTATTAAATTCATTAATTAAAAATAGGTTAGTAATTGATTAAAATATATCATTAATTAGTAACTAAATAATTTAGAAGTAATTTATAAATTAAATTAGTTAGAAAATATTAAAAAGATAAATTAGAATTAAAAATATATAGATAAAAATAGTAATTTAAAATAAGTTAATAAATTAGTTTGTAAATGTTGTGTATTAATTCAATCTTAGTTAGTTAGTTAGTTATTACATCTGTGTGGATATATAAATTAATTACTTGTGTAGTTTTGTAACAACTTGTCATAATAAAATATTCTCTCATTCAATATTCAGTATTCTCTCTTTTCTTCCCTTCCACTCCAACACTTTCTCTATCTTTCTCTCAAATAACTTTTGCATTCGCAAGGTGTAATAACACCAACATATGGTATCAGAGTCTGGTTCTAATCCAAATTCAATAGTGATTGTAGTTATGGTTGGAATAGGCGGCAACAACTTTCCTACAAATCTTCCAATTCTTGATGACAAGAATTGGGAAAAATTATGCATTCATATGAGATTCATCTTTAATGTTCAAGATATGTCTGAGTATGTAGCAGAGGGACTTCAATCGCTAGCAGAAAATGTGATTGATGCTCAGAAGGCAGTATACAAGGAATCCAAGGAGAACGATCATCAAAAGACCCTATTTTACATTCACCAATATGTTGAAGCGAAGGTGTTTGATAAAATAGCTCATGCTGCAAATTCGAAAGAAGCATGAGATATGCTGAAAAAATACTATGGCGGAGATGCCAAGGTCAAGAAGGTGTGCCTCTAATCTTTGAGAAAGTGGTATGAAATATTGCATATGAAAGCGGACAAAACGATATTAGATTTCTTCACAAGGGTTCAAGAATTAACCAATCAGATGGAGAATTTTGGAAAGACGTTGACAGAGCAAATAAAGGTTGAAAAGATACTTCAAAGTATCACTCGTTAATATGATAGGATACTAGTAACAATTTAAGAAACCAAAGATTTGGAAACACTGAAGAAGGAGGATCTGCAAGGATCTCTTCAAGCCATGGAATTGAGACTGAATCAAAGAGAGACATATAAAGATTCTGAACACACCTTGATTGCTCATTCAAGAAAGGGAGGTTTCGATGACATGAAGAGAAGGTGGAAGTCGAGAAAAGGAAAGCACCTGAGAGAAGTCACGCGAGATAATAAAGAGAATAAGAAGTTGAAAAAAGATCTGAATCCTTTAAAAGAGAAGGAGGGTCTAGCAATTTTCAAAACAAGAAAAAGTTTCAAGACAAGAGAAAGATTCAATGCTTCAATTTTGAGAAGTATGGTCATTTTGCTTCAGATTTTTGGTTTGTAAAGGGAAAGAAAAAGACTAGTCCAGAGGAAGCTAACATGGTGCAAGATGATTTAGATTCAGACTAACTATCTCTGAAGGGGCTCTAGCTTCTGATGTGTTGTATTTAGACTCTGGTTGTTCTAACCACATGACTGGACAAAAGGGGTGGTTAATTGAATTTAACTCAAACAAGAAGACAAGTATAAAGCTGGCAGATAGCAGAAGCTTAATGGCAGAAGGCATGGGCGAGATTTTCATAAAAATAAAGGAACGTAAAATAGCATTAATAGAAGATGTGTTATTCGCCCCTGGTATGAAATGTAATATGATGAGCATTGTCCAGTTGGCAGAGAAAGGATTCTCAGTAATCATGGAAGAAGGGCTCAGAATCACACTCTATTTATTCATCAATTCCTGATGAAGAAGGCTGGCTTTGGCAAAAAAGGTATGGGCATATGAATTTTTAAAATCTAGGCAAGATGAATACTATGAATTTAGTAGAAGGATTTCCTAGAATAGTGGCACCTGATAAAGCATGTGAAATGTACATGTTTGGAAAGCAAAGTAGGTTACCTTTTGTGAAGCAGCTGTCAATAAGCACCAAACATGTACTGAATGTAGTTTTATCTGACGTTTGTGGTCCTTTTGAAACTCTTTCTTGTGGAGAAAGCAAGTACTTCATCTCATTTGTAGATGAATTTAGTAGAATCTTATGGGTGTCCTGATAAAGACCAAAGGAAAAGATATAAACATGTTCAAAATGTTTAAGGTTATGGCTGAAAAACAGAGTGAAAGACTGGTTAAGATACTCAAGACAGATGGAGGAGAGGAAATCAATTCCCATGAATTCAAGAAATTATGTCATGAAAGTAGCATCTTGCATGAAGTAACTCTCTTTACACACCTCAACACAATGGTATGGCTGAAAAACGGAATATAAGCTTGGTTGAAGTGGATAGGAGCATGCTGAAACAAAAGTCATTACCTCATAAATTTTGGGGTGAAGTGGTATCTATTGTTGCTTATATATTAAATGTATGTCCTATAAATAATTTAAAGAATCATGTGCCAAAAGAATGTTGATTCGGAAGCAAGACTTGCATTTATCATCTCAAGGTATTTGGATCATTATGTTATAGATATGTGCCAGATGAAAGAAGAACCAAACTTGAAGATAAAAGTGAACATATGATCTTAGTTGGTGATGCGTGTTTTTTCGCAAGTGTACGAACGCGTCAGAGTAATATAAAAGATTATCGTATCCACAGAGACCAAGTGTCAATCTATCGCTATCTATTATTAAGGTGTGTATCTAAGATGATTGAAAATAGTAGTTTTGAAGAGTGCACGGTAGTAAATAAAGTAATTAAAATTAATTGATAAAGACAGGTTCGAATGCAATTCACACAACCAATTGATAATCCAAGTACTTGCTAATAGAACTACTTACGGGCAATGTTTTCTACTTTGAAAAGAACTAATTTGACAGGAACTGTCGCTTTCGCGTATTCAGAACCGAGTTGTACCCCCTAATCAAACCCTCTTATTGTCACGGATAAAAAGGCGCGCATTGCGTTAAAGTAGTAAACCTATTTTTAAGAAATATAGTATCTTGACCAAGTTGAAAAGTACTTTAACCTGGATTTTCTAAAAAAAAGAGGTTCTTACGAACCAGACTTTAAACTTCTTAACGCGTCCAAAAATGGTTTTAAAATCTCTTTTCCTTTTAGATTAAAAACTCCTAATAAACTAAACAAAGCGCTTTCGCTATTTTTGAAATAGTTTAAAAACAATTAAGTTTAGATAGGCGTTGGACGGCTTTCGATCTTACCCAACGGAATTTAAGAACAGGAAAACTTATATTGAAAGTTAAAATAGCCCTTAAGTGTTTCCACTAACAATTGTACAGATTATCGGTTCAGTTATGATCTTCACATTCTAACCTTTATAAAATTAGCCAGACATGGTAAAGTAAAAGTTCATTTTTAGATTTTTCATAAAAAAGGTATTTAAGTGCGAGTGCGGAAAGTAAATGAAAGTAGTGCGAGTGCGGAAAGTAAATGAAAGTAAAGCAGGTGCGGAAAGTAAATGAAAGTAAAGCAGTGCGGAAAATAAATGAAATTAAACGACAGTGCAAGAAATAAAGTTGACAAAAGGTAAAGTAATAAAAACCTGCTCCAATCGGAGTGGTTGAATAGAATGCGAACTGAAAGTAAAATGGCGGCAGGATTAACTTCCTTCCAGAGTGCTCCAAGACTTAATCTCACAGGCTCTTACAGACTCGATCTCTCGAATGTAGTAACACCTCGATGTGAAGCGATTACCACTATTACACTGATATATGCTTATGAACAACTAAGCTTGGATAAAGAAAAACGAAAATCTAAAGTCCTATTTATAGGCAAGGAAACATGTGGAAAAGACAAGGATGCCCCTAGCATTTGAATTTGGGCGGGAACTTGTTTTGTTCTTGTGGCGCCCGCCACAACACCATGGCGCCCGCCATGAGTGTAAAATTGCTTGGGCAGTTGGAGATTGTGGGGAAAAACAGTTGGGAGGAGTTTGAGACATGGCCACGTCATGGAAGACCCTGTAGCGGCCGCCAGAGTGGATGCCATAAGTGTAAAATGCTGATTTTCTCTATTTTAGCTCATTTCGGCTCCTTTTTCGCTCCTTTTCTCGCTCGGGGCTCCGATTAGACTAAAAACCTGAAAACAAAGAAAAACATAATAATAACATAATAAAATGACATTAAAAGACTAAGAATGCATGCGAAATCGGAGTAAAAAATACGGTGAAATTCAGTGTCATCAAATTCTCCCACACTTAGACCTTTGCTTGTCCTCAAGCAAAACATTTAAAGCTCAAAGTAAGAAAACTAGTACTGACACGTGATTCGGGCAAAAAGGGCTTCTAAGTTCAAGTCAGGATGCAGTGACAGGTACTAAGTGAACCAAGGGTATCGTAATGACACTTATCCGCAGAGGCGGACATAAACTTCATTCTTATATTAATCAACCGTATCATCCCATAATAACTAGGCCTACCTCTTCATCTCTTTTTGGGTTCTTTTCATTCAGGCACAATCATATTAAGCCCGTTATCCGTACATGTTTCATAGTAGAGTGACCTGTTAGTGATTCTGATCCAAAACATAGGGTTTCTGGCACATAAGACTGTGTAAACCCTTTTATTTAACCCAAATGCAGTTGTGGGGGATCGGATCGTAATCCGCCCTACCGAGTTTAGCGCCAGATACCCCTGAACCAACTAACAATGGGTGAGCTAAAATTATATATATATATATATATTTTTTTTTTTTTTTGTGGCAACAATTCAACTTTTTGGTTTAAACGACCTTGTGAGGGTCATCTACCCGGAGTTTGCCTTTTTCTTTATTTAATTTACTGGATCATTCACTTATGTTCATCGGTCCCCTACGTAGAACATGCTTAGGCCGGAGCTGACTACTGAAATAAACTACTTAGGACAAATTTGGAAATGATAATTAAGGCCATGGTACATGGGGTTTTGGAATGATTCCTATATTCGTGAAGTCTACGGTGCTAAAACGATACTAATGTTTCAAAAAGTTCACCTAAGTCACCACATCCTAATCCAAACCTGTCTTAAAGCCCAAAAAACGTGTAGAACAACAATGTTTTCTTTTTGCAAAAATTTTTTTTGTAGGGCTAAAGAAATGGGGAAAAATGAGGGTGCACTAGGGATACACTGTACTGGTGACTCGTCAGACTCATGCATTTTCTAGAAAAAAGACATAGACAAAAACAAGAAATAAACAACTAACTAAAAATGGAAATAGAAAGCAATAAAATCCCCTCCCACACTTAAATCGAACATTGTCCCCAATGTTTCGAAATAAGATAAGGAGAGTAACCTGTAAAACTACTGATGTGGACCACTGGTGCCCTCGTCGTCCTGCTGGGAATGCCTGGGACGACGGGATCTACTACGATGCTGGTCTCTCCGGTCTAATCGGGCTGATAAGGCCCAGGGGTCATAAGAAAACGAGCTGAGGAACTCCAAAGTGAGGTTCCTATAGGTGTTGTTCAGGTCGTCGAACTGGTCCCATTGAAGCTGGTGGCATAAGAATCTGACACTAGGCTCAATGCCTAAAGCCTCCATGCAAGCCTGATCTGGGTACCTCGTAGGTGCCATAGGACGCCTGAAGTGGACAAAGTAACGCTCTCTCTGGGCGTCATTCCTGAAAGTCACATGCATGTCGTCAAAATTTTGCATTCTGCACAGAGTTAGGAAGAAGGTCCTGTAAAACACAAACATTTCAAACATTAGTCCTGACAAAATATAACAAGAAATAAAATAAAACAAAACGTAGAAAAAGTATATAAGGTAAGAAAATCATGGGTTACCTCCCATGCAGCGCTTGTTTAACGTCGTTAGCTTGACGACTGGAACTTATACATCTCTTGTCGGGATTGGTGGATCACTTAGAGTGTGGCTGGAGTAGGTTGTTGGAATGTCTCCTCCTTCGTAGAGCTTCAGTCTTTGTCCATTGATGATGAATGGTTTACATGTCTCATTTTTTATTTCAATAGCTCCAGACCTCAGAATTTTTGATACTTTGAAGGGGCCAGTCCACCTTGAACGGAGCTTTCCTGGGAAGAGCCATAGCCTAGAATTGAACAGGAGAACAGGGTCGCCTAAGTTGAAGTCTTTTCTTACGATTCTTTTGTCGTGCCAAGCTTTTGTTCTTTCTTTGTATATTATGGCATTCTCGTAGGCTTGCTGTCTGAGTTCTTCCAATTTGTGGATGTCAAGGATACGTTTCTCACCAGCAGTTAGGTAATCCAAATTCAAAGTTTTAATGGCCCAATAGGCCTTATGCTCTAACTCAAAAGGTAAATGACAAGATTTTCCATAGACTAGTTGGTAGGGGGTTGTTCCTATAGGGGTTTTGAAAGCGGTTCTGTAGGCCCATAAAGCCTCTTGAAGCTTTTGTGACCAATCTTTTCTGGATATAGAGACAGTTTTTTCTAAAATTTGTTTAATCTCCCTATTAGATACTTCCACTTGGCCACTAGTCTGTGGGTGATATGGTGTTGCTACTCTATGCTTAACTCCATACTTGCTTAAAAGCTTATCAAATATTCTTGATATGAAGTGAGATCCTCCATCACTTATAACTAAACGGGGTGTTCCAAATCTGGGGAATATATAATTTTTAAATAATTTAATCACTACTCTAGTGTCGTTTGTGGGTGCAGCTATCGCTTCAATCCATTTAGACACGTAGTCTACTGCAACTAAGATATACTTGTTTCCTAAAGATGGTGGGAATGGTCCCATGAAATCTATACCCCATACGTCGAAGAGTTCTACTTCTTGGATGTTTCTTAAAGGCATTTCGTCGCGTCTTGAAATATTTCATGTGCGTTGGCATCTATCACATTTGACAATGTAGGCATGGACATCACGCCACATGGTAGGCCAGAATAGGCCAGCTTGAAGAATCTTGGCGTAGGTCTTAGAGGTGCTTGCATGTCCACCATAAGGCGCAGAGTGACAATGCTGAATTATACTTTCTACCTCGTCTTCTGGAACGCAACGGCGAAAAATGCCATCTTTACCTCTCTTGAAAAGAAGTGGCTCGTCCCAATAGAAGTTTCTAACATCACTTAAGAATTTCTTCTTCTTGTGGTAATCGAGATCAGGGGGTATGATATCAGCAGCTAGGTAATTAACAAAATCAGCGTACCAGGGCACGTTACTTACAGCTAAGGATTTTTGAAAGTGCTCATGAGGGTCTGGTTTTTTATCTTCAATGGTTTCCAACTGGGCTATCAGTCTATCATAGGCAAAATCATCATTTATGGGTACTAATTCAGGATTCAGGTATTCTAGCCTAGATAGGTGATCGGCTACTACATTTTCTGTGCCTTTTTTATCTCGGATATCTAAGTCGAACTCTTGTAGCAACAAAATCCATCGAAGTAACCTGGGTTTAGCATCTTTTTTACTTAGCAGGTAACGGATGGCAGCATGATCGGTGTAAACTATAATTTTGGCTCCTACTAGATATGATCTAAATTTGTCTATAGCGAAAACTACCGCTAAGAGTTCTTTCTTGGTTGTTGCGTAATTGAGCTGGGCGGCGTCTAGGGTTCTACTGGCATAATATATTACATGTAATCTTTTATCTTTTCTCTGACCTAGAACGGCTCCTATAGCATAATCACTGGCGTCACACATTATCTCAAACGGTTCAGACCAATCAGGGGGTTTCATAATGGGTGCTGAAATCAATGCTTGCTTCAAAAGGTTGAATGCTTCATTGCATTTTTCATCAAAGATGAAGTCAACATCTTTCATTAACAGGCCAGTTAAAGGTTTTGTTATTTTGGAGAAGTCCTTGATGAAACGGCGGTAGAATCCAGCGTGTCCAAGGAAACTTCTAACTTCCCTGATAGTCTTGGGTGGTTTTAGGTTCTCTATAACTTCTATTTTTGCTTTATCTACCTCTATACCTCTTTCGGAGATTATATGTCCTAAAACAATTCCTTCATTCACCATGAAATGGCATTTTTCCCAATTCAGCACAAGGTTCACCTCCACACATCTTTCTAGGATTTTCTCAAGGTTGATAAGACAATTTTGGAAATCAAAACCGCAAACCGAGAAATCATCCATAAATACTTCCATGATTCCATCTAGATAATCTGCAAAGATTGACATCATGCAACGTTGGAAAGTAGCAGGGGCATTACAGAGTCCAAAAGGCATTCGTCTGTAGGCAAAAGTTCCAAAAGGGCATGTAAAGGTAGTTTTTTCTTGATCTTCTGGATGTATAGGTATTTGGAAGAATCCCGAATACCCGTCTAGATAGCAGAAGTAAGAATGTCTGGCAAGACGTTCTAACATCTGGTCTATGAATGGTAAAGGGAAATGATCCTTCCTAGTTGCTTTATTTAACTTTCTATAGTCTATGCACATACGCCAACCTCCTTCTATCCGCTTTGCTATTTGTTCACCTTTCTCATTTTGCACAACTGTGATGCCTCCCATCTTGGGTGCCACATGCACAGGGCTCACCCACTTACTGTCCAAGATCTGATATATTATACATGCTTCTAGCAACTTCAGAACTTCCTTCTTGACAACATCACTCAGTATAGGGTTTATCCTTCTCTGGTGTTCTCTGGAAGGTTTTGAATCTACTTCGAGCGAAATCCAATGCATGCATACGGATGGACTTATACCTTTCAGATCAGAGATATTATATCCTAAGGCTAAGGGATATCTTCGTAAAACGTCTAAGAGTTGATCTGTTTCTTTTTGTCTCAAGGCAGCACTAACTATAACCGGACGATTCATTTCTTCATCAAGAAACTCATATCTCAGGTTCTTAGGCAGTTCCTTAAGTTCCAAGGCTGGTTTAATAGGGCAAGGAATAGGATCTGGGGTAAGGGATAAACATTCGTAAAGGTTATCATCGATGTAGGGTTTCTTATAATTGTCATCTTCCAAAATAAGAGTTGATGGCAGCTTAATTGTTTCAATGACTTCTTCTTGCTCTAACTCCCTAACACATTCATCAATGATATCTATTGCATAACACGCGTCTCCTATCACAGGTGCCATAAGAAATTTTAAAAGTATAAATTCTATCTTCTCGTTCCCTACCTCAAAGGTTAGCTTCCCCTTTTTGACATCTATTATGGCTCCAGCAGTCGATAAGAATGGTCTACCTAGAAGAATTGGTATGTCATCATCTTCTTTAATGTCCATGACAACAAAATCAGTAGGGATAAACAGCTGACCTATCCTAACAGGGACGTCCTCAAGTATGCCTATCGGATATTTAACAGATCTATCAGCTAATTGAAGTGACATCTTGGTAGGTTGCAACTCTCCTAAGTTTAACCTTTCGCAAACCGCTAAGGGCATTAAGCTCACACTAGCTCCTAAGTCTAGAAAAGCTTTTTCGATGACATGACTCCCCAAAATACAAGGAATGGAAAAGTTTCCAGGATCTTTATCCTTTTTTGCTAATTTATTTTCGGCAATAGAATTACATTCCAAGGGTTTCGGATCATTAAGTCTACGTTTATTGGTAAGGATGTCTTTGAGAAACTTTGCGTAGGATGGTATTTGGGTAATGGCTTCTGTGAACGGGATTTCTACATGAAGTTTTTCTATAACTTTAATGAATTTCTGATACTGATTATTGATCTGGGTTTGTTTAAGTCTTTGCGGATATGGTATTGGTGGTTTGTATGGCGGGGGTGGTATATAGGTTTTGTCTTTAGGTTCTTCTCCTTTTTCTTGACTTTCCTGGTTTACAGATTCCTCTGGTTTCTTCTTTTTATCTGGGATGTTGTCATCTTCCTTAGAAGTTTTGGGATCACTCAACCTTGGGTTACAAGGTTCATCATAAGCGGTCCCACTTCGTAGGGTAATGGCATTTGCTTGTCCTTTCGGGTTTTGTTGAGGTTGTCCAGGGAATTGTCCTCCAGGTGTGGTTTGAGGGGCTTGGTTTAAAGCTACCTGCGAGATTTGGGTTTCAAGCATCTTATTGTGAGTGATTATTTGGTCAACCTTGGTTCCTAACTGGGTAATTAATTCGTTAACATGAATGTTTTGGTTCATGAACTCCTTGTTTTGTTGGATTTGAGCAGCGACAAAATTATCCACGATTTTCTCAAGGCTCGGTTTTGGTGGTACAAGTTGCATAGGTTGATTTGATCTTGGGGCTTGATAACTTGATTGTCTCGGAGGGGTAGTATTTTGGATAGGGTTATTATTCTTATAGGAAAAGTTTGGGTGATTCTTCCATCCAGGGTTATAGGTATTTGAAAATGGGTTCCCTTGGGTGTAGTTCACTTGTTCAGAGCTGGTCTCGTTTAACAGACTGCATTCTGTGGATTGGTGTCCTTTCGTCCCACATATCTCACAATCTGACGAAACTGCGGCTGCAGTATTCGGGGTTGTACACATATGCTCAACTCTTAGGGCTAATGCATCCATTTTAGCTTGCATCATGTCTATAGAGCTTAACTCATGTATTCCTCCTTGGGCTTCCTTCTTTTCCACTGTCGCTCGTTCTACTCCCCATGATTGATGGTTTTGGGCCATATCTTCGATAAGGGCACTAGCTTCAGGGTAAGGTTTGTTCATCAGTGCGCGACCTGCGGCGGCGTCGATGGTCATCTTAGTGTTATAATGAAGTCCATTATAGAAGGTTTGAATGATTAACCAATTTTCTAAACCATGATGTGGGCATGCTCTTAACAGCTCTTTATATCTCTCCCAGGCTTCGAACAACGATTCTCCTTGGTTTTGGGTAAATCTAGTTATTTGGTTTCGAAGAACAGCGGTCTTACTCGGGGGAAAATATCTGGCAAGGAATACTTTTCTAAGGTCTTCCCAACTTGTTATGGAATTTGGTGGAAGGGAATCTAACCAAGATAGGGCCTTATCTCTGAGGGAAAAAGGAAATAATCTTAAGAGAATCGCCTCAGGAGGGGCTCCATTGGTTTTAAAGGTGTCTGCTAGTTGGAGAAAGTTTTTCAAATGTTGGTTTGGGTTCTCTGTAGCAAGACCTGCGAATTGTCTCTGCTGTACTAACTGCAGCAGGGATGGTTTAAGTTCAAAATTGTTAGCTGGTATGGCTGGATTTACTATACTAGAACTAGGTTCCTCGTTGGATGGCTGGGCGAAATCCTTAAGAGGTCTTTGATTTTGATCTTCGGCCATAGCTTTCCTAAGTTTACGGAAATATAAACGTGTGCGAGCGTAACGTTCTGGTTCAGCTAGAGGGTCTACTAAACTTCCGGTACTACGAGTTTTTCGCATTGACCGGTGGGTAACTTCCTTAGTCTAAACGGTATAACAACAGGGTACGAAATTTGACGAAATTGGTCCCCGGCAACGGCGCCAAAAACTTGATGCGTGTTTTTTCGCAAGTGTACGAATGCGTCAGAGTAATATAAAAGATTATCGTATCCATATAGACCAAGTGTCAATCTATCGCTATCTATTGTTAAGGTGTGTATCTAAGGTGATTGAAAATAGTAGTTTTGAAGAGTGCACGGTAGTAAATAAAGTAATTAAAATTAATTGATAAAGACAGGTTCGAATGCAATTCACACAACCAATTGATAATCCAAGTACTTGCTAATAGAACTACTTACGAGCAATGTTTTCTACTTTGAAAAGAACTAATTTGACAGGAACTGTCGCTTTCGCGTATTCAGAACCGAGTTGTACCCCCTAATCAAACCCTCTTATTGTCACGGATAAAAAGGCGCGCATTGCGTTAGAGTAGTAAACCTATTTTTAAGAAATATAGTATCTTGACCAAGTTGAAAAGTACTTTAACCTGGATTTTCTAAAAAAAAGAGGTTCTTACGAACCAGACTTTAAACTTCTTAACGCGTCCGAAAATGGTTTTAAAATCTCTTTTCCTTTTAGATTAAAAACTCCTAATAAACTAAACAAAGCGCTTTCCCTGTTTTTGAAATAGTTTAAAAACAATTAAGTTTAGATAGGCGTTGGACGGCTTTCGATCTTACCCAACGGAATTTAAGAACAGGAAAACTTATATTGAAAGTTAAAATAGCCCTTAAGTGTTTCCACTAACAATTGTACAGATTATCGGTTCAGTTATGATCTTCACATTCTAACCTTTATAAAATTAGCCAGACATGGTAAAGTAAAAGTTCATTTTTAGATTTTTCATAAAAAAGGTATTTAAGTGCGAGTGCGGAAAGTAAATGAAAGTAGTGCGAGTGCGGAAAGTAAATGAAAGTAAAGCAGGTGCGGAAAGTAAATGAAAGTAAAGCAGTGCGGAAAATAAATGAAATTAAACGACAGTGCAAGAAATAAAGTTGACAAAAGGTAAAGTAATAAAAACCTGCTCCAATCGGAGTGGTTGAATAGAATGCGAACTGAAAGTAAAATGGCGGCAGGATTAACTTCCTTCCAGAGTGCTCCAAGACTTAATCTCACAGGCTCTTACAGACTCGATCTCTCGAATGTAGTAACACCTCGATGTGAAGCGATTACCACTATTACACTGATATATGCTTATGAACAACTAAGCTTGGATGAAGAAAAACGAAAATCTAAAGTCCTATTTATAGGCAAGGAAACATGTGGAAAAGACAAGGATGCCCCTAGCATTTGAATTTGGGCGGGAACTTGTTTTGTTCTTGTGGCGCCCGCCACAACACCATGGCGCCCGCCATGAGTGTAAAATTGCTTGGGCAGTTGGAGATCGTGGGGAAAAACAGTTGGGAGGAGTTTGAGACATGGCCACGTCATGGAAGACCCTGTGGCGGCCGCCAGAGTGGATGCCATAAGTGCAAAATGCTGATTTTCTCTATTTTAGCTCATTTCGGCTCCTTTTCTCGCTCGGGGCTCCGATTAGACTAAAAACCTGAAAACAAAGAAAAACATAATAATAACATAATAAAATGACATTAAAAGACTAAGAATGCATGCGAAATCGGAGTAAAAAATACGGTGAAATTCAGTGTCATCAGTTGGTTACCATCCAACTGGAGCATATAGGTTATATAATCTAGTTACTGAGAAATTGGTGGTCAATAGAGATGTAATCATCAGAGAAGTAGAATCCTAGGATTGGCACCAAGGTGGAGAAAGAATAAGAGTGGTCCCAATGTAGTTTGATTATGATGAAGTGAATCCAGTCTTAACTGAGACTCTAGTTGATGTTGTGAATCTTACCCAATGGGCAAGACCAACTAGAAACAGATAGATACGTGCAAGGCTAAATCATTATGAAATTGTGCCTGACAATACAGTGGATGAGGAAGGAGAAATAATACACTTGGCAATGTTAGAAGTTGTAAAACCACTAAATTATCAGGATTCAATGCAAGACAAAATGTGGAAATATTCAATGAATGAGGAACTCAGTTAAATTAAAAATGTGGCACATGGAAACTGACTCAACTACTAGAAAGAAAGAAGCAAATTGATGTGAGGTGGATTTTAACAGTTAAGCTAGGTCTAGAAGGAACAATAGTGAAGCACAAATCAAGACTTGTGGCAAGGGATTTCCTTCAAAGAGAATGTCTGGATTACTCTGAGGTATTTGAACAAGTGGCAAGGCATGAGACTATAAGACTTGTAGTGGCATTATCTTACAATAGAAGGTGGACTTTGTCACACATGGATGTAAAATCTGCATTTCACAGATGGTACTTAGTCCTTGATACCGTTTGGACCATTTCTGGATACTAGTTATATTTCTCCTGGTTGATTACCTTTGATATTGGTTACTTACACCTGATGCTTGTTAAATTCTGACATTGTTTAAACTTGATGTTAGATGCATGACTACTGGACTTGCTTACTTGTTGGAAGTACCTGATGGCTTCGAGTCTTGAGCTTGTTGTGCGCTTTAAAGAGGCAACAGACCTTCTCCGTTAGGTACCACTTGCACACTTGTAGGAAGCATGCTTAGGGCTTAGCACTTCTTCTTGCAGCTTGTTGTTGAGTGAGGAGTTTTCACCCCTAGTTGTATACTTGGCTTGGTGCCAATTCATGGATATTGTGTTGTTGTTTATCTTACTTTGCGATGGACGAAGACTTACTCAACTTCCTTATAGTTGAGATCACGTCATCATTTTCATCTTGTGGTTGACGAAGAGTCACTCAACTTCCTCATAGTTGATATCACGACATCGTCCGTTTCTGTTGCATTTCTCATTCAGTTGAGGACGAGGAGTCACTCAGTTTTATTGCTTAGCTGAAATCTATTTTTACAGGTTTTTTTCCAAAGTTTGTCCATATTGCATGGGACAAAATACTTATTAACCTAATTAATCCAAAAAGAAATGAGTTTGAAACCAAATTATAAGTAATGAATTAAAGGATTTATCCCATTTGCGGTTGCCCAAGAATGTTGTTCGTGTTATAATTATTGTGTGGACGTATAATTAGTGTCTCTGAGAAGTGGAATGACACTTTAAAAGAGAAGGTTTTAAAGAAATTATTGGTTTAGACATAATAGAAAACAACTCTCAAATATTGGACCAAAGATCAATACATATACTTCAAATAGTCAATCATATATGGAATATGAAACAAACTAATCTAGTAGAAGATATGGCTGGTGATACATTTTGGATGAATGTGGTTTATGATAAACTTCAAGATTTTGACTGGGAAGAGCTCACAAATGAGAAAGCGCAAAAATTATATCTATTGTTGAAATAAATAAATACATCATTGTTTGAGGGATCTTCTGACTCTACATTACCGACGTGTCAAACTCTTTGTTTCCAAGTCGAATTAGAATGTTCCTGATATGTGCTTGAAATTCTTCGCGAAAATGATGTTAGGCACAACTCCTGTGAATAATATTATGCGTACAATTTATTATGATGCAAAGAGGTTGGTGCCGAAGTTGGGGCTAGAAGTAAAAAACATTGATTGTTGCTTAGGAGGTTGTATGTTATTTTATGACGATGAGTCTGGTGTAAATGATGTAGCATTGGAGGAATGCAAATTTTTCTAGAGCCCAAGGTATCATGTTCGCAATAAACCTTGATCATAAAAAATGAGATGCAGGGAAGTCCATATTTTATCTAGCAATAATAACAAGATTATAGAGAATGTTTGCATTAATGCTTAGTGCCAGTCAAATGACACAACATCATACAAATAAAATTAAATTGATGCTTTATGTAACATAAATATGGAAGCATGTTGATGGGGTACATCCTAAATTTGTTGCATAACCCAGAAAAGTGATACTTGGATTATGCTTTAATGATTTTACTCTATCTATCATTAGCAACTATATATTCTTGCTGGCTAGTTATTGGTAAACACCCCCCTCCCCTCTCTAATCTACCTCTTGATATGTGCATGACAAACCACCACCCACCCACCCCCCTCTCTAATCTACCTCTTGATATGTGCATGACAAAAACTTACATATTTTTTAGTTGCCTCATTCTAAGACCATTGAATCCACAAGGAAAAATTGATGTGTATTTGAAATCTTTAAAAGGTTTTACAAAAAAAATTGTAGGATCTAAAACAACAGAATCTTCGTATGGCAAGGTTGGTTTTACAAAACAAAATTTCGCAGGGTTTAAAACAACAGAATCTTCATATGACAATGTTGGTTTTACAAAAAAAAAAATTACAGGGGTGTAAACCAGAATTAACCTATATGGCAGGGGGTAAAATAATACTAACCCTTAATTATGTATTAAACTCATAAAATTTAAATCGTTTTTAACATAAAAAGTGTTCTGGACTGGGCCGAAGGTACGCTCCTCAGCCGAGCAGGCCCGCCCCACACGTTCTAAGGCGGCCCAACGAAGGCCTCAGTCCAGTCAATGTCGGGCACGTGCCACTTCAGCGGTGTCGGGCACAGAAGGCGTTGAGCTTCGGGCAGAGGCGCTGAGCCTTCCCCGGGGTTCACCCCTCCTCGACACGACGACGCTACTCCCCGCGAGGAGTCATCCCCATCCACAAGCAAGTCCTCCTCGCGAGGACATATCTCTCCTCGACACGCAAGACTCCTCCCCGCGAGGACACGTTCTCATGTAACCGCCATCTCCCGATGGAATCGATCTGCCCTAATTCCGGAGATCTAGGAACGGTTACCCCAGGACGAAGACCACGTGCTGGTCTTCACTATGCCACGTAAGCCCTGGCAGTTACTTGGATTGGGCCTAGCAATCCAGCCCAGTGCAAGTAACCGTTGACCCCGCGTTGGGGTCTCTCTATAAATACCCTCTCACTTGAGAGGGACAGGTTACATTCACTTCTACTCTCACTTCTGTACTTGCTATTCTCTGACAGTTATCTTACTTGAGAGTCGGAGTACCTTGCAGGTACACCCCAGCCCCCCCCCCCGTCTTTCAACCTCACCGGAGCTGAAGTCCAGACGACGTCGTTGGCCACTAGAAATTGTCTGATCCAGGTACGATCAGTGGCGCTGTCTGTGGGAACACTTTGCTTCCCCGTTTTCCTTCGTTAAACCAAAGCAACTCTCATTCATCACCAACATGGCCAATCCGTCAGTTAACCAGGCTCTTGACACCGTGCTCGCACAACTCGAGAACGGGAACCACCGTGAGGTTACCGTCATCCTCAACGGCGGCGAAGGCTACATTAGAGACTGGCAGACTGCCTCCCCGGACTCCCAAGATGTGGCTTACAACGCCGCCCGCCAAGACGATCAGCAAGCCATTTTTCAACCAGTCGCTCCTCCGCCTAATGCAGACCCGAGCACCGTGGCCCTATTCGCCTTGATCAATCAGACCAATCAGCTAATCGCGCACCAGAATACCAGAATTGAAGCGTTGGAGCAAGGACGGGCACAACAATCTTCCCCGCGAAGACATCGTCGTCCACCGTCACCTCGCCGTTCTCCTTCTCCACGAAGGACTCTTTCCGAAGAATCTCGGACCCCGTCGCCGGTACGCCAGGGTCGTCGACCACATCTCGAGCGTCCCCAGCCGACGATCTCCCAGAAACGCCTTCGTTCCCCGCCTCGGAAGGAACCCAGGGCCTCCACCACTTCCAAGAAGTCCAAGCAGATCGAAGAAAGACCAAAGAACCATTCGAGGAACTCCCCTCCACGGCATCGTCGATCACCTTCGAGATCCCCGGCTGGTAGCGACGACGAGGACCAAAGGACCCCTCTGTCGTGGGAAATCATGAACGCCCCAATCCCTGTAGGCATGGAGAAACCCCCACCATTGGGGACCTATGACGGCCTGACCGACCCCGATGATCACGTCGAGAGTTTCGAAGCAATGCTCGACTTCCGAAATGTCAGGGGAGCCATCAGGTGCAGGCTGTTCCCCACCACCTTGCGGAAGGGAGCCAGGACTTGGTATAAGGGTCTGGCACATGGGTCGATCACATCCTGGAAGCAACTTAGGCAACGCTTTACCAAACACTTCACCGCGTCCCGTCGACACCCGAGACGGAGGCTGCCCTAGAAAGCATCTTCCAAGGGAAGAACAAATCTCTCCGAAACTACATCAAAAGATTCAACAAAGAAGCTGTCGAGGTCCATACGACCGACGACATGAAGAAATATTTAATTCTCCATGGACTGCGTGCCGGATCCGACTTTGCCAAATCCATAGGCCTCCGCAGACCCCGGCGTCTCGAGGACCTCCTCGCTCGAGCTCAGAAGTACATCGAACTCGAGGAGACGGAGGCAGCTCAGATCGCCCTTGAGACGAGACGCAGAGAAGGCCCCCGTGGCCACAAAGATGAAGACTCTTCTCCCCGACGAGGAGGAGAAAGAAAGAAAGAGAACCGCAACCGTGATCCTCGGGAACCGCGCGGACCAACTGGCCGATTCACGGAGTACACCCCGCTCAACGCTCCCCAGGCTCGAATCCTCTCCGAATGCCAGAATTCCGAGTTTGTGAAAGGAGGAGTCCGCTTCTTGAAACCCGCTGCTCCCAAATCAAACGTCGACAAATCAAAGTACTGCAGGTTCCACCGGAGCCACGGACATGTTACCGAAGACTGCATCCATCTCAAGGATGCGATTGAAATTCTGATCAAGGAAGGGCACTTGAAGAAATACACCCAGAAGAACGATACTCCTCGGCCCAGCTCCCGGGAAGCCTAGAACGTCAAGGAGACGACGCCTCCTCCCGACGAGAGTCACCTTCAGGTTGCCCTCAGTGTCACCCGACCCGAGGACTTCTTCATCCCCCCAATCATTGAAGAACAAGAAGCAATTCGCAACATGTGGGCGACATTCCCCCACGAAGACCCCATTACTGCTCGTAACGCCTGGGAAAGCTTCCCCAGGGCGATGGTCATCTCCAGGGGAGGACCAGAGAAGCTGTCCATCGGATCGATCAAGCGGAAATTTGACGAGCTGGAATCCGCGACATCGGCGAAGGCGACCACCCTCGAGAAAGTGCGGGGAAACTCCAACCCCATCACCTTCTACCTCGAGGAACTCCCCGGGGGAGCAGCGAACGCAACGATTCCCTCCTGATCCGGGCGTAGACGGCGAACTTTGACGTTCGAAGGATCCTAGTCGACCAGGGGAGTTCGGTCGACATCATGTATGCTCATCTGTTCGGGACCCTTCAACTCGACGAGAGGCATCTGACCCCGTACGTCGGTTCAGATCTATAGGGGTTCAATGGAACCACCACCAGACCATGGGGTTACGTGAAGCTAATGGTTACATTCGGGGCCGAAGACACTGCCCGACAGGTGAAGATCCGTTTCCTGGTGGTCAAATGCCCGTCCTTTTACAACTGCTTCCTCGGAAGGACCACCTTGA
The DNA here is from genome assembly GCA_022829125.1 of Lathyrus tuberosus. NCBI lineage: Eukaryota > Viridiplantae > Streptophyta > Magnoliopsida > Fabales > Fabaceae > Lathyrus > Lathyrus tuberosus. The sequence continues at coordinate 1,705,139 of JALAZF010000503.1, read as the reverse complement.
CCGAACTTACGGCAGTACCATAAACGGTCCACCTCAAAATGAAGTACTACATGACCAGGGGACGAGTAGTGACGATGCACGGGGACATCGACGTGGCCAGAAGGTGCTTTGACGCCGCCATCAAAGGCCTGAGTTCTATCGGCCCCAAATCCAAAACCTTGGCCAAACCCAAAACCTCAACAGCAGGTTCCCGGGCGAGCCCGATGAAGACGGGGCAGAGGACCTCGACCTCCAGGCAGAAAACAACGGGCTGCCTCTCTACCCAACGCGCCCCATCCTAGACAGAGACTTTGAGCTCGTGGTACTCGGGGACGATCCAGATTGCAACGTGAAGATTGGCACCGAGATCCCCGACCTGGCAAATGAGCAGCTGAAAGCATGTCTAAGGGGGAACGCTGATCTCTTCGCGTGGAGCGCGTTCGAGATGCCTGGCCTCGACCCCAAGGTGGCTTGTCATCAGCTCGCAGTAGATCCGACCGCTAGGGACATAACACAATGTAGGCATAAGCAGGCTCCCGAAAAAGCGGAGGCTGCTGAAAAAGCTGTAAAAGACCTCCTAGAGGCAAATTTTATTTCGGAGGCCATATACACGACCTGGCTGTCCAACGTTGTACTTGGTAAAAAGAATAATGGAAAATGGAGAATGTGCGTTGATTATACTGATCTCAATCGGGCTTGCCCGAAAGACTGTTATCCCTTGCCTAACATCGACCAACTGGTCGACAATTCTGCAGGTTACAAACTACTATCCTTCATGGATGCTTACTCGGGATACAATCAAATTCCCATGGACAAGGTCGACAAACAACACACAGCCTTCATGACCGCGTCGGGCAACTACTGCTACAACGTGATGCCCTTTGGTCTGAAGAACGCCGGTGCGACCTACCAACGGATGATGAACAAGGTTTTTCGGGCTGAAATCGGCGACATGCTCGAGGTCTACATGGACGACATGATCGTCAAATCCGCAGAAGAAGTCGATCACGCCGCGCACCTCAAGAAGGTGTTCGACACGGCAAGGAAATGCCGCATGAGGTTTAACCCCGACAAATGCACCTTCGGTGTGCGGGCAGGTAAGTTCCTCGGGTTTTACCTCACAGAGTGAGGAATCGAGGCCAACCCCGACAAGTGTAGGGCTTTCTCCGAGCTCCCTACCCCGGACTCAAAGAAGTCGATACAATCCTTGAACGGGATGCTCACCGCCCTTTCCCGCTTCGTCTCCAAATCCGCACAGTACGCACTCCCATTTTTCAAACTTCTTCGACAAAAAGCGGAGTTTGATTGGAGCGAGGAATGCGAACAGGCACTCGTCCACTTAAAACAAGTACTATCACAACCCCCGGTCCTCTCACGACCTGAGAACGGGGAGACACTCTTCTTGTATATTGCGATCACGAGTGAAGCAGTCAGCGCCGTCCTCATTTGGGAAACCCCGGACGGGCAGAAGCCAGTTTACTTCACGAACAAAGCCCTCCAGGGCCCCGAGCTCAGATATCAGTAGATTGAGAAAGTCGCCTTGGGCCTCGTCACCGCGGCCAGGAGACTACGGCACTACTTCCTCGCCCACATCGTCGTCGTAAGGACCGAACAACCCATCAGACAGCTCCCCGTGCGGCCGAACATGGCGGGGAGGATGCTCGGGTGGTCACTCGAGCTCGCCGAGTTTGACATCCAATACAAAGGGAGGAAAGCCCTGAAGGCACAGGTACTGGCCGACTTCATAGCAGAGATGACCGTCCCAGAACCTTCGGCCAATGGATCACATAAATGGACGATCTATGTCGATGGGGCGTCCAGCCCAAAGGGAAGCGGGGCGGGCATCATCCTCAAAAATGAGGAAGGCATCTTGATCGAGGTATCCCTCGAACTGTCCTTCCCGACATCGAATAACCAAGCTGAATACGAGGCCTTCCTCGCTGGGCTTCGGCTGGCGGAGGACCTTGGCGCCAAGGAGGTCAAACTCTTCACCGATTCCCAGCTCGTGGCCTCGCAAGTCCGAGGAGAGTACCAAGCCAAGAACGACAGCCTCATAGAATACTTGGCCTTGGTAAAAGAAAAGATGAAAAAGTTCACCTCCACGGAAGTAATCCACATCCCCCGCGAGCACAATGCCCGAGCAGATGTCTTGTCCAAATTGGCGAGCACAAAGAAGAAAGGCGGGAACAAATCTGTCATACAAGAAGTGCTTTCCCACCGAGCATCGACAAACCGGCCATGGTTTCGGACATCAACGCCATCGGGGACAGCAACTGCTGGATGACCCCGGTATACGAGTACCTCATGACAGGTAAACTGCCCGAAGATCCCAAAGAAGCAGGAATGGTCAAGAGGCGGGCGTGCTCGTACACCGTAGTCGAGGATAAGCTATACCGGCGAGGGTTCTCTATCCCCCTCCTCAGGTGTGTCGAGGAGACTAAGGTCCCCGACATCCTCCAGGAAATCCATGAGGGAATCAACGCACAGCACCTCAGCGGTCGCTCGTTAGCCCGTAAGGCTCTTCGAGCAGGGTACTACTGGCCCACCATGCAACAAGACGCCAAGGAACACGTCAAGAAGTGCGATAGATGCCAACGACACGGGGACATGCACCTCGCTCCTCCTAGCGAGCTCAAAACGTTATCCTCCCCGTGGCCGTTCGCATGGTGGGGAATGCACATCCTTGGACCCTTTGTCATAGGATCATATCAAAACAAATACCTCATTGTCGGGGTGGATTACTTCACGAAGTGGATCGAGGCGGAAGCATTGGCCAAAATCACAACCTTTAACATACTGCGTTTTTACAAAAGAAACATCCTCGCCCGATTCGGCGTGCCTTAAGCCATTATCACCGACAACGGGACTCAGTTCACCGACAAGAACTTCCAAGACTTCGTCACCAAACTAGGCACGAAACAGCACTTCACGTCAGTCGAGCACCCCCAAACGAATGGGCAGGCTGAGGCGGCGAACAGAGTAATCCTCCGAGGATTGAGACGCCGATTAGGCGATGCCAAACAACGGTGGGTCGAGGAGCTACACAGCGTCCTCTGGGCTTACCGAACGACCCCACACTCCACGACCGGGGAGGCCCTTTTCCGTTTGACCTACGGAACAGAAGCGGTGTTCCCCGTGGAGATCAGGGAACCCTCGAGGAGGACAGAAGCCCCCCTCGATGTGGACGCGAACGACCAAGCCTTGAGGGAAGAGCTCGACTTCGTCGAAGAAACACGCTCGGGCGCTTCTCTCCGAGAAGCTTCACTTAAACAAAAAATAACACTACGTTATAACGACAAAGTTATCAAATGTGATTTTCAGGTAGGCACCCTCGTCCTACGCAGGAACCAGAAGGACTCGCGAGAAGGCAAACTCACCGCGAACTGGGAGGGCCCATACCGCGTCCGCGGGAAAACAGGGACATGAGCCTACTTCCTCGAAAATCTGCACGGGGAAGAACTTGCTCGACCATGGAATGCTGAGAAGCTCAAACAGTACTACAGTTAAGCACTGCCCGCGGCTCACTAGCACCGCGATCACGGGGACTCGCTAAGGTACGAGCGCGACACCCCTATACAGAACACGATGATCAGAGACCGCGTTGTGTGTGCGCAAGGACCTTTAATCCGACGGGGATACCTCGATCGAGGCCCACCGTCGTTGTACCAATCAGGCAGAACACCCAGCTCGCGATGGGAAGTTCATGCCACGAAGCTAAGACCTCGACCGAGCTCTTAGCCTCGTTAAAGGTCGGAATACGCCTTCGGCCGCCCGACCAGCTCTCCACGCGGTCAGGGACTATCAAGGTCGAGCAAATCCCAAAGTCTTATTACTTAGACAAAAATAAAGTATAACAAATGCACCACACACATTCAAAACCATACAAGCAATGACAATAGCGGATAAACGAAAATACTTAGAAGCGGGCAGAAGCCCAGTGTACAAATATTACAAAAATGTCAAAAAGCCCCTGGCACATATGCCGGGCACAAATCATTACAAAGAAAATGGCGCGCAGGCCAAACGATCAAAAGAACTACACGACGATGTCATCCTCGACCCGCCTTCCATCTTCCTCCTCTCTCTCCTCTGGAAGATTGAGCTTGTCGTCGACCACACGAAGGAATGGGTTAATTCTGTCGAGCACCAGCAGAACGCCTGGATTCTCAGCGTCGATCTGCTCCACGACATTCTTAAAGCCTATCTCCAGAGCTTCCAGACTATCTGCCTGAAGCTCCCGAATTTTGCCAATCAAAGCGGCGCGGTCAGCAAGGTTTTTCTCCACGGGAGATTCATCCTCCGCGGGACGGACAGCAGCTTCCAACTCCCTGACCCTTTCCCGAGAGCGATCAAGCTCAACTTGAGTCGCCTTCAGGTCATTCCTTTTTCTCAAACCTTGTCATTTTTATAATATCTTTGAAAGTATAATTTGTTTGGTTTTTTTTTTTTTTTTTGAATAAGTGTGTTATATTAAAAAAAAATCACAAAGCTTAAATCAATAATTTGTAGTTTCTCACATTTAGCATGATAATTGAAGTCTGGGATCTCCTTCAAATCCTGGCGTTGGTTTAAAGATGCATAATTCATCTTATGCCTATACCATCTTCCTCACATTTTACTTGATTTTTCTAATATTTACTTTTTGTAAAATAAAATTTATAAAAAAATTTATTAAAAATATTTCAAACAAAAATTTGATTTAAATACTTTTTCATGAAATTTTATTTTAGATACTAAATTTTAAAAAAATCACTTAAACTTAAATTTTTTTTATAAAATTTATTTTAGATATTAAAATTTTTATAAAAAATATACTTAAATTTTAAAATTATGTTTGAAATATATCTTTTATATTATTTTATATATATGTTTAATCTTTAATAATGTATGTTAATGTTATTGAGGGTAAAAATTAGTTTTTAAATTTATAAAAGATTAGTGAAAAATATTTCTACTATTTAATAAAATTTGAAAAAATCATTATTAAAATACAAAATAAAATCACTTTTAATAAAGTTATAATAAAACGGCCAAATGTCTTTATATGTCACTTTGTTTAATTCGTTATTTTCAAGTCTAGGCTCTTGTAAGTTGGATGATATAGATTATAAGTTATAATTGATATCATCCAATCCAACTTAGTCCTTAACTAGATGAGTTCCTCTCTTACTTTTAGTTATTATATTAAAACAATTACCGTAAATAATGGAATTAGATATTTTCCAATTATTTCTCTCACGCCTTCTTTCATGTGTAATTTTAAACAGATAGATTAATCAAACAGTTAAAAGATAATAAAGAAGAAAAAAATTCATTTAAAAAAGAGGGAGTAATATATATATGAATTTTAATTTTCTTTTATTTTCTTCATCTTAGAAAACAAAAGATGAATTTTAATTTTCTTTTATTTTCTTCATATGAGAAAACAAAAGACCATGAAAATGTCACAATACATATCTATATAATTTGTTACTATGTAAGTTTTTTTTGTATTAATATTTTTTATCAAATAAATTATAATTTTTTTATTTGATAAAAATTAAAATACTTTTATGTATATATCTTATTAATTAATTAAATTAATTTTAATATTTAATAAAAAATAATTATTATTATTAAAACTATTACATATATCTCTCTCTTTAAATAATACTATTTTTAATGCGCATAAATGAAAATATAAACAGTTTTTTTAATATTGATTGTACCTGGATCAGACAGTATTTAGTGGCTAGCAACGTCTTGTGGACTTCAACTCCGGTGAGGTTGAAAGACGACCGGGGGGGGGGGGGGGGAGGGGGTGTACCTGCAAGGTACTCCGACGCTCAAGTAAGGCAAAGGTCAAGTAAAAGCAAGTACAAGGTTAGAGTGTAAGAGAGTGTGTCACCTGACCCTCTCAAGTGAGAGGGTATTTATAGAGAGCCCCCAGCGCGGGGCCAACGGTTATTTGCATTGGGCTGGATTGCCAGGGCCAATCCAAATAACTGCCAGGGCTTACGTGGCGTAGTGAAGACCAGCACGTGGTCTTCGCCCTGGGGTAACCGTTCCTAGATCTTCGGAATTAGGGCAGACCGATTCCATCGGGAGTGGGTGGTTACATGAGAACGTGTCCTCGGGAGGAGGAGTTTTGCGTGTCGGGGAGAGACGTGTCCTCGTGGGGAGGACTTACTTGCGGACGAAGATGGCTTCTCACGGGGAGGAGCATCTGAGCGCCGAGGAGAGGCGAGCCCAGAGGGCTTAGCCTTTGCCCGACGTTCTATGTCGTGAGCGCTCGGACACCGCCGAGGGGTGCGCGTGTCCGACACTGTTGAGGGGGCATGTGCTCGACATCGGTCGTGCAAAGAGACCTTTGTTGGGCCATCCCAGGACGTGTGGGTTGGGTCTGCTCGACTGATGAGCAGACCCCGGCCCAGTCCAGAACATGAGCCCCCTAAGTCGTTGCTCTGAGCGTCAGAGTAATGACTTAAGGGCCAGCCATGTCGAGGACTTATCGAGTCGGGGAAGGGATGCTAACGAGGAGCGGTAAGTCAAACGGGGAGAAATAAATCGATCCCTCGGGATGGACTGGCCATAGGTGCGCGACGTCGCGGGGATATGAGAAGTCTGAAGCGAGGCGAATGGGAAGATGTGTGTTGGGAAATGAAAAGACGCGCGTGGGAAAGCGTGTGCCACATGTCACAACTCATCATTCCCTAGGGCGGCTACGCTAGGGTAGCGTAATGGATTGCCTAGCCAATCATCGAGTCCCGTGAGGCCCTTATAAATAGGGGTCATCTCGTCTCATTTGCACTTTTGCTCCCCCTTCGCTTAGATTCCCTCTCTCTTTTCCTTCCCTACTTCGCCACCGTACGCCGCCACCAACTGCTGTGCCGGAACCCTACCGCAATCGTTCTTCAAGTAAGTTTCTCCTTTTTTACTTCTTTCGTTTGCATTTGTAGGGTGAATCTTATGGTGAATTGATGAAGTTCCCATGGAAATCACGAAATATCCGGCGACTACGGTGGAATTTCATAGTTTAGTCGTTGAATCTCGCGGGGAGAGACAATGAAATCCCCGGGGACATGAAGAATATCCCGGGGTCATGAGATGAACGCTTCTCAATTCTTTTGTTGAATGTCCCGGGGATTAAGGACGGAATCCCCGGGGAACCGAAGTTTATCTCGGGGACATGGGTCGAATATCTCAGGGCCCCGCCCAATTTCTTTCCCCGGGGACCTGAGGATGGGTGCGGGTTCACGTTGCCCAACGTTCCCTCCTCGCCCTTTCACTTGATCACCGGTGGAGGGGTGGATTTGATATGGGTCATCGAATTCACCATTTCCTTCTGTGTTTCAGATAAATAGACGTATTGCCAGTGGCCGATGGATCTTTGGATATTTACGACGGGCCCGATTCGCAGCGTCGGGGAGAGATCGCCCGAGGACTGGGCCTGCGAGGAGGCCGTCAACATGATGTCTCTGTTTGTCGACGGGGACGAGGATGACATCTTTTGCACCGTCAAGCACCGTCTAGTGGGTTCATCGAAGACATGGAACGTGTTTAGGCCGCGGGCACATCATTGGATATGCTCGACGTACAGCGGGATGCGGTTTCCCGTATACGTGTTCATGTTCGACGAGGCAGGGTGGCGTTTGCCCTTCACGGATTTCCAACAGTCAGTGCTTGTCTGGTTGCGTTTGGCCCCTTCCCAGCTCCATCCCAACTCTCTTGCTTTCATTAGGGCCTTCGAGCTAGTGTGCAAATACCTGCAAGTCGCGGCGACTGTGCCCTTATTTTTCCGCATTTTCCATCTTCAACGGCAGGTCGTCGATGGTAAGCATGGCTGGGTGTCCTTCAAGCAGGTGAGCAGCCTGTTTCATACTTATATGGACTCCATGCGATATTTTCAGTACCGGTATTACCTTGTGAGGCCGGTCACACTCGAAGCCATGAATTCAGTGTACCATCGGGTCGTCGAAGAAGTAGATGGGCGGCGAGAGAAGGCTCTTGTGTCCAGGTTCCCGTTGTTCTGGAATGAAGAACACTTAAAGAGGGGAACAGGCAGTTACAAAGTCAGTCCTGGCCGTCTCGACGAGGGGGATCGCTTGGCCTACGAGCGGATAGTTGCTTTCGTCAACAGTTTTAATAAGGCCAAGCTCGTGACGATGGACGGGGAATTCGTCCGGGGAGACGACGGGCAGGTGTTGACGAAACGTCATTTGATCAATACGAGGGCCCTCCTCGAGACGTTTTCCGATGAGGATGCTCTCGAGCTGCTAGGTGGTGACATCCTCTTCGACTTACTTTTTTATCCGCGTCCAGATCTCCGGTATACTGACATATTTATTTTCTTTTTGCAGGCAAGATGTCGACTGCTGAGGAGCATTTTAAAAAGTTGAAAGCCACTCGCGCTGCGAAGAAAGAATGCAAAAGCCGCGTCGAGCAGCTCCGAGCACAGGAGCCCGTTCCCACTCAGACCACCGGGGGTTCCTCTGGCTCTCACCAGGATAGTGATTCTCCCAGCTCTCAGGGCTCCTCGAAGAGGCAGTGGGTTGCAGACACAGTGGCCATCGACCTTACCGAGAACGAGAGTCCCCCTACTGTAAAATTTGTGCTCCCGCCTTGTCACTCGAGGCCAAACTTTTTCATGGGGAGTAATTCCTTGTGCGTGGGTACCCCCGAAGCTCAGGCCATCTTAGGCGTCGACAAGGTTTCTCGGAGAAGGGCGCTGGTGGAGGATATGTCCGTTGTGATGCGGGTTTGTGCGGCTGCATTGGTTCTGAACGACGAGGTGTGCCCCGAAGACGAGCTGAACAAGTTGCAAGAGAGTTTCCAGTCTATCTCGGCCGAAATAGAGAAGGTGGGTAAGGAGCTGGCTGACTGTAAAAGCCAGAACCAGGCCCAGGTCAAGCTCCAAGGGAAATTGGAGGAAAGGTTGAAGAATGCCGAGGAGGAGCGAAAACGCCTCTCGACGAGGGACGTCGAGCTTGAAGAAGAGAGGGATCGTCTCTTGGCGAGGAACACCGAGCTGGAGGAGGTTGTCCGCCCAGCTGATGAGGAAACCGAGGAAGACAGGTTGATGACTTCGCGGGCAGCGCTAATAGCGAAGCTCCGGGAATCCGAGGAAGACAACCTCATGGCGACTGACATAGGTTTCAGGAACGCCGTGCAACAACTTCAGGTTCTCAACCCTGACCTCACAACCGAAGGGATTGACCCCGACTACGAGGTGGTCGACGGTCAAATCGTGCAGCCGATGCGAGTCCACGAGGTTCATGAACACGAGCAGCTCGAAGGGACCGTCGCCGAGTAGGCTTTTCTTCCTCGTTCTATTCGGCCTGCGAGTCATTTTATTTATTTTTCGATATGTATGCCCGGCCTGCGTGCCAGGGGTTTTTGATACTTGTTTGTAATATCTGTACAATGGGCTTTTGCCCGCTTCGATGCATTTTTGCTTATCTGCTCGTGTGCTATTATTGCATTTGTTATACTTTGTTTATTTCTGTCCAAGTAATAGAGATTTCTATACTTTGTTTTTGTCTAAGTAATAAAGACTTTGGGATTTGCTCGACCTTGATAGTCCCTCACTGCGTGGAGAGCTGGTCGGGTGGTCGGAGACGTATTCCGACCTTCAACGAGGCTAAGAGCTCGGTCGAGGTCTTAGCTTTGTGGCGTGAACTTCCCATCGCGAGCTGGGTGTTCTGCCTAATTGGTACAACGACGGCGGAGCTTGATCGAGGTATCCCCGTCGGATCAAAAATCCTCGTGCACACACCACGCGGCCTTTGATGATCGTGTTCTGTATAGGGGTGTCGCGCTCGTACCTTAGTGCGTCCCTGTAATCGCGGTGTTAGTGAGTTGCGAGCAGTGCTTAACTGTAGTATTGTTTGAGCTTCTCAGCTTTCCATAGTCGAGCAAGTTCTTCCCCATGCAGATTTTCAAGGAAGTAGGCTCCTGTCCCCGTTTTCGCGCGGACGCGGTACGGGCCCTCCCAGTTCGCGGCGATTTTTCCTTCTCACGAGTCTTTCTGGTTCCTTCGTAGGACGAGGGTGCCCACCTGAGAATCACGTCTGATAACTTTGTCGTTATAACGTAGTGTTATTTTCTGCTTAAGTGAAGCTTCTCGGAGAGAAGTGCCCGAACGTGTCTCCTCGACGAAATCGAGTTCTTCCCTCAGGGCTTCGTCGTTCGCGTCCCAGTCGAGGGGGGCTTCTGTCCTCCTCGAGGGTTCCCTGATTTTCACGGGGATCACCGCTTCCATTCCGTAAGTCAGACGAAAAGGGGTCTCCCTGGTCGTGGAATGTGGGGTCGTTCGGTAGGCCCAGAGGACGCTGTGTAGCTCCTCGACCCACCGTTGTTTGGCGTCGCCTAATCGACATTTCAGTCCTCGTAGGATTACTCTGTTCGCAGCCTCAGCCTGTCCGTTCATTTAAGGGTGCTCGACCGACGTGAAGTGCTTCTTCGTGCCTAGTTTGGAGACGAAATTTTGGAAGTTCCTGTCGGTGAACTGTGTCCCGTTGTCGGTGACAATAGCTTGAGGAACACCGAATCGGGCAAGGATGTTTCTTTTGTAAAAACGCAGTATGTTGAAGGCCGTGATTTTGGCCAATGCTTCCGCCTCGATCCACTTCGTGAAGTAATCCACCCCGACGATGAGGTATTTGTTTTGATATGATCCTATGACGAAGGGTCCAAGGATGTCCATTCCCCACCATGCAAATGGCCATGGGGAGGACAGCGTTTTGAGCTCGCTAGGAGGAGCGAGGTGCATGTCCCCATGTCGCTAGCATCTATCGCACTTCGTGATGTGTTATTTGGCGTCCTGTTGCATGGTGGGCCAGTAATACCCTGCTCGGAGTGCCTTGCGGGCTAACGATCGCCCGTCGAGGTGCTGTGCATTGATTCCTTCGTTGATTTTCTGGAGGATGTCAATGACCTTGTTTATCTCGACGCACCTGGGGAGAGGGATAGAAAACCCTCACCGGTATAGCCTGTCCTCGACTATCGTGTATGAGCACGACCGCCGCTTGACCATTCCCGCTTCTTTGGGATCTTCGAGCAGTTTGCGCGTCATGAGGTATTCGTATACCGGGGTCATCCAGCAATTGTTGTCACCAATGGCGTTTATGTCCGCCACCGGGGCGGGTTTGTCGATGCTCGGGCGGGAAAGTACTTCTTGTATGACGGATTTGTTCCCGCCTTTCTTCTTTGTGCTTGCCAATTTGGACAAGACATCTGCTCAAGCATTGTGCTCGCGGGCGATGTGAGTTACTTCCGCGGAGGTGAACTTTTTCTTCTTTTCTTTCACGAAGGTCAAGTATTCTATGAGGTTGTCTTTCTTGGCCTGGTACTCTCCTCGGACTTGCGAGGCCACAAGCTGGGAGTCGGTGAAGATTTTGACCTCTTTGGCGCCGAGGTCCTCGGCCAGCCGAAGCCCGGCGAGGAAAGCCTCGTACTCTGCTTGGTTGTTCGACGTCGGGAAGGATACCTTCCTCGTTTTCGAGGATGATGACCGCCCCACTTCCCTTCGGGCTGGATGCTCCGTCGACATAGCTCGTCCATTTTTAGGATCCATTGGTCGAGGGTTCAGGGACGGTCATCTCCACCACAAAGTCGGCCAATACCTGAGCCTTCAGGGCTTTCCTTCCCTCATATTGGACGTCAAACTCGGCGAGTTTGAGCGACCACCTGAGCATCCTACCCGCCATATCAGGTCATCCAAGGAGTTACCTTATAGGTTGTTCGGTCCTTACAACGACAGTGTGGGCTAGGAATTAGTGGCGTAGCCTTCTGGCCGAGGTTACGAGGGCCAGGGCAACTTTCTCTATCTGCTGATACCTGAGCTCGGGGCCTTGGAGGGCTTTGCTCGTGAAGTAAATTGGTTTCTGCCTGTCCGGGGTTTCCTGAATGAGGACGGCGCTGACCACTTCACTCGTGATTGCGAGGTACAAGAAAAGTGTCTCCCCGCTCTCGGGTCGTGTGAGGACCGGGGGTTGCGATAGGACTTGTTTTAGGCGGAGGAGCGCCTGCTAACATTCTTCGCTCCATTCAAACGTCGCTTTTTGACAAAGAAGCTTGAAAAATGGGAGTGCGTACTGCGCAGACTTAGCGACGAAGCGGGGGAGGGCGGTGAGCATCCCGTTTAATGATTGTATTGACTTCTTTGAGTCCGGAGTAGAGATCTCGGAGAAAGCTCTACACTTGTCGGGGTTGGCTTCGATTCCTCGCTCTGTGAGGTAGAAGCCGAGGAACTTACCTGCCCAAACACCGAAGGTACATTTGTCGGGGTTGAACCTCATGCGGCATCTCCTCGCTGTGTCGAACACCTTCTTGAGGTACACGGCGTGGTCGACTTCTTCCGCGGATTTGACGATCATTTCGTCCATATAAACCTCGAGTATTTCGCCGATTTCAGCCCGGAAAACCTTGTTCATCATTCGTTGGCAGGTCACGCCGGCGTTCTTCAGGCCGAAGGGCATTACGTTGTAGTAGTAATTGCCCGACTCGGTCATGAAAGCCGTGTGCTGTTTGTCGACCTTATCCATGGGAATTTGGTTGTATCCTGAGTAGGCGTCCATGAAGGATAATAGTTTGTAACCTGCAGAATTGTCGACTAGCTGGTCAATGTTAGGCAAAGGATAGCAGTCTTTCAGGCAAGCCCAATTAAGATCAGTATAATCAACACACATCCTCCATTTTCCATTATTCTTTTTGACGAGTACAATGTTGGACAGCCAGGTTGTGTACCTGGCCTCCGAAATAAAATTCGCCTCTAGGAGGTCTTTTACAGCTTTTTCAGCAGCCTCCGCTTTTTCGGGAGACTGCTTACGCCTACATTGAGCTATGGCCCTAGCGGCCGGATCTACTAGGAGATGATGGCAAGCCACCTCGGGGTCAAGGCCAGGCATCTCGGAGGCGCTCCATGCGAACATATTAGTATTCTCGCGTAGACATGCCTTCAGCTGTTCCTTCGCCAGGTCGGGAATCCCCGTGCCAATCTTCACGTTCTGGTCTGGATCTTCCCCGAGGGCTACGAGCTCAAATCTCCGTCTGGGATGGGGCGCGTTGGGTGGAGAGGCCTCCCGTTGTTTTCTGCCTGGAGGTCGAGGTCTTCTGCCCCGTCTTCATCGGGTTCGCCCGGGAACCTGCTGTCGAGCTCGACTGTGTTGACCTGTTGAAGGGGTACCTGTTCGGTGTTTGGGGATGGCTTTGCTACGGTCTTGGGTTTGGTGTCGATGGAACTCATGCCTTTGATGGCAGCGTCGAAGCACCTCCTGTCCATGTCTATGTCCCCGTGCATCGTAACTACTCGTCCCCTGGCCGTGTAGTACTTTATTTTGAGGTGGACCGTTGATGGTACCATTGTAAGTTCGGCCAGGGTGGTCCTCCCGAGGATGAAGTTGTAAAGGGATAGACATTCGACCACCAGGAAGTGGGTCTTCACCTGTCAGGAAGTGTCCTCGGCCCCGAATGTGACCATCAGCTCAACGTAGCCCCATGATCTGGTGGTGGTTTCGTTGAATCCCTGCAGATCAGAACCGGCGTACGGGGTCAGATGTCTCTCGTCGAGTTGGAGAGTCCCAAAAAGATGAGCGTACATGATGTCGACCGAGCTACCCTGGTCGACAAGGATCCTTCGAACGTAAAAATTCGCCATCTGTGCCCTGACCAGGAGGGGGATAGTGGCATTTGGCGCTCCGCCAGGGAGCTCCTCGAGGTAGAAGGTGATAGGGTTTGATTTCCCTTGTACCTTCTCGAGAGTAGTTATCTTCGCCGACGTCGCGGATTCCAGTTCGTCAAATTTACGTTTGATCGATCTGACGGACAACTTCTCGCAACCACCCCCGGAGATGACCATTGCTTTGGGGAAGCCTTCCCAGGTGCTACGGGCAGCGACGGGGTCCTCGTGGGGGAAGGTCGCCCACATTTTGCGAATTGCTTCTTGGCCCTCAATGATTACGGGGACAAAGAAATCTTCGGGTCGAGTGACACTGAGGGCGACCTGAAGCCGACTCTCTTCGGGAGAAGGTGTCGTCTCCTCGGTGTTCTGGGCTTCTCGGGAGCTGGGACGAGGAGTATCATTCTTCTGGGCATATTTCTTTAAGTGCCCTTCCTTGATCAGGACTTCTATTGCATCTTTGAGATGGATGCAGTCTTTTGTGACATGTCCGTGGCTCCGGTGGAACCTGCAGTACTTCGACTTGTCCGCGTTTGATTTGGGGGCAGTCGGCTTTGGAAAGCGGATGCCTCCTTTCAAAAATTCCGAGTTCTGGCACTCGGAGAGGATTCGCGCGCAGGGAGCGTTGAGCGGGGTGTATTCGGTGAACCGGCCAGCTGGTCCGCGCGGTTCTCGAGGATCACGAGGGCGATTTTCTTTCTTTCTTTCTCCTCCTCGTCAGGGAGGAGAGTCTTCATCATTGTGATCGCGGGGGCCTTCCTTGCGTCTCGACTCAAGGACGATCTGCGCTGCCTCTGACTCCTCAAGCTCGATGTACGATTGAGCTCGTTGGAGGAGGTCCTCCAGACGGAAGGGTCTGCGGAGGCCCACGGACTTGGCAAAATCAGATCCAAAACGTAGTTCATGGATGATTAAATACTTCTTCATGTCGTCGGTCGTATGGACCTCGACAGCTTCTCTGCTGAATCTCTCAATGTAGTTCCGGAGAGATTCGTTCTTGACCTGGAAGATGCTCTCCAGGGCAGCCTCCGTCTTTGGGTGTCGACGAGACGCAGTAAAGTGTTTGGTGAAGTGTTTTCTAAGTTGCTTCCGAGATGTGATCGACCCGGGTGCTAGACCCTTGTACCAAGTCATGGCGCCCTTCCGCAAGGTGGTGGAAAAAGCCTGCACTTAATGGCTCCCCTGACGTTTCTGAAGTCGAGCATGGCTTCAAAACTTTCGACGTGATCGTCTGGGTCGGTCAGGCCGTCGTAGGTCCTTAGTGGTGGAGGTTTCTCCATGCCCGCAGGAATTGGGGCGTTCATGATCTCCCACGACAGAGGGGTCCTCTGGTCGTCGTCGTCGCTTCCGGCCAGGGATCTCGAAGGGGATCGGTGATGCTGTGGAGGGGAATTCATCGAACGGTTCCTAGGTCTCTCCTCGGTGGTTTTGGACTTCTTGGTGGTTGCGGAGGGCCTGGGTTCCTTCCGAGGCGGGGATCGATGGCGCTTCTGGGAGATCGTCGGCTGGAGGCATTCAAGGTGTGGCCGACGGCCCTCGCGCACCGGCGAGGGGTTCGAGATTCTTCGGAAGGAGTCCTTCGCAGGGAAGGAGAGCGGCGAGGTGAGGGTGGAGGACAATGTCTTCGCGGGGAAGATCGTCGTGCCCGCCCTCGCTCTAGTGCTTCAATTCTGGTATTCTGGTGTGCGATCAGCTGATTGGTCTGATTGATCAAGGTAAATAGGGCCACGGTGCTCGAATCTGCATTGGGCGGAGGAGCAACTGGCTGAAAGATGGCTTGCTGATCGTCTTGGCGGGCGGCGTCGTATGCCGCGTCTTGGGAGTCCGGGGAGGCTGTCTTCCCGTATCTTACGTCACCTTCATCAACGTTGAGGGTAGCAGCGTCCTCACAGTGGTTTTCGTTCTCAAGTTACGCGAGGACGGTGTCCAGAGCTTTGTTAGCAGACGGGTTGTTGGCCATGCTGGTGATGAACGAGAGGATTGCTTTAGTTTATCGAAGGAAAAACAGGGAAGCAAAGGGTTCCCACAGACGGCGCCACTGATCGTACCTGGATCGGACAGTATTTAGTAGCCAGTAATATCTTGTGGACTTCAGCTCCGGTGAGGTTGAAAGACGGTCGGGGGGGTGTACCTGCAAGGTACTCTGACGCTCAAGTAAGGCAAAGGTCAAGTAAAAGCAAGTACAAGGTTAGAGTGTAAGAGAGTGTGTCACCTGACCCTCTCAAGTGAGAGGGTATTTATAGAGAGCCCTCAGCGCGGGGCCAACAGTTATTTGCATTGGGCTGGATTGCCAGGCCCAATCCAAATAACTGCTAGGGCTTACATGGTGTAGTGAAGACCAGCACGTGGTCTTCGCCCTGGGATAACCGTTCCTAGATCTCCGGAATTAGGGCAGACCGATTCTATCGGGAGTGGGTGGTTACATGAGAACGTGTCCTCGTGAGGAGGAGTCTCGCGTGTCGGGGAGAGACGTGTCCTCGCGGGGAAGACTTACTTGCAGACGGAGATGGCTCCTCTCGGGGAGGAGCATCTGAGCGCCGAGGAGAGGCGAGCCCAGAGGGCTTAACCTTTGCCCGACGTTCTATGCCCTGAGTGCCCGGACACCGCCGAGGGGTGCGCGTGTCCGACACTGTTGAGGGGGCATGTGCTCGACATCGGTCGTGCAAATAGGCCTTTGTTAGGCATCCCAGGACGTGTGGGTTGGGCCTGCTCGACTGATGAGCAAACTCCGGCCCAGTCCAGAACAAATATAATTTTAAAAAATATAGTATGTTAAAGTTAACTGCATTAAGTTATTTACTTTACTATAATTTTTTTTCTCTTT
This sequence comes from Lathyrus tuberosus, assembly GCA_022829125.1. NCBI lineage: Eukaryota > Viridiplantae > Streptophyta > Magnoliopsida > Fabales > Fabaceae > Lathyrus > Lathyrus tuberosus. The sequence continues at coordinate 1,688,679 of JALAZF010000503.1, read as the reverse complement.
GTTTCTTTAATAGTTAGACTAGTAGAAGACCCGTGCGTCCGCACGGGTAAATTCATTCATATCTTAAGATTACTTGATAAGGTTTGATTGTTGATTTGATATATAATTGATATTATAAAATCACTAATAACTACGAATATTAAAAAATAAATACATAGTAAATCACCAACATTATAAATCCAATATGTATAATAACTATAAATATTTATAAATATCGTTAATAATTATAAATATTTAAAAATATTTGGTTGATTAAAAAAAAGGTATTGTGGTGATAGTGACCCGTGAAAATAGTGAGTTTCAGTGAAAAAATTTACAGGAGATGGTAAAATTTACAAATATCACCCTCATTGTTTTCTTAGAATACAATAATAAATTGATAGTTTGAGTGATAAAGAAATCATATAAAATAAAAAGAAAAAAAGGACCAGTGAGATGGAGAAAAAAAATTGACATTTAAAAATAAAAATTTTGCTTCTCAAATAATGGCCAATTGCTAATTGAAAGTTGCATTACTCTACTCTAAGCAATATTGCATATGACCAAATATTTAACAAAGTCTATCAATTAAATCATTTTAGATAATAATATAATTAAGCAATGGTTGTATTGAATAAAAACGGTCAATAATATGATATTTTTACTATTAGCCATTTATATAAATGTAATATATCATAGTGGATTACAAATCTAAGTAATCGTATTTTCTTAGGTCTCTGTACAAACTAAATTTACACGTTGATGGTTGATCATAACTATGTTGCACTTCTATCAATCCAAAATTCAGACATTTAAGTGCCTTGGCATTAGTATTAGTTGGCAATATTATGAGTTGATGTTGATATGTCAATGAAGTAGGATTTGACATAATAAAATGTGAAATTAAATATGAAGTTAAGATTGGCTACTAAGATAAATATCCTATCTTTTCATTAGTTATTACTCATTATACAAAATATATATAATAAAAAGTGTGTAATTAACAAAGATAGATACACCGTAAAAAGTGTGGAAAATAACGGTTTATTTAAATTCTACTACGTAGCAATGCACTGCTATAGCCATTAGTTCACAATACTTTGTACTAAATAGCATATTGCATAACAATAATGATTTTATCACCCCCATCTGTATCAAATAACTCAGCTCCTCCCGGCGACCACTTGCCTCTCGTATGCACCTCCAATACCTACCCTATTGACTGTTGTGTGTTTACTCTACCTGTCACTAACATTTACATGTAGAATATAAATATAAACTGTGTCCTCAAGGTAGAAATGAGGACACAATATTACTTATTTTTTACTTCTAGGGCAACAAACTGATATGATTAACAGTAATAATATAATATAAAATAGCTTACCATCAAAGGACAGGTTCCATTCTTGAATAATGACAGTGCCTTTGTGCGCTCATGCTGTGATTTGTCCCCACTAATTGACACAGCCTTCCAACCCCTGGAGACATTTAAAAGTAGCTTATACAATTATACCACAATAACTTAGAGCTGTAACCAAAGGTATATATTGTTTTAAAAAAATTTAGCATATTGCTACAATAGTAAAAAAAAGTACCCTTGCTGAAGCATTTTTTCAACTCGTGTGGTTTCCCATTTGTACAAAACAAAAACCAATACTCGATTCCTGAAAAAGATACAAGATCTTAGTAAAAAAAGGGAGTTGACAGCCTTAACAAAGACCCAATTGAATGAACAGAGAATCACAGGAAGACATACTTTTGAGATTTGTGGTACTTCTCTAATAAAGCAAGCACATCCAAGACCTATGAATGTAACAGGGATTATTGATATTAGTTAAAAGCATACACAAAATTACATATCAAAATGTAAATTTGACAACATTCACACCTCAACTATTTGCATGACATCATGATTGGCAGATAAATCCTCTGAGCCTACAACAACCTGTCACAGGTTTAAATATCTCCTCTTTGGAAATCAATGACCATATAAGGGATAATATATATTAAAAAACAATGTGAATGATTTTCCAAAGAATTTTTCACAGAGATTCCCTGCAGCATAGTCGCTGAAAATGATTACTTGCCTAGCAATATCAAAGGACAAGATCATACGATAATGAATAAGGTATGAATTGGTTTTTTGAAAAATAACTTGGTTTGCTGTGGAGGAGTGTTTCCAAGTGTAAGCTTACAGTAAACACTCAGGTTTCCAACAGACTGCTTCATATTATTACCGCACTTGATAATCACCACCAATGTCCCCGGCAAACACTGCAATAAAAATTCTGCCTTCTCCTGAAACCGAGGTGGGCCAGACTGGATTAAAACCTGTAACAAAGGAATAGCGTCTGCGGCTGCTATGGACTGAGCTCTAGAAACTTCTGCTGGGCATGCTGACCAAGCTTGTCTGAGCAGAAAAAGTGCATCGAAGGCATATTCTTGAGTAGCCTCTGAACCTGTCTTTAAGGATGTGACCAGATGTGGAATGCTAAGTGTTGCTGGTTCAGTTGCTCTCAGTCGCGGGAAGTTGCTAAATGGAGATTTTAAGGCTTTAAGATACTCATCGTTCACAGTTCCAGTAGCCCATAAATCCTTTTCAATAGCAGCTACATGACCATACAAAACTTTGTTAGGCAATGTTTACATACTGAAGAGAGACAATAAATCATAAATGAGAGTATTCTGGTTAGCTTGATGAAGCAACTTATACTGATAAATGTACTTAAACTGATAAATGTTGAATGGGAATTTGTTTATTGGCAGCGAATCAAAAAAGGGGAGCAGAACTTTTAGAGGAGAAGTTTAACCGTATTTTTCTTTTGATTTTTAATTAAAAAATATTAATATTTATGTTTTAAATCCTAGCCATTAAATTATACTTTAACCATTTGTCATCTATCTATACAATAAACTGAAATAAATGGAGGCTACTTAAATAGAGCAGATCCTGATTCCAACCCCAAGTAACCCCTAACTTAAATAGACTTGGAGTATATTCATCCCAGTCTTCTGTTCCGATTTCAATGACAGTATGACACAACTTTAAACTTTTCGGTTCTTTCTATCGGGGTTTTCATCTCTTAAGAGAATTTTAACATGAACCCGACACTATGGAAAGAATAGAAGATGAGCATAAAAGAATAATCGACAAAAGATCATGTGTAACCAAGCAAGCTCAAAACACATACGCACTTTATCATCACATCAGGAAGTGGGCGTGCTCTACAGTCTGCAGTCTGCTACCTGCAAAGAAATGACTTGTAAACCTTCAAGAATGTAAGTAAGAATAAAACCAATAGTCATGCCATGTGAAATGAAAAATCTGTTATCTTAATACATTGGAAAGACAAAACTGATACATAAAATAAAATATATAAATAAATAAAGATTGCATACTCTTTGTTTGCAGTAACCCCACAATAGTGTTGCAAAATATGTTGCAAACTATATCTCTCCAATTTTAACACTCTAGAAGCCTGAGCAATGCGCTCAAAATACATATTAGACCTATGAGATTAAAAGAAGAGAAGATTATAGCATGAATTCCTAATATACATTGAATTTTTTAAGAAACCGTCCAAGGGAAATAATTTCAAAATTGACATACCAATGCCACCGATTGCAACAACAGGCAGTTTAGAGGCCTTGCACACCCCTCTCAACCCGTCTAAGCCTATAGTACGATTGTTAGCCTTTGTATTAGTGGGATATACACCACCACTCCCATATTTAAACATACTTTAGTCTAATAATTGTGATAAATAGAAGAGAAACAAAACACCTAACCTTAGAAATGTACTGCAGGACCTCAATGACAACTTCAGGTTTGTTACACATATAACATAAAAAAAAACACCTAACCTTAGAAATGTACTGTAGGACCTAGCAACAACTGCATTATTCTGCTCAAATCCAATCTCTGTGAGTCGACCATGAACGTGAATAACAGCATCTTGAGTAGGAGAATGCTTTTGTTCAGAATTGTACATAATTTTATATCATCTTTAGTCCAATTGCCTTAACAAATATCATAGAAATTATATGTTAAAAACCTGTTGTGTATTAATGTCCACTCCAGAAAGTTGAAAATTGAAGAAAAGTTGAAAACCTGTTGTTTATTAATGTCCACTCCAGAAAGCCAGCATCCAAATCCAGGATGTGAATGATACCAACCTACAACCATCTATGGTCTGAAACAGAACGTATAAGTTTCAAACAACTAATGTAAAGTACTTCAGCCCAGATATTATTCATGGCACAGAAGCATAGATCATGGAATAACAAAACCAGCATACCTCGATTTTAAGAGCAACAACTATTGTCCCTCGGCCCGTATATAGTTCTCACAGAATGCAATCAGTGCTCCATATTCTGAAAGAAAGAAACATCAGTCGGCCATGTAAGTGAATAAACAATAAATAAATTCTTATGTGATAGAATACATAGAATAACATAATATAATAGGAGACAAAACCAAAAAGAATTTGGCGCAGACCTTTCATCGAACACGTGGTGAGCAAAGCGTAGCGGTAACAATCCTTCACCAATTCACAAACCACAATTTAAGCATCAGTCACCAACAACAAATTAACACAACAACGAATCCGTAACAAAAATCAGACGAAAAAAGAAGAAGAAGACTCACCGAAAAAGTTGAATTCGCCAAGAAAAGAAATTTCCACCACCACCTCGGGTCACGATTTTCTTTCTTCCCCCATCCTCCACGTCACGAGTTTGAACGCGACCATCACTGTAGAAAGAAAAATGATAATGACAATATTCAATTTTTTACAAAAAAAAAGTGAAAAAAGAAAGAAAAAGAAAACCTTCTGAAAACAGATTGAGAGTCAACAGATTTAGGCGGAGGAAGAGATTGCTTTGAGGGAGCTATGTTGTCTTGACCAGCTTCAGTTTATACATTAATGGTAGCCATTGAAGAGATAAGGAGAGATAGTAGCGATTGATTTTTTTTAGGGTTTTGGGAGAAGCAATGGGAAAAGAGGAAGAAAGAGAATGAGAAGGAGAAAGAGGGAGAAAGAGGATTCAAATATTTCTGTGGGAAGAAAACGTGAGGGAAAGAGGGCATTGGCCACGTGGCCAAATGAGCCATTTTCATTGGACAATGAGTTTCCATTTAGTAAATGACGTTTAAGGGCATGTGATTATAGGTTAATTTGAAATTAAGGAAAGGGCATTGGAGGTGGTTTGGTAGCATATTCCAATTATAGGTAGTTAGTTGATTAATCCAACAATTCAAAATTGCATATAAGATATAAGATAGAGAATGAAAAAATAACATTAAAAAATAGTGAAATAACAAAAGAATAATATTTTTACACCACAATATACACATATACACCAAAATATACACATATACGATATTTTACTTTGAATTTAATTGACAGTGTAAAGAGTTTTTACACTGTCAGTTAATCACAATCGTCGATTTATTTAAAAGGTTTGACTTTAAGATTAACCACTTGAAAAATAATACCAACGGATGATTGTGATGCATTGACAGTGTAAAACTTTTTACACCGACAGTGCATAACAATTAATCTCTTTTACTTTTCACCAATTCAAAATTGCATAGACGATATAAGATAGAGAATTGAAAAAGTAACATTAAAAAATAGTGAAATAACAAAAAAATAATATTCTTACTACGATATTTTACTTTTCACCAATACGATAAATAGTAAAATATTTTTAATAAATGATCCGGAGTATTCGAACGGGTCCACGTGAGCTGGTCGTCAGATGGCAAGGTGCTCGGACGTATGCTGATGAGGAGAGGAGGGGGTGTACCTGCAAGGCACTTCGACGCTCAAGTAAGAAAGGGTAAGAAAAAAGGGGCAAGTACAAAGTGTATGCTTAGGGTGAAAATGTGATACCTGACCCTCTCAAGCGAGAGGGTTTATATAGGGCCCCCAGCGCGTGGCCAACGATCCTATTTTCGGGGCGCAATAACCATTTTCCCCAAAGAATAGGTAACTGCCCAAACTAGCCGTTATGTCGGGCAGGGTGCCAGAAACTAGCCGTTATGTTGGGCATAAACGCAGTTTCGGGCACCTGTCCCTTGCTGTTCGGGCAGCGAGGAAGCCGTGCGTATGGGCATAAAAGCCGGGGAGGACGTTGCGTTCCTTGCCCGGTTGGAGGGGCAGAAATGTCGTTTTTGCCCCTCCGTGGATTGGGCTTAGGCAATTTGGGCCGCTCTGGAGCAGAGGCGGATTGGGCCAATTCTAGCCATTGGTCCAGTCCAGAACAGGAGCCCCCGAAGTCGTTGCTCCCGAGCATGGGAGTGATGACTTAAGGACTGCTCGTCGCTCAGGGGAGCTAGCGCGGAGTCGTCGTTTGGAGACGAGGATGATTGTTTCGAGGTGCTCGTGGCCCTCTGTGTCCGTGATATTCATGGTCGAGACTACATTGCCCGATATTCGGGGAGATAAAGCGTCAAACAGAATGGGAAACGTTGGGTTGCCACGTGTGCATCGAGCCCTGTGTAACAGTTAATAGGTAATTATGGCTAGTGGGCAGTCATTATTGCCTACGGGCGCGTGTGCGCACGTGCCCCTCAGTATAAAAGGGGGAAGGTTGTCCCATTTTGCACTTTTTCTCTTCTGATTTCTCTTCGCCTCTTCTGCGTTCTTGCCCGTCGCCGTCTTCAGAGCAACCGAACACCGTGCCAAGCTTCGAGCAGTCTCTTTCTTCTACTCAGATCAAGTAAGTTTTCAGATTTCCAGCTTGTTTTACTTTCTTTTGTTGTTAGTGGTAGATTGCATGTGGCTAGGGTTAGCTTTAGGTGACAACATAGGTAGATTTCTGGCGAGTGTTGGTGGTGGACGGTGGTTCTGCCCTTTTGTTGCTTCTAGCATCTCGCCGGAGTAGGTAGTACGTTCGGTGAGCGCGGTGGTCCACGTCGTGGTTACCAGTCGTGACCACCGTGTCTGATTATCTTCTGATGGAACGGTGAATTTTCCGGTCGAACGTTTCCAGATTTCGGTGGAGCCTTGTGGTTTCTGGTGGAGCTTCAAACGAAATCTGGGTACGAGTGCGGGGAGGTTCTTCGTAGGAAGATGGTATATCTCGGGCATCTCCTCGCGGGGAGGTTTTACGTTTGATGTTAGGGCTTAGGCCGGGGACGTTGTCCTTAGCCTTTTGCGCGCCCTTTCACTTGACTTGGCAGTGGAAGAGTGGATTTGATTTCCTTTCGAATTCACTATCTTTCTCTGCTTTTTCAGGAGATCGTAATGGCAACAGGGCCAGAGAGAGAGGTTATTTTAGACACGTCCGAGGAGGAAACCGGCTCCAAGGAGAATAGCAGCTCGACGGCTTCGAGTTCGGCGTCTTCGAGCTTGGAGGCATCGAGCTCCTCGAGCAGAGTCGAGGAGGAAGAAGAATTGGATGTTATGGAGGAAGATGTTGAAGGGTTTTGTTTGGAGGAGTAGGAGGTGGCCGAGCCTTCCAAACATATTTCTACATTTGCACGGTCTGCGGCGGACGCCTTTACAGAGGTGGGTCCAGAGGGGGATTGGAAAGTGCATTTTCCTACCTTGGATGAGCGGGTCTGTTCGGATTTCGGGGACCGCTTTACTATGTACGAGTACGCTTTCAAAGAGTTAGGGTTGAGGTTGCCTTTCACTGACTTCCAGTGGTCAGTATTTGAGCATCTGAAGCTGGCGCCCTCTCAACTCCACCCCAATTCACTGGCCTTTATACGGGCTTTTGAGTTAGTGTGCGAGCATCTCAATCTGGGAACTACTCTCCCTCTGTTTTTTGCGGTTTTCCATCTTCAACAGCAGCTGGCGGGGAAAAAGTACGGATGGGTTTCTCTGAAGCAGTCCAAAAATTTATTCAGCCGTTCTCAGAGTCAATCTGAACGTTCAAGGGACGGTATTTCATCGTCGAGCCAGTGTCTGAGGCAGCCCAGGACAGCACATATGTCTGGGAGATAGAGGTTGATGAGGACGGAGAGGAGATACTCAACGAGGAGGGGAAGTATATCGGGGAAAGGGTGTATAAGTTCCCGATCCACTGGGCACCTGACCATTTCTCCAAGAAGCCCGGCGCTTATGTTTTCGAGCCGAGCGTGTTACGCGGGCAGGACGTCGTGTCCTACGAGAGGCTGGTGAACTGGGTCAACTCCTTCAGTCTTGCGAGCTGCTGGACGAGCAAGGGCAACCCTATCTTCGAGAAGGATGGGAGCCAGAGGGTTGAGCGCAGATTCATCAATGTTAAGGTACTGCTGGGGTGCAAGACTCCCGCGGATGCCGAGAAGCTGCTCGGTAGTCTTAGTTGTTTAGACTTTGTTTGTGTTATTTCCTTTCCCCGTAACTAACGTGCTTGTTTTCATTTGTGCATGTGAGATGCCTCAAGCTCGCGATCGCGTAGTGAGGAACGCCATGGCGAGGAATAAAGCTGGAGCGACTCCCCTTAAGACCCAGACTACCGTTGGTACTCGTGCTCCTCCCCTTATTCAAACTGCCCCAGGGACCTCTTCTACTCCCTCTCCTGGTCCACGTGATTCTCCACTGCCTTTGACCGGGCGGGCGAAGCGGCCACGGATGTTAGATGCTGTGGATCTGACTCGGGCACCTGAGAAGGGGAAGTTTGAGCTCCCCCCGTGCATTCTTGACAGGAGATTTTTTGAGGGCAACACCCTGGTCGTTCCTCGGGCTGAATCTCTTAGCTTGGAGAGCATGGACCGGCCGAGCAAGAGGGCGCTGGTGGCCCAAGATGCTTCTGCCCTTGTGAGGATGCTGGAGATGGCGGCCGTTTATGCTGAAGGGGACACTGCGCTTGAGGCTGAACTTACTGCTGCCTGGGCTTCCGAGACGACCTTGAAGGAGGAAGTCAAGAGTGCTTGCGAGGCTAGGAAGAAGGCCGAAGAGGAGACGACCAAGTTGAAAGAGGAGGTCACTAAGCTGACGGCGGAGAAAAAGTGTTATTTCTGTGCTTTTGAGGTTGGCATTTATTTTGCTAAAACTATTATAGCAGCAAGATGTTCAATCTAAATTTTCTAAGTGGCTGCTTTCAACATGTCAAATGAAGATGTTCCATGCCAGCTCATAGGACATCGCGCTGTGAATTCAGTTTTAATGCAGATTCTGGTTGTGTGAATTGTTACTGAATATTCTGTGAATATTTGGTTATCCTATGTGGCATCCAAAGCATTTTTGGATTGTGGTTATTTGTTGGTTTTTGGATTTGCTGCTATTTCTAATTATGGAGACATAATAGGAAACTTTGGATTGAAGACCTATTTTGTTGGAGTTATTTTTGCAGATTTGTGAGCAGTCTATTTGCTGCGTTTTTGAAGCCCAATTCAGTCTAGATTAATTGCTATATATTGACTGATGTAAACCTAGTTTTAGGTGTGGAACTTACTTGTGTTTTTAGGGTTTTCGAGTGTAATTTGTGAGCCTAACTGGTATCATTCTGATAACAGTATAAGGACTGATTTCTTGTGTTGTAAGTTCTGTCAAGTTACTCATAAGCTTTTAAGCATTGAGTTTCTTGTGTGTCAATTCTCATAAACTGTGAAGTATTGAGAATTGTGTGTTTTGAAAGAGTGACTTTCAGTTTGTTTCTTGTGTGGAAAAGTACCAATCACGGGTTGTGGTTGTAGAGGGATTTGAGGAGGGCCTCATACCTAGGTGAGTCTTAGGTAGAAGTCATAGGAAGGGTAGTGATTAAGTGAGCAGATTATTCGATGTTTGTATGATCTGTGAATTGATAATATCGTATATTGGTTTCGTCCCTGGCTTGGTAGCCCCCAGAGTAGGATTGTTGATCCGAACTGGGTAAACATATCACTATGTTATTTACTTTCTGCACTGCTATTTTTATCTTGTTCATTGTGTTGGATATCAGTGTCTCAACATCTGCATAAGACATCTGATATCTGTGCCAGAATCTCAATTGGCATCAAGAGCTTGCACCCTTATTTGGATCTGGGTGAGATTCAGGGAAGGTACTTTCTGGTACAATGGACAAGGATGGAGGATTTCTGAACAAACCACCTCTGCTTGATGGTTCCAACTATGACTATTGGAAACCAAGGATGATAGCATTCATCAAATCCATGGATGATCAAGCATGGAAAGCTGTTATAAAAGGATGGGAGCCCCCTAAGGTTAAAGATGAAAAAGGTACCCCTACTGATGTGGTGAAGGAAGAGGAAGACTGGGATGATGCAGATTACAAAGGGTCCGTAGGGAATTCCAAAGCCATGAATGCATTGTTTAATGGTGTTAACAAGAATATCTTCAGGTTGATTTAACACTTCACCATTGCTAAAGAGGCTTGGCAGGTCTTGAAGACTGCTCATGAAGGGACCTCTAAAGTAAAGATGTAAAAACATCAAATTCTCACTACCAGGTTTGAAAATTTGAAGATGAAGGAAGATGAGAGCATTCATGACTTTCACATGAACATTATTGAGATAACTAATGCTTCAAGTGATCTAGGTGAGAAGATGTCTGATAGCAAACTGGTCAGAAAAATCCTCAGATCTCTACCTAAGAGGTTTGACATGAAAGTGACTGCTATTGAGGAAGCTCAGGACATAGATAAAATGAAAGTGGATGAACTTGTGGGATCACTTCAAACATTTGAATTGGGGATCAGTGAAAAGACTGAAAAGAAGAAGAGTGTGGCTTTTGTGTCAAAGGCAAGTGATTCAGAAAGGGAAAGTAATATGGACAGAGATGAAGGCCTCTCAGAAGATCTGGTGTTACTAGGCAAACAATTTAACAAAGTACTCAGAAAGGTGGATTGGAAGTCAAGATCAAATGTTAAGGACAAGGCATCTGACATCAGTAAAAATCAGAATGCTGGGAGAAATACCAGTACTGAAGGTAATTCTAACCAAGAGAGAGGAGCTCAGTGTCATGAGTGTGAAGGTTTTGGGCATATAAAGTCTAAGTGCCCCACATATCTCAAGAGGGAAAAGAAGGGGCTATCAGTCTCATGGTCAGAAGATGATTCTGAAACTGAAATTGATGAGAAGTCTGGAAAGAGGGTCACAACATTAACATGTGTGTGTGAGTCTGATGAAGAATCAGTCAGTGATGATCTTACTTTTGAAGAGCTAGCTGCTTCCTATAAGAACTTATGCATTAAAAGTGAAGAAGTGTGTCAGCAGAAAGAAGAACAAAAGAAAATCATTGCTCATCTAAAAGCTGAAAAGGTAGAGCATTTGGCTACTATCTCTAATCTAAAAAGTGAAGTGGTTATTCTGAACTCTAAACTGGATAATGTCATCAAGACAGTCAGAATGCTTAATAGCAGCTCTGATGTGCTTGATGAGATTCTGAAGTCAGGAAGAGATGTTGGAGATGTTAGGGGTCTCGGGTTTGAAAGTTCCAGCGAGATGGACAAGGGAAAATGGCCTGAAGTGACACCTACTCAACCTGAGAAAGAATCAAAGATGTCGTATAACATGTTGCAACATCCTCATAGACATCAGAAGAATGTCACAAGAAGAAAGAATCAAAGATGGAAATGCCACTATTGTGGAAGGCTTGGCCATATAAAACCCTTCTGCTACAGATTATATGGCTACCCCAAGACTGGCTTACAGTCTAGTAGGAAACAAGAGTGGGTTGGGGCAACAAAAGTGTGGACTCCTAAGAGTATTGCAGAGGAACACATAGCTCATAAGTCCTTCAGTGTCTTTGCAAGGGAAAAGTGGTACTTCGACAGTGGATATTCCAGGCACATGACTGGTATCATGGGATGTCTGTTAGATGTTAAGTCTTATCCTGTTAAGTACGTGACTTTTGGCAATGGATTAAAAGGGTGAGTAATAGGTGTTGGAAAACTGGACTGTGCAGGACAACCCAATTTGGAGGAGGTATTACTTGTTGAAGGTCTAGATGCAAACTTGATCAGCATAAGTCAATTATGTGATCAAGGTCTCAAGGTCAACTTTACCAATTCTGAATGTCAGATAACAAACAAGAAGGGTAAGGTTATCATGAGAGGTAAGAGAACGTCAGATAATTGCTATCTGTGGAGTTCTGAGAACACTGAAAGAAGCTTGGAGACTAAGAAAGATATTGGGAAGACTGTCAAGTTAGAACAGGTGCTGATAAATTGTAAAGCAACTCATGATAATGAGCTTAAACTTAGTAAGTATGCCAGCAAGGTAAGTTTAGAAGGAGAATTTGATAAATGTGCAATTGAGGCGAGTCGGGTAATTAAATTCTGTGAATATCGCTCTACTCTGGGCCCAGTCCTCAAAAGTATAAATAGGCAGGTAAACACACCATATTTTCAGCAAACTTACTCTACACAAATTCCTCTTGCACCCTCTCTTCAAAGCTCACGCGTCTTAGGGTTTTCTCCTAACATTCTCAAGACTGTACCGTGGGATCAATTAAACATGTCTCAACATCCTAACTCTGAATCCATGCACGGCTCCCCTGATAACACTGGTTCTCTACGAATCAATGCTGGAGATGCAGAATCACTGCGGATGATAAATCTCTCTGACTTAGTGCTCGACATTGCTCCTTTGAATGTTATGCCGGCTGACCCTAAAGGAAAACAGGAAGCTTCTCACACAATGAATGTCAACATTCCAGGTAAGAAGTCTAAACCTTTCTCACCTAGGAAGAAAGTCCACTCCATGACCAGTTTGTATACTGACCAAGTAAGCCCTAAGAAAAATGTGGCTGAAAAGGGGTCTAAATCTGGCTTAGTTGAGAAGAAGAAGGATTCTAAATCTCGAGATGTAAACAAGAATTCCACTGATAATGATGCTGTTAAAAAGGATAAGGAACTTAGGAGGGTTGTTACCACGATTCTGAGTGGAATTAAGGCAGATGTCGGGTCTGGTGTCCCAACATCCGTGACAGGAGATATCAATAGCAGTCCTACTGATAGGACTGATGGTGGTATTCCCATGCATGTGGACCGTGAAAGAAGAAGCAAGAAGAAAGCGGATGTAAGAAGGACTGATGATGTTATTAATGTTGATGACCTCACATCTGATGAGGAACCTATTGCTGGAATGCTGAGAAAAATTAAGAGAAGAAGAGAAAAAATGATGATAAGTGAAGGCTCCAAGTCTTCAAAACTGCATGGAAAATCTGAAGGAGGGGAAAGAAAAGTTCAAGCAGGACCCCCTAAACATTAGAGCAAGGTTGTAGTGCCCACTAAGAAGAGAAAAATTACTGATCAAAGTGAATCTGACTACGAAGTTGAAACAGATGTCCAGGACATCATTGGTATGAAAACCTCCATCTGCAAGAAGGCTTCTACTGAAAGTTCTATGCGAAATACAGATAGATGGAAAATTATAGATCAAAGGAGAATTGCTCTGGAGAGAGAGTTGGGGAAGGACTTCGAAAAGTATAAAGAAATCATGGAGCTCATTGCTGCGGCTGGATTGATGAGAACAGTGTCCAAGTTAGGACCCTGCTATGGAAATCTAGTCAAAGAATTTGTGGTGAATATATCTGAAGAGTGTGATGAGAACAGGGGCAACAATCTCAGAAAAGTATATGTGAGAGGAGAAGCTGTCACCTTCTCACCTGAAATTATCAACAACTATCTAGGCAGGAGCAAGGAACCTCAACCTGAGTTAGAGGTTACAGACAATACTGTTTACAAAGAGATTACAGGTGGCTGTATGAGACATTGGCCAAATGCAAAGAAGTTGTCTTCTGGAAAACTAAGTGTCAAATATGCCATCCTCCATAGGATTGCTGTGGTGAATTGGGTTCCTACAAATCACACATCTACCATTTCCTCTACACTTGGCAGATTCATATATGCTATAGGGAAGAAGATTTCCTTTGATTTTGGATCATACATCTTTGAGCATATTTTGAAACAAGCTAGCTAACCTGCAGTCAAGATGCCTATCTGTTTCCCTTCCTTGATCTGTGGTATTATTCTAGATCAGTGTCCTAATCTTACATTGAGGGGTGACACTGCGCTCAAAAGAAAACCAACTATATCCCTTCATTACAAGCTACTGGGTGGTGCACATGTCTCAGACATTGTTGGGACATCTTCACAGACTTCCAGTCATGCTAATATTGATGATGAAGTCATTGCTCAGCTGCAAGAAACTTGCAAGGAACTGGAAGAATCCATTAGAAGAGACACTGATCGGAAGGCCAAACTTGAACAACTGATCAAAACCTTCATGGAGAAAAGGAATGCTTCTGCTGAGACAACTGGTGAGGACCAAGGAACTGCTGAAGGTGATGCGTCTGTAGAATCTGATAGAGAATGTGAGCAGAGTTCAGATGACTCTGGATCTAGGAGTGGTGATACTGATACTAATGCTGTTGCTGATGGAGAAAGTGAAGACATTGCTGAATCTAACGATGATGCTGCTGCAGAATAATGGCTTAATTTCTGCAGAAGTTTTAGTTTGCTTTTGTTGTTTTTGTCTGAAACACCTGAATAGTTTTTCTTTGTATCTCCTCTGAACTTTATTCTGGTTTATTTTACCTTAACTTGTTCTACTTGCCTTTGTCATATTTATGGCTAAAAAGGGGGAGTAGGATGTTTGTGTGGATGTTTGTGTGGAGAGTGCTTGTGTGCCTGTGTTGCTGCAGTAGTTGAGGGGGAGAATGTGGAATGTTGCTACTGTTGAGGGGGAGTTTTGCCAGGCTGCTATGATGAGTTGTTTGCTGTTGTATGCAGCTGAAGAGGAGTGCTGCTATGATGATTATTTTTTGCTGTGTGATGTTGATGTTTTCGCTGCTGTCTGATATATGGATAATTTTTTGCTGTTTGTGCTTCTTTGAAAGTTTTTTGTGTGTGTGTAGTTTTAGCCAAAATAAGCCAAAGGGGGAGATTTTTATTTCTGTGCTTTTGAGGTTGGCATTTATTTTGCTAAAACTATTATAGTAGCAAGATGTTGAATCTAAATGTTCTAAGTGGCTGCTTTCAACATGTCGAATGAAGATGTTCCATGCTAGCTCATAGGATATCGCACTGTGAATTCAGTTTTAATGCAGATTCTGGTTGTGTGAATTGTTACTGAATATTCTGTGAATATTTGGTTATCCTATGTGGCATCCAAAGCATTTTTGGATTGTGGTTATTTGTTGGTTTTCGGATTTGCTGATGTTTCTAATTATGGAGACATAATAGGAAACTTTGGATTGAAGACCTATTTTGTTGGAGTTATTTTTGCAGATTTGTGAGCAGTCTATTTGCTGCGTTTTTAAAGCCCAATTCAGTCTAGATTAATTGCTATATATTAACTGATGTAAACCTAGTTTTAGGTGTGGAACTTACTTGTGTTTTTAGGGTTTTTGAGTGTAATTTGTGAGCCTAACTGGTATCATTCTGATAACAGTATAAGGATTGATTTCTTGTGTTGTAAGTTCTGTCAAGTTACTCATAAGCTTTTAAGCATTGAGTTTCTTGTGTGTCAATTCTCATAAGCTGTGAAGTATTGAGAATTGTGTGTTTTGAAAGAGTGACTCTCAGTTTGTTTCTTGTGTGGAAATGTACCAATCACGGGTTGTGGTTGTAGAGGGATTTGAGGAGGGCCTCATACCTAGGTAAGTCTTAGGTAGAAGTCATAGGAAGGGTAGTGATTAAGTGAGCAGATTATTCGGTGTTTGTATGATCTGTGAATTGATACTATCGTATATTGGTTTCGTCCCTGGCTTGGTATCCCCCAGAGTAGGATTGTTGATCCGAACTGGGTAAACATATCACTGTGTTATTTACTTTCTGCACTGCTATTTTTATCTTGTTCATTGTGTTGGATATCAGTGTCTCAACATCTGCGTAGGACATCTGATATCTGTGCCAGAATTTCAAAAAGGCTGTCGAGGAGTTGAACAAAGAGTTGATGGCAGCCAGTGCCCCGGGTGCTGATGAACCGGATGAGATAAAAGCGTTGAAAACTAGGGCTGAGATGGTCGCAAGCATTCTGCAGGCCGAGGATGACGGTATCGTCGTGGCAGTGGAGTCCTTCGAAAGTGTTGTGGCCCAGTTGTGGGTGGTGAACCCTGGGCTTGAGATTTCGACCGAGGGTATCCACTATCTTGCGCGAGTGGAGGATGGTCGCATCGTCTTGCCCGCCGACCTTGTTCTTGATACCCCCGAGGTTCAGCCCGAGGACCAGCCCGCGGAGGAGCAGCGACCTGAGCCCGCATCAACCGAGCATGCGGAAGAATGAGGAGTTTTGTTATTTTGATGTTGTTGTATCTTGTCCGGCCTGCGCGCCGTTGATTTATTTGTAACTTTATTTTGATTTTGGGGGGGCGTGGCCCCCTTCTTATGTAATTCTCACAATCTTTGGCCCTTGTGGCCTTTTTCACTTCATGCCCGGTTTATGTTATTTATACAATTTTTGTTTATATTGTTGTACTTTACATTAGTTGTGCATGTGTGACTGCCCATCGAAGGGTGTGTCTGTTAACAGAGCTTTCTTTTGAGAGATAGCTCATCGTGTGTGAATTCGTCAGTGCAGAGAACTGGTCGAATAGCTGGGGAAGATCCTGGCGAGGTTGTGGATCTCAGGTCGCGATCGAGGCCTGAGGTCGCGGCGTGAACGTCCCATCGCGAGCTGGGGTTCTGCCAATCATGGTACTTGGGCGAAGGCGGTGCTCGATTGAGGACCGCCGACGAGCAGAGTTCCGGCTCATTTACTTGAGCGGGATTCTACTTTGTATGTATGCGTAGTTTGTACCTGGACGAGCATGATGACCGTTAGGTGGTCCTTTGATGCGAGGAAGCCTATAGTTACTTTAGTTGTAGTATTGCTTAAGTTTTTCAGCGTTCCACGGTCGAGGGATTGCATCCCCGTTGAGGTTTTCGAGGAAGTATGCACCATTCGCCGTTCTGGAACGGACTCTGTATGGCCCTTCCCAGTTGGCTGCTAGTTTGCCTTCGCGAGAGTCCTTGTGGTTTCTTTGCAAGACAAGGCTGCCCTCATCGAACTCTCGTCGTAAGACTTTGGCGTTGTGCCTGATTGCTATTTTTTGCTTAAGAGATGCTTCGCGGAGGGCTACTCCTGTTCGGATTTCCTCGACAAGGTCGAGCTCCTCTCTTATCGCTTCGTCATTCATTTCCTCGTCCAGAGGTGATTCGGTCCTTCTGGACGGTATGTGAATTTCAATGGGTAAAACGGCCTCCATGCCATATGCTAAGCGGAAAGGTGTTTCCCCGGTGGTGGACTGGGGAGTGGTGCGGTACGCCCATAAGACGCTGTGGAGCTCCTCGACCCAGGCTTTCTTAGTTTCATCCAGTCTTCGCTAGAGGCCACGAAGAATGACGCGATTGGCCGCTTATGCCTGCCCGTTGGTCTGGGGATGTTCTACAGACGCGAAGTGTTGCTTTGTTCTGAGATGGGCGACAAAGTCTTGGAACTTCTTGTCCGTAAATTGCATTCCATTGTCCGTGACGATTGCTTGGGGAATCCCAAAACGGGCAAGGATATTCCGCTTGTAAAAGCGCAGAATGTTAAGTGTTGTTATCTTTGCTAAGGCTTCTGCTTCTATCCATTTTGTGAAATAGTCCACGCCCACTATCAGGTATTTGTTTTGGCTGGACCTCATCACGAAGGGTCCTAGGTTGTCTAGGCCCACCAGGCGAATGGCCACGGGGAGGTCATGCTCTTCAGTTCGTTAGGTGGAGCTAGGTGCATATCCCCGTGCCGTTGGCATTTGTCACATTTCTTCACATGCTCCTTGGCATCGTGCTGCATGGTTGGCCAATAATAACCTGCCCGGAGGGCCTTGCGGGCAAGGTAACTTCCTCCTAGGTGCTGGGCGTTAATTCCTTCGTGGATTTCTCGTAATACGTGGGGGACAACTTCCTCCTCTATGCATTTGAGCAGTGGGATGGAGAAGCCTCGTCGATAGAGCTTGTTTTCAAGGATGACGTACGAGCAAGCTCTTCGTCTGATGGTGCTGGCTTCCTTAGGGTCATCCGGAAGTTCGTCCCTGGTGAGGTAGTTGTACACGAGCGTCATCAAATAATCGTTGTCCCCAATCGCGTGCACGTGTAGGGTCGAGGATCCCTTATCGATGCTGGACCGAGGAAGTATCTCTTGGATGACTGACATGTTTCCGTCTTTCCTCTTAGTGCTTGCTAGTTTGGACAGGACGTCTGCTCGCACATTATGTTCGCGTGGAACATGTCTTACTTCTACTGCTCTGAACTTCGACATTTTTCCCTTAACTAGGATTAGGTATTAAGAGAGACTATAGTTCTTGGTCTGATACTCTCCTGATACCTGGTGGGCTACGAGCTGGGAGTCCGTGCAGATGATGACTTCTTCAGCCCCTTGGTCTTCGGCTAGGCGCAAACCGGCGAGGAAGGCTTCGTATTCGGCCTGGTTGTTCGACGTGGGAAAGGACAATGTGAGAGAAGCGTCGACTATGGTCCCTTCGTCGTTCTCCAAAATTACTCCTGCCCCGCTGCCGGTCGAGCTGGATGCTCCGTCCACATAGATGGTCCATCTGTTTGCTATGTGGGACGAGGAGTCTAAGAAGGTTACTTCCGCTACGAAATCGGCCAGGGCTTGGGCTTTAAAAGCTTTTTTACTTTCATACTGGACGTCGAACTTGGACAGTTCTAATGACCATTTGAGCATTCGCCCGGCCATATCTGGTCGTCCCAGTAATTGCTTGATGGGCTATTCCGTTCTTACCACGATCGTGTGGGCCAAGAAATAGTGTCTCAGTCGTCTGGCAGCGTTGACGAGGGCCAATGCTACCTTCTCTATCTGTTGATATTGCAACTCTGTATCCTGCAACGCTTTGCTCGTGAAGTATACTGGCTTTTGCCCGCCAGGATTCTCGTGAATGAGAACGGCGCTAACGGCCTCGGCAGTGACGGCGAGGTATAGAAACAAGACTTCCCTGGTGTCTGGCCGTGATAATACGGGCGGTTTCGACAGAGCTCGCTTCAAGTGAAGGAGGGATGCTTCACATTCCTCGATCCATTCAAATGCTGCTTCTTTTCGCAAGAGCTTGAAGAAAGGAAGGGCGTGTTGGGCGGACTTTGCAACGAAGCGGGACAACGAAGTAAGTACCCCGTTGAGGGACTGGATGTTCTTCTTAGACGTGGGCGTTGGGAACTCAGAGAATGCCCGACACTTTTCGGGGTTAGCCTCTATTCCTCATTCCGTTAGGTAGAAGCCAAGGAATTTACCTGCCCGTACACCGAACGTGCACTTCTCTGGGTTAAAACGCATTTGATACTTTCTGGCTTGCTCGAAAATTTTGCGAAGATGGGCGACATGATGTAGTTCCTCGTGGGACTTGATGATCATATCGTCCATGTATACTTCGAGCATGTCGCCTATTTGTCCTTGGAAGACTTTGTTCATCATTCGTTGGTACGTAGCGCCGACGTTCTTCAGCCCGAAAGGCATTACGTTGTAGTAATAGTTGCCCGATTCGGTGATGAAGGCCGTGTACGTTTTATCGCTCGCGGCCATTGGGATTTGATTGTAGCCCGAGTAGGCGTCGAGGAACGATAAAAGCTTAAAACCTGCTGAGTTATCTACGAGCTTATCTATATTGGGGAGGGGGTAGGCGTCCTTCAGACAGGCCTTATTAACATCGGTATAATCAACACACATCCTCCATTTACCATTATTTTTTCTTACAAGTACAACATTTGAGAGCCATGTAGTGTATTTGGCCTCAGAAATAAACCTAGCTTCTAGAAGGTCTTTGACCGCTTTCTCCGCGGCTTCCATCTTCTCCGGGGACTGTTTCCTTCTGCGCTGGGCAACGACTTTGACGGCCGGATCAATTGTAAGCTGGTGGCAAGCGACGGATGGGTCCAATCCTGGCATTTCAGCAGCGCTCCACGCGAACAAGTCTGCGTTCTCCCGGAGGCATGCTTTTAGTTGTCTCCTGGCCAGGTCGGGGAGATCTGCTCCGATCTTTACTCCCCGTTGGGGGTCTTCTCCGAACAGAACGATCTCGAAGTTGCCATATGGGACGGGGCGCAGGAGATGGCCGCCGTTGTCGGACTGGCTGCCCGAAGTCGTTGGGTCCTTGGCGTGATCTTCCTCGCTGAAACGGCTGTCCAAGTCGATAGATTCGACCTAGGGGAGCGGTTTTGGCTGCTCGGAGCTGCTGGGCAGAGGGGGACGACCAGAAGTCCTCGGTCTTGCCGAGATGGTGCTTAGTCCTTTTGATGCTGCTTCAAAGCACCGACGGGCAGCTTCGATATCGCCGTGGAGGGAGGCGACCATCCCTTCAGAAGTGTAGTACTTCATCTTGAGATGTACGGTGGAAGGTACTGCAATCAATTCTGCCAGGGCTGGCCTTCCAAAAATGCACTGTATAGTGACGGGCCTTGCTACGTAACCCCGGGGCCTTGTCACTGCTCCTTTGAATCCCTGTAGGTCGGATCCAACGTAAGGAGTAAGGTGAGAGTCGTCCAGCTGAAACGTTTCGAACAGGTGGTTGTACATTATATCAACTGAACTGCCCTGGTCCACGAGTATTCTGCGAACGTCGAAGTTCGCCATCCTTGCCCGGATAAGCAGTGGGATGCTCGAGTTCGGTGCCCCGCCGAGGAGCTCCTCTTTGTAGAAGGAAATAGGAGCGGATCCTTTGTGAGTGGTGTCCAGCGTGGTGACTTCATTGGAGCTTTTGCTGATCAGTTGATCGAATCTCCTTTTGACTGAGCCGACCGTCATTTTGTTGAATCCACCACCAGAGATGACCATGGCCGACGGGAAGGCCTCCCATGGGCTGCGAGCAGTGGGGTACATGGAGACGGGCAGACAATCGGGGATGCGGAAGTCCTCTGGCCGAGTTATGGACATAGTGACCTGTACGTTGGTGTCATCGGAGGGCGGAGTCTCTTCTGCATCCTTTTTGCTCTCCTGGGTTTCTTGCCGGGGAGCATCTTTCTTTTTCGAACTGCTTCAAGTGGCCGTCGCGAATAAGGATCTCTATGGCATCTCTGAGGTGGATGCATTCTTCCGTCGTATGACCGTGACTCTTGTGGAAGCGACAATACTTGGATTTGTCTACACCTGGTCTGGCCGGCTGCTGTTTGGGGAAACGGACGCCCGCCTGCTTGAATTCTGAGTTGGCACATTCGGACAAGATTTTCTCCCTCGAGGTAGTGAGGGGGGTATAGTCATGGAACAGCCCAGAAGGTCCCTTCTGTTCGCGTGCATCGCGAGGCCGATCATCACGTCTTTTATCCCCTCAACGGGATGTCGAGGGTTCTTCAGCTCTGGATGACCGGGCACCTTCTTGGTTTCGAGAGGCCCGGACAGAGTGGGCAACAACCTTCTCCTCGTATTGTATATGCGACTGGGCTTGGAGGAGAAGGGCGTTAAGGTTCCTCGGTGGATCGAGGCCGATGGCTTTCGCGAAGTCTGTGCCAGGACGTAATCCCTGCTCGAGCAGGAATTTCTTCATCTCGTCGGTCGTTGGCACTTGGACGGCCTCCTTGTTGAACCGCTCAATGTAGGCCCGAAGAGGCTCATCTCTTCCCTGTACGACAGCTCCGAGGGATGCCTCGGTCTTTGGATGGCGTCGCGATGCAGTAAAGTGACGGGAGAAAATCCTCCCCAGCTGCCTCCAGGATGTAATGGATTCTTCTGGCAGCTGCTTATACCATGTCATTGCTCCCTTCTAGAGCGTGGTCGGGAACAGGCGGCATTTGATGGCTCCTCGTACCCCTATGTAGTCCAAAAGAGCATCTATGTTTTCTATGTGCTCGTCTGGGTCAGTGGTTCCATCGTAAGTCCCTAGAGGCGGAGGTTTCTCTAGTCCTTTGGGGAGACGGGTGGCCAGGATCCTGCGGGACAACGGCCGCGAGGCTCATCGTCGCTGTCTGAACTTGGAGTTGATGGTGACCGTTGTCTGCGCTCGCGGCGGCGGTCTCTGCGAGGTGAGGGGGAACGTGGCCGGTCATGAGGTCTGACCGGTGGAGAATGCCTATCCTGCCTCATTCTCTTGTGTCTTGGTGGTGATCGTTCCCGCGGGGAGATCTGGTCGCGCTTGCGAACGTGTTGTGATGCAGGCTCATGCCTCGACCTGTGGTCTTCCCCACGCCTAGGTGGCGGACTTCTTGATTTTCGGTGCTTACTCTTGGGAGGAGAGGATCTTGGAAGAGATGCTTCCTCGAGAGCTCCTATTCTTTCTCCTTGCTGCAAGATGAGGAGGTTTGTGCGGTTGACGGCTTCCAATAGAGCTGCAACGGCCAGGTCGGCGCTGGGAGGGCCAGGAATCGGTCGTTCACCCGACGGTGGCTTCTTGCTTCCTTGCTCGGCGGGAGGAGGAGTTGGAGACGCAGCAGCCCCGTTTCGAAGGAAACGGGGATCAGAAAGTAACGGAGATCTGCCGTCGTCGTCCATCTTGTTGACGGGAACAAGAACCGTAACGTCAGCACCTTTTGCGGAGTTCTGAGCGGCCATATGTGGGCGGATCAAAGAAAGTATGTTTTGATCTTTTAGTTTCCGAGGAGGAAAGAAAGAAGGGGAGAACAAGGAGTTCCCACAGACGGCGCCACTGATCCGGAGTATTCGAACGGGTCCACGTGAGCTGGTCGTCAGATGGCAAGGTGCTCGGACGTATGCTGATGAGGAGAGGAGGAGGTGTACCTGTAAGGCACTCCGACGCTCAAGTAAGAAAGTCAGAAAAAAGGGGCAAGTACAAAGTGTATGCTTAGGGTGAAAATGTGATACCTGACCCTCTCAAGCGAGAGGGTTTATATAGAGCCCCCAGCGCGTGGCCAACGGTTCTATTTTCGGGGCGAAATAACCGTTTTCCCCAAAGAATAGGTAACTGCCCAAACTAGCCGTTATATCGGGCAGGGTGCCAGAAACTAGCCGTTATGTCGGACATAAACGCAGTTCCGGGCACCTGTCCCTTGCTGTTCGGGCAGCGAGGAAGCCGTGCGTACGGGCATAAAAGTCGGGGAGGACGTTGCGTTCCTTGTCCGGTTGGAGGGGCATAAATGTCGTTTTTGCCCCTCCGTGGATTGAGCTTAGGCAATTTGGGCCGCACTGGAGCAGAGGCGGATTGGGTCAATTCTAGCCATTGGTCCAGTCCAGAACAATAAATAATAAAATATAATAATAATAATAATAATAAATATTTTTAAAAATATATATAAAAAATTATTAGTATTATTTATTTTTTAAATTAATAAATAAATATATAAAATTATTTTTAATATTTAGATGTTTGTTAATCAACTTTATAATTTTATTAGTTATCTTTTTATTTTTTATTAACTAATTTTATTTTAGTACTAAAAATTATTTTTAGTATTTGATAATTTATTAATCAAATTTTTATATTTTATTAATCAAATTTATTAATTTTTTATATTTTATTAATCATATTTATTTTACGACTTAAACCACAATATTGTTCACGTCTTGTTCAAAACACTGTTTACGAATTAACATTCTTCATAAATATACTTTTTTTTTTTTTTTTAAAAACATTAGTGTCCAAATGAGTGCCATAGCATTGCTGAAAAAATAAACAAAATGGACCGAAAATTAGTATCCAAACTTTAAAACAAAATTATTGATTAATAATTATTTTATTCCATACGATAAAGTGCATAACTAATACGTTATGCACGATATTTATTACACACACATATATGATTCAAAGAAGACGCATACATACATACATAGATGCAGTGGTAGCTACTAGTACTACAGCATGCATTTATTTATTTTATTTATATTATGCGTCTTTATGTTGGAGAATCAATCCATCCATCCAAGTTTAACACTTTTGAGTGCAGAAACATTTATAGTCATGGCACGTGCCACTGATCAAGTGCGCTTTGTTCTTGCAGTGATCATCACAGCTAGCATTCGTGAAGCATACTCCCCTGTATGTATCAGCCAAATGCTCACAAGTTTTTGCCTCTGTCACCGCAATTTCTTCTGCATCAAGATACCAACACAACAAATATTAATTATTGAGTAATAATGAATATTGAACTAAACAATAAGGATTAACTTACGTGCAACAAAGAGAACGAGGAAGAGGAAGGACAAGGCAACGACTGAGTTCTTCTCCATGGCTTAATGAATGATATGAATATATAAACTTAATATAACTCACTTTAATAACACTTGGTATGTTATGTGTGTGTTTGATGTGTATGTGAAGATCGTAAGAGATATATATAGGCTTATGGGGCTTGACTAGTAAGAGTTTCAGAAGATCGAGAAACCGCATGAAACAGATACGTGGCATTGTGCAACATATTTTATCACCGAGTTTGAATTGTCTTAGTGAAGAGTCAACAATGTGGGCGTTTTCTTGTAAAGCTTATCAACATACCTAATGCTAGATAAAAATAATAGGTAAAATAATTTATTTTTTTTAAAATAAGTTTTATTAAGAGATGTAAAAATAATTCTAACTTGTTATTGATTATGGATAAAATGAGATAGAAAGTAAATTAAATATGATTTATATTTAATTTTATTTTAAAATATGTATTTTTAGAATATAATAATAGTTTATTATTAAATTCATTAATTAAAAATAGGTTAGTAATTGATTAAAATATATCATTAGTTAGTAACTAAATAATTTAGAAGTAATTTATTAATTAAATTAGTTAACAAAATATTAAAAAGATAAATTAGAGTTAAAAATATATAGATAAAAATATTAATTTAAAATAAGTTAATAACTTAGTTTGTAAACGTTGTGTATTAATTCAATCTTAGTTAGTTAGTTACTACATGTGTATATATATTAACTACTTGTGTAGTTTTGTAACAACTTGTCATAACAAAACTTTCTCTCATTCAATATTGATTATTTTCTCTTTTCTTCCCTTCCATTCCAACACTCTCTATCTTTTTCTCAATTAACTTCCGCATTCGCGAGGTGTAATAACACAAACATATGGTATCAGAGCCTGGTTATGATCCAGATTCAATAGTGATTGTAGCTATGGTTAGAATAGGCGGCAACAACTTCCCTGCAATCTTCTAGTTCATGATGGCAAGAATTGGAAAAAATGGTGCATTCAGATGAGAGTCATCTTCAATGTTCAAGATGTGTCTGAGTATGTAGCAGAGAGACTTCAACCGCTAGCAGAAAATGCGATCGATGCTCAAAAGATAGCGTACAAGAAATCCAAGAAGAAAGATCATTATAAGGCCTTATTTTACATTCACCAATGCTTTTAAGCAAAGGTGTTTGATAAAATAACTCATGCTACAACTTCGAAAGAAGCATGAGATATGCTGGAAAAATACTATGGTGGAGATGTCAAGGTCAAAAAGGTGCGCCTTCAATCTTTTAGAAAGCGGTATGAAATGTTGCATATGAAAGAGGGAGAAATGATATCAGATTTCTTCACAAGGGTTCAAGAATTAACCAATTTGATCAAGAATTCTGGAGAGAGGTTGATAGAGCAAATAAAGGTTGAAAAGGTACTTCAAAGTATTACTTCTCAATATGATATGATAGTGGTAACAATTGAGGAAACCAAAGATATGGAAACAATAAAGATAGAGGATCTGCTAGGATCTCTCGAAGCTAGAGAATTGAGACTGGATTTAAGAGAAACAAATAAAGATTCTGAACAATCTCTGATTGCTCATTCAAAAAAGGGAGGTTCTAATGACATGAAGTGAAAGCAGAAGCAGGGAAAAGGAAAGCACTTGAGAGAAGCCACACCAGATAAGAAAGAGAATAAGAAGTTTGAAGAAAGATCTGAATTCTCTAAAGGAGGAGGAGGATCTAGCAAATTTTAAAACAAGAAAAAGTTTCAAGACAAGAGAAAGATTCAACGCTTCAATTGTGAGGAGTATAGTCATTTTGCTTCAGATTGCTGGTTTGGAAAGGAAAAGAAAAAGACTGGCACAGAGGAAGCTAACATGGTGCAAAATGATTCAGATTCAAACCTTGTCATGTTGATGATAACTATCTCTTTAGAGGATTCAGCTTCTGATGTGTGGTATTTAAACTCTGGTTGTTCAAACCACATGGCTAGACAAACGGAGTAGTTGATTAACTTTAACTCAATCAAGAAGACAAGTGTGAAGCTGGCAGATATCAGACGCTTAATGGCAGAAGGCATGGGCCAAATTTTCATACAAAGAAAGGAAGGTAAAACAACATTGATAGAAGATATGTTATTTGTCCCTAGTATGCAATGTAATATGCTAAGCATTGGTCAGTTGGTAGATAAAAGATTCTCGGTAATCATGGAAGGAGGGCTCAGAATCACACTCTATTTATTCATCAGTTCCTGATAAAGAAAGTTGGCTTTGGCACAAAAGGTATGTGCATTTGAATTTTAGAAGTCTAGGCAAGATGAATATTATGAATTCAGTAGAAAGATTGCCTAAGATAGTGACACCTGATAAAGCATGTGAAATGTGCATGCTTGGGAAGCAAAGTAGGTTACCTTTTTGCGAAGCAGTTGTCAATGAGAGCCAAACATGTATTGAATATAGTTTCATCTGACATTTGTGGTCCTTTTGAAACTCTTTCATGTAGGGGAAACAACTACTTCATCTCATTTGTATATGAATTTAGTATAATGTTATGAGTGTACCTAATAAAGACCAAAGTAGAAGCTTTAAACATGTTCAAAAGGGATAAGGCTATGGCTGAAAAATAGAGTGGAAGACCAGTTAAGATACTTAGGACAGATGGAGGGTGGGGAATATAATTCCCATGAATTCAAGCAATTATGTAATGAAAATGGCATCTTGCATGAAGTAACTCCCCTACACACCTCAACACAATGGTATGGCTGAAAGAAGGAATAGAGGCTTGGTTAAAATGGTTGGGAGCATGCTGAAACAAAAGTCATTGCCTCATAAATTCTGGGATGTAGAAATGTCTATTGCTGCTTATGTATTAAATATATATATCCTACCAAGAATTTAAAGAATCAGATTCCAGAAGAATGTTGGTTCGGAAGCAAGCCTTGCATTTATCATCTCAAGGTATTTGGATCACTATGCTATAGACATGTGCCAAATGAAAGAAGAACCAAACTAGAAGATAAAAGTTAACATATGATCTTAGTTGGTTACCATCCAACCGGAGCATATAGGTTATATAATCCAATTACTGAGAAATTGGTGATCAGTAGAGATGTAATCATCAGAGAAGCAAAATCCTAGGATTGGAACTAAGGTGGAGAAAGAAAAAGAGTGGTTCTAATGCAGTTTGATTTTGATGAAGTGAATACAGTTTTAAATGAGACTCTACAGTGGATGAGGAAGGGCAAGACCAACCAGAAATAAACAGATACCTGCAAGGCTGAATGATTATGATATTGTGCTTAACAATACAGTGGATGAGGAAGGAAAAATAATACACTTGGCAATGTTAGGATGTGTAGAACCACTGAATTATCAGGATGCAATGCAAGACAAAGTGTGGAAAAATGCAATGAAGGATGAACTCAGCTCAATTAAAAAATGTGGCACATGGAAACTGACTCAACTACCTGAAATAAATAAAAAAATTGATGTCAGGTGGATTTTCAAGGTTAAGTTGAGTCCTGAAGGAACAATAGTGAAGCACAAAGCAAGACTTGTGTTAAGGGATTTCCTTCAAAGACAAGGTCTGGATTACTTAGAGGTATTTGCACAACTGGCAAGGAATGAGACTATAAGACTTGTAGTGGCATTAGCTTTTAGTAGAAGGTGGACTCTGTCACACATGGATGTAAAATTTGCATTTCTAAATGGTACTCTTGATGAAGAGGTATATGTGTCTCAACCTCCGGGATTTGAAGTAAAGGCAAAAGAGCATATGGTGTATAGACTATACAAGGCTTTGTATGGTTTAAAGCGGGCACCAAGAGCATGGAACAGGAGAAATGAAGTTTTCTTCGTCAGACATGACTTTAGAAAATGTTTAGTTGAGTATGGTGTGTATGCAAAATACAAGCAAGGCGAAATACTATTACTGGTATGTTCGTATGCCGACGACCTCTTGATAACTGGAGAATCTCAACTCGAAATTAAAGACCTCAAAAGTACAATAAAGTCATAATTTAAGAAGTTTGATCTAAGTAACTTGTCATACTTCATTAGTATGGAGTTTCTATACAAATAAGGTACGTGGAATAATCTCGAATAAAGCAAAATATGCTATTGACATGCTGAAAATATTCAACATGCTGAACTGCAATGTTGTTATGACTCCTGTTGAATCAGGTCAGAAGCTAGAAGAAGATAATGATGAAGAAAGGGTAGATGCCACCATGTACAAGCAGATGATTGGATCATTGAGGTACCTGTGCAATAGTCGACCAGATATCAACTTTTTTGTAGGAGTATTAAGCAGATTCATGCATGATCCAAGGAAGTCTTATCTACTGGATGGAAAAAGAGTACTAAGATACATTAAAGGAACCTTGAGGCATGGTGTATTATTCTTATATGGAAGAAAGAGAATCAAAGAAGAGGTGATAGGATTTTCTGATTTAGACTGGTGTGGTGACAAATTAGACAGGAGAAGTACCACATGTTATATCTTCAAGTTTCAAGGAGCTTCATTCTCTTGGATCTCCAAGAGGAAACCTATTGTGGCTCTGTCTAGCTGTGAGACATAATATATTGCTAGTTGTTCAGATATTTTTCAAGC
Source organism: Lathyrus tuberosus (assembly GCA_022829125.1). Classification (NCBI taxonomy): domain Eukaryota; kingdom Viridiplantae; phylum Streptophyta; class Magnoliopsida; order Fabales; family Fabaceae; genus Lathyrus; species Lathyrus tuberosus. The sequence continues at coordinate 1,660,123 of JALAZF010000503.1, read as the reverse complement.
TGCTTGGATTGAAGTTGTATTGACTGAACTTGGATTAAACATTCAAGTACCAATCAAGCTTTTTATTGACAACAAATCTACAATAAACTTAGGAAAGAATCATATCTCTCATGGAAGATCCAAGCATATTGAAACAAGGTTTTATTACATAAGGGAGAAAGTGAACAAAGGAAGGTTGGCAATGAGATATTGTCCTACGAAGGACCAGATTACTGATATCTTGACTAAGGTTGTAAAAGGATAATGTCGTGCCTCAAAAAATGAGAACACGGCCTTGCGAAACGCAATCCCACGCACGCAGGATGAACTTAACAGATACGTCATTGAACTTTATTTATTCTCAAAGAGAGAAAGGAAAAATATCGATAAAACTCCTAAAAGAAAGGATAAGATATGGTCATCGCAACCAATATCAGGGTTCGGGAGTCGGTTACGCAAGAGGAATGTATTAGCACCCCTCACGTCCATTATACTCAACATGAACCATTTAATTAGTTTTGAATTAGTGATAGTGTGATGTTAGTTTCTGATCCTCTACTTATTGAGGGGGGAAAGAGAGAAAAGAGAAATGTTTTTAGATTTTTATTAATAAGAAAAGACCTAAAAAGGTTTTTATTATTAGGGGGCCTGACAAGATTCCGCAATCCTACTCCTACGTATCTCAAAAGAAAACTCAAGGCACGCGTACTTATGGGTAGAAAATGTTTGTTTGACGGGCGATTTTAGCGAAAGTTATCTTGTATTAATCGATGGAAAACATTATTTTACCCAAAACTAGTAAGGATCGGGCGTTTGCTTCACATTGAATGGATTTACGAATCAACATTCACTGGAAAACGTCACTTATCTCAACTCAACGATTGTGGATGAAGCATTGTTTTGCATCATCTTAAGACAAAATGGCTTTCATTTTTTAAAAGGTTTTCGAGATCGCACTACAGCAAGAGAAAAAAGAGTTTGATTGGTTGGATGTATTTTATAGGTGAATGACGAACATTTGATGAGAACGAGATCTAAGCCTTGGGATCAATCATTTGGGGTTCCACCGGAATGCTAGATTCCAATGGTCCTTTTTCATTCAAGATTATTAGGAAAATTATTTGATGGACAACGAGCACTTAATAATAATCAGTTGTTCAAAGAGTTACGACAGAATGCTTGATCCCAACGGCCCTTATTTGTCCAAATTAATTATTAAGTGTTTTTAAGAACGAAAGAAAATAATGAAAGGTTAACTCAAAATGCGTGGTTCGGGACCGATCATTCGAGGGTTCGCACCGAAATGCTAGATTCTAGCAGTCCTCTTCTTTCGTGTTTATTAAGAAAAGGTTTTAACATTACGTTGGATTTGGTTTTGAAAATGGTTTGAAATTAATGAAATTTTGAAGACTAACTTGATTTTAAGTTCTTAAAATTTATCATGAAAGATTGATTTTTATTTGTGCACCTCATATTTGTTTAAAAAATTAAGAGTTCAATTCAAAATTAAATCACACAATCAAGCAAATAACATACAAACTTTTAATCAAACGATCCAAACATCTAAGTTTATTCCTAAAAGTAACCTTTAAAAGGACTTTAGGATCATGGAAAAATTAAATTTAAGATTAAATATTATTATTACTTATTATTTATTTTGTTGTTGTTTCTTTTTATAATAAAAATAAATGAAATAAAACAATTTATATTAAAACTCTCTTATTCTATCTTAATTTAAATGAGAAAGAAAGAAAAAAACATGAGATAAAAACAAATATATTATTATTATTATTATTATTATTATTATTATTATTATTATTATTATTATTATTATTATTATTATTATTATTATTATTATTTGTAAACTCAATATTTTTATATTCATTTGATAAAATGATATCTTATCCCTTTTTTATATTTTTAATAACATAATCTAAAAATGAAAATGAAAACAAAATGATGGGCCAAGGGGTTCAGCTAGATGGGGTGAAAGACAAAGGGCAATTAAGCCTAAAAAAACAGCCCATCACAACAAAGGCGCGGGTACTAGGGCGGGTCAGTTCTGGATCTGACTCAGTTCAACTCTTAAGTGAAGAAAAAGAACATAAACCCTAAAAACCAACAGTCGTTCCTTTTAATAACAAAAAGTTTTTGAAATTGAACAAAGGGTGTGCAAAATCAGTGAGCAAAACAACACTTTTTAAAGAGGTGGTTTGTTGTTATGATAAATGGTAAATATTGGTTTATTTCTAGATCTATTTAGAATGATGTTAATCATAATATGCTAGGTTTACTTTTATATAGATTTTGTTGATTTGGTTATTTATGTTTTATTCTGTCTTATATTTGCACTATTTTTTTATTCATCAAGGTTTTATATCATTTGATTTTCCTTAATAAGATTTTTAATGGGGCATAGGGGTTCTCATACTTTGAATTTTGGTCTAGTCCCACAATATTCTTTTGTATATTTTTTATTTCAATTTTATTAATATATTTTACTAGGGTGCTTCTTAGATGGTCTCTTTGAGGTGCAAACCTAGTTAATATGTTTTTGATATTACTTATGTACCCTTTTGTTTTTATTAAAAAATACCAAAGTAATTATTGACTCGAAGCCAAATTTGAGGAGATGGTGGACGCGTAGATTACAAAAATGAGAAATGTCGTGAAATAGAGAATCAAAAGTCGAACATGCGCCACCATGTACCCCTAGTAGTAGAAAATAGAACAACCTACTCACATATTTTGTTGAATAAAGATCTACTTCTTATACTACATTCTTTTAGTCAGTAGGACTAATTTCTGACTATATATACCTTGTAAATCTTTTCAACAAAAGAATTTGATCAAACAAATTCTTTACGCATTTTATCACTTTCTCATTCTTCTTTAACTGTACTTTGTATTTTTTTTAACTCAGTAGTTCAAAACGCCCAAATTCATAACATTCTTCATGAGTTAAAAAACTTCCTAGCTAAAAGGTAAATGTCATCCTCTAGTGTAATAACTCAAAGAAAATGATATCATCTCATTCAAGAGACAATATATAGACGATGTTGTAGTGAGAATAGGATATCAAGCTATTAACTAACTTGAATCGCAAAACTTTGAAATTCACCATCGAGCTTTGATTTATCCAGAGGAAAGGGTAAAGATCGAAAGAAAAACCTTTTGCGCCATGTGAAGACACAACTAAGAGATCGGGGGTTCGGGGGTTAGTTATACTAAGGGAATGTATTAGCACCCTAAGTATATGTAGTACTCTACAAGAGCCTCTTGTTTGTTTTTGTATTATGTTATGTTTTCTTGCTAAGGGAATCTGCTAAGGGTAAAGGTAAGGACCTAGGGGTATGTACACTAAGTATGCTCGCCAAGAGATCGCATCTTGTGCCTACGTATCTGACTAAAGAATCAGAGCAACCGTAGTTCACCTAACTAAGGGTGAGAGAGGAACCATTGACTATGGCCAAAGTTCCAAGGGGAATGAGTATGAGCTCATATAGAGTTTAAGAAACTCTCTAAGTTTAAGTTGTGATGGGGTAAAGTGAGTACTCAAGATGATGAGTCCCACATAGAGTTCAAGGACTCTACCCTAACTCCAAGTTATAAGATAAATAGCTCTTAGGAGGCCGAGGGTAAGGATGATGACCACCTATGACTATGAGGTCAAGGGGAAGATGGCTCTTAGGAGGCCAAGGAGGATGTCCTATGACTATGAGGTCAAGGAGGGAAATGGCTTTTAAGATGCCAATGAGGAACCCTATGATGTCAAAGGTAAGAGGTGGCTCTTAGGAGGCTAAGGTGGGATCCTATGACTATGAGGTCAAAGGAAAAATAATGAGCTATCTATGACTTTGAGGTCAATAAAGAGACTTTTCCTTTGGAAGAAGGGGACATAACTTCTTGTAAAAACAAGTGTTGGAAAGAGATTTGAAGTATGAGTGATAAGCAATAAGAGTTTAAGAACTCAAGGGGATAAACAACCAAGAAGGACAATAGTATAAATTAAGCACAAATCATATAACATCAAAATGTCAAGGTAAACAATCCATGTGAATTACCTCTTAGCATGACAAAGTGTAAATGAAATGATGCACATAACTTAAACATGAATAAATGGTCCAAATAACCAAAACATAACTAAAACCAAAGCTTACTTTCAAGTTACAACATTTAAGAATGTGTGTGTGAAGTGTCATACAAGTTGGGCAAAGATAGCCCTCTCAAAGTTAAAACTTCAAGGTGAGTAACAAAGGTATTAAGTTTAAGGATCGAATAATGAACCATAAACCTAAACAAAAGACCTCATTCAAGGTCATAAGTCGTCCTTCAAACATCCCTATAATATGTCCTAAGACACCTTGGAAAATTAGCTCAAGAAGATAAAGAGCAAAGGGTTTGTTCAAAAGAGGTTCAAAACTAGGTCAAAATTACTTCTAATTTTATAAAAATAAAAAATAATTATTCAAATTAAACAAAGATGGAAATAAAAATTTTAAAAAACTAAATTAAACCTTGAAGTGTTATCATGAATTTTTTTGGAATTTTTTTATTAACAAAAACTATTTTTAATAAAACAGATTTGAAAATGAATAAAATAGAAAAAACAAAAGGATAACTCAAAGGAAAGAAAGAAAATGGCAAAAGGGTGTCTGGGGTGAGGGGGACTCGAACCCCAGACCCCTTGGTTTCACACGCAATGCTCATACCACTAGGGTGACTATACATCCAATGTATAAGCCACCCTTAAAACTACTTAAACCAACAATGTTCAGAAAAAGGATTCTAAAAGAAACACATGAAAACATGTTGCAAAAACCAAGCTAACAACATGGCAGTCGCCATGCACATGAAGCCTTCACCCTAAAATCAACATGGCACTCGCCATTTCATCATGGCAAGTGGCATCAATCCTTCATGGCCAGCGCCACCCAAGCATGGCAAGTGCCATCAATTTTTCATGGCAGGCGCCATGATCTTCATCATGGCAGGTGCCATGTTCCCATGGAAAGTGCCACTACATCATGGCTAGTGCCACCCCCACCATGGCAAGAACTTCCATCTTATATATCTCACTCATTTCTCAACAAAAATCAAAATTGTAAGAACCAAAGCTGTAGCATTTTTTATGAGTAACAACAATATGACAATAGTTTCAACCAAAGGTAAACACACGATTCACAAAACATCAAACAATAGTGCAACATCAAAAAGTTTCAGCATGCCATATCATGATATATTCAGTCAAGATGAAACTAGCAATCACTTAACACCACAAAACACGATACATATTACATTTTAACAATCAAATGAGCATAGAACAGTACACAAGCATGTGAGTTTCAAAGATTAAGAAACCTTACCTCTTGGAGAAAGTCCAAGGCTTCTTTCTAGTTATTATAGATACGAGAAAACCCTCTTCTTAGATTCCTTGGATCCTTTAGAACTTATCTGGATGGTTGGATCAGTTGGAAACACAATGGAACACAGTTCACGATCTTCTTGCAACAATGGAGGTTGAAAATGGGAAAGGATGTATATGGTGTTACAGAACTATTCCAGATGTTAGAATGATCTCTAATGGATGTATATAGCTGGTTTGTGGAGTTTATATGGAAAGTGTATGAATGGAATGGTGTTTGGAGTGTTCTTGCAAATTTGCAAGAGTTGGTGAATGAGAGAATGGAGTGAGTATTCAGCCTTCTTTTGGGGTGAATTTGGTGTGTTTTGGAGAGGAGGTTAAGCCTCTATTTATAGGAAATATGGAGAGCTTGAGGTATGGTGAGATTGTACATCTTTCCAAGTTTGCCCTTTTCCAAGTTTTCCCTAGTGTAAGTGAGCTGGCTGGGTCAAAAAGTCTTCAGCTCTAGTAACTGATCAGGATAGGGTTTACACTGTTGATGTGGTCTGATTTGATTGGAACAAAGCTCCAAGCTGTAAGAGAAAGTTGGAATGACCATGCTCTTGAAAAAGTTTCTCTCTCATGCATCCACTTGCATTAATTTGTTTAAAACACATTATTTTAAGTGCGCAGATTGTGGGAAACGTGGCAATCGCCACATAACATCATGGCAAGTGTCATTTCTTCATGGCAAGTGCCACACACACTATGGAAGGCACCATATTACTTCATGGAAAGTGCCACACACATCATGTTAGGCACCATGCTTCATGGCAAATGCCACACACATCATGGCAAGCGCCATGCTTCATGGCAAGTGCCACACACATCATGGCAGGCGTCATGCTCTCATGGCAAGTGCCACCATATCATGGCCAGTGCCACACCATCATGGCAGGTGCCATACATCATCATGGCCAGTGCCATCTACATCCTTTCCTTTTTCAGTTTTTTAAACAACATTCATAAATGCTTTAGTGATCAGAAGTGGTAATGCATCATTATGCACTAAGTGTGAAACTTGCATTTCAAGAAAAGACACCAAAGATAATGGTTGACTTTCTTGACCAAAACCCTAATCTGGGGCATGATGAACTTGTGGCTCATGGTACTTGTAATGAGAGCCAAATACACTTGATTTCTTGTTGAATAAGACCTCTTGGATGTATGTGAGCTCAAATGCTTGGTGAACCCATCAAGGCATTGACTGATTGCAAAAAGGTTCTTCAATGATTCTTCAGGTTGAAACCCTAATTCTTGTAAATCATGACTTGATAGTTTCTTCTTAATTTCTCTTAACCCAATCTCATGAGATCAAGGCATATGACTAGAGCACTTCATAATTAGCCTCCAAGGCCAAATGGTTGCACTTGGGAGCCTCAGTTGTCTTTCTTGAACAAATGACTTCACATACCATTCTCAATCAACTAGTGAGCATTTATGATGATTGTATGGAGCCAAGGAGTATCTTAGGAGACCTTGAAACATGTGAGAGTCAAGCTTATTGACTTTTGTTCTCTTTCCTGTGCAAACCCTAGCTTTCACATGAAAGAACTAACTAGCAAGATATGGTGGTTTGTTAACAATGCACTAATGATTGAACCCTAAATGTAAGTGCAAGATGTTATGACATCTAAGGGGTAAAATTTGGGGTATAACAGTTACCCCTATTTAAATAAATTTACCGGATGGCATGAGGAATGGAAATCCTCGGGACATCAAGGTGAAAAGGTGTTTAAATATAGCAAACCAAAAATTTTGCCCTTAGATGGAATGCAGATGCTAAGGACAGGCAACAGACATGCAAACGCTGACATGCCATAACTTCTAGTATGATGATATGATGCCATGTGTAGCGAGCAATTTTGGGATGCGGTTCTTCAGCGCTGTCGCTCTTTTGGGGTTACTACAGGTCGATTCATTTTTTATCCTATTGAAGTTGATGAAGGAAGGGAAATAGATGTCTCCATCTAACCCTGCTTGCATACTGAGTTTAAACAGCGGTCTGTTAGGTTACGGATGCTATACGGTAATGGGGCATTTCTTTTTTTTCTTACTCAGTTAAGGTGGAAATGACAGGACGGTTCATGGGGAATCTTGTTAGAATACTGCGCCAGATTGGGTAAATATAGGGGATTTTAGGTTTTGGATTAGTGTGCTCGCTAAGATTTTTGTTTCAATCTTATGCCTACGCATTCCCGTTTTCCAAAACAGGGAAATCAGAGCGATCATAGTTCCTCCTATTCTATGAGAGGAAATGGTGTTTTGGTGTCTTGTTCAAAGCCCAAGCATGAAGCTAAAGGTGGTTTGTATCTAGTTCAAAGCCCAAGATGTGAAGCTGAAGGGTCTATTTGAATCTTTTTTGAAGCCCAAGATGTGAAGCTGAAAGGTCTCGACATTAGAGAGAATTTGTCATCTCTAAAGGGGGGTTTGTCTGTCACAACTGTTAGGCTAACTGATTATAAAGGAGAATTACTTTAACCTGGATATATGAATTCTAAAATGCCATAATTTCCTTCATAGGGCTTTCCAACCTAGAGGAGAAAACTTTAACTCAGTGTAGAGCAATGCCATCTTTCCTTAGGAATTTCTCATACTAAAAGAGGGACAGTGACATGGATGTAAATAATCCAGAGGCTTGCCGCTTACAGTAGTTAGATGAAGGGAAAGGAATTGTTGATGTTTGTATATTATGAACGAGGCACAACTTTGATGCTAAAAGGTTGATTGGTTCAACCGAGGTTTCCTTATACAAAGCCTAAGAGGAGGCTATTGGCCCAACAAGAGGGTGTTTCTTTTTGTGTCTCGTACGACGCCCGAGAGAGAGGCAAAAAGGGGTTTGACTCAACGAGAGAGTCTTTTTGTATCTCGTATACATCCCGAGATGGAGGCTAAAAGATGTGACTCAAGAAGAGAGTCTTTTATGTATCTCATACAAAGGCTGAGATGGAGGCTAAAAGATGTGACTCAACAAGAGAGTCTGAAAAGGTTAGCTCTACTAGAGAGAATCATTTGTACAAAGCCCAAGAGGAGGCCATGGTAACTGTTTCAGTTGAGTGACAGGTCCAATATGCTGATTTAAAGAGAAAATCAGTTCTTATATGATTAATGTGTGCTCTCAGGGATTTGATTCGAGGATCAGGGTTATTTCCTGTTCTTTAAGGAAATGGGAAATCCAAAGGGTATTGAGACTGTCCGAGTCCACGGGTTTTATCGTTGAAAGGAGCTTGAGAATGTCTTTGAGACTTAAGGAAAATAGACTGTCTAAGTCTAGAGTTTTATCTTTTGTACTATGCTTAAGAAACAGTAGTAGCAGGATCTAGACTCTTTGAAAGACTGTTCTATTAAGATGACTAATTTCTGTTCCTATACCTCTAGGAGGTCGTCGGGACAATTTGTACGAAGCCCAAGAGGAGGCGGGAAACTTTTAAGAAGCCGAGGGACAATTTGTACGAAGCCCAAGAGGAGGCTATCATTCCCGGGGTAAGAATCATTATACGAAGCCTAAGAGGAGGCTGTGAATACTTCTAAGAAGCCGAAGGGTCCTTGTACTAAGCCCAAGAGGAGGCTAGGATGCTTTTAGGAAGCCTATGGGTCCTTGTACAAGGCCCAAGAGAAGGCTGATACTTTTAAGAAGCCTGTGGGTCCCAAACTAAAGAAAAGTTCAAGAAAAGTTTCACCGAGAATAATTCATTTAGTGAACAGTTCTGAGGTTTGAAGAAATTCAAGAGAATTTTCACCGAGAATAATTCATCTCTGGGGAATAGAATTTCTTTGACAATACCTAAAGAGTGACAGCTTAAGAAAAGACTGTATCTGGTGCCCCTATTGGGGGTCTAGCTTGTCTATTTCTATGAGTAATCGAAACGGCTTTGCTTAGTTCTAGACGTAGTTGTTGGGGAAACTCTAAATATCTATACTATTATTACACTGTTGATATGAGTTTATGAAAGGAGACTTACAGTGAGCAGCCCCACAATACAGTTATATGTATATGAAAGCGATAAATGAAAGCATATAAACACTTACTCGATTGTATAACTTCCATGCTGTTTGGTTAGTTGTTCAATAAAGAAAGATAGAAAACAACAATATATTTCAAAATCAAAGGAGAAGGTGCTTTGAAAAGATAGATTGAGGCTTACAGCTCAAGGAGAGGTCGAGGGTTTTGTTAGTGATCACACTGTTGACTTTGTACAGAGGGACTTATACAAGTGACTAAGGCCCGAGAAAGGTTTTCTGTACAAAGGGATTGGGTCTTACACTCTATTAGAGGCCCAAAAAGTTTTCAAAAAGGGTGGGGCTTATAACACGAGGGTAGGCCCAGATGATTTTTCGTTTTAAAACGGCGATCGCGCTGAGTTTTTCTTTTAACACAGAGGGACTTATACAATATCTGAGGCCCAAAAATATTTTGGTTAAAAGGGGATTGGGTCTTGCACTCTAATAGAGGCCCAAAAGTTTTAAATGGGTCTTATTGCTCGAGGAGAGGCCCAGTTGATCTTTAAAAAAGGCGACGATCGCGCCGTTTATTTGAAAATGTACAGAGGGACTTATACAATGAATGAGGCGCGCAAAGTTTTTATGTACAAAGGGGGTTGGGTCTTACACTCTATTAGAGGCCCAAAAGTGTTTTAAAGTGATTTGTGAGGGTTAAATTAATCAAAACCCTAATTTGTTTCCAAAATGCATTTTAATTGAATAAAAATTCAATTAAAATGATCAAAAATTGTTTAATATGTGGAAAACAAATTGTGATCTTGGATTAATGTTTCACAAATCAAGTTTTGACCTACAAAATAATTAGAAGCCATTAATCTTTGCCAAATCAAGAAGGAAAAAATATTTTAAATGTTAAGAACAATTAAAATATTAATTCTTTGTAAAAATATCAATTATATGAAATAAATAATATTTTTGGGATTTTTTGGTAAAATAAAATATTTTAACATTTTTGTGAATTATTCAAAAAAGAATCAACTCAAAATCATTATAATTCAGAGAGAAATTAATTTTTGAATCAATAAAATAAAATCACAAAATTCAAATATTCAAATATTTGAAAAAGGGCGCCAAGAACATGGCAAGAACACGTGCCCTTCCTCTGTTTCTGTAGATTTGCATTTTCTATCCAATCTAACTGAATACTTGATTATATCATGCAATCTACATATCAATCTACTCGTTTCAACCTCACCATCATGTCTATGGTCTTTAATTTCATTTATTTTAAACATGGAATCAGAAATCAAAGAGAAACCTCAAGAACCCTAAATTCTGTATGAAGGTCCAGAAATTTCATACATGATTCAAACAATGCAATTGATTGAGGGAAAACACTCTATGCATGATTATGGACACATGGCAAAATTATTCTGCAGCAAAAATTGCATGGATCATAGAGTTAGAAGAGCTCATTCTTACCACTTGCAGCTGGTGATCATGTTTTGTACAGCTAGGTTCCAATGATGTGGATAGCTTCCCTAGGTGCCATGGAGTGTGTCTGGATGCTTGGAGTGGATTGAAATGATCTGGAACTTAAGATGGTACCCCAATTGCAAATCTGTCAAGAACTTGAGCAATTGGCTGGTGATTTTGTGAAATCTGTGTTCCAGATGTTTTGTGAGTGTTTGGATCACTTATATAAGATGTATGTGAGGTGTGTGTGTGTGACTTGCCTTAGAAGGAAAAAGTGGAGTGAAATAAGAGATTTTGAGGAAAGCATCTGTTTGATGCCTTTGGTGTACTCAAACTGATCATAATTGAGCTCTATTTATAGTAGAGCAAGTTTGTTTTGCAAGGAATAGTGAATGGCAACTGCTGAGTAGGGTTGGCCAATGTTGAGCAATGAGAATCCAAGTCTCCTCTAGCTATTGACTAGAGGTTAGGGCACAGGCTGTTGGTTCCCTTGGTCTTGGATAAGTCTTGACTGAATTTAGTTGCAAATAGCTCAGTCCATTCCACCTTGGTGTATGTATTGAATGCTCCAATCCAAAATTGGAGTATTGTCCCTCTTTTAGGCAATTCTAGGTTTGGTATGCTACTTCTTGTTCCAATCACTTTAGAGGCTTGGCTTAGTGATTGTCCCCTTTAGATTTGATCCTCAGATGTGTCCAAGATGATGACAAGGCTTGGAATTGGCTGATTTTGGCAAATCGACCAAAAATGAAAAATTCTGCCTTGCCTTGGCAGTTTTCAGCAAGACATTTTGCCACTACCATAACTCTTAGCTCAAATTGAATTTGGTGATGTTCTTGGCCATTTTGATACTTTTTGGATCCAAGTGAAAAATGCCCCTACATTTGGAAAAAAGTGAAGGCAGATTCTGACTTAGTGAAAATTTCACTAAGTGTTAGAAAAAGTGACATTTTCACTTTTTGTGATTTTGATCATTCCATAACTCAAAATCCCTGAGGAATTGGAATGAGGTCTAGTTGAAGTTTTTGTAGAGGGCCATGAGGGCTACAGATCAAGCTTTGGATTTGGGAGAAATGGCTTTGTGGTTTAGGAGTTATGATCCTCCAAAGTTGGTACCCTTGCCACTTTATTTCATAACTTAGAAAATTTTCTAAGTTTTTATGGTTACCCCTTTTACAAGTTATCCCCCTTTCTTTGATTTTTCTTGATGAATGATGATTCAAATCATACATTAACATCATTTTAGGGTTAAAAAACCATTTTTGTGAAAAATCTGAAAAAGTCAAAGTTGACTTTTGTGCACAGTTGACTTTTTATCCGATGAATTCCAAACTGTGCGATCCTCTATGAAATCATGTCCTTGACCTAAATCAAACTTGATGGACATGTTCCATGGGTGTTATAGGGTATATTGAATCATTTCTTAGGGCTTGGGAGCATGTCCTGGTCAAAAGTCAAAGTTACAGTTGACTTTTCCTGCGAAACCCTACATGTGGTACTGATGAAATTGAGACTTGTTGCTCAAACTTCTTGGATCAATCCATTGTTGTAAATGGATCAATTTGGTACATTAGAGACCCTCAAATCCTCTCTTGAGGTCTTGGCTCATGTTTTGTCCCAAAAGTCAACTTAGGGGTGAATTAGGTCAAGAAACCCTAATTCCTGATTTTTGTTGAATGTATCCCCTGAGGCAAAATTGACTTGATGGTTGGGTCCATGAGGTTCCATGGAGCATATTAGGTTATGTTTTGGATCTTTGGCTCATGCCCATAGGAAAATTCCCATCTGGATACCCTGGTCGACCAAAACCCTAATTTGGCGATACTGGCGATCGTGAGGTTTAATCCACCTAGAAGGGAGCAACCTTGTTCTTAATCCTTGAAGTGGGAGTCCTTTTGATCCTTTTTGGAAGTTGGAGAGGCTAGACAAGTTGAAGATCGTGTAATTCCTTGAATAATCCTCTGCCTAAGAGCTCTGAGAGGGTTTGAAACCCTAAATTTGATTATAGTGAATGCTCAAAAATCCTTGAGGAAATTGATGAGGCATGATGACACATCCATATTGTGATGATGAATAACACAATAATGGGAAACCTTAGTGGTCAAAATTTTGGGTATGACAGATGCCCCTATTTAATCTTCTTGGACCCGAAGGTGTGAATGGCGAAGGTATTCGGACATTTGGGGTGCAAGAGGATTAAATATCAAAATACCCGAAATTTTGATGACGGTTATGAATGACAGTTTACGCATTCATCTTCTTTTGCTAAGCAATGATGCTCGGAAAAGGTAAAAACTTCCCCTCGATCCTGGTTTCCAACCAAGGAACTGGTCTTAATTTCTGAAATAAACTTCCCTTCGATCCTGGTTTCCTACCAAGAAATTGTTCTAAGTTTTTGATGTAAACTTCCCCTCGATCCTGGTTTCCTACCAAGGAACTGGTCTAAGTTTCTGATGTAAACTTCCCCTCAATCCTGGTTTCCTACCAAGGAACTGGTCTAAGTTTCTGATGTAAACTTCCTCTCGATCTTGGTTTCCTACCAAGGAACTGATCTAAGTTTCTGATGTAAACTTCCCCTCGATCCTGGTTTCCTACCAAGGAACTGGTCTCAGTTTCTTTTGTCAATAAACCTTCTTAACAATGGACGCTATCCGTAGCAATTTTTCCTCAAACTTCTCGCCGAATTTTCCTGGGGAAATTCCATTTGATGAAACAAAGTTTTGACGTCAGACTTGTTGGGGAACCCTGTCGTCTGAGTTGTAGAGGTGCACAAACTTCTCTGCTGGAGACGCCATTTGTTGACTCTATCGGGGAAAACGAGTCTCTTGAGAGACCGCTTTCACTTGGGGATATTACATCATACTTTTCTCAGTTTCTCCCCGGAGAAATGCCATATGATGGGATCCAATTTTGAGGTGCCGATGACCTTTTCATCAGTGGTTTTTTCGGAGAAAAACTATCGTACCGCCAAATCTCTCGATTAAGAGGCTTTCTCTGGGGATTTTCCTTAATCCGGGAAAGCAAGGATATCATCTTCAATGGCGAAGAGTGATATATGTTGAACGTTTTCTGGCCTTTCAAAGGTTTAAGTTATCAAAGTGGTCGAGGACCCAACTTCAATCCAGAAATATACTGGAAGAGGGATTGTTTAGACACAACGCATCCTGATGAGGAAAGGGCTGATAACTCGATTGAGAGGGCTATTATCACTAGGGGATAAGACCGACCAGAGTGATGATGATGTAATATGAATGGAAATCAATAATGCATGTACAATGCACGATGTATGTATGTATATGCTGACAAAACTGACACGACATACAGACTGACGGGTGAACACGATTGGATACTCGGCCATCGCGGGGTGAAGAAGTACCGTTGGTTCAGAATAACAATTCTACCTTGCTTAGGAGAGATAGTCCCTGCTGGGAGCTATGTTGGTCGGGCTTAGGAGATGAGAACTCGACCGAGGGTATCAGATGGGAAAGCCGTATCTGATACAGCTGATCCTTCGTTCAGGTGTGCTGGTCTAGAAGGAGTACTTTGATTCTGCACTTTAAAGTTCGCTTACTTCTGGAGAAACGAACGATGTTCTTTCGATGTTCAACAGTAAAAAAAATTGCCATCTTTAGTTTAAAAGCAGAAAAAGTTTTAACAAGTAAATTCATTTTTGTTTTATTTCAAGAATCGTCAATCATGTTAACAACGTCATTCTGTAAAGCTAAAACAAATGAGTATTACAAACAAAAGCACAAGGGCTCAAATTTTATTGATAGGATGGAAATCAGCCAAACGCGTGATTCCAAAGAGTATTTACAAAGTTAGAAAATGGTAATTTATAGGGAAAAGGGCTACGTTGAAACATAACGACCACTATCCTTCTACCAACTTTGAATTCGGGACATCCTGAGCGTCTGTCGAAGATGATCTTGATTGGAGTTTTCCTGACGGATGATGTAATTGCTGCTGAGGGATTTGCCTCTTTGCTGAGCGTAGTTACTTGCCATTATCTCTAATTTTTGCCTAGATTGTACTTAGAGATTTCCAATCCACCGGGATGATTTTTTATTATGTCTCTAATTTTTGCCTGGACCGCCCTTTCGGGTTTTCAATCCACCGAGGCGTTTTTTTTAGGCGAAGTATTTCTTGACTACATCAACATTCGTGGGGTAGGCAAATTCCTCTTCGTCCATGGTTGCAAGTCTCAAGGCGCCGCCTGAGAAAGCTTTCTTGACCACATAGGGGCCATCATAATTCGGAGTCCATTTGCCTCGCGAATCAGTGAGGAATGATTGTATATTTTTGAGCACGAGGTCTCCTTTTCTGAAGACGCGAGGTCGGACCGTTTTGTCAAACGCCTTCTTCATTCTTTGTTGATACAACTGGCCATGGTATAGTGCTGTTATTTGCTTTTCTTCGATTAGATTCAGTTCTTCGTGTCGACTTTGACACCACTCAGCTTCTGTAAGCTTAGCTTCTATCAATATCCGGATTGATGGGATCTCTACTTCTATGGGGAGTACTGCTTCCATGCCATATACTAGAGAGAAAGGGGTTGCCCCTGTGGAAGTGCAGACAGATGTACGATAACCGTGAAGAGCAAAGGGTAGCATCTCGTGCCAGTCTTTGTAGGTTACGACCATCTTCAGAACAATCTTCTTGATGTTCTTGTTAGCCGCTTCCACCGCTCCGTTCATCTTGGGTCGGTAGGGAGATGAGTTATGGTGTTCGATCTTGAACTCTGCGCACAACTCTTTCATTATATTATTGTTCAAGTTGGATCCATTATCTGTAATGATCTGGCTTGGAACACCATAACGGTAGATGATATTGTTTTTGATAAATCGGACTACCACTTGTCGGGTTACATTAGCGTACGACGCTCTTTGACCCACTTGGTGAAATAGTCAATGGCTACCAGAATGAAACGATGTCCATTCGAAGCCTTAGGTTCAATCATGCCAATCATGTCGATTCCCTATATGGAAAAAGGCCATGGGGAAGAAAGAACTTTGAGATGCGATGGTGGTACATGGATTTTGTAGGAGTATATCTGACACTTGTGACACTTCCTCATGTACTTGTAGCAGTCGGATTCCATGGTCAACCAGTAGTACCCTGCTCTTAGAATTTTTCTCGTCATTGTGTGTCCGTTGGCATGAGTGCCAAAGGATCCTTCGTGAATTTCTTTTATCAGCATGTCTGCTTCTGGTCTGTCGACGCATCGGCACAAAACCATGTCAAAATTCCTCTTATAGAGTGTATCACCGCTCAGGAAGAAGCTTCCAGCCAGTCTTCTGAGGGTCTTTCTTTCTTTCTTGGATGCCCCAGGTGGGTATTCTTGTTTTTGAAGGAAGCACTTGATATCATGATACCAAGGTTTGTCGTCTATGACTGCTTCGATCGTGAAGATGTAGGCGGGCCGTTCAAGGCGCATTATGTCGATCTTAAGTATGTCATTCCATTGACCTACACTAATCATGGAAAAGAGAGTGGCTAAAGCATCAGCCATGTGATTCTCTTCACGAGGGATATGATGAAACTCGATTCTGTTGAAGAAGGGTAGCAACTTTCTTGCATAGTCTTTGTAAGGAATCAATCCTGATTGGTATGTGTTCCAATCTCCTTTGATCTGATTGACGACCAGAGCTGAGTCGCCATATACGTCCAAGTTTTTGATTCTCAAATCAATCGCTTCTTCGAGACCCATGATACAAGCTTCGTATTCGGCCTCGTTGTTCGTACATTTGAACGTAATTCTGGCAGTGAAAGGAATGTGGGTACCCTGAGGGGTAACAATGATTGCCCCAATTCCGTTTCCGTAATGATTGACTGCTCCATTAAAGATAAGTCCCCATTGGAAACCTGGTTCTGGCCCTTCACTGGGTAGCAGTTCATCGCAGTCTTTCATTTTTAAATACATGACATCTTCGTCTGGGAAGTCGAACCCTACTGATTCCTGATCGTCAATCGGTTGATGAGCCAAATGATCGGCTAAAACACTTCCCTTAACAGCTTTTTGAGCGTGGTACTCTATGTCATATTCTGATAGCAACATCTGCCAACGGGCGATTCTTCCCGTGTGCGCAGGCTTTTCAAAGACATACTTGATTGGATCTATTTTAGAGACCAACCAAGTAGTGTGACGAATCATGTATTGGCGAAGACGCTTGGCTGCCCAAGCCAAAGCACAACAAGTTTTCTCAAGCATCGTGTACCGAGTCTCGCAGTCGGTGAACTTCTTGCTCAGATAGTAAATGGCAGACTCTTTCCTTTTGGTTTCGTCTTGTTGGCCAAGTACACATCCCATTGAGTCTTCCAAGACAGTTAAGTAAATGATCAATGGTCTTTCTTCCACTAGAGGTGATAGAATTGGTGGATTCAACAGGTATTCCTTAATACTGTTGAAGGCAGATTGACAGTCTTCTGTCCAAACGCAGTCCTAGTTCTTTTTCAGTAATCTAAAGATCGGCGCACATGTCGCGGTCATGAGGAATATGAATCTAGAGATGTAGTTCAAACGTCCCAGGAATCCTCTAACTTGTTTTTCAGTTTTCGGAGAAGGCATTTCTTGAATGGCCTTGACCTTGTCAGGATCAACCTCGATTCCTTTCTGGCTGACGATGAACCCTAAGAGTTTCCCTGAACGGACACCGAAGGTGCACTTGTTGGGATTTAAGCGGAGTTTGTACTTTCTCAACCGCTCGAATAGTTTTGACAGGTGGGTCACATGCTCCCCTTCTGTCTTAGATTTTGCGATCATGTCATCGACATATACCTCGATTTCCTTGTGTATCATGTCATGAAAAAGAGTAGGCATGGCCCTTTGATAGGTTTCCCCGGCGTTCTTCAATCCGAAAGGCATTACCTTGTAACAAAAGGTACCCCATGGGGTAATGAACGGAGTTTTCTCCATGTCTTTCGGCGCCATTTTGATCTGATTATAGCCCGAGAATCCATCCATGAAGGAGAAAACCTTGAACTTTGTTGTACTGTCTACCAGCATGTCAATGTGTGGTAAAGGAAAGTTGTTCTTTATACTAGCCTTGTTTAGATCTCTGTAGTCGACATACATTCTGACTTTTCCGTCCTTTTTTGGAACGGGTACAATGTTGGCTAACCATTGAGGATATTCTGATGTGGCAAGGAAACCCACGTCAATTTGTTTCTGTACTTCCTCTTTGATTTTGATGGCCATGTCTGGATGAGTTCTTCTCAATCTCTGTTTTTACCGCGGACATTTCGACTTCAATGGTAAGTGATGTTCCACGATGCTGGTATCCAACCCTGGCATGTCCTGATAGGACCAAGCGAATACATCGGGGAACTCTGTGAGAAGCTTTGTCAGACTCTCTTTAGCAGTTGGATTGAGCAGTGCTCCAATCCTAATTTCTTTTCTCTCTTTTTCTGAACCCACGTTTACCGTTTCCAGTGGCTCTTTGTGAGGTTCAATGGACCTTTCCTCTTGTCTGAGTAGTCGGGAGATCTCTTCTGGAATTTCGTCGTCAACTTCTTCAGCCCCAAATATCGGGAATTCAAAGTCGGGAGAAGGCATCGGATCGTATGTTTCAACTGGGTTTAAAACAAGCAATCTACATGACGTGATGATTTGTGTTTAGAAGAGATAGAGAAAATGCAAGTGTGTGCAGTGTATTTTTATTTTACTGCTTGTTTTTATTATTGAGTTGTTTTTTAGGATTACCATTTTCAGAAAAACGAAAAGAGAAAACAGGAATTAATGCGAAAATTACAGAACGACGTTATTTTATTAATGAACAATTTGATTCTTGAAACTACAGCCCTATAAAATAAAACTCTGTCGCTTTGGGCGAAGCGAAGAGGGAAAGTTTACAGAAAGCGAGCCCTATCAAAACATCTGTTTCACCTGGGCAGGGTGAAAGGTTAAAGATGGCAATTACTTTGACTTATGCACAATCTTCGGAACATCGACTGCAACCCATTGGCGGCGAACTCCTCGGTGAATCACAAAGTCTGGCACCTTCCTTGATTTGTCTTCAGAAATAACGCTGATTTCTGGCGGAGCAGGATCATTGGAATCTGTCTCCCAGGCAGAGTTGCCATAGGAGGATTCCTCTGTTGCATTCTGCATGGTATTTGTACTCTCAGCTGTATCTCCCCATCCAGTTGGCTGGATGTCTTCGAGCCTGATACGAGAGCTTTCGGGAGCGGTGTACTTGACCATATAGTCGAACTTTCCACATGGTTGTCCCAAGGTGTCCCATACTTCTTTGGAACTGGAGGAGTCATCTCTCTCGATGACGTTGACCTCAGGAAAAGCGTAGTTGATGAATTCTAGCCCTGCAAACGTTGCAAATTCATCGTCGTGTTGAGTAGTTTCTGAATGACCTGAGTGTTGATCCCATGACATGGTGGGGACATAGGTATTCTGTTCAATGATGCTCAACTGATTTTCATCGTTCGGCTGACTTTCTTGCCCCAAGTTTCCTGGGTAAGGTTGCCACATTGGGAGACCATCCATTGAGCCATAGTAGGTGTAGTCAAAATTGTCCTTCATCAGAGTGTCTTCCTCTAATGAATTTGGTGGAGCACGGCATCCTTCTGGATCACAATCTCCGTATATCATTTCGACGTCCGGCCGGGGTATAAATCTCGGACTCTGCGTGGGAAACCAGAATAGGGTATGTGTTTCGTCCATATAGATTGGAAGCCACCAGTGGTTCAACAAGTGCTGAAGTACCTGCTAGATCAGGGTACAACCTTGATCATTTTTGCAACCCGCTTTACAGCTTTGATAGTCATGTGATATCAGGAATCCGAGTCGGACCTGCTCAACATGTAACTCTACCAGGTTGGTATTCATTAAGTGAACATTGAAGATCTGAACTATGTTGATCTGATAGGGATTCCTATTATGGTAGTCCTGGATCCATCCAAGATCCATCTGACGCTGGAGGGCCTCATGTATGAAAGAGCATCCCTGTTTGTTTACCGAGCAAGTCAGATAAGAACTGTAATCGTGTCGCGGCAGATTATGATACTGGCTTTGCCTGGAGTGCATTGCCACTAGGTTAACATTCAACGAACGAATATCGTGGTTTTGAACGATGTTGGAATTTGTATAAACCATGTTAACTCCATGAACTCGGTGCTCTTGGATCCATCGAGAACCATCTGTTCCCGTAGAGCTGATTGCACCATAGAACACCCCCGATGGTTTTTAGAGCAGACATCACATTGATGATAATTATGAGGTGGCACATGGCCATATCCACTCTGTCTACAATGCATTTTGACCAGATTAGTCCTTAATAAGAGTACATCATGAATTTGATAGACGTTGTTAGTCTCTCCCTCAATCAGGTTGACTGCAGCTTTTGCATGTTGAGGCAGCGGGTTTGTGAGAACATTCGGATTCGTATCTTTGAAAGATAAGACCCCGCTCTTAACAAGCTTTTGCACGTCGGATTTGAAATTAAGACAATTCTCTATGTTATGCCCTGATCCTCCTTGATGATAAGGGCATGTTTGATCCACCTTAAACCAAAAAGACAGATTTTTCGGTACTGAAAGATGAGCCTTGGTCTGGACGTGCCCCTTGGCTAGTAGTAACGGAAATAGTTCTGCGTACGATATGGGTATAGGATCAAATCCTTGCGGCCGCATTGTACGGTTGTTATTGTATTGAGGACGAGCCTGCTGGAGAGGCTGTTGTGTCCTTTGCTGATTAGGTTGGCTCTACGCAACCTGAGGCTGATACGTAGGAACATGCGTTACAGCTGCTACTGGTTGATAACGTCTCCTTTGCTTTCCGAGAGAGATATTCCCAATATCTTGCTCTTTTTTCTTAGGGAGAGTACTACCGTATTGTTTTGTACTACTTGATGGTCCAGCGTCTTTTACCAAACGTCCTTCTCGGACGGCTTCCTCAAGACGAACTCCCATACCGACCATTTCGGTGAAGTCACTGGGTGCACTGGTGACCATTCTGTCGTAGAAAAATGAGCTTAAGGTCTTTAAGAAGATCTTTGTCATCTCTTTTTCCTCAAGAGGTGGACAAATTTGAGCGGCAATTTCACGCCATCTCTGAGCGTACTCCTTAAAGGTTTCCTTGTCCTTTTGTGACATTGACCTGAGTTGATCTCTGTCTGGTGCCATGTCCAAATTATACTTGTATTGTTGGACGAAGGCAGTGCCTAGATCTCGGAATGTGCTAATCGTAGCATGGTTCAAACCTATGTACCATTTTAATGCGGCACCGGTTAAACTATCCTGAAAGTAGTGAATCAGTAGGTCCTAGTTCTCTGTCTGAACTGACATTCGCCGAGCGTACATCACCAAGTGACTCTGAGGGAAAGAGTTACCCTTGTATTTTTCAAAGTCGGGCACCTGGAACTTGTGCGGAACTTTGACATTGGGGACCAGACAAAGGTCTGCGGCGTCCTTTCCAAATAAATCCTGACCGCAAATGGCTTGCAGTTCCTTCTGCATTTCCAAGAACTATTCCTGGAATTCATCTATTCTGTCAAACATAGTTTCCTTCCTACCCGAAGGTATCTGTGGAATCTATCCTTTCGGGACAGTGTACACCGCAGGGGGTGGTACCGTGACTACGGCAGTGAATCTTGGTGCCCGAAGTTTGTGACCTTTAGGAGTCCTCAGTATGCCCCTGGCATCTTCGCTTTCCCGAATTTGTAACCTTCAGGCCCCGCGGCTTCTGCCGTGGTTCCCTGATCTTCAGTGATCGGCGAACATATCCTTTCGGGATATAGTTAACAGGCATGCCCCATGGACCATCTTTCGGCATTTAATACCTAGGATCAAACTTCTCCACTATGGGCGTTGAGGTGATCTCTGAGATCACAGTTCTTTGTAGCTGAGCTTCTGCCATGGCTTGCATGTCGTTACGAAGCTTTCTCACATCCTCTCTCAGAGCGTCGATCTCTTCTTTCAACTCTCTGTCTTCTTCCTCAAGATCATCCATCCTTTTCTGACGATTTACCCGAGTATTGTATGATCGAGACAGTTTGACTCTAGAACCGAGACACAAATGTGAGATTCGTAGGTAAGAGGAATGATGAATGCAATGATTATATTAATTATTTTTTTTTGTTTAATCAAAATAAACTCTGACAATTAGATTGCAAATATCAAACAGCGGGGAAACCCCGTTTTATTAAATTCAAAGGATTTCGGAAATGAAAATACAGTAGATTACAAGGTACAGAAACAGAAACCTAAGCTAATGGGTCCTGAGTCCTCTTTGAGGAGAACCCAGGTGCTGATTCTGGTACTTTCCTTTTCTTTGATCGGAGCTCTTGAGCCGTCGTCGGGTTGTCATTCCTTTTCCAGCTGAAAGGAGTGAGCAAATTCCTTTGATCATCCTGATTCTCTACATCATGCTGCTCTAAAATCTTAATCAGAGTATCCTTATCTTTCAGTAGTTACTGTATTTTGATACATTCCACATTGAGAATGCGGTATTTGTTCTTCCAAGACCTCCTACCCCGTTGAACTTTGTTGAGAGTAACCTGGAGTTTTTCTGTCTCAGTCATGAAGCACATAACAGATTCCCTTGGCGGAAGAACTCTGTGACGAGGATATGGCATCTTTAGCTTGAGAGCTCTAGTTTATACCCAGTGGAGATAAGGCTCCACCAAGACATAGTCCGGTTTTCCTAGAGACTCCCGTCCTTTTTTATGAACGTGCTTCCAAGCATGCACTATTTCTGTCTTTAATGCCCTGTCATTTTCTCCTTCCTTGAAGAAAAGACCTTCCAGATGAGCGTTGCGCGGAACATACCTCATCGGGTATCCAAATTGACGACGAACGAGAACTGGATGGTAGTTGATTCCCCCCTTAGTTCCTATAAGGGGGCGTTGGGAAAGTTTCCACAATGGTCAATGATCCTGATCCCGTCATAAATCCTATTACACCAATCTATGTCAGAGTTGGTGAGAGACATGATTTTTTGCGACCAACGTAAGGCACTCTTGTGATCCCAAAAAGCAGCAGACTTAGGCAAGTGGGAGATAAACCATTTGTATAGCAGAGGTACACAACATGTGATCTCCCCTCCGGTGTACAAATTCCCTAAGTGTACAGAATGATACGCATCTGCGAGCAGAGTCGGCACAGGGTTTCCAATGAGAAAAACCTTAATGACGTTGATATCGACGAAGTTATTAATGTTGGGCAACATAAATAACCCGCAGGTGAGTAAAACAAAGATGCTTTCAAAAGCAGTCCTGTTCTCGACACTAGCGAAATACAGGGCTTTCTTTGTCAAGAACTGGGCTGGCAAACCTTGTATGCCACCCTTAGTGGTCATGTAAGCCCTGACCTCTGACTCGTCCAAATAAATTGCTCTTGCAATGGTCTGATCCTTTGGAATTTCTTCCAGCCCAGAAAAAGGAGCTCGATCAGTGATGTGTAAATCAATCAGATGAGAATATTCCTCCAGCGTTGGTACTAGCTAATAATCCGGGAATGTAAAGCAGTGATAAACCAGATCGTAAAACTGAATGAGTGCTTCCAGGATTCCCTCAATCACATGGACTCTTAACAGAGGTAACAGACCTCCGTACTTGGCTCTGAAAGCCTCTTGGTTTGTGATCATTTTCGCCAAACCTCTCAAATCCTCTAGTTTCGGAACCTTGAAAGTGTACTTATGAGTTCTTCTCCTACCGAAATCCATGAGCGCAATCTTTTTCTCTGACATTTACAATCACAGTCTTAGTTTAATTTGAAAAAAAAAGAGACTAGGAGAGAAATTTTTCTTTTTGTTGTAATGTTTTTTTTTTAAATGAATGCATGAATGTAGCACACAAAAACATAGAAAAAACATGGGGTCAAAGGGTCGTTGTCACGGAGTCAAGGCTCTACCCATCCCAAAGGTTTACTAATGATTTTTGTACCTGTCTCTCATCATCATCAACTCTTGTCAAGAAAACACCAGCGGGGCCGGGAACCGTGCTAGGTGGTGTTTTTTGACGAGTCCTTAGAAGAGGGTGGCATCGCATGACAACTATTTCCGATAGCCTCTGCGCCACTAAAGGGGTTTTTTCTAGGTGTATACTCAATCTTTCCACATGCAGCATCACACGCATTCCCATTAGCAGAAAAATAAACACATATATCAATTAGGAAAAACAGTATATATATTTGTCCTAATATCCTAGACTTTTAAAATCTATGAATCTTATGTTCCTAACAGAAAATGGTTCCCCGACGGAATCGCCATTCTGCAGTTTCTAATTTAAAGGTTTTGACCTAAGATCCTAGTGAAAGTCAACAAAAAAGTCCTATCTCAGTGAAATTCCTAAAGAAAAAAAGAAGGGCCCCACGGTGGGCGCCACTTTTCTGTGGTGGCCACCGCCATGAAAAAGATTCGTCCAAGGTTTTCACCTTAAATTTTAAGAAAGTCAGTGAACGGCCCCACGGTGGGCGGCACTTTTCTGTAGCGAGCGATTTTGGGACGTGATTCTTAGGCGCTGTCTCTCTTTTGGGGTTACTACAGGTCGATTCATTTTTTATCCTATTGAAGCTGATGAAGGAAGGGAAATAGATGTCTCCAACTAACCCTGCTTGCATACTGAGTTTAAACAGCGGTCTGTTAGGTTACGGATGCTATATGGTAATCGGGCCTTTCTTTTTTTCCTACTCATTTAAGGTGGAAATGACAGGACGGTTCATGGGGAATCTTGGTAGGATACTGCGCCAGATTGGGTAAAGATAGGGATTTTAGGTTTTGGATTAGTGTGCTCGCTAAGATTTTTCTTTCAATCTTATGCCCACGTATTCCCGTTTTTCGAAATAGGGAAATCAGAGCGATCATAGTTCCTCCTATTCTATGGGAGGAAATGGTGTTTTGGTGTCTTGTTCAAAGCCCAAGACGTGAAGCTAAAGGTGGTTTGTATCTTGTTCAAAGCCCAAGATGTGAAGCTGAAGGGTCTATTTGTATCTTGTTCGAAGCCCAAGATGTGAAGCTGAAAGGTCTCGACTTTAGAGAGAATTTGTCATCTGTAAAGAGGGGTTTGTCTATCACAACTGTTAGGGTGACTGATTATAAAGGAGAATTACTTTAACCTAGATATATGAATCCGACAATGCCATAATTTCTTTCATAGGGCTTTCCAACCTAGAGGAGAAGACTTTAACTCAGTGTAGAGCAATGCCATCTTTCCTTAGGAATTTCTCATACTAAAAGAGGGACAGTGGCATAGATGTAAATAATCCAGAGGCTTGCCGCTTACAGCAGTTAGATGAAGGGAAAGGAATTGTTGATGTTTGTATACTGTGAATGAGGCACAACTTTGATGCTAAAATGTTGATTGGTTCAACCAGGGTTTCCTTATACAAAGCCTAAGAGGAGGCTATTGGCCCAACAAGAGGGTGTTTCTTTTTGTGTCTCGTACGACGCCCGAGAGAGAGGCTAAATGGGGTTTGACTCAATGAGAGAGTCTTTTTGTATCTCATATACAGCCCGAGATGGAGGCTAAAAGATGTGACTCAACAAGAGAGTCTTTTATGTATCTCGTACAAAGCCCGAGATGGAGGCTAAAAGATGTGACTCAACAAGAGAGTCTGAAAAGGTTAGCTCTACTGTAGAGAATCATTTGTACAAAGCCCAAGAGGAGGCCATGGTAACTGTTTCAGTTGAGTGACAGGTCCAATATGGTGATTTAAAGAGAAAATCAGTTCTTATATGAGTAATGTGTGCACTCAGGGATTTGATTCGAGGATCAGGGTTATTTCCTGTACTTTAAGGAAATGGGAAATCCAAAGGGTATTGAGACTGTCCGAGTCCACTGGTTTTATCGTTGAAAGGAGCTTGAGAATGTCTTTGAGACTCAATGAAAATAGACTGTCCAAGTCTAGAGTTTTATCTTTTGTACTATGCTTAAGAAACAGTAGTAGCAGGATCTAGACTCTTTGAAAGACTGTTCTATTAAGATGACTAATTTTTGTTCCTATACCTCTAGGAGGTCGTCGGGACAATTTGTACGAAGCCCAAGAGAAGGCTATCATTCCCGGGGGAAGAATCATTATACGAAGCCTAAGAGGAGGTTGTGAATACTTCTAAGAAGCCGACGGGTCCTTGTACTAAGCCCAAGAGAAGGCAAGGATGCTTTTAGGAAACCTATGGGTCCTTGTACAATGCCCAAGAGAAGGCTGATACTTTTAAGAAGCCTGTGGGTCCCAAACCAAAGAAAAGTTCAAGAAAAGTTTCACCGAGAATAATTCATTTAGTGAACAGTTCTGAGGTTTGAAGAAATTCAAGAGAAGTTTCGCCGAGAATAATTCATCTCTGGGGAATAGAATTTCTTTGACAATACCTAAAGAGTGACAGCCGAAGAGAAGACTGTATCTGGTGCTCCTATTGGGGGTCTAGCTTGTCTATTTCTACGAGTAATCAAAACGGATTTACTTAGTTTAAGACGTAGTTGCCAGGGAAACTCTATAGTATTATTACACAGTTGATATGAGTTTATGAAAGGAGACTTACAGTGAGTAGCCCCACAATACAGTTATATGTATATGAAAGCGGTAAATGAAAGCATATAAACACTTACTCACTTGTAGAGCTTCCATGCTGTTTGGTTAGTTGTTCAACAAAGAAAGATTGAAAACAACAATATATTTCAAAATCAAAGGAGAAGGTGCTTTGAAAAGATAGACTGGGGCTTACAACTCAAGGAGAGACCCAGGGTTTTATCAGTGATTGCACTGTTGACTTTGTACAGAGGGGCTTATACAAGTGACTGAGGCTCGAGAAAGGTTTTCTGTACAAAGGGATTGGGTTTTACACTCTATTAGAGGCCCACAAAGTTATAAAAAAGAGTGGGGCTTATAACACGAGGGTAGGCCCAGATGATTTTTCGTTTTGAAAAGGCGATCGCGCCGAGGTTTTCTTTTAACACAGAGGGACTTATACAATATCTGAGGCCCAAAATTATTTTGGTTAAAAGGGGATTGGGTCTTACACTCTAATAGAGGCCCAAAAGTTTTGAATGGGTCTTATAGCTCGAGGAGAGGCCCAGTTGATCTTTAAAAAAGGCGACGATCGCGCCGTTTTATTTGAAAATGTACAGAGGGACTTATACAATGAATGAGGCCCACAAAGTTTTTATGTACGAAGGGGGTTGGATCTAACACTCTATTAGAGGCCCAAAATTGTTTTAAAGTGATTTGAGGGTTGAATTAATCAAAACCCTAATTTGTTTCCAAAATGCATTTTAATTTAATATAAATTCAATTAAATTGATAAAAAATTGTTTAATATGTGGAAAACAAATTGTGATCTTGGATTAATGTTTCACAAATCAAGTTTTGACCTACAAAATAATTAGAAGCCATTAATCTTTGCCAAATCAAGAAGGAAAAAATATTTTAAATGTTAAGAACAATTAAAATATTAATTCTTTGTAAAAATATCAATTATATGAACTAAATAATATTTTTGGGATTTTTTGGGAAAATAAAATATTTTAACATTTTTGTGAATTATTAAAAAAAGAATCAACTAAAAATCATTAAAATTCAGAGAGAAATTAATTTTTGAATCAATTAAATAAAATCACAAAATTCAAATATTCAAATATTTGAAATAGGG
This sequence comes from Lathyrus tuberosus, assembly GCA_022829125.1. Taxonomy (NCBI): domain Eukaryota; kingdom Viridiplantae; phylum Streptophyta; class Magnoliopsida; order Fabales; family Fabaceae; genus Lathyrus; species Lathyrus tuberosus. Next base: position 1,632,728 of record JALAZF010000503.1, on the reverse strand, counting down.
CGCCAAGAACACGCGCCCTTCCTCTGTTTCTGCAGATTTGCATTTTCTATCCAATCTCACTGAATACTTGATTATATCATGCAATCTACATATCAATCTACTCGTTTCAACCTCACGATCATGTCTATGGTCTTTAATTTCATTTATTTTAAACATGGAATAAGAAATCAAAGAGAAACCTCAAGAACCCTAAATTCTGCATGAAGGTCCAGAAATTTCATACACGATTCAAATAATACAATTGATTGAGGGAAAACACTCTATGCATGATTATGAACATATGGCAAAATTGTTGTGCAGCAAAAATTGCATGGATTATAGAGTTAGAAGAGCTCATGCTTACCACTTGCAGCTGGTGATCGTGTTTTGTGTTGGAGGTGTTATAGCTAGGTTCCAATGATGTGGATAGCTTCCCTAGGTGCCATGGAGTATGTCTGGATGCTTGGAGTGGATTGAAATGATTTGGAACTTGAGATGGTACCCCAACTGCAAATCTGTCAAGAACTTGAGCAATTGGCTGGTGATTTTGTGAAATCTGTGTTCCAGATGTTATGTGAGTGTTTGGATCACTTCTATATGATCTATGTGAGGTGTGTGTGTGATTGGTTTGATTGGAAAAGCTCTCAAACTCAAAACCCGATAATGACTTGCCTTAGAAGGCAAAAGTGGAGTGAAAGAAGAGATTTTGAGGAAAGCTTCTGTTTGATGGCTTTGGTGTACTCAAACTAATCAAAATTGAGCTCTATTTATAGTAGATCAAGTTTATTTTTCAAGGAATAGTGAATGGTAACTACTGAGTAGGGTTGGCCATTGTTGAGCAATGAGAATCTAAGTCTCCTCTAGCCATTGACTAGAGGTTAGGGCACAGGCTGCTGGTTCCCTTGGTCTTGGATAAGTCTTGACTAAATTCAGTTGCAAATAGCTCAGTCCATGCCACCTTGGTGTATGCATTGAACGCTCCAATCCAAAACCGAAGTCTTGTCCCTCTTTTAGGCAATTCTAGGTTTGGCATGATACTTTTTGTTCCAAGGACTTTGGAGGCTTGTCTCAGTTATTGTCCCCTTTAGATTTGATCCTCAGATGTGTCCAAGATGATGACAAGGCTTGGAATTGACAGATTTTGGAAAATCGACCAAAAATGCAAAATTCTGCCTTGCCTTGGCAGTTTTCAGCAAGGCATTTTGCCACTACCATAACTCTTAGCTCAAATTAAATTTGGTGATGTTCTTGGCCATTTTGGAAAGCCCTCATATGATACAACAAATGTTTGATCATATTTGGTTTTGATAATTTTTGGACCCAATTGAAAAATGCCCCTACATTTGGAAAAAAGTGAAGGCAGATTCTGACTTAGTGAAAATTTCACTAAGTGTTGGAAAAAGTGACATTTTCACTTTTTGTGATTTTGATCATTCAATAACTCAAAATCCCTGAGGAATTGGAATGAGGTGTAGTTGAAGTTTTTGTAGAGGGCCATGAGGGCTACAAATCAAGCTTTGGATGGGGAAAAATGGCTTTGTGGTTTAGGAGTTATGATCCTCCAAAGTTGGTACCCTTGCCACTTTATTTCATAACTTGGAAAATTTTCTAAGTTTTTATGGTTACCCCTTTTACAAGTTATCCCTCTTTCTTTGATTTTTCTTGATGAATGATGATTCAAATCATACATTAACATCATTTTAGGGTTAAAAAACCATTTTTGTGACTTGATGGTTAGGTCCATGAGGTTCCATGGAGCATATTATGTTATGTTTTGGATCTTTGGCTCATGCCCAGAGGAAAATTCCCATCTGGAGGCCCTGGTCGACCAAAATCCTAATTTGGCGATACTGGCGATCGTGAGGCTTGATCCACCTAGAAGGGAGCAGCCTTATGCTTAATCCTTGAAGTGGGAGTCCTTTTGATCCTTTATGGAAGTTAGAGAGGCTAGAAAAGTTGAAGATCATGTCATTCCTTGATTGATCCTCTGCGTAAGAGCTCTGAGAGGGTTTGAAACCCTAAATTTGATTGTAGTGAATGCTCAACAATCCTTGAGGAAATTGATGAGGCATGATGACACATCCATATTGTGATGATGAATAACACAATGATGGGAAACCTTAGTGGTCAAAATTTGGGGTATGACACCATGATAGTGCAAAGATGCAGACAATTAAGACACCAGAGATAAAGGGGAAACAACCACATGTGAGCTTTACTAGGGAGGGATGGAGGTTAGTATCCACAAGGAAGACTCACTGGGGATACAGACTGAGCAACAAAAGAGACTCACTCGGGATAGAAAAATAAAGGGGAAAATCCCACAGGTCCTTACTGGAGATAGGAGCGAGAGAGGTGTTCTCCACTGGGTAAGATCCAGGGAGATGGACGACAGGTTCATAGGTGACCGGACGACACTGGGGAAATAAAACACATTCTTACTGGGCATGAACCCAGAAAGAAGACATGATCTCCACTTGGGATCAACTTGAAATAAGAGGATAGACAACCTACAAAGATTTTCTGGGGATTTCTTATATTGAAGAGTTCAAACGGGATCTTCAAGAAAAGTCAGAAAAGACAGAGACAATCACAAGCTTTGCTTGCGCCAAATGATGAAGATCACAAGGACTTTTAAAGAGATGTTGATAATGATTGAACCTCTGCTGGGAACAAGATTAAAGTGCCAACAATGATTGGACTTGGAAATAAAATGTCATTAAACACCAATATGATTTGGATAGGATACTAATTTGAGTTGGTTTACCAGTAAAGCCTGGATTTAAGACACCAATATGAATTGGGCCTAGATTGAGGTTCAAAGTTGACCTGATGTTTTGGTTCACAGCGGACCGAGAAACAAACAATGCCAGATATTACTGGACTTTAGGTTCATAGCTGACCGGAAGTTTTAGGTTCATAGCTGACCAAAGTTCATAGTTGACCAGAGTGATGTTTAGGTTCACAGTTGACCTGAAACAAACGATGTAAGCAATTACTGGACTTTAGGTTCACAGGTGACCTGAGGTTTTGGTTCATAGCTGACCAAGGTTCATAGTTGACCTGAATGATGTTTAGGTTCACAATTGACCTGAAACAAACAATGCCAGTAATTATTGGATTTTAGGTTCATAGGTGACCTGAGGTTTTGGTTCATAGCTAACCAAGGTTCATAGTTGACCTGAATGATGTTTAGGTTCACAGTTAACCTGAAACAAACAATGCCAGCAATTACTGGATTTTAGTTTCATACGTGACCTGAGGTTTTGGTTCATAGCTGACCAAGGTTTAGGTTCATAGTTGACCTGAAATAAATGATGCCAGCAATTACTGGGCTTTAGGTTCATAGGTGATCTGAGGTTTAGTATCTGATAGGTTAGTACCGGGGTTGCATAAATGAAGATTTAACTTCCTGGGGAATATGGATAATGAGCAAGCGAGTGTGATATGGGTTTCACACGTCTTTCAGAGAAAATCTATGGGTTGGGTTCATCTGCGACAAGATTATATTCCCTACGCTCTTTAGTATCTATTATCAATAATATTGGTTTGTGAGTCAGATTAGTTTGTGAGAGGATGCTGTTATGGTTTGGAATCTAAAGTGGATTTTTTGGCAACTTCTACAAGATACGATCTTGACTAAAAAAAATGTGTTTGAACATAGGGTTTTAATGGATCCAGCTTAGGTTTCTTGTGTTATGTGTAAGGGTTGGTAGAGTCGGTTTTTAATTTATTTTTGCTTGTAATGTTCCTTCAGTTGCATGATATAAGATTTTTTTTAAGTGGTTGAAATTGTAATTAGTTTTTCATAGGAATCTTATGTCCTTTTTTGAGTTGTTTATCTCTCTTTGTGGTGGGAATAGGATTTGGGGGATCAATTTGGAAATCCTTGAATAATATTATTTTTTCTCATTCGTCATCAAATTTGAAGAACATGAAAGAAAAAAAAAGAATTTTCTTGTCTTAGAAATTGTATCCTGGTAGGTCGATTACCAACTCTTGTGTTTTCTCTGTTTGTCTTGAGAATTCTATCATATGTCTAAATCAATAATGATCAACAGATTCTTTAACCTACACTACTACAAAAAGTGATTTTAACGTCAGACGAGAAATCCATTTTACCTCGGTTGTAGTAGAGAGGTAACAAATGGCGTCATGAAAAGTAACAGCTTATCACCTCGATTTTTTAAACACCGAAGGATAAATTAATTTGCAAATGGGTTCGAACCCCCGCATTTACATTTTTATTATTTACAAAAATAGCGCCTCATACATATCAGTTTACAATAAAACCTAGGGATACGATAGATTATTTTTTAATTGAAATTTGATACATTGTATACACAGAAAATAAATAAAAATAATTTGTTTACAAACTACAATGTTTACCCAGAATATTATATTGTTTACACAGAATATTAAAATAAAAATTAATTTATCCCTGAAGATCATATGTGGGATCTTCGACTCCTTGATATATGAGCAAGATCAAATGCTTCACCTTGTAGTTATTTGTTTGTGATATAAAACAAAAAAGGGTTAGAAAAATGAATAATTTTCTGCTAAAATAAATATTTAAAAACACAAACCTTGAACCTAGATAATTTTCTGCACTTGCAATGCATCATAGAGAACTCTTAATGGCAAAAGTTAAAGTGGATGATGTAGATAGTTTCAAGCGCTTCATGACATTTCTTTATTAATTATAGATATCAGAAGGCATTTATAATGAGAATTTTTTATGTTTCACGCGGATCCATAATGGTAGTGTCTAGAGCATTGATAATCATGAAATAGACGACAAAGATTTGTTTAAGGACGACAATCAATATCTAAAATTATCATGCTAAGTTATCCCCTCGGTTTTGTTAAAACCCGATGTGAACATGATATTGAAAAACAATAATACAACAAAAGAAGAATTTTGGTGTAAGAAGTTATATGTTCTAAATATTGCACGCATCCAATTTCTAGGAGTTATTTGTTCCAAACATGGAATGCATCGAACTTCTAAAGGAATTATCTATTCCAACTATTGAAAAAAAAATTCTGCACTTGCAATCCAACATAAAGAACTTTTTCAAGCTTCTAAATACAATAACATCAACACCATTTTGTGAGATGGATCCCAAAAGAATGATGAGTTCGAGTTTGGAGTGGTGGATTAGGGTAAAATCTGTTTAACAAGTGTTTTTATTGTAAAATCAAATTATCTTATCCCTCGGTTATTAAGCAAACCGGCGTGATATATCATTTAGTTTACAAAAAGAATTATAATAATAAAAAAATGTTCCTGAATTGTTTTTCCTCTCGAATTTTTTGAATTACCGATACAAAAAGTTTATTGTCCGGGTAATATGTGGTTTCTATTTCTAAAAAAAATTTGTTAGACGGTGTGGCTAGTGATCGAGAGGGGGGGTGAATAGATCACCTCCTTGAAACTCAAGGATTTAAAAAAGTTTATCAGAGTCTTTCAAGTTAGCGTAAAAATTATGATCCCGAATCGACTTCCGTCTATTCTGAACCAGCTACTAGAAAACCGGACACACGAGTTTATGCTGGATTTATTAGGATGACAAAGATATATTAATTCCAGATATGAATCGACTCAAATGCACTTATCATACAAAGACTGTTTCCAATGAACAAAAACACAGCAAACAATTTTGTCAAACACTTGGCGTGTATGCATTCAACGATTAACAATAATGGTGATTTTGACAAAGATTTTCGTACCACTATTGTATCTTGAAACTTTAATACGCAACACACCAAACGAATCACAAAATTGTTGAAAGCGTAAAGAGATAAAGATAGAATACGATACGCAGAGATTTGGTAAGGAAGTTCCCCACTTCCGTCCTCGCGTGTGGGTACGTCTCCCTCTCAATTTCAAAATGAAATTGAGACCTGTTATATCAATAATGCTGAATTCGTTCTTTACAAGGTTACAATACAAATCCAGAAATCTAAACCCCAAGATCTTCCTATTGTATGAACCTTCACTTGATCTGAGCTTGATCAAGAATTTTCCTGCAAGAAATACAGACAATTCACCGGTTCCACGACCTGTTTGCGAAATCTCCAGATTTCCAAACCCTACGCTGCGGCTGAATCTGTTCTGCAATCGTGACTAACAAACCCTCAAGAACACACCCGTTCTTGAAGGACAAACCAAATGGTTTTTCCTCGAAACCCCCTTTGTATCTTCAACTCAGCTAGATCAATGATCGTACCACTGAACGTTATCTCAAAGATCCCTTAATCCGAAGAACAAAAATGATTATGTGTTGATGTTCTTGAATTAACGAGATTGAGAAGATGATGAAGACAAAGTCTCTTTCAGGTTTCTAACACTGCTCTTGAAAAATCATGCACACCAAACTTGTCTTTTGCTTTGATTGCACTTTTTCACTCTAACCAGAATTCTACATCCAAACTGAACTGTCATGACACTTATATATGAAAACAGAAACGGTTAAAAGCAACAAACAGCTCTATGTATCGATACAAGAGTCGTATGCGTCGATACATAGTGAGTATAACACATGCATGAGTCGACACATGGTTGTATGCATCGATGCATACTGTACCTGTTAATTTTCAGTATGTAAAATAAATCATGCATCGATACATGATGCACATGCGTCGATACATAGCTCAATTACAAAGGAACATGTGTCGATACAAGTATCGTATGAATCGATACATACTGAAGCAAAATTATTTCAGAATGTGAAGTAAATCATGCATCGATACATGATGCGTATGCGTCGATACATACCCTAGTTACAAAGGATCATGTATCGATACAAGTGTCGTATGAATCGATACATACTGAAGCAAAACGGTTTTTTTTTTTTTTTTTTTTTTGTGAGTTTATCAAAGGTATGTGTCGATACAAGCCACGTATGAATCGATGCATACATAGGGAAAAACGTTTTTATGATTACAATGATGATATGAATCAATTTGCATTGTCTTTTAAATCATAGTAGGTATGAAATCATATGTATGTACAAACTAATCATGCATACAAATCTTATATCATGCATATCACACAATTTGCAATCATACAAAAACTTAAAGGCTTGCTCACAAACTCCCCCTTTTTGATGATGGCAAATTTGCAAGATGTGATAGAGCACTCCCCCTGAGTTTGTGCATGGCTGTCAACATCTTGTTGTCTTTCTTCTCCCCCTTTGTCAACATCAAAAAGAAGAGATAGACAGTCTGGTGAAATAGTCCCAAAGCTTAGACAGCAAAATTGATGTAACAATAGACATCAATATTGATATAGAAGCTCACAATCACCAAGAATGAAGCTTAACATAACAGAATCATTCACAGAGAATGATAAGACAGGGAAAGACTAACACAAGTAAACAGAACTAAAAGAAATAAGCATTAAAATTTTAAGAAAGTACTTGGAGTTTACATAAGCAGAACCAAAACAAATGAAGTTTGAACAATGTAGCAAGGAAACTGAAACAACATGATGATGAAATGAAATGTAATGAAATGACATGATGCTAGCCTAAAAAGGGTTATGGCCTCCACAGGACTCCTCATCCTCTCTATCAGGATCTCTGAAGCTTGGTGGAGGCGGCGGAGGAGGCATCTCATCAGGATTATGGCCCATGAAATTGTATCGCCGGAACCGGTTCTGAACTTCAACACTTCTGAATCTGTCCATGATACCAGGATGTGCACGACAATCGTCCATAAAACCAGACATTTCATTGTAAAAGACTTGATGCCATTTAACCAATTCCGTGTGCCAAGCATGCTGATTATGATACATCCTTGTGTGTTCATCATGCCACTCACGATGCTCCTTATGCCACTCATTTTGCTGCACATGCCAAGCAAGCGCCTGTTCATGACGGGCTTGATTTGCAAGCTCCATTTGCTGAAACATTTGAGTCAAGTACTCAGGGGCAGTTGAAGAGGAGGCAGCGCCAGAGAACGGAGGAACACGTGGACCTGGTTCATAATTTGTTGGAGACCACCTTTGTGGCACCCAATCACCCCAGCCAGCATTAGCATCTGCTTCAGGCTGATTCTCGTCATTGGCCTCATGCATTTCTTCATCCAGTTGGTCTTCAGGCACAAACACTTGTTCAGATGGCACATCAAAATTGTACACCCTTGTTTTGGATCCTCTGTCCAGAAAATAAAAACATTGACGCTCCTTGTCCCACCGGTATCCCATATGAGATAAAGTAGCAGTGTTGAACTCTTGGGCGGAAGAGGAAGATGCAAGGGGTACTAAAGGGATGGTTACATTCCAGTATTTGATGATTCGCATAATTTGGGCAGCATATCCAAGTGTGATATTCTTCATACTGTTACGCATAAGAAACATGCGTTTCACAAAGTAGTTTGGCCAATTAAGTGGAACCTTTTTGTGAAGAAGGTACACAAGATGAATGTCTGATCGATCCAACCTAGAATGACCACCAGACTTTGGACGCAAGATGTGCGAGACAATCCAGTGAAGTATTCTAGGTATGCTTGTAATCATACCAGAAGTGATGGGTTCATCCTCTCCGAGAGGTCTATCCAATTTGGAAATAGATGCAACATAGTCCCTTATTTTAAACTCCGTATCATAACTTTGGTCATGCCATTTTTTCAGTCCAGGCACCCCAAGCGGAATTTGAAACACTTTCTCCCAATCAGTGGCTTCAAAAGTGTAAGTTTTGGTGCCAATTGAGCATCTGAACATATAGCCTCTACCAGTTTGCAGACCAGCATAAAATATACGAATAAAATCCTCATGATAGGCATCATTTATGGCCAAAAATGTACCAAGGGTTTGTGCCTTCAATAAATCAACGACATCGTTGAGATGGAGGGCAGATGCATCAGTTTTATCAAAGACATGAGGTTTCATAACTAACCTTGTCTTGAAAGAGGTCTCAAACTCCTCAGCGATGGCAGGATGAAGAAGAGTGAGAGCACTGGGAGGGATTTCTGGAGGTTGTGGAGACTGACCAGACGTCCTAATGGGTTCCTTTCCTTTTCCTCTTTGTCTAGCCGGTATAATTCTGGGAGGCATGGTGATGAATTGTAGAGGGGTTAAGATGTGAATTAGGGTTTTGGAGATGAAGATGTTTGAGAAGGTTAGGGTTAGCCGTGTGGGTATGAGAGGAGAAGAGAGGTTAGAGTGAATTATCCCTTTAAAATTAGCTGATGTGTCGATCCACAACTGATTTGAACATGCATTTATTGTAAAAGAAACAGTATGTATCGATACAAAGGGTATGGATCGATTCATATCGCGAAATTTTTGTTTTTGAAAGTGTCCTATGTGTCGACACAAAGCACGGATGCATCGACACATACTGAAACAAGTTTTAAAAAAATTGAAAATGAAAAGACATGAATCGACACATATCACGAATGTATCGATCGGAAACTCTAATGTGTCGACACATGTTCTTGTTGTATCGATACATACTTGATGCTAAAACATGTTTTAACTGATTTGTGACTACCTGTTGAGTTAGAAACCTGTGAACAGCTCTTGAGTCAATGCAGTATAGATGATGTCATGATAATGATGCTCAAGTACAATTCATGAATCAAACGTTAATGTTCAAACAACATATGCAATGAAATACATATAAACGATCTTAACGAATTTGTTCTACCATACACTAATCACAAAGTTCCAAAGAGATTTTAGAAAGGAATGATATTACCTCTGTTGATGAAACCTTATGGAGTCTGAGTGATGTCTAAAAACAAAGCTTAACAGCCAAAGTGAGATATATATAAATAAGGACCAACATGCTTAAGACATCGATGAGGAGAGATCTAAAATCCCTAATTCACGACGAATGTTGAAGAACGGTTCCGTTGCTAATGGTTTAGTAAAAATGTCAGCAAGTTGGTTTTTAGTATCAACATGCTCAAATACAACGTCCTCTTTTTCAACATGATCGCGAAGAAAGTGATGCCTAATCTCTATGTGTTTAGTGCGTGAGTGTAAAACAGGATTCTTAGTAAGATTTATAGCACTGATGTTGTCACACTTTATTGGAATGCGTTTGAGTTGAATATCGAAATCTTGTAGTTGTTGCTTCAGCCACAAGATCTGAGCGCAACAGCTACCGGCTGCAACGTACTCAGCCTCAGCACTTGACAATGCGACAGACACCTGTTTCTTGCTATGCCAACTGACCAAAGAGTTTGAAAATAAGTGACATGTACCACTAGTACTTTTCCTATCTGATTTGCAGCCAGCAAAATCAGAATCGGAGTAACCTACTAAGCTACAATCGCTTCCTTTTGAATACCAGAGCCCATACTTAGATGTTCCATGAAGATATCTAAATATGCGCTTGACAGCTTTCAAGTGTGACTCTTTAGGATTCGATTGATATCGTGCACACATGCAGACACTAAACATGATGTCAGGTCTAGACGCAGTAAGATACAAGAGAGACCCAATCATACCTCTATACTATTTGACATCTACACTCTTACCGTGTTCATCTTTATCTAGATTTCCGTTGGTAGGCATAGGTGTGTCTATTGATTTTGAGCCGTTCATTCCAAAGCGCTTGAGCAGCTCTCTGCAGTATTTTGTTTGACTCACAGCTGTGCCCTCATCAAGCTGCTTTATTTGGAGACCGAGGAAGAAATTAAGCTCCCCCATAAGACTCATTTCAAATTCACCCTGCATAACTTTTGAAAACTCTTCGACCAAGTGTATGTTAGTTGAACCAAAAATTATATCGTCTACATAAACTTGAACTAAAAGAATGTGTTTTCCCTTGTGTTTAATGAAGAGGGTGGTATCCACTTTACCTCTTGAATATCCATGATCAAGTAGAAATTTGCTAAGTCTTTCATACCAAACCCGAGGGGCTTGCTTAAGACCGTACAAAGCTCGTTTTAATTTGTAAACATAATCTGGATATTCAGCATTCTCAAAACCAGGAGGTTGTGAGACGTATACCTCTTCATTTAGGACACCATTTAGAAACGCACTCTTTACGTCCATTTGGTAAAGCTTAAAATCTCTAGAACACGCATAAGCAAGCAAGAGACGTATAGCTTCGAGGCGAGCAACTGGAGCATAAGTTTCCTCATAGTCTATGCCCTCCTCTTGGTTATACCCTTGTGCCACTAAACGTGCCTTATTCCTAGTTATCACTCCGTTTTCATCAAGCTTATTTCTAAAAACCCATTTAGTACCTATGATATGATGATCTCGCGGACGAGGAACAAGTTCCCAAACGTCATTTCTTTTAAATTGATTAAGCTCTTCTTGCATGGCCATTAGCCAAAATTCATCAATCAAGGCCTCTTTGGCATTTTTAGGTTCTACTTGTGAAACAAAAGCGAAGTGAGAGCAGAAATTACTTATCCTAGAACGAGTCATGACTCCCTTTGAAATGTCTCCCAAGATGTTGTCAATAGGATGATCTTTTGAAGATCTCCAAGTTGGTGGAAGGACATTCACTTCAGTTTGTCCTTCTTCCATATCTTTGACATGACTGGTATCTTCCTCCTCCTCATTGTCTTCTGTTTTGGACTGATCAGTTTCCGAAACAACTTCTTTGAGTATGTCTTCTGTAGATATACCTGTGTCATTAAAAGAAATACCTTTTCCGACATTTTTCGGATAAGACTCATCAAAAGAGACATGAACAGATTCTTCAACGGAAAGTAAACGCTTATTATACACTCTATATGCTTTACTTGATTGTGAATAACCAAGAAAAATACCTTCATCCGCTTTTGCATCAAACTTCCCAAGTTTTTCCTTACCATTATTCAAAACAAAACACTTACAACCGAATACGTGAAGATGTGATAAGTTTGGCTTTCTTCCTTTTAAAAGCTCATAAGGGGTTTTATTTAAAATAGGGCGAATTAGAATCCTGTTTAGAACATAACAGGCTGTGCTAACTGCATCAGCCCAAAAATATTTTGGCAATCCACCCTCATTTAGCATTGTTCTTGCCAGCTCTTCTAAAACGCGATTTTTGCGCTCCACAACGCCATTCTGTTGTGGAGTTCGAGGAGCTGAAAAGTTATGCTCAATACCATACTTATCACAGTACTTATCAAAGAGATAGTTTTGAAATTCTCCTCCATGATCGCTTCGAATTGTAACTATTTTAGAATTCATTTTATTTTGGGACAGTTTTGCAAAACTCTTAAAAGCGGAAAACGTTTCATCTTTGCTATGAAGGAATATAGTCCAAGTAAATCTAGAATAGTCATCAACGATTACTAAACCATAATAGTTTCCGCCTAGACTCTTTGTCCTAGAAGGTCCAAAGAGATCCATATGGAGAAGCTCAAGGGGTCGTGAAGTTGAAATTACATTTTTGGATTTAAAAGATACCCTTGTTTGCTTTCCCATTTGGCACGCGTCACATAGATGGTCTTTTGAAAATTTTATCTTTGGAAGACCGACTACTAGATCCTTAGATACAACCTTATTAAGCAAATCGAAATTAACATGCGCTAAGCGTCTGTGCCAAAGCCAAGAATCATCATTCAAGGCAACTAGACACTTAGAGCTTGTTAAAGGTACATCAAAAAGATCAAGCATATAGATATTGTTTACTCTTACACCCTTAAACACAATATTCTGTTCAGTATGTTCAATTGTGCAGCAAGTTTTTGTGAAAGAAACCTTGTAACCCTTGTCGCACAATTGACTAATACTTAACAAATTGTGTTTAAGCCCCTCAACTAGATGGACATCAGAAATAGTAGTGGTAGAGGGATTACCTACACTACCTTTGCCAAGTATAGCTCCTTTGTTATTGTCTCCATAAGTAACATATCCCTTCTTCTTTGCTTTGAAGTCTATAAAAAGCGATATGTCACCTGTCATGTGCCTTGAGCACCCGCTGTCTAGAAACCATCTTCTATCTACGGATGCAAGACACTCATCTTTCTTATCGTTGATTTTCTTCTTGTGGTAGGACTGATTTTTGGTGTGAGCCATAAGACACAGATTTGCTGTCTCATCACTATCATTTGAACTTTGTGAGCTTGATGAGTCACTATCGCTTTCCCATGCTATGTAAGCTCTTCTTTGTTTATTTGACCTTCTTGGTTGAGCTTTTCCTTTGTCCTTTTTCTTCATAGGGCATTCTGTTTTATAATGTCCAGATTTACCACAATTAAAACACGATCCTTTTACTCTATGCTTCTTATTCTCTTCCTGTTTTGACTCTACAGATTGTCTTCGAAACTTAATGAGATTTTTGTCGGAATGCTGGATTCCATTCTTTCGAATGAATCTATTATATCTCTTAACAAAAAGTCCCATTTCTTCATCACCCGAATCTTCGTCACTACTTGAATCATTGTCGCTTTGCTCTTTTTGTGAGGACTTTGAGTTAGAGGCCACAAGAGCTATTGGCTTCTTCTCACTCTCTTTGTCTTTATTCTTTTCCTTTTTACTCTTTTTCTCAAATATTTCGAGACTTTCCAGTTCTTGCTGATGTTCTTCCAGCTTGCCGAATAAAGTTGTAATAGTAAGCGTCGTGAGGTCGTTGGCTTCCTTAATAGCTGTTACTTTAGGTTGCCATTCCCTGCTAAGACACCTCAGAATTTTATTAGTGGCTATTTCATTGGAAACAGGTTTTCCAAGTGCATTCAACCGATTTATGAGATGAACGAATCTCTTTTGCATGTCAGAGATAGATTCTCCTTGTTTCATGCGAAAGAGCTCGAACTCTTGATTAAGTGTGTTAATACGGGACTGTTTTACTTCAGTAGTACCCTCATGGGCAATTTCTAAAGCATCCCACATTTCTTTAGCTGTCGAGCAATGGGATACCCGATAATACTCATCAGCACTAAGTGCTGAAGTTAGCATATTTCGAGCTCTCCAATCACTCGACCACTTTTTCTCATCTTTCTCATCGTAATCATCTTCTGGTTTAGGAACTATGGCGCCAGCCTCATTTCTCATAGTAATTTGAAAAGGACCATTTTGAATGGCAGCCCACACATTCCTATCCACAGAATTTATATGAACTCGCATGCAGTCTTTCCAGTAGCCATAATTTTCACCGTTGAAAACAGGCGCTCTATTATACGCCCCCTTTGGTTCAGAATCCATATCGTTACAAGCAGCCACAAAGCACCAGCGAACCAGGCTCTGATACCACTTGTTAGACGGTGTGGCTAGTGATCGAGAGGGGGGTGAATAGATCACCTCCTTGAAACTCAAGGATTTAAAAAAGTTTATCAGAGTCTTTCAAGTTAGCGGAAAAATTATGATCCCGAATCGACTTCCGTCTATTCTGAACCAGCTACTAGAAAACCGGACACACGAGTTTATGCTGGATTTATTAGGATGACAAAGATATATTAACACCAGATATGAATCGACTCAAATGCACTTATCATACAAAGACTGTTTCCAATGAACAAAAACACAGCAAACAATTTTGTCAAACACTTGGCGTGTATGCATTCAACGATTAACAATAATGGTGATTTTGACAAAGATTTTCGTACCACTATTGTATCTTGAAACTTTAATACGCAACACACCAAACGAATCACAAAATTGTTGAAAGCGTAAAGAGATAAAGATAGAATACGATACGCAGAGATTTGGTAAGGAAGTTCCCCACTTCCGTCCTCGCGTGTGGGTACGTCTCCCTCTCAATTTCAAAATGAAATTGAGACCTGTTATATCAATAATGCTGAATTCGTTCTTTACAAGGTTACAATACAAATCCAGAAATCTAAACCCCAAGATCTTCCTATTGTATGAACCTTCACTTGATCTGAGCTTGATCAAGAATTTTCCTGCAAGAAATACAGACAATTCACCGGTTCCACGACCTGTTTGCGAAATCTCCAGATTTCCAAACCCTACGCTGCGGCTGAATCTGTTCTGCAATCGTGACTAACAAACCCTCAAGAACACACCCGTTCTTGAAGGACAAACCAAATGGTTTTTCCTCGAAACCCCCTTTGTATCTTCAACTCAGCTAGATCAATGATCGTACCACTGAACGTTATCTCAAAGATCCCTTAATCCGAAGAACAAAAATGATTATGTGTTGATGTTCTTGAATTAACGAGATTGAGAAGATGATGAAGACAAAGTCTCTTTCAGGTTTCTAACACTGCTCTTGAAAAATCATGCACACCAAACTTGTCTTTTGCTTTGATTGCACTTTTTCACTCTAACCAGAATTCTACATCCAAACTGAACTGTCATGACACTTATATATGAAAACAGAAACGGTTAAAAGCAACAAACAGCTCTATGTATCGATACAAGAGTCGTATGCGTCGATACATAGTGAGTATAACACATGCATGAGTTGACACATGGTTGTATGCATCGATGCATACTGTACCTGTTAATTTTCAGTATGTAAAATAAATCATGCATCGATACATGATGCACATGCGTCGATACATAGCTCAATTACAAAGGAACATGTGTCGATACAAGTATCGTATGAATCGATACATACTGAAGCAAAATTATTTCAGAATGTGAAGTAAATCATGCATCGATACATGATGCGTATGCGTCGATACATACCCTAGTTACAAAGGATCATGTATCGATACAAGTGTCGTATGAATCGATACATACTGAAGCAAAACGGTTTTTTTCTTTTTTTTTTTTTTTTTGTGAGTTTATCAAAGGTATGTGTCGATACAAGCCACGTATGAATCGATGCATACATAGGGAAAAACGTTTTTATGATTACAATGATGATATGAATCAATTTGCATTGTCTTTTAAATCATAGTAGGTATGAAATCATATGTATGTACAAACTAATCATGCATACAAATCTTATATCATGCATATCACACAATTTGCAATCATACAAAAACTTAAAGGCTTGCTCACAAAATTATGGTACACATTAGAATCATATAATTAGAATAACAATGATCATCCATATTAAAAAAAGTAACGTATCTTTTGGATTTTCAAGGAGGCGTTTGAACTTCTCTGATTGTTTCACCTCCTATTCACCACTTTATTTAAACACTATTTGTAGCTTCAACGTCTCATATCCAACTCTTTGTGTCTTCAAACCTAGTTTTAAAGTCTTTTATTTTCTTCAAAAATGTCTTCAACAACCTTAGATGAAAATCTTTTATTCATTATCAATGAAAATTTTGTTGATTTCGATGATTTGAAAGACAAAGGTATTGATCTAAGGAAAATTATTCGCAAACAAAAGTTGAATGATTACTTTGACGTTCCTCATGAACTCATCTACATTAATCTCCTTAATGAGTTATGGTTAAATATCTCTGTAGGGCCATCTGGTTATGATATTGAATCAATCCACTCATATGTCAATGGCTCTCCTATCACAATTACTCAGTCACTTATTGCTCGGACAATAAACTATAAAGAGGAAGGTTGTTGTGTTGAACATTATAGATTCAACAAAGTATACTTAGATCACTTTCGCCTAATTTATGTCAACTACGATAATCTCATTAGTCAGGCGACTCTACTACCAATTGGAAAAGTTTTGTATTAACTTCTAGAGTCAAATCTCCGTCCAAGAGAGAAACAACTAGAAACACTTACATGGGATGACAAACATCTCTTATTATTTCTTACCAAGAAAATCAGAGTTAGTCTTCCTCTTACCATTTTTAACTTCTTAAGGGAAATGATAATCATCTCTAGGGAGGAAATGACTTTCCTCATACCATATGGAAGACTTCTTTCTGAACTTTTCTCTCAGTTAGAGAGAGTTAATAGTGATACTATTGAAGTTGAGTGGAGTCAGAATTTTGAATATGTGGAATAGTTATTTGTTATCATGTTTTTAATTAATGAAATATTTACTTTCATATTAGTGCCTATTCGTTTTTATTGATAACAAAATTTTTGAGAATTACTAATTAACAAGAAAAAAATGAAAAAAAAATTAACTAAAAAAAAGGGAACATTGGAAGGCACCAAGTGAGAAATCATTAAAATCTTAAATGCGGTTACAGGGATTCGAAGCGTATTTCCTTATAGCTATATTCCCTCGGTTTTCAAAAACACCGAAGTAATAAGTTTATTATTTTTTTTATGGAAAAAATATGGTGCTCACTTATATCTATATTACACCAGTTTTTTATAAAATCGAGGGAAAAGGTTTTTTTTTTAAATAAAAAAAAAATCAAACATGTCACTCCTAAGATCTATACACTCGGTTTTTGGCATGTTCGAGATGAAATTTTTGTCATAAAAAGTATTTTTTTTGTAATGCTAGATTTTGTGGTTGAGTGTTCTTGATTCTTCTCTCAGGGAACTATGTTTCTGTTGATGGTGGGGTTTTTCTTTGGTTTATTATTTTTCAATTGTTTGTTATTTTGGCCATTTTCTCATATGTATTTTGCGTTTTTTCATTGTGCTTTGATTGTTCATTTTGTTTGTTTAGATATTTTTATTTTTTGAGTTTATTGGTATCAGCTTGATATATCGTGGTTGACTGGTAGTACACTCTTTGTACTTTAGTGGATTCTTATTAACCATTTGTTATATATATATATATATATATATATATATATATATATATATATATATATATATATATATAATATTATATCTGTTATTAAAAAATATTTGTATGTGAACTTGAATGTTTTCCTAGATATTGACTAATAGATGAGAAATGCATAAATGTAAATTAAAGTAAAAGTATAAAGTGCTTTAAAAAGGTGTAAATATTTTGTTTGGTTGATTGTGTGTTCTAAATAATATACAAAATGTGATATTTATAAACAAACACTCGACCTACTAATTAATACATTATTTTCTAAATAATTTAGCTTCTTATTTTCTAAACAAAGAATATATATATATATATATATATATATATATATATATATATATATATATATATATATATTGAATGTACCAAAGAAATACAAACTAAGGGATCTAATGATCCATTTAACTTACAACCTGAGCACCAAGACTAAATCCTAAAGCTAAGGCATCATAAGACGAACAATCTGACTTATAA
Source organism: Lathyrus tuberosus (assembly GCA_022829125.1). Lineage (NCBI taxonomy): Eukaryota > Viridiplantae > Streptophyta > Magnoliopsida > Fabales > Fabaceae > Lathyrus > Lathyrus tuberosus. The sequence goes on along the minus strand of JALAZF010000503.1, from coordinate 1,614,741 downwards.
GTTTAGCCCTAGTCCAACTTCTATACATAATTACATCAATAATATGAGTATTTATATTTGTTTTGTCATAAGAGTTTCGAAAAAAAATAGCATTCCTTTACTTCCAGCTTTCATATACAGTTTCTGTAAAAGCACATTTCAGAATTTGAGCCTTCTAGCCCTTTCCTTTGCATCCATTGATGATACATTGCATTTGTTCTTGCCAAACTTTTGGTATGTATATAATCTGCAACTGTCAAGAACCTTCTTCCAAATGTTTCTCATCACTAAACATTTGAAGAATAAATGTTGCAAACTCTCTTGTTGTCCATAAAAATAAGGGTTAAATATGTTTAAGGTCCTTATAAATATCCCACCTTTTAAGATTGGCCCCTCTAAAATTTTTCTTCAAACATTGATCCTCCAAAAATTTGCCATTTCCAAATGTAGTCCCTGACGTTAACTTCATCTAACGGAAGGTGATGTGGCGTGCCAACTGTGCAGATTTCATTTGCTTTATTGCATTGACCAGTCAAAAAATGCTTTTTTATGTTAAATTTATTCTCCTCATTCTCTCTCTCTCACTCCTCTTCTTCTTTCCCTCTCCACCTTTTTCTCTACCCTCATTTCTCTTTCTCTCTCACATAATCCTTCTAAAAGCCAAAAAAGAACACAACATAACTTACATCAATTGTGAAGAAAGCATAGTTTGGTGAATGACTCAGATTTTAAGGAATGTGTGGAAGTTTTGAGTGATATTGACACATGTTGTTTGCACCATCAACCTTGAAGTTATGCTCCTATTGCATTGTTGACCTTTATGTTACGTTTTGTGTCCGTGGGATCCACAACCAGAGATGAACTATGTTCAGGTGTCCATTCATCACGGCTTACACTGGAGTTAAATGATTCACTGCTCTGGGTTCGTAAATTCGAACCTTTGCTGCAAAAAAATTAGGTACTCTGGTTCCAAGGTTTTAAGATTGAGAATTTAGATTTAAAAATGAAGAAGTGAAGGGATAAAGGAAATTGACATAATCCTCACTGGTTGTGGATCGCACGGACACAAAACGTAACATAAAGGTCATTTTTTGACTGAATTCTGCACAGTTGTAAGTTATGTTGTGTGAGAGCACTGATGAACGTAACATAATCCTCACTTCTAAAAGCCAAATGAATAAAAAGATAGTACACTTTGAGGAATAAACTTTCAGGGGATCTAGCTGTAGTAGCAAAAACATAAATCTTAATAGTTGGCTCAATATCCATACGTAGATCTAGCTGTAGTAGCAAATACATAAATGTTAATAGTTGACTTAATATCCATACGCACTATCTAGTTGACTTAATAGCCTTGAGTTAGAACACACTAAGAAACATTTAGATCACTCACAGAAAAGAGAGAAAATAGGGAGAGGACAAGTAAGAGAGATGATTATGGAATCTAATTATATTATTTCACTATTAATGGGTTAAAATATATATTGAAATATATAATTTGTCCATGATGCAGCTATTTTTGTTTGGAAACACCACTTGTTGTTGTCATTTCCTTGCTTTGTGTGTATTTTACTACACAACGTGATTATGGATTCGAGGCAAACTTTCAATGCTGCACAATATTACAAATTATATATATTGTACCATATTCCAGTGATATTCCAATCTCAAAGTACTTTTTCATCTCCATGGCTCTTCAAATTCTCAACTTCGTCACCCTTTTTGCTATTTTTCTGTTCAAGTACTAAAAAAATACCCCCAGGGCCATGGAAGCTACCAATTATAGGCAATATTATGAATCTTGTTACAATAAACCCACCTAGAAAATTAAGAGACTTAGCCAAAATATATGGACCCTTGACGCATCTCCAACTTGGTGAGATCTTTTTTGTTGTTGTTTCCTCGCAAGAAGTTGCTAGGGAGGTCCTTAAAACACATGAAATTTTATCTAGTATGGTATTCAAGTTATGATGAACTTTGTCTAGCATCTGCTATCAAATTAAGCAAACCAGCCAATCTTTGAAAAGCTTGTTTAGAGCTTATGTGTTTGAGCCAAATGAGAATTGGGATAAATTTATGTTGCTCATAGTGTTTACTTACAATAATACATTTCATTATAATATTGAGATGTCATCAAATCAATTTATAATTCTTTAATTTATTTGGTCTCTGAAGCAGAGCAGTGAGGATTATGTGAGAGCAGTGAGTCATGTTGTGTTCATTTTTTGACGTAACATAAACTTAACATAAATATGTGAGAGCACTGATGAACTATGTAAGTTATGTTGTGTTCTTTTTTGGCTTTTAGAAGGATTATGTGTGAGAGAGAGAGAGAAATGAGGGTAGAGAAAAGGTGGAGAGGGAAAGAAGAAGAGGAGTGAGAGAGAGAAGCAAGAGAATAAATTTAACATAAAAAAGCATTTTTTGACTGGTCAATGCAATAAAGCAAATGAAATCTGTACATTTGGCATGCCACATCACCTTCCGTTAGATGAAATTAACGTTAGGGACTACATTTGGAAACGGCAAATTTTTGGAGGATCAATGTTTGAAGAAAAATTTTAGAGGTACCTATCTTAAAAGGTGGAATATTTATAGGGACCTTAAACATATTTAACCCTAAAAATAATAGATATCATTGTCTAAATGGAGTCTTTCCTTTGTGGCCAACCAATCCTGACAAGCCAGTCAAACAGTAAAAATAGGTCTAGGGCTAGAAATATTATTACTTACTACCTTCCTAACATAATTTAGCTTTGTTAAGATATTTGTGTAGATAATGTGTGAATTTTCTCATTGGTAGGAGTATGTGACGCCCCTCATTTGTCTTGAATTTCCCTATTTCCCGATATATTTTTTCATTTATCCACGCGAGATTCTACCCTTAAAACATGTATGTGTGTCTCTGCTTCTACACCATACAATCCTTCCATCAAGTTAAATTCTAAAGGTAGCCCTCTCTACCCTAATCATTAAACATATATGTGCCTTATGGGCCACTTATTATACCTTACTATCACTAGACCAGACATTCAATTTTCATATTTTGATAAACTTAACCAATTTATTGTAAGTCTATATTGTTGAATATTCTGTCTTTTTAGCCTCTTTTTTATTTCATAAAAGTTTAAGAAGCAAAGGTTGAATATATAGCACTGGCAAGTTTTATATGAGAAGTCCAGTGGTTACATTATCTTCTGGTTGATTTACATGTTGCTCCTAGTTTATTTACATGTTGATCCTACGACTCTATCTATCGTGTATATTGTGATAATCATTTGGCTGTATATTTTGTCCACGATCCCACTTTTTGTAAACAATATAAATACATTAAAATTTAAAATTGATTGTCATGCCGTTCGTGTGAAATTTTTTTTTTAGAAATAAATATTTGTACAACCAAAATAATTATGTACAAAGCGACCCAAAAGGTCCAGCCAAACAACCAACAAAACATACCTATGAGAACAACAAAACCAACTACCTCATCATCAAATGAGTACCATGCTCCTGTAGTTTGGGTTTTTCCATAATCTATAAACTAGTATATCTATAATTCTTTGGCCTATATTGATATTACTTACACTATTGCCATAAACCTTGTCATTCCTATACTTCCAACATTCATAAATTGTCTCTGCAAACGCAACCCTTAGGACTTTTGCTCTCCAATTTTTACTCTTGCTAGTATGAATCACCCAATTCAATTCTTGTGTCCACTCCTTTGGAACATGTGATATTTGCAGCCAATCCATGATATAGTTCCACTATTTTACCATGTCCTTGAACTCAAATAGAAGGTGCTGAATAGTTTCAGTTTTTACGTAGAAACTAAAATTATCATTTCCCAGCATGCCAAACCTATGACGTCTCTCCTTTGTTGCTAGCCTATCTTGGCAAGCAAGCAAAAAAACAAACAAAGCTATAGGCCTTGCAACATTATCATAGAAAAGCCCCCTCCACTGAACTTGCTGATGTTGTTCTAAGAGCACATAATAGAACTTCCTCATGTTAAACTTCTTAGTCTGCATAACATTTTGCCAATATTGCATACCGAGCGCAACATTCCTATGTTTGAGAATGTTCTTCAGTATCCAAGAATAAGTTGAATTTAGTGGCACACTCATTAAATCATCCTTCTTCATATAGTAGGTATGGATCTATTTGATCCAAAGATTCTCCTCTTTATTACTTAAATTCCACAGCAGCCTAATTATAGGTGCTTGGTTCCACTCAACCATTGCTATCACGTTTAATTATGTTCTCAATGTGCTACCTCTATATTCGCTTTCTTTTAATAAGGCGTCGAAGGTTGTTATCAAGGTCATTCAAAGTATTCAAAGTAACTTCTTATGAGGAGGTTGTTCGAAGAAAAGGCCGATTCATTGGGTGGACTGGAGGTCGGGTTGTTCTTCAAAAGATAGGGGTGGTCTTGGTGTTAAGGATTTATCTTGTTTCAATAAGTCATTATTGTTGAAATGGAAGTGGAGAATATTGATAGATAAGGATGTGATTTGGCACAAGCTGTTGAAGGTTAGGTATGCAAATAATGGATTGAGTTTATCTGTTTTGAGTTTTGATGGGCATCAAGGGAATAAGGAGGACTCGATTTGGTGGAGAGACTTAAAGTCGATTAGTTACGACAAAGTCTCCGATAATGATCTGTTTGTAGATAATCTTTCGTGTACTCTTGTAACGGAGCAGATTTGTCTTTCTGGCATTGTAATTGGTTGGCAGATTGTTCCCTAAAGGTTTTATTTCCTAATTTGTTTTCCTTCTCGAAGAATTCATGTTCTTCCATCTATTATGCAGGATTCTGGAGGGATAATTCTTGGAATTGGAAGGTGGAGTTCTATCCTATTCCTGCGGGTTCTGTTATGGAAAGAGAACTCGAGGATTCGAACGCCTTGCTTGTGTCTTTGTCTCCCTCAAAGGACGAGAATGATGTTGTTTTATGGAATTCCGGCTGCTCGACTTCATTCTTAGTGATTGACTGTTACAACATGATATTTGCGGAGAGTTTTAATTCTGCTGCGTTGTTGTTTGATCCTGATGGAAATGTGCAGTCAGCTCTTACTTTTGTTTGGGAGGTTAAGTTGCCTTCGAAAATTCAAGTTTTTATGTGGCGAATTTTCAGGGATAGGATTGCTTCGAACGTTCAATTGGTGAGGAGGAATGTTAGCTTTGGGCAGTCGAGTTTGTTGTGTTCGATCTGTAATATGGTGGAGGAATCTACTTCTCATCTTTTCCTTTTCTGTGAGTTTTCGGTAGCAGTTTGGAGGGGCATTTCTTTTTGGACTGGTATTCAAGTCCCAGTGCAGTATTCTTGTTCTGGTTCATTCGTTTCATACATTCAGTCTGCAAGGAAAGAGATTGGTAAAGATAAAGGTGCAGTCTTTTGGGTAGCAGCAGTCTGGTGCATTTGGTTAAGTAGAAACATCCTGATTTTTAAAGAGAAGCTGGTGTCGGTAGCGGATACGTTATATGCTATTAAGTTTCTTTCTTGGAAGTGGCCTTTTTCTAGTTCAGTTAAGAATTAATGTGGGTTATATGATTGGTTTTGCGCTTCTGTAGACTGTTTAAAGCGGAAGTAATATTCATGCGTCTTGTATTCGGGTTTTAACACCCCTTGTGCTATTGTTTAATCACATTGCTTATTTAAAAAAAAAACGTTTAAACCCCATTGTTTCTTAGGTGCACAAATTTTTCTCCATGCTACATATGCCTTCCTTGTAGTCACTTTTTCCAGTCCAAAAGAAAGATCTACACATGGCTTCAACTCTTCATGTAACCCCTTTAGTATGCATTGCAGCCAGTAATTTGTTGTTCCAAAAATAATACTTTTAATACGCTGGACTCTCCCTGAGTAGCTCAGTAAAGCACTCCAATGTCTGATTCTAGCACCAATTTTTTTCGCCAGGCAGATGCATTGAATACTAGTTAACTTCTTACTTGTCAGGGGTATCCCTAAATATCTGAAGGGTAGAGGGTGTACTGCAAACTCAGTCAGCTCTGTTATTCTCTGGCTTACGTTTTCCTCCATGCTTCCAAAATATACCTTGCACTTACTAGACTTCACATAGAGTCTCGTGGACTTTGAGAAAGCATTAAACCTATTCATAACCAACTGTGCAAACCTTATATCTCCTCTAGTAAATAATAAATGATCATCAACAAAGCTTAAATCAACAATTTGTAGTTTCTCACATTTAGCATGATAATTGATGTCTGGGATCTCCTTCAAATCCTGGCGTTGGTTTAAAGATGCATAATTCATCTTATGCCTATACCATCTTCCTCACATTTTACTTGATTTTTATAATATTATACTTTTTGTAAAATAAAATTTATTAAAAATATTTCAAACAAAAATTTGATTTAAATACTTTTTCATGAAATTTTTTTTTGGATATTAAATTTTAAAAAATCACTTAAACTTAAAAAAAATTATAAAATTTATTTTAGATATTAAATTTTTTATAAAACATGTACTTAAAATTTAAAATTATGTTTGAAATATATCTTTTATATTATTTTATATATATTTGTAATCTTTAATAATGTATATTAATGTTATTGAGTGTAAAAATTAGTTTTTAAATTTATAAAAGATTAGTGAAAAATATTTCTACTATTTAATAAAATTCAAAAAAATCATTATTAAAATACAAAATAAAATCACTTTTAATAAACTTATAACAAAACGGCCAAATGTCTTTATATGTCACTTTCTTTAATTCCTTATTTTCAAGTCTTGGCTCTTATAAGTTGGATGATATAGATTATAAGATGATCGTACCTGGATCAGACAGTTGATAGTGGCCAACGGCGTCTGGAACGGCAGCTCCGGTGATGGTGAGAGACGACGGGGGAGGTGTACCTGCAAGGTACTCCGACGCTCAAGTGAGAGAGTGCACAGAGTAACAGCAAATACAGAAAGTGTTGAGTGGCAAGAAGAATGTGTCTAACCTGACCCTCTCAAATGAGAGGGTATTTATAAAGAGCCCCCAGCGCGGGCCAACGGTTACCTGCAGTGGGCTGGATCAACTAGGCCCACTCCAAGCAACTGCTAGGGCTTACGTGTAGTAGTGAAGACCAGCAGGTGGTCTTCGCCCTAGAGTAACTGCTCCTAGATTTCTGAAAGTAGGGCAGACCGAATCCTTCGGACGTGGGAGGTTACTTGGAACGTGTCCACGTGGTATGGACCGTTGGGTACTCCTCGCGGGGAGGAGCCTTCTGGGTCGAGGAGATAAGAATCCCGTAGAAAGGACATGGTCTCGCGGGGAGGAGCCTTCTATGTCGAGGATATATCAAGCCCGTGGAATAGGCATGGCCTCGCGGGGAGGCATCATGTCCGTCGAGGAGTGATGTGTAGCATTCTCGCGGGGAGAAGCTGATTTGTCGGGGAGGTACATCTCAGCAGGGTGTGATGTCCTCCTTTCCTAATTTCCCAAGTGCCCGACACCGCCAGAGTGCCCGGCGAAACTGTGGCTTGCACGTGGCAGTCACGTGTCTTGCAGAAGGGCCTTACTGGACCTCCCCAGGTTGTATGGGTTAGGCCTACTCGCCTGTTGGACAGCCTCGGCCCAGTCCAGAACCGGAGCCCCCCAAGTCGTTGCTCTGAGATGTCAGAGTAATGACTTAAGGGTTATTTTCATGTCGGGGATACGCCAAGAGAAGAACCGAGGAGGTCATTCTCGTGCTCGAAGTTCCTACGGTCGCACACAAGTCGGGCATCAGACAGTTGTGTCTAGTCGTAACATCGGGGAGATGAGGGGTTTCAGGTTCGAGACGTTGGGGAAAATCGAAAGGACACACGTGGGAGGATGAACGACTGCATGTGTGCCACGTGTCGTCTGTCATCATTACCTAGGACGGCTAGCTAGGGTAGCGCACTCAAGTGCCCTATGTCCCTCGAGTTCCGTGAAAACCACTATAAAAACTCCTCCTCTTGTTCATTTTCCCACTTTTTTCGTTTCTCTCTCAATAATCTCTCTCCTTCTCTCTATCTTCTACAGCAGCCGTTCGCCGCCGTCAACTGCCAGAACTCCGCACCGGAAACCTAAATCGTCGCCTATAAGGTATTTGTTCAAAAACTGACCTTTTTCTTGCGTTTCCTCTTGATTTTAACTAGCGTATAGCACTTCCTTGGTGAACTGATGAAGTTCCCATGAGAAATGAAAGGGTTCCTGAGGAATACGGTGGGAATCTTTTATTGTTGAGAGAGGAAGTGTTGAGAACTTCTCTCGCTTTTGTTGAATGTCTTGGGGACAAGGGATGAATATGTCGGGGACGCGATGAATGTCCCGGGGTCCCCAATGGTTACTCTTTTCGTAGGCGTTATGGGAAAAAGGGGCAGAATTTTCCGAGGAGGTGATGAGTTCCCCAGTGACCATGTTGTTCCTCGGCCGACTATGTCGGGGAAACGAGAAAGCCTTGCCCCTTCCTCGCCCGTTCGCTTGAACAGCGGTGGAGGGGTGAATTTGATATGACCCATCGAATTCACCATTTCCTTCTGCTTTTCAGGTAAATGGACGGTTTGGCTGCGAAGGTGGCCGTAGGATCCTTTGAAGAAGACGACCACCCAGAGTCTCCTATGGCTCATATGGATTTCGCACAAGAGCGCCCGCTCGAGGAGTGGGTCTGCGACGAAGCCCTAGAGATGTCGTCCATCTTTGTCTACCGAGACGTGGAAGATGCGTTCTATACCGTCGAGCATCGGCTAATTGGGTCCGATAAATCATGGAAGGTTTTCCGCCCTGAAGAACATCACCGAATATGCTCGCCTTACCGAGGAATGCGTATCCCGTTATACGAGTTCATGTTCGACGAAGCGGGGTGGAGGCTGCCCTTCACAGATTTCCAAGAGGGGGTCTTCGCCTGGTTGAACCTGACACCCTCGCAGATTCACCCGAACTCGCTGGCCTTTATCCGGGCTTTTGAGCTTGTTTGTAAACACCTGAAAATCGGACCGACAGTGTCCCTCTTCTTTCGAATATTCCATCTTCAAAGGTCGTCGGATGGTGGACGACACGACTGGGTGTCCTTTAAGCAAAGCAAAGCTCTGTTCCACACGTATTTGGATTCCATCTGAGATTTCAAGTACCGTTACTATTTTGTGAAGCCGGTCACCCTTGGGGATATCAATTCGTTGTACCGGAGAGTTACCCGTGAAGTGGACGGTCGCTTCGAGGAGGTTATGGAGCCGAAGTTCCCCCTGTACTGGACGGAGGAACACTTCAAAAAAGGGGTGGATAAATACAAGGTGAAACACAATAAGTTGGACGCCGACGACCGGGCAGCTTATGATAAGATCGTCGCGTTCGTAGAAAGCTTCAATGAAGCTAAGTACGAAACACTAGATGGCGAGCCTATAACAGGAGCAGACGGGCAGGTGATGAAGCAACGTCGCTTGATCAATACCTGTGTTCTTCTTGAGACCTTCTCCGATGAAGAAGCAGATGAGCTGTTAGGTGGTGAAAATATCCTCGACCTAAGCCTTCCTCGCGTCTGTATACCTTGCCTTACTAATGTTTTCTTTCTTTTTGCAGGGAAAATGGTCGGAGCTGAGGAGAGGCTCAAGAAGTTGAAGGCGAAGAGGGCTCGGGAAGAACAGGCTCGAGGAGAGCCATCTCATTCAAAGGGTCAAGGTGTTGCTCCTTCGGGGGCCATGCCCGAAGGTATTTCCTCTGCTGCGATGCCCGAAGGTTCCAGCCAATCCCAGCTTCCTTTGACTGCGTCGGGGACTTCAGGCCAGCGCACACCTCCTGCTGGGAGCCAGTCCCCGGGTAATCAAGGGATGCCGAAACGGCTACGGGTTTCGAGTGCGGAGTTTGTCGACCTGGCCTTCGAAGAAAGTCCCCCACCTCCTCCAAGCTTCGAACTCCCACCATGCTATCTCAAGCCCTGCTTCTTCTCTGAAGTCATCTATCCTTGCGTCCCTCCCTCTGAAATCCAAGCTGTGCTGGGGACCGCTGCGGAAGCGAGGAGGAGAACGATCTTTGAGGACATGTCTGCCGTTATGCGGCTCTGTTCGACTGCTATTGTCCTGAACGATGAAACCTGCCCCACTGCTGAACTTTCTCGACTGCAAGAAAGGCTTGAGACCTTGGAGGCTGAACTGCTAGACCTGCACAAAGAGTTGAAGGAATGCAGGGACCTGAATAAAGAACAGAGCGAGCAGCAGCAGCGGGCGGAGACAAAGCTAAAGGAAGCTGAGGAAGCGGAGAAAGGTCATCTTGCCCAGATCACCGAGTTGGAGGCAGAGGAGAAGTGGCTCAAGGAGAGGGTCGCAGAGCTAGAGGATGCTGTTCGGCCAGCTGAAGGTGAAACTGAAGAGGATAAGCTCCTAACCTCTCGGGCAGCTCTGGTGGCCAAACTCAGGAGAGTCGAGCAAGATCTCCGGCTAGCCGAGGATGATACTCTTGAGGCCGCGGACATAGGGTTCTGAAATGCAGTGGCGCAGCTTCGGATACTAAATCCCGACCTTGTGACCGACGGGGCTGGTGCTAACTGCGAGGTGGTCGATGGCCGGATAGTGCTGCCCGGGCAAGAAGGAAATGCCAACGAAGGAGGTGGGCCAGACGCTGCTGAGACTGCTGCCGAGACTGCTGCTGCATAGGAGTATAGTTTACTTGGCCTGCGTGCCATTTTGTTGTTTTTGCCCGGCTTGTGGGCCAGGAGCTTATTGATGTAATATTCGTATAATGGGTTTTACCCGATTCTAATACTTCGCTTTGCCTCTTTATTTATTTTTCTTGTGTGTGATACTTTATACATTACTTATTTTTGCCTAAGTAGTTGAGATCGCTGGCGTCTATGGGAGTTTGCTCGACTCTGATGATCCTCGACTGTGAAGAGAGCTAGTCGAGTGGTCGGGGGTTGTACTCCGACCTTTAACGAGGCTAAGACGTCGGTCGAGGTCTTGGCTTCGTGGCGTGAACTTCCCATCGCGAGCTAGGTGTTCTTCCTATTTGGTACGTCAATGACGGAGCTCGGTTGAGGTCTCCTCGTCGGGCCAAAAAGTCTCACGCACACACTTCGTGGTTTTTGGCCGTCGTGTGTTATATAGAGGTGTCGCGCATGTACCGTTGCACGCCCCTGTGGTCGTGACGTCGTACTATCGCGGGTAGTGTCTAACTGTAATATTGTTTGAGCTTCTCAGCATTCCATGGTCGAGCAAGTTGTTCACCGTGGAGGTTTTCGAGGTAATAGGCACCCGTCCCCGTTTGCGGCCAGCTTTCCTTCGCGTGAATCTTTCTGATTTCTCCGTAGGACAAGACTGCCTACTTGGAAGTCTCGTTTGACAACTTTGTCATTATAACGCAAAGTTATTTTTTGTTTTAAAGAGGCTTCTTGGAGGGAAGCGCCGGTCCTTATCTCTTCGACGAGGTCGAGCTCCTCTCGCAGGGCTTCGTTGTTTATTTCTTCTTCGAGGGGAGCTTCTGTCCTCCTCGAGGGTTCCCTGATCTCCACGGGGATAACTGCCTCGGTTCCGTATGTTAGGCGAAACGGGGTCTCCCCGGTCGTGGAGTGTGGGGTTGTTCGATACGCCCAGAGGACGCTGTGCAACTCCTCGACCCACCGTTGTTTGGCCTCACCGAGTCATCACTTCAGTCCCCGGAGTATCACTCTATTCGCTGCTTCGGCCTGCCCATTGGTTTGAGGGTGTTCGACCGACGTGAAATGCTGTTTCGTGCCCAGTTTGGCGACGAAGTCTTGGAAGTTCCTGTCGGTGAACTGTGTCCCGTTGTCGGTGACAATGGCTTGGGGCACACCGAATCGGGCGAGGATGTTTCTCTTGTAGAAACGGAGTATGTTGAAGGCAGTGATTTTGGCCAGCGCCTCTGCCTTAATCCACTTCATGAAGTAATCTACCCCGACGATGAGGTACTTGTTTTGGTACGACCCTATGACGAAAGGTCTGAGGATATCCATTCCCCACCACACAAACGGCCATGGGGATGACAATGACTTAAGCTCATTTGGAGGAACGAGGTGCATGTCCCTGTGTCTTTGACAGCGGTCACATTTCTTGACGTGTTCCTTTGCATCATGTTGCATAGTGGGCCAATAATACCCTGCTCGGAGTGCTTTTCGGGCTAGGCGTTGATCCCTTGGTGGATTTCTTGGAGGATCCCCGAAACTTTGCTTTCTTCGACACACCGGAGTAAGGGAATGGAGAATCCTCGACGGTATATCTTACCTTCGACGACGGTGTACGCACATGCCCGCCTCTTGACTATCCCCGCTTCTTTAGGATCGTCGGGCAGTTTGCCCGTCATCAAGTATTCGTAAACTGGGGTCATCCAACAGTTTGCGTCCCTGATGGCGTTGACCTCTGTGGTCGGTGTGGGTTTGTTTATGCTCGGCTGGGAGAGTATCTCCTGGATAACTGATTTGTTCCCTCCTTTCTTCTTAGTGCTCGCAAGCTTGGAGAGCACGTCTGCTCGAGTGTTGTGCTCGCGCGGGATGTGAGCCACCTCCGCGGAGACAAATTTCTTCAACTTTTCTTGCACCAAGGTTAGGTACTCGACGAGACTATCGTTTTTGGCCTGAAATTCTCCCCGAACTTGTGATGCCATGAGCTGGGAGTCTGTAAAGATTTTGACTTCTTTTGCGCCAAGGTCTTCCGCAAGTCGAAGTCCCACGAGGAAGGCCTCGTATTCGGCTTGGTTATTCGATGTCTTGAAGGACAGTTCGAGGGAGACCTCTATCAGGATGCCCTGCTCGTTTTTGAGGATGATGCCCGCTCCGCTACCTTTTGCACTAGAGGCTCCGTCGACGTAAATCGTTCATTACTGGGAGCCATTGGTCGAGGATTCAGGGACGATCATTTCTGCTACGAAGTCGGCCAGTACCTGAGCTTTTAAGGATTTTCTTCCTTCGTATCGAAGGTCGAACTCGAATAGCTCGAGAGACCACCGGAGCATTCTCCCCGCCATATCTGGCCGACTGAGGAGCTGTCTGATAGGCTGCTCCGTCCTTACCACGATTGTGTGGGCCAGGAAGTGATGACGTAATCTTCTGGCTGCAGATACGAGGGCCAAGGCGAACTTTTCAATCTGTTGGTGAAATAAATCGGTTTCTGTCCGTCGGGGGTCTCCCGTATGAGGACAGCACTCACCGCTTCGCCGGTGACGGCCAGGTACAAGAAAAGTGTTTCCCCGTTATCTGGTCGGGACAAGACCGGGGGTTGTGACAAGACTTGTTTTAGATGGAGGAGGGTTTGTTCGCATTCTTCACTCCATTCAAAAGTCGTCTTCTGTCGGAGAAGCTTGAAAAAGGGGAGTGCGTACTGAGCATATTTGGCAAAAAAACGGGAGAGAGCGGTCAGCATTCCGTTAAGTGACTGGATCGACTTCTTCGAGTTCGGAGTAGGGATTTCGGAGAATGCCCTACATTTGTCGGGGTTCGCCTCGATTCCCCTCTCCGTGAGGTAGAAGCCGAGGAACTTCCCTGCGCGAAAACCGAAGGTGCATTTATCGGGGTTGAACCTCATGCGACATTTCCTCGCCGTGTCGAACACTTTCTTGAGATATGCAGCATGGTCGACTTCTTCTGCAGATTTGACGATCATGTCGTCCATATAGACCTCGAGCACGTCGCCGATATCTGCCCGGAAGACCTTGTTCATCATCCGTTGGTAGGTGGCGCCATCATTTTTCAAGTTGAAGGGCATTATGTTATAGTAGTAATTGCCCGACTCGGTCATGAAAGCGGTATGCTGCTTGTCGGCCTCGTCCATGGGGATTTGGTTGTACCCCTAGTAGGCATCCATGAAGGATAGTAATTTGAATCCTGCAGAGTTATCGACCAGCTGGTCGATGTTAGGTAAGGGATAAGAGTCTTTCAGGCATGCCCGGTTAAGATCCGTGTAGTCAACACACATCCTCCATTTTCCATTATTTTTCTTAACGAGTACAACATTTGAGAGCCAAGTCATGTACTTGGCCTCGGAAATAAAGTTTGCCTCTAGGAGGTCTTTTACAGCTTTTTCAGCAGCCTCCATTTTTTTCGGAGACTGCCTACGCCTACGTTGAGCTACAGCCCTAGCGGCCGGATCTATAGTCAGCAGATGACAAGCTACTCTAGGGTCCAGTCCGGGCATCTCTGCAGCACTCCAGGAGAACAAATATGCATTTTCCCGGAGGCATGCCTTCAGTTGCTTCTTCGCCAGGTCGGGGAGTCCATAGCCAATCTTCACGCTTCGATCTGGGCTGTCGCCGAGAGGAACCAGCTCGGAATCTCCGTCTGGGACAGGGCGTGTTGGGTGGAGAGGGTGCCCATTGATTTCAACTGGGAGGTCCTCGCCTGCAGCTTCTTCCTGCTCCCCGGGAAACCTGCAGTCAAGGTCGACCGCGCTGACCGGCGGGAGTGGAATCTGCACGACGTCTGGAGATGCCCCAGCCTGAGTCTTGGGTTTGACACCACCGACGACACTCAGACCCTTGATTACTGCGTCGAAACATCTTCTGGCCGCCTTGATGTCCCCATGGAGAGTGACCACACGTCCACGCTTCATGTAGTACTTCATCTTTAGGTGAACCGTTGATGGTACGGCCGTCAGTTCCGCCAACATGGTCCTCCCCATGATGCAGTTGTAGAGGGACAGGCAGTCCACCACCAAGAAACGCGTCTTCACCTGTCGGGCAGTTTCCTCAAGCCCGAAGGTGACCATCAACTCCACGAAGCCCCATGGTCTGGTGGTCGCGCCATTGAATCCTTGTAGGTCTGACCCTACGTACGGGGACAAGTGTCTCTTGGTCAGCTGGAGGGTCTCGAAAAGGTGGACGTACATGATATCCACCGAGCTCCCCTGGTCAACCAAAATTCTATGGACATCAAAATTGGCCAGCTGTGCCCGGATCAGGAGGGGGATGTTGGCGTTAGGTGCCCCACCGGGAAGTTCCTCGAGGTAGAAGGTAATCGGAGTTGATCTTCCATTAACCCTCTCGAGGGTAGGGGCTCGGGGAGTTGTTGCTTTCAGTTCGTCGAATTTCCTCTTTATTGACCCTACGGTCAAACGGTCAGGGGCTCCGCCAGATATGACCAAGGCTTGGGGAAAAGACTCCCAGGTACTGCGGGCACTTATTGGCTCCTCTGCTGGGAAGCTCTTCCACATGTTTCGGACAGCTTCAGGGTTGTCGAGCTCTCCCGAAAAGCCAAAGTCTTCAGGTCGCGTGATGCTCAACGCGACTTACAGCGATCCGTTGTTGGGAGAAGGAGTTGACTCCTCGACATTCTGGGCCTCCTGGCCGCTGGGGCGGGGGGCCTCTTGCTGCTTGGCGTACTTCTTCAGGTGCCCCTCTTTAATCAGCGTTTTGATTGCATCCTTAAGGTGGACGCAATCTTCGGTAACGTGCCCGTGACTGCGATGGAACCGGCAGTACTTGGACTTGTCAGCATTTGGTTTGGCAGCCGTCAGTTTCGGGAAGCAGATTCCCCCTTTGACGAACTCCGAATTGGCACAGTCGCTAAAAATGCGCGCGCGGGACGCGTTCAGCGGTGTGTAGTCTTTGAAAAGGCCAGACGGTCCCTGTGATTCGCGGGGCTCTTTGGTCCGAGCTTCTTTTTTTCTTTCCCACCTCGCCTAGGTGGAGGGGAGTCTTCTCATCTCCTATCCCCTCCTCGTCTGGGTGGAGGGGAGTCTTCTTCCTTGTTGCCGCGGGGGCCTTCTCTGCGCCTCGAATCGAGGGCAATCTGTGCCGCTTCAGCTTTCTCGAACTCAATATGCGACTGAGCCCTCTCGAAGAGGCCTTCAAAGCTACGGGGACGGTGTAGTCCGACGGATTCTGCGAACTTGGATCCTAGTCGCAAACCCTTGATGATGAGATACATTTTGATGTGATCGGTCACGTGGATTTCGACCGCTTATTTGTTGAACCTCTCGATGTAGCTCCGGAGAGGTTCATCCTTCCCCTGAAAGATGGCTTCTAGGGAGGCTATAGTCTTCGGATGTCGACGAGAAGTCGTAAAATGTTTTCTGAAGCGCTCCCTCAGGACCTTCCACGACGTGATTGATTCAGATGCTAGGTTTTTGAACTAAGCCATGGCCCCTTTCCGAAGAGTTGTAGGGAATAATCGACATTTGATAGCACCGGAGACATTCCTGAAATCGAACAGAGCTTCAAAACTCTCGACATGGTCATCAGGATCAGATGTCCCGTCATATGTCCCCAAGGATGGGGGCCTCTCTAGGCCCTTAGGGATAGGGGTGTCCATGATGTGCCTGGCCAGAGGGGTCCTGTAATCGTCATCCTCGCTGGCTCCCGGAGACACAGAGGGGGAGTGTTGTCCATGAACATAGTGACGCCTCGGGGAGTGGTCCTTTGGGCGGCCTCTGGGCTCCTCGGCGTCCGGCCTGCTCCTTTTATTTTTCGATGAGCGAACTGGCCCCTTTGGTGGCGGGGAGCGGTGGCGTTTCTGAGGATGTTTCGGCTGAGTACGCTCTAAGCATGGCCTGCGACCCCTGTGAACAGGGGAGGGGCTGCGAGATGCCTCTGGGGACTGCGAATGTCTTGGAAATGGCGGTGGTCGGTGCCTTCGCGGGGAAGTCCGACCACGACCTTTCTCCAGCGCCTCGATCCGGATGTTCTGGTTGAAGATCATCTGGTTGGTCTGATTGACCAAAGCAAACAGGACAGCAGTGCTCGGGTCCGCATTTGGCGGAGGGTCCACGGGCTGGAAAACGGGCTGGAGGACTGTTTCATGTCCGTCTTGGTGAGCTGTCTCGTACTCCACTTCCTCGCAAAATGGTGAGGCGGTGAGTCCGTCTCTGATGTCGTTCTCCACGACAGGTTGGGCAGCGTTGTTGTCGACGCGGTTGTCAGTACTGAGTTGCGCGATAACGTTGTCTAGAGCTTGATTCGCCGCGGGTTGGCCATGATGGTTGTTGAATGGAGAAAGCTTTGGTTTATCGAGCAGAATAACGGGGAAGCTTATAATTCCCCACAGTCGGCGCCACTGATCGTACCTGGATCAGACAGTTGATAGTGGCCAACGGCGTCTGGAACGGCAGCTCCGGTGATGGTGAGAGACGGCGGGGGAGGTGTACCTGCAAGGTACTCCGACGCTCAAGTGAGAGAGTGCACAGAGTAACAGCAAATACAGAAAGTGTAGAGTGGCAAGAAGAATGTGTCTAACCTGACCCTCTCAAATGAGAGGGTATTATAGAGAGCCCCCAACGCGGGGCCAACGGTTACCTGCAGTGGGCTGGATCAACTAGGCCTACTCCAAGCAACTGCTAGGGCTTACGTGTAGTAGTGAAGACCAGCACATGGTCTTCGCCCTAGAGTAACTGCTCCTAGATTTCCGGAAGTAGGGCAGACCGAATCCTTCGGACGTGGGAGGTTACTTGGAACGTGTCCACGTGGTATGAACCGTTGGGTACTCCTCGCGGGGAGGAGCCTTCTGGGTCGAGGAGATATGAATCCCGTAGAATGGACATGGCCTCGCGGGGAGGAGCCTTCTGTGTCGAGGATATATCAAGCCCGTGGAATGGGCATGGCCTCGCGGGGAACATCATGCCCATCGAGGAGTGATGTGTAGCATTCTCGCGGGGAGAAACTGATCTGTCGGGGAGGTACATCTCAGCAGGGTGTGATATCCTCCTTTCCTAATGTCCCAAGTGCCCGACACCGCCAGAGTGCCCGGCCAAACTGTGGCTTGCACGTGGCAGTCACGTGTCTTGCAGAAGGGCCTTACTGGGCCTCCCCAGGTTGTATGGGTTGGGTCTGCTCGCCTGTTAGACAGCCTCGGCCCAGTCCAAAACATAAGATATCATCAAATCCAACTTAGTCCTTAATTAGATGAGTTCCTCTCTTACTTTTAGTTATTATATTAAAACAATTACCGTAAATAATGGAATTAGATATTTTCCAATTATTGCTCTCACGCCTTCTTTCATGTGTAATTTTAATCAAATAGTTAAAAAAAATAAAAAAGAGGGAGAAATATATATGAATTTTAATTTTCTTTTATTTTCTTCATTTTAGAAAACAAAAGATGAACTTTAATTTTCTTTTATTTTCTTCATATGAGAAAACAAAAGACCATGAAAAAATCACAATCCATTTCTATATAATTTGTTACTATGTAATTTTTTTTGTATTAATATTTTTTATCAAATAAATTTTTAATTTTTTTATTTGACAAAAAAACAAGATACTTTTATGTATATATTTAATTAATTAATTAAATTAATTTTAATATTTAAAAAAAATGAAAATAATTAAAATAACAATTATTATTAAAACTAAGGGTTAATATCCATTTTGCCCCCTGCCATATAGGCGCTTTTCGAAAAAACCCTCTGTAAAAAAAACTTGCAAAAAAAACCTTAGCATTTGAAGATTCTCTCAGTTTTGACCTTCATCACATTCAGTCACTAAAAATGCCAAAATGGCAGGGGTCAAAATGAAAACGCTGCCAAAATGGCAGGGGTCAAAATAAAAACACTGCCAAAATGGCAGGGGTCAAATGACAGGTTTTTGGTGACTGAATGTGATGAAGGTCAAAATTGAGAGAATCTTCAAATGTTAGGGTTTTTTTTGCAAATTTTTTTTTACAGGAGTTTTTTTAAAAAGCGCCTATATGGCAGGGGCAAAATAGGTATTAACCCTAAAACTAATACATATACCTCTCTTTAAATAATGCCAGCGTCCCACTTTTTTAATGTGGATAAATAAAAATATAAACGATTTTTTCTTTTAAATATAATTTTAAAAAATATAGTAGATTAAAGTTAACTGCATAAGTTATGTAAGTTAATAATAGCAGTTACTAAATAAAAATTATATAATAAAATATGAATTACATAATAAAATATAGATAAAAATTGTTTTAAAAAATAAGCTACAGCAAAACAAAATATTTACTTCATTATAATTTTTTTTTCTCTTTGTTCTTTTAATAGTTAGATTAATTCAACAATTCAAAATGGCATATAAAATATAAGACAGAGAATGAAAAAATAGTGCAATAATAAAAAAAATATTTTCTTATACCACAATATAAGTCACTTTTCACCGATATGATAAATAGTAAAATATATAATAAATAGTAAAATATTATAATAATATTAATAATAAATTTTGTTTTTATTAATAAATTTTATAATTTTATTAACTATCTTTTTATTTTTCATTTATTTTTCATTAATTAATTTTTTATATTTTATTAACCAAATTTATTTTACCACTTAAAACTACGATTAACAAACACTATTTATAATATTATATTTTATTAACTAAAAATTTATTTTACCTCTTAAAACCACGGTTAATAGAAGTTATTTATAGAGTATTAACATTATTCATAAATACTTTTTTATTTTAAAAACATTAGTGTCAAAATGAGTTGCCATAGCATTGCTGAAAAAACAAACAAAACGGGCCGAAAATTAGTATCCAAACTTTAAAATAAAGTTATTGATTAATAATTATTTTATTCCATATGATAAAGTGCATAACTAATACGTTATGCACGATATTTATTACACACACATACATAATTCAAAGAAGACACATACATACATACATAGATGCAGTGGTAGCTACTACTACAGCATGCATTTTATTTATTTATTTATTTATTTATATTATGCGTCTTTGTGTTGGAGAATCCATCCATCCATCCAAGTTTAACACTTTTGAGCGCAGAAACATTTATAGTCATGGCACGTGCCACTGATCAAGTGCGCTTTGTTCTTGCAGTGATCATCACAGCTAGCATTCGTGAAGCATACTCCCCTGTATGTATCAGCCAAATGCTCACAAGTTTTTGCCTCTGTCACCGCAATTTCTTCTGCATCAAGATACCAATACAACAAATATTAATTATAGAGTAATCATGAATAATATTGAACTAAACTAAGCATTGATGATTACTTACGTGCAACAAAGAGAACGAGGAAGAGGAAGGACAAGGCAACGGCTGAGTTCTTCTCCATGGCTTAATGAATGATATGAATATATAAACTTAATATAACTCACTTTAATAACACTTAGTATGTTGTGTGTGTGTGTGATATATATGTGAAGATTGGAAGAGATATATATAGGCTTATGGGGCTTGACTAGTAAGAGTTTTAAAAGACCGAGAAACCGCATGAAACAGATACGTGGCATTGTGGCAACATATTTTATCACCGAGTTTGAATTGTCTTAGTGAAGAGTCAACAATGTGGGCGTTTTCTTGTAAAGCTTATCAACATACCTAATGCTAGATAAAAATAATAGGTAAAATAATTTTTTTTAATAAGTTTTATTAAGAGATGTAAAAATAATTCTAACTTATTATTGATTATGGATAAAATAAGATAGAAAATAAATTAAATATGATTTATATTTAATTTTATTTTAAAATATGTATTTTTAGAATATAATTATAGTTTATTATTAAATTCATTAATGAAAAATAGGTTTGTAATTGATTAAATATATCATCAATTGGTAAATAAATAACTTAGAAGTAAATTATTAATTAAATTAGTTAGCAAAATATTAAAAAGATAAATTAGATTTAAAAATATATAGATAAAAATATTAATTTAAAATAAGTTAATAAATTAGTTTGTAAATGTTGTGTATTAATTCAATCTTAGTTAGTTAGTTACTACATGTGTATATATATTAACTACTTGTGTAGTTTTGTAACAACTTGTCATAACAAAACTTTCTCTCATTCAATATTGATTATTCTCTCTTTTCTTTCTTTCCATTCCAACACTCTCTCTATCTTTTTCTCAATTAACTTCCGCATTCGCAAGGTGTAATAACACAAACATATGGTATCAGAGTCTGGTTCTGATCCAGATTCAATAGTGATTGTAGCTATTGGTTAGAATAGGCGGCAACAACTTCCCTGCAAATCTTCTAGTTCTTGATGGCAAGAATTGGAAAAAATGGTGCATTTAGATGAGAGTCATCTTCAATGTTCAAGATGTGTCTGAGTATGTAGCAGAGAGACTTCAACCACTAGCAGAAAATGCGATCGATGCTCAGAAGATAGCTTACAAGAAATCCAAGAAGAAAGATCATTATAAGACCCTATTTTACATTCACCAATGCTTTTAAGCAAATGTGTTTGATAAAATAGCTCATGCTACAACTTCGAAAGAAGCATGGGATATGTTGGAAAAATACTATGGTAGAGATGTCAAGGTCAAGAAGGTGTGCCTTCAATCTTTTAGAAAGCGGTATGAAATGCTACATATGAAAGAGGGAGAAATGATATCAGATTTCTTCACAAGGGTTCAAGAATTAACCATTTAGATCAAGAATTCTGGAGAGAGGTTGATAGAGCAAATAAAGGTTGAAAAGGTACTTCAAAGTATTACTTCTCAATATGATATGATAGTAGTAACAATTGAGGAAACCAAAGATATGGAAACAATAAAGATAGAGGATCTGCAAGGATCTCTTGAAACTAGAGAATTGAGACTGAATTTAAGAGAAACAAATAAAAATTTTGAACAATCTCTGATTGCTCATTCAAGAAAGGGAGGTTCTTATGACATGAAGAGAAACCAGAAGCAGGGAAAAGGAAAGCACCTGAGAGAAGCCACACCAGATAAGAAAGAGAAGAAGAAGTTAGAAGAAAGATCTGAATCATCTAAAGGAGGAGGAAGATCTAGCAAATTTCAAAACAAGAAAAAGTTTCAAGACAAGAGAAAGATTCAATGCTCCAATTGTGAGAAGTATAGTCATTTTGCTTCAGATTGCTGGTTTGGAAAGGAAAAGAAAAAGACTGGCATAGAGGAAGCTAACATGGTGTAAGATGATTCAGATTCAAACCTTGTCATGTTGATGATAACTATCTCTTAAGAGGATTCAGCTTCTGATGTGTGGTATTTAAACTCTGGTTGTTCTAACCACATTGCTGGATAAACGGGGTAGTTGACTAACTTTAACTCAATCAAGAAGACAAGTGTGAAGCTGGCAGATAACAGACGCTTAATGACAGAAGACATGGGCCAAATTATCATACAAAGAAAGGAAGGTAAAACAACATTGATAGAAGATGTGTTATTTGTCCCTAGTATGCAATGTAATATGCTGAGCATTGGTCAGTTGGTAGATAAAAGATTCTCGGTAATCATGGAAGGAGGGCTCAGAATCACACTCTCTTTATTCATGTGTTCCTGATAAAGAAAGCTGGCTTTGGCACAAAAGGTATGGGCATTTGAATTTTATAAGTCTAGGCAAGATGAATATTATGAATTTATTAGAAAGATTGCCTATGATAGTGACACCTGATAAAGCATGTGAAATGTGCATGCTTGGGAAGTAAAGTAGGTTACCTTTTGCGAAGCAGTTGTCAATGAGAGCCAAACATGTATTGAATATAGTTTCATCTGACATTTGTGGTCCTTTTGAAACTCTTTCATGTGGGGGGAAGCAACTACTTCATCTCATTTGTATATGAATTTAGTATAATGTTATGAGTGTACCTGATAAAGATCAACGTAGAAGCTTTAAACATGTTCAAAAGGGATAACGCTATGGCTGAAAAATAGAGTGGAAGACCGGTTAAGATACTTAGGACAGATAGAGGGCGGGGAATATAATTCTCATGTGTTGCACCCCAAATTTTACCCTCAGATACTATGGTTTTCTTCACGTCATTTTTTGCCGGTCATTTTAGCATTTGCGGTCTTTTGGGCCATTGATCATTAATCATACATTTTCTAGCCGATCTCATCATTCTTTGTCATTTCTTGATTTTTATTATTTAGATCCTTATTTTAGATTATTTAAATTTAATTGTAGAAAATTTTAATTAAGTTCTATTTTAGTATAATTTCAATTTTATTTATTTAGTTCATCTTTAATTTAGTTTAATTTTAATTTCAATTTAAATAATTTATTAGCTATTGGTTTAGTTTAATTTCTTATTTAATTTAGTGAGGTTTAATTTTAATTAATTTATAATTTAATTTAATTAGTCTTTTTCTATTATTATTTCATTTAAGATATTTGTCTTGTTTTTAAAAATTATTGATTCAAGAATATAATAAAAGGTCCAAAAGTCTTCTGCTACCCTCCCATTTTTTCTGCAGAACTTTACAAACATCCTCTCTATAACTTTGAAACCAAACAAAACTTGTGCAAAACCATTGCACACAAGCCAACAAGTACAAACCTTTCCGCCCAAAACCAAACAACTCTCCAAAACCGTACAACAAGTACAAACTTTCCCTCGAAAGCAGCTTCCAAAAACATGAACACACCACCATCCTACACTACAACCGTACGACCCACTCACCCTTTTCTATCTCCCAAAAAAACTGCAACTTGACAACACTTTAAAACCATACTGCTACAAATGTAGCAACCAATCTTCACGCCCTGCAATCAAGACAAAATATTGCTTTTACACAAGCCATCCCACACCAAAAGCCATCTATAAAGCGTACCAAAAGTCAGCTCCAAAACACAAGAAAACCAGCTGCCAAAGATTTGCTCCCACAAGCATCCAGAAAAACGTACCATCAGCCATGACAATTCCCACGCCAAGGTTCCAACACGCCACAGCTGCTAAAAACCATAAAACCTGCTATTTGTACGACAACAACGGATGGAAAACTTAAGCAAGAAGTTTGGAGAATGTTAAAGAGGAGAAAATAAGAACCATAACCAAGACAGATAACAAAAAGGAGAATGACCTTACCATAAAAAAGAACCGACCACTGCTTTTCATCATCAATAAATATCACCTTCGCCGACTTTATCCGAAAACCAAAAAAAACTTTGTTCATTCTCCTTCAACCCCCTTCACTTCAACATCTCTCAAATCCCCTCTGATCAAAACCTCACCTTTCATCAACCTCAAACCTCACGGAATCCAAATCTCCATTTCCTCCATCAACAAAACAATCCCCAAATCACAAACCCTCTCAAAATCAAACAACCCAAATCATATTCTTTAATCAACAAACACGGGTGAACCAAAACTGCACCTCATCAACACCACCATAAGCCATCACCACCACACTCATCAAGCCACTAAACAAACAATAGAACCGACGCCGCTCTGCTCGCCGCCGTCGAAAACAAATCTGAGATTCGATAGCGAGGTCGACAAACACGAAGGTTGAATATCATTATTGTTAACCACTATAATCGTTTCATTGTGCTTCTTCACATCAATAACTTGATGATGACGTTGATTCTGAGCGTGAGTTTCTTTGAGGTTGGAAAGTTATATTGACCGTGAATCTGTTTTCTAGAAAAAATGCGATGTTGTTGCGTGGCACTTTGCTTGCTCTACCCTAGTTTCATTTTGAAAAGAAAACTGATGATGCTTTTTGACCTTTAATCTTTTTCTGTTTTTATTTTTTTATTTTTATTGATGCTGCTTGGATCCGTGGCGGATGATGGGTTTCACAAAGCCCATGTGATTCCACTCTCTACTCATACCACCAGGTCTATCGCCACACCCTCCATATCACCTTTCTTTGTTTTTTAATTAATTTATTTTTGCTCTATTTTTATCAAACAGGTTTTTAATATATTTGTTAGATTTGATGAAGTTTCTTGATAAATAATATTTGATTTTTCATTTCCATTTCGGTTCCATTTTCTTTTATGGGCCAATGACATATAAAAAAATCTTAACTTTGTTGGTTATTTCAAACCCATAAGTTTTGATAAATATGAGGCCACTTTTTATTTTCTATTGTGTTGGTCAATGAAAGTCTAATAGAAAGGTTATCGATTTATCGATTTAAAATCTTGATTTAGACGAGACTAACTTTGTCTTCCTCTCAATTCCATTTTCTTTATTTTGGGGCCTATGATATTACAACCATCTTGATTTATTGATTTACTCAAGTCATTACAGAAAATCTTGATTTTGTATGAGGCCCATGTTTTATTTTTGTTGGTCAATGAAAATTTAATCAAGAGGTTTTCGATTTATCGATCTAAATCCTTATTTAGACGAGACCGACTTTATTTCCACTCCGAGCCCATTTTTCTTTATTTTTTGGCCGATGATATCACAAAAATCATGACTTGGTTAATTTATTCAAAATCACTAAAGTCTTGATAAATATGAGGCCATTTCTATTTTTTAGTTTGTTGGTCAATGAAAGTCAAACATCAAGGCTATCAATTTATCGATTCAAACCTCGATTAAGACGAGACCAACTTTATTTTAATTTCGCATCTACTTTTACCTTCATTTTCATTTTCAATCAATGAAGTCTTTCTATTCACGAATGTTGTTTATCGAAGCGATCAACCTTCATTATTTCAAATCTGTAGTGAGTGATCATCGAGATCTCTTTCTATACTTTGGGATCGTGATAGGTTATCTTCAACTAATCAACGAAAGTTTGTGATTAAAACGAGATCTCCACCTTTTCTTTTTGTGTGACACGATTTCTTTGGAGAATGATTCTCAATGTCACTTCTCCATCGTGTTTTAGCACGAAGATCGAATTGTGCATCCTCCTATAGTATGGTCTTCCTCATAGACCGTGCTACGACGGTTTAGCCCTACATTGGACCTGATTCATCGATCCAATAAATTAATCATTAACCACTAATTTTACTTTCAGTCAATATATCTTGATATATTTTTATTATATCTTGTTCATATTCATATTGTTCATTGTATATTC
Organism: Lathyrus tuberosus; assembly: GCA_022829125.1. Lineage (NCBI taxonomy): Eukaryota > Viridiplantae > Streptophyta > Magnoliopsida > Fabales > Fabaceae > Lathyrus > Lathyrus tuberosus. The sequence goes on along the minus strand of JALAZF010000503.1, from coordinate 1,589,132 downwards.
ATACTTGACTCATTTGACCCTCCTTCCAAAGGAAAGTTTTTTCACTTTGACTCCTAAGTCACAATCCATTCCCATTTCACCTTGGCCTCATAAGAGCCATTTTCCTCATAGTTTAGTAATAGGATAGAGTTATCGTGAACTCTATGTGATTCTCACCATCATGAGAATTCACTTTTCCCTTTACTTAGACTTATAGAGTTATCGTGAACTCTATGTGATTCTCACCATCATGAGAATTCACTTTCCCCTTATAACTTAGACTTAGAGAGTTATCGTGAACTCTAAAATGAGCTTATACTCATTTCCCTTTGGAACTTTGACCACAATCAATGGTTCCTCTTTCACTCTTAGTTAGGTGAACTATGGTTGCTCTGATTCTTTAGTCAGATACGTAGGCACAAGATGCGACGTCTTAGCAAGAAAACTAGTGTACATATCCCTTGGGTCTGTACCTTTATCTTTTATAGATTTCTCTTAGCAAACAAACATAGAATAACATAAACTAAACAAGAGGTTCCTGTAGAGTACTACAGATATTAAGGGTGCTAATACCTTCCCTTAGTATAACCAACCCCCGAACCTTAGATCTCCCCCCTTTAGGTTTTCTTCTATCTTGAACCTTTCCTTTGGATAAATCAAAGTCGGTTGTAAAAGAAATATGATGCAAGTTAATTAATAGCTTGTTATCCGATTTTCACAGCAACAGAAATGGCGACTTCACTGGGGAATCTTATTTTTTAGGGTTAAGCCTACCTTGTTTTTTGCTTGTGTTATTTATGTCTTGCTTGTTTACTTGTATAGATCTGTGATATCTGTATATCTGTATATATTTGTATATATCTCTGTCTGTACTGGATTTTCTGTGTGCAGGATACTACTATTGAGTGGTGAGATAAGTCCTAACCCGAACTTGAGAGCACATTTGTTTAGGAACCGTGGATATAGTCAAGGAAACTTTGAGGAAGTTGAATTCCAAAAGAGTTGACTTGAGATTCCACACTCAGTTGAGGCCCTCTCGTAGTTGGTATATGTTGAACGAGCAATCGTGAAAGCGTTGCCACTTCAATCTTGGTGTCGGAGATACTGAGGACCGTAGTTATCCTTACCCCCACTTGGCCTTTTTAGGATGTAGTGCAGTGACCATGAGGGAGTCTATTTCTGAAATGGTTGTCACGCGATACTACACTCAGACGAGATTTTCTTGAGAATATTGTTGATTACCAAGTTAATTGGGAAGTCGATAATATCTGAAAGATGGATTGTCGACTCTGGGAACTTTTTAGAACCCTGTTCTGCAGATGAAAACCCGTAGTACACACCTTTTGGGACGGGTAGACCATGGCTCCATGCTTGTGATCTTCAAACTTAGGTTCTCTCTTGTTTGTGTGTGCATATCTGCGAATATCTGCATATGTGTGTTTGTGCATACGTTCATCCATGCATGAGACCCCTAAATCTAGGGCTTGTGTACTGTTGTGTGTACATATATCTATGTTTTTGTGTGCCTGTGTTTTGTACATTGCATACATCTCATCGCATCCATTAATGGTTTCAAGGAACTCAGACGTTCTTTTCTTTGCAAAGATCCTTAGAGATCACGGATTTTTAAAACGAAACTCTTCAGTTTTCCAAAATGTTTGCAGCTCGCCTTTGAGTTCCTTGAAACCATTTGGCTTGCATTAGCATTGCATCACATTTGCATTTGCATTGCATTTTCATTTCTCAGCCTTGAGTCTCATCCATCCTCTGTTTGTAACCCAGTTGACTTCTTGAAGCCATCAGTGGACTTGAAGTAGCTTGTGAAGGATTATGAACACAGAAGAGTAGAGCCATTCTATAACCAGAGCAGATTTCGACTTGTTGAGAAACCAGTTGAATCAGATTGTGGCGGCCTTGGCAAAGAGAGATGATAGTATTCAAGGTATGTTTTTGGAGTGCAACTGAAGACTGTAACGTGCTCAGAGACAAGATTCAGACTCTGTTTGACTCCAATATGTTCTCATTCAAATCAAATCAACAATCCTATACCTGATCAAGCAGATTCATCAGACTCTGAAATGGAAGAAATTTCCAAGAGTGGATGTGAAGATGATCCTCATACTGATCTCGACGTTGAACTCTGAAGATGACTATCTCAGTTTGGCAGATCAAGAAGAAAATTTCGGTTCCCCGAAGCTGGAAAACTTTTGGCTGTTTAGCATTTTGTTGTATTTTCTTTGCATGTTTGAATTTATATTTGCTTATAAGCATCGTTGTACTTTCAAATTGGCAAGATTAATAAAATGTTTATGCATCTTTTGATTAAGTTCATTCGTTTCACTCATTTACTTTTGTGTTCATAAAGACAAAAAAACAAAAAAACAGATAAATTTTTTTCCCATATCAATCCTTTTGTTCAAGCAAAGATTGGGGAGGATGATGAAAATATTATCCATAATTGTCGTGGTATGCTTTCAATTAAACCTCGCCAAGGATGTAAGGCATTGTTCAATCCCCAAACACTGGAGAAATAAGGAAGATAATCCCTCGTTAACCCTTCGAGCCTAGAAGTAGGAGTTTTCTTTCTTTATACAAAAAACCCTTAAAATCTCAACCTTGGGGCAGGGTAGTTCTCAGTTTAACTTGGTTACGCATTCGAACGCAAGCGCTTCATGCAAGACACCAGTCAGCTCTCTTAAATCAAATGAGTTAGCGTTGTACAAGTTGTTCATCCAAGCAACAATAAGGAAGGATAGCTGAAAAATCCTTAATCAAAGGATAAGCCGAGTCCCTTTCAAGGCAAAAGCCAAGAAAGATGGGAAGCCCAGAACTTTGCCTTATACAAAAAGAACTTGTACAACAGCAAAAAAAGGAGTTTCAAAGCAACAATCAAACAATAAGGAGGTTCTAACCGCAAAAAAAGAGAGGTATTATGACCTCAATCAAATCAAAAGAAGAGGTATCGTGACCTCAACCAGCAAAGACAAGGAGAAGTCTCAAAGTCTCAAAGATTAACCAAATTCTGCAAGGGAGTACTGACTATCCAAGGTGTCTAAATCATCATCAATGATCATCAACTCGTTCCTAGTCTGTAGGAACCTGGATGTATAGCTTAAGTTAACTAAGCTTAGGATTGGAGTTCATCACGAAGATAGGGTGGGTACCAAACAAACTTTGAGCCTTTATCTTTGTTTCATAAAACCGTGAACCAAGCCACGTTACAACCCTTAAAAGACCTAATTGAGGTAAGGTTGTTTTGAAAGCATACTACAACAAGGTTGATTAACCTGACTCCTAATGATCTTTGCTAGTTGTGTGTGTTGATCACTTCATCTGTCATTCTGTAAATAACCAGATCCACTTTGTTTTTGATTACTTAATCATTCCACTGTGCGTGTTTCATCAATAAAACTTGATTTCAAAAGCTTGCATGAATTTTTGCACTGAAATTGCCTATTTTAAATGAACAATACTTGTTTGTGAAATGATTCAACAATTCTTGAAATGATGGATCGGCAGAACCTTCCGCTTAGTTGCCCCTTGACTGAGCTTCCTTTATCAAATCAAATTCCCTAGCTGACTGCATTTGTCGGGATTCCTTTGATGTTGAACAATACGAAGAATTCTCTACCACAGTTTAAAGGATTCTCTACCACAGTTTAAAGGACTTTGTCGGGATTCTCTACCACAGTTTAAAGGACTTTGTATTGCGAATACAGTTGAACTAGGGCAGTTATGTCAAGACTCATGGATCTCTTTAAGAGTTTGAAGACATTGAAGCATCTGGCATTTTAATTCTTCTGTAAAATCCTCTTGGTGACTTATCATCACAAGACCAGTTAATCAGAAGCAGTCAAGTCGAGATTTGACAAACCTCTCAAAGGTCAACTAGTTTGGGACATCTTCTTCACAGATTAACCAAGCTGACAGGGGCAAGTTTATTCCCCAGTTGTCAACAACCAGAATGGATAATTAACTCAAGGATTTTGTTGTGCAGACGCTGTTAATCTAGGCTTTGTACAAGACACTCCGGGATGAGTATAAACTATCAGATAGCCTCCTATTAGGCTTTGTATAATGATTTTTCTCCAAGTAGAATCCAGCCTCCTCTTAGGCTTTGTATAATGATTTTCCCTAGCGGAACCCAATCAATCTCTCAGCTTCAACCTGGGGTTTCGATCAAGACACATAACTAGTTCACGGGCTCTGTCGTGCAAAACAGTCAATCAGGGGCAGTTATGTCGAGATTCGGTAAATCTCTCCAAGAGTTTGAAGATATTGAAACACCTTGTATGCCAATTCTTCTATAAAATCCTCTTGATGTATTCTTCTGACAGACCATGTACCCTGGGGCAGATGAGTTATGCAGAACTACTCAGCTTTTGTGGCGTCTCTGTCAACTCCCAGTAAGTTGTCTCTTCAGCTAATCTTGGCACTTCCCAATGGATCTCTTATCTCCAATGAAGAAATTAAACTCATGATGGTATTCCTAGTGAAGTCAAGATGCTATATCAAGTGGAGTACTCTTTTCCTCAGAGAAGGACATAACCTTGAAGTAAAGCTACTTCACCCCCAGTGATGGTCTAACCTTTTGAGTTTGGCTGGGTATCCTCGTCGAGATGTTTATTTCATCTCCAGTTTCGCTTCTTGTCTGCTTTGTCACCATAAGCTTAAGCATGGCATAAGGTTGCGGTGAAAATCGGATAACAAATTATTAATTAATTTGCATCATTTTCTTTTACAACCGACCTTGATTTATCCAAAGGAAAGGTTCAAGATCGTTAGCAAAACCTAAAGGGAAAGATCTAAGGTTCGGGGGTTGGTTACGCCTAGGGAAGGTATTAGCACCCTAAACGTCCGTAGTACTCTACGGGAACCTCTTGTTTTAATGTTATCTTATGTTTGCTAAAGGGTTATATGCTAAAGGTTAGTTAGCAGAGGAAGTGATAAATTCATTATGATGAATATCACTAAGAGTTTAGGAACTCTCTCCTAATGCTAGTTGTAATTTCTATGGCTCTGATGAGGCCAAGAAATAAAGTTTTCTCCTAAGAGGTTACCTAGGTTAAGGTGGGGGGCTAATGACTTCAAAAGTCAACATATATCACCTTCCTTTGGAATGAAGGGGTATAAATAAAAAGTTGAAGATAAAAGATATGATGATAAATGATAAGAGATGATAAGATAGGAATCAACAAAAGCATAAGTGTGGCAAGAGATACTTCATGATAAATGATGAGTATAAATAAGTAGATAAAGACAAATCAAAGATATTATCCAACTTGAGAAAGATACCACACAAACAATGACAAGTCAAAGCATAGTTATACATGAAATTAAAACAAGAATAATATTCAAGGTTAAAAGATAACAATTAAATCAATATCTATGACAAGATAAGTTAAAGATGATTTAAATCAAATATTCAAAAATGTCAATAAAATCATAAGTGAAGGTTTAACAATTTAATCAAAATGACTAAAAAACCTACACAATAATAATAAATCAATTAAGAAAATAAATTATAACAATAAAATAAAATATTTTTGAGTTTTAAAATTAGAGAAGAGTTTTTACAATAAATAAAAATAAAGTTTTTGAAATTTTTTTTTTTTAAATAAAAAAGAAAATTGAATTGAATAAGCTTATATATATAAAATGTGACGCGGGGGGGGGGGGGAGGGGGGGGGGGGGGGGGCAGTGAGAAGTTTTGATAGTTGAAAACATAAAGCAAACAGAATGGGCCAGAAAAATGGGGGGTGTAAATAGTGGTGCGCGCATGGGCCCAATATGAAATAACATGAGGCGAGCAAAAGATGATGAAAAAACCAAAGACTGGGGCGAGGGGGATTCGAACCCCAGTCCCTTTGGTTCACAATACGCGTCCTCTACCACTGGGGTGGTGATACATCCGTTGTATATGCCACCCCAAATAACAAACGTTCACATTCCAGTTCCAAGACAAACTCATCCGCGTATGTATTCATAGGATAAAAACTAGCGAATACGCATGGCCTGTAGGTTCCAAACGTGTTCCAAACTTAAGGTCACGAGAAGAGTGAAGACAGGGATCCAAAGTCAACATTTCAAACTCATAAATTGACAATCATAAACATAATAAGATGAGCACGGCACTTTGGTATATTCACAAATCAAAGGACACAAACATATCTCGATAACAGCTGAAATAATTATAAACAGCAAGAATACTCTAGTCTTAATCTAAAGTGAAGCTTTCAATCCACAATTCACACAGTCTTGACAAAGAATAATTATGTAGGGAACAGATCAAAACAACATACTCCACAAAATTGAACTTGTTAAAAAAAGCTCAATCATCAATCAAACTCTCAACAAAACTGCAACCAAACGGCTTCAAAGAGGCAAAGTAAAGAGCTAAAGCATTGTAACAAGTCTGGCATATGGAAAAAAATTAGACAGACAGCCGTCATGCCACATACTGATATAGGCAAAGGAGAAACATGTATAGCAAGGCAATAACAACTAATAACAAATAACATAGCGGTACCATCCAAATTCAGTTGTAATTACCCACTAAATTATCCTTGCTAAGGAACATTAGGCACAAACTCTACAAGATTAATAGTTTGTCTTACCAGTACAGGTCATGTTAACCAAGTAGAGTAACAAGACAGGCATATGTTCATAAGTGATATACTACCAAGATAAGCAATTCACACTTGAACCAAGCAGAGAAAAAAAAAACATTGCACACATAAATATATGTAACAGTGGCAGCTCAAGTAAAATTCACTAGAATAAATGGTTATAACATAACCAAAATATTTTGTCAGTGGATCCACTTTGAAGCAATATTTCAAGATTTCATGTTATTAACAATGAATTGTACATATGTTGAATATAAAGTAAAATGAATCTCAACGTTGGAACATGTTATCATAGTGGTAACAAGCATGAATCCTAGAAATTCATTAATCCTAGAGTACAATGATCAGCTTTAGTATGCTATCTAACATGCAAAAGAAGAGGCAACATTTCAATGGAGATGTGTAAACAGAATAGCGTGATCATTAGTAAAAACTGATTCAAAGACCTTATGAAAGTATCAAGACAAAAAAAGCTCAAGTGCAGTACAAATGACTTAAACACCCTTGGCATAACAAGCAGATTGATAAGGCCTCTATAATAGTTCAAATTTGGTATAGCTCAACATGAGATACACACATGCTCCACATATTATGATCAAAATGTAAAAATTAACAGCAAAGACAAGGGTACCCTAAACTAGAATCCTATGGAACATGACAACTACTCTGACAGGATATCATAGCATGGAAATAAGCATCATCAGCAAGCAACTTCAACTATGAGCAATAGTAAATATACAATATCTCATCATTAAGCCAAATATGTCAAAGGAAAATACAAGCAGATTCTTGTCACTATGACTTAAAGCATTTTGACACATCAATAAATACCGAGCAGGGATTCAACTGTGTTGCACACAAAATCACATTGAGCTTAAGATATAACTAACAGTCAGCAACATTTAGCCTAAAGTCTATTCCGGGAACAAGGGAGGGTTTTGAACTCAACAATTCCTCAACTCTCCAGCATACAATATAAAGGATAATCATTTAAACACACCTCATGGCACATAATTGGTAAACAAACAAGTATGCGTATCACAATTACTTATGAATGAGCATGATAGACTTCAAACATAAAAGACTAGTGAGCTTACCTTATCGTGGAACAATTCCACTGCTTTCCTTAAACTCTATAGCTATGCAAAAATGGTTACTCCTCTCTTTTCCTTGCTGCAGCTTCACTCTCAGAGTCCTCTCAAGAATTTTGTGTGTATAAGTGTTATTGATAGGTGTTGATGATCTGAACTGAAAAACCACCCTCCTTATATAGGCCAGGTTGATGGATCAATGTGAAGCATTGTGGGCCGGGTCAAGAAAAATTCCTCCCTTCAAAATGCTAGGGTTTTGAAATTGGTTTCAATGTTGAAGTTTGGGGAGACATACGCTCCTTCCTTCTGAGTCTTGGCAGATGGCTACAGAGTTGAAACAACCAAAACGACATTGCTTCTTTGGCTCCCTTTGGTTGCAAATGAAATAAGCACTGAAGAGGAAACTTTGATCGTGACATGACCCTGATCAATTCTCAGTCTTGTGCAGAGGAAGCTAAGAACAGTAAACCTCACAGACCCTTTATTCAAGTGAATTTCCATTGAGCTTGAAGAGGAAACTTTAGGGTAAATTGAAATTGGGAATGCCGCGCCAAAGTTGTTGTGATACTTGAACCAAGCTTTGAAGAAATGTAACCGTTGAAATTGATTGGAAGCAAATTTCTCTGCAAAACATAGCTCATACGAACAAGGAAGAAGAAAATTTTCTTTCTATCACAGGTGTCACACTCTTACTGGTTTTCATTCCACGTTGAAAAGTCAAAGGAGAGAATCCTGCTTTTCCATTGGCTGATAGTGTAGATTCCTCCTCCAATCAAAATTCATGAAATCCACAATGGACTACTAAGATAATGGCACGTGTGTTTGCTTTTGTTTCTTAAAAGGTTAAATGATAATTCAATGAAAGTTAATTAAACTAATATTAATTTAGAAAACTAACTTAAGGAAAAATCATAAAAATAAAATAATTTAACAAAAATAATTAAATAAAAGAAAGATAATTAATTACCAACAATATTGATTAATTAAGCTAAAAACAAGACTAAATTAGGTTAATTTGAATAATTAAAAGCAAATAAAAAAATAAAATAAAGTACATTAAAATTTAAATTAAAATAAATAAAAAATACAAATGCTAAATTAGGATAAAATAAATGAAATGACAAAAATGGAAATTAAGATAAAATAGAGAGAAATAAATCACATAGCATATAGCGGGGAAAAAAATGAGGGTAAAATTTAGGTTACAACAGTTGCCCCTATTTAAATATCTTCACCTGATGACATGAGAGATGAAGATCCTCATGTAATCAACAGTGAAAGATATTTAACTACAGATAACCGAAAATTTTACCCTCAGATGCACACATATGCAATGCAGCAAACATGATGCCAAGAGGATGCAAGAAAATGCAGACACAACAAGACACCAAAGGACAGACATGAAGCAAACACAAGAGCTTCACTGGGGAAGGAGGAAAGTTAGTATCCATGAGAAACACTCACTAGGGATACAAGCTAACCAATAAAAGAGACCCACCGGGGAGACTCCAAAGAAACGCTGGGGAGAAGACCACAGAAAATCTCCACTGGGGAAGGATCCGGGGAGATAGACTACTGGGGGCACAACAAACCCACATTCTTCCTGGGCATGAAACCAGGAAGAAAAACCTGATCACTAGGGATCAGCCTAAAAAGACAGATAACCAAGCAAAGACTTCCTGGGGAACCTAAGCTGAAAAGTTCAACATGGGATCTTCAAGAAAAGCCAGGAAGACGGAAACAAACCCTGCGCACCAGATAGAAGCCTTAAGGGTTGAAGAAATTTGTTCCAAGAAGCTTAGCTTTAAAGTAAGTTTCAAAAGAATCCAAGATAAGGGTTCAATGTCCGACACGATTCGAACAAGAACAATTTTAAGACTAGAAGACAATGCTTGACGCGATTCAAATGAAGTCCAAGTTCAAGTCTGACACGATTCAAACGAGAACAGTTTTAAAACAAGTAGACGATGCTTGACACGATTCAAACAAAGTCCGAGTTCAAGTTTGACACGATTCAAACTAGAACAAGTTTTAAAACAAATAGACGATGCTTGACACAATTCAAACAAAGTCCCAGTTCAAGTCTGACACGATTCAAACAAGAACAGTTTTCAAACACGAGACGTTGCTCGACACGATTCAAACAAAGTCCAAGTTCAAGTCTGACATGATTCAAACAAGAACACAAAAGACAGCGCTTGACACGATTCAAATAAAGTCCGAGTTCAAGTTTGACACGATTCAAACAAGAACAGTTTTAAAACACGAGACGATGCTTGACACGATTCAAACAAAGTCCAAGTTCAAGTCTGACACGATTCAAACGAGAACAGTTTTTAAAACACGAGACGATGCTTGACATGATTCAAACAAAGTCCAAGTTCAAGTCTGACACGATTCAAACGAGAACAGTTTTAAAACACGAGACGATGCTTGACACGATTCAAACAAAGTCCAAGTTCAAGTCTGACATGATTCAAACAAGAACACAAAAGACAGTGCTTGACACGATTCAAACAAAGTCCAAGTTCAAGTTTGACATGATTCAAACAAGAACAGTTTTCCAAAATCTTTAAAGTTAAACTTCTTGGGGAACAGCAAAAAGGTTTTAAAGATTCAAATCTGGAGCGCAAAGGTTAAGACCGAACAAGCACGACACAAGGCAAACCGGGGATGTCTTTACTTCACTGGGGAAATAAAGACAGACACCAACAAAAGACCACAAGCAAAACAGAGCACAAAGATGCTAGGGTATGATGCATATGCTTAGCTATATGCTAGAAACGACGCGAACAACGCAAAACAAGAAAGAAGAGAGGATAACACAAGCCAACACCCTGAAATCCAAACATCTAGGACAACCGGGGCAATCTTCTTTCCTCTGGAGATGGTAGATCCATGCCAAAAAACAGTACTACTAACTTTTCTTGCACCAATTTGATTCCATACAACATCCTGATTCCAGAGTAAGATTTAGTTTATCTTTGTGTTTTCTTAGAAATTGCAACATTTCCGCTTCTAAGAATCAGATGAAAATGACGAAGTTATTGTGTTCAAAGATCAATAACAACTTTAGTGACCAAGAATTCTGTCGTCTAATAGCTGACTTCTCTAGGGATTCCTGCATAAAGAGATGGGGTCAGGTACTCAAAGGTGAAAACCTAGCTTAGACAAATGTATTGGATATATTGAGAAAGCTCTTCTATTGGGGGAATAAATCCATTGGGAGCTTGTCAAAATCAGCTGATGTAGCAACTTGACGGGGAGCTAACAAAGTAATTATGCATTCCACTGGCATAACTACCACAGTCTATACGATAACAAGAGGATTTTATAGAAGAATTGGCATACAGGGTGTTTCAATATCTTCAAACTCTTGAAGAGATCTCGGCATAACTGCCCCAGATTAGGGATGAATAATCAAAAGAATTTTACAGAAGAAATGAAATACCAGATGATCAATATCTTCCAACTTGAATAATCAAAAGAATTTTACGAAAGAAACGAAATACCCGATGATTCAATATCTCCCAACTTGAATAATCAAAAGAATTTTACGGAAGAAACGAAATACCCGATGATTCAATATCTCCCAACTTGAATAATCAAAAGAATTTTACGGAAGAAACGAAATACCTGATGATTCAATATCTCCCAACTTGAATAATCAAAAGAATTTTACGGAAGAAACGGAATACCCGATGATTCAATATCTTCCAACTTGAATCTTGACGTAGCTGTTTCTGTTCAGTTATACTCAATACTCAAACTGTAGTAGAAATTACTGGGGAACGGATTTGCCCCTACTGATGGGTTACTGAAGCAAAACTTGTCATAAGATGATCTCAAGAATATTTGCCCCAATATTCTGAACTGCAGTGTTCTGCCCCTGATTTGTCAATTCTTGGGAAAATAGATTGGCTAACCTCACACTTGGTTGCCCCTGACTGAGTCAAATTTCCTTTATCAAGTTTAATTCCTTGACTGATCGCGTTTGTTGGGATTCCTTGATATCGAATGGTATTGCAAACAAGTGTTGTTCATTAAAATTGGCAAAATTTCATGCAAAGGTTTAATGCAAAGTTGAAAACGAAAGCTTTGATAAAAAACGCACAGTGAAATGATTAAATAGCCAAAAACAAAGGTGGGTCTAGTCATTAAGGAAGTGACCAATACACGTGAGTAACAAAGATTATTAGGAGTCAGGTTACTCAACCTCGCTGTAGTATGCTTTTCAAAACAACCTTACCTCAATTAGGTCTTTTAGGGGTTGTAATGTGGTACGGTTCATGGTTTATGAAACAAAGGATAAAGGCTCAAATCCTACGCTCAGTTAACTCAAGATATACGTTCAAATCTTCGAAAATAGGAAGTCACTTGATTTGAAAGCTGACTGGCGCCTTATGTGAAGCGCCCGTGTTTGAATGCATAACCGAGTTAGACTGAGAACTACCCTTCCCCAAGGTTGAGATTTTAAGGGTTTTTTTTTATACAAAGAAAGAAAACTCCTACTTCTAAGCTCGAAGGGTTAACAAGGGATGAATTGAAACAATGCCTTACATCCTCGGTGAGGTTAATTTGAAAGCATACCATAGCAATTATGAACATGAGGTTTTCATCATCCTCCCCAATCTTTGTTTAAACAAAGGTTTGAAAAAGGAGTGAAGAGATATAGTGCTTTTTTTTGAAAATAAAAGTAAATGAGTGAAACGAATGGACTTAACCAAAAGATACATAAATATTTCATTAATGTTGCCAATTTTAAAGGTACAACAAAGCTCATAAGCAAATACCAATACAATTAAAGGAAATACAACTGAAACACAAAACACAGCCAACTAAAGATTTCAGTTTCCGGGTCCGAACGGGAAAAAGTCTTCACCACCAATCACTTGTTCCTTGTAGTATCGAACTTTGAGAGGCCTTGCAGGTCCTTTACCTTTGGCTTCAAAAGTCGAGGTACCAGCATCTGAAGTACCTTCCTGAGGTTTCAGATTCTTCAGCAAGCTCATCAGCTTCTCTTCAAATTTCTTGCATTCTTCAATGGGATGTCCGATAGTCCCAGTGCGAAATTTGCATTCAGTCCTTGGGTGGTCTTCTTCGAAGATTAAGTCCTTGTATGAATCAGTTCTCGCACAAAATATTCTAAAGCTCGGCAATTGTCCAAATCATGCCCTTCAGCTCCCTTGTGGAATTCACAGGTTAGGTTGGGATCATACCAAGGTCCCTGGAAAGGTGTGAGAAATTGTGGAGTTACCAGCTTGTTTTGCATCAACAGCGGGAAAAGTTTGCTTAATGGCACCGGGATAGGCTGGTGGTTAAATTTTCCTCTTTTGGCAGCACACTTCTTCTTATCTTGAGGAGAAACACATGTTGGAGACTGAAAACCCCTCTTCGTAAACACTTGACGAAGATTACGTTTGGATGCAGGGACAGGACCAATGTTCGGCTGGCATGAGGCTTCTCCAAAAACAAATTCTGGACACGAGAGATCCTCAGGAGATGGAAAAGGATAGTTGATTTGAATGCCTTATTGTGTAAATGATAACATATTGGAGTCAAGCAGAATCTGAACCTTGTTTCTGAGTACTCTACAATCTCAGTTGAATGCCTCTGTGCCCCGGTATGATAGTCACAACGGATGTCGGTGTCAAGGCCCGACGGGTCTGGAAAAGACGTTGGATCTCTCTCTTCTGGCACTATCAATCCACTTTTGATCAAAACTGGCAACAGCTGACTGTATGTCATTGGCAATGGAGTGAAGTTCCTCTCTGGCTTCCTTGACCTTTGTCGTTCACGCTGATGTGGCACACGAGCGCTCTTGAAAGCTGGTTTGATGGGATGAATGTAATTCTCATTTTTCAACAGAGTTTCCAGAACCCAATTCATCTGGCACTTGAGGATCCTAACCTCCTCTCCCATTTCCTTCTGGTACTCCACAATTCTCTCAATCGCTGTCAGTGTGACCTTCATAACTTCCAGAAATTGCTTCATTCCTCTTTGAAGCTCTCTCAATTCATGGTTGACTCTGTCCATCTCACAGTACTATTCAGACATCCTTTGTCGAGCTTGGACTTGGGTATTGGCGTTTTGGAAAATCAAGGTGACGGGTTCTGAAGAGAACAAGACGACGATAAGACGCAGAAGAATGCACACGCACATGCAAGGATGCAAAATGATATGCAAAATGCAGATGCAAACTAAACTATCACGAAACACAGAAAATTGCAAGGCTTTTGACAATGGTATTTCAAAAATTCTTCTTCATTAAGCAAGTTCGGCATTCACTACATTCGGAGCAGAGTATCTTCATGCTCTTAGTACGAAGGCGGGCTGTTCCCATAACTGAAAAGATAACAACAACAATGAAAATAAATAACATGGAGAATCAGCAACAAGTTCTTTAGAAGTTAGACCCGCTGGTGGATGTTTCCCCTTCCTCCTCCATCTCCCTCATCAGTTTTTCAATGCGTCCCTTAATCATTTTCTTCTCGAGTAACAACCCTGTCAATGTTTCCTCCAGTCTTTGTCTGAGCGGCTTGTGACGGGAATAGGGTCTCCTCATCACACTGGCTATCTCACGAGACCATCCCAGATGCGTCTCATTAAGGGAGCACTCCGCCTTCCATAATTGCCTATTGATTTGACACCACACTTGCTCCAGAAGCATTTTCATTTCGTAGCCGTCTCTTTCCCCATGATACATCATGTGTAAATCTTCCTTGATTATGGGTCCCTTCCCCATATGACCTAGTTGTCGACGGGCGAGCACGGGATTGTAGTTGATGCAGCCGTTTCTTCCCAACAGGGGTACATTAGGGCAATCCCCGCAGCTGGTAATTATGATAACCCCTTCTTCTATTGGTTTATGCCTTTTGACATCCGTGTGCTTCAAACTCATCAGTTTCTCGATCCATACTTGACAATGTTCTACCTCCCAGAAAGCAGGTTTTTTTGGCAAGTAGGCTGTGAACCACTTATATACAGCATACAATTTCTCCACATCCTTTGTTGTACTTGGTTTGAACCGCGTGGTACATATCAGCCAACAAGGTAGGTACCGGGTTATTGACTCTGAAAATTTGTATTGCCTGAGTGTCAACGAACTGCTTCACGCTTGGAAACAGAACCAGCCCATAGATCATTAAGGTAAGTGTTGCTTCATACAGTTCCTCCTTTCCTCTATTCTTGAAGTACATTGCTTTCTCAAACAAGAATAGTGAAGGTAGTCCGAGTCGTCCTTCTTTAACAACTAAATTTGCCTGGATATCAGCAAATCTGATTCCGGTAGTCGTTGTAATGTCTCTAGCTGATGGCATTGATTCTAAACCGGAGATAATTGGGGCATCGCTGACGGGGATCCCAATTATAGCAGAAAATTCCTCTAAGGTTGGAACCAATTGGAACTCAGGGAATAAGAAGCAACGGTAATTGGGGTGATACAATTACACCAACACTTCCAATGGTCCCTCAGTCACTGGAACCCTTAGTAGTTGTGATAGATTTCTATATTTGTCAGCAAAGTCTGAAGGATCCTCGATCCTGTTGCACATCCAGATCAGTTGTTGAAGTTCCGGGAGCTCGAAGTAATAAGGCCAAACTTGCTTCTTAGATTCCATATCAACAAAGTCTGCAAAAATATCATTGGTTTCTTGATAGTTAGTAAAAAAATGCTGATGCAATGCGAAATGATGGTTGTGATTCAAGAGAACTCAGTATTGTATCCTTGCAAATTTTAAGGAACATTTTTCTTAGAGGAAAACTCATTTTATTGATAATAAAGCTTTGAATTACAACATAAGACAAATACATCTTCAAAAACCAAAATAGAATACAAAATAAAGAAAACTAGGCCCTAAGCCATCAATCAATCTTCTCCCCTAAATCTCATGGCGAGTTTCTGGTTCTCTCTTTGTAGCCTTTCGTTCTGGTCAATAAGCTCAACCAACCGTGACTTCCATGGTTCGGGCGGAGATGACGTGCTAGAAAATAAGTCTTCTTGCATCTTCCTTCTTTTGACAGATTCTTCTTCCTTCCTCCTGAGATTCTTCTGCAATTCATTCATTTCAAAGTTAAGGATCTGATACTTGTTCATCCAAGCATTCCTTTGTCGCTCTGCTTAAGCCAATCGAATCTTTAATTCATCCTCATTACTAGTGAAATAGAGAACAGGATCTCTGGGAGCTAATGGGATAGGATCATGACGATCATATGGTATCTTTAACTCAACAGCCCTCTTTTGCACCCATTGAGTGTAAGATTCTGAAGCCAAACACTCGGGCAAACCCAAAGCAGATATACCTCTGGTGTGAACATGTCGCCAAGCGTGAGCCATCTTTTCCTTAAGCACAGGGTCCTTATCCTCTTCAAAGAAAAAACTTTCCAAGTAAATGTTACTAGGTTTAGCTCCCATAGAATAACCATGTTGACAACAAGCCAAAGCGGGATTGTAGCTTATGTCCCCTTTTGTGCTAAGAAGCGATACATTAGTAAATCCTTTACAGCTAACAATCATATCCTTGCCTTTAAGCGATGGGTGGTACCACTCAAGATCGGTGTTGGTGAGAGACATGATCTTCTCTGACCAAAGAAGTCCATCTTGGAGGTCCCAAAAGGTCTTTGAATTGGGTAAATGGGAGATATACCATCTATACAATAGTGTGGCACAACATGTTACCATCCCTCCCTTATGAGCAGTCCTCAAGTGCACTGAGTGGTAGGCGTCTGCAAGTAGGGTTGGAACTAGATTTCCGATGATGAATATTTTGATTGCATTCATATCAACAAAGTTCTCAATATTGGGAAACAAGAATAACCCATAAATAAGCAGGGCCATAACAGCTTCAAAGTCCACCATATTCTTCATACTGGCATACTGACGGGCCTTCTCCATTAAAACTTGGTAGGTAACCCGGAAAGTCCTCCTTTGACAACCAAGTTAGCCTTAACTTCTGACAACTTGAGATGAGCCGCTTCTGCAATTTCCTTTTCTTTAGGCATTCTCTCCAGACCAGAGTAAGGTAGGTTTAGAGTGATGGGAATACCAACTAGAATGGCGTACTCCTCGAGCATAGGCATTAACTGGTAATCCGGAAAGGTGAAACAATGGTACACGGGGTCATAAAACTGTATGAGAGTAGGGAGCAATCCGTCTACCATCTTGGTCTTCATCAGAGAGAAAATCTTCCCATACTTGTCTTGGAATGTTGATGATTCATTGATTGGCTTACCCAGTTTCTTTAGATCTTCCAATTTTGGACTAATGAAGGTGTACTTCTTCGTTTTCCTTTTTTTCAAAATCCATCCTATAAAGTTTGCAAAACAACACTGAGTTTCTTGAATACACAATGCACATGATGCAAGGATGAATGCAACAAGCACACATAAACAGGTAAGCACAAAGAACATAGAGCAACCTAGGTTAAAAGTCACGAGCATGAAGTCAAAGGTCTACCCATCCCAAAGGTATGTACTATGGTTTTCACCTGCAAGACAAGGTTTAAAAGAGTTCCCAGAGTCGACAACCCATCTTTCGGATTTTATCGACTTTCCAATTGCTTGGTGATCAATAAAATTCTCAAGAGAGTCTCATCTGAGTGTAGCATCGCGTAGCAACCATTTGGGATTGCTCCCTCACAGTCCTCACACTACGTCCTAAACAGGCCAAGTGGGGTAAAGGGTAACTAAAAGTCACCAGTATCTCTGGCTCCTAGGTCAAAAGTAGTAATGCATTCACGATTGCTCGTTCAACATTTACCACTTCAGAGAGGGCCTCAACTGAGTGTGGACTTCAAGTTCCCTCCTTTGGGAATTCTCCCTCGAAGTTCCCTTGACTATGTCCACGGTTCCTAAACATATGTGCTCACTCAAGTCCGGGTTAGGACTTATCTCACTCATTGATATCATGTCAACCCAAACCAAACAGGATAATATCAAACATAGAACAATTATACAAGCATACAAGCAGATATGACATACAGACAATCATACAAGTAGATAAGCAAACAAGAATAACATAAAACAAAGATAGGCTTAACCCTCTTAGGAAAGGGCCAACAATAGGTCTAACTCTCCCCAGTGAAGTCGCCATTTCTGTTGCGGTGAAAATCAGATAACAAATTATTAATTAATTTGCATCATTTTCTTTTACAACCGACTTTGATTTATCCAAAGGAAAGGTTCAAGATCGTTAGAAAAACCTAAAGGGAAAGATCTAAGGTTCGGGGGTTGGTTACGCCTAGGGAAGGTATTAGCACCCTAAACGTCCGTAGTACTCTACGGGAACCTCTTGTTTTAATGTTATCTTATGTTTGCTAAAGGGTTCTATGCTAAAGGTTAGTTAGCAGGGGAAGTGATAAATTCATTATGATGAATATCACTAAGAGTTGAGGAACTCTCTCCTAATGCTAGTTGTAATTTCTATGGCTCTGATGAGGCCAAGAAATAAAGTTTTCTCCTAAGAGGTTACCTAGGTTAAGGTGAGGAGCTAATGACTTCAAAAGTCAACATATATCACCTTCCTTTGGAATGAGGGGGTATAAATAAACAGTTGAAGATAAAAGATATGATGATAAATGATAAGAGATGATAAGATAGGAATCAACAAAAGCATAAGTGTGGCAAGAGATACTTCATGATAAATGATGAGTATAAATAAGTAGATAAAGACAAATCAAAGATATTATCCAACTTGAGAAAGATACCGCACAAACAATGACAAGTCAAAGCATAGTTAGACATGAAATTAAAACAAGAATAATATTCAAGGTTAAAAGATAACAATTAAATCAATATCTATGACAAGATAAGTTAAAGATGATTTAAATCAAATATTCAAAAATGTCAATAAAATCATAAGTGAAGGTTTAACAATTTAATCAAAATGACTAAAAAACATACACAATAATAATAAATCAATTAAGAAAATAAAATATTTTTGAGTTTTAAAATTAAGAAAATTGAATTGAATAAGCTTATATATATATAATGTGACAGAGGGGGGGGGGGGCAGTGAGAAGTTTTGATAGTTGTAAACATAAAGCAAACAGAATGGGCCAGAAAAATGGGGGGTGGAAATAGTGGTGCGCGCATGGGCCCAATATGAAATAACATGAGGCGAGCAAAAGATGATGAAAAAACCAAAGACTGGGGCGAGGGGGATTCGAACCCCAGTCCCTTTGGTTCACAATACGCGTCCTCTACCACTGGGGTGGTGATACATCCGTTGTATATGCCACCTCAAATAACAAACGTTCACATTCCAGTTCCAAGACAAACTCATACGCATATGTATTCATAGGACAAAAACTAGCGAATACACATGGCCTGTAGGTTCTAAACGTGTTCCAAACTCAAGGTCACGAGAAGAGTGAAGATAGGGATCCAAAGTCAACATTTCAAACTCATAAATTGACAATCATAAACATAATAAGATGAGCACGACACTTTGGTATATTCACAAATCAAAGGACACAAACATATCACGATAACAGCTGAAATAATTACAAACAGCAAGAATACTCTAGTCTCAATCTAAAGTGAAGCTTTCAATCCACAATTCACACAGTCTTGACAAAGAATAATTATGTAGGGAACAGATCAAAACAACATACTCCACAAAATTGAACTTGTTAAAAAAACCTCAATCATCAATCAAACTCTCAACAAAACTGCAACCAAACGTCTTCAAAGAGGCAAAGTAAAGAGCTAAAGCATTGCAACAAGTCTGGCGTATGGAAAAAAATTAGACAGACAGCCGTCATGCCACATACTGATATAGGCAAAGGAGAAACATGTATAGCAAGGCAATAACAACTAATAACAAATAGCATAGCGGTACCATCCAAATTCAGTTGTAATTACCCACTAGATTATCCTTGCTAAGAAACATTAGGCACAAACACTACAAGATTAATAGTTTGTCTTACCAGTACAGGTCATGTTAACCAAGTAGAATAACAAGACAGGCATGTGTTCATAAGTGATATACTACCAAGATAAGCAATTCACACTTGAACCAAGCAGAAAAAAAAACATTGCACACATAAATATATGTAACAGTGGCAGCTCAAGTAAAATTCACTAGAATAAATGGTTATAACAGAACCAAAATATTTTGTCAGTGGATCCACTTTGAAGCAATAGTTCAAGATTTCATGTTATTAACAATGAATTGTACATATGTTGAATATAAAGTAAAATGAATCTCAACGTTGGAACATGTTATCATAGTGGTAACAAGCATGAATCCTAGAAATTCATTAATCCTAGAGTACAATGATCAGCTTTAGTATGCTATCTAACATGAAAAAGAAGAGGCAACATTTCAATGGTGATGTGTAAACAGAATAGTGTGATCATTAGTAAAAACTGATTCAAAGACCTTATGAAAGTATCAAGACAACAAAAGCTCAAGTGCAGTACAAATGACTTAAACACCCTTGGCATAACAAGCAGATTGATAAGGCCTCTATAATAGTTCAAATTTGGTATAGCTCAACATGAGATACACACATGCTCCACATATTATGATCAAAATGTAAAACTTAACAGCAAAGACAAGGGTACCCTAAACTAGAATCCTATGGAACATGGCAACTACTCTGACAGGATATCATAGAATGGAAATAAGCATCATCAGCAAGCAACTTCAACTATGAGCAATAGTAAATATACAATATCTCATCATTAAGCCAAATATGTCAAAGGAAAATACGAGCAGATTCTTGTCACTATGACTTAAAGCATTTTGACACATCAACAAATACCGAGCAGGGATTCAACTGTGTTGCACACAAAACCACATTGAGCTTAAGATATAACTAACAGTCAGCAACATTTAGCCTAAAGTCTATTCCGGGAACAGGGGAGGGTTTTGAACTCAACAATTCCTCAACTCTCCAGCATACAATATAAAGGATAATCATTTAAACACACCTCATGGCACATAATTGGAAAACAAACAAGTATGCGTATCACAGTTACTTATGAATGAGCATGATAGACTTCAAACATAAAAGACTAGTGAACTTACCTTATTGTGGAACAATTCCACTGCTTTCCTTAAACTCTATAGCTATGCAAAAGTGGTTACTCCTCTCTTTTCCTTGCTGCAGCTTCACTCTCAGAGTCCTCTCAAGAATTTTGTGTGTATAAGTGTTATTGATAGGTGTTGATGATCTGAACTGAAAAACCACCCTCCTTATATAGGCCAGGTTGATGGATCAATGTGAAGCATTGTGGGTCGGGTCAAGAAAAATTCCTCCCTTCAAAATGCTAGGGTTTTGAAATTGGTTTCAATGTTGAAGTTTGGGGAGACATACGCTCCTTCCTTCTGAGTCTTGGCAGATAGCTACGGAGTTGAAACAACCAAAACGACATTGCTTCTTTGGCTCCCTTTGGTTGCAAATGAAATAAGCACTGAAGAGGAAACTTTGATCGTGACATGACCCTGATCAATTCTCAGGCTTGTGCAGAGGAAGCTAAGAACGGTAAACCTCACAGACCCTTTATTCAAGTGAATTTCCATTGAGCTTGAAGAGGAAATTTTAGGGTAAATTGAAATTGGGAATGCCGCGCCAAAGTTGTTGTGATACTTGAACCAAGCTTTGAAGAAATGTAACCGTTGAAATTGATTGGAAGCAAATTTCTCTGCAAAACATAGCTCATACGAACAAGGAAGAAGAAAATTTTCTTTCTATCACAGGTGTCACACTCTAACTGGTTTTCATTCCACGTTGAAAAGTCAAAGGAGAGAATCCTGCTTTTCCATTGGTTGATAGTGTAGATTCCTCCTCCAATCAAAATTCATGAAATCCACAATGGACTACTAAGATAATGGCACGTGTGTTTGCTTTTGTTTCTTAAAAGGTTAAATGATAATTCAATGAAAGTTAATTAAACTAATATTAATTTAGAAAACTAACTTAAGGAAAAATCATAAAAATAAAATAATTTAACAAAAATAATTAAATAAAAGAAAGATAATTAATTACCAACAATATTGATTAATTAAGCTAAAAACAAGACTAAATTAGGTTAATTTGAATAATTAAAAGAAAATAAAAAAATAAAATAAAGTACATTAAAATTAAAATTAAAATAAATAAAAAATACAAATGCTAAATTAAGATAAAATAAATGAAATGACAAAAATGGAAATTAAGATAAAATAGAGAGAAATAAATCACATAGCATATAGCGGGGAAAAAAAATGAGGGTAAAATTTGGGGTACAACACATAAGCACTCATATGCATAGCATATTATCATTTTTGCTACATGTTTATGGTGTTTACATGTGTTGTTCACTTTGGCGTTTATCTCCCTAAGTGACTGGGTTTGTGTTTTCTCTCCAATAGAGGTGTCAACCCTAGGCATAAAGTGCTCATTCCTTTTGAATTCCCCACAGATTTTATCCTCGTGGATGATGGTTGCTTTAGTTGTCTTTTTCCACATTCAGATAAGATAAATCCCCATTTGAGTTCATTCCTCAATTGGAGTCTTGTTTGACCGTTTCTTTCTAGCTTGCTCCTAGACTGAACCTTGGTCCCTGGAAGGTGTGGTTTCTGAACCCACTTTCAAGTGCATTTATTTTGCATTGTGTCTCGCAGGAAGAATCTTTTACAGATCCCCATTGAAGACATGTTTATTTTCTCCAACAGTGTTGTAATACCAATATCTTTTTGGAAGTTATGCCCAACGACAAATTTCAATCATCTTGAGAAGTTTGTTTTGCTATCATTACCTCTACAACGATAAGTGGTCATCTATCTCACGAGAAGCTTATCCGTCCTTGATTTCACCTTCAATCAATCATTTTCCATCAACCCGTTTGACGTGATTCGTAGTTAAGGTGTTTTTTTTTCTGTCAATCTTTTTGATAAAGTGTTCAAAAGTCCAGCTTATACTGGTAGCAGAGTTGTTTCTGCCTTTTCTGGTTTCTCTTGAAGATCCCGTTTGAACTCTTCATTATAAGAATCTCCAGGAAATCTGTTTATCCTTTTGTTTCACATTGATCCCCAAGTGGAGATCATGTCTTCTTCCTGTCTTCATACACTTTGACAATGTGAGCCTATATTTCACCAGTAAAGTGAAGACATTCCCGGTTTATCTTAAACCTTTGGCTAAGCTAGACTTATGTCTGATCTTCATCTTTGAGTGTCAGATCTTGATTCTTTGTGCAGTATTCCCCAAGAAGTCTAACCTTAAGTCCAGTCATCGCTGGCATCTTTCCTGTTGTTTAAAACCGTTCCTGCTTGAATCGTGAACCTAAAGTCTAATTATCGTTGGCACCATCTTTGGTTTGAATCGAGTCACCTTAGGCTTTTAAGATCTTGTTCTTGTTTGAATCGTGTCAAACCTGAACCGAGTCCTTGTTCGAATCGTGTCGGACATTGTCTCTTGTTTTAAGATCTTGTTCTTGTTTGAATCTTGTCAAACTTGAACCGAGTCCTTGTTCGAATCGTGTCGAACATTGTCTCTTATTTTAAGATCTTGTTCTTGTTTGAATCGTGTCAAACCTGAACCGAGTCCTTGTTCGAATCGTGTCGGACATTGTCTCTTGTTTTAAGATCTTGTTCTTGTTTGAATCGTGTCAAACTTGAACCGAGTCCTTGTTCGAATCGTGTCGAACATTGTCTCTTATCTTAAGATCCCATTTCAGTTTGAATCATGTCAAGCTTGAACCTAAAGTCCAATTATCGTTGGCACCGTCTTTGGTTTGAATCGAGTCACCTTAGGCTTTTAAGATCTTAGTTCCTCCTATTCTATGGGAGGAAATAGTTGTTTTGGTGTCTTGTTCAAAGCCCAAGATGTGAAGCGAAAGGTTGTTTGTATCTTGTTCAATGCCCAAGATGTGAAGCTGAAAAGTTTATTTGTATCTTGTTCGAAGCCCAAGATGTTAAGCTAAAAGGTGTTGTCTTTAGAGAGAATTTTTCATCTCTAAAGAGGGTCTGTTTGTCACAACTGTTTATAAAGGAGAATTACTTTAACTGGGATATGTGAATTCGGTAATGCCATAATTTCCTTTATAGGGGATTTTCAACCTGAAGGAGAAGACTTTAACTCAGTGTAGAGCAATGCCATCTTTCCTTAGGAATGTCTCATGCTAAAAGAGGGACAGTGGCGTGGATGTAAATAATCCAGAGGCTTGCCGCTTACAGCGATTAGATGAAAGGGAAGGAGTTATTGATGTTTATATACTGTGAACGAGGCACAACTTTGATGCTAAAAGGTTGATTAACTCAACCGGGGTTTCCTTATACAAAGCCTAAGAGAAGGCTATTGGCCCAACAAGAGGGTTTTTGTGTGTCTCGTATGAAGCCCCAGAGAGAGGCTAAAAGGGTTCGACTCCACGAGGGGGTCTTTTGTATCTCGTATGAAGCCCAAGATGGAGGCTAAAGTTTGTTTGGCTCAATAAGAACCTTTTTGTATCTCGTATAAAGCCCGAGATGGAGGCTAAAGTTTGTTTGCTCCGCTGGGAAGAATCATTGTACAAAGCCCAAGAGGAGGCTATTGTCACTGTTTCAGTTGAGTGACAGATCCAATATATTAATTTAAAGAGAAAATCAGTTCTTATATGAGTAATGTTTGCCCTCAAGGATTTGATCAGAGGATCAGGATTATTTTCTGTTCTTTAAGGAAATGGGAAATCCAAAGGGGACTGGCCGAGTTTACGGGTTTTCTTCCTATTTTGGAAAGGGACTTGATAATGTCTATGAGACTTAAGGAAGTTAGACTCTCCAAGTCTAGAGTTTTATCTTTTGTACTATGTTTTGAGAAACAGTAGTAGACTCTTTGAAAGGACTGTTCTATGAAGATGACTAATATTTGTTCCTACACCTCTAGGAGGTCATCGGGACAATTTGTACGAAGCCTAAGAGGAGGCTGGGATAATTTTAAGTAGCCGAGCGGGCCTTGTACGAAGCCCAAGAGGAGGCTATCATTCCCGGAGGAAGAATCATTATACGAAGCCTAAGAGGAGGTTGTAAAAACTTCTAAGAAGCCGACGGGTCCTTGTACTAAGCCCAAGAGGAGGCGGGGTTGCTTTTAGGAAGCCCGTGAGTCCTTGTACAATGCCCAAGAGGAGTCCGACGCTTTTAAGAAGCCTGTGGGTCCCCAAACTTCAAGAAATTCAAGACAGGCTATTCACAAGGAATAGATCAAGCCAGGAAAGTTCGAGAATTTGGAAGAAACTCAAGAGATACCATTCACGGAGAATACATTCATCTCTGGGGAGGTAGAGTCTCTTGACAATTCCTAATGAGGACAGTCGAAGAGAAGACTGTATCTAGTGCTCATATTGGGGATCTAGCATGTCTATTTCTACAAGTAATCGAAACGGCTTTTCCTAGTGCTAGACGTAGTTGCCGGGGAAACTCTAAATATCTGTACTATTATTACACAGTTGATATGAGTTTATGAAAGGAGACTTACAGTGAGCAGCCCCACAATACAGTTATATGTATATGAAAGTGGTAAATGAAAGCAGGTAAACACTTACTCGGTTGTAGAGCTTCCATGCTGTGTTGTTAGTTGTTCAACAAAGAAAGATTGAAAACAACAGTATATTCAAAATCAAAGGAGAAAGTGCTTTGAAAAAGAAAGAATGGGGCTTACAGCTCAAGAAGAGGCCCAGAGTTTTATCAGTAATTGCACTGTTGTTTTTTTGTACAGAGGGACTTATACAAGTGACTGTGGCCCAAGAAAGGTTTTCTGTACAAAGGGATGGGTCTTACACTCTCTCAAGAGGCCCAAAACGAGTCTAAATAAAAGAAATGGGTCTTACTACTCGAGGGTAGGCCCAGATGATCTTTCGTTTGAAATGGCGATCGCGCCGAGGTTTTCTTTTAACACAGAGGGACTTATACAATAAGTGAGGCCCAAAAAAGGTTTTGGTTAAAAGGGGATTGGGTCTTACACTGTATTAGAGGCCCAAAAGTTTTGAATGGGCCTTATAGCTCGAGGAGAGGCCCAAATATTTTAAACAGACGACGGTCGCGTCGTTTACTTGTACAGGGGGACTTATACAATAAGTGAGGCCCAAAAAATTTTATGTACAAAGGGGGGTTGGGTTACACTCTATTAGAGGCCCAAAGTGTTTTGAAAATGATTTATGAGGATTGAATTAATCAAAAACCCTAATTTATTTCCAAAATGTATTTTAATTGAATAAAAATTCAATTAAAATGATCAAAAATTGTTTAACATATGGAAAACAAATTGTGATATTGGATTAATGCTTCATAAATCAAGTATTGACCTACAAAATGATTAGAAGTCATTAAAAGTTGCAAAATCAAGATGGAAAAAATATTTTAAATGTCAAAAACAATTAACACATTAATTCTTTGTAAAAATATCAATTATATGAAATAAATAATATTTTTGGGATTTTTTGGTAAAATAAAATATTTTAACATTTTTGTGAATTATTAAAAAAAGAATCAACTCAAAATCATTAAAACTCAGAGAGAAATTAATTTTTGAATCAATTAAATAAAATCACAAAATTCAAATATTTGAATTTTCAAAAAATGGCGCCAAGAACACCCAAGAACACGCGCGTGTTCTGGGTTTTTCCCAGATTTGCATTTTCTATCCAATCTCACTGAATACTTGATCATATCATGCAATCCACATACCAATCAATTCGTTTTAACCTCACGATCATGTCTATGTCATTTAATTTCATTTAAATTAAGCATAAAACAAGAAATCACGAAAAATCCTCAAGAACCCTAAATTCTGCATGAAGGCTGGGATTTTTGATACACGATTCAAACAAAGCAATTAATTGAGGGGAAACATTCCATGCATGATTATGAACATTTGGCAAAAGTATTGTGCGAGGAAATATGCATAGATTGAGAGATGACCAAGTTTGTGCTTACCTCTAGGTCGTGACAGCAAGTTCAAAGTGATTTCTGAGTTGGAAGTGTTACAGATGAGTTGTGATGATCTGAACAACTTCCCTACACCCTATGGAGTGTGTTTGAATGCTTGGACTTGACTGAAATTGGCTGGATCACTTCATGGCATCTCAACTGCACCTTGGTTAAAACCTTGAGCAACTGAAAAATCAGTGTTCCAGTTGTTGTTTAAGTGTTTGATCAGCTCATATATGATGTATGTGAGGTGTGTGTATGATTGGTTTGAGTGGAATTACTCTCTACTGAAAAATTCGATAGTGACTTGCTAAGAAAGGCATTTTTGAGAGGAGAAGTGGATTTTGAGGAAAGCATCTGTTTGATGGCTTTGGTGTACTCAAACTGATCACAATTGAGCTCTATTTATAGTAGAGCAAGTTTGTTTTGCAAGGAATAGTGAATGGAAACTGCTGAGTAGGTTTGGCCAATGTTGGCAAATGAAAATTCAAGTCTCCTCTAGCCATTGACTAGAGGTTAGAGCACAGGCTGCTGGTTCCCTTGGTCTTGGATAAGTCTTGACTGAATTCAGTTGCTAAGAGCTCAGTCCATGCCACCTTGATGCTTCCATTGAATGCTCCAATCCAAAATTGGAGTCTTGTCCCTATTTTAGGCAATTCTAGGTTTGGCATGCTATTTCTTGTTCCAAGGACTTTGGAGGCTTGGCTCAGTGATTGTCCCCTTTAGATTCAATCCTCAGATGTGTCCAAGATGATGACAAGGCTTAGAATTGGCTGATTTTGGCAAATCGACCAAAAGTTCAAAAATATGCCCTGCCTTGCCTTGGCAGATTTCAGCAAGGCATCTTGCCAATGTCATATCTCATGGCTCAAGTTGAATTTGGTGATGTTCTTGGCCATTTTGGAAATCCCTTATATGATACAACAACTGTTTAATCATATTTGGTTTTGATACCTTTTGGATCCAAGTTAAAAATCCCTCTACATTTGGAAAAAAGTGAAGGCAGATTCTGACTAAGTGAAAATTTAACTAAGTGTTGGAAAAAAGTGACATTTTCACTTTTTGTCATTTTGATCACTCCATAACTCAAAATCCTTAATGAATTGGAATTAGGTCTAGTTGAAGTTTTTGTAGAGGGCAATGAGATCTACAAATCAAGCTTTGGATGGGGCACAATGGCTTTGTGGTTTAGGAGTTATGATCCCTCAAAGTTGGTACCCTTGCCACTTTATTTCATAACTTAGAAATTTTTCTAAGTTTTTATGCTTACCCCTTTTACAAGTTATCCCACTTTTCTTAATTTTTTTTGATGAATGATGATTCAAATCATACATTAACATCATTTTAGGGTTAAAAATCCATTTTAGTAAAAAATCTCAAAAAGTCAAAGTTTGACTTTTGTGCATAGTTGAGTTTTTGTCAGATGAATTCCAAACTGTGCAATTCTTCAGGAAATCATGTCCTTGACCTAAATTAAACTTGATGGACATGTTCCATGGGTGTTATAGGGTATATTTATCAATGTCCTAGGGCTTGGGAGCATGTCCTGATCAAAAGTCAAAGTTACAGTTGACTTTTCCAACAAAACCCTAACTGTGGTCCAGATGAAATTGAGACTTGTTGCTTAAGCTTCTTGGATCAATCCATTGGTGCAAATGGATCAATGTGGTATATTAGAGACCCTCAAATCCTCTCTTGAGGTCTTGGTTCATGATTGGTCCCAAAAGTCAATTTAGGGGTGAATTAGGTCAAGAAACCCTAATTCCTGATTTTTGATGAATGCATCCCCTGAGGCAAAATTGACTTGATGGTTGGGTCCATGAGGTTCCTTGGAGCATATTAGGTTATGTTTTGGATCAATGGCTCATTCCTAGATGAAATCTTCCATCTAGAATCCCTGGTCGACCAAAACCCTAATTTAGCAACACTGGCGATCTTGAGGCTTGGTCCACCTAGAAGGGAGCAACCTTGTGCTTAATCCTTGAAGTGGGAGTCCTTTTGATCTTTTATGGATGTTTGAGGAGTTAGAAAAGTTGAATATCATGTCATTCCTTGATTGATCCTTTGTCTAAGACTCAGAGAGGGTTTGAAACCCTAATTTCTGTTTGCAATGGATGCTCAACAATTCCTTGAGGAGATTGATGAGGCATAAAGGTACATCCATATTATGAAGGTGATTGACATAATGATGGGAATCTTAGTGGTCAAAATTTGGGGTATGAAAGATGCCCCTATTTAATCTTCTTGGACCTGAAGGTGTGAATGACGAAGGTATTCGGGCATTCGGGGTGCAAGAGGATTAAATATCGGAATATCCGAAATTTTGATGGTGGTTAAGAATGGAAGCTTGTGCATCCTTTTTTTTTCTAAGCAATGATGCTCAGAAAAGGTATAAACTTCCCCTCGATCCTGGTTTCCTACCAAGGAACTGGTCTCAGTTTCTAAAATAAACTTCCCCTAGATCCTGGTTTCCTACCAAGGAACTGGTCTTAGTTTCTGTTGTAAACTTCCCCTCGATCTTGGTTTCCTACCAAGGAACTGGTCTCAGTTTCCGTTGTAAACTTCCCCTCGATCCTGGTTTCCTACCAAGGAACTGGTCTTAGTTTCCGATGTAAACTTCCCCTCGATCCTGGTTTCCTACCAAGGAACTGGTCTCAGTTTCCGATGTAAACTTCCCCTCGATCCTGGTTTCCTACCAAGGAACTGGTCTCAGTTTCCGATGTAAACTTCCCCTCGATCCTGGTTTCCTACCAAGGAACTGGTCTCAGTTTCTGATGTAAACTTCCCCTCGATCCTGGTTTCCTACCAAGGAACTGGTCTTAGTTTCTTTTGTCAATAAGCTTTATTGACAAGGGACGCTATTCGTAGCGGTTTTCCTCAAACTTCTAGCCGAATTTTCCTGGGGAGATACCATTTGATGGAAAAAGTTTTGATGTCAGACTTGCTGGGAAACCCAGTCGTCCGAGTTATAGAGGTGCACAAACTTCTCTATTTGGAGACGCCATTTGTTTCTACTGGGGAAAGCTAGTTTCCTGAGAGACTGCTTCCACTTGGGGTCTTACATCATACTTTTCTCGGGATCTTCTCGGAGAAATGCCATATGATGGGATCCAATTTTGAGGTGCCGATGACCTTTTCATCAGTGGGTTTTTTTTGAAGAAAAACTGTTGTATTGCCTAATCTCTGCTCAAGAGGCTTTCTCTGGGGATTTTCCTTAATCCGGGAAAGCAAGGATATCATCTTTGATGGCGGAGAGTGATATCTGTTGAAAGTTTCTCTGGTCTTTCAGAGGTTCAAGTTATCAAAGTGGTCTAGGACCTAACTTCAATCCAGAAATAACTGGAGGCGAGATTGTTCAGACGCAACAATTCCTGACGAGGAAAAAACCGACAACTCGATTGAGAGGACTGTTATCACTAGGGGATAAGACCGACTAGAGTGATAGTGATGTAATATGAATGTGAATGCAAATAAAATGCATGATGTATGTATGCATATACTGATAAAACAGACACGAAATACAGACTGAAAGATGAACACGACTGGATACTCGGCCACTGCGGGAGATGAAAGGTATCACTCGGTTCAAGATAGCAATTCTGCCTTGCTTAGGAGAGATAGTCCCCGCGGGGGAACAGCCATTGATCGGGCTTAGGAGATAGGAACTCGGCCGAGGATGTCAGATGGAATAGTCGCATCTGACACTGTTGATCCTTCGTTCAGGCGTACTGGCGTAGAAGGAGTACTTTGATTCTGCACTTTGAGGTTCGCTTACTTCTGGAGAAGCGATCGATGTTCTTTCGATGTTCAAAAGTCAAAAGAATTGCCATCTTTAATTTAAAAGCAGAAAAAGTTTTAACAAGTAAATTCATTTTTGTTTTATTTCAAGAATCGTTGATCATGTTAAAATGTCGTTCTGTAAAGCTAAAACAAATGAGAATTACAAACAAAAGCACAAGGGCTCAAATTTTATTGATAAGAGGGAAATCAGCCAAGCGCGTGATTCCAAAGAGTATATACAAAGTTTAGAAAATGGTAATTTAACAGGGAAAAGGGCTACGTTGAAACATAACGACCACTATCCTTCTACCAACTTTGAATTCGGGACATCCTGAGCTTCTGTCAAAGATGACCTTGACTGGAATTTTCCTGACGGATGACGTAACTGCTGCTGAGGGACTTGCCTCTGTTGAACATAGTTACTTGCCATTATCCCTAATTTTTTCCTGGATTGTACTGTGATGTTTCCAATCCACCGGGATGATTTTTTCCCTGTCTCTAACTTTTGCCTGGACTGCCCTTTTGGGTTTTCAACTCACCGAGACGTGTTTTTATTTTATTTTAGGCGAAGTATTTCTTGACTACATCAACATTCGTGGGGTAGGCAAATTCCTCTCCGTCCATGGTTGCAAGTCTCAAGGCGCCGCCTGAGAAAGCTTTCGTGACCACATATGGGCCATCATAATTCGGAGTCCATTGACCTCGCGAATCAGTGAGAAATGAATGTATCTTCTTGAGCACGAGGTCTCCTTTTCTGAAAACACGAGGTCGAACCTTTTTGTCAAACGCCCTCTTCATTCTCTGTTGATACAACTGACCGTGGCATAGTGTCGTGATTCGCTTCTCTTCGATCAGGTTCAGTTCGTCGTGTCGACTTTGACACCATTCAGCTTCGGTGAGCTTAGCTTCCATCAATACTCGGATTGACGGGATCTCTACTTCTATGGGGAGCACTGCTTCCATGCCATACACTAGAGAGAAAGGGGTTGCCCCTGTTGAAGTGCGAATAGATGTGCGATAACCGTGAAGAGCAAAGGGTAGCATTTCGTGCCAATCTTTATAGGTTACAACCATCTTTTGAACGATCCTCTTGATGTTCTTATTAGCCGCTTCTACCGCTTCGTTCATCTTGGGTCGATAGGGAGATGAGTTATGGTGTTCGATCCTGAACTCTGCGCACAACTCTTTCATCATCTTGTTGTTCAAGTTAGATCCATTATCAGTAATGATCTCGCTTGGAACACCATAACGGCAGATGATATTATTTTTGATAAATCGGGCCACCATTTGTCGGGTTACATTAGTGAATGACGCTGCTTCGACCCACTTGGTGAAGTAATCAATGGCTACCAGGATGAACCGATGTCCGTTTGAAGCCTTGGGCTCAATCATGCCAATCATGCCGATTCCCCATATGGAAAAAGGCCATGGGGAAGAAAGAACTTTGAGATGTGATGGCGGTACATGAATTTTGTCAGAGTATATCTGACACTTGTGACACCTCCTCATGTACTTGTAGCAGTCGGATTCCATGGTCAACCAGTAGTACCCTGCTCTGAGAATTTTTCTCGCCATTGTGTGTCCATTGGCATGAGTGCCAAAGGATCCTTCATGAATTTCTTTCATAAGCATATCTGCTTCTGGTCTGTCGACGCATTGGAGGAAGACCATGTCAAAATTTCTCTTATAGAGGGTGTCACCGCTCAGGAAGAAGTTTCCAGCCAATCTTCTGAGGGTTTTTCTATCCTTCCTTAGTGCCCCAAATGGGTATTCTTGTTTCTAAAGGAAGCATTTGATATCGTGATACCAAGGTTTGTCGTCTATGACTGCTTCGATCGTGAAGATGTAAGCGGGCCGTTCAAGGCGTATTATGTCAATCTTAGGTATGTCATTCTATTGACCTACGCTAATCATGGAAGAGAGAGTGGCTAAAGCGTCAGCCATGTGATTCTCCTCACGAGGGACGTGATGAAACTCGATTCCCCATATGGAAAAAGGTCTTTGTAAGGAATCAGTCCTGATTGGTATGTGTTCCAATCTCCTTTTATCTGATTGATAACCAAGGCTGAATCGCCGTATACGTCCAAGTTTTTGATCCTTAAATCAATCGCTTCTTCGAGACCCATAATACAAGCTTCGTATCCGGCCTCGTTGTTCGTACATTTGAACGTAAGTCGAGTGGTGAAAGGAATGTGGGTACCCTGAGGGGTAACAATGATTGCCCTAATTCCGTTTCCATAATGATTAACTGCTCCGTCAAAGATAAGTCCCCATTGGGAACCTGGTTCTGGCCCTTCACTGGGTAGCGGTTCATCGCAATCTTTCATTTTTAGATACATGACATCTTCGTCTAGGAAGTCAAACCCGATTGATTCTTGATTTTCAATCGGTTGATGAGCCAAATGATTAGCTAAAATACTTCCTTTAACGGCTTTTTAAGCGTGGTAATCTATGTCATATTCTGATAACAGCATCTGCCAACAGGCAATTCTTCCCGTGAGAGCAGGTTTTTCAAATACGTACTTGATTGGATCCATTTCAGAGACCAACCAAGTAGTATGACGAATCATGTATTGACGTAGACGTTTGGCTGCCCAAGCCAAAGCGCAACAAGTTTTCTTAAGCATCGTGTACCGAGTTTCGCAGTCGGTGAATTTCTTGCCCAGATAGTAGATGGCAGACTCTTTCCATTTGGTTTCGTCTTGTTGGCCAAGTACACATCCCATTGAGTCCTCTAGGACTGTGAGGTAAATGATCAGTGGTCTTCCTTCCACTGGAGGTGATAGAATTGGAGGATTCAACAGATATTCCTTAATACTATCGAAGGCGATTTGGCAATCTTTTGACCAAACGCAATCCTGGTTCTTTTTAAGTAACTTGAAGATCAGCGCACATGTCGCGGTCATGAGGAATATGAATCTGGAGATGTAGTTCAAACGTCCCAGGAATCCTCTGACTTGTTTTTCAGTTTTCGGAGAAGGCATTTCTTGAATGGCCTTGACCTTGTCAGGATCAACCTCAATTCCTTTCTGGCTAACGATGAACCCTAATAGTTTCCCTGAACGGACACTGAAGGTGCACTTGTTGGGATTCAAGCGGAGCTTGGATTTTCTTAAACGTTCGAACAATTTTGACAGATGTTCAACGTGCTCACTCTCTATTTTTGATTTTGCAATTATATCATCGACATATACCTCGATTTCCTTGTGTATCATGTCATGAAACAGAGTAGTCATGGCCCTTTGATAGGTTGCCCCGGCGTTCTTCAAACCGAACGACATTACCTTGTAACAAAAGGTACCCCATGGGGTAATGAATGAAGTTTACTCCATGTTTTTCGGCGCCATTTTGATCTGGTTATAGCCCGAGAATCCATCCATGAAGGAGAAAATTTTGAACTTTGTTGTACTGTCAACCAGCATGTCAATGTGTGGTAAAGGAAAATCGTCCTTTGGACTAGCCTTGTTCAGGTCCCTGTAGTCGACACACATTCTGGCCTTTCCGTCCTTTTTGGGAACGGGTACGATGTTGGCTAACCATTGAGGATATTCAGATATGGCGAGGAAACTCGCGTCAATCTGTTTTTGTACTTCCTCTTTGATTTTGATGGCCATGTCCGGGTGAGTGCGTCTCAACCTTTGCTTTACTGGCGGACATTCCGATCTTAACGGTAAGTGATGTTCCACGATGCTGGTATCCAACCCTGGCATATCCTGATAGGACCAAGCGAATACATCGGGGAATTCTTTAAGAAGCTTTATCAAACTCTCTTTGGCAGTTGGACTGAGCAGTGCCCCAATCCTGATTTCTTTTCTCTCTTTTTCTGAACCCAAGTTTACCGTTTCCAACGGCTCTTTATGAGGTTCAATGGACCTTTCCTCTTGTCTGAGTAATCGAGAGATCTCTTCTGGAATTTCGTTGTCAACTTCTTCTTCAGCCCCAAATATCGGGAACCCAAAGTCGGGAGAAGGCATCAGATCGTATGTTTCAACGGGGTTTAAAACAAGCAATCTGCATGACGTGATGATTCGTGTTTAGAAGAGATAGAGAAAATGCAAGTGTGTGTAGTGTTTTATTTTACTGCTCGTTTTTATTATTGAATTGTTTTTTAGGATTACCATTTTCTGAAAAAGCAAAAAGAGAAAACAGCAATTAATGCAGAAATTACAGAACGACGTTA
Organism: Lathyrus tuberosus; assembly: GCA_022829125.1. Lineage (NCBI taxonomy): Eukaryota > Viridiplantae > Streptophyta > Magnoliopsida > Fabales > Fabaceae > Lathyrus > Lathyrus tuberosus. The sequence continues at coordinate 1,554,587 of JALAZF010000503.1, read as the reverse complement.
TTTTATTAATGAATAAGTCGATCCTTGAAACTACAGCCCTATAAAACAAAACTCTGTCGCTTTGGGCAAAGCAAAGAGGGAAATTTACAGAAAGCAAGCCCTATCAAAACATCCGTTTCACCTGGGCAGGGTGAAAGGTTAAAGGACGGCAATTACTTTGGCTGATGAACGACCTTCGAAACCTTGACGGCAACCCATTGGCGGCGAACTCTTCGGTGAATCATAAAGTCTGGCACCTTCCTCGATTTGTCTTCAGAAATAACGCTGATTTCTGGCGGAGCGGGATCATTGGAATCTGTCTCCCAAGCAGAATTGTCATAGGAGAATTCCTCAGTTGTATTTTGCAGAGTATTTGTGCTCTCAGCTGTATCTCCCCATCCAGTAGGCTGGATATCTTCGAGCCTGATACGAGAGCTTTCGGGAGCGGTGTACTTGACCATATAGTCGTATTTCCCACTCGGTTGTCCCAAGGTGTCCCACACTTCTTTCGAACTGGAGGAGTCATCTCTCTCGATGACGTTGACCTCGGGAAAAGCATAGTTGATGAATTCAAGTCCTGCGAACGTTGTGAATTCATCTTCATGTTGAGTAGTTTCTGAATGACCTGAGTGTTGATCTCATGACATGGTGGGGACACAGGTATTCTATTTAATGAGACTCAGCTGATTTTCATTGCGCGGCTGACTCTCTTGCCCCAAGTTTCCTGGGTAAGGTTGCCACATTGGCAGACCAGCCATTGGGCCATAGTAGTTATGGTCAAAGTTGTCTTTCATCAGAGTGTCTTCGTCTAATGAATTCAGTGGAACACGGCATTCTTCCGGATCACAATCTCCATATATCATTTCGACGTCTGACCTTGGTATAAATCTCGAACTCTGTGCGGGATAGCAAAATGGCGTAGGCACCTCTTCCTGAGACATATAACCGTCCTCGTTAAGATAGGACTTCCATTCTTCATCTGTGTCAGAGGGATCTTCCTCATTAATAGCATGTACTGCTTGAGACACCGGGTGAAGAAAACCTCCAATGTGGAAGAAGTTTTGAAGAGGATGAAGACTTTCATCGTTGGCAGTTGTCTGGGTACAGGTTGCAGAAAAACCAAGACCCTTCTTTATTTTATTGTCAATAGGAATGACAAGCTGTCCCCATCCTGTCGTATCGGTACTCTCGACTGCTTTGATAGCATCTTTGTATGAAGAAATCGAAGTTCCTTCTTTGAACTGATTGTCTTTGCTTACCGACAGTGCTTGGAACTGCGTCCCAATAACCTCCTCGGGTTCTATACCAGTAAATGATGACAAGTTACTTACAAGCAAGGCTTGTTCCCCACAAACTGTGACAAGTTGATCGTTCTTGACGAACTTTAGCTTTTGGTGGAGGGTCAAACTGACCGCTCCAGCCTGATGTATCCAAGGTCTTCCTAATAAACAACTGTATGTTGCCCGGATGTCCACGACCTGGAAAGTGACTTGGAAAGTGTGAGGACCGATAGTTATGGGAAGATCAACTTCGTCGATAACTGTTTTTTTGGATCCGTTGAACGCTTTGACGACGACCTCGCTGATTCTCATCGGAGGGCCTTTGAATGATAATTGCATCAAAGTAGACTTCGGCATAACATTCAGGGCTGACCCTGTGTCTACCAGTACGCTGGCTAAAGCATCGTCCTGGCAATTAACTGTGATATTGAGCGCCATGTTATGACGGCGACCCTCTTCGGGTAATTCCTCATCACTAAATCCCAAATTATTGCAGGAAGTGATGTTAGAGACAATGCTATCGAACTGTCTGATTGTTACATCCTGTTCCACAAAGGCTTGCTCCAAGACTTTCTGTAGAGCCTCCCTGTGCGCTTCTGAACTGAGTAACAGTGATAATACCGAGATCTTTGAAGGAGTTTGTAACAGTTGATCAACAATGTTATATTCGCTCCTTTGGATAAGCTTCAGCATCTCATCATCATTTTTCAAAAGGTCGGGATTACTGGATTGACCGACTGATAGATCAGGAGCTTCTGTCTGAAGTTCCTTTTCTTTGTTAAGTTCCCCAACTCCTCGGTTGAAGATTCTACCACTCTGTGTTACTCGACTGATGTCTGTAATATTCACGACGGAGGGTAATGGAATTTCCTTTCCATTTTCAATTGTTGTTGCACCGTATTTGTAAGGGATAACCTTAGTTGATTCATACGGTAATGGTCCCGGAAGATAGATGACTACGGGAGTCCTCTGATTTTTCTAACCATCGTAAGTAATCTCGATCCGTTCCCGGTTGGGAACTTTAGATTCGTCAAGTAGAGGGATGATGGCAAAAACATCCCTGGTCCTGTGATGACCAGAGGTTGTGACAACATCCTCGATTTGATCGGCAAGGTAGTTCGGCGACCAATTGATGGGTCCAGAACCCGGATATGGACGAATTTCTCCACGATCGACCTTACTCTGAAGAGCCGCTCTCACAAAGTAACACCCTTGGTTACTTTCCACACAGATGCCACAACGTTCATAGTTGTGTGGTGGCACCTGGCCACATCCACTTTGAATACAATGTAACCTCACTAGGTTAGCTTCCATTGATCGGACATCCTGACTCTGACGCCGAGTAGGATTCCTGTTACTGATACTAATTTGCTGAGTATCTTCATCCATATAGATTGGCATCCACCAATGATTTAACAAGTGTTGAAGTGCCTCCTGGACAAGGGTACAACCTCGATCATTTTTGCAACCCGCTTTACAGATTTGATAGTCATGTGATATTAAGAATCCGAGTCAGACCTGCTCAGCATGTAACTCTACCAGGTTGGCATTCATCACGCGAATATCGAAGATCTGAACCATATTGATCTGATAAAGGTTCATATCATGGTAGTCTTGGATCCATCCAAGATCCATCTGACGCTGGAGGGCCTCTTGTATGAAAGACCATCCTTGTTTGTTTACCGAGCAAGTCAGACAGGAACTGTAATCGTGCCGCGGCAGATTATGATACTGGCTTTACATTGAGTGCATTGCCACCAAGTTGACATTCATTGCACAGATGTCGTGGTTCTGAATGAAGTTAGAATTCGTGTAAACCATGTTAACTCCACGAACTCGATGCTCTTGGATCCATCCGAGATCTATTTGTTCCTGTAGAGCTGCTTGCACTACAAAACATCCTTGATTGTTTTTAGAGCAGACATCACACTGATGATAATTATGAGGTGGCACATGGCCATATCCGCTCTGTCTACAATGCATCCTAACCAGATTGGTCTTTAACAAGAGTACATCGTGAATTTGATAGGCATCGTTAGTCTCTCCTTCTATCAAATTGACTGCAGCCTTCTCATGTTGAGGCAGCGGGTTCATAAGAACATTAGGATTTGTATCCTTGAAGGATAAGACCCCGCTCCTAACAAGTTTTTGCACATCGGACTTGAAATTGAGGCAAGTCTCTATGTTATGCCCTGATCCTCCTTGATGATAAGGGCATGTATGATCCACCTTTGTCATCTCTTTTTCCTCCAGAGGTGGATAAATTTGAGCAGCAATCTCACGCCACCTTTGAGCGTACTCCTTAAAGGTTTCCTTGTCCTTTTGTGACATTGATCTGAGTTGATCTCTGTGGTGCCATGTCCAAATTGTATTTGTATTGTTGGATGAAGGCAGTACCAAGATCCCTGAATATACTGCTCGTAGTACGGTTTAAACCCATGTACCATTTGAGTGCGGCACCGATTAAACTATCCTGGAAGTAGTGAATCAGTAGGTCCTGATTTTCTGTCTAAGCTGACATCCGCCGAGCGTACATCACCAGATGGCTTTGAGGGCAAGAGTTACCCTTGTACTTTTCAAAGTCGGGCACTTGAAATTTGTGCGGGACTTTCACATTTGGGACCAAGCAGAGATCTGCGGCGTCCTTTCCAAATAGATCCTGACCGCAAATGGTCTGCAGTTCCTTCTGCATCTCCAGAAACTGCTCCTGTAATTCATCCATTCTATCAAACATAGTTCCCTTTTTATCAGCAGGTATTTGTGGAATCTGTCCTTCCGGGACAGTGTGCACCACAGAGGGTGGTACCATAACTACGGTAGTGAATCTTGGCGTTTCCCGAAGTTTGTAACCTTCAGGAGTCTTCAGTATGCCCCTGGCATATTCGCTTTCCCGAAGTTTGTAACCTTCAGGCCCAGTGGCTTCTGTTGTGATTCCCTGATCTTGAGTGATCGGCGGAACATATCCTTCCGGGATATAGTTAAAAGGCATGCCCCAAGGACGATCTTTCAGTATTTGATACCTAGGATCATACTTCTCCACTATGGGCGTTGAGGTGATCTCTGAGATCACAGTTCATTGTAACTGAGCTTCTGCCATGGCTTGCATGTCGCTACGAAGCTTTCTCATATCCTCTCTCAGAGCGTCGATCTCTTCCTTCAACTCTCTGTTTTCTTCCTCAAGATCATCCATCTTTTTCTGACAATTGGCCCAAGTATTATACGAATGAGACAGTTTGACTCTAGAATCGAGACACAAACATGAGATTCGTAGAGAAGAAGAATACGCGATGTGAGAATGATGAATGCAATGATTATATTAATTGTTTAAGGTTTAATCAAAATAAACTTCGACAATTAGATTGCAAATATCAAACGGTGGGGAAACCCCTTTTTATTGAATTCAAAGGATTACAGAAATGGAAATACAGTAGATTACAAAGTGCAAAAACAGAAACCTAAGCTAATGGGTCCCGAGAGAACTCGGGTGCTGATTCTGGTATCTTCCTTTTCTTTGACCGGGGCTCTTGGGCCGTTGTCGGGTTGTCATTCCTTTTCCAGGTGAAAGGAGTGAGTAAATTCCTTTGGTCATCTTGATTCTCTACAGTATGTTGCTCCAAAATTTCAATCAGAGCATCTTTCTCTTTCAATAATTGTTGTATTTTGATGCACTCGACGTCGAGGGTGCGGTACTTGTTCTTCTAAGACCTTCTCTCCCGTTGAACTTTGTTGAGAGTAACCTGAAGCTTTTCAGTTTCCGTCATGAAGTACATGACAGATTCCTTTGGCGGAAGAATTCCGTAACGAGGATAAGGCATCTTTAGCTTGAGAGCTCTAGTTTGTACCCAATGGAGATAAGGCTCCACCGAGACACAGTCCGGTTTTCCTAGAGACTCTCGTCCTTTCTTATGAACTTGTTTCTAAGCGTGCACTATTTCCGTTTTCAGTGCTCTGTCGTTTTCTCCTTCCTTGAAGAAAAGATCTTCCAGATGAACACCCCGTGGGACGTGTCTCATCGGGTATCCAAATTGACGACGAACGAGAACTGGATGATAATTGATTCCTCCCGTAGTTCCTATAAGGGGTACGTTGGGGAAGTTTCCACAACGATCAATGATCCTGATTCCATCATAGATCCTACTACACCAATCTATGTCAGAGTTGGTAAGAGGCATGATCTTCTGCGACCAACGTAAGGCACTCTTGCAATCCCAAAAAGCAGCAGACTTAGGCAAGTGGGAGATAAACCATTTATAAAGCAGAGGTACACAGCATGTGATCTCCCCTTCGCTGTACAAATTTCCCAAGTGTACAGAATGATACGCATCTGCGAGCAAAGTTGGCACAGGATTTCCAATGAGAAAAACCTTAATGGCGTTAATATCGACGAAGTTATTGATGTTGGGGAACAAAAATAACCCGTAGGTGAGCAAGACAAAGATGCTTTCAAAAGAAATTATGTTTCCTATAATGGCAAAATACAGGGCCTTCTTCGTCAAGAACTGGGCTGGCAAACCTTGTATGCCACCCTTGGTAGTTATGTGAGTCCTGACCTCAGACTCGTCCAAATAAATTACTCTTGCAATGGTCTGATTCTTTGGAATTTCTTCCAGTCCAGAAAATGGAGCTCGATCAGTAATGTGTAGATCAATCAGATGAGAATACTCCTCCAGCGTTGGTGCAAGCTGGTAATCCAGGAATGTGAAACAGTGATAAACTGGATCATAAAACTTAATGAGGGCATCCATGATTCCCTCAATCACATGGACTCTTAACAGTGGTAGCAAACCTCCGTGCTTGGCTCTGAAAGCCTCTGGGTTTGTGATCATCCTTGCTAACCTTCTCAAATCCTCTAGTTTTGGAACCTTGAAGGTGTACGTATGAGTTCTCCTTCTACCGAAATCCATTAATGCAATCCTTTTCTCTGATATTTGCAATCACAGTCTTAGTTTACTTTGAAAAACAGAGAGACTAGAAGAGAAGATTTTTTGAATGTTTTAATGTTTTTTAAATGAATGTATAAATGCAGCACACAAAAACATAGAAAAAACATGGGGTCAAAGGGTCGTTGTCATGAAGTCAAGGCTCTACCCATCCCCAAAGGTTTATACTAGGGTGATTTTTGTACCTGTACTCATTATCATCAGCTCCTCCCAGGAAAGCAAAATAACAAGCAGATCGCCAGCGAGTTGTAGAGCAATCTTAGAGTAAGTGCCATTCACCGAGAATAGATCACCAGCCTCAAATGAGGGTAGTATCGCGTAACAACTATTCCCGATAGTTTCCGCACTACAAAAGGGTTTGGTTCCTCAGCTTCTCAGACTTAACAATCGGCCCATTGTCTAGGTGGGAGAATGGGTTGCATTGGTCAGCCTCCACTGAGGTTGATGGTCGACCTCGTCGCCATCACTTATCTTAAGTGTATACTCAATCTTTCCACATGCGGCATCACACGCATTCCCATCAGCAGAAAAATAAACATGTATAGCAATTAGGAAAAGCAGTATATATATTTGTCCTAAACATCCTAGACCTTTAAAGCTATGAATCCTAAGTTCCTGACAGAAAATGGTTTCCCGGTGGAGTCACCAATCTGTGGTTTCATTACAAGGAAAGAAGAAAGAAAGGCCCCACGGTGGGCGCCATTTTTCTGTAGCGAGCGATTTTGGACACGATTCTTAAGCGCTGGTCGCTCTCACTACGGCTGAGTTTACTACAGTTCGATTCATTTTTTATCCTATTAAAGCTGATGAAGGAAGGGAAATAGATGTCTCCAATTAACCCTGCTTTGCATACTGAGTTTAAACAGCGGTCTGTTAGGTTACGGATGCGATTAATGTGGGGGGGCCTTTGTACTGGTTATTTGTATTTTCGCCAATACGGTTTCTTTCTTTTTATCTTGGCAGAATGTTTCTGGCAGGGAACAAGGATTAGGATGTTAGGACTGATGCGTATGGGATTTAGGTTTTTTGTTGATTATGCTCGCTAAGATTTTTCCTTTCAATCTTATGCCTACGTATTCCCGTTTACCGAAACAGGGAAATCAGAGCGTTCGTAGTTCCTCCTATTCTATGGGAGGAAATGGTTATTTTTGGTGTCTTGTTCAAAGCCCAAGACGTGAAGCGAGAAGGTGGTTTGTATCTTGTTCAAAGCCCAAGATGTGAAGCTGAAAAGTCTATTTGTATCTTGTTCAAAGCCCAAGATGTGAAGCTAAAAGGTGTTGTCTTTAGAGAGAATTTGTTATCTCTAAAGAGGGGGTTGTATGTCACAACTGTTGGGTGACTGGTTATAAAGGAGGGATTACTTTAACCGGGATACGCGGACCCTAGCAATGCCATAATTTCCTTTATAGGGGATTTTAACCTGAAGGAGAAGACTTTAACTCAGTGTAGAGCAATGTTATCTTTCCTTAGGAATTTCTCATGCTAAAAGAGGGACAGTGGCATGGATGTAGATGATCCAGAGGCTTGCCGCTTATAGCGATTAGATGAAGGGGAAGGAGTTATTGATGTTTGTGTACTGCAAATGAGGCACAGCTTTGATGCTAAAAGGTTAATTGGATTAACCAGTGGTTTTCTTATACAAAGCCTAAGAGAAGGCTGAAAGGTGTCTCGTACAAAGCCCGAGAGAGAGGCTAAAAGGTTTTGACTCGACGATGGAATCTTTTGGTATCTCGTATAAAGCCCGAGATGGAGGCTAATTGACTCAACAAGAGAGTTTTTTGTATCTCGTACGAAGCCCGAGATGGAGGCGAAAGGGATGATTGAATCAACGAAGGAGTCTCTTATGTGTCTCGTACAAAGCCCGAGAGAGAGGCTAAACGTTGTTTGACTCCGCTGGGGAGGATCATTGTACAAAGCCCAAGAGGAGGCTATGGTGACTATTTCAGTTGAGTGACAGGTCCAGTATACTGATTTTGAAAGAGAAAATCAGTTCTTATATGAGCAATGCTGTACTAAAGGATTTGATTCGAGGATCCGGGTTATTCCTGTTCTCTAAGGGAGTGGGAAATCCGAAGGGTATTGAGACTGTCCGAGTCTACGGGTTTCCTTCCTATTTAACAAAGGGGTCACTTGAGAATGTCTTTGAGACTCAAGGAGATTAGACTGTCCAAGTCTAAAGTTTCATCTTTTGTACTATGCTCTCAAAAACAGTAGTAGACTCTATGAAAGGACTGTTCTATGAAGATGACTAGGTTCTGTTCCTATACCTGTAGGAGGTCGTTGGGATAATTTGTACGAAGCCCAAGAGGAGGCTGGAAACTTTTAAGAAGCCGACGGGTCCTTGTACTAAGCCCAAGAGGAGGCTATCATTCCTGGAGGAAGAGATCATTATACGAAGCCTAAGAGGAGGCTGTGAATACTTCTAAGAAGCCGTAGGGTCCTTGTACTAAGCCCAAGAGGAGGCGGGGTTGCTTTTAGGAAGCCTGTGGGTCCTTGTACGATGCCCAAGAGGAGGCCGATTACTTTTAAGAAGCCGATGGGTCCCCAAACCCCGAGAAATTCAAGGCAAGCTATTCACAAGGAATAGATCAAGTCAGGAAAGTTCGAGAATTTGGAAGAAACTCAAGAGATGTCATTCACGGAGAAAAGATCATCTCTGGGGAATAGAGTTTCTTGATAAGTGCTTTTAAGAAGCCTGTGGGTCCCCAAACCCCGAGAAGTTCAAGACATGCCATTCACCGAGAATAGATCAAGCCAGGAAAGTTCGAGAATTTGGAAGAAACTCAAGAGATGCCATTCACGGAGAAAAGATCATCTCTGGGGAATAGAGTTTCTTTGACAACTTCTACGAGTGACAGTCTATGAAAGGGTTCACAGAGAATGATGCCTTTCATATCTCCATATTGTTTAACCCCAAGAGGAGGGAAGACTGTGTCTGGTAATCCTATGGGGATCTAGTTTAGACTATTTCTAAGAGTGATCAACGGGCTTAATGCTAGACGTAGTTGCCGGGGAAACTCTAAATATCTATACTATTATTACACAGTTGATATGAGTTTATGAAAGAAGACTTACAGTGAAACAGCCCCACAATACAGTTATATGTATATGAAAGCGGTAAATAAAAGCGTTTAAACACTTACTCGGTTGTAGAGCTTCCATGCTGTTTAGTTAGTTGTTCAACAAAGAAAGATTGAAAACAACAGTATATTCAAAATCAAAGGAGAAAATGCTTTGAAAAAGAAAGATTTGGGGCTTACAGCTCAAGGAGAGGCCCAGGGTTTTATCAGTGAGCGCACTGTTTGAATTTGTACAGAGGGACTTATACAAGTGACTGAGGCACAAAATGTTTTCTGTACAAAGGGATGGGTCTTACACTCTCTCAAGAGGCCCAAAAGGTTTAAAGAAAAAAAGTGGGGCTTATAACACGGGGGTAGGCCCAGTTGACTTTTCGTTTAAAAAATGGCGATCGCGCCGAGATTTTTCTTTTAACGCATAGGGACTTATACAATAAGTGAGGCCCAAAATGTTTTGGTTAAAAGGGGATTGGGTCTTACACTCTATTAGAGGCCCAAAAGTTTTGAATGGGTCTTATAGCTCGAGGAGAGGCCCAGTGTTATTTTGAAAAGGCGACGATCGTGCCGTTTATTTGAAAATGTACAGAGGGACTTATACAATAAGTGAGGCCCAAAAAGTTTTCTGTACAAGGGGGTTGGGTCTTACACTCTAATAGAGGCCCAAAAAGTTTTGAATGGGTCTTATAGCTCGAGGAGAGGCCCAGTGTTTGATTTCAAAAGGCGACGATCGCGCCGTTTGTTTTTTACGGTATCGGGACTTATACAATAAACTGAGGCCCAAAAATGGTTTGGTCAAAAAAGGATTGGGTCTTACACTCTATTAGAGGCCCAAGTGTTTTGAAAATGATTTATGAGGGTTGAATTAATCCAAAAACCCTAATTTGTTTTCAAAAATGTATTTAATTGAATAAAAATTCAATTAAAATGATCAAAATTGTTTTACATATGGAAAACAAATTATGATCTTAGATTAATGCTTCAAAAATTAAGTATTGACCTACAAAATAATTAGAAGGCATTAAAAGTTGCAAAATCAATGTAGAAAAAATATTTTAAATGTTAAAAACAATTAAAACATTAATTCTTTGCAAAAATATCAATTATATGAAATTAATAATATTTTTGGGATTTTTTGTTAAAATAAAATAATTTAACATTTTTGTGAATTATTAAAAAAAGAATCAACTCAAAATCATTAAAACTCGGAGAGAAATTAATTTTTGAATCAATTAAATAAAACCACAAAATTCAAATATTCAAATTTGGAAAAATGGCGCCAAGAACAAGCTGAAGAACACGCGCGTGTTCTGAGATTCCCAGATCTGTATTTTCTCTCTAATCTCACTGAATACTTAATCATATCATGTAATCCACATATCATTCAACTCGTTTCAACCTCACGATCATGTCTATGGCAATTAATTTCATTTAAATTAAGCATAAAACAAGAAATCATGAAAAATCCTCAAGAACCCTAATTTCTGCATGAAGGCTAGGATTTTTTGATACACGATTCAAACAATGCAATTAATTGAGGGGAAACATTCCATGCATGATTATGAACATATGGCCAAATTATTGTGCGAGGAAATATGCATAGATTGAGAGATGACCAAGTTTATGCTCACCTCTAGGCCGTGACAGCAAGTGCAATGTGATTTTTGATTTGGAGGTGTTACAGATGAGTGGTGATGATCTGAACAGCTTCCCTACACCCTATGGAATGTGTTTGAATGCTTGGACTTGATTGAAATTGGATGCATCACTTCATGGCATCTCAACTGCATTTTGGTTAAAACCTTGAGCAATTGACTGGTGATTCTGAGAAATCAGTGTTCCAGTTGTTGTTTAAGTGTTTGATCAGCTCATATGTGATGTATATGAGGTGTGTGTGTGTGATTGGTTTGAGTGGAATTGCCCTCTAGCTCAAAACTCGATAGCTACCGTGCTAAGAAATGAATTTTTGCCAAGAGAAAGAGATTTTAAGAAAGGCAAGTGTTGTAGGCCTTTGGTGTACTTAAACTGAACACAATTGAGCTCTATTTATAGTAGAGCAAGTTTGTTTTAGAAGGAATAGTGAATGGCAACTGCTGAGTAGGTTTGTTCAATATTGGCCAATGGAAGTTCAAGTCTCCTCTAGCCATTGACTAGAGGTTAGGGCACAGGCTGCTGGTTCCCTTGGTCTTGGATAAGTCTTGACTGGATTCAAATGAAAATGGCTCAGTCCATGCCACCTTGATGCTTCCATTGAATGCTCCAATCCAAATTTGAAGTCTTGTCCCTATTTTGGCAATTCTAGGTTCAACATGCTTTTTCTTGTTCCAAGGACTTTGGAGGCTTGGCTCAGTGATTGTCCCCTTTAGATTCAATCCTCAGATGTGTCCAAGTGGATAGGAGTGTTTGGATTTGGACAATTTTGGTAAATCGAGCAAAAATGAAAATTCTGCCTTGCCTTGACAGATTTCAACAAGGCAACTTGACAATGTCATAACTCATAACCCAAATGGAATTTGGCAATGTTCTTGGCCATTTTGGAAAGCCCTTACATGATACAACAACTGTTTGAACATGTTTGGTTTTGATCTCTTTTTAATCCAAGTGAAAAATCCCCCTACATTTGGAAAAAAATGAAGACAGATTTGGACTTAGTGAAAATTTCACTAAGTGTTGGAAAAAGTGACATTTTCATTTTTCAGCCATTTTGATCACTCCATAACTCAAAATCCTTAATGAATTGGACTTAGGTCTAGTTGAAGTTTTTGTAGAGGGTAATGAGGGCTACAAATCCATCTTTGGATGGGAAAAAATGGCTATGTGGTTTAGGAGTTATGATCCTCCAAAGTTGGTACCCTAGCCACTTTATTTTTAACTTAGAAAATTTTCTAAGTTTTTATGGTTACCCCTTTTACAAGTTATCCAACTTTTCTTGATTTTTCTTGATGAATGATGATTCAAATCATACATTAACATCATTTTAGGGTTAAAAATCCATTTTGGTGAAAAATCTCAAAAAGTCAAAGTTGACTTTTGTGCACAGTTGACTTTTTATCAGATGAATTCCAAACTGTGCAATTCTTCAGGAAATCATGTCCTTGACCTAAGTAAAACTTGATGGACATGTTCCATGGGTGTCATAGGGTATATTAAGGCATGTCCTAGGGTTTGGGAGCATGTCCTGGTCAAAAGTCAAAGTTACAGTTGACTTTTCTCGTGAAACCCTAATTGTGGTGCAGATGAAATTGAGACTTGTTGCTCAAACTTCTTGGATTAATCCATTGTCCCAAATGGATCAATATGGTATATTAGAGACCCTCAAACCCTCTCTTGAGGTCTTGGTTCATGATTTGTCCCAAAAGTCAACTTAGGGGTGAATTAGGTCAAGAAACCCTAATTCCTGATTTTTGATGTATGCATCCCCTGAGGAAAAATTGACTTGATGAATGGGTCCATGAGGTTCCATGGAGTATATTAGGTTGTGTTTTAGATCTTTGGCTTGTTTCCAGATGAAAAATTTCATCTGGAGGCCCTAGTCGACCAAAACCCTAATTTGGTGATACTGGCGATCTTGAGACTTGATCCACCTAAAAGGGAGCAGCCTTGTGCTTAATCCTTGAAGTGGGAGTCCTTTTGATCCATTGTGGATATTTGAGAGTGTAGACAAGTTGAAGATCATGTCATTCCCTGATTGATCCTTTGTCTAAGGCTCTGAAAGGGCTCGAAACCCTAATTTTGATTGTAGTGGATGTTCACCCATCTTTGGGGAGACTGATGAAGCATGATGGTTCCTCCATACTGTGATGATGATTCTCACAATGATGGGAAATCTTAGTCGTCAAAATTTGGGGTATGACACTTCTGCATTTCCAAGAAATGCTCCTGGAATTCATCCATTCTATCAAAGATAGTTTCCTTTTTACCCGAAGGTATCCTTCCGGGACAGTGTGTACCACAGGGGGTGGAACCGTGACTACGACAGTGAATCTTGGCGCTTCCCGAAGTTTGTAACCTTCAGGAGTCTTTAATATGCCTCTGGCATCTTCGCTTTCCTGAAGTTTGTAACCTTCAGGCCCAGCGGCTCTTGCTGAAGTTCCCTGATCTTCAGTGATCGACGGATCATATCCTTTCGGGATATAGTTAACAGGAATGCCCCATGGACGATCTTTCGGCATTTGATACCTAGGATCAAACTTCTCCACTATGGGCGCTGAGGTGATCTCTGAGATCACAGTCCTTTGTAGCTGAGCTTCTGCCATGGCTTGCATGTCGTTACGAAGCTTTCTCATATCCTCTCTCAGAGCGTTGATCTCTGCTTTCAACTCTCTGTTCTTTTCCTCAAGATCATCCATCTTTTTCTGACGATTGGCCCGAGTATTGTACGAATGAGACAATTTGACTCTAGAATCGAGACACAAACATAAGATTCGTAGGTAAGAGGAATACGTGATGTGAGAATGATGCAATGATTATATTAATTGTTTGTTAGGTTTAATTAAAATAAACTTCGACAATTAGATTGCAAATATCAAACAGTGGGGAAACCCTTTTTTATTGAATTCAAAGGATTGTAGGAATGGAAATACAGTAGATTACATGGTGCGGAAACAGAAACCTAAGCTAATGGGTCCCGAGTCCTCTCTTAGGAGAAAACGGGTGTTGATTCTGGTAATTTCGTTTTCTTGGACCGGGGCTCTTGGGCCGTTGTCGGGTTACTATTCCTTTGCCAGGTGAAAGGAGTGAGCAAATTCCTTTGGTCATCTTGGTTCTCTACAACGTGCTGCTCCAAAATTTCAATAAGAGCATCCTTATCTTTCAGTAATTGTTATATTTTGATACACTCTACATTGAGAATGCGATATTTGTTCTTCCAAGACCTCCTCTCCCATTGAACTTTATTGAGAGTAACCTGAAGTTTTTCCATCTCAGTCATGAAGTACATGACAGACTCCCTTGGCGAAAGAACTTCATGACGAGGATAAGGCATCTTTAGCTTGAGAGCTCTAGTTTGTACCCAGTGGAGATAAGGTTCCACTGAGACACAAACCAATTTTCCCAGAGACTCTCGTCCTTTCTTATGAACGTGTTTCCAAGCGTGCACTATTTCTGTCTTTAGTGCTCTGTCATTCTCTCCTTCCTTGAAGAAAAGACCTTCCAGATGAGCATTCCGGGGGACGTGCCTCATCGGGTATCCAAATTGACGACGAACGAGAACTGGATGGTAGTTGATTCTTCCCTTAGTTCTTATAAGGGGTACATTGGGGAAGTTTCCACAACAGTCAATGATCCTGATCCCTTCATAAATTCTATTACACCAATCAATGTCAGAGTTGGTGAGGGACATGATTTTCTACGACCAGCGTAAAGCACTCTTATGATCCCAAAAAATAGCAGACTTGGGCAAATGGGAGATAAACCATTTGTAAAGCAAAGGTACACAGCATGTGATCTTCCCTCCGCTGTACAAATTCCCTAAGTGTACAGAATGATACGTATCAGCGAGCAAAGTCGGCACAAGTTTCCAATGAGAAAAACCTTAATGGCGTTGATATCAACGAAGTTATTGATGTTGGGAAACATAAATAATCCGTAGGTGAGTAAAACAAAGATGCTTTCAAAAGCAATGACGTTCCTGATACTGGCGAAGTACAGGGCCTTCTTTGTCAAGAACTGGGCAGGCAAACCTTGTATGCCGCCCTTAGTGGTCATATGAGTCCTGACCTCAGACTCGTCCAAATGAATTGCTCTTGCAATGGTCTGATCTTTTGGAATTTCTTCCAGTGCAGAGAATTGAGCTCGATCAGTGATATGTAAATCAATCTGATGAGAATACTCCTCCAGCGTTGGTGCCAGTTGATAAATCGGATCATAGAACTGAATGAGCATTTCCATGATTCCCTCAATCACATGGACTCTTAACAGAGGTAGCAGACCTCTGTACTTGCCTCCGAAAGCCTCTTGGTTTGTGATCATCCTCGCCAAACCTCTTAAATCCCCTAGTTTTGGAATCCCGAAGGTATACTTATGAGCTCTCCTTCTATCGAAATCCATTAGCGCAATCCTTTTCTCTCTGATATTTGCAATCACAGTCTTAGTTTAATTTGAAAAACAGAGAGACTAGAAGAGAAAAAAATTTGTTTTTATGTTTTTTAAATGAATGCATGAATGCAACACACAAAAACATAGAAAAAACATGGGGTCAAAGGGTCGTTGTCATGAAGTCAAGGCTCTAACCCATCCCAAAGGTTTTCTACGGGTATTTTTTTGTACCTGTCACTCAAACATCATTGATTCCTGAGAACACCAGCGGGCCAGGATCCGTGTTAGGTGGTGTCCATCAAAGAAACCTCAGAAGAGGGTAGTTTATCGCGTAACAGCTATCCCGATAGCTTCCGCATTACAAAAAGAGGTGATTTTCCTATGTGTATACTCAAACTTTCCACATGCGGCATCACCCACATTCCCATTAGCAGAAAAATAAACACGTATAGCAAATAGGAAAAGCAGTATATATATTTGTCCTAATGTCCTAGACTTTAAAGAGCTATGAATCCTATGTTCCTGACAGAAAGTGGCTCCCCGACGGAGGCGCCATTCTGTGGTATCTTCCCTAAAGGTTTCGACCTAATAAATAAAGAAACTCTACTCCCCAGCAGAGTCGCCATTTTTCTGTAGCGAGTGATTTTTGGATGTGGTTGTGAAGCACAACCGCTCTAGTACTACAGCTCGATTCATTTTTTATCCTATTGAAGCTGGTAAAGGAAGGGAAATAAACGTCTCCAACTAACCCTTCTTGCATACTGAGGTTAAATAGTCAAAACTTTTGGTTTAGAGATGCGATCCAGAGTAGGGGGTTTCTACTAGCTTATTTTGTTTACAAAAGATATTCAGGTTGAGGTATTAGGATTGATGGTTTTGAATTACTGCTTTTGGGTTGATTTGATGGAGATATTGGATTTGAGTTTTTTGTTTAGTGTGCTCGCTAAGATTTTTCTTTCAATCTTATGCCTACGTATTCCCGTTTACCGAAACAGGGAAATCAGAGCGATCGTAGTTCCTCCTATTCTATGGGAGGAAATGGTTGTTTTGGTGTCTTGTTCAAAGCCCAAGACGTGAAGCGAAAGGTTGTTTGTATCTTGTTTAATGCCCAAGATGTGAAGCTGAAAAGTTTATTTGTATCTTGTTCGAAGCCCAAGATGTGAAGCTAAAAGGTGTTGTCTTTAGAGAGAATTTGTCATCTCTAAAGAGGGTCTGTTTGTCACAACTGTTTATAAAGGAGAATTACTTTAATCGGGTTATGTGAATCCGGTAATGCCATAATTTCCTTTATAGGGGATTTCCAACCTGAAGGAGAAGACTTTAACTCATTGTAGAGCAATGCCATCTTTCCTTAGGAATGTCTCATGCTAAAAGAGGGATAGTGGCGTGGATGTAAATAATCCAGAGGCTTACCGCTTACAGCGATTAGATGAAAGGGAAAGAGTTGTTGATGTTTGTATACTGTGAACGAGGAACAACTTTGATGCTAAAAGGTTGATTAACTCAACTGGGGTTTCCTTATACAAAGCCTAAGAGGAGGCTATTGGCCCAACAAGAGGGTTTTTGTGTGTCTCGTACGAAGCCCGAGAGAGAGGCTAAAAGGGTTCGACTCCACGAGCGGGTCTTTTGTATCTCGTATGAAGCCAAAGATGGAGGCTAAAGTTTGTTTGGCTCAATAAGAACCTTTTTGTATCTCGTATAAAGCCCGAGATGGAGGCTGAAGTTTGTTTGCTCCATTGGGGAGAATCATTGTACAAAGCCCAAGAGGAGGCTATTGTGACTGTTTCAGTTGAGTGACAGATCCGATATACTTATTTAAAGAGAAAATCAATTCTTATATGAGTAATGTTTGCTCTCAAGGATTTGATCAGAGGATCGGGATTATTTCCTGTTCTTTAAGGAAATGGGAAATCCAAAGGGGACTGGCCGAGTTTACGGGTTTTCTTCCTATTTTGGAAAGGGACTTGATAATGTCTATGAGACTCAAGGAAGTTAGACTGTCCAAGTCTAGAGTTTTATCTTTTGTACTATGTTTTGAGAAACAGTAGTAGACTCTTTGAAAGGACTGTTCTATGAAGATGACTAATGTCTGTTCCTACACCTCTAGGAGGTCGTAGGGACAATTTGTACGAAGCCCAAGAGGAGGCTGGGATACTTTTAAGAAGCCGAGCGGGCCTTGTACGAAGCCCAAGAGGAGGATATCTTTCCTGGAGGAAGAATCATTATACGAAGCCTAAGAGGAGGCTGTAAAAACTTCTAAGAAGCCGACGGGTCCTTTTACTAAGCCCAAGAGGAGGCGGGGTTGCTTTTAGGAAGCCTGTGGGAACTTGTACAATGCCCAAGAGGAGGCCGACGCTTTTAAGAAGCCTGTGGGTCCCCAAACCCCGAGAAATTCAAGACAGACTATTCACAAGGAATAGATCAAGCCAGGAAAGTTCGAGAATTTGGAAGAAACTCAAGAGATGCTATTCACGGAGAATACATTCATCTCTAGGGAGGTAGAGTCTCTTGACAATTCCTAATGAGGACAGTCGAAGAGAAGACTGTATCTGGTGCTCCTATTGGGGATCTAGCTTGTCTATTTCTACAAGTAATCGAAACGGATTTTCTAGTGCTAGACGTAGTTGTCGGGGAAACTCTAAATATCTATACTATTATTACACAATTGATATGAGTTCGGTTGTAGAGCTTCCATGTTGTGCTGTTAGTTGTTCAACAAAGAAAGATTGAAAACAACAGTATATTCAAAATCAACGGAGACAGTGCTTTGAAAAAGAAAGAATGAGGCTTACAACTCAAGGAGAGGCCCAGGGTTTTATCAGTGATTGCACTGTTGTTTTTTTGTATAGAGGGACTTATACAAGTGACTATGGCCCAAGAAAGGTTTTCTGTACAAAGGGATGGGTCTTACACTTTCTCAAGAGGCCCAAAAAGAGTTTAAAGAAAAGAAATGGGTCTTACTACTCGAGGGTAGGCCCAGATGATCTTTCGTTTGAAATGGCGATCGCGCCGAGGTTTTCTTTTAACACAGAGGGACTTATACAATAAGTGAGGCCCAAAAAAGGTTTTGGTTAAAAGGGGATTGGGTCTTACACTCTATTAGAGGCCCAAAAGTTTTGAATGGGTCTTATAGCTCGAGGAGAGGCCCAAATGTTTTAAACAGACGACGGTCGCTTCGTTTACTTGTACAGGGGGACTTATACAATAAGTGAGGCCCAAAATTTTTTATGTACAATGGGGGTTGGGTCTTACACACTATTAGAGGCCCAAAGTGTTTTGAAAATGATTTATGAGGATTGAATTAATCAAAAACCCTAATTTATTTCCAAAATGTATTTTAATTGAATAAAAATTCAATTAAAATGATCATAAATTGTTTAACATATGGAAAACAAATTGTGATATTGGATTAATGCTTCATAAATCAAGTATTGACCTACAAAATGATTAGAAGTCATTAAAAGTTGCAAAATCATGATGGAAAAAATATTTTAAATGTCAAAAACAATTAAAACATTAATTCTTTGTAAAAATATCAATTATATGAAATAAATAATATTTTTGGGATTTTTTGGTAAAATAAAATATTTTAACATTTTTGTGAATTATTAAAAAAAGAATCAACTCAAAATCGTTAAAACTCAGAGAGAAATTAATTTTTGAATCAATTAAATAAAATCACAAAATTCAAATATTTGAATTTTCAAAAAATGGCGCCAAGAACACCCAAGAACACACGCGTGTTCTGGGTTTTGCCCAGATTTGCATTTTCTATCCAATCTTACTGAATACTTGATCATATCATGCAATCCACATACCAATCAACTCCTTTTAACCTCACGATCATGTCTATGTCATATAATTTCATTTAAATTAAGCATAAAACAAGAAATCACGAAAAATCCTCAAGAACCCTAAATTCTGCATGAAGGCTGGGATTTTTGATACACGATTCAAACAAAGTAATTAATTGAGGGGAAACATTCCATGCATGATTATGAACATTTGGCAAAAGTATTGTGCGAGGAAATATGCATAGATTGAGAGATGACCAAGTTTGTGCTTACCTCTAGGTCGTGACAGCAAGTTCAAAGTGATTTCTGAGTTGGAAGTGTTACAGATGAGTTGTGATGATCTGAACAGCTTCCCTACACCGTATGGAGTGTGTTTAAATGCTTGGACTTGACTGAAATTGGCTGGATCACTTCATGGCATCTCAACTGCACCTTGGTTAAAACCTTGAGCAATTAACTAGTGATTCTGAAAAATCAGTGTTCCAGTTGTTGTTTAAGTGTTTGATCAGCTCATATATGATGTATGTGAGGTGTGTATGTGTGATTGGTTTGAGTGGAATTACTCTCTACTGAAAAATTCGATAGTGACTTGCTAAGAAAGGCATTTTTTAGAGTGAGAAGTGGATTTTGAGGAAAGCATCTGTTTGATGGCTTTGGTGTACTCAAATTGATCACGATTGAGCTCTATTTATAGTAGAGCAGGTTTGTTTTGCAAGGAATAGTGAATGGCAACTGCTGAGTAGGTTTGGCCAATGTTGGCAAATGAAAATCCAAGTCTCCTCTAGCCATTGACTAGAGGTTAGAGCACAGGCTGCTGGTTCCCTTGGTCTTGGATAAGTCTTGACTGAATTCAGTTACTAAGAGCTCAGTCCATGCCACCTTGATGCTTCCATTGAATGCTCCAATCCAAAATTGGAGTCTTGTCCGTATTTTAGGCAATTCTAGGTTTGGAATGCTATTTCTTGTTCCAAGGACTTTGGAGGCTTGGCTCAGTGATTGTCCCCTTTAGATTCAATCCTCAGATGTGTCCAAGATGATGACAAGGCTTGGAATTGGCTGATTTTGGTAAATCAACCAAAAGTGCAAAAATCTGCCTTGCCTTGGCAGATATCAGCAAGGCATCTTGCCAATGTCATGTCTCATGGCTCAAGTTGAATTTGGTGATGTTCTTGGCCATTTTGGAAAGCCCTTATATGATACAACAACTGTTTGATCATATTTGGTTTTGATACCTTTTGGATCCAAGTGAAAAATACCCCTACATTTGGAAAAAAGTGAAGGCAGATTCTGACTTAGTGAAAATTTCACTAAGTGTTGGAAAAAAGTGACATTTTCACTTTTTGTCATTTTGATCACTCCATAACTCAAAATCCTTAATGAATTGGAATTAGGTCTAGTTGAGGTTTTTGTAGAGGGCAATTAGATCTACAAATCAAGCTTTGGATGGGGCACAATGGCTTTGTGGTTTAGGAGTTATGATCCCTCAAAGTTGGTACCCTTCCCACTTTATTTCATAACTTAGAAATTTTTCTAAGTTTTTATGGTTACCCCTTTTACAAGTTATCCCACTTTTCTTGATTTTTCTTGATGAACGATGATTCAAATCATTCATTAACATCATTTTAGGGTTAAAAATCCATTTTAGTGAAAAATCTCAAAAAGTCAAAGTTTGACTTTTGTGCACAGTTGACTTTTTGTCAGATGAATTCCAAACTATGCAATTCTTCAGGAAATCATGTCCTTGACCTAAATCAAACTTGATGGACATGTTCCATGGGTGTTATAGGGTATAATGATCAATGTCCTAGGGCTTGGGAGCATGTCCTGATCAAAAGTCAAAGTTACAGTTGACTTTTCCAGCAAAACCCTAACTGTGGTCCAGATGAAATTAAGACTTGTTGCTCAAGCTTCTTGGATCAATCCATTGGTGCAAATGGATCAATGTGGTATATTAGAGACTCTCAAATACTCTCTTGAGGTCTTGGTTCTTGATTGGTCCCAAAAGTCAATTTAGGGGTGAATTAGGTCAAGAAACCCTAATTTCTGATTTTTTATGAATCCACCCCCTGAGGCATAATTGACTTGATGGTTGGGTCCATGAGGTTCCATGGAGCATATTAGGTTATGTTTTGGATCAATGGCTCAGGCCCAGATGAAATCTTCCATCTGGAAGCCCTGGTCGACCAAAACCCTAATTTAGTAACACTGGCGATCTTGAGGCTTGGTCCACCTAGAAGGGAGCAACCTTGTGCTTAATCCTTGAAGTGGGAGTCATTTTGATCTTTTTTTGGATGTTTGAGGAGTTAGACAAGTTGAAGATCATGTCATTCCTTGATTGATCCTTTGTCTAAGACTCAGAGAGGGTTTGAAACCCTAATTTCTGTTTGCAGTGGATGCTCAACAATTCCTTGAGGAGATTGATGAGGCATAAAGGTACATCCATATTGTGATGGTGATTGACAAAATGATGGGAATCTTAGTGGTCAAAATTTGGGGTATGACACTCTCACGTCCATTATACTCAACATGAACCATTTAATTAGTTTTGAATTAGTGTTAGAGTGATGTTAGTTTCTGGTCCTCTACTTATTGAGGGGGAAAAGAGAGAAAAGATAAATGTTTTTAGATTTTTATTAATGAGAAAGGACCTAAAAAGATTTTTATTATTAGGGGGCCTGACAAGATTTCGCAATCCTCCTCCTACGTATCTCAAAAGAGAACTCAAGGCACGCGTAGTTATGGGTAGAAAATGTTTGTTTGACGGTCGATTTTAGCGAAAGTTATCTTGTATTAATCGATGGAAAACATTGTTTTACCCAAAACTAGTGAGGATCGGGCGTTTGCATCACATTGAATGGATTTACGAATCAACATTCACGGGAAAACGCCACTTATCTCAACTCAACGATTGTGGATGAAGAATTATTTTGCATCATCTTAAGACAAAATGGCTTTCGTTTTTTAAAAGGTTTTCGAGATCGCACGACAGCAAGAGAAAAAAAGAGTTTGATTGGTTGGATGTATTTTATAGGTGAATGACGAACATTTGATGAGAACGAGATCTTAGCCTCGGGATCAATCATTTGGGGTTCCACCGGAATGCTAGATTTCAACGGTCCTTTTTCATTCAAGATTATTAGGAAAATTATTTGATGGACAATGAGAACTTAATAATAATAATCAATTGTTCAAAGAGTTACGACAGAATGCTTGATCCCAACGGCCCTTATTTGTCCAAATTAATTATTAAGTGTTTTTAATAACGAAAGAAAAGAATGAAAGCTTAACCCAAAATGCGTGGTTCGGGACCGATCATTCGAGGGTTCGCACCGAAATGCTAGATTCTAGCAGTCCTCTTCTTTCGTGTTTATTAAGAAAAGGTTTTAACATTACGTTGGATTTGGTTTTGAAAATGGTTTGAAATTAATGAGATTTTGAAGACTAACTTGATTTTAAGTGCTTGAAACTTATATTGAAAGATTGATTTTATTTGTGCACCTCATATTTGTTTAAAAAATTAAGAGTTCAAAGTAAAATTAAATCACACAATCAAGCAAATAACATACAAACTTCTAATCAAACTATCCAAACATCTAAATTGATTCCTAAACGTAACCCTTAAAAGGACTTTAGGATCATGGAAAATTAAATTTAAGGTAAAATATTATTATTACTTATTATTTATTTTGTTGTTGTTTCTTTTTATAACAAAAATAAATGAAATAAAACAATTTATATTAAAACTCTCTTATTCTATCTTAATTTAAATGAGAAAGAAAGAAAAAACATGAGATAAAAACAAATTTATTATTATTATTATTATTATTATTATTATTATTATTATTATTTGTATATAAACTCAATATTTTTATATTCATTTGATAAAATGATATCTTAACCCTTTTTTATATTTTTAATTACATAATCTAAAAATGAAAATGAAAACAAAATGATGGGCCAAGGGGGTTCAGCTAGATGGGGTGAAAGACAGAGCAATTAAGCCTAAAAAAACAGCCCATCACAACAAAGGCGCAGGTACTAGGGCGGGTCAGTTCTGGATCTGACTCAGTTCGACTCTTAAGTGAAGAAAAAGAACATAAACCCTAAAAACCAACAGTCGTTCCTTTTAATAACAAAAAGTTTCTAAAATAAAACAAAGGGTGTGCAAAATCAGTGAGCAAAACAACACTTTTTAAAGAGGTGGTTTGTTGTTATGATAAATGGTAAATATTGGTTTATTTATTACTAGCTTCATTTGGTGGATAGCTTTCTAGATCTATTTAGAATGATGTTAATCATAATATGCTAGGTTTACCTTTATATAGATTTTGTTGATTTGGTTATTTATGTTTTATTCTTTGTCTTATCTTTGCACTATTTTTCTATTCATCAAGGTTTTATATCATTTGATTTTCCTTAATAAGATTTTTAATGGGGCATAGGTAGGGGTGTTCGCGGGCTGGTTTGGTTCGGTTTTGAGAGAATCTGATACCCGAACCAATAAAAAATGAATGGATTGGTTTGGATTGGATTTATATGTTTTTACAATAAAGCCCAAACCAAACCGATCTGAAAAATAATGGATTGGTTTGGATTGGATTGATCGGATATATTAAAAATAAATATACAAAAATATTTTTTTAAAAATAATTTGTTTACACACTAATATATGAAAAATAAATATTGAACATATGACACACATAATTTTAAACAAGTTATGACCACCATAGTCATATAGTTGTTAAATTTCACTTAAACATTCAATAACTTAAAACAATTTTACTGCATACTCATACTCTATTCCATAACATAAATTGAAGGTTTGTAGTTTGTAGATACTTATGATTTGAGGGTTTTGCGATTTGGGAAGAAAGTTTTGGTTTGCGGATACTTGTAGTTTGCAATTTGTGAGTTTGATTTATAATGGTTGTGATGTTTGGTTTCTCTATATTTCATCATTGATTGATATGCTTGTGATACTTTGAAATATGTCATTCCAATTTTCATTGGAAATGTCTAAAGACTATGCCTCTTTGTTTCTTTTATTATGGTTTGTACTTGATAATTGCTATAACAATTATTCTCTTCATTAAAATAAATAAGTAATAACTCAATTAAAATTAATAATTTATTATATGAATTAATTATGTTGATTGTTATTGGTTTGATTCGGGTTTACGGGTAGCAAATTAGAAATCCATTGCCTGAACCAATTAACATCGGTTTTAATTGGTTCGGTTCGGTTTTTGCCCGAAATGGAAAAATGTCCAACCCAAACACATTGGTTTGGTTTGGATTCCGGTTTGGTTCGGATTTTTCCTAACCAATGAACACCCCTAGGCATAGGGGTTCTCATACTTTGGTAAATATTGGTTTATTAATATATTTTACTAGGGTGCTTCTTAGATGGTCTCTTTGATGTTTCAACCTAGTTAATATGTTTTGGATATTACTTATGTACCCTTTTGTTTTTTATTAAAAAATACCAAAGTAATTATTGACACGAAGCCACATTTGAGGAGATTTTATTAATATATTTTACTAGGGTGCTTCTTAGATGGTCTCTTTGAGGTGTCAATTTTATTAATATATTTTACTAGGGTGCTTCTTAGATGGTCTCTTTGAGGTGTCAACCTAGTTAATATGTTTTGGATATTACTTATGTACCCTTTTGTTTTTATTAAAAAATACCAAAGTAATTATTGACACGAAGCCACATTTGAGGAGATGGTGGACGCGTAGATTACAAAAATGAGAAATGTCGTGAAATAGAGAATCGAAAGTCAAACATGCGCCACCATGTACCCCTAGTAGTAGAAAATGTAACACCCTACTCACTTAATTTGTTGAATAAAGATCTACTTCATATACTACATTCTTTTAGTCAGTAGGACTAATTTCTGACTATATATACCTTGTAAATCTTTTCAACAAAAGAATTTGACCAAACAAATTCTTTACACATTTTATCACTTTCTCATTCTTCTTTAACTGTACTTTGTATTTTTTTTAACTCAGTAGTTCAAAACGCCCAAATTCATAACATTCTTCATGAGTTAAAAAACTTCCTAGCTAAAAGGCAAATGTCATCCTCTAGTGTAATAACTCAAAGAAAATGATATCACCTCATTCGAGAGACAATATATAGACTATGTTGCGGTGAGAATCAGATATCAAGCTATTAATTAACTTGAATCGTAAAACTTTGAAATTCACCACCGAGCTTTGATTTATCCAGAGGAAAGGGTAAAGATTGAAAGAAAAACCTTTTGCGCCATGTGAATACACAGCTAAGAGATCGGGGGTTCGGGGTTGGTTATACTAAGGGAAGGTATTAGTACCCTAAGTATCTGTAGTACTCTACAGGAGCCTCTTGTTTGTTTTTGTATTATGTTATGTTTTCTTGCTAAGGGAATCTGCTAAGGGTAAAGGTAAGGACCTAGGGGTATGTACGCTAAGTATGCTCGCCAAGACATCGCATCTTGTGCCTACGTATCTGACTAAAGAATCAGAGCAACCGTAGTTCACCTAACTAAGGGTGAGAGAAGAACCATTGACTATGGCCAAAGTTCCAAGGGGAATGAGTATGAGCTCATATAGGTTTTAAGAAACTCTATAAGTCTAATTTGTGATGGGGTAGAGTGACTACTCAAGATGATGAGTCCCACATAGAGTTCAAGGACTCTACCTGAACTCTAAGTTATAAGATAAATGGCTCTTAGGAGGCCAAGGGTAAGGATGGGGACCACCTATGACTATGAGGTCAAGGGGAAGATGGCTTTTAGGAGGCCAAGGAGGATGTCCTATGACTATGAGGTCAAGGAGGGAAATGGCTCTTAAGAGGCCAAGGAGGAACCCTATGAGGTCAAAGGTAAGAGGTGGCTCTTAGGAGGCCAAGGTGGGATCCTATGACTATGAGGTCAAAGGAGAAATAATGAGCTATCTATGACTTTGAGATTAATAGAGAGACTTTTCCTTTGGAAGGAGGGGAAACAACTTCTTGTAAAAACAAGTGTTGGAAAAGGATTTGAAGTATGAGTGATAAGCAATAAGAGTTTAAGAACTCAAGTGGATAAACAACCAAGAAGGACAATAGCATAAATTAAGCACAAATCATATAACATCAAAATGACAAGGTAAACAATCCATGTGAATTACCTCTTGGTATGACAAACTGTAAATGAAATGATGCACATAACTTCAACATGAATAAATGGTCCAAATAACCAAAACATAACTAAAGCCAAAACTTACTTTCAAGTTACAACATTTAAGAATGTGTGTGTGAAGTGTCATACAAGTTGGGCAAAGATAGCCCTCTCAAAGTTAAAACTTCAAGGTGAGTAACAAAGGTATTAAGTTTAAGGATCGAGGGTCGAATAATGAACCATAAATCTAAACAAAAGACCTCATTCAAGGTCATAAGTCAGCCTTCAAACATCCCTCTAATATGTCCTAAAACACCTTGAAAAATTAGCTCAAGAAGATAAAGAGCAAAGGGTTTGTTCAAAAGAGTTTCAAAACTAGGTCAAAATTACTTCTAATTTTATAAAAATCAAAAATAATTATTAAAATTAAATAAAGATGGAAATAAAAATTTTAGAAAACTAAATTAAACCTTGAAGTGTTATCATGAAATTTTTTGGGAATTTTTTTATTAACAAAAACTATTTTTAATAAAACAGATTTGAAAATGAATAAAATAAAAAAAAAACAAAAGGATAAATCAAAGGAAAGAAAGAAAATGGCAAAAGGGTGTCTGGGGTGAGGGGAACTTGAACCCCAGACCCCTTGGTTTCACACGCAATGCTTATACCACTGGAGTGGCTATACATCCAATGTATAAGCCACCCTTAAAGATACTTAAACCAACAATGTTCAGAAAAAGGATTCTAAAAAAACTCATGAAAACATGTTGCAAAAACCAAGCTAACAACATGGCAGTCGCCATGCACATGAAGCCTTCACCCTAAAATCAACATGGCAGTCGCCATTTCATCATGGCAAGTGCCATCAATCCTTCATGGCCAGCCTCACCCAAGCATGGCAAGTGCCATCAATTTTTCATGGCAGGTACCCTGATCTTCATCATGGCAGATGCCATGTTCCCATGGAAAGTGCCACTACATCATGGCCAGTGCCACCACCACCATGGCAAGAACTTCCATCTTATATATCTCACTCATTTCTCAACAAAAATCAAAATTGTAAGAACCAAAGTTGTAGCATTTTTCATGAGGAACAATAATATGATAATAGTTTCAACCAAAGGCAAACACACGATTCACAAAACATCAAACAACAATACAATATCAAAAAGTTTCAGCATGCCATATCATGATATATTCAGTCAAGATGAAACCAGCAATCACTTAACACAACAAAACATGATACATATTACATTTTAACAATCAAATGAGCATAGAACAGTACACAAGCATATGAGTTTCAAAGATTAAAAAACCTTACCTCTTGGAGAAAGTCTAAGGCTTCTTTCCAGTTATTATAGATATGAGAAAACCCTCTTCTCAGCATCCTTAGATCCTTTAGAACTTATCTGGATGGTTGGATCAGTTGGAAACACAATGGAACACAGTTCATGATCTTCTTGCAACAATGGAGGTTGAAAATGGCAGAGGATGTATATGGTGTTACAGAACTATTCCAGATGTTATAATGAGCTCTAATGGATGTATATAGGTGGTTTGTGGAGTTTATTTGGAAAGTGTACAAGTGGAATGGTGTTTGGAGTGTTCTTGCAAATTTGCAAGAGTTGGTGAATGAGAGAATAGAGTGAGTATTCAGCCTTCTTTTGGGGTGAATCTGGTGTCTTTTGTAGAGGAGGTTAAGCCTTTATTTATAGGAAATATGGAGAGCTTGAGGTATGGTGAGATTGGTACATCTTGCCAAGTTTGCCCTTTTCCAAATTTTCCCTAGTGTAAGTGAGTTGGCTGGGTCAAAAAGTCTTCAGCTCTAGTAACTGATCAGGATAGGGTTTACACTGTTGATGTGGTCTGATTCGATTGGAACAAGGCTCCAAGCTGTAAGAGAAAGTTGGAATGACCATGCTCTTGAAAAAGTTTCTCTCTCTTGCATCCACTTGCATTAATTTGTTTAAAACACATTATTTTAAGTGCGCAGATTGTGGGAATCATGGCAATCGCCACATAACATCATGGCAAGTGACATTTCTTTATGGAAAGTGCCACACACACCATGGCAGGCACCATATTACTTCATGACAAGTGCCACACACATCATGGTAGGCGCCATGCTTCATGGCAAGTGCCACACACATCATGGCAGGCGCCATGCTCTCATGACAAGTGCCACCATATTATGGCCAGTGCCACACCATCATGGCAGGCGCCATACATCATCATGGTCAGTGCCACCTACATCCTTTCCTTTTTCAGTTTTTTAAACAACATTCACAAATGCTTTAGTGATCAGAAGTGGTAATGCATCATTATGCACTAAGTGTGAAACTTGCATTTCAAGAAATGACACCAAAGACAATGGTTGACTTTCTTGACCAAAACCCTAATCTGGGGCATGATGAACTTGTGGCTCATGGTACTTGTAATGGGAGCCAAATACACTTGATTCCTTGTTGAATAAGACCTCTTGGATGTATGTGAGCTCAAATGATTGGTGAAACCATCAAGGCATTGAATGATTGCAAAAAGGTTCTTCAATGATTCTTCAGGTTGAAACCCTAATTCTTATAAATCTTGACTTGATAGTTTCTTCTTGATTTCTCTTAACCCAATCTCATGAGATCAAGGCATATGATGTAACGCCCCAGTTTTGTCCATTTTATTTAATCGAGTCATTTTGATTATTTTATTATTATTTTATTTTATTCTCAAATTTTATTTGGAAATATGTTATTTTTCAATGTTGTGATGTTTTATAGCGTTTTGGGAACGTTTGCGAGAAAATTGAGTGTAGGGGTATTTTAGTCTTTTTGGGTGGTTAGATATTTTGATTTTTATAAAAATAGAAAAAAAAGTAGTAAGAAGAGAGAAAAGAAAGAAAACAGAAAAATAGAGAGAAGAGAAAGAGAAGAAGAAAAAGAGGAAAAACTTGTGGATTTAGGAACCGATTCAACCGACTTTTCAAACGCAAATTAATCGGGTAAGGGTGCAAAACTCGATTATACTATATTTGTGTATGATTATGTATGTTTGTGTGGAAATCTTGTTGGTTGTCCAAATATAGGTCGAAATGAGATAAACGAGAAGAAATCGATGTTTTCGCGGACGAAAGTCGGATTAAGTCGCGTAGTGGAGTCGAGTGATGTTAGGTCGTGATTTAGTATGATTGTTTGATTGAGTTGGGTTGATGTTGTAACTTTTGTATTTTTGATATATATTGAGGAATTTGGTGTGAATTGAGGAGTGATTGATTGAATGGTGTTTGGATAGGTCTGGTATAATTGTCTTTGGCTGGTATTTAATCGGGAAATGATAGGATTTAGTCGAAAATACTTGTTGGTATGATCGGGGGGTTTAAGGATGAGTTTGGAGGGATTTTAGGTCATAAAATTCTAGTTTTTCTGCTGTTTCGCGACGGTTAATCGATTAACCAAATGCGTTAATCGATTAACAGTGTCAGTTTTCAGAAAAATATTATTTTCAAAAACCCATAACTTTTGAACCGTAAGTCGGTTTTGGTCCCTGTTTGAAGCGTTGGAAAGCTAATGAAAAGTTATTTCTATTAAAAATGGTTTGGAGGGTAAAAGATGATTTAATTAATTTGTGTTTTTGGAAATAGTCGGGTTATCGGGTTTTTATCGCGTTAATTGTGGGCGATTGGTGTGTTATCATGCTATAAGCTTTTGTTATGTAAAGTGTAGCTTGTGTGCTGTTGTATGATGTGAATATGCATGATTATGAATGTATTTATGTGTGTGCATATTAAATGTCATGAGTCATTGTATGCCAAGCATTATGATATGCATTGTTGTGACGTCCTGAGTGACGGTTTGGTTCCAGAGGGAATTTGCTATAACATCGTGTGCCCGTGTGGGGACCTAAAGCAATGGTTATAGACGATCGTGTGCCCGTGTGGGGACCTAAAGTGATCGGATTGTGTGCCCATGTGGGGACCTAAAGAAATCCATAAACGTCGTGTGCCCATGTGGGGACCTAAAGCGACGGGTGAACATCGTAGGCCCGACGTGGAGTTACACTAAGTAACGAGCGATGGTTCCAATAGTTCCTGAGTGAACTGGTGATAAGACATGAGAAACATTGGAGTCGGTACCGCATGGCATGTGCATAGAGTCGTTGTGTCGGTCTCTGTGCATTTGCATAATCATGGATTAATTGTGTATGTTAATTGTGAATGTGATTATTGAGATGGAATATGTGTAATTGTGTATGAATGATGAGTGCATTGGTGATGAATACCTGATACTTGCACTGTGTTGTGTTATATTTGGTTGTGGTGCATTTGTGGTGAGAATATTTTACTTGTGCATTTTTGTGTTAATATATAATTATATGCAACTGTATTATGATTGTGTTTCTCACCCTTCTGTTGTTTTATAATGCTCTATGAGGCATTGCAGATTAGAGTTGCTGGAGGTATTTTTGTGAAGCTTTGCGTCTTCATTCTTTTGTCGGTCGGCTCTGATATGTGACACCGGGTAGTTAGGGAGGCCGTTGTGATTATTTTGTACTATGTATATATTCATCTTTTGGCTTGTATATGTATAACTTGATGTATGACAAACTTTTTGTGATATATATATATATATATGATATTCAGTTTTAGATTTTCCGCTTTTATTCTAAAATCTGAAATGTGGGTGTAAGGAACTGAGTTCCTCTGTTGATTGCTACCCCACTGTTGCATATCTTTATGAGCAGGTGTTGTATGTTTGTTTGTTATTGATGTGATGCTCTCTGCCTATGCCGTGTTTTTAATTATACTCTGATGAAATTTTGAATTTTTATTTACCTAATTGTTTATTTGGGGGTATAGATTGGGGGTGTTACATTTAGTGGTATCAGAGCCAGTCCGTGTCAGTTGTGTCAGTCCTTGTTGGTCGTTGTGTTTGGGCGAGCTATTTGGTTAACCATAAGTGCTGTTGTTGGAAATGAACAGAATATGGCTGGAAGAAACGATGTTGCTTTAGCTGCTGCGATGCAGGCTATGGCTCGTGCTGTGCAGGGTGCACCGAATGCTGGAGTGAATGATGAGTTTAGAAAGAATAGACCGCCTGTCTTCAAAGGGAGACATAATCCTGATGGTGCACAGATTTGGTTGAAAGAGATTGAAAGAATTTTCAGAGTGATGGATTGTCATGAGGACAGTAAGGTGAGACTGGGAACTCACATGTTACAGGAAGAAGCAGATGACTGGTGGGTTAGTACACGTCCTGTGTTAGAAGCTGGTGATGAAGAAGTAACTTGGGAATTGTTTAGTCAGGAGTTTCTGAGGAAGTATTTTCCGGAAGATGTAAGAGGAAAGAAGGAAATTGAGTTTTTGGAGCTAAAGCAAGGTAATATGTCTGTAATTGATTATACAGCTAAGTTTGTGGAACTTTTGCAGTTTTATCCTCATTATGCTGAAGCGACCGTGGAATTCTCTAAGTGTGTGAAGTATGAAAGCGGATTGCGTCCTGAGATTAAACAGGCAATCGGTTAACAGAGGATAAGGAGGTTTGCTGATTTGGTGGAATGTTGTAGAATTTATGAAGAGGATAGTAAGGCTCGATCTACTCATTACAAAAGTGTAAGTGACAGGAAAGGGAAGCAACAGTTTCGTAGTGGTCCGTATGTAACACCGGCCGATAAAGGTAAACAAAGGGGTACTTTTGATCGAAGGTCAGGTGGAGGGGGTATGTCTAATTCTCCCAAATGTTTTAGATGTGGTGGATTGGGGCACCGTCAGTCCGAGTGTAGGAAGAATTTGGATAAGTGTTCTAATTGTGGAGGTGAAGGGCATGTTGTAGCTGATTGTAAAAGGAAGAATGTGGTGAAATGTTATAATTATGGGGAACCTGGTCACATTAGCACGAAGTGTCCGAATCCGAAGAAAGCTCCAACTAGTGGGAAGGTGTTTTCTTTGGCAGGAACTCAGACTTCAAGTGCAGATCGTCTGATTAGAGGTACTTGCTTTATTAATAGTACGCCTTTAATTGCTATTATTGATACTGGAGCGACTCATTCGTTTATTTCGTCTGAGTGCGTGAAGCGTTTGAATCTTGTGTTGTCTTTGATGGATGGTAAGATGGTTATTGATACTCCAGCAATGGGGTCAGTGACTACTTCTTTGGTTTGTTTGAGATGTCCTTTGACCATTTATGGTAAAGACTTTGCGATGGATTTGGTATGTTTGCCGTTGGAGGGGTTAGATGTGGTTTTAGGAATGAATTGGTTGCAATTTAATAGGGTTCATATTGATTGTTATCATAAGCTGGTAAGGTTTCCTTCTCTTGAGGAAGACGAAGACTCGAGTTTCTTATCTACCAAAGAGTTGAAGAGACTTTTGGCGGACGAAGATCAGTTGTTTGGGTTGTTTACGTCGTTGGCTGTGGATAGTCAAGTGTCACTTGATGTGTTTCCCGTTGTGTGTGATTTTCCGGAAGTGTTTCCTGAGGATATTTCAGAATTGCCGCCAGAGAGAGAGGTGGAGTTTTCTATAGATCTAGTTCCTGGTACTAGACCTGTTTTGATGGCACCTTATAGAATGTCGGCATCTGAGTTGGTTGAATTGAAAAAGCAGTTGAATGAATTGTTGGAGAAGAGGTTTGTGAGGCCAAGTGTTTCTCCTTGGGGTGCTCCAGTTTTATTGGTGAAAAAGAAGGATGGAAGTATGCGGTTGTGTATCGATTATCGCCAGTTGAATAAGGTGACGATCAAGAATAAGTATCCTCTTCCAAGGATTGATGATCTGATGGATCAGTTGGTTGGTGCTTGTGTGTTTAGTAAGATTGATTTGAGATCGGGGTATCATCAGATAAGGGTGAAAGGGGAGGATATTCAGAAGACGGCTTTTAGGACACGATACGGTCATTATGAATATTCGGTGATGTCGTTCGGGGTTTCTAATGTGCCAGGTGTGTTTATGGAATACATGAATCGTATTTTCCACGAGCATTTGGATCGATTTGTTGTGGTGTTTATTGATGACATATTGATTTATTCTAAGTCTCGGGAGGAGCATGCAGAACATTTGCGTATTGTTTTGCAGGTTTTGAAGGAAAGGAAGCTTTTTGCACAATTGTCTAAGTGTGAATTCTGGTTATCGGAAGTGAGTTTTCTTGGACACGTGATTTCAGGTAACGGTATTTCAGTGGACCCATCTAAAGTAGAAGCAGTTCTACAATGGGAGGCTCCGAGATCTGTTACTGAAATTCGAAGCTTTTTGGGTTTGGCCGGTTATTATCGACGGTTCATTGAAGGGTTTTCTAAGCTAGCATTACCTTTGACCCAGTTGACTTGTAAAGGGCAAGCATTCATTTGGGATATTCGGTGTGAGGAGAGTTTTAATGAGCTGAAGAGAAGATTGATGACAGCTCCGATTTTGATTTTACTGGATCCTAATGAACCATTTGTGGTTTATTGTGATGCTTCGTTGATTGGTCTAGGTTGTGTTCTGATGCAGGAAGCTAAGGTGGTGACTTATGCTTCAAGGTAGTTGAGAGTGCATGAGAAAAATTATCCTACTCATGATCTTGAATTAGTGGCTGTGGTTTTTGTGTTGAAGATTTGGAGGCATTATCTCTACGGTGCAAGGTTTGAAGTCTTTAGTGATCACAAAAGCTTGAAATATTTGTTTGATCAGAAGGAATTGAATATGAGGCAACGTAGATGGTTGGAATTCTTAAAGGACTATGACTTTGGCTTGAATTACCATCCTGGTAAAGCTAACGTGGTAGCCTATGCGTTGAGCCGAAAATCTTTGCATATGTCCGCTTTAATGGTTAAGGAGTGGGAACTTTTAGAATCGTTTAGAGACTTGAGTTTGGTTTGTGAAGTGACGTCGGATAGTGTGAGGCTTGGTATGCTAACGATTACTAATGATTTTCTGATGACGGTTAGTGAGAAACAGAAGCTGGATGTGAGATTGGTGGACTTGATGTTGGTTGGAGGAAAAGATGCGAATAATGATTTTAAGGTGGATATTAATGGTGTTTTGAGATTCCGAGGTAGGATTTGTATTCCTGACGATGCGGAGTTGAAAAGGATGATTTTAGAGGAAGGACACCGGAGTAATTTAAGTATACATCCGGGAGCGAATAAGATGTACCAAGATTTGAAGAAGATTTTCTGGTGGTCTGGATTGAAAAGAGATATGGCTCAGTTTGTGTATGCTTGTTTGACTTGCCAGAAATCGAAGGTAGAACATCTAAGGCCTAGTGTTTTGTTGCAACCGTTGGATATTTGTAGCACCCCAAAATTTGCCCTACCTTTTTCTGGCTTATGTTTCTTTCTCATTTTGCATCTTTAGGTCATAATCATATCATTGCATTGGTCTTCTAAGACGTGGGATCAAAGGGTTTTTCTTATTATCAGTATTTTCCTGTTCAGAGGTGCGTCAAGTTCTGAGGTTTTCTTATCCAGAGGAATCATCAAAGGCTTTGGGTCAGAGGTTCATTGGTGTGAATCAGGGTTTTAATTTCTTCTCAGTTCAAATCATCTTCTTCGAGATCTATCAGCATACCAGGGAGAATTGGAGTTCTTGTCTACAGTTGAGCTGGTGGATGGTTATCGGTTGAGATTCTTCAGTGGATTATGTGAGTGGCCAGATTGCTCAGTGATAGCTGTGACTATTTTGTCAGAGGCTTGTGGAAAGTTGGTGATTGGTTTTGAATTCAGTTGGTTATCCATTTTCTATCCATATCCAAACTCATTGTTTTTAATCCATCAACCATTTTCATTTTTATCCACTTTTGAATATCCAATTCAATTCCTAAATCCACATTTTTTAATATCCATTCTTAATTTTGGTTATCCATTACTAAACTTTTTCCAAACATCCATTTTGGGTCCGTTATAAAAAAATCCATTTTTTTATTATCCATTCCCATTTCAATTTCCAAAAATATACTTCATATCCAAGATACCATATCCACATTTTCAATCCACTTAACCATTTTTCCAACCCACTTTAAATCCATTTTGATGTCCATTTTAGAATTTAAATTCATAACCATTTTGATATCCATTTTAATCCAATTTTTCTTAGTCCAATCCATTTCAAATCATTTTATCCATTTTCATTACTTTTCAAATCCATCCTAATCCATACTTATTGCCCATATCCATTTTTACCCATATTCCTCATTCATAAAACCTCCAACAAATCCCTTTCAATCTTCATCGTTCTTCACCAACAACCATCCTCGACCTTTTCTTCAACACACATAAACCTCCAATCCCTTCTTCTTCTTCCTTTAATCAAACCAGAAAATCACAAAAAACCTCACGCAAACCCAACGTAGAACCACTCTCAAACCTCCAACAACAACCCCAACCCAAATCACTCTTTCTCAAAACCGAATCTGAACCAAAAATGGAGATGGTGAGAAATAAGATGAAAACTGATTCCGAAACAGAACGAAGTAATCGAACCTGAGTCAGAGTGTATCGAGCGAACAAGATCGTGAAGAAAGAGAATGGAATCGAGCTCGAATTGAATCTGAGCAAAGACAAGAAGAAGGCGATCGAATCCGAATAGAGAGCTTGAATCCGGATCGGAGATGAAGACGGAGTGGTTCGCACGATCGGTCTCCGCCTTTCCTTGCTTGTGTCGTACTGTGCAATTTTGATGACGGTGACGAGTCATTTTGATTGTGATACCTCTTCAATTCCTGTTGGCCTTCTTTCATTTTTAAAGTGATGATGATGTACTGATGATACCCACTCCTTGTCATATGTCGTTTGTGTTTGGACAGATGGGCCATGAAGCCCATGGTGTTTTTTTCCGATTGCACCCTAAATCTCTACTGCCACTTTTGATTTCAATTCTTGTTTCTTTTGTTTTATTTAATTTCTTATTAGATTTTTGTGACTGCAATGTTACGATAGACCTCGGTATTAACTTTAATTTGAGTTATTTATTTTTAATATGATCTTAGTGTTATTTCTAACTTGGTTTTAATTCTAGTTTGAGTTTGTTCACTTTAATTAGATTTAGACTTTAGTTTTAATTAGATATTGGATTAATTATTTTGGGATTAAAACTTCTGATGTTAATTCTTGATTAATTTTTAATGATAATCTTAATATTAATTTCTTGAGTAGGTTTTGTTCAAATGTAAATATTTTCTTAGTGGATTTTCTTGTAGAATCTTTAATTGATTTTCTTGTTAAGTTCTTAGTAATTAACTTTGGTTATTCTTCTTGATGAGATTTGTGTTTTGACACTTGAGATATTTGTGCTTGCTTGATCTTGTTGATGCTTGAAATACCACATGAATTCTCATTGGTTGCTAAACTCTCCTTGTGCATAAGTTGATTGAATGTAGGAAATGATGCTGATGTATACACCGCTGTTCTGTACATGCATGATGTTAAATGCTGCTATTCTATCATGCTGGATATTACATATGTTCTGTCCTGAAAAAAGAAGCTGTTAAATGCTGTTCTTGGTGATTGCTGGATATTACATCTGTTCTGTCCTGAAAAAAGAAGCTGTTAAATGTTGTTCTTGGTGATTGCTGGAATACACTGTTGTGCTGTGCTGAAGCACTGTTGTTAATGATGTTTTTATGCTTGACTACTGGACTTGCTGGAAGTGCCTAATAGCTTAGAGGCTTGAGCTTGTTGTGAGCTTTGAAGAGGCAACAGACCTTCTCCGTTAGGTACCACTTGAATCCCAATGTTTCATACCTCATTCTAGGATAGTATCCATGTTAGAAGCATATTGAGTACATCTGAAGCCCTACCTCAAAGTAGGCTATGTTTGCGCATCATGTTTAGTACTTATGTGCTTTGTATCTTTTCTGTGTCAACTTGTTGATAATTGAATACTTGTACATGTTTGAGTTTTCTTTCTCTTCCTCTTCTTGAGACTTGTTTAAGTCTTGATTTTGTTGATATCAGTGTTTGAATTGGATATAATGTGCATGATGTGTTTGATGCCCTCTTGTTTCTCATCTCATCTTTCTCTTTCTTCTTCATCTCTTTCACTCTTTATCTACCCTCGAATCTCAAGACTTGTTTAAGTCTTGGATTCCTTTCCCCTTAGAGCTACCTAGTCCAACTTAATTTTTGATTAAGCTTGGAGTAGGATTAGCATTAGGTTTTAGGTAGTTGTTTCCTTAAACCTCACTAACCATAGGATCTCTTTTGCATGTTAGAGTTTCCTTTGTGTTTTCTCTCTTCTCATCTCATAACTTTTTCAAAACACGTAATAAAGTTAACGTGTATTGCGCTTGAGCCTTCTATGTGGGAAGTGGGGAACGAGGGGCTTCCTCTCATTCTTCTAGGATACGTAGTGTACGTCCTGTTGGGGTGATGCGCGAAGTATTCGTTCCTACGTTTAAGACTTTGGTGCAATGCAAGTTACGAACTAACTTAAAACACTTCTGTCTAAAAAACTCAAAACAAACACTAACGTCTTTCCTTCGGGAATTCTTTTCTCATCTCACTCACTCTCAGCGCGCGGACGTGCTCCTACTCGTTCTCTTGCAAGACGGTAACGCACTCGATTCAGCGAGCCTGTAACACCTGAGCTAGAACGTTAGCCGTTCCCTAAAAAACACAATCCACCCCTTCCTCTCACTTACCCATTTGTGGTCGTTCCCACGAACTACGACTGCCCTGATTCTTTATTCTCGTCCGATTAAAGATACGTAGGCACAAGATTGCGTAGATCTTGGCGGGCTACCTTCTCCATTTTTCACCAATTTCCTCCCCTTGTTTCGTGGTCGTTCCCACGAACTACGTGAGCTCTGATTCCTCTCTCTCGTCCGATTGAGGATACGTAGGCACGAGGATCCCTATCCTTGGCGAGCACTCTTCTCTCGCACCTTTGCGATCGAGACCCTTCTCTCGCACCCATGCGATTGAGACCCTTCCACATTTCTTTCACAACCTTTCTTTATCACCTCTTTGTCCCTTTTTGACCCGTAGGTCAAACTACGACTGCTCTGATTTCCTCTTTCTCGTCCGATTAAGGATACGTAGGCACAAGACAGCGATTGTCTTGGCGAGCAACCTCCCCCCTTAGTTCGTGTCTGAACTACGTTGACTCTGACTTTCCCATTGCACGAGGGAATACGTAGGCGTAGGACGAGCGATGTCCTATCGAGTCACTTCTTCTTTTTCTTTTCTTCGTCGTTTCTCCGTTCTTTCCATTCTCGTTTCTTCTCCGGTCCAGTAGCAGTGGAGTTCCAGATGACGACACCCTTTGATGCAGACAGCAAGCGTGGATCCCATCGAGTACGATGGACGTGTTGGGTGCTATCACCTTCCCTTCGCGTAACCGACTCCCGTACCCGTTCTCTTGGTCGCGTGACCATGCTCTGTTCCCTCCTTTCAGGTTTATGCAGTGTTTCCTTTCCCTCTCTTGGGATAAATACACTTTGCTGGCGACTCTGTGTCTTCTGCGCCACTCTCGCGTTTGTACCGATGGATGCGAATCTTTTCGGGAGCGACAATATTCCGGAATGGAAATGGGATAGCATTTCGATGGATTTTGTAACAGGGTTACCGAATACACTGAGAGGGCATAATGTTATTTGGGTGGTTGTTGATAGGCTGATTAAATCGGCTCATTTCATTCCGATTGACATCAGTTTTTCTTTGGAACGGTTAGCTGAGATTTACATCTGTGTGATTGTGAAGTTGCATGGAGTTCCATTGAGTATTGTTTCAGATCGAGACCCGAGGTTTACTTCGAGATTTTGGGAAAGTTTACAGAAGGCGTTGGGTTATAAATTGAGATTGAGTTCGGCTTATCATCCGCAGACGGATGGTCAGACGGAGAGGACGATTCAGTCATTGGAAGATTTGTTGAGGGCTTGTGTTTTGGAACAAGGTGGTATGTGGGACAGTTATCTTGCATTGATTGAGTTCACGTATAATAACAGTTTCCATTCTAGTATTGGAATGGCACCGTTCGAAGCGTTGTATGGACGAAGGTGTCGAACACCTTTGTGTTGGCACGAATCTAGTGAGAGCTCGGTGGTAGGACCGGAATTGGTACAACAGACTACGAAAAAATTGAAGCTTATTCGAGAGAAAATAAAGGCTTCTCAGAGTAGGCAAAAGAGTTATCATGATCGGAGACGGAAAGATCTTGAGTTTCAAGAGGGCGATCATGTATTTTTGAGAGTTACGCCGGTAACGGGTGTTGGTCGTGCATTGAAATCGAAGAAACTTACTTCTCGGTTTATTGGTCCTTACCAGATATCCGCGAGAGTGGGTGTTGTGGCTTATAGGGTGGCGTTGCCGCCGAATCTGTCAAATTTGCATGATGTGTTCCATGTTTCATAGCTTCGGAAGTATGTTCCGGATCCGCCGCATGTGATTACAATGGATGAGGCTGAGGTAAGGGAGAACCTTACAGTTGAGGCGTTACCAGTTAGGATTTTGGATCGCGAGGTGAAGCGGTTGAGAGGCAAGGATATTGCACTCGTAAAAGTGGCGTAGGGAGGCGCTGCTGAGGGCAATTTGACTTGGGAGTTGGAGAGTAGGATGCGGGAGTCGTATCCAGAGTTGTTCGTCTCAGGTAATATTTTCGAGGACGAAAATTTCTAAGTGGGGGAGAGTTGTAACGCCCCAGTTTTGTCCATTTTATTTAATCGAGTTGTTTTGATTATTTTATTTTATTCTCGACTTTTATTTGGAAATATGTTATTTTTCAATGTTGTGATGTTTTATCGCGTTTTGGGAACGTTTGCGAGAAAATTGAGTGTAGGGGTATTTTAGTCTTTTTGGGTGGTTAAATATTTTGATTTTTATAAAAATAGAAAAAAAGTAGTAAGAAGAGAGAAAAGAAAGAAAACAGAAAAATAGAGAGAAGAGAAAGAGAAGAAGAAAAAGAGGAAAAACTTGTGGATTTAGGAACCGATTCAACCGACTTTTCAAACGCAAATTAATCGGGTAAGGGTGCGAAACTCGATTATACTATATTTGTGTATGATTATGTATGTTTGTGTGGAAATCTTGTTGGTTGTCCAAATATAGGTCGAAATGAGATTAACGAGTAGAAATCGATGTTTTCGCGGACGAAAGTCGGATTAAGTCGCGTAGTGGAGTCGAGTGATGTTAGGTCATGATTTAGTATGATTGTTTGATTGAGTTTGGTTGATGTTGTAACTTTTGCATTTTTTATATATATTAAGGAATTTGGTGTGAATTGAGGAGTGATTGATTGAATGGTGTTTGGATAGGTCTGGTATAATTGTCTTTGGCTGGTATTTAATCGGGAAGTGATAGGATTTAGTCGGAAATACTTGTTGGTATGATCGGGGGGTTTAAGGATGAGTTTGGAGGGATTTTAGGTCATAAAATTCTAGTTTTTCTGCTGTTTCGCGACGGTTAATCGATTAACCAAATGCGTTAATCGATTAACAATGTCAGTTTTCAGAAAAATATTATTTTCAAAAACCCATAACTTTTGAACCGTAAGTCGGTTTTGGTCCCCGTTTGAAGCGTTGGAAAGCTAATGAAAAGTTCTTTCTATTAAAAATGGTTTGGAGGGTAAAAGATGATTTAATTAATTTGTGTTTTTGGAAATAGTCGGGTTGTCGGGTTTTTATCTCGTTAATTGTGGGCGATTGGTGTGTTATCATGCTATAAGCTTTTGTTATGTAAAGTGTAGCTTGTGTGTTGTTGTATGATGTGAATATGCATGATTATGAATGTATTTATGTGTGTGCATATTAAATGTCATGAGTCATTGTATGCCAAGCATCATGATATGCATTGTTGTGACGTCCTGAGTGATGGTTTGGTTCCAGAGGGAATCTGCTATAACATCGTGTGCCCGTGTGGGAACCTAAAGCGATGGTTATAGACGATCGTGTGCCCGTGTGGGGACCTAAAGCGATTGGATTGTGTGCCCATGTGGGGACCTAAAGCAATCCATAAACGTCGTGTGCCCATGTGGGGACCTAAAGCGACGGGTGAACATCGTAGGCCCGACGGGGAGTTACACTAAGTAACGAGCGATGGTTCCAATAGTTCCTGAGTGAACTGGTGATAAGACATGAGAAACATTGGAGTCGGTACCGCATGACATGTGCATAGAGTCGTTGTGTCGGTCTCTGTGCATTTGCATAATCATGGATTAATTGTGTATGTTAATTGTGAATGTGATTATTGAGATGGAATATGTGTAATTGTGTATGAATGATGAGTGCATTGGTGATGAATATCTGATACTTGCACTGTGTTGTGTTATATTTGGTTATGGTGCATTTGTGGTGAGAATATTTTACTTGTGCATTTTTGTGTTAATATATAATTATATGCAACTGTATTATGATTGTGTTTCTCACCCTTCTGCTGTTTTATAATGCTCTATGAGGCATTGCAGATTAGAGTTGCTGGAGGTATTTTTGTGAAGCTTTGCGTCTTCATTCTTTTGTCGGTCGGCTCTGATATGTGACACCGGGTAGTTAGGGAGGCCGTTGTGATTATTTTGTACTATGTATATATTCATCTTTTGGCTTGTATATGTATAACTTGATGTATGACAAACTTTTTGTGATATATATATATATATATATATATGATATTCAGTTTTAGATTTTCCGCTTTTATTCTAAAATCTGAAATGTGGGTGTAAGGAACTGAGTTCCTCTGTTGATTGCTACCCCACTGTTGCATATCTTTATGAGCAGGTGTTGTATGTTTGTTTGTTATTGATGTGATGCTCCCTGCCTATGCCGTGTTTTTAATTATACTCTGATGAAATTTTGAATTTTTATTTACCTAATTGTTTATTTGGGGGTATAGATTGGGGGTGTTACATATGACTGGAGAACTTCATAATTAGCCTCCAAGGCCAAATGGTTGCACTTGGGAGCCTCGGTTGTCTTTCTTGAACAAATGACTTCACATACCATTCTCAATCAACTAGTGAGCATTTGTGATGATTGTATGGAGCCAAGGAGTGTCTTAGGAGACCTTAAAACATGTGAGAGTCAAGCTTATTGACTTTTGTTCTCTTTCCTGTACAAACCCTGGCTTTCACATGAAAGGACGAACTAGCAAGATATGGTGGTTAGTTAACAATGCACAGATGATTGAACCCTAAATGTAAGTGTGAGATGTTATGACATCAAAGGGGTAAAATTTGGGGTATAACAGTTGCCCTATTTAAATAACTTTACCGGATGGCACGAGGAATGGAAATCCTTGGGACATCAAGGTGAAAAGGTGTTTAAATATAGCAAACTGAAAATTTTGCCCTTAGATGGAATGCAGATGCTAAGGACGGGCAACATACATGCAAACGCTGACATGCCAAGAACTTCTAGTATGATGATATGATGCCATGATAGTGCAAAGATGCAGACAATCAAGACACCAGAGATAAAGAGCAAACAACCACAGGTGAGCTTTACTGGGGAGGGATGAAGGTTAATATCCACAAGGAAGACTCACTGGGGATACAGACTGACCAATAAAAGAGACTCACTGGGGATAGAAAAATAAAGGGGAAAATCCCACAGGTCCTTACTGGAGATAGGAGCGAGAGAGGTGTTCTGCACTAGGGAAGATCCAGGGAGATGGACGACAGGTTCATAGGTGACCGGACGACACTGGGGAAATAAAACACATTCTTACTGGGCATGAACCCAGAAAGAAGACATGCTATCCACTGGGGATCAACTTGAAATAAGAGGATAGACACTCTACAAAGATTTTCTGGGGATTTCTTATATTGAAGAGTTCAAACGGGATCTTCAAGAAAAGTCAGAAAAGACAGAGACAAACACAAGCTTTGTGTGCGCCAAATGATGAAAATCACAAGAACTTTTAAAGAGATGTTGATAATGATTGAACCTCTGCTGGGAACAAGATTAAAGTGCCAACAATGATTGGACTTGGAAATAAAATTTCATTAAACACCTATATGATTTGGATAGGATACCAATTCGAGTTGGTTTGCCAGTAAAGCCTGGATTTAAGACACCAATATGAATTGGGCCTAGATTGAGGTTCATAGTTGACCTGATGTTTTACTTCACAACTGACCGAGAAACAAACAATGCTAGAAATTACTGGACTTTATGTTCATAGCTGATCGGAAGTTTTAGGTTTATAGCTGACCAAAGTTCATAGTTGACTGGAATGATGTTTAGGTTCACAGTTGACCTGAAATAAACGATGCCAACAATTACTGGACTTTAGTTTCACAGGTGACCTGAGGTTTTGGTTCATAGCTGACCAAGGTTCATAGTTGACTTGAATGATGTTTAGGTTCACAGTTGACCTGAAACAAACAATGCCAGCAGTTACTAGATTTTAGGTTCATAGGTGACCTGAGGTTTTGGTTCATAGATGACCAAGATTCATAGTTGACCTGAATGATGTTTAGGTTTACAGTTGACCTGAAAAAAACAATGCCAGTAATTACTAGATTTTAGTTTCATAGGTGACCTGAGGTTTTAGTTCATAGCTGACCAAGGTTTAGGTTCATAGTTGACCTGAAATAAACGATGCCAGCAATTACTGGGCCTTAGGTTCATAGGTGACCTGAGGTTTAGTATCTGATAGGTTAGTACCGGGGTTGTATAAATAAAGATTTGACTTCCTGGGGAATATGGATAATGGGCAAAATCTGGCGCACGCAGGTGAAGACCGAACGCAAGCAGGACACAGATAAAGATCCATAGATCAACAAATTGAAGTAAAATGAGGTAAAGACCTACAAGCAAAAGCACACCCAGATGCAAAGATGCAGGATGATATGGCATGATGCGAATGCTCGATGATATGCAAGAGACGACTATAACGAGAGACGACGGACTGGGAAAAAGAGTAGATGGATGACACATCCATTGCAAAGAGTCACACTGAATCTGAAGATAACAGAAGCTCAGGATCAATCTGGGAATATCTTTCTTTCATCTGAGGAAATAAAATCTTACACAAACATCTATG
Organism: Lathyrus tuberosus; assembly: GCA_022829125.1. NCBI lineage: Eukaryota > Viridiplantae > Streptophyta > Magnoliopsida > Fabales > Fabaceae > Lathyrus > Lathyrus tuberosus. Next base: position 1,510,399 of record JALAZF010000503.1, on the reverse strand, counting down.
AAGATACTGGGGAGAAGTCCTTGGTATCGTAGTAGTCAGTCATTACAGAAGTGTCTGATCCAGGAAGTATCTTTAATCTACTTTAATGACGAACTTACGCCAGAAGGTTTAACAGTGCTTTCGTCACAACCAAGACTTTTGAGGGAGGCAAATGATTTCACTAAACCGTCCCCAAAGCCAAAGCAAATTATATTTTCATTGTGTTTTCTCAAAAGATTTTTCAAAACATTTTCCGCTTTCAAAACTGTTATTAATGAATAAGTGAATTTTTGCATAACAATAAAAATAATAGAGCAATGATAAATGTCAAACAAAGAATAGTTCAAAAATCTAATTTTATTAGAATGGTAATTCGCCAATAGCGAAGTTCCATGGAACATTACAATTGGAATAATGATAATTTGGGAAAAGGTTACATCGTATTCAATGACCACTACCATCCCTAATGACTAAGAGTCCCAAAAATGAACTTTGCTGCTGATGAGGGCAAATGAACTTGAACTTCTTTCATGAATTCCTTGACGTAGGTGACAACCCCATCTGACACAGTGAAACGCCTTTGTCCCTAACATTTGCCTGGACCGCCTTTTCAGGTTTCAGTCCACCGGGACGTTCTTGTTTGCCTAAGCCGCCCTTTCGGGTTTTCAACCTAGCGAGCTCTTTTCTTTTTATTTGATCCCTAAATTTTGCCTGAGTCTCCTTGATAGGTTATGACCCACCGGGATACCCCTTTTTTTTCCTAAGTCGCCATTTCTGGTTTTTGACTTAGCGGGCTTTTTAGGCGTAATATTTTCGTACTGAGTCAGCATTCATAGGGTGTGCGAGTTGTTCACCTTCCGTCATTGCAAGGAATAAGGAGCCTCCTGAGAACACAGTTTTCACCATAAATGGACCTCATAGTTGGGTGCCCATTTTCCGCGAGCATCCCTTTGAGATGGCAAGATCTTCTTGATTACAAGTTCTCCTTCTCGGAATTCTAGATCTTGGACCTTCTTGTCAAATGCTCTCTTCATTCTCTTCTGGTACAAGTGACCATGACACACGGCCGTCAGTCGCTTCTCATCAATGAGGTTCAGCTGGTCATATCTCTCTTGGACCTATTCGGCTTCATCAAGCTTGGTTTCCATCAGAATTCTCAGGGATGGTATCTCCACCTCAATGGGAAGAACATCATTCATTCCATATACCAGAGAAAAGGGAGTTACCCCTGTCGAGGTTCGAATCGAAGTTCTATATCCATGCAAGGCAAATGGTAACATTTCATGCCAATCCTTATAAGTCTTGACCATTTTCTGTAGGATCTTTTTGATGTTCTTATTAGCAGCTTCGACAACTCCATTCATCTTGGGATGATAAGGTGAAGAATTGTGATGCTCAATCTTGAAATTGTCACACAACTCCTTCACTATCTTGTTGTTCAGGTTTGTCCCATTGTCAGTTATGATTCTGTTAGGGATTCCATAATGACAAATGATATTATTCTTGATAAAACGAACAACCACTTGTTTAGTCACATTGGCATAGAAGGCAGCTTCAACCCATTTGGTGAAATAGTCGATGGCCACTAGAATGAAATGATGACCATTAGAAGCTTTCGGCTCACATAGAGAATGGCCAAGGAGATGACAGAATATTCAACAGTGTTGGAGGCACATGCATCTTGTCAGCATAGATCTGGCATTTATGACACTTTCTGGCGTATTAGATACAGTCATCGTCCATAGTCAACCAGTAATACCCAGCCCTTAAGAACTTCTTAACCATGACATGCCCACTAACGTGAGTACCAAAGGCCCCTTCATGAATATCGTGAATCAACAGGTCTGCTTCTCGTTTATCAACACATCTTAGCAGGACCATGTCATGATTCCTCTTGTAAAGTACATCGTTGCTGAGGAAGAACTTGGATGATAGCATTCGCAGAGTTTTCTTATCAAGACTGGAAGCATTGGCAGGATACTCTTGAATCTTCAAATAATTCATGATGTCGTGAAACCACGGTTTCCCATCTATCTCTTCTTCAATTGAATGGCAATAGGCGGGCTCATTTTTGCGCTCAATTCTAATCAATGGCGCCTCATTAACAAATCTAAATTGCCACATTGAAGCTAACGTTGCTAGAGCGTCGGCTATGTGGTTCTCTGAGCGAGGAACATGACGGAAAGTAATATCGTCAAAATATTGGATCATCTCCACAATGTAATCACGGTACGGGATCAGCTTCTTGTCTTTAGTCTCCCATTCACCTTTGGCCTGATAGATAACCAAAGCAGAATCACCAATGACTTCTAGAATCTTGATTCTGAGATCAATTGTAGCTTCCAAACCCAAGATACATGCTTCAAATTCACCAATATTATTTGTGCATTCGAAGTCTAACCTTGCTGTCAAAGGAGTATAACCACCATTAGGGCTCATCAGTACAACACCCACAACATGTCCTTTATAGTTCAAAGAACCATCAACCATCATTTTCCATTGTGAACCAGGTTCAAGACCTTCATCAGGGCCTGGCTCTTCACAATCTTTCTTTATCAACATAATATCCTCATCGGGGAAATCAAATTTGAGAGGCTCATAATCTTCAACAGGTTGATCTGCAAGGTACTCTGATAAGACGCTTCCCTTGATAGCCTTTTGAGTGACATATTGGATATCATATTCTGACAAGAGCATTTGCCAATGGGCAAGTCTTCTTGTTTGAGCAGGCTTCTCAAAGATATATTTTATCGAATCCATTTTGGAGATCAACAAAGTAGTGTGACATATCAAATACTGCCTCAAACGTCTGGTGGCCCATGCTAAAGAACAACAGGTTTTTTCTAACAATGAATAACGGCTTTCGCAATCGGTGAACTTTTTCCACAAGTAATAGATGGCATGCTCCTTGCGACCAGTTTCATCATGCTGACCCAAGACGTAGCCCATGGATCCTTCCAACACATTCATGTACATGAAGAGAGGTCTTCGAGGAACAGGGGGAATCAAGATCGGTGGTTCTTACAGATAATTCTTGAGTTTATCAAAAGCTTACTGACAATCAAAATTCCACTCTACAGTCTGATCTTTGTAGAGCAACTTGAAGATTGGATCACAAGTGGGAGTCATGTTGGAGATAAATTTGGAGATATAGTTCAAATGGCCCATAAAACCTCTTACTTGAGACTCGGTCTGTGGAGCTGGAATCTCTTGAATAGCTCGTACTTTGTCAGGGTCTACCTCAATTCCTCGTTGACTGACGATAAAATCGAGCAACTTTCCTGATCTGACACCGAAAGTACATTTGGCAGGATTCAATTTTAGCTGATATTTCCGGAGTCTCTTGAATAACTTCATAAGATGGTCCAAATGTTCCTCCTCACTCTGAGATTTAGCAATCATATCATCCACATACACTTCAATTTCTTTATGGATCATGTCATGGAATAAGGTTACCATAGCCCTCTGATAGGTTGCCCCTGCGTTTTTCAAACCAAAGGGCATGACTTTGTAGCAATAAGTTCCTAATGCAGTGATGAATGTAGTCTTATCCATATCGGCTGGATCCATTCTGATCTGATTGTAGCTTGAGAAACCATCCATAAAGGAGAAAAATGTAAACTGAGCTGTATTATCCACAAGAGTGCCGATATGCGGCAGAGGAAAATCGTCTTTAGGACTGGCTTTGCTGAGATCCCTATAATCTACGCACATTCGCACTTTGCCATTCTTCTTCATTACTGACACAATGTTAGCTACCCATTCAGGGTACTTAGAAACTGCCAATAAACTTGTATCTAGTTGTCGCTTGACCTCATCTCTGATCTTGAGAGCCATGTCGGGTCTACTTCTTCGAAGTTTCTGTTTCACCGGTGGACATTCATTCTTGAGCGATAGCTTATGAACTACTATGTCTGTATCCAAACCAGGCATGTCTTGATAAGACCATGTAAACACATCCACATATTCTTCCATAAGTTGTACTAATCATCGTCTGATCTCTGCCCCAAGTGTTGCCCCAACCTTGACCACTTTCTTGACCTTGTTGGTACCAAGATTGATGACGTCAACTTGTTCCTCATGCGGTTGAAGATCCGTGTATTGATACTCACACACCTCTGCCAAATCTTAAGGGACCTCATAATCCTCCTCATCCTCAGCTTGATAGATAGGTCAATCAAAGTCGATAGTAAGAGTAGGGTAATTGAATACAATAGGTTTGGGATTTATTCTGCATGATGGAGGGATTTATTTTATTAAAATGCACAAAATCAAATGCAAGAAGAAAATGTTTTTGTAGTTTTTGAAAATATTGGCATTTTTCTTTAAAAGCAAAAACAGTAAATTAAGACAAAAGAATTTAACAAAACATCAACTTCATTGATTAATAAGAATTAAAAGCGGTGGGCCAATACAAAATAATCTTCCAGCCTTGGGCAGGGCTACGGAATTTTAAAATAACAACAAAAGCAAGCAAATTACTCTGACATAGGGTACAAAACAGGGATTTCAATAGCCTCCCAATTACTCAATGCGGCGTCACACTGAAAAACCAAGTGGCTAATGTCCTCGTCTTCAGCGTCTTCAATGATGGCATGAACTTGATGTCCTCCACTGGTAAATACTTCCTGAATCGTCTTCAGTCGCCTTGTTGTAGCAGCAGCTGTCTCATCAAGAGTTGGTTTGTAACCTAACCCTTGGTACTTCTCTCTCTCTCTTGAATCTCGATGACTTTACCCCAGCCTTCAAGTACACCTTCTTTTAGGGCAGATTGGATACTCTTGAAAGAAGCAAAAGATGGATTATTCGAGGCCATTAGCTCTTCATTGTCAAGCATAACAACATTATATATCTCAAGAGCTTGGAAAGAAGTTTCCAAATCTTCTTCATCAGCTTCAATGTATCGGAAAGAGCACAGGTTACTGACCATTAGATCTTCTTCACCATGGATAATGACCAACTTCTCATAAGCTACAAATTTCATCTTTTGATGCAAAGTCAAAGTTACGGCACCGGCCTCATGAATCCAGGGCCTCCCCAACAGACAGTTGTAAGCGGGATTGATATCCAAGACTTGGAAAATGACGTTGAACACATGAGGACCAATCAGAATAGGTAACTCAATCTCTCCCATTACTGATCTTCTTAATCCATCAAAGGCTTTGACAACGAGTGATGTAGGCTTCATCAAAGCTCCTTGATAGGTTAACTTTTCCAAAGTTCTCTTTCTGCAGCATATTCAGAGATGAGCCAGTATCTACAAGTACTCTGGCTAAACTATCCTCTTGGCACTTTATGGATACATGCAAGGCTAGGTTATGGTTTCGGCCTCCTCAAGGTAGTTCTTCATTAATGAAACTGAGTGTATTGTAGGTTGTGATGTTAGCAATGATGTGGTCAAATTGTCAAGCACTAATTTCTTGGGCTACATGTGCTTGGGCCAGAATTTTCTGCAAGGCTGCTCTACGGGTAGGAGAATTCATCAGCAGAGACAAAATTGAAATCTTGGATGGAGTTTGGTGAAGCTGGTCCACCACTTTGTAATCACTTCTCTTGATAATTCTCAGAAATTCATCATCATCTTCCTTCGTAACCACTTCCTTTTCCTTATCTTTGGAAGGTACAGGAACAACAGTCTCCTTAGGCGCAATTCCTTTGAATAGAGGAGTGTAAACTCTACCACTGCGAGTCATTTTCCCAATCCCCACTATTTTAGTCACCTCTTTATTGGTGGCTCCCACCTCATTCCTTGGAACCACATCTTCATGTCTCTTGCCAACCACAGTATTCTCATAAATCCACGACACAGCTTTTGAACCTCTAAAACAGAATGGAATAGGTTATTGTATGTTGCTTGGCATTGAATGATTAGCAGTGGAAGCAACAACGGATTTAGAATTGTTGAAGATTGGTATTGGCTTGTTAAACACAGGAATCACAAAACCAGACTGTTAGTTCTTGTATTGGCTGGAATTTTGGTAAAACAAAGTTGAACAATGTTGATGTCATAGGTCTGATGTCTTAACATTGGTTCCTAACATTAGTTGTTGCACGGTTGAAGTTTTATATGCTGATGTTAAACTTGGTGTCTTGACATCAGTTATCAAAACATCAGTCTTATGTGTTATTAGGGTTGCACGTGTTTTTGTTGTTAGTGAGATTTTCTGCAGAGATATAGAGATTGCAGGCGAATTTATTGGAGAAGATTTATTCTGATACAATTAATTCTGTATATCTTGTGGAGAATAGTTTGTTACTATTTTTGTGCAAATAGACATGGAGAATTGTTCCTATTTGTGTGGAGAAGATCTTGCAGCTGAATTAATCTTAAAGACTTAAAAGATACATAATATCCTGGAAATATTATGTGGAGCTGATTTAAAGGTGTGGAAGATTAAAGATAAAATCTAGTAAAGATTGAGTATTTAAAATATGAAGATTTGATTGAAGATTTAATTGAAGATTTGATTGAAGATTTGATTGAAGATTTGATTGAAGGTCTATTTAGTAGCAGAATCTTTTGCAGATTGGTGGTGATTTCAAGGCCCAAATCCAGTAGGGAAATAGGTTATAAATAGAAGCATTGTAACCTAGTTTTAATAAGCCAGTCATCATGTAGCTTATAAGGGTTGTGTTGGTTGATGAACCACCCGGTTTGTGGGATGGACATCATGTTTATCTTTAAGCCTGTAGGTAAGAGATGTATTGTACTTAGAGGAAGTTGTTAAGCAACTCTAAGTATTGTTCTTAGTCATGAGGGTCATGTATAGGTGTTGTTATAGGAGTGTGTCTTCTATTTTTGTATGTTTGAAGAGTTGTTGGAAATCAAGTTGTTGATGCAGTGACTGAGATGTTGACTGCTAGACATCATTGCGATGATTGGAAGTGAGATGGAGTCTCTTACCTAGGGAGAACTTAGGTAGAAGGGTCATTGGGTAGGGATTAAGTGAGTAGATTGTCAACTGGTATTGTTGAGTCTGTTATTTAATACTGCTAATAGTGGACTTCCTTCCTGGCTTGGTATGCCCCCAGATGTAGGTTATTAGACCGAATTGGGTGAAAAATTCTGTGTGCATTTTTCTTTTCAGTTTTCAGTAACGTATTTAACTGTCTATAATTGCCTTGTTGTTTATGTCAGACCAGATGTCTCGACATCATGTAGGTCATCTGGGATCTGTTATACCAGAATTTCAATTGGTATCAGAGCAGGCATCCTGTCTATTTCTGGATGAGATCTAGGGAAGATACTTTATGGTTCATGTGCAAGGAAGATAGTTTTGCTGATTTATGGACTTGGTCAGTTCATATAGTTGTTTGTTTGATCCCTTGAAGTGAAGGATGGTCTATTCATGACAGGGTATGTATTGGACCTGTCTGTTGTTATTAGGTGTGTAGCTTTGGTGGAGAACTGCTATTGTGAGTTTGATTTATTTTCAAACCTTATTGTTGGCACTTGGATTATGGTGATGGTGTGTAAGGATTATTGAGTAGTGCCTGAAGGTTGTTGAGGAGTTGTTGTGTGTTTCGCTGCATGGTATCTGATGTAACCCTGGTTGTTTCTTGTGGTGAGACTTTAGGAAGGTATTTTCTTGGACAGACTTTAGAGTTTGGTCTCCTCAGCAGAAGAATAATATATTTCAAATCAGGTATTGAAGACCAATCTGTCCAGAACATTGATTCCTTCCTTCTCAATTTTCTTGATGATGAAAGAAGAGGGTGGAACCAAAGCAAAAGAGTATCACTGCCAACTCTTTCATGTGGGAGTGAAGATCTTGATAAGTTATCTCTTAAGCGTATTTGTGGTGACCATTGTAGTTCTGGTATATCTGAAGATGAATTCTCGTGTGAAGATACATGTTTCTGATTTTCAAAATCATGAACTGGAGGAAGTTTCATCAAGAAAGAAGCTGAGCTTGATATGTCAATCCTAATGTCTCGACATCGCGCTGCACATCAGCAGTTTATGGTAAATGATGAGTCAAAGACCTATTATTTTGTAGATGTTTTGAAGGATCACTGAAGCTGTGAAGTTGAAAAAAATTTTAGATGCTGTTCATAATGTCATAGCATTTCAGCTGGAGCTGGTTGAAGAAAAGGTAGTAATCTTGATAGCAGAAGAGAAGGAGATGATCCTTGTTTCAGGTAAACTGTCTGAGGACAATATTATAGGGAAAATGCATCCAAGATTTTGTGTGCAGTGGAAGTGTAAATCAGCCTGTGGTCAATTGGTGTCTGCATTAGTTGTATGGAATGAACTCTTCCAGTTTTGTGGCTTGAAGGATTGGAAGTAGCAGATTGTCTATGGTATGTTTGTACTCTGGCTTTAGATGCAGAAGGATGGCAGTTATGACTCTTAAGTTAGACAAAAGGTCTGAACCTTGTGCTTATAAGAAGAAGCTTCTAGAAGAGTGTGTTATGCAAGTAGTTACTGCAGTTTTGTTGATATGTTCTCGTGTGTTCCCTGCAAGAGATATGTGTGAATTACTATGGTTGTAGTCTCCAAATCCATAGTAGATGTGATTTAGAATGATGTCGGAACTGATGTTGAAACATCATTTCAGTTCTTTGCTCAGGGTGGAGTGAAAGGTCAAGACACTGACCTAACCTGGAAGGCTTTTGTGGTATGAATGGGTGTCATGATGGTTTATCATGAAGAAGATTCACAAGTATTTAATTGATTATCCTTGAAAGACAAGATTAAGGATGTTCTGTCAATTGTTTTAACATCATTTCATCAGAGGTTTGGAGAATCATGGGAGGGGTTCTACATTCGCTCACAAGTCGCCTAGGTGTTGACCTGGGGTTATTGCTTAGCATCTGTTCCTAGAAAGTATTATGAATGACTGTCCAGATGGTGGTGTTGTTGAAGATGAAGATGGAAGACTATGAAGACATCATAATCTTGATGGTGACAGCTTAGATCAATTATTTCTGATCTAAGTGGTTTGGAGCATGGTGTTTGCTCTGGTTGTGAAGGTCGAGGATAAGTGGCAGTTATCTCTGGCTTTCTACTGACGACTCTACTAAGGGAAGTGGCATTCTTTAGTATTGCTATGGGGTAGTCTTGGACTACCTATTTTCTTAAGATTCAGATGTGGTAGGTTTGAAGTATTTGGAGTTTCTAAGAAGGATGGAGGTTTTCTACTTAAACTTGAGTGTTGAATCAAGTCTTGAGAGCATGGAAATCTGTTTCTGTAAAGGGAGGAGGTTCTTCTGAGTGGCAGAAGGAAGAGCTGAATTCAACAGTTGGATGTCATAATGTTCTGACATCTAGTTTAACATCAGAAGTCTCAGTTGGTGATGTGGCACATCAGCTTAAGATAGAGGTGATCTACAGTAATGGAAGTTATGGATGCTTCAAAAAGATCTATCTCATACAGTTTGCGGGAGCTGTGATTTGAGAAGATGTTACATGACTATGAGGGTTGGTGAATCCAAGATGTCTTGTTTTAGAGTAAGTAGTTCATATGACTTGAAGATCTGGTTTCATAGGTGGATCAGGATATCTTGTGGGAGTTATAAAGAAGATTGAGATCAATCAAAAGGTGGAATTTGGTTGGTTTTATTGTGTGCATTCAAGCAGGATGCTTGAAACTGATTGCTCTTGTGCAGAAGAGTATTTAGTTGAAAATGTAAGGAGGTTCTAATTCTCTTGGAGCTTTTGGCAGAAGTTATAGGTTGAGGATGGAAGTATACCTTCTTTTGGTGGATGAGAGTTTAGTCCTCTCTGGCTTTCTGAAGCTCTCTTTGTTCAAGCTGGTGACGCAGTGTTCAGTTTGGATTACTATGCTGATAGTAAGTTCAGTAGTGGAGCATATCTAGAACCATGGTGTGTAGTATATGTGATGTGTCAAGAATGTCCTAACAGATGTTAGAACATTTTTTTGGGTTGGATATCCTTGGTAAAGGATGATTTTGTTCTGGTTCTGGAGTTTGGTGCATACATTATGCCTAACGAGCGTCTACATAGTCATACGGGAGAATGATGAAGTAGAAGGTATGCCTTGGATGGAGAATGTAGAGAAGACTGAAGTAGATCAGGTATTGATTGCTTGGAAATTTGAAGATGAAGAGTATGATAGGGAATGACTGCTTTTGGAAAAGAGGGGCATCTATGTGACTTTGATCTTTATCCAACAATTTGTTTAAAGGAGGATGGTGATCCTTTTGTTCCTCACGAATAGCATGATGTGACTTCATGTGTGAGTGACTGCTGTTTCTTGTCAGAAGAGATTGTGATGTGATCTGATCAGAACATTTTTTAAGAGATGTTCCTTTTTCTGCTACAAGTATCTCTTAAAGAGATTAGATCTCAGTAAAGCAGAGAATTTGTGGAGTCTGTGAGCAGTGTCAAACAAGTCAGGATACTTGGTTGTGTTCTCCAAAAGTGAAAGTACACTATATGAATGTGCTCAGCAAGTGTGCTCAAATGTTCATCTCCATCTAGAGCATTAGTTAACCATGACAGGGGGAGTACTTGTCTATGTATTCTGCAGAAAAGGTGTATATATTGTGAAGCTTGCATGCTGATCAAGCTTATGGAGTTTGGTTGCCTCTTATGAGGAGTTAATGTCAGATAACATGTTATGACATTAGGTTGTTGGATGGCATGTTGGTGTGGACATGAATGGTTCTAGCCATGTGAAGCAAATTGTTTGAATCATATGTGCACATGCTTCTGTGGAGGAGTCTGAAGGACGGTTTTATTTGTGCAAATTTTGGAATTACTTTGTGAGGGTCTTTGTTGATGGGAGATGTCACACTTGTCTTGGTGTGTGAGTTCAGTGGAAGGCATTGTGTGTGTGCTTCATAACTTGTGGATGATTGTGTGAAGCATTCCTGGCTGGATGGATGAAGACTATGTCTAGATTTTCCAAATGTTATGATCAAGGAGTTCATTGTGATCATTCCTATGGATATTACAAAGAGAAGTTGATCAGCTTGGCAAGATGTGAGTTTTGGAGCATGAGAAGATAACAAACCAAGAGGGAATAATGTGAGTTTTGGTATTTGGATTGTTTGAGGATTAAGCATTAAGTGAATGCGTTCAGTAGGTGTGTTGAACAGAGGGTGGGCTCTTGAAGACATGAAGATGAGTCATATGTTTTCCATTCATTTAAGGTGTTCTTCTTGCAAATGGGCACTGGTTATCTTAGATAGAGGGAGTTGATCTTTTGTTTTGGATATTTTGTTGAAGTAGTTGTCAGACAAGATGTTTCTGGTGAAGTTCATGGTGTTCTTGACAGTTTAGACTCGGTTCTATAGATTTGTGTGTCAATGGATTGAATCAGAAGTATACATTTACACCAATGTTTGTTAATGTTTGGCCAAAAGGAGGAGAGAATGTACAGTAGTAGCTGTTGAGTCTGGATTTTGTTCTGAGTATATTGGTTGACAGATTCAGAGTTTGTCCAATTGTGGCTAAAAAGGGGGAGAGTTAGCCTAGCTGTTGCCTAGTTGTCTGTTGTGGTTCTAGGCTTGAGGGGGAGTGTGTAGTTTGTTCAGCTGTTTTGCTGGTTGTAGTTTTGAGGGAGAGTTACTGCTGCTAGTTGTGTGCTGATGTTAGTTTGTGTTGGAGTTTTTCTGCTGCAGGTATCTCTGATGTAGACAGAGTTTGTTTTAGCCAAAATTAGCCAAAAGGGGAGATTGTTAGTTCTTGTATTAGCTGGAATTTTGGTAAAACAAAGTTGAACAATGTTGATGTCATAGGTATGATGTATTAACATTGGTTCCTAACATTAGTTGTTGCAGGGTTGAAGTTTTATATGCTGATGTTAAACTTGGTGTCTTGACATCAGTTATCAGAACATCAGTCTTATGTGTTATTAGGGCTGCACGTGTTTTTGTTGTTAGTGAGATTTTCTGCTGAGAGATAGAGAGATTGCAGGCGAATTTATTGGAGAAGATTTATTCTGGTACAATTAATTCTGCATATCTTGTGGAGAATAGTTTGTTACTATTTTTGTGCAAATAGACATGGAGAATTGTTCCTATTTGTGTGGAGAAGATCTTGCAGCTGAATTAATCTTAAAGACTTAAAAGATACATAATATCCTGGAAATATTATGTGAAGCTGATTTAAAGGTGTGGAAGATTAAAGATAAAATCTAGTAAAGATTGAGTTTTAAAATATGAAGATTTGATTGAAGATTTAATTAAAGATTTGATTGAAGATTTGATTGAAGATTTGATTGAAGATCTATTTAGTAGCAGAATCTTTTGCAGATTGATTGTGATTTCAAGGCCCAAATCCAGTTGGGAAATAGGTTATAAATAGAAGCATTTTAGCCTAGTTTTAATAAGCCAGCCATCATGTAGATTATAAGGGTTGTGTTGGTTTATGAACCACCCGGTTTGTGGGATGGTCATCATGTTTATCTCTAAGCCTGTAGGTAAGAGATGTATTGTACTTAGAGGAAGCTGTTAAGCAACTCTAAGTATTGTTCTTAGTCATGAGGGTCATGTCTAGGTGTTGTTATAGGAGTGTGTCTTCTATTTTTGTGTGTTTGAAGAGTTGTTGGAAATCAAGCTGTTGATGTAGTGACTGAGATGTTGACTGCTAGACATCATTGCGATGATTAGAAGTGAGATGGAGTCTCTTACCTAGGGAGAACTTAGGTAGAAGGGTCATTGGGTAGGGATTAAGTGAGTAGATTATCAACTGGTATTGTTGAGTCTGTTATTTAATACTGCTAATAGTGGACTTCCTTCTTGGCTTGGTATGCCCCCAGATGTAGGTTGTTAGACCGAACTGGGTGAACAAATTCTGTGTGCATTTTTCTTTTCAGCAACGTATTTAACTGTCTATAATTGCCTTGTTGTTTATGTCAGACCAGATGTCTCGACATCATGTAGGACATCTGGGATCTGTTATACCAGAATTTCACAGACTATGGTATGTTGAACACAGGCACTTTTTCTTTTGATTTTGGCAAGTTGAATAGAGGCTCAAATACTGCAACTTCATCCTTCCTCTCTTTACTAAACACCTGTAAAAATCCCTCGTAAATCAACCTCTGAACATCGTCTCAGACCAATTGGTAACCCTTGAAATTGATATTACATTCTTCACAATCACCATGACAGATTTTTACCAATCTAGCTTCGAATAGTTTAGCATGGAAGACCTTGATATTAGTTTTGATCCTTGATGCATCCTATACTAACACCTCATCGTTCTCATCCTCAATAGTGTTGGTAGTTTCGTGTGCGGGAAACGGATTACTTTTCACATTTGACTGATTGTCTGTGAAAGATAGGATCTTCTTTTCCATCAACCTTCTCACTACATGTTTCAATGTTAAGAAACCCTCCAAGTCATGACTGGCTCCCCCTTGGTGAAAAGTAAAATTAACATTTAGATTGTGGAAAGGCAAAGACTTCTCCATGGGCAGACCCAGAGATCTAGTAACTATCAATCCTTGTTGCACTAATGAAGGATAAAGCTCAGTGTAAGACATTGGTATGGGCAGAAATATGGTCATTCCCCCTTGTCTCCTTTGAGGAGCACCTGAGTGTGAAGCTTGTTGTCTTTGTTGTTGATAATTCTGAGCATTTGGTACTTGCTGATAAGCTGGCTGTTATTGATAGGTCGGCGCCTGTTGTACTTCTTGATGATTAAAGGTAGGTGTTACAGCTGCTACATAGTGTTGGGGAGCATACTGCATGGGGTAAATTGGCTGTTGAGTAAAGTTTTGAACCGACTGTTATTGATACATAGGCTATTTCCACCTCGGGTTCCTTTTCTTCCCTGCCGTGATGACATTAGTCTCTCCTTCTTTCTTCTTGTGGAAGTGGCTAGGAGCTTTCTTGGTATTGGTATTGGTTGAACTGCTTGAGGAACTGACTACTTTTCTGCTTTTCAGTCCTGCTTCTACTTTTATGCCTACATCAATAATATCAGTGAAGTTGGCGCTGACACTGCTGATCATCCTTTCGTAGAACTCTGGCTTCACAGTATCCACAAACCAATCAGCCAGATCTTTTTCGGACAAAGGTGGTTCAACCTGAGACGCTGTCTCTCTTCAACGTTGCAGGTACTCTTTAAAAGACTCGAAATTGCTCTGAGACATGCCCAACAGTTGTCTACGATCTGGCGCCAGGTCCATGTTATATTTGTAATGCTTTACAAAAGCATCTGTTAAATCCTGAAAACAACGGATTCTAGACTGGTCCAGATTTAAGTACCACTTGGCAGCAGCCCCTTTCAGACTATCTTGGAAGTAGTGAATCATCAACTTATCATTGCCCATATATGCAGCCATTCTTCGGAAATACATAATCAGATGTGCCTTAGGACACGTTGCACCTGAGTATAAGTCGAAATTGGGTAGTTTAAACTTGGGGGAATTACCAAGCCTGAGACTAAGCACATGTCTTTAGCATCAGTACTAAATACATTGCTCCCTTCTATTGCTTTCATTTTCCTCTGAATTATCTCTACACTTTCCTTCAACCTCTCATGTTGATCATCTCCCTCTTCAGACATCTCAGGGTAATCGTAGACCGGACGTGGGTTGAGAAAAATAGGGTGCACTTGATTTTGCACTGCCGTTGGAGTAAAGGTAGGAATAGCTTGATGATTCTCATTACCCAAAGGAACGGTATGCTGAGTAGAAGTAAGAACTGGAGCACGTATAAAATCAAAAGGCATACCCAATGTGGGGTTCAAAGTAGTATTAGGAGGTTCCACAGTTGGAGTGATAATCTCGGAAACCACGATGGCCTGTGTATCCATCTTTGCTTTCATAACTTGAATAGCTTCCAGAATCTGCCATATTCCTCCTCGTAGCTCATCCAGCTCATTGTTAACTCTGTCTATTTCAAAGTTCTGTTCTGACATCTTTTGACGAGATTGGGCTCGTGTGTTGTAGGGTGTCAAGGACTCAGTGTGACGATTCTGAAGAGAAATATGGTGACATGAGATAAGACAGTGAAGAAAATGCACATGCTATGACATGAAGCAAATGAAAATTCGGATGCAAATGCAAGCTAAACTTTCAAGAAACCAAGAAATTTTGCAAACATTGTAGATAACAGAATGTTCATCAAAATAAGCTTCTTCATTAGAAAATTTTGCAAATATTACATCAGAGATAGTACATCTTCATAATTCAAATACATAAGCGGAAATGGAAAATACAACATAAAGGAAAATAAGAATCCGATCCACTGGCCGATGGTCCCTCCCCTCCATTGATCTTTTCCATAATCTTGTTGATCGCTCCTTAATATTTACTTTTTCAAGGGTCAATTCTCCTAGCGCATTCTTCAACTTCACCTCTTCCTCTGTAGATGACTCACAAGACCATTCTAAGAAGGCCTCGGTAGCGGTGCAATTAGGGTCTCCCAAAGCGATCCATCCTTGTCTGTTGATGCAGCGCCAAGCACGCTCCACTTTGATCTTAAACTCAAAACCTTCATCCTCCTCAAGAAAAAGCATCTCAAGGTCATTGAAATCAGGAATCTCCTCTATTGGGTGGCCTAATTGTCGGTGACCAAGCACAGAATTGTAGTTGATACACCCATTCCTACCCATGAGAGGGACGTTGGGGAAGTCCCCACAGCTGTGAATCATCAAGATCCCTCCATAGATCGGATCATGCCATTCAATGTCGGTGTGGGTCAGCTCCATCAATTTCTTGGACCAAATCTTGTTATCTTCTACTTCCCAAAAGGTTGGTGTCTTCGGTAGGTACGAAATAAACAACCTATAGAAGAGAGCAACATAACACATAACTGGTCCTCCATTCCGCATGTATCTTGTGTGAATAGCATGATAAGTATCAGCTAGCAACGTAGGTATAGGGTTGTTGACCATAAAGATTCGAATATCCTGAACGTCGACAAAGTACTTGGCATTAGGAAACAGGAACAAACCATAGACAAGTAAAGCAAAGGTTGATTCAAAGAGTGCGGAGTTTCCTCTATCAGCAAAATAGAGAGCTTTCTCGAGCAAGACTTGAGCAGGTAATCCACGACGTCCTCCCTTGTTGGTCAACTGAGCTTAAACCTTGGACAATCTGATCCTCGTTCCTTTGACAATTTCTTTGGCAGTTAGATCCTCTTCTATTCCTGAGAACGGAGGAGAGTCTTTGATGGGGATGCCCATCAGAGCGGAATATTCCTCCAAAGTTGGCATTAGTTGATAGTCTGGAAACACAAAGCAACGGTAGATAGGATGTTAGAGTTGGACCAATGTCTCAAGTGGTCCTTCAGTCACTTGGATCTTCAACAGTGGGAGGATTCTCCCATACCTCTCAATAAAATCCAACAGGTCCTCAATCATGTCCCCCAATCCCAACAGTTGTTCTAACTCGGGAACTTCGAAAGTATAAGGCCATATTCTTCTTCTAGCAGCATCCATTTCTACAAAGTATGCAAAACAAGGTTAGTTTCTTGATAGCATAACAAAGAATGCAAGATGCAATGCAAATACGATTGGTTTTAAAGAACTCGAGAAAGACAATTTTCAAAATAAGCTTCATTTCATTAAATATTGAGAAGAGTTACAATTTTTCATAGTACACTTCAAAAAGCTCAAAAGGCTCAAAATACAGAGAGATAAGAACAACAGCTAGGCCTGCAAAAGTAACCCTATCTAGCAAGGCTCCACTCCACGCATCCTCTTATGTCTCTTCAACTTGTCAGTCTCCATGATCAACTTGTCAACAATCCCTTTCCAAGCGCCAGATGTCGGAGGAATGTTGGCATACTCATGAGTGCTAGAAGTAGGTTGCACGCTAGAGAAAAATAAATTCTCTGGCACCACAGGTCTGTCTATCACACGTCTTTCGATCCATTCAATCAGATCATCTTTCTCTTTCATCTTCTTTTTCAGCTCTTCCTGTTCAACACAGACAGTATGGTATTTCCCTTCCCATGTGTCTCTTTCAAGCTTCATTCTCGCCAGAGTTTCTTGATACTCCTCCATGCGCTCAATGGGAATAATAGATGGAGATACAAATGTAGGCTGCGGAGATCTCTCGGGAAGATAAGGCATCTTAAGGTCGCGAGCTCAAGATCGAACCCACTGGAGGAATGGTTCCAACGCCACACAGTTTCTCTTTCCTAGATCATCCTTGGTCCCCTTGTGGAGTGTGTCCCAGGCATGCCAAACTCTATTTTTGGTTTCATCACTGGTCGTCTCATTGAGATAAAAGAAACCGGATACATGAATACTCTTAGGCTTCTCCTTCCTTAGAAAACCAAACTGTTGTCTAGCAAGGACAGGGTTATAGCTAATTCCACCTCGGATACCAAGGAGCGGTACGTTAGGGAATGGGCCATAACTGTCAATGATCCCTCCTTTGTCGTAAACAGGATCATACCAAAAGATGTCATTGTGGGTAAGAGAAATGATTCTTTAAGACCAACGCAGTTTGTCAGGGTTATCTCTGAATTGAGATGTTCGAGGTAAATGCGTTATGTACCACTGGTAAAGCAAAGGTGCACAACATGAAATAGTACCCTTCCCTTGGAGAGTCCTATGATGGATGGAGTGATAAGCATCATCAAGTAGGGTAGGTACGGGATTCCCACTGATAAAGATTCTTATATCATTGATATCAACAAAATCTTCAATATTGGCGAACAGAAATAGACCATAGACGAGTAAAGCAAAGATCGCTTCAAAGGAAGCTACACTGTTCATCTCGGCTAGGTGGCATGCTTTTTCAAACAAGAACTTGGACGGTAGGCCCTTGATACCATCCTTGGTGGTGAGGTGAGGCTTAACTTCTGACATTTCCAAGTGGATGCAATCAGCAATTTCTTGAGGTGAAGGAATCTTCTCCTGACCACTGAAGGGTTCTTGTTCTTTCACAAGCAGACCAAACCAATGATAATATTCTTCCAAGGTTGGAACAAGTTGGTAATCAGGAAATGTGAAGCAATGGTAAAGAGGATCATAAAATTGTACCAATGTGTCAAGAACACCCTCCTCTATCTTGGTTCTGAGAAGGCCAACCAATCTCCCATAATGTTTTCTGAAATCTTCATGGCAAGTCACCAAGGTTGCTAACTTCTTCAACTTAACCAAATTAGGCTTCTTGATATTGTACTTTTTAGTGTTTCTCTTCTCAATATCCATAATACATATGATTTACAAAGGAAAAGATGACTGAGTTCTTTAAAACCAACAATGGATGCAATGAGATGTATGCAATGCACATGGGCACACATAAACACAAACATATACATACGATAATACACAAGTCCTAGGTTTAGGGGTCTCAAGAGTGGAGCCATTGTATACCCATCCCATTAGGAGTGTACTATAGGCTCATCAACTGTAGAACAGGGTTCTAAAAGTTCCCAGAGTCTACGTAAATCCTTCAGATATTATCAGCCTATGTGACTACTCACGCGGGTTAATAATATTCTCAAGAAAAACTCGTCTGAGTGTAGTATCGCGTAACAACTACTTGGGGCTACTCCCTCATAGCCACCGCACTACATCCTAAAAGGCCACGTGGGGTGAAGGTAACTACGATCCTCAGAATCACTGGCTCTCAAATCGGGAAGAGTGACATCAATGCGACTACTCACATCAGACATCAACAATCCCAAAGGGCCTCAGCTAAGCATGGTCATCATATGCCATAAATTGTTAGGACTACTCCCAACAACCGACTATTGATTACACCATAATCCTATCATAAATGTGCGGTTAGGACTTATCTAACCACTCAATAGTACCAACCCTGCCAAACAAAAGAACCCAAACAAGTAGACATATATATACAGATATATGTACAAATAAGCAAGCAAAACATGCAATAACACAAACATAACAAGGTGGGCTTAACCCTTAAAATTTGAACTCCCCAGTGAAGTCACCATTTATGTTGCGGTGAGAATCGGATATCAAGCTATTAATTAACTTGAATCGCAAAACTTTGAAATTCACCTCCGAGCTTTGATTTATCCAGAGGAAAGGGTAAAGATCGAAAGAAAAACCTTTTGCACCATGTGAAGACACAGCTAAGAGATCAGGGGTTCAGGGGTTGGTTATACTAAGGGAAGGTATTAGCACCCTAAGTATCTGTAGTACTCTACAGGAGCCTCTTGTTTGTTTTTGTATTATGTTATGTTTGCTTGCTAAGGGTAAAGGTAAGGACCTAGGGGTATGTACACTATGTATGCTCGCCAAGACATCGCATCTTGTGCCTACGTATCTGACTAAAGAATCAGAGCAATCGTAGTTCACCTAACTAAGGGTGATAGAGGAACCATTAACTATGTCCAAAGTTCTAAGGGGGATGAGTATGAGCTCGTATAGAGTTTAAGAAACTCTCTAAGTCTAAGTTGTGATGGGGTAAAGTGAGTACTCAAGATGATGAGTCCCACATAGAGTTCAAGGACTCTACCATAACTCTAAGTTATAAGATAAATGGCTCTTAGGAGGCCAAGGAGGATGTCCTATGACTATGAGGTCAAGGAGGGAAATGGCTCTTAGGAGGCTAAGGAGGAACCCTATGAGGTCAAAGGTAAGAGGTGGCTCTTAGGAGGCCAAGGTGGGATCCAATGACTATGAGGTCAAAAGAGAAATAATGAGATATCTATAAATTTAAGGTCAATAGAGAGACTTTTCATTTGGAAGGAGGGGAAACAACTTCTTGTAAAAACAAGTGTTGGAAAGGAATTTAAAGTATGACTGATAAGCAATAAGAGTTTAAGAACTCAAGGGGATAAACAACCAAGAAGGACAATAGCATAAATTAAGTACAAATAATATAACATCAAAATGTCAAGGTAAACAATCCATGTGAATTACCTCTTAGCATGACAAAGTGTAAATGAAATGATGCACATAACTTCAACATGAATAAATGGTCCAAGTAACTAAAACATAACTAAAGCCAAAGCTTACTTTCAAGTTACAACATTTAAGAATGTGTGTGTGAAGTATCATACAAGTTGGGCAAAGATAGCCCTCTCAAAGTTAAAACTTCAAGGTGAGTAACAAAGGTATTAAGTTTAAGGATCGAGGTTCGAATAATGAACCATAAACCTAAACAAAAGACCTCATTCAAAGTCACAAGTCAGCCTTCAAACATCCCTCTAATATGTCCTAAGACACCTTGGAAAATTAGCTCAAGAAGATAAAGAGCAAAGGGTTTGTTCAAAAGAGGTTCAAAACTAGGTCAAAATTACTTCTAATTTTATAAAAATCAAACATAATTATTAAATTTAAATAAATATGGAAATAAAAATTTCAGAAAATTAAATTAAACCTTGAAGTGTTATCATGAATGTTTTTGGAATTTTTTTATTAACAAAAACTATTTTTAATAAAACAGATTTGAAAATGAATAAAATAAAATAAAAACAAAAGGATAACTCAAAGGAAAGAAAGAAAATGGCAAAAGGGTGTCTGGGGCGAGGGGGATTCGAACCCCAGACCCCTTGGTTTCACACGCAATGCTCATACCACTGGGGTGGCTATACATCCAATGTATAAGCCACCCTTAAAACTACATAAACCAACAATGTTCAGAAAAAGGATTCTAAAAAAACACATGAAAACATGTTGCAAAAACCAAGCTAACAACATGGCAATCGCCATGAACATGAAGCCTTCACCCTAAAACCAACATTGTAGTCACCATTTCATCATGGCAAGTGCCATCAATCCTTCATGGCCAGCGCCACCCAAGCATGGCAAGTGCCATCAATTTTTCATGGCAGGCGCCATGTTCCCATGGCAAGTGCCACTACATCAAGGCCAGTTTCACCACCACCATGGCAAGAACTTCCATCATATATATCTCACTCATTTCTCAACAAAAATTAAAAGTGTAAGAACCAAAGTTGTAGCATTTTTCATGAGGAACAACAATATGACAATAGTTTCAACCAAAGGCAAACACACGACTCACAAAACATCAAACAACAATGCAACATCAAAAAGTTTCAGCATGCCATATCATGATATATTCAGTTAAGATGAAACCAGCAATCACTTAACACAACAAAACATGATACATATTACATTTTAACCATCAAATAAGCTTAGAACATTACGCAAACATGTGAGTTTCAAAGATTAAAAAACCTTACCTCTTGGAGAAAGTCCAAGGCTTTTTTCCAGTTATTATAGATACGAGAAAACCCTCTTCTCAGCTTCCTTGGATCCTTTAGAACTTATCTGGATGGTTAGATCAGTTGGAAACACAATGGAACACAGTTCACGATCTTCTTGCAACAATGGAGGTTGAAAATGGTAGAGGATGTATATGGTGTTACAGAACTATTCCAGATGTTAGAATGAGCTCTAATGGATGTATATAGGTGGTTTGTGGAGTTTATTTGGAAAGTGTACGAGTGGAATGGTGTTTGGAGTGTTCTTGAAAATTTGTAAGAGTTGGTGAATGAGAGAATGGAGTGAGTATTCAGCCTTCTTTTGGGGTGAATCTGGTGTGTTTTGGAGAGGAGGTTAAGCCTCTATTTATAGGAAATATGGAGAGCTTAAGGTATGGTCAGATTAGTACATCTTGCCAAGTTTGCCCTTTTCCAAGTTTTCCCTCGTGCAAGTGAGCTGGATGGGTCAAAAAGTCTTCAGCTCTAGTAACTGATCAGGATAGGGTTTACACTATTCATGTGGTCTGATTTGATTGGAATAAGGCTCCAAGCTGTAAGAGAAAGTTGGAATGACCATGCTATTGAAAAAGTTTATCTCTCATGCGTCCACTTGCATTAATTTGTTTAAAACACATTATTTTAAGTGCGCAGATTGTGGGAATCATGGCAATCGCCACATAACATCATGGCAAGTGCCATTTCTTCATGGCAAGTGCCACACACTCCATGGCAGGCGCCATATTACTTCATGGCATGTGCCACACACATCATGGCAGGAGCCATGCTTCATGGAAAGTGCCACACAAATCATGGCAGGCGCCATGCTTCATGGCAAGTGCCACACATATCATGGCAGGTGCCATGCTCTCATGGAAAGTGCCACCATATCATGGCCAGTGCCACACCATCATGGCAGACGCCATACATCATCATGGCCATTCCCACCATATCATGGCCAATGCCACTTACATCCTTTCCTTTTTTTCAGTTTTTTAAACAACATTCACAAATGCTTTGGTGATTAGAAGTGGTAATGCATCATTATGCACTAAGTGTGAAACTTGCATTTCAAGAAAAGACACAAAAGACAATGGTTGACTTTCTTGATCAAAACCCTAATCTGGGGCATGATGAACTTGTGGCTCATGGTACTTGTAATGGGAGCCAAATACACTTGATTCCTTATTGAATAAGACCTTTTGGATGTATGTGAGCTTAAATGGTTGGTGAACCCATCAAGGCATTGACTGATTGCAAAAAGGTTCTTCAATGATTCTTCAGGTTGAAACCCTAATTCTTGTCAATCTTGACTTGATAGTTTCTTCTTGATTTCTCTTAACCCAATCTCATGAGATCAACGCATATGACTGGAGAACTTCATAATTATCCTCCAAGGCCAAATGGTTGCACTTGGGAGCCTCAGTTGTCTTTCTTGAACAAATGACTTCACATACCATTCTCAATCAACTAGTGAGAATTTGTGATGATTGTATGGAGCCAAGGAGTGTCTTAGGAGACCTTGAAACATGTGAGAGTCTGACTTATTGACTTTTGTTCTTTTTCCTGTGCAAACCCTGGCTTTCACATGAAAGAACGAACTAGCAATATATGGTGGTTAGTTAACAATGCACAAATGATTGAACCCTAAATGTAAGTGCAAGATGTTATGACATCTAAGGGGTAAAATTTGGGGTATAACAGACGAGATGTGAATATATGTAGAGTACCAACAATTGACAATGTCGCTGACCCACAGAAAAAGTCTCTTGTGCAGCAGAAGCATGATGGTCATACTAGATCTATGGGTACTATGTGTATGCGTGATTGACTCTAGTTCTAGTAGGAGATTTGCTAGTGTAAGCCCGAGAGGCCAACAGTGAACTTGTTACTTCTATTGAATTATCTATTTTTAATAATAAGGAATTTATTTGCTATGCACTCCCTCCGTCTCATAAGAAATGTCATATTTAAACTATGTGCAGTTCTTAAGAAAATGATTAGATGTTGATTTTAATGATAAATCTAGTACCATTTACTAGAATACCTCTATTAATTGTAGATAACAAAGTAGTTGAATAAAGTGAAAATTAATAAATAAGGGTACAATAGTGGAAAAAAATAATAAATGTTGCATAGGTATTGTAAATGGACAATTATTTTGAGACAGAGAAAAAGGGCAAATGAGGCACTTTTTGTGAGATGGAGCGAGTATGTTTTTCCAAAATAATAAAGTCTCTAGAATATTTAGTCCATTTAAAGAAACATTAAGTTTGACATAATCATGAGATTCCATTAAATATAAGGACATTATTCTTTAAGTACCCATAGTCTAGATTTATTGTGAATTGAGATAAAATTAAAGCATTGGGACTATTAGGTAAATAGACTGATGATCACATCTCATGGATCATGGATAAAGAGTTATCAATTATTTACATAGGTATGAATATTAGGAATAAAATTTATACAAGATTGACCCACCATGAGAATACTACATAGAATGTTATGTAAGTGTCATAAGTTATTCTTAAGGTGATAGTGGTGTATACCACATTTCGGCTTAAAACTACTATGGACCCTAGATGTGGATTCGAGTATTTTATTATCAAGAAAACATTGTTCGCAATAGGGTGACCATAAAAATTGTTGATGGGTACTCTACAAATCATGTTGAGGGACATGAGTGGCATTGATGGAATTTGCTCATCCTACATAATAGGATATATGTCTAAGGGCCCAATATTGAACTAGAGAAGGGTGGCATGGTCTATACCTTGTGTTCAATATAGACATGAAGGAAAAAGAGTAATTATACATAAGAGTAGAAAAATTTGCTCGTCTGCCGAGCAAGTCCATTTTGCTTGTATTTTTTGTGGAATGGACAAAGGTTTTAGACCTAAACATTCTAATATGTGAGTCCCCATCCACCCCATTTTTTCCGGGCTTTATGATTGGGGACATTAACATAAATTTTTTCAATTCTTGGCTTTAAAAGTGCAATTCCTGCTGGCCCTCAATAATGTCTGCCCCGTCCCATTTTTGTGGGGCAGGTAACCCCTAATTATACACATAGGCATTATCACTGAAAGGTTTTGTCATATCACATGACATTTTCGTGGATTGGGTAGCAGTGATGTGTTGTTAGATATCACTCAGTGTTTATCATATTAAATGTGTCAATTACGAAACACCATAAGGTATGATGAATTTAAGTGTAATACGAAACACCATAAGGTATGATGTGTTTAAGTGGAATACAGAACAATGTAAGGTACGAGGTACTTAAGTTAAATACATATTGTCATTCAGTGTAGGCTTCATTTTCTTTGGAGCACTTTTTGTTTTTACAGGTTGAGAGGGCGGTTTCATGTCGGTGGTTTCCGGATAGGCAATCTTCCTCAATTGTTCTTTGATGTGGAGTTTCATGTTGTCATTGGCCTTCAAAATTTTCTATTGTATCACTTCCCATTCGGTCAAAATAGAGATATTTGATTTACCATCATTCATGAAACCATCATCATCAAGCCTTAAACTTTTTCAATTAGTGCAAACCTCGTCCATTCTTATTGGGCCACCAAGTTTCACCTTTTTAGCAATGACACAACAACATGGGAGACCATATATTTTCACAATTGTGCATCTACGCTTTGCACTATCAGAGCCTACATTATCAGCTTGTTTAGCCTCGTGAAAATTATAGTTCAAACCCACCCAGAAAATGTTACCGACCAATTGAGACTATAGAGTTTTGTCTTTAAATTTGTGCTCCAAAACTGTGATACTCCAACCAAATGATGTTCGTATCTCATTATGATTGTTTTGAATCATGTGGTTCAAAGAGTCCCAGTCTCTCACAAATCGCCCTTATTATTTCTCAACCAATTTTTCAAAGTAGCATGGGCAGACTCAACTATGTTAGTTGTTGTATTTCCAAGGTGTCTAACATTATCAGTTCATGCACAAACAATTTTCTCCTTCACCTGGTCAAGAATTGTGCTTTCAACATATTTCAACAAATCTGGATACTTTTCACACACTTTCCTAAAATGCATAACGGAATCGGCATATAGTTCTTTTGTGGAATAAATTATTATACGATTTCATGCATCCATTATTTTTTCCACAACCACACCTGCCTTCACCATTTTTTCATCTTTGGACTCTATATGTTTCGTTCCTACCGCAGGTTTAACCTGACTTCTCACATTTTTTGTTACGTGATACCTACAAAATTATGCATAAGAAGAAGGAAATAATTTTGCAACTGAATTCATCAATGTCATATCGCGGTCGGTAACAATCACTTTAGGCATCTCACCTTTTTCTTCAACAGTGTCTGACACACCTCTAAGGCCCAATTAAAATTGTCCTCTTTTTCACACTCAAGAAATGCAAAACCAACTGAATA
Source organism: Lathyrus tuberosus (assembly GCA_022829125.1). Taxonomy (NCBI): domain Eukaryota; kingdom Viridiplantae; phylum Streptophyta; class Magnoliopsida; order Fabales; family Fabaceae; genus Lathyrus; species Lathyrus tuberosus. The sequence goes on along the minus strand of JALAZF010000503.1, from coordinate 1,484,928 downwards.
TGTCTTCTCAATTGAGGTAATGTTGAAACAGTATTTGTATGGGTTTTTGTTATCGTATCCGCAGGGATTGGTTGATATTACTGTCGTTCTACAGTTGGAATTTTTTTAAACATAGAACATAAAAGATGTTTGTTTTGGTTTCGTAATGTAACAATCGCATAAAAAGTTATAAGCAATGGTAAAAGAGTTTCGATTTTAAAACGATTGTTAAAAACATGTCAAGATTAGGGCTTGATAATCCATTTCATACGTATTTTCTTAATAAAGCATGTGAACTTATTAACAATAAATATAATCACATATCCTCTTGTCATACTCCAAATTTTGACCACTAAGATTTCCCATCATGGTGTAAATCATCATCACAATATGGATGTACCTTTATGCCTCATCAGTCTCCCCAAAGATGGGTGAGCACTCACTACAAACAATATTTAGGGTTTCCAGCCCTCTCAGAGCCTTTAGACAAAGGATCAATCAAGGAATGACATGATCTTCAACTTGTCTAACCTCTCAAACATCCACAATGGATCAAAAGGACTCCCACTTCAAGGATTAAGCACAAGGTTGCTCCCTTCTAGGTGGATCAAGCCTCAAGATCGCCAGTGTCACCAAATTAGGGTTTTGGTCGACCAGGGCCTCCAGATGGAGATTTTCCTCTGGGCATGAGCCAATGCTTCAAATCATAACCTAAGATACTCCATGGAACCTCATGGACCCAATCATCAAGTCAATTTGACCTCAGGGGATGCATTCATCAAAAATCAGGAATTAGGGTTTCTTGACCTAATTCACCCCTAAGTTGACTTTTGGGACAAATCATGAGCCAAGACCTCAAAAGAGGATTTGAGGGTCTCTAATACACTACATTGATCCATTTGAAACAATGGATTGATCCAAGAAGCTTGAGCAACAAGTTTTAATTTCATCTGAACCACAATTAGGGTTTCGCAGGAAAAGTCAACTGTAGCTTTGACTTTTGACCAGGACATGCTCCCAAACCCTAGGACATGATTCAATACACCCTATAACACCTATGAAATCAATTCATCAAGTTTGATTTAGGTCAAGGACTTGATTTCATAGAGGATCGCACAGTTTGGAATTCATCTGACAAAAAGTCAACTGTGCACAAAAGTCAACTTTGACTTTTTGAGATTTTTCACAAAAAATGGATTTTTAACCCTAAAATGATGTTAATGTATGATTTGAATCATCATTCATCAATAAAAATCAAAGAAAGTGGGATAACTTGTAAAAGGGGTAACCATAAAAACTTAGAAAATTTTCTAAGTTATGAACAAATTGGCAAGGGTACCAACTTTGGAGGATCATAACTCCTAAACCATAAAGCCATTTTTCCCCATCCAAAGTTGGATTTGTAGCCCTCATGGACCTCTACAAAAGCTTCAAACAGACCTCCTTCCAATTCATTATGGATTTTGAGTTATGGAATGATCAAAATGGCTGAAAACATGAAATGCCATTTTTTCCAACACTTAGTGAAATTTTCACTAAGTCAGAATCTGCCTTACTTTTTTCCAAATGTAGGGGCATTTTTCACTTGGATCCAAAAAGTATCAAGACCAAATATGATCAAACAGTTGTTGTATCATATGAGGGCTTTCCAAAATGACCAAGAACATCACCAAACTCAACTTGAGTCATGAGATATGACAATGGCAATATGCCTTGCTGAAAACTGCCAAGGCTAGGCAGAATTTTGCACTTTTGCTCGATTTGGTAAAATCAGATAATTCCAAGCCTTGTAATCACTTTGAACACATCTGAGGATCAAATCTAAAGGGAACAGACACTGATCCAAGCCTCCAAAGTCTTTGGAACAAGAAGTAGCATGCCAAACCTAGAATTGCCTAAAATAGGGACAAGACTCCAATTTTGGATTGGAGCATTTAATAGATGCTTAGAGGTGGCATGGACTGACACATTTGCAACTGAATTCAGTCAAGAATGATCCAATAACTAGGGAACCAAAGGTCTGTGCTCTAACCTCAAGTCAATGGCTAGAGGAGACTTGGATTCTCATTGCTCAACATTGGCCAAACCTCTGCTGTGGTTGCCATTCACTATTGATCCTAAAACAAACTTGCTCTACTATAAATAGAGCTCATTTGTGCTCAGTTTGAGTACACCAAAGCCATCAAACAGATGCTTTCCTCAAAATCCCTCTCTTTAGGCCAAAATGCCCTCTTTAGCAAGGTAACTCTGAGTTTTTGAGTTAGAGAGCATTTCCATCATAGCTCATGATCTTAACACCTCATAAACATCATATGTAGGTGATCCAAACTCACACAAGTGACCTATAACACCAAAATCACAAAGTCACCTCTCAAAACCTCAAAATAGTACTTTTGTGCATTTTTCAAGCCATGTCTTGATTCAATCACTTTCCAAACCAGATAAAACCTCAAACACACTCCAAATAACATCCTTGAAATGTCCCAAATGGTTCCCCCCATCTGGAACACCATTTGAGGGAGTTGCTATTTTGGTCATTTTTAACCCCTTTTGCAAGAAAGGGTCAGTTTGTGTTTTTGCAGGTTCCAGCTGATTCCACTCATCCTAAAAGCTTCTAAGGGATCATTTGAGAGTGTTTAAAGCATCAAACCATTTCTAGAATAAAGAACTTGACAGATTGCACAAAAACTCCAAGAGCTCAAAAGAGAGGTAAGCATCATGACTTGAACTTTCCAAAATATGCATTGCTTTGAAGTCCACTGATCATGCACACCTCATACATGTTATATATGTTGTGTTTGAACCACTTCATCATGTAATGCATGCCTGTATCAAAGTGTAGCATAGAAAATGCAACTATAGGCCTTTTTCAAAACCCCTATCAGATTTTGAGGAGGAAGTGTGATCTGAAAAAAAAAATACCACCACCATTGGATTCCTTGTGAAATTCTAGGCCAGATGCATATAAATTTTATCTCCAACCATGGAGAAATGAGAAAGTTATGGAGCTTCCCGTTTCTTGGCAAAACTTGTCTTGCTTTGCCTTGACCAGACCTAGAAAACAAGACAAGCCTTGTATATTTGTGGTTTCACTTCAAGTAATGGATGTATCACCACCCCAGTGGTAAAGCACGCGCCCTATAACCTTGAGGTCGTGGGTTCAAACCCCACCCATGCCATTTTGTGTTTTTTCACTTTTTTGCTATTTTTCCAATATTCTTATTATTTTTAATTAATTGGAAAATTAATAACTCACTCAATTTTAATTATTTTTTATTGGTTCTTTTTGCAAAAAATCACAAAAATATTGAAATATTTTATTCCACAAAAAAATTAAACTTATATTATTTATTTAATATAATTAGTATTTTTGTGAATAAATTCCTTTTTTATTGTTTTTAAACATTTTAAAAGTGAATATTTACTTTGAAAATCAAAACCAAATGAGTTTTAATATCTCTTGTGATTAAAACCTCATTTTTCAAACCTTAAACAAAAATAACAAGTGGTTTATTGGTATTTTTATCATTTTTATTTTGTATTTTTATCATTTTTATTTGTTTTTCACAAATTAGGGTTTTAAAGGAAAACAAATCATTTTCAAAAACTCATTGGGCCTCTAATAGAGTGTAAGACCCAATCCTTTGTAAATAAAAACCTATTTTTGGGTCTCACTTATTGTATAAATCCTGTTGTATTTCAAAAGTTCGGCGCGGTTATCGCCCGTGAAAAACAAAACCCCTTGGGCTTACCCTCGTGTTATAAGCTCCACTCTTTAAAAATCATTGGGCCTGTAATAGAGTGTAAGACCGAAACCCCCTTTTTTTAACCAAATAATTTTGGGGCCTCAAATATTGTATAAGTCCCTCTGCGTTAAAAGAAAACCTCAGCGCGATCGCCAGTTGAAAAATCGTCTGGGCCTACCCTCGTGTTATAAGCCACATTCTAGTTCTTTAAAAACTCTTTGGGCCTCTAATAGAGTGTAAGACCCATCCCTTTGTACAGAAAAACTTTCTTGGACCTCGGTCACTTGTATAAATCCCTGTACAAAATAATAGTGCAATCACTGACAAAACATTGGGCCTCTCCGTGAGCTGTAAGCCCCAATCTTTCTTTTTCAAAGCACTTTCTCCTTTGATTTTGAATATAATATTGTTATAAAAGTTTTCTTTGTTGAAAAAACTAACAAAATAGCATGGAAGCTCTACAACCAAGTAAGTGTTTACCCGCTTTCATTTACCGCTTTCATATGTATATAACTGTACTGTGGGGTTGTTTTGTTGTAAGTCTTCTTTCATAAACTCATATCAACTGTGTAATAATAGTATAGATTTTTAGAATTTCCTCGGTGTCGCTCCCGAAAGATTCACATCCAACGGTACAAACGTGAGAATGGCGCAGAAAACACAGAGTCGCCAGCAATGTGTATTTATCCCAAGAGAGGGAAAGGAAACACTGCATCAACCTGAAGAGAAAGGGGGAAGACATGGTCATTGCAACCATAGTCAGGGTTCGGGAGTCGGTTATCCGAGGGGAAGGTGTTAGCACCCCACGCATCCATTGTACTCGATGGGATCCACGCTTGTTGTCTAAACGGAGGGTGAGCTATCCTACTATCTATGGTTGAACAAAAGAAAACGGGGATGGGGGTGACTAAGACGGACTCGGTAGGACATATTCGATGCCCTAGGCCTACATACTCCCTCAGTGCAATGGGAAAGTCAGAGTCAACGTAGTTTGGACAGGAACTGTGGGGGAAGGTTGCTCGCCAAGACAATCGCTGTCTTGTGCCTACATATCCTCAATCGGACGAGAGAGAGGAATCAGAGCTAATGTAGTTCGTGGGTACGACCACGGAAGGGTAAGTGTTTTTTACGTGAGCGACGAGCTCTTTTCTGAAAATGAAATTTGAAACCCAACAATCCCGAAGGATAAAAAGATTTGAATTTGTTTTTGTGTTTTTTAGACAGAAGTGTTTTTAAGTTAGTTCATAAATTGCATTGCACCAAAGTCTAGGGCACAGGGACGAATACTTAACGAATCGTCCCAAGACAGGACGCCCGCTAAGCACTCTAGAAAGATGAGAGGAAGCCCCTCATTTCTCATTCCCCACGCTTAAGGCTCGTGCACAATACACTTTATCTTTATTAAGTGTTTTACAGAAGTTTTGAGATGAGAAGAGAGAATACCCAAAGGAAATTCTAAAGGGAAACTAAGAGTCCTAATGTTATCATGCATGGTTGACCTATGGTTAGTGAGGGTTAGGGGGAACAACTACCTAAAACCTAATGCTAATCCTACTCCAAGCTTAATCAAAAATTAAGTTGGACTAGGTAGCTCTAAAGGGAGAGAATCCAAGACTTAAACAAGTCTTGAGATTCATGGGAGAAAGAGAGTGAAAGAGAAGAATGAGAAAGAGATGGATGAGATAAGAAACAAGATAGGGCAGCAATCACATCATATCAAGTATATCCAACTTACATCAATAAACAAGTCTCAAAGATCATGCAAAACATCTCAAGTAAGCATGCAAAGGTAATCATGAAAGAATGCAAGCATACTTATATGAAATGCACAATTAAACACCAATGAACTTCATATCAAGATGAAATGAGAAAAATAATATGAAGATGAAAGCAAGTCAGAATCAAGATCATACCATCATCAACAATTCTCATGTGCAAGAGAAGATCAAAACATGAAACATTATGCACCAAAGAAAGTCCACAAAAGGAAGTCAAAGTACAAGCACTTAAAGCATATCCAAACATGATCCACAAATTGCAAAATTTGGTCACAAGGGACCTCAACCAGGGGTAAACATCATATCAAATACTCATGCAAAGAAACTCAAACAATTAGGCATGGCAAAACAATTAGGGTTAAGAGATGTCAAGAGATGATCATGCATAATTCACTTAAGCACAAATAATCAAACATATATCAAATGACATTAAAAAATTGTGGAATTAAAACCCAAGTGACCTAAGTCAGAAGCTAGCAACATGCCAAATGATCACACAAAAATTCACAGGTTAAGTACCTCAAACAATGCTTCAAAGTTGCATAAGAACAAAAAAGAACAATGCACAAATAGAGGGACTAAAATACAATATGAAATGAGTTTAAAAATATGAGAAAAAATGTTTTTAGGAACCTCAAGATGTCTTCTGAAATATACAAAAAGAATGGGATGCAAATCATACACCAATGATGAGAACAAAAATCAACAAGGTAGGGTGTGCACAATTGAAACAATTCCAAAGGAAATTAATCAAACAATTAATTCAGATGCACAAAATAAAATAAAATGGAAAAATAAAATTTGACAAAATTTTATAAAATTCCAAAGATGCTTCATGATTTTTTTGGTGATTTTTAGATGCATAAATCTAATTTTAAAAATTAAAATGCAAAAATGAAACAATTAAATAAAATAAAAAGAAAATGAAGAAGCCAGGGGGTGCAACATAAGCAAATCACACGTTTAAAACAAAATGGGCTCAAATAAAGGGGGTGGGAAAAGCAAACAGAGTCTAGCCCAATCCAAAGCGCAGGTCAACACTTTCATTTGTGGAATTCAGTCAACTAAAGGACTTAATCTACACCACCAGATCAATCATGCGTTCCACAATCAGTCAACAAAATCAAAGGTACACATGATTAAAGGCTCGGATCACACGCGCATGGTAATTAATGTGGGGAGACACACAACAATCATGACTTGGACTAACTAAAACTCACGTGAGAAGCATGTGGAAATTTTAATGCGCTGGCAAACCATAAACCATCAGATCAATCTAACGCATATCAATCAGTCACCAGATCAAAGATTATACAAGATCAAGGGTCAGGATTTGAAGCACATGATATTAAACATGGATTAGCACACACACGCATTAATGAAAACACGTGAAAATTAAATGAAGTGGCTAAACATGAGCCATCTGATCTGAACAACCAACGGCTATGATTTCATCTCCAACCTTGAAACTCAGATCACCTGCAAATGAACCAGACGCCGGAGCCCTAGCTCCGGTCGTCTTCTTCGGCAACACCAAACGGAGATCCAATAATATTTTTCCAGAAATCAAAAACTCCACCATCATTCAACTCAGAATTTCACAACAATTTCAGATATGCAATTTGTTTCAACAGATCATGCATGTATAAACCAAATCGAAGCAAAACATTTCTTACTCAAAACTTTCAGATCCATGATTCAGCCATAATACACGTCCAAATTTAAATCTAAACATATCAACATGATCAGCAAAGCATGAGGAACATTAAGCACACAAGAAAACTGAGTTCTATGATCAAGAAAATCACACTAACCTGAAACTTGTAGAGCTCAAAATACACCAAGAAAACCTTCAGAAAGCTGCAGATCTACTCCTTGGAACTTCTGATTGCAAAATAAATGCAATATGAGGCTTGAATCAGGCTGGATCTTGAAGTTTGAAAGTGAACAACTCAAATTCGAATCTGATGAAAACCTTGCTTAGAGCTTCAAACAATGGTTGATTCTTGTTCTATGGAGTATGTGGATCAAGAATATGGAAAAAGTTCTTCAGAAACCCTTGTGAGGAGTGAGTTTCGAAGAAGGAAAGTTTTGAGTGAAAAATGAAATTCAGAGCAAATGAGAGTGCATGAGGTGTGAATGAACGTGTGAGTCTCTTTATATACACTTGGTTAGAGCTCTGAGCATGATTAGGGTTTGATTAATCCCTTGATTAAGGCTATCCAAAGTGATTTGCAAAAATACAAGTTGTCATGAAACCACTAATCCACACGTGCATTGTCATGCTTTTCATCATGAGTCAATGACATTTCTCTTGCTGATCACATCTGAATTGGGTTTGGGCTTTGTAGTGGTCTGATTTGTGAGATTCAATCCATCTTGCAAATTTGCATTTTGTGAAATTCATGAAGTACATGGCACGGATTGGAGTGATTCAAGGGTCAAAAATGGTCCTTAGGATGTGTACTTGGATGTTGCAATATGACTTGAATCATTAGAAACAATTACAAGTAATTTTGAACCAAAATGCAAAAGGTGGAAAAATGGATACATGTGAAAACCTTAAAAACACTTTGCCTTCTTTTGGTCATATCTTGAGTTTCACAAATGGTATGGAGATAATCTAGTACTTTTTGGAAAGGGTAGAGATTGATCTTCAACTTTCATGTTTGAGCAAAATTCATTTTAAGCTTCTTTGATGATGAAAAGTCAAGTTGAATATGGTTTGAAAAGTTGCCAAAAATGGAAGGTTTCAAATTATAGGTCATTTCCATATTTAGTAACTTTTGCCCTACCTCTTGATTCTTGATGAATGGTATGAATCCTAGCCTTTGAGGACCAAATGAGGGCATAAGACCTTAAAAATCATGAAGAGGACCTCAAAATTCCATGGTTGACTTTCCTCCTTACAATTGACTTTTCTTGGTTCACAAGCAACTGATCCACTGAACATCTACCAATGAACCACTAGCCAAGCCTTCCTCTATGAGTGTTTGGGAGCATATGGAACCCATGAGAGCATGCTTGAATACACAAAGTTTTCTCAAGAAGCTCTTTGAACCCAAGAACCCTAATTTGGTCCCTCTGGTTAAGAGGGAAAGACTCACTTGAAATCCTTTGCCATTCTTGATCTTATAGTGATATGATGACCTCTACAAAACACCTTGAGGCTTGAGACTCCTTTGAGATAAACCAAGTACCTTGATCCCATGCTAAGAACCAATGCTATGCACAAATTCTAATGCAAGAAATGCAAAGAAACATAAGCCAGTTAGCTTCAAACAAAAGGGCAAATTTTGGTGTGTTACAGCTGCCCCTATTCAATCAACTTGGTCCTGAAGGTATGATAGCAACGGCTGTCATGCGTTCAAAGGATTCATGGAGATTGAATACAAAAAGAAACCTGAAATTTGCAATCCTCAAAGGAGGGACGACTCCACTAGGGAACAAGCACTAAATGTTGCACTGTCACAACACGGACAAGAGTTAGCTATGCTGGGGATAAACACAGACGGGTGTCAAGGAATCAAAGATATCAGATACGGACAGGTATCGAAAAGATACACGGACGGGTGTAAAGAGGTTCAATATGGATGGGTATCAAAAAAATACACGGACGGGTGTAAAGAGGTTCAATACGGACGGGTATCGAAAAAATACACGGACGGGTGTAAGGAGGTTCAATACGGACGGGTATCGAAAAGATACACGGACGGGTGTAAAAAGGGTTTCAATACGGACGGGTATCAAAAAGATACACGGACGGGTGTAAAGAGGTTCAATACGGACGGGTATCGAAAAGATACACGGACGGGTGTAAAAAGGGTTTCAATACGGACGGGTATCGAAAAGATACATGGACGGGTGTAAAAAGGGTTTCAATACGGACGGGTATCGAAAAGATACATGGATGGGTGTAAAGAGGTTCAATACGGACGGGCATTATCAACAGGTCAATACGGACGGGTATTGAAATCAAGGTTTCAAACACGGACGGGTGTCGAAGGAAACACGGACGGGTGTCAAGGTAAAAACCTTGAAGGGATGAATCAAAAGACCACCTAGACGAAAGGGGTGAAAAGAGATCATGGGTTCACAATCCTGGCAAAACACTCTGTCGTGGGACTGTCAAATATTGCCTTGAATGACTAAACCCAACACTTGTGGAGTAAAGTCGAATGATATTCTCCTGAAATCCAGTTTTCCTGACGAAGGAAAACTCAAACCTGGCTTATGCTTCGGATGCATATGTTTGAATTTTGCCGTAATGCTCTACACGAAGTGGAAATGCTACGCATTTAGGAGGAAGCCATGTAAAAAATGCTTATGCAATGCAAAAAGACCGTCCCAGCGAAATAACATTGAGAACAGAAGCAGCTCCACTGAGGACGACAAACTACATTGTCATCAAACCAAAGAACATAAGTTGAGGAAAACTTCACCTTGCTAGGGAAGATCACAATCACCAATTCTGCTGGAGATGGGTGAATCTCTAAGAGAAAACCTACTCAATCGGGGAGGAACTGAAAACTGAAGATGCAAACTCCTCCGCCGGGGATGACCAAATGTTTCAGAACCTGGATTCAAAACCTGCTGGGGATACTAATCGCCAACAAACTATGCTTGGGAATAAACTGAAAGGAACTTTGAGGAAAATAGATTGCCCCATGCTCAGTGTGAAACACTATCTTTAATCAATGAGGACACTCTATCAGACTCTCGTAAGAGAGGCTGTAAAAATAACAACTTCTGGCTACCTGTTGTGGAAGGATGAGCCAAATCACAACTCTGGCTAGGGGTAAACCTCTTGTATCCTGCTGAGGGGGACGATCCTCAACGACTCCGCTTGGAGAATTACCTCTTTATACTCTGTTGAGGAAGACGATCCTCGATACTCTGACTGGGGAGAGCAGCAAACTGCTGAGGATGATCAGACTTCAAAGTTGGGGAGCAAATCTACTGAAGAAGTACACCTGTCATTCTGCAAAACCAACATAAAGGTCTACGTGCAAAAATGATTACTTTGATTATCATCATAGTGACTTTCGTCTAAGCAATTGACATTGTTTTCCAACTTGTTTCACAAAGCTCAACATTTTAGCATGTAATGTTTATCAAAAATTTCGGACATTTTCACAAACAAAACAGGTAAAACAAAAAACAAAAGCTCTTTGACTGAAATGCAAACTTTATTGAATGATCAGCCTGTAAATAGGCATTTACATTTGGAAGAAATTCCTGAAAAGAGGTAATTGCGCAAAAAGTAAAAGAAAATACACATGTCGGCAATGTGGGGAACAGACATCCACCATGACTCGACTCAGCTATAACCCATATGACTTGTTTATCCGCAGATGCTTTGGCCTTTGAAAATGACTGACTGGACTGATTCCTTTCCTTCAAATTTTCCAAGTGTGAATAGTGATCATAGATCGAACGCGGATCGTAGTCTTTGCTTTTAAATCCCTAACTTTTGCCTGGATCTCCCTTTTCGGGTTTTCAATCCACCGGGATACCCATTTTTGCCAAAGTTTCCTTTTCAGGTTTTCAACCTTGCGGGTTTATTTCTTCTTCCTTTTTATACCTAATTTTTGCCCGAACCTTTTCTTTGTATGGTTCGCCAGGATGCCCCATTTTTGCCTGAACCTTCTTTTTATGTCCAGCGGGTCTTTTTTATGCAAAGTATTTTTTGACTACATCCGTGTTCACAGGGGACGTAAAATCTTCGCCATCCATAGTTGAGAGTAATAAGGCTCCACCAGAGAAAACCTGTCTTACTACATATGGCCCTTCGTAATTCGGAGTCCACTTGCCCTTGTGATCTGTTTGAGGAGGAGTGATCCTTTTCAGGACTAATTCACCCATTTGGAAACACCGAGGACGCACTTTCTGATCAAATGCTTTTTTCATCCTGCTTTGATACAACTGGCCATGCGCAATGGCTTTCAATCTCTTCTGTTCAATGAGGTTCAGTTCATTCAGCTGGGAACGCACCCACTCAGCTTTATCAAGCTTCACGTCTGTCAAAATTCTCAAAGAAGGAATCTCAACTTCTAATGGCAGAACTGCTTCCATACCATACACCAGTGAGAAAGGGGTTGCCCCAGTTGATGTGCGTACCGAAGTACGATATCCGTGCAAAGCGTAAGGCAACATCTCATGCCAGTCCTTGTATGTCACTATCATCTTCTGCACAATCTTCTTTATGTTCTTATTAGCCGCTTCAACAACCCCATTCATCTTCGGGCGATAGGGAGAAGAATTGTGATGTTTAATCTTAAAGCTCTAGCATTGCTCCTTCATCATCGTATTGTTCAAATTTAAACCATTGTCCGTAATGATCCTCTCCGGGACTCCATACCGGCAGATGATGTCCTTCTTAATAAACCGGGCTACCACTTGTCTGGTGACGTTGGCATACGATGCTGCTTCCACCCACTTCGTGAAATAATCAATAGCCACCAAGATAAAACGATGTCCATTCGAAGCAGTCGGCTCGATCTTCCCAATCATGTCAATGCCCCACATGGCAAAAGGCCAAGGTGACGAAAAAACATTCAGAGGAGTAGGCGGTACGTGCACCTTATCAGCATAAATCTGGCATTTATGACATTTCTGGGCGTATTTAAAATAATCAGACTCCATAGTCATCCAATAATACCCCGCTCTTAACAATTTTCTTGCCATAGCATGCCCACTGGCATGAGTACCAAAGGAACCTTCGTGAACTTCTTCTATTAACAGGCCTGCCTCGTGTTCATCAACACAACGTAGCAAGACCATGTCAAAGTTTCTCTTGTATAACACATCGTCTCTATTCAAAAATAAGTTTCCTGATAACCTCCTTAATGTCTTTTTATCCTTGGAAGATACCCCAGCTGGGTATTCCTGACTCTTCAAAAAGACTTTGATATCATGATACCAAGGCTTGCCATCTGATACACCTTCAACCGCAAATACAAAAGCAAGTCTGTCCAAGCGCATGATTCTGATTAAAGGAGTTTCATTCCAACAATTCACTTGATACATCAATGACAATGTTGCCAACGCATCAGCCATCTAATTCTCTATCCGGGGAATGTGATGGAAGTTCACTCTGTCAAAGAAAGGTAACAACCTTTTGGCATAGTTGTTATACGGAACAAGATTTGCTTGACGAGTCTCCCATTCACCTATAATTTGATTAACCACCAACGCATAATCACCAAAAACATCGAGGTTCTTGATTCTCAAATCAATCGCTTCTTCTAACCCCATGATGCATGCTTCATATTCTGCCTCGTTGTTGGTGCATACGAACGCCAATCGGGCAGTAAAGGGTATATGAGAGCCCTTTGGAGTCGTAATGATTGCCCCGATTCCGTTACCATATGAATTAACAACTCCATCAAAAACCATCTTCCACTGAGACCCAATCTCTGGTCCTTCATCAGGCAAAGGTTCTTCACAATCCTTCATCTTCAGATACATGATATGCTCATCTGGAAATTCAAACTTCATCAGTTGATAATCCTCAATTGGCTGTTCGGCAAGATATCCTGACAAAACACTTCCCTTAATGGCCTTTTGGGAAACACATTGAATATCGTATTCCGTCAGAACCATCTACCAACGGGCTATTCTACCAGAAAGTGCTTGCTTCTCAAACACATACTTGATCGGATCCATCTTTGAAATCAAGAAGATTGTGTGGTTTAACATATACTGCCTCAAATGCTTAGCGGCCCAAGCGAGTGCACAACATGTTTTCTCCAGCATCGAGTACCTTGACCCGCAATCAGTAAACTTTTTACTCAGGTAGTAGATGGCGTGCTCCTTTCTACCTGACTTGTCTTGTTGACTGGGCACGCAACCCATTGAATTCTCAAGAATCGTGAGATACATAATCAAAGGTCGTCCTGGCACTGGTGGTATAAGAACCGCTTTTTGACAATTTTCATTCCACCTGACCGCTTGATCTTTTCTTAGCAATTTGAAGATTGGTTCACACGTGGCTGTGAGATGCGAGATGAACCTAGCAATGTAGTTTAATCTCCCCAAGAAACCACGAACCTCTTTTTCTATTTTCGGCACAAGCATTTCTTCTATAGCTTTTACCTTTGCAGGATCAACCTCGATACCTTTTTCACTAACAATAAATCCCAGCAATTTTCCTGATCTCACCCCGAAGGTGCATTTGTTTGGATTCAACCTCAGTCTGAATTTTCTCAATCTTTCAAATAGCTTCTGAAGATTCACCAGATGTTCTTCCTCCGTCTGTGACTTCACAATCATGTCATCAACATAGACCTCAATCTCCTTGTGAATCATATCATGAAAGAGAGTCACCATCGCCCGCTGGTAAGTTGCCCCTGCATTTTTCAATCCAAAGGGCATCACTTTGTAGCAGAATGTTCCCCACGGTGTTATGAACGTTGTTTTCTCCATGTCCTCTGGGGCCATCTTGATTTGGTTATACCCAGAGAAGCCATCCATGAAGGAAAACACCGAATACTGAGCAGTATTGTCAATTAACACGTCAATTTGAGGGAGCGGGAAATCATCCTTTGGGCTTGCTCTGTTCAAATCCCTATAATTAACACACATCCTGACCTTCCCATCCTTTTTAGGTACAAGCACGATGTTAGCAACCCATGGAGGATAATTTGTTACGGCAAGAAAACCAGCATCTAGCTGTTTCTGAACCTCTTCCTTGATTTTGACAGACATCTCCGGTTTAGTTCTTCTCAACTTTTGTTTGACCGGAGCACAACCTTCTTTAAGTGGTAGCCGGTGTACAAAAATATCAGTATCGATCCCAGGCATGTCTTGGTAAGACCAGGAGAAGATGTCCACATACTTACGGAGCATTTCAATCATTCTTCCCTTGACACTGTCTTCCAATGCAGCCCCTATCCTTACTTCCTTTCTGGCATCCTCGGTTCCCAGATTCACAATCTCCATCTCCTCCTGATGAGGTAGGATGACCTTCTCCTCTTGCTTTAACAATCTGGCCAACTCTTCGGGCAGTTCACAATCTTCGTCAGTCTCTTCTTCAGCCTGATAGATTGGATTGTCAAAGTCTGACCGAGCTATAGCTGAGTCATGATCGGTGTCATCTGAACAAAGAGACCTGCATGATTGATCAGGTATGTTTTATTATGTATGCAACAAAAGAAACACATTGCCATTTTGATGTGGGTTTTTAATGCATAAAAATAAAACAGAAAGACAGAGATCAAAATATTTGAGTGTGAAAAGTCCTTTATTGATGATAAAGCAAAACATGCAACAGTTAAAAGCCCTACAAATAAAATCACTACGTCTTGGGCAGAATGCAGGATTAACATAATAGGAAAACAAAGCAATTACTCGAAGCCAATCACTTGAATAACTTTTTCAGAAGACCAGTTGCACAGACTTTCTCCTGGGACGCAAGGGCGGATCCAGCTATCCATATCACAATCACTGTCCCCTTCTTCCTCAATGGCATTAACTCTGTCGAAGAAAGCACCGGCACTGGTGAAACGGACTGGGCCATAGAATTTGGGAGGATCCCTGGCTCTCCTGGGTAGGTTGTATCCCAATCCATAGGTATTCCCTTTTGGCTAAACTTTAATCACTTGGCCCCACCTCTGTGAGCCACTAGCTTCGACTATAGCCTTGGCGTCTTTAAACGAAGACATAGAAACCTCAGGTTGATCTGCCACTGCGGGCTGCTTCGTGGTCTCGGACTGATCCTCAAACTGAATAACCTCTTTAGATTCCTTCACTTTTTCAAACCCCTGACACAGTGTCTCATGGATTTCACCATCCACTTCCACGTATTTAAAGGTTGACAGCTGACTAATCATTATGTCCTCCTCTCCGCACACTGTCACCACGTGACCATCTACCAAGTATTTCAGCTTTTGATGCAAAGTGGAGGTTACAGCGTCTGCACCATGGATCCAAGGACGACCCAACAGACAGTTGTATGCTGGCTGAATATCCATTATATAAAATGTTGCATCAAAGGTTTCCGGCCCAACCTTGATCGGAAGCACAATCTCACCAAAGACAGATCTCTTCGAGCCATCAAAAGCTCGCACCACCAAGTCGCTTGGTGTACAAATAAGTCCCCTGGTATCTAACTTCATTAATGCTTTCTTTGACAATACATTCAGCGATGATCCAGTATCAACCAACACATGCGACATCAGTGACCCCCGACACTCAATTGAAATATGCAAGGCATTGTTATGATTCCTCCCAGCGGGAGTCAAATCAAGATCCGTAAAGCCCAAGCCATTACCCGCATTCACGTGTGCTACAACCCCTTTAAGTTGACTAACAAAAATCTCTTGAGGAACATAGGCCGCATTCAAAACTTTCAGAAGAGCATTCCTATGAGCTTCAGAACACAACAGCAACGACAGAATAGAAATCTTTGACGGGGTTTGATGTAGTTGGTCCACGATCTTGTAATCACTCTTTCGAATGAGCCTCATAAACTCCTCTACATTTTCAGAAAAAACATCATCAACCGGCTTTACTGTAGAATCAAAAATCACTGGAGGCTGCACAGAACCATCAGCTACCTGTTTTCCCTGATCTTGCCTAGAAGTACTGGGTTGATCATTAACAGGAGTAAGCACTCTACCACTTCTTGTTATAGCATCGGTCTCAACCTTAACCTCAGGACTAGAACCCACTGATGAAGTTGCCATTAATTCTTGCTTTTGCCCATTGACAAACACCTCTGTGCCATAATTCCAAGGAATAGCCGTAGTACTTTCATACGGAATGGGTCCTGCTCTTGTGATAATAACTGGTGGTGGCCTTGCCGGACCTAAAATAGTAATCGTCTTAAAAGGAATGGTGATGGTAGCAACCTTCTCACTGACGACTTCTTTTTGTTGATTACACCGATCAAACTGTAAACAGCCCTCATTAATCAGATTCTGGATACCCATCTTCAACGAATCACAACCATTATCCTTCGTCAAACAATCTGAACAGTTCTCATCACAACCTGGATAGACGCCACCCTTTAGTAACCTGTTTTTAACCACATCCAGCGGAGTCTTCAGCTCCTCAACATCCATGATCAAATTCAAAGCTTTACATTCCTCAATTATCGCATTCACCCTCGGCCCATTGTGATCAGGCATCGGGTTTTGAATAACATTGGGCCCATCATTCGAGAAATTGATAGCCTTAGAGTCTACAAGGTCTTGCACCTTGTGATGAAATGCCCTACATTTCTCCACAGTATGCCCCGGAGCACCAGAGTGAAAATCGTAATGTGCGTTAGCATCGTAGCCTCGTGGGAGTTCACCTGTTGGTGGAGCCAGGGTACAGAGCTCAACTAGACGCAACTGCAGCAAATGTTGCAACAACTGTGCATACGACATCGGTGGTTGCTCAAAATACCTCTCTGCATTTCTTTGTCTATTCTGATACTGGCCCTGCTGCCTGTTCTGATTAACATTATTCCTTTGTTGTTGTGGTGGAGGTAACATTGTTGGGATAGTTACCGATGCTACTTGTTGATTATTGTTCTGGAACTGTTTCCCTTTTCCCTTGTAAGATGATACAGCATTGGCCTCTCCTTTCTTCTTATAACCATCAAATGGCTTCTTTCCATGCCCGGAGGACGATCCGTCACCACTAGAAACTTTTCTAGCCTTAATTCCAACCTCTACCTTCTGTCCGATCGCAATCACATCTGTAAACTTGCCTAGTGAACAAGGCAATAGCTTTTCATAATAGTGCTTAGGCAGTGTGTCCATAAACATATCCAACATCTCCTTCTCCAGCATTGGTGGCTGTACCCTAGCCGCCAATTCACGCCACCTTTACGCGTATTCTTTGAAACTTTCATCATTTTTCTGGGACATGCTCAATAGCTGAGTTCTGTTGGGAGCCATGTCTATGTTGTATTGGTAATGCTTGATAAAAGCTGTAGCTAACTCTCTCCAAGTACGAACATCTCTACTTTCCAGCGCCATATACCATTCCAAAGACGCGCTGGACAGGTTGTTTTGGAAAAAGTGCATCATTAGCTTTTCTTCCTTGGCATGGGCAGCCATCCTCCTGGTATACGCCTTTACATGAGTTCTCAGGCAGGTAGAACCATTATACTTCTCCAGTGTAGGAATCTGAATCTTGTGCGGAATGACAATATCAGGGACCAACCCTAGGTCGTCCAAATCTATTCCCAAAAGATCATCCTGCTTCACAACCCCTTTCAGTTGCGCCTCGATTAAACGGATCCTCTCATCACTGACCACAGGAGGGTCAGCGTCCAAGCTTCTGAATGAAAAAACATCATCCTGTTGATCATCAAAATGATGGCCATGGATAGCTCGAATAGTGCTTCCTTCTCTAACCACTGAAGGAATCCCACCCTGTCCACCAGCACCAGGGATAGGAATGTTGGTACCAGCACCACCTCCACCCAGAGGAATAACACGATTACGAAGACCACCGTGTAAGATACCATTTTCATCAACCTGCGCCACCAAAGGCTGAACTAGAGTTCTGAATTCATTTTGGCTCTGCACCACACCTTGCATCATCTCCATGAATTAATCGATGCGAGCTTGCATAGTTGCCATGTCTGCTTGAACTTTGTCCATCACTCTGCTTTGATTAAGCCTGGTAGAATACCGATGAGCTGGTTGATCAATCCTGACTGAAAAAAAAGATAGCATAATAAATCCAGAGAATCCGAGATAACCTGCTATGTAAATGAGATGATTATGCAGATGCAAATGCAAACATGTATGAACATTATCAAGGCAATCTATCCCTTGATTCCAGTTTTAACAACAGAAGAGAACTAAATTCTTGATCAATAAAGAGAATAAGCATCTGTTACAACACAAGTCTGAATAAGCACAAACAAAGACCCCGGACAACAAGCCTGGCGGTGATCCCGGAAATACAAAGAAAACAGCAGCAAGGAAACTAAGGCATGTCATCAAGACTCAGCCGTGCTAGAATTCCCTATTCGTCATTCTTTTTGCACCAATTCTGCACTTCCTTGATAAGCTTCTTGGTATTAGGATGCTCTGGTCTCTGAATCAACTCCTGAATCAAAAGATCCCTCCTGTGCAAGATCATTGTTAAATAATGACTATGCAATTCCCAATCATCTTCTCCAGAAGCTCCTCCTGAACTTGGACCTTCGCTTCTGGCTCTTTTCACTTCGGCTTGGATCTTCAGCTGTTCCATATCTGCCATGGTTTCCTTGAGCTTTTCCTCAATTGCTCTCCTCTTAAAGATCCTTGATAAAATCTCCTTATCCTTTTTCCGAAGCTTTGTCTTCAAACCTTTAATCTGCTCAAGATACTTGTCCTCTTTCAACCTGTTGGCAGTAATTGCTGTATTCCGACGGTCACGGAACCTGTGAATTCTTGACATAACATAAGCCAACTCTTTCTTTTTGGATGAAAGAACCTTGGTAACACTTTTCAATGCTTGATCCACTTTCTCTCTGGTTGTGGCTTCTTTAGACAATTCTTTCTCCTTCACAGCCAAATGTTCTGATTTTAACCTGGCAACATGGACAGCTTCGCCTTTTTCGTGCTTCAACTGACTAACCTCTCTACCCAGCTCACGATTCTCCTCTCGGAATTTCTCCTTCTCAGCCCATAACCTATCATACTTCTCTATATCAACAGTCGTGGGAGCCTCGATCATCAAAGGATACAAAGGTGGTTCCACCGGGAAAGGAAGAAGCTCCTCTTCTGCTCTTTTCTTAATCCACTCTTCATAGGAAGGAAAACCCCGGTTATTACACTTCCCGAATGAAGTTTTTCCCTTCTTGGTCACCTGCTTCCAAGCATTCACAATCTTCCTTATCATCTCTTGATCCCCAGTACCGTTGAAGAATAAGGACTCTCTGATATCTCGCTCTTCGGGTGGACCTCTCAAAGGATAACCAAACTACCTGATAACAAGGGAAGGATTATAGTTAATTCCACCTCTTCTACCTATCAAGGGTACATTAGGGAATTCTCCGCACTTGCAAATAATCTTCATCCCTAGCAAGTCATGGTTGAACCAAACAATGTTGTCAGTAGTCAAGCCCATTAACCTCTTTGGCCACTTCAGAGAATCTCTCGTATCAACGAAAGCGCCAGCTTCGGGGAGATGACTCAGAAACCAAGTAGATAAGAGTGGTGCACAGCAACTCACAGTTTTTCCACGCCTATTTTCATTCTTGTAGTGGACTGAGTGATACACATCGCCTAGCAAGGTAGGTATAGGATTCTTTGAAATAAAGATTCTGACAGCATGCATATCCACCAGATCAGGAACATTGGGAAATAGGACAATCCCATAGATGCACATAGCCAGAATAGCTTAGAAAGCAGTCCAATTCCTCTCCTTAACATGTATGCAAGCTTGATCAAACAAGAACTTCAATAAGAAACCCTTAGCTCCTTGTTTCTCCACAATATTACAGCTCAGAGTGGATTCACCAATATGAAGAGCAATGGCCATTTCTTCTATCCTGGGACGTTCTTCAGAAAAGAATACTATGTCATGCCTGATGGGGATTCCCAAAATAAATGAGAACTCCTCCAACGTTGGAGCCAAGATATATTCTGGGAAAGTGAAGCAACACAAAGACAGATCATAGAACTGAAGAAGTGTATGAATGGCATCCTTCTCATACTTGGAGATACTATAGACAAACTTCAGAAGTCTCCCATACTCTCCACCGAACTCTGTACGAACTTCGGGACCAGCCATACTAATCAGCTTGTGAATCAACGTCAAGGTCGGGCCTGGGAACGAATAAGCAACAGTCTTTTTTCTCTGGACATCCATGTTAAGGCAACCTCAGAAAACCGGAATCAAGAGTAAGATGCAAGCCTTGAAAAATGTCAAACATGTTAGAATGCAAGAAAAATGATATGTACATGCAAGCATGGGATCAAGGCATCACTGCTGGATGTGCTGTGTTGTCAACTGAACGAGAACCACAACCCAGAAAACCAGAATTCTAGAAGACCGAACCACTGAGATAACCAGAAACCCAGATAATCAAACACTGATGAGAAATCCAGAAAACTGGGTAGGTTGAAGGTTTCGGTTTCCTGCAAGCCTGTAAACACCCATCCCATCTCACATGAGGGTTCTAAAAAAACTGAGGATCTTCAATATCATGGGCTCTTAGGTCGAGAAATGATGATACGTTCACCATTTCTGGCTTGGCATCATCATCAATCGAGGAGGCCTCAACTGATTCCCCTCAAAAATAAGGTCATCCTATGCGAGTCCCTCAGCATTAGGTCCTCGGATCGACAAGTGTAATGGGTTTGCCATTTCTGGTCTACCATTATCACAGGTCAGGAGGAGAGGCGCAACTGAGGTATCGGAGAAACGGTCACCAGAGTCGACAGCTCTCTAGATCAACACCCTGAAATGCGTAAGACACACACGTCAAAATGCGTCCCAAGATAGCCTCGTCTGGCTGTGAATTTCGTGAACACAGAAACGCACCAAGATGGCATGTAGGTCCCACTACTCTCCACTCTAGTCCTAGGGTGTACTCAAGCCTGGGTATTGGGCTTATCTCTCAGAACAACCCAACCTGCCAAACAGAAACCAGACAGCACAACACAGCAATATCCAGTATGACAGTAATAAAATGAAATGAAATGCAATAAGAGCTGTAAAACAATAATATACAACATAATAAAGCATAATAAATAAACACGCAACAAAAAACAAATAAGCGCTAGGATCGACTCGCTAAAGGGGATGGACCAGCAAGAGGTCAACCATTCCCCAGCAGAGTCGCCAGCTGTCGCTCCCGAAAGATTTGCATCCAACGGTACAAACGCGAGAGTGGCGCAGAAAACACAGAGTCGCCAGCAATGTGTATTTATCCCAAGAGTGGGAAAGGAAACACTGCATAAACCTGAAGAGAAAGGGGGAAAGACATGGTCATCGCAACCATAGTTAGGGTTCGGGAGTCGGTTATGCGAGGGGAAGGTGTTAGCACCCCACGCATCCATCGTACTCGATGGGATCCACGCTTGTTGTCTAAACAGAGGGTGAGCTATCCTACTATCTATGGCTGAACAAAAGAAAACGGAGATGGGGGTGACTAAGACGGACTCGGTAGGACATATTCGATGCCCTAGGCCTACGTACTCCCTCAGTGCAATGGGAAAGTCAGAGTCAACGTAGTTCGGACGGGAACTGTGGGGCAAGGTTGCTCGCCAAGACAATCGCTGTCTTGTGCCTACATATCCTCAATCGGACGAGAGAGAGGAATCCGAGCTAATGTAGTTCGTGGGTACGACCACGGATGGGTAAGTGTTTTTTACGTGAGCGACGAGCTCTTTTATGAAAATGAAATTTGAAACCCAACAATCCCGAAGGATAAAAAGATTTAAATTTGTTTTTGTGTTTTTTAGACAGAAGTGTTTTTAAGTTAGTTCATAACTTGCATTGCACCAAAGTCTAGGGCACAGGGACGAATACTTAACGAATCGTCCCAAGACAGGACGCCCGCTAAGCACTCTAGAAAGATGAGAGGAAGCTCCTCATTTCTCATTCCCCACGCTTAAGGCTCGTGCGCAATACACTTTATCTTTATTAAGTGTTTTCAAGAAGTTTTGAGATGAGAAGAGAGAAGACCCAAAGGAAACTCTAAAGGGAAACTAAGAGTCATAATGTTATCATGCATGGGTAACCTATGGTTAGTGAGGCTTAGGGGGAACAACTACCTAAAACCTAATGCTAATCCTACTCCAAGCTTAATCAAAAATTAAGTTGGACTAGGTAGCTCTAAAGGGAGAGAATCCAAGACTTAAACAAGTCTTGAGATTCATGGGAGAAAGAGAGTGAAAGAGAAGAATGAGAAAGAGAAAGATGAGATAAGAAACAAGATAGGGCAGCAATCACATCATATCAAGTATATCCGACTTACATCAATAAACAAGTCTCAAAGATCATGCAAAGCATCTCAAGTAAGCATACAAAGTTAATCATGAAAGAACGCAAGCATACTTATATGAAATGCACAATTAAACACCAATGAACTTTATATCAAGATGAAATGAGAAAAATAAGATGAAGATGAAAGCAAGTCAGAATCAAGATCATACCATCATCAACAATTCTCATGTGCAAGAGAAGATCAAAACATGAAACATTATGCACCAAAGAAAGTCCAAAAAAGGAAGTCAAAGTACAAGCACTTAAAGCATATCCAAACATGATCCACAAATTGCAAAATTTGGTCACAAGGGACCTCAACCAGGGGTAAACATCATATCAAATACTCATGCAAAGAAACACAAATAAACTCAAACAATTAGGCATGGCAAAACAATTATGGTTAAGAGATGTCAAGAGATGATCATGCATAATTCACTTAAGCACAAATAATCAAACATATATCAAATGACATTAAAAAATTGTGAAATTAAAACCCAAGTGACCTAAGTCAGAAGCTAGCAACATACCAAAAGATCACACAAAAATTCACTGGTTAAGTACCTCAAACAATGCTTCAAAGTTGCATAAGAACAAAGAAGAACAATGCACAAATAGAGGGACTAAAATACAATATGAAATGAGTTTAAAAATATAAGAAAAAATGTTTTTAGGAACCTCAAGATGTCTTCTGAAATATGCAAAAAGAATGGGATGCAAATCATACACCAATGATGAGAACAAAAATCAACAAGGCAGGGTGTGCACTATTGAAACAATTCCAAAGGAAATTAATCAAACAATTAATTCAGATGCACAAAATAAAATAAAATGGAAAAATAAAATTTGACAAAATTTTATAAAATTCCAAAGATGCTTCATGATTTTTTTGGTGATTTTTAGATGCATAAATCTAATTTTAAAAATTAAAATTCAAAAATGAAACAATTAAATAAAATAAAAAGAAAATGAAGAAGCCAGGGGGTGCAACATAAGCAAATCACACGTTTAAAACAAAATGGGCTCAGATAAAGGGGGTGGGAAAAGCAAACAGAGTCCAGCCTAATCCAAAGCGCAGGTCAACACTTTCATTTGTGGAATTCAGTCAACTAAAGGACTTAATCTACACCACCAGATCAATCATGCGTTCCACAATCAGTCAACAAAATCAAAGGTACACATGATTAAAGGCTCAGATCACGCGCGCATGGTAATTAATGTGGGGAGACACACAACAATCATGACTTGGACTAACTAAAACTCACGTGAGAAGCATGTGGAAATTTTAATGCGCTGGCAAACCATAAACCATTAGATCAATCTAACGCATATCAATCAGTCAGCAGATCAAAGATTATACAAGATCAAGGGTCAGGATTTGAAGCACATGATATTAAACATGGATTAGCACACACACAGAGTAATGAAAACACGTGAAAAATTAAATGAAGTGGCTAAACATGAGCCATCTGATCTGAACAACCAACGGTTATGATTTCATCTCCAACCTTGAAACTCAGATCACCTGCAAATGAACCAGACGCCGGAGCCCTAGCTCCGGTCGTCTTCTCCGGCAACACCAAACGGAGATCCAACAATAATTTTCCAGAAATCAAAAACTCCACCATCATTCAACTCAGAATTTCACAAGGATTTCAGATATGCAATTTGTTTCAACAGATCATACATGTATAAACCAAATCGAAGCAAAACATTTCTCACTCAAAACTTTCAGATCCATGATTCAGCCATAATACACGTCCAAATTTAAATCTAAACATATCAGCATGATCAGCAAAGCATGAGGAACATTAAGCACACAAGAAAATTGAGTTCTATGATCAAGAAAATCACACTAACCTGAAACTTGTAGAGCTCAAAATACACCAAGAAAACCTTCAGAAAGCTGCAGATCTACTCCTTGGAACTTCTGATTGCAAAATAAATGCAATATGAGGCTTGAATCAGGCTGGATCTTGAAGTTTGAAAGTGAGCAACTCAAATTCGAATCTGATGAAAACCTTGCTTAGAGCTTCAAACAATGGTTGATTCTTGTTCTATGGAGTATGTGGATCAAGAATATGGAAAAAGTTCTTCAGAAACCCTTGTGAGGAGTGAGTTTCGAAGAAGGAAATTTTTGAGTGAAAAATGAAATTCAGAGCAAATGAGAGTGCGTGAGGTGTGAATGAACGTGTGAGTCTCTTTATATACACTTGGTTAGAGCTCTGAGCATGATTAGGGTTTGATTAATCCCTTGATTAAGGCTATCCAAAGTTATTTGCAAAAATGCAAGTTGTCATGAAACCACTAATCCACACGTGCATTGTCATGCTTTTCATCATGAGTCAATGACATTTCTCTTGCTGATCACATCTGAATTGGGTTTGGGCTTTGTAGTGGTCTGATTTGTGAGATTCAACCCATCTTGCAAATTTGCATTTTGTGAAATTCATGAAGTACATGGCACGGATTGGAGTGATTCAAGGGTCAAAAATGGTCCTTTGGATGTGTACTTGGATGTTACAATATGACTTGAATCATTAGAAACAATTACAAGTCATTTTGAACCAAAATGCAAAAGGTGGAAAAATGGATACATGTGAAAACCTTAAAAACACTTTGCCTTCTTTTGGTCATATCTTGAGTTTCACAAATGGTATGGAGATAATCTAGTACTTTTTGGAAAGGGTAGAGATTGATCTTCAACTTTCATGTTTGAGCAAAATTCATTTTAAGCTTCTTTGATGATGAAAAGTCAAGTTGAATATGGTTTGAAAAGTTGCCAAAAATGGAAGGTTTCAAATTATAGGTCATTTCCATATTTAGTAACTTTTGCCCTACCTCTTGATTCTTGATGAATGGTATGAATCCTAGCCTTTGAGGACCATATGAGGGCATAAGACCTTAAAAATCATGAAGAGGACCTCAAAATTCCATGGTTGACTTTCCTCCTTACAATTGACTTTTCTTGGTTCACAAGCAACTGATCCACTGAACATCTTCCACAATGAACCACTAGCCAAGCCTTCCTCTATGAGTGTTTGGGAGCATATGGAACCCATGAGAGCATGCTTGAATACACAAAGTTTTCTCAAGAAGCTCTTTGAACCCAAGAACCCTAATTTGGTCCCTCTGGTTAAGAGGGAAAGACTCACTTGAAATCCTTTGCCATTCTTGATCTTATAGTGATATGATGACCTCCACAAAACACCTTGAGGCTTGAGACTCCTTTGAGATAAACCAAGTACCTTGATCCCATGCTAAGAACCAATGCTATGCACAAATGCTAATGCAAGAAATGCAAAGAAACATAAGCCAGTTAGCTTCAAACAAAAGGGCAAATTTTGGGGTGTTACAGCTGCCCCTATTCAATCAACTTGGTCCTCAAGGTATGATAGCAACGGCTATCATGCGTTCAAAGGATTCATGGAGATTGAATACAAAAAGAAACCTGAAATTTGCAATCCTCAAAGGAGGGACGACTCCACTAGGGAACAAGCACTAAATGTTGCACTGTCACAACACGGACAAGTGTTAGCTATGCTGGGGATAAACACGGACGGGTGTCAAGGAATCAAAGATATCAGATATGGACGGGTATCGAAAAGATACACGGACGGGTGTAAAGAGGTTCAATACGGATGGGTATCAAAAAAATACACGGACGGGTGTAAAGAGGTTCAATACGGACGGGTATCAAAAAAATACACGGACGGGTGTAAAGAGGTTCAATACGGACGGGTATCGAAAAGATACACGGACGGGTGTAAAAAGGGTTTCAATACGGACGGGTATCGAAAAGATACACGGATGGGTGTAAAGAGGTTCAATACGGACGGGTATCGAAAAGATACACGGACGGGTGTAAAAAGGGTTTCAATACGGACGGGTATCGAAAAGATACATGGATGGGTGTAAAGAGGTTCAATACGGACGGGCGTTATCAACAGGTCAATACGGACGGGTATTGAAATCAAGGTTTCAAACACGGACGGGTGTCGAAGGAAACACGGACGAGTGTCAAGGTAAAAACCTTGAAGGGATGAATCAAAAGACCACCTGGACGAAAGGGGTGAAAAGAGATCATGGGTTCACAATCCTGGCAAAACACTCTGTCGTGGGACTGTCAAATATTGCCTTGAATGACTAAACCCAACACTTGTGGAGTAAAGTCGAATGATATTCTCCTGAAATCCAGTTTTCCTGACGAAGGAAAACTAAAGCCTGGCTTATGGTTCGGATGCATATGTTTGAATTTTGCCGTAATGCTCTACACGAAGCGGAAATGCTACGCATTTAGGAGGATGCCATGTAAAAAATGCTTATGTAATGCAAAAAGACTGTCCCAGCGAAATAAACATTGAGAACAGAAGCAGCTCCACTGAGGACGACAAACTACATTGTCATCAAACCAAAGAACATAAGTTGAGGAAAACTTCACCCTGCTAGGGAAGATCACAATCACCAATTCTGCTGGAGATGGGTGAATCTCTAAGAGAAAACCCACTCAATCGGGGAGGAACTGAAAACTGAAGATGGAAACTCCTCCGCCGGGGATGACCAAATGTTTCAGAACCTGGATTCAAAACCTGCTGGGGATACTAATCGCCAACAAACTATGCTTGGGAATAAACTGAAAGGAACTTTGAGGAAAATAGATTGCCCCAAGCTCTGTGGGAAACACTGTCTTTAATCAATGAGGACACTCTATCAGACTCTCGCAGGAGAGGCTGTAAAAATAACAACTTCTGGCTACCTGTTGTGGAAGGATGAGCCAAATCACAACTCTGGCTAGGGGTAAACCTCTTGTATCCTGCTGAGGGGGACGATCCTCAATGACTCCACTTGGAGAATTACCTCTTTATACTCTGTTGAGGAAGACGATCCTCGATACTCTGACTGGGGAGAGCAGCAAACTGCTGAGGATGATCAGACTTCAAAGTTGGGGAGCAAATCTACTGAAGAAGTACACCTGTCATTCTGCAAAACCAACAGAAAGGTCTACGTGCAAAAATGATTACTTTTATTATCATCATAGTGACTGTCGTCTAAGCAATTGCCATTGTTTTCCAACTTGTTTCACAAAGCTCAACATTTTAGCATGTAATGTTTATCAAAAATTTCAGACATTTTCACAAACAAAACAGGTAAAACAAAAAACAAAAGCTCTTTGACTGAAATGCAAACTTTATTGAATGATCAGCCTGTAAATAGGCATTTACATTTGGAAGAAATTCCTGAAAAGAGGTAATTGCGCAAAAAGTAAAAGAAAATACACATGTCGGCAATGTGGGGAACAGACATCCACCATGACTCGACTCAGCTATAACCCATATGACTTGTTTATCCGCAGATGCTTTGGCCTTTGAAAATGACTGACTGGATTGATTCCTTTCCTTCAAATTTTCCAAGTGTGAATAGTGATCATAGATCGAACGCGGATCGTAGTCTTTGCTTTTAAATCCCTAACTTTTGCCTGGATCTCCCTTTTCGGGTTTTCAATCCACCGGGATACCCATTTTTGCCAAAGTTGCCTTTTCAGGTTTTCAACCTTGCGGGTTTATTTCTTCTTCCTTTTTATCCCTAATTTTTGCCCGAACCTTTTCTTTTTATGGTTCACCAGGATGCCCCATTTTTGCCTGAACCTTCTTTTTATGTCCAGCGGGTCTTTTTTATGCAAAGTATTTTTTGACTACATCCGTGTTCACAGGGGACGTAAAATCTTCGCCATCCATAGTTGAGAGTAATAAGGCTCCACCAGAGAAAACCTGTCTTACTACATATGGCCCTTCGTAATTCGGAGTCCACTTGCCCCTGTGATCTATTTGAGGAGGAGTGATCCTTTTCAGGACTAATTCACCCGTTTGGAAACACCGAGGACGCACTTTCTGATCAAATGCTTTTTTCATCCTACTTTGATACAACTGGCCATGCGCAATGGCTTTCAATCTCTTCTCTTCAATGAGGTTCAGTTCATTCAGCCGGGAACGCACCCACTCAGCTTCATTAAGCTTCACGTCTGTCAAAATTCTCAAAGAAGGAATCTCAACTTCTAATGGCAGAACTGCTTCCATACCATACACCAGTGAGAAAAGGGTTGCCCCAGTTGATGTGCATACCGAAGTACGATATCCGTGCAAAGCGTAAGGCAACATCTCATGCCAGTCCTTGTATGTCACTACCATCTTCTGTACAATCTTCTTTATGTTCTTATTAGCCGCTTAAACAGCCACATTCATCTTCGGGCGATAGGGAGAAGAATTGTGATGTTTAATCTTAAAGCTCTGGCATTGCTCCTTCA
Source organism: Lathyrus tuberosus (assembly GCA_022829125.1). Classification (NCBI taxonomy): domain Eukaryota; kingdom Viridiplantae; phylum Streptophyta; class Magnoliopsida; order Fabales; family Fabaceae; genus Lathyrus; species Lathyrus tuberosus. Next base: position 1,456,198 of record JALAZF010000503.1, on the reverse strand, counting down.
TCATCGTATTGTTCAAATTTGAACCATTGTCTGTAATGATCCTCTCCGGGACTCTATACCGGCAGATGATGTCCTTCTTAATAAACCGGGCTACCACTTGTCTGGTGACGTTGGCATACGATGCTGCTTCCACCCACTTCGTGAAATAATCAATAGCCACCAAGATAAAACGATGTCCATTCGAAGCAGTCGGCTCGATCTTCCCAATCATGTCAATGCCCCACATGGCAAAAGGCCAAGGTGACGACAAAACATTTAGAGGAGTAGGCGGTACATGCACCTTATCAGCATAAATCTGGCATTTATGACATTTCTGGGCGTATTTAAAACAATCAGACTCCATAGTCATCCAATAATACCCCGCTCTTAATAATTTTCTTGCCATAGCATGCCCACTGGCATGAGTACCAAAGGAACCTTCGTGAACTTCTTCCATTAACAAGCCTGCCTCGTGTTCATCAACACAACGTAGCAAGACCATGTCAAAGTTTCTCTTGTATAACACATCGTCTCTGTTCAAAAATAAGTTTCCTGATAACCTCCTTAATGTCTTTTTATCCTTGGAAGATACCCCAGCTGGGTATTCCTGACTCTTCAAAAAGACTTTGATATCATGATACCAAGGCTTGCCATCTGATACACCTTCAACCGCAAATACAAAAGCAGGTCTGTCCAAGCGGATGATTCTGATTGAAGGAGTTTCATTCCAACAATTCACTTGATACATCAATGATAATGTTGCCAACGCATCAGCCATCTAATTCTCTATCCGGGGAATGTGATGGAAGTCCACTCTGTCAAAGAAAGGTAATTACCTTCTGGCATAGTTGTTATACGGAACAAGATTCGCTTGACGAGTCTCCCATTCACCTATAATTTGATTAACCACCAACGCAGAATCACCAAAAACATCGAGGTTCTTGATTCTCAAATCAATCGCTTCTTCTAACCCCATGATGCATGCTTCATATTCTGCCTCGTTGTTGGTGCATACGAACGCCAATCGGGCAGTGAAGGGTATATGAGAGCCCTTTGGAGTCGTAATGATTGCCCTGATTCCGTTACCATATGAATTAACAACTCCATCAAAAACCATCTTCCACTGAGATTCAATCTCAGGTCCTTCATCAGGCAAAGGTTCTTCACAATCCTTCATCTTCAGATACATGATATGCTCATCCGGAAATTCAAACTTCATCGGTTGATAATCCTCAATTGGATGTTCGGCAAGATATTCTGACAAAACACTTCCCTTAATGGCCTTTTGGGAAACACATTGAATATCGTATTCCGTCAGAACCAACTGCCAACGGGTTATTCTACCAGAAAGTGCTTGCTTCTCAAACACATACTTGATCGAATCCATCTTTGAAATCAAGAAGGTTGTGTGGTTTAACATATACTGCCTCAAACGCTTAGCGGCCCAAGCGAGTGCACAACATGTTTTCTCCAGCATCGAGTACCTTGACTCGCAATCAGTAAACTTTTTACTCAGGTAGTAGATGGCGTTCTCCTTTCTACCTGACTCGTCTTGTTGACCGGGCACGTAACCCATTGAATTCTCAAGAATCGTGAGATACATAATCAAAGTTCGTCCTGGCACTGGTGGTATAAGAACCGCTTTTTGACAATTTTTATTCCACCTGACCGCTTGATCTTTTCTTAGCAATTTGAAGATTGGTTCACACGTGGCTGTGAGATGCGAGATGAACCTAGCAATGTAGTTTAATCTCCCCAAGAAACCACGAACCTCTTTTTCTATTTTCGGCACAAGCATTTCTTCTATAGCTTTTACCTTTGCAGGATCAACCTCGATACCTTTTTCACTAACAATAAATCCCAGCAATTTTCCTGATCTCACCCCGAAGGTGCATTTGTTTGGATTCAACCTCAGTCTGAATTTTCTCAATCTTTCAAATAGCTTCTGAAGATTCACCAGATGTTCTTCCTCCGTCTGTGACTTCGCAATCATGTCATCAACATAGACCTCAATCTCCTTGTGAATCATATCATGAAAGAGAGTCACCATCGCCCGCTGGTAAGTTGCCCCTGCATTTTTCAATCCAAAGGGCATCACTTTGTAGCAGAATGTTCCCCACGGTGTTATGAACGTTGTTTTCTCCATGTCCTCTGGGGCCATCTTGATTTGGTTATACCCAGAGAAGCCATCCATGAAGGAAAACACCGAATACTGAGCAGTATTGTCAACTAACACGTCAATTTGAGGGAGCGGGAAATCGTCCTTTGGGCTTGCTCTGTTCAAATCCCTATAATTAACACACATCCTGACCTTCCCATCCTTTTTAGGTACAGGCACGATGTTAGCAACCCATGGAGGATAATTTGTTACGGCAAGAAAACCAGCATCTAGCTATTTCTGAACCTCTTCCTTGATTTTGACAGACATCTCCGGTTTAGTTCTTCTCAACTTTTGTTTGACCGGAGCATAACCTTCTTTAAGTGGTAGCCGGTGTACAATAATATCAGTATCGAGCCCAGGCATGTCTTGGTAAGACCAGGCGAAGATGTCCACATACTCACGGAGCATTTCAATCATTCTTCCCTTGACACTGTCTTCCAATGCAGCCCATATCCTTACTTCCTTTCTGGCGTCCTCGGTTCCCATATTCACAATCTCCATCTCCTCCTGATGAGGTAGGATGACCTTCTCCTCTTGCTTTAACAATCTGGCCAACTCTTCGGGCAGTTCACAATCTTCGTCAGTCTCTTCTTCAGCCTGATAGATTGGATTGTCAAAGTCATACCGAGCTATAGCTGAGTCATGATCGGTGTCATCTGAACAAAGAGACCTGCATGATTGATGAGGTATGTTTTATTATGTATGCAACAAAAGAAACACATTGTCATTTTGATGTGGGTTTTTAATGCATAAAAATAAAACAGAAAGACAGAGATCAAAATATTTGAGTGTGAAAAGTCCTTTATTGATGATAAAGCAAAACATGCAACAGTTAAAAGCCATACAAATAAAATCACTACGTCTTGGGCAGAATGCAGGATTAACATAATAGGAAAACAAAGCAATTACTCGAAGCCAGTCACTTGAATGACTTTTTTAGAAGACCAGTTGCACAGACTTTCTCCTGGGACGCAAGGGCAGATCCAGCTATCCATATCACAATCACTGTCCCCTTCTTCCTCAATGGCATTAACTCTGTCGAAGAAAGCACCGGCACTGGTGAAATGGACTGGGCCATAGAATTTGGGAGGATCCCTGGCTCTCCTGGGTAGGTTGTATCCCAATCCATAGGTATTCCCTTTTGGCTAAACTTTAATCACTTGACCCTACCTCTGTGAGCTACCAGCTTCGACTATAGCCTTGGCGTCTTTAAACGAAGACATAGAAACCTCAGGTTGATCTGCCACTGCGGGCTGCTCCGTGGTCTCGGAATGATCCTTAAACTGAATAACCTCTTCAGATTTCTTCACTTTTTCAAACCCCTGACACAGCGTCTCGTGGATTTCACCATCCACTTCCACGTATTTAAAGGTTAACAGCTGACTAATCATTATGTCCTCCTCTCCGCACACTGTCACCACGTGACCATCTACCAAGTATTTCAGCTTTTATTGCAAAGTGGAGGTTACAGCGTCTACACCATGGATCCAAGGATGACCCAACAGACAGTTGTATGCTGGCTGAATATCCATTATATAAAATGTTGCATCAAAGGTTTCCGGCCCAACCTTGATCGGAAGCACAATCTCACCAAAGACAGATCTCTTCGAGCCATCAAAAGCTCGCACCACCAAGTCGCTTGGTGTACAAATAAATCCCCTGGTATCTAACTTCATTAATGCTTTCTTTGACAATACATTCAACGATGATCCAGTATTAACCAACATATGCGACATCAGTGAACCCCGGCACTCAATTGAAATATGCAAGGCATTGTTATGATTCCTCCCAGCGGGAGTCAAATCAAGATCCGTAAAGCCCAAGCCATTACCCGCATTCACGTGTGCTACAACCCCTTCAAGTTGATTAACAGAAATCTCTTAAGGAACATAGGCCGCATTCAAAACTTTCGGAAGAGCATTCCTATGAGCTTCAGAACACAACAGCAACGACATAATAGAAATCTTCGACGGGGTTTGATGTAGTTGGTCCACGATCTTGTAATCACTCTTTCGGATGAGCCTCATAAACTCCTCTACATTTTCAGAAAAAAATCATCAACCAGCTTTACTGTAGAATCAAAAATCACTGGAGGCTGCACAGAACCATCAGCTACCTGTTTTCCCTGATCTTGCCTAGAAGTACTGGGTTGATCATTAACAGGAGTAAGCACTCTACCACTTCTTGTTATAGCATCGGTCTCAACCTTAACCTCAGGACTAGAACCCACTGATGAAGTTGCCATTAATTCTTGCTTTTGCCCATTGACAAACACCTCTGCGCCCTAATTCCAGGGAATAGCCTTAGTACTTTCATACGGAATGGGTCCTGCTCTTGTGATAATAACTGGTGGTGGCCTTGCCGGAACTAAAATAGTAATCGTCTTGAAAGGAATGGTGATGGTAGCAACCTTCTCACTGAGGACTTCTTTTTGTTGATTACACCGATCAAACTGTAAACAGCCCTCATTAATCAGATTCTGGATACCCATCTTCAACGAATCACAACCATTATCCTTCCTCAAACAATCTGAACAGTTCTCATCACAACCCGGATAGATGCCACCCTTTAGTAACCTATTTTTAACCACAGCCAGCGGAGTCTTCAGCTCCTCAACATCCATGATCAAATTCAAAGCTTCACATTCCTCAATTATCGCATTCACCCTCGGCCCATTGTGATCAGGCATCGGGTTTTGAATAACATTGGGCCCATCATTCGAGAAATTGATAGCCTTGGAGTCTACAAGGTCTTGCACCTTGTGATGAAACGCCCTACATTTCTCCACAGTATGCCCCGGAGCACCAGAGTGAAAATCGCAATGTGCGTTAGAATCGTAGCCTCGTGGGAGTTCACCTGTTGGTGGAGCCAGGGTACGGAGCTCAACTAGACGCAACTGCAGCAAATGTTGCAACAACTGTGCATACGACATCGGTGGTTGCTCAAAATGCCTCTCTGCATTTCTTTGTCTATTTTGATACTGGCCTTGCTGCCTGTTCTGATTAACATTATTCCTTTGTTGTTGTGGTGGAGGTAACATTGCTGGGATAGTTACCGATGCTACTTGTTAATTATTGTTCTGGAACTGTTTCCCTTTTCCCTTGTAAGATGATACAGCATTGGCCTCTCCTTTCTTCTTATAACCATCAAATGGCTTCTTTCCATGCCCGGAGGACGATCCGTCACCACTAGAAACTTTTCTAGCCTTAATTCCAACCTCTACCTTCTGTCCGATCGCAATCACATCTGTAAACTTGCCTAGTGAACAAGGCAATAGCTTTTCATAATAGTGCTTAGGCAGTGTGTCCATAAACATATCCAACATCTCCTTCTCCAGCATTGGTGGCTGTACCCTAGCCGCCAATTCACACCACCTTTACGCGTATTCTTTGAAACTTTCATCATTTTTCTGGGACATTCTCAATAGCTGAGTTCTGTTGGGAGCCATGTCTGTGTTGTATTGGTAATGCTTGATAAAAGTTGTAGCTAACTCTCTCCAAGTACGAACATCTCTACTTTCCAGCGCCATATACCATTCCAAAGACGCGGTGGACAGGCTGTCTTGGAAAAAGTGCATCATTAGCTTTTCTTCCTTGGCATGGGCAGCCATCCTCCTGGTATACGCCTTTACATGAGTTCTTGGGCAGGTAGAACCATTATACTTCTCCAGTGTAGGAATCTGAATCTTGTGCGGAATGACAATATCAGGGACCAACCCTAGGTCGTCCAAATCTATTCCCAGATCATCCTGCTTCACAACCCCTTTCAGTTGCGCCTCGATTAAACGGATCGTCTCATCACTGACCACTAGAGGGTCAGCGTCCAAGCTTCTGAATGAAAAAACATCATCCTGTTGATCATCAAAACGATGGCCATGGATAGCTCTAATAGTGCTTCCTTCTCTAACCACTGAAGGAATCCCACCCTGTCCACCAGCACCAGGGATAGGAATGTTGGTACCAGCACCACCTCCGCCCAGAGGAATAACACGATTACGAAGACCACCGTGTAAGATACCATTTTCATCAACCTGCGCCACCAAAGGCTGAACTAGAGTTCTGAATTCATTCTGGCTCTGCACCACACCTTGCATCATCTCCATGAATTGATCGATGCGAGCTTGCATAGTTGCCATGTCTGCCTGAACTTTGTCCATCACTCTGCTTTGATTATGCCTGGTAGAATACCGATGAGCTGGTTGATCAATCCTGACTGAAAAAAGAGAGAGCATAAGAAATCCAGAGAATCCGAGATAACCTGCTATGTAAAATGAGATGATTATGCAGATGTAAATGCAAACATGTATGAACATTATCAAGGCGATCTATCCCTTGATTCCATTTTTAACAACAGAAGAGAACTGAATTCTTGATCAATAAAGAGAATAAGCATCTGTTACAACACAAGTCTGAATAAGCACAAACAAAGACCCCGGACAACAAGCCTGGCGGTGATCCCGGAAATACAAAGAAAACAGCAGCAAGGAAACTAAGGCATGTCATCAAGACTCAGCCGTGCTAGAATTCCCCATTCGTCATTCTTTTTGCACCAATTCTGCACTTCCTTGATAAGCTTCTTGGTATTAGGATGGTCTGGTCTCTGAATCAACTCCTGAATCAAAAGATCCCTCCTGTGCAAGATCCTTGTTAAATACTGACTATGCAATTCCCAATCATCTTCTCCAGAAGCTCCTCCTGAACTTGGACCTTCGCTTCTGGCTCTTTTCACTTCGGCTTGGATCTTCAGCTGTTCCATATCTGCCATGGTTTCCTTGAGCTTTTCCTCAATTGCTCTCCTCTCAAAGATCCTTGATAAAATCTCCTTATCCTTTTTCCGAAGCTTTGTCTTCAAACCTTCAATCTGCTCCAGATACTTGTCCTCTTTCAACCTGTTGGCAGTAATTGCTGTATTCCGACGGTCACGGAACCTGTGAATTCTTGATATAGCATAAGCCAACTCTTTCTTTTTGGATGAAAGAACCTTGGTAACACTTTTCAATGCTTGATCCACTTTCTCTCTGGCTATGGCTTCTTTAGACAATTCTTTCTCCTTCACAGCCAAATGTTCTGATTTCAACCTAGCAACATGGATAGCTTCTCCTTTTTCATGCTTCAACTGACTAACCTCTCTACCCAGCTCACAATTCTCCTCTCGGAGTTTCTCCTTCTCAGCCCATAACCTATCATACTTCTCTATATCAACAGTCGTGGGAGCCTCGATCATCAAAGGATACAAAGGTGGTTCCACCGGAAAAGGAAAAAGCTCCTCTTCTACTCTTTTCTTAATCCACTCTTCATAGGAAGGAAAACCCCAGTTATTACACTTCCCGAATGAAGTTTTTCCCTTCTTGGTCACCTGCTTCCAAGCATTCACAATCTTCCTTATCATCTTTTGATCCCCAGTACCGTTGAAGAATAAGGACTCTCTGATATCTCGCTCTTCGGGTGGACCTCTCAAAGGATAACCAAACTACCTGATAACAAGGGAAGGATTATAGTTAATTCCACCTCTTCTACCTATCAAGGGTACATTAGGGAATTCTCCGCACTTGCAAATAATGTCCATCCCTAGCAAGTCATGGTTGAACCAAACAATGTTGTCAGCAGTCAAGCCCATTAACCTCTTTGACCACTTCAGAGAATCTCTCGTATCAACGAAAGTGCCAGCTTCGGGGAGATGACTCAGAAACCAAGTAGATAAGAGTGGTGCACAGCAACTCACAGTTTTTCCACGCCTATTTTCATTCTTGTAGTGGACTGAGTGATACATATCACCTAGCAAGGTAGGTATAGGATTCTTTGAAATAAAGATTCTGACAGCATGCATATCCACCAGATCAGGAACATTGGGAAACAGGACAATCCCATAGATGCACATAGCCAAAATAGCTTGGAAAGCAGTCCAATTCCTCTGCTTAACATGTATGCAAGCTTGATCAAACAAGAACTTCAAAAAGAAACCCTTAGCTCCTTGTTTCTCCACAATATTACTGCTCAGAGTGGATTCACCAATATGAAGAGCAATGGCCATTTCTTCTATCCTGGGACGTTCTTCAGAAAAGAATACTATGTCATGCCTGATGGGGATTCCCAAAATAAATGAGAACTCCTCCAACGTTGGAGCCAAGATATAGTCTGGGAAAGTGAAGCAACACAAAAACAAATCATAGAACTGAAGAAGTGTATGAATGGCATCCTTCTCATACTTGGAGATACTGTAGACAAACTTCAGAAGTCTCCCATACTCTCCACCGAACTCTGTACGAACTTCGGGACCAGCCATACTAATCAGCTTGTGAATCAACGTCAAGGTCGGGCCTGGGAACGAATAAGCAACAGTCTTTTTTCTCTGGACATCCATGTTAAGGCAACCTCAGAAAACCGGAATCAAGAGTATGATGCAAGCCTTGAAAAATGTCAAACATGTTAGAATGCAAGAAAAATGATATGTACATGCAAGCATGGGATCAAGGCATCACTGCTGGATGTGCTGTGCTGTCAACTGAACGAGAACCATAACCCAGAAAACCAGAATTCTAGAAGACCGAACCACTGAGATAACCAGAAACCCAGATAATCAAACACTGATGAGAAATCCAGAAAACTGGGTAGGTTGAAGGTTTCGGTTTCCTGCAAGCCTGTAAACACCCATCCCATCTCACATGAGGGTTCTAAAAAAACTGAGGATCTTCAATATCATGGGCTCTTAGGTCGAGAAATGATGATACGTTCACCATTTCTGGCTTGGCATCATCATCAATCGAGGAGGCCTCAACTGATTCCCCTCAAAAATAAGGTCATCCTATGCGAGTCCCTCAGCATTAGGTCCTCGGATCGACAAGTGTAATGGGTTTTCCATTTCTGGTCTGCCATTATCACAGGTCAGGAGGAGAGGCGCAACTGAGGTATTGGAGAAACGGTCACCAGAGTCGACAGCTCTCTAGATCAACACCCTGAAATGCGTAAGACACACACGTCAAAATGCGTCCCAAGATAGCCTCGTTTGGCTGTGAATTTCGTGAACACACAAACGCACCAAGATGGCACGTAGGTCCCACTACTCTCCACTCTAGTCCTAGGGTGTACGCAAGCCTGGGTATTAGGCTTATCTCTCAGAACAACCCAACCTGCCAAACAGAAACCAGCCAGCACAACACAGCAATATCCAGTATGACAGTAATAAAATGAAATGCAATGCAATAAGAGCTGTAAAACAATAATATACAACATAATAAAGCACAACAAATAAACACCCAACGAAAAACAAATAAGCGCTAGGATCGACTCGCTAAAGGGGATGGACCAGCAAGAGGTCAACCATTCCCCAGCAGAGTCGCCAGCTGTCGCTCCCGAAAGATTCGCATCCAATGGTACAAACGCGAGAGTGGCGCAGAAAACACAGAGTCGCCAGCAATGTGTATTTATCCCAAGAGAGGGAAAGGAAACACTGCATAAACCTGAAGAGAAAGGGGGAAAGACATGGTCATCGCAACCATAGTCAGGGTTTGGGAGTCGGTTATGCAAGGCGAAGGTGTTAGCACCCCAGGCATCCATCGTACTCAATGGGATCCACGCTTGTTGTCTAAACGGTGGGTGAGCTATCCTACTATCTATGGCTGAACAAAAGAAAACGGGGATGGGGGTGACTAAGACGGACTCGGTAGGACATATTCGATGCCCTAGGCCTACGTACTCCCTCAGTGCAATGGGAAAGTCAGAGTCAACGTAGTTCGGACGGGAAGTGTGGGGGAAGGTTGCTCGCCAAGACAATCGCTGTCTTGTTCCTACATATCCTCAATCGGACGAGAGAGAGGAATCCGAGCTAATGTAGTTCGTGGGTACGACCACGGATGGGTAAGTGTTTTTTACGTGAGCGACGAGCTCTTTTCTGAAAATGAAATTTGAAACCCAACAATCCCGAAGGATAAAAAGATTTAAATTTGTTTTTGTGTTTTTTAGACAGAAGTGTTTTTAAGTTAGTTCATAACTTGCATTGCACCAAAGTCTAGGGCACAGGGACGAATACTTAACGAATCGTCCCAAGACAGGACGCCCGCTAAGCACTCTAGAAAGATGAGAGGAAGCCCCTCATTTCTCATTCCCCACGCTTAAGGCTCGTGCGCAATACACTTTATCTTTATTAAGTGTTTTCAAGAAGTTTTGAGATGAGAAGAGAGAAGACCCAAAGGAAACTCTAAAGGGAAACTAAGAGTCCTAATGTTATCATGCATGGGTGACCTATGGTTAGTGAGGCTTAGGGGGAACAACTACCTAAAACCTAATGCTAATCCTACTCCAAGCTTAATCAAAAATTAAGTTGGACTAGGTAGCTCTAAAGGGAGAGAATCCAAGACTTAAACAAGTCTTGAGATTCATGGGAGAAAGAGAGTGAAAGAAAAGAATGAGAAAGAGAAGGATGAGATAAGAAACAAGATAGGGCAGCAATCACATCATATCAAGTATATCTGACTTACATCAATAAACAAGTCTCAAAGATCATGCAAAACATCTCAAGTAAGCATGCAAAGTTAATCATGAAAGAACGCAAGCATACTTATATGAAATGCACAATTAAACACCAATGAACTTTATATCAAGATGAAATGAGAAAAATAAGATGAAGATGAAAGCAATTCAGAATCAAGATCATACCATCATCAACAATTCTCATGTGCAAAAGAAGATCAAAACATGAAACATTATACACCAAAGAAAGTCCACAAAAGGAAGTCAAAGTACAAGCACTTAAAGCATATCCAAACATGATCCACAAATTGTAAAATTTGGTCACAAGGGACCTCAACCAGGGGTAAACATCATATCAAATACTCATGCAAAGAAACACAAATAAACTCAAACAATTAGGCATGGCAAAACAAATATGGTTAAGAGATGTCAAGAGATGATCATGCATAATTCACTTAAGCACAAATAATCAAACATATTTCAAATGACATTCAAAAATTGTGGAATTAAAACCCATGTGACCAAACTCAGAAGCTAGCAACATGCCAAAAGATCACACAAAAATTCACAGGTTAAGTACCTCAAACAATGCTTCAAAGTTGCATAAGAACAAAGAAGAACAATGCACAAATAGAGGGACTAAAATACAATATGAAATGAGTTTAAAAATATGAGAAAAAATGTTTTTAGGAACCTCAAGATGTTTTCTGAAATATGCAAAAAGAATGGGATGCAAATCATACACCAATGATGAGAACAAAAATCAACAAGGCAGGGTGTGCACAATTGAAACAATTCCAAAGGAAATTAATCAAACAATTAATTCAGATGCACAAAATAAAATAAAATGGAAAAATAAAATTTGACAAAATTTTATAAAATTCCAAAGATGCTTCATGATTTTTTTGGTGATTTTTAGATGCATAAATCTAATTTTAAAAATTAAAATTCAAAAATGAAACAATTAAATAAAATAAAAAGAAAATGAAGAAGCCAGGGGGTGCAACATAAGCAAATCACACGTTTAAAACAAAATGGGCTCAGATAAAGGGGGTGGGAAAAGCAAACAGAGTCCAGCCTAATCCAAAGCGCAGGTCAACACTTTCATTTGTGGAATTCAGTCAACTAAAGGACTTAATCTACACCACCAGATCAATCATGCGTTCCACAATCAGTCAACAAAATCAAAGGTACACATGATTAAAGGCTCAGATCACACGAACATGGTAATTAATGTGAGGAGACACACAACAATCATGACTTGGACTAACTAAAACTCACGTGAGAAGCATTTGGAAATTTTAATGCGCTGGCAAACCATAAACCATTAGATCAATCTAACGCATATCAATCAGTCAGCAGATCAAAGATTATACAAGATCAAGGGTCAGGATTTGAAGCACATGATATTAAACATGGATTAGCACACACACACAGTAATGAAAACACGTGAAAATTAAATGAAGTGGCTAAACATGAGCCATCTGATCTGAACAACCAACGGTTATGATTTCATCTCCAACCTTGAAACTCAGATCACCTGCAAATGAACCAGACGCCGGAGCCCTAGCTCCGGTCATCTTCTCCGGCAACACCAAACGGAGATCCAACAATAATTTTCCAGAAATCAAAAACTCCACCATCATTCAACTCAGAATTTCACAAGGATTTCAGATATGCAATTTGTTTCAACAGATCATACATGTATAAACCAAATCGAAGCAAAACATTTCTCACTCAAAACTTTCAGATCCATGATTCAGCCATAATACACGTCCAAATTTAAATCTCAACATATCAGCATGATCAACAAAGCATGAGGAACATTAAGCACACAAGAAAACTGAGTTCTATGATCAAGAAAATCACACTAACCTGAAACTTGTAGAGCTCAAAATACACCAAGAAAACCTTCAGAAAGATGCAGATCTACTACTTGGAACTTCTGATTGCAAAATAAAAGCAATATGAGGCTTGAATCAGGCTGGATCTTGAAGTTTGAAAGTGAGCAACTCAAATTCGAATCTGATGAAAACCTTGCTTAGAGCTTCAAACAATGGTTGATTCTTGTTCTATGGAGTATGTGGATCAAGAATATGTAAAAAGTTCTTCAGAAACCTTTGTGAGGAGTGAGTTTCGAAGAAGGAAAGTTTTGAGTGAAAAATGAAATTCAGAGCAAATGAGAGTGCATGAGGTGTGAATGAACGTGTAAGTCTCTTTATATACACTTGGTTAGAGCTCTGAGCATGATTAGGGTTTGATTAATCCCTTGATTAAGGCTATCCAAAGTGATTTGCAAAAATGCAAGTTTTCATGAAACCACTAATCCACACGTGCATTGTCATGCTTTTCATCATGAGTCAATGACATTTCTCTTGTTGATCACATCTGAATTGGGTTTGGGCTTTGTAGTGGTCTGATTTGTGAGATTCAATCCATCTTGCAAATTTGCATTTTGTGAAATTCATGAAGTACATGGCACGGATTGGAGTGATTCAAGGGTCAAAAATGGTCCTTAGGATGTGTACTTGGATGTTGCAATATGACTTGAATCATTAGAAACAATTACAAGTCATTTTGAACCAAAATGCAAAAGGTGGAAAAATGGATACATGTGAAAACCTTAAAAACACTTTGCCTTCTTTTGGTCATATCTTGAGTTTCACAAATGGTATGGAGATAATCTAGTACTTTTTGGAAAGGGTAGAGATTGATCTTCAACTTTCATGTTTGAGGAAAATTCATTTTAAGCTTCTTTGATGATGAAAAGTCAAGTTGAATATGGTTTGAAAAGTTGCCAAAAATGGAAGGTTTCAAATTATAGGTCATTTCCATATTTAGTAACTTTTGCCCTACCTCTTGATTCTTGATGAATGGTATGAATCCTAGCCTTTGAGGACCATATGAGGGCATAAGACCTTAAAAATCATGAAGAGGACCTCAAAATTCCATGGTTGACTTTCCTCCTTACAATTGACTTTTCTTGGTTCACAAGCAACTAATCCACTGAACATCTTCCACAATGAACCACTAGACAAGCCTTCCTCTATGAGTGTTTGGGAGCATATGGAACCCATGAGAGCATGCTTGAATACACAAAGTTTTCTCAAGAAGCTCTTTGAACCCAAGAACCCTAATTTGGTCCCTCTGGTTAAGAGGGAAAGACTCACTTGAAATCCTTTGCCATTCTTGATCTTATAGTGATATGATGACCTCCACAAAACACCTTGAGGCTTGAGACTCCTTTGAGATAAACCAAATACCTTGATCCCATGCTAAGAACCAATGCTATGCACAAATGCTAATGCAAGAAATGCAAAGAAACATAAGCCAGTTAGCTTCAAACAAAAGGGCAAATTTTGGGGTGTTACACCCGGTAAATTCGTCTAGGACTAGACAGAACCTCACATCAATTCTAGATAACTAGATCTAAGAAATCTCCCCCTTTGAACAGTTCATATACAGAAGGCCATTGTTCCATGTGAAACCCCTTCTGGAACTGTTCATCAGCCTCCTCTTGGGCTTAGTGCAAGGACCCAAAGGCTTCCTAAAAGCATCCCTGCCTCCTCTTGGGCGTTGTACAAGGACCCTTCGGCTTCTTAGAAGTATTCACAGCCTCCTCTTAGGCTTCGTATAACAATTCTTCCTCCGGGAAGATAGACTCCTCTTGGGCTTAGTACAAATTGTCCCTTAGCTTCTTAAAAGTTTCCAGCCACCTCTTGGGCTTCGTATAAATTGTCCCGATGACCTCCTAGAGGTATAGGAACATAAATTAGTCATCTTAATAGAATAGTCTTTCAAAGAGTATAGATCCTACTGCTACTGTTTCTTAAGCATGGTACAAAAGATAAAACCCGTAGACTCGGACAGTCTAAAGCTCCTTTGGATTTCCCATTTCCTTAAAGAACAGGAAATAACCCTGATCCTCTAATCAAATCCATGAATGCAACATTAATCATATAAGAACTAATTTTCTCTTTGAACCAACATACTAGACCTGTCACTCAACTGAAACAACAACTTTCAGCCTCCACCTCGGGCTTTGTACGAGATACAAAATGACTCTCTTATTGAGTCAAACACCTTTAGCCTCCATCTCGGGCTTCGTACGAGATATAAAAATGACTCTCTTATTGAGTCAAAACATCTTTCAGCCTCCATCTCGGGCTTTATATGAGATACAAAAATACTCTCTTGTTGGGTCAAACAGCCTCGATATCGGGCTTCGTACTTGATACAAAAAGACTTTCTTGTTGAGTCAAAAACTTTTAGCTTCCGTCTTGGGCTTCGAACAAGACACATATAAAAGACTCTCCAGTTGAGTCACACCTTTTAGCCTCTATCTCGGGCTTCGTACGAGACACATAAAAACACCCCCATTGTTGGGCCAATAGCCTCCTCTTAGGCTTTGTATAAGAAAACCCCGGTTGAGTCAATCAACCTTTTAGCATCAAAGTTGTGCCTCTTTCACAGTATACAAACATCAACAACTCATTTCCCTTCATCTAACTGCTGTAAGCGGCAAGCCTCTGGATTATTTACATCCACGCCACTGTCCCTCTTTTAGCATGAGAAATTCTTAAGGAAAGATGGCATAGCTCTACACTGAGTTAAAGTCTTCGCCTTCAGGTTAAAATCCCCTATAAAGGAAATTATGGCATTGCTGGATTCACATGTCTAGTTAAAGTAATTCTCCTTTATAAACCAGTCACCCAACAGTTGTGACAAGACAAACCCTTCTTTAGAGATGACAAATTTTCTCTAAAGTCAACACCTTTTAGCTTCACATCTTGGGCTTTAAACAAGATACAAATAGACCCTTCAGCTTCATATCTTGGGCTTTGAACAAGATACCAACCAACTTTAGCTTCACGTCTTGGGCTTTGAACAAGACACCAAAACACCATTTCCTCCCATAGAATAGGAGGAACTACGATCGCTTTGATTTCCCTGTTTCGGAAAACGGGAATACGTAGGCATAAGATTGAAAGAAAAATCTTAGCGAGCAACTAATAAAAAAACCCAAAATCCTGTACCTTCCTACATCAATCGAAAAGCATCAGTCCTAACATCTTACCAATAGCATAGTCCCGTCATTTCAGCCTTGATAAAATAAGCAGAAAAAGGCCTCATTACCATATATCATCTGTAACCTAACAGACCGCTGTTTAAACTCAGTATGCAAGCAGGGTTAATTGGAGACATCTATTTCCCTTCCTTCATCAGCTTCAATAGGATAAAAAATGAATTGACCTGTAGTAACCCCCAAAGAGCGACAGCGCCTAAGAACCGCGTCTCAGATTCTCTCGCTACAGAAAAGTGGTGCCCACCGTGGAGCCCTTCTTTGCTTATGTAAGGTAAAAACCTTTGACAAGTTATTTTCATGACGGTTCCATCGGGGGATGTCATTATTGCTAGAATTGACCTTCACTAGGATCTTAGGTCAAAACTTTAAATTGGTAAGGTACCACAGAATGGAGACTCCGACGGGGAGCCATTTTCTGTCAGGAACATAGGATTCATAACTTTTAAAAATCTAGGAAATTAGGACAAATATATATACTGCTTTTCCTAATTGATATATATGTGTTTATTTTTCTGCTAATGGGAATGCGTGTGATGCCGCATGTGGAAAGATTGAGTATACACCTAGGAAAAACCCTTTTTAGTAGTGTGGAAGTTATCGGAAATAGTTGTCACGCGATACTACCCTCTTTTGATGATTCTCCGAAAAACATCACCTAGCACGGTTCCCGGCCCGCTGGTGTTTTCTCGACAAGAATTGATGATTTTGAGAGACAGGTACAAAAATCACTAGTATAAACCTTTGGGATGGGTAGAGCCTTGACTCCATGACACCGATCCTTTGACCCCATGTTTTTTCTATGTTTTTGTGTGCTGCATTCATGCATTCATTTTAAAAAAAACATTGAAACAAAGAAAAATTTTCTCTTCTAGTCTCTCTTTTTCAAACTAAACTAAGACAATGATTGTAAATGTCAGAGAAAAAGATTGCGCTCATGGATTTCGGTAGAAGGAGAACTCATAAGTACACTTTCAAGGTTCCAAAACTAGAGGTTTTGAGAGGTTTGGCGAGAATGGTCACTAACCCTGAGGCTTTCAAAGCCAAGTATGGAGGTCTACTATCTCTATTAAGGGTCCATGTGATTGAGGGAATCTTGGAGGCACTCATTCAGTTTTACGATCCGGTTTATCAATGTTTTACATTCTCGGATTATCAACTAGCACCAATGCTGGAGGAGTATTCTCATCTGACCGATTTACACATTACTGATCAAGCTCCTTTTTCTGGACTGGAAGAAATTCCAAAGGATCAGACCATTGCAAGAGCAATTTATTTGGACGAGTCAGAAGTCAGGGCTCACATGACCACTAAGGGTGGCATACAAGGTTTGCCAGCCCAGTTTCTGACAAAGAAGGCCATGTACTTCGCCAGTATAGGGAACGTGACTGCTTTTGAAAGCATCTTTGTTTTACTCACCTACGGGTTATTTCTGTTGCCCAACATTAATAACTTCGTCGATATCAACCCCATTAAGGTTTTTCTCATTGGAAACCCTGTGTCGACTTTGCTCGCAGACGCGTATCATTCTGTACACTTAGGGAATTTGTACAGTGGAGGGGAAATCACATGTTGTGTACCCCTGTTATACAAATGGTTTATCTCCCATTTGCCTAAGTCTGTCGCTTTTTGGGATCATAAGAGTGCCTTACGCTGGTCGCAGAAAATCATGTCTCTTACCAACTCTGACATAGATTGGTGCAATAGGATTTATGACGGAATCAGGATTATTGACCGTTGTGGAAACTTCCCTAACGTGCCCCTTATAGGAACTAAGGGAGAGATCAATTACCATCCCGTTCTTGTTCGTCGTCAATTTGGATACCCAATGAGGCATGTCCCGCGCAACGCTCATCTGGAAGGTCTTTTCTTCAAGGAAGGAGAAAATGACAGAGCACTAAAGATGGAAATAGTGCACGCTTGGAAACACGTTCATAAGAAAGGACGGGAGTCTCTAGGAAAACCGGATTGTGTCTCGATGGAGCCTTATCTACACTGGGTACAAACTAGAGCTCTCAAGCTAAAGAAACCTTATCCTCGTCACAGAGTTCTTCCGCCAAGGGAGTCTGTCATGTACTTCATGATTGAGACGGAAAAACTTCAGGCTACTCTCAATAAAGTTCAACAGGATAGGAGGTCTTGGAAGAACAAGTACCGCATTCTCAATGTGGAGTGTACCAAAATACAGCAACTACTGAAAGATAAGGATGCTCTGATTGAGATTTTAGAGCAACATGTTGTAGAAAATCAGGATGACCAAAGGAATTTGCTCACTCCTTTCACCTGGCAAAGGAATGACAACCCGACAACGGTCCAAGAGCCCCGGTCCAAGAAAAGGAAAGTGCCAGAATCAGCACTCGAGTTCTCTTTAGAGAGGACTCGGGACCCATTAGCTTAGGTTTCTGTTTCCGCACCTTGTAATTTGTTGTATTTCCGCTTCCGCGATCTTTTGAACTCACTAAAATGGGGGTTTCCCCACTATTTGATATTTGCAATCTAATTGTCGAAGTTTATTTTGATTAAACCAAAAAACAATTAATATAATCATTGCATTCATCATTCTCCCATCACGTATTCTTCTTACCTACAAATCTCACGTTTGTGTCTCGGTTCTAGAGTCAAACTGTCTCATTCGTACAGTACTCGGGCCAATCGTCAGAAAAAGATGGATGATCTTGAGGAAGAGAATAGAGAGTTGAAAGAAGAGATTGACGCTCTGAGAGAGGATATGAGAAAGCTTTGTAATGACATGCAAGCCATGGCAGAGGCTCAACAACAAAGAATTGTGATCTCAGAGATCACCTCAACGCCCATAGTGGAGAAGTATGATCCTAGGTATCAAATACCGAAAGATCGTCCCTGGGGAATGCCTGTTAACTATATCCCGAAAGGATATGTTCCGCCGATCACTAAAGATCACGGAATCATAGCAGAAGCCGCTGGGCCTGAAGGTTACAAACTTCGGGAAAGCGAGGATGCCAGAGGCATAATGAGGACTCCTGAAGGTTACAAACTTCGGGAAACACTAAGATTCACTGTCGTAGTCACGGTACCACCCCCTGTGGTGCACACTGTCCCGGAAGGACGGATTCCACAGATACCTTATGGTAGAAAGGAAACTATGTTTGACATAATGGATGAATTCTAGGAGCAGTTCCTGGAAATGCAAAAGGAACTGCAAGCCATTCGCGATCAGGATTTATTTAGAAAGGATGTCACAGACCTTTGTCTGGTCCCCAATGTGAAAGTTCGGCACAAGTTCCAAGTGCCCGACTTTGAAAAATACAAGGGTAACTCTTGCCCTCAGAGCCACCTGGTGATGTACGCTCGGCGAATGTCAGCTCAGACAGAGAATCAGGACCTACTGATTCACTACTTTCAGGATAGTTTAACCGGTGCCGCCTTAAAATGGTACATGGGTTTAAACTGCGCCACGATTAGCACATTCAGAGATCTTGGCACTGCCTTCGTCCAACAATACAAGTACAATTTGGACATGGCACCGGACATAGATCAACTCAGATCAATGTCACAAAAGGACAAGGAAACCTTTAAGGAGTACGCTCAGAGATGGCGTGAGATCGCCGCCCAAATTTGTCCACCTCTTGAGGAAAAAGAGATGACAAAAATCTTCTTAAAGACCTTAAGCTCATTTTACTATAACAGAATGGTTGCTAGTGCGCCTAGTGATTTCACTGAAATGGTCGGCATGGGAGTTCGTCTTGAGGAAGCCATCCGAGAAGGACGTTTGATAAAAGACGCTGGATCATCAAGTAGTACAAAATGATACGGTAGTGCTCTCCCTAAGAAAAAAGAGCAGGATATTGGGAATATCTCTCTCGGAAAGCAAAGACGGCGTTATCAACCAGTAGCAGCTATGACTCCTGCTATCAACCCGGAGCCTATTCCTACGTATCAGCCTCAGGTTGCGCAGAGCCAACCTAGTCAACAGCAACTTCAGGAAAGGACACAACAGCCTCTTCAGTAGGCTCGTCCTCAATACAACAACAACCGTACAACGCGGCCCCCAGGATTTGATCCTATACCCGTATCGTACGCAGAACTATTTCCGTTACTACTAGCCAAGGGACACATCCAGACTAAGTCTCCTCTTACAGTACCGAAAAATCTGCCTTTTGGTTTAAGGTGGATCAGACTTGCCCTTACCATCAAGGAGGACCAGGGAATAACATAGAGAACTGTCTCAATTTCAAATTCGACGTGCAAAAGCTTGTTAGGAGCGGGCTCTTATCTTTCAAAGATACGAATCCCAATGTCCTCACGAACCCGCTGCCTCAACATGAGAAAGCTGCAGTCAACTTGATAGAGGGAGAGTCTAACAATGTCTATCAAATTCACGATGTACTCTTGTTAAGGACCAATTTGGTCAAGATGCATTGTAGACAGAGTGGATATGGCCATGTGCCACCTCATAATTATCATCAATATGATATCTGCTCTAAAAGCAATCGAGGATGTTCTGTGGTGCAATCAGCTCTACAGGAACAAATGGATCTCGGATGGATCTAAGAGCACCGAGTTCATGGAGTTAACATGGTTTATAAGAATTCCAATGTCATTCAAAACCACGAAATCCATGTGATGAATGTCAACTTGGTGGAAATACACTCAAGGCAAAGCCAGTATCATAATCTGCCGCGGCACGATTACAATTCTTGTCTGAGTTGCTCGGTAAACAAACGGGGATGCTCTTTCATACAAGAGGCCCTCCAGCGTCAGATGGATCTTGGATGGATCCAAGACTACCATGATAGGAATCACTATCAGATTAACATGGTTCAAATCTTTGATATTCGCTTGATGAATACCAACCTAGTAGAGTTACATGCTGAACAGGTCTGGCTCGGGTTCCTGGTATCACATGATTATCAGAGTTGTAAAGGGGGTTGAGAAAACGATCAAGGTTGTGCCCTTGTCCAGGAAGCACTTCAGCACTTGTTAAATCACTGGTGGCTTCCAATCTATATGGATGAAGACACTCAGCAAATTAGTATTAATAACAGAAACCCTACTCGGCGTCAAAGTCAGGATATCCGATCTGTGGAAACTAACCTAGTGAGGTTACATTGCATTCAAAGCGGGCGGGGCCAGGTGCCTCCACACAACTATGAACATTGTAGAGTCTATTCAGAAAGTAACCAAGGATGCTACCTTGTGCGAGCAGCTCTTCAGGGTCAGGTGTATCATAGGGAGATTTGCCCATGTCCGGGTTCCGGACCAATCAACTGGACGTCGAACTACCTTGTTGATCAAATCGAGGACGTTATCGTAATCTCTAATCATCAGAGGACTAGGGATGTTTTTGCCATCATCCCTCTACTTGACGAATCGAGAATTCCTAACCAGGAACGGATCGAGATTACTTACGATGGTCAGAAAAATCAGAAGGCTCCCATAATCATCTATCTACCGGGACCATTACCGTATGAATCAACTAAGGCTATCCCTTACGAATACGGTGCAACGATAATTGAAAATGGAAAGGAAACTCCATTACCCTCCGTCGTGAATATTGCAGACATCAGTCAGTAACACAGAGCAGTCGAATCTTCAACCGAGGAGTTGGAGAACCTAACAAAGAAAAGGAACTTCCGACAGAAGCTCCTGATCCACCAGTCGGTCAATACAGTAATCCCGACCTTTCGAAAAACAATGATGAGATGTTGAAGCTCATCCAAAGGAGTGAATACAACATTATTGATCAGCTGTTACAGACTCCTTCTAAGATCTCGGTATTATCACTGTTACTCAGTTCAGAAGCACACAGGGAGGCTCTACAGAAAGTCTTGGAGCAAGCCTTTGTGGAACAGGATGTAACAATCAGACAGTTCGATAGTATCGTCTCTAACATCACTTCCTGGAACAACTTAGGGTTCAGTGATGAGGATTTGCCAGAGGGGGGCAAAAGTTATAACATGGCACTCAACATCACAGTCAACTGCCAAGATAATGCTTTAGCCAGCGTATTGGTAGACACAAGGTCAGCCCTGAATGTTATGCTGAAGTCCACCTTGATGCAATTATCATTCAAACGACCTCCGATGAGAACTAGCGAGGTCGTCGTCAAAGCATTTTACGGATCCAGAAAGATGGTTATTGGCGAAGTCGGTCTTCCCATAACTATTGGTCCTCACACTTTTCAAGTCACTTTCCAGGTCATTGACATTCGGGCAACGTACAGTTGTTTATTAGGAAGACCTTGGATACATCAGGCTGGGGCGGTCACTTCGACCCTCCACCAAAAGCTAAAATTCGTCAAGAACGGTCAACTCGTCACACTCTGTGGGGAACAGGCCTTGCTCGTAAGTAATTTATCATCATCCACTTATGTGGAACCGGAAGGGATAACCAGAACCCAGTTCCAAACACTTTCGCTACACAGTGGCGATCAATACGAAAGGGGAACTTCTATTTCCTCATACAAAGACACTATCAAAGCAGTCGAAGATGCCAATACAACAGGATGGGGACAGCTTTTCGTTCCTACTGACAATAAAATAAAGAAGGGTCTCGGTTTTTCTACAACCTGTACCCAAACAGCTGCCAACGATGAAAGTCTTTGTCCCATTCAGAATTTCTTCCACAGTGGAGGCTTCCTTCAACCAGTGACTCAAGAAGTGCATACCATCAATAAAGATGACTCATCCGATATGGAGGAAGAATGGAAGTCCTATATTAATGAGGAAGGTTATATGTCTCAGGAAGAGGTGCCTACGCCATTTTACTATCCCGCACAAAGTCCGAGATTTATACCCAGGTCAGACGTCGAAATGATATATGGCGATTATGATCCGGAAGGATGTCGTGCTCCACCAAACTCATTAGAGGAAGACACTCTGATGAAGGACAACTTTGACCATAACTATTATGGCCCGATGGATGGTTTGCCAATGTGGCTGCCTTACCCAGGAGATTTGGGGCAAGGAAATCAGCCGAACAATGAAAATTAGTTGAGCATCATTGAACAGAATACCTGCTGCGTCCCCACCATGTCATGGGATTAACACAGGTCATTCAGAAAATACTCAACATGACGATGAATTCGCAACATTTGCCGGACTAGAATTCATTAACTATGTTTTTCCCGAGGTCAACGTCATCGAAAGGGATGACTCCTCCAGTTCCAAAGAAGTGTGGGACACCTTGGGACAACCAAGTGAAAAGTACGACTATATGGTCAAGTACACTGCTCCTGAAAGCTCTCGCATCAGGCTCGAAGACATCCAGCCAACTGGATGGGGTGATTTACCTGAGAGCACAAATACTCCACAAAATGCAACAGAGGAATCCTCCTACGACAACTCTGCCTGGGAGACAGATTCCAATGATGCCGCTCCACCAAAAATCAGTGTTATTTCTAAAGACAAATCAAGGAAGGTGCAAGACTTTATGATTCACCAAGGAGTTCGCCGCCAATGGGTTGCTGTCGATGTTCCGAAGATCGTTCATAAGTCAAAGTAATTGTCGTCTTTACTTTAACCTTTCACCCTGCCCAGGTGAAACGGATGTTTTGATAGGGCCCCTTTTCTGTAAATTTCCCTCTTTGCTTCGCCCAAAGCGATAAAGTTTTGTTTTATAGGGATGTAGTTTCAAGAATCGACTTGTTCATTAATAAAATAACATCGTTCTGTAATTTCCACATTAATTGTTGTTTTCTCTTTTCATTTTTTAGAAAATGGTAATCCTAAAAAACAATTCAAATAATAAAAACAAGCAGTAAAAAGAATATACACTGCACACACTTGCATTTTCTCTATCTCTTCTAAACACAAATCATCACGTCATGCAGATTGCTTGTTTTAAACTCCGTTGAAACATACGATCGGATGCTTTCTCCTGACTTTAAATTCCCGGTATTTGGGGTTGAAGAAGAAGTTGACAATGAAATTCTAGAAGAGATCTCCCGATTACTCAGACAAGAGGAAAGGTCCATTGAACCTCACAAAGAGCCGTTGGAAACGATCAACGTGGGTTCCAAAAAAGAGAGAAAAGAAATCAGGGTTGGGGCACTGCTCAGTCCAACTGCCAAAGAGAGTTTAACAAAGCTTCTCAAAGAGTTTCCCGATGTATTCGCTTGGTCCTATCAGGATGTGCCAGGGTTGGATACCAGCATCGCGGAACATCATCTGTCGTTAAGATCGGAATGTCCGCCAGTAAAACAAAGGTTGAGACGGACTCACCCAGACATGGCCATCAAAATCAAAGAGGAGGTACAGAAACAGATCGACGCGGGTTTCGTCGCTACATCAGAATATCCTCAGTGGTTAGCCAACATTGTACCTGTTCCAAAAAAGGACGGAAAGGTCAGAATGTGTGTTGACTACAGAGATCTGAATAAAGATAGTCCAAAGGATGATTTTCCTTTACCACACATTAACATGCTGATTGACAGTACAACAAAGTTCAAAGTCTTCTCCTTCATGGATGGATTCTCGGGCTATAACCAGATCAAAATGGTGCCGAAAGACATGGAGAAAACTTCGTTCATTACCCCATGGGGTACCTTTTGTTACAAGGTAATGCCGGTCGATTTGAAAAACATCGGGGCCACCTATCAAAGGGCCAAGACTACTCTATTTCATGACATGATACACAAGGAAATCGAGGTATATGTCGATGATATGATTGCCAAATCTAAGACAGAAGATGAGCATGTGACCCACCTGTCAAAACTATTCGAGCGGTTGAGAAAGTACAAACTCCGCTTGAATCCCAACAAATGCACCTTCGGTGTCCGTTCAGGGAAACTCTTAGGGTTCATCGTCAGCCAAAAAGAAATTGAGGTTGATCCTGACAAGGTCAAGGCCATTCAAGAAATGCCTTCTCCAAAAATTGAAAAACAAGTCAGAGGATTCCTGGGACGTTTGAACTATATTTCCAAATTCATATTCCTCATGACCGTGACATGTGCGCCGATTTTCAAGTTACTCAAAAAGAATCAGGATTGCATTTGGATAGAAGACTATCAAACTGCCTTCGACAGTATTAAGGAATATCTATTGAACCCACCGATTCTATCACCTCTAGTGGAAAGAAGACCACTGATCATTTACCTCACGGTCCTAGGGGACTCAATGGGATGTGTACTTGGCCAACAAGACGAAACCAAAAGGAAAGAGTCTGCCATTTACTATCTGAGCAAGAAATTCACCGACTGCAAGACTCGGTACACGATGCTCGAGAAAACTTGTTGTGCTCTGGCTTGGGCAGCCAAATGCCTTCGCTAGTACATGATTCGTCATACTACTTGGTTGGTCTCTGAAATGGATCTGATCAAGTATGTATTTGAAAAGCCTTCTCTCACGGGAAGGATTGCCCGTTGGCAGATGTTGTTATTAGAATATGACATAGAGTACCAGGCTCAGAAAGTCGTTAAAGGAAGTATTTTAGTCGATCAATTGGCTCATCAACCGATTGACGATCAAGAATCAATCGGGTTTGACTTCCCAGACGAAGATGTCATGTATCTAAAAATGAAAGACTGCGATGAACCGCTACCCAGTGAAGGACCAGAACCAGGTTCCCGATGGGGACTTATCTTTGACGGAGCAGTTAATCATTATGGAAACGGAATTGGGGCAATCATTGTTACCCCTCAGGGTACCCACATTCCTTTCACTACTAGGCAGACGTTCAAATGTACAAACAACGAGGCCGAATACGAAGCTTGTATTATGGGTCTCGAAGAAGCGATTGATTTAAGGATCAAGAACTTGGATGTATATGGAGACTTAACTTTGGTCGTCAATCAGATCAAAGGAGATTGGAACACATACCAATCAGGATTGATTCCTTACAAAGATTATGCAAGAAGGTTGTTACCTTTCTTCAACAGAATCAAATTTCATCATATCCCTCGTGAGGAGAATCGCATGGTTGATGCCTTAGCCACCCTCTCTTCTATGATTAGTGTAGGTCAACGGAACGACTTACCTAAGATCAACGTAATGCGCCTTGAATGGCCCACTTACATCTGCACGATTGAAGCAGTCATAGACGACAAACCTTGGTATTATGATATCAAATGCTTCCTTCAAAAACAAGAGTACCCACCTGGGGCATCCGGGAAAGACAGGAAAACCCTCAGAAGACTAGCAAGCATCTTCTTCCTGAGCGGTGAAACACTCTATAAAAGGAACTTTGACATGGTCTTGCTTCGATGCGTGGATAGACCAGAAGCAGGCATGCTGATAAAAGAAATTCATGAAGGATCCTTTGGCACTCATGCCATCGGACACACAATGGCGAGAAAAATTCAGAGAGCAGGGTACTACTGGTTGACCATGGAATCCGACTGTTACAAGTACATGAGGAAGTGTCACAAGTGTCAGATATACTCCGACAAAATTCATGTACCACCTACACATCTCAAAGTTCTTTCTTCCCCATGGCCTTTTTCCATATGGGGAATCGACATGATTGGCATGATTGAGCCCAGAGCTTCAAACAGACATCGGTTCATCCTAGTAGCCATTGACTACTTCACCAAGTGGGTCGAAGCAGCGTCGTACGCTAATGTAACCCGTCAAGTGGTGGTCCGATTTATCAAAAACAATCTCATCTGCCGTTATGGTGTTCCGAGGCAGATCATTACAGATAATGGATCTAACTTGAACAATAAGATGATGAAAGAGTTGTGCGCTGAGTTCAGGATCGAACACCATAACTCATCTCCCTACCGACCCAAGATGAATGGAGCGGTAGAAGCGGCTAACAAGAACATCCAGATGATTGTTCAGAAGATGGTTGTAACCTACAAAGACTGGCACGAGATGCTACCCTTTGCTCTTCACGGTTATCGCATGTTTGTTCGTACTTCAATAGGGGCAACCCCTTTCTCTCTAGTGTATGGCATGGAGGTAGTGCTCCCCATAGAAGTAGAGATCCCATCAATCCGGGTATTGATGGAAGCTAAGCTTACAGAAGCTGAATGGTGTCAAAGTCGACACAATGAACTGAACCTGATCGAAGAGAAGCGAATCACGACACTATGCCACGGTCAGTTGTATCAACAAATAATGAAGAAGGCGTGCGACAAAAAGGTCCGACCTCGCGTCTTCAGAAAATGAGACCTCGTGCTTAAGAAGATACAATCCTTTCTTGCTGATTCTCGGGGCAAGTGGACTCCGAATTATGACGGCCCCTATGTGGTCAAGAAAGCTTTCTCAGACGGCGCCTTGAGACTTACAACCATGGATGGAGAAGAATTTGCCTACCCCACGAATGTTGACGTAGTCAAGAAATACTTCGCCTAAATAATGAAAAAAAAAAAGAAAAAACGTCTCGATGGATTGAAAACCCGAAAGGGCGGTCCAGGCAAAAATTAGAGACATAATCAAAAATCATCCTGGTGGATTAGAAATCTCAAAGTACAATCCAGGCAAGAGTTAGGGATAATGGCAAGTAACTATGTTCAACAGAGGCAAATCCCTCAGCAGCAGTTACATCATTCGAGTAAAACTCCGGTCAAGGTCATCTTTGACAGAAGCTCAGGATGTCCCGAATTCAAAGTTGGTAGAAGGATAGTGGTCGTTATGTTTCGACGTAGTCGTTTTCCCTTAAGTTACCATTTTCTAACTTTGTAAATACTCTATGGAATCACGCGCTTGGCTGATCTCCATCCTATCAATAAAATTTGAGCACGTGTGCTTTTGTTTGTAATTCTCATTTATTTTAGCTTTTCAAAACCACATTTTAACATGATCAGCGATTCTTGAAATAAAACAAAAACGAATTTACTTGTCAAACTTTTTCTACTTTTAAAATGAAGATGGCAATTTCTT
This sequence comes from Lathyrus tuberosus, assembly GCA_022829125.1. Taxonomy (NCBI): domain Eukaryota; kingdom Viridiplantae; phylum Streptophyta; class Magnoliopsida; order Fabales; family Fabaceae; genus Lathyrus; species Lathyrus tuberosus. Next base: position 1,428,706 of record JALAZF010000503.1, on the reverse strand, counting down.
TTGACTGTTGAACATTGAAAGAACATCGATCGCTTCTCCAAAAGTAATCGAGCTTCAAAGTGCGGAATCAAAGTAATCCTTCTAAGCCAATACGCTTGAACAAAGGATCAACTGTGTTAGAGACCATGTTTCATCTGACGCCCTCGGCCGAGTTCTTATCTCCTAAGCCCGACCAACGGTATTCCCCGCGGGGACTATCTCTCCTAAGCAAGGCAGAATTGCTACTTTTGGACCAACGGCACTTCTTCGACCCACGATGGCCGAGTATCCAGTTGTGTTCATCCATCAGTCTGTATGTCGTGTCAGTTTTGTCGGTATATACATACATACATCATGCATTGTTGATTTACATTCATATTCATATTGCATCACTATCACTCTAGTCGGTCTTATCCCCTAGTGATAAAAGTCCTCTATTTCGAGCTGTCAGTTCTTTCCTCGTTAGGAAGTGTTGCGTCTGAACGCTCTCTCCTCCAGTTTATTTCTGGATTGAAGTTGGCTCCTTGACCACTTTGATAACTTGAACCTCTGAAAGACCAGAAAACATTCAACAAACATCACTCTTCGCCATTGAAGATAATATCCTTGCTTTCCCGGATTAAGGAAAATCCCCAGAGAAAGCCTCTTAACCAGAAATTCGGCAATACAGTTATTTTTCTCTGAAAAATCCGCTGATGAAAAGGTCATCGGCACCTCAAAATTAGATCACATCATATGGCATTTCTCCAAGAAGGTCCCTGAGAAAAGTATGATGTAAAGACCCCAAGCGGAAACAGTCTCTCAAGAGACTCGCTTTCCCCATTAGAAATAAATGGCATCTCCAACGGAGAAGTTTGTGCAACTCTACAACTCAGACGATTGGGTTCCCCAGCAAGTCTGACGTCAAAAATTTTTCCGTCAAATGGCATCTCCCCAAGAAAATTCGACGAGAAGTTTGAGGAAAACTGCTACGAATAGCGTCCCTTGTCAAGAAGTTTATTGGCAAAAGAAACTAAGACCAGTTCCTTGGTAGGAACCAGGATCGAGGGGAAGTTTAAATCTGAAACTGAGACCAGTTCCTTGGCAGGAAACCAGGATTGAGGGGAAGTTTACATCAGAAACTGAGACCAGTTCCTTGGTAGGAAACCAGGATCGAGGGGAAGTTTATTTCAGAAATTGAGACCAGTTCCTTGGTAGGAAACCCGGATCGAGGGGAAGTTTATTTCAGAAACTGAGACCAGTTCCTTGGTAGGAAACCAGGATCAAGGGGAAGTTTACATCAGAAACTAAGACCAGTTCCTTGGTAGGAAACCAGGATCGAGGGGAATTTTTTACCTTTTTCGAGCATCATTGCTTGGCAAAAGAAGAAGGATGGGTGGACTACCATTCTTAATCACCATCAAAATTTTGGGTATTCTAATATTTAATCCTCTTGCACCCCGAATCTTCGAATACCTTCGTCATTCACACCTTCGGGTCCAAGAAGATTAAATAGGGGCATCTGTCATACCCCAAATTTTGACCACTAAGATTTCCCATCATGGTGTAAATCATCATCAAAATATGGATGTACCTTTATGCCTCATCAGTCTCCCCAAAGATGGGTGAGCACTCACTACAAATAATATTTAGTGTTACAAGCCCTCTCAGAGTCTTTAGACAAAGGATCAATCAAGGAATGACATGATCTTTAACTTGTCTAACCTCTCAAACATCCACAATGGATCAAAAGGACTCCCACTTCAAGGATTAAGCACAAGGCTACTCCCTTCTAGGTGGATCAAGCCTCAAGATCGCCAGTGTCACCAAATTAGGGTTTTGGTCGACCAGGGCCTCCAGATGGAGATTTTCCTCTAGGCATAAGCCAATGCTTCAAATCATAACCTAAGATACTCCATGAACTCATGGACCCAACATCAAGTCAATTTGACCTCAGGGGATGCATTCATCAAAAATCAGGAACTAGGGTTTCTTGACCTAATTCACCCCTAAGTTGACTTTTGGGACAAATCATGAACCAAGACCTCAAGAGAGGATTTGAGGGTCTCTAATACACTACATTGATCCATTTCCAACAATGGATTGATCCAAGAAGCTTAAGCAACAAGTTTTAATTTCATCTGAACCATAATTAGGGTTTTGCAGGAAAAATTAACTGTAGCTTTGACTTTTGACCAGGACATGCTCCCAAACCCTAGGACATGATTCAATACACTCTATAACACCTATGAAATTAATCCATCAAGTTTGATTTAGGTCAAGGACTTGATTTCATAGAGGATCGCACAGTTTGGAATTCATCTGACAAAAAGTCAACTGTGCACAAAAGTCAACTGACTTTTTGAGATTTTTCACAAAAATGGATTTTTAACCATAAAATGATGTTAATGTATGATTTGAATCATCATTCATCAAGAAAAATCAAAGAAAGTGGGATAACTTGCAAAAGGGGTAACCATAAAAACTTAGAAAATTTTCTAAGTTATGAACAAAGTGGCAAGGGTACCAACTTTGGAGGATCATAACTCCTAAACCACCAAGCCAATTTTCTCTATCCAAAGATGGATTTGTAGCCCTCATAGCCCTCTACAAAAGCTTCAAACTGAGCCTCTTCCAATTCATTATGGATTTTGAGTTATGGAATGATCAAAATGGTTGAAAACATGAAATGCCACTTTTTCCAACACTTAGTGAAATTTTCACTAAGTCAGAATCTGCCTTTTTTTCCAAATGTAGGGGAATTTTTCACTTGGATCCAAAAAGTATCAAGACCAAATATGATCAAACAGTTGTTGTATCATATGAGGGTTTTCCAAAATGACCAAGAACATCACCAAACTCAACTTGAGTCATGAGATATGACAATGGCAATATGCCTTGCTGAAAACTACCAAGGCTAGGCAGAATTTTGCACTTTTGCTCGATTTGGCAAAATCAGATAATTCCAAGCCTTGTCATCACTTTGAACACATCTGAGGATCAAATCTAAAGGGAACAAACACTGATCCAAGCCTCCAAAGTCTTTGGAACAAGAAGTAGCATGCCAAACCTAGAATTGCCTAAAATAGGGACAAGACTCCAATTTTGGATTGGAGCATTTAATAGATGCTTAGAGGTGGCACGGACTGATATATTTGCAACTGAATTTAGTCAAGAATGATCCAACAACTAGGGAACCAAAGGCCTGTGCTCTAACCTCTAGTCAATGGCTAGAGGAGAATTGGATTCTCATTGCTCAACATTGGCCAAACCTCTGCTGTGGTTGCCATTCACTATTGATCCCAAAACAAACTTGCTCTACTATAAATAGAGCTCATTTGTGCTCAGTTTGAGTACACCAAAGCCATCAAACAGATGCTTTCCTCAAAATCCCTCTCTTTAGGCCAAAATTCCTTCTTTAGCAAGGTAACTCTGAGTTTTTGAGTTAGAGAGCATTTCCATCACAGCTCATGATCCTAACACCTCATAAACATCATATGTATGTGATCCAAACTCACACAAGTGACCTGTAACACCAAAATCACAAATTCACCTCTCAAAACCTCAAAATAGTACTTTTGTGCATTTTTCAAGCCATGTCTTGATTCAGTCACTTTCCAAACCAGATAAAACCTCAAACACACTCCAACTAACATCCTTGAACTATCCCAAATGGTTCCCCCCATCTGGAACACCATTTGAGGGAGTTGCTATTTTGGTCATTTTTAACCCTTTTGCAAGAAAGGGCCAGTTTGTGTTTTTGCAGGTTCTAGCTGATTCCACTCATCCTAAAAGCTTCTGAGGGATCATTTGAGAGTGTCTAAAGCATTAAACCATTTCTGGAACAAAGAACTTGACAGATTGCACAAAAACTCCAAAAGCTCAAAAGAGAGGTTAGCATCATGACTTGAACTTTCCAAAATATGCATTGCTTTGAAGTCCACTGATCATGCACACCTCATACATGTTATATATGTTGTGTTTGAACCACTTCATCATGTAATTCATGCATGTATCAAAGTGTAGCATAGAAAATGCAATTATAGACCTTTTTCAAAACCCCTATCGAATTTTGAGGAGGAAGTGTGATCTGAAAAAATACCACCACCATTGGATTCCTTGTGAAATTCTAGGCCAGATGCATATAAATTTTGTCTCCAACCATGGAGAAATGAGAAAGTTATGGACTTTCTCGTTTCTTGGCAAAACTTGTCTTGCCTTGCCTTGAGCAGGCCTAGAAAACAAGGCAAGCCTTGTATATTTGTGGTTTCACTTCAAGTAATGGATGTATCACCACCCCAGTGGTAAGGCAAGCACCCTATAACCTTAAGGTCGTGGGTTCAAACCCCACCCATGCCATTTTGTGTTTTTTCACTTTTTTGCTATTTTTCCAATATTCTTATTATTTTTAATTAATTGGAAAATTAATAACTCACTCAATTTTAATTATTTTTTATTGGTTCTTTTTGCAAAAAATCACAAAAATGATGAAATATTTTATTCCACAAAAAAATTAAACTTATATTATTTATTTAATATAATTAGTATTTTTGTGAATAAATTCCTTTTTTATTGTTTTTAAACATTTTAAAAGTGAATATTTACTTTGAAAATCAAAACCAAATGAGTTTTAATATCTCTTGTGATTAAAAACTCATTTTTCAAACCTTAAACAAAAATCACAAGTGGTTTATTCAAGCCTATTTGGTATTTTTATCATTTTTATTTGTTTTTCTTTTAATATTACTTTTAAAGGAAAACAAATTAGGGTTTTGTTGATTTTCACCCTTACAAATCCTTTGTAAGACCCAATCCTTTGTAAATACAAACCTATTTTTGGGCCTCACTTATTGTATAAGTCCTGTTGTATTTCAAAAGTACGGCGCGATTATCGCCCGTGAAAAACAAAACCCCTTGGGCCTACCCTCGTGTTATAAGCCCCACTCTTTAAAAATCATTGGGCCTCTAATAGAGTGTAAGACCCAAACCCCCTTTTTTTAACCAAACAATTTTGGGGTATCATATATTGTATAAGTCTCTCTGCGTTAAAAGAATACCTCGGCGCGATCGCCAGTTGAAAAATTGTCTGGGCCTACCCTCGTGTTATAAGCCTCATACTGGTTCTTTAAAAACTCTTTGGGCCTCTAATAAAGTGTGAGGCCCATCCCTTTGTACAGAAAACCTTTCTTGGACCTCAGTCACTTGTATAAATCCATGTACAAAATAACAGTGCAATCACTGACAAAACCTTGGGCCTCTCCTTGAGTTGTAAGCCCCAATCTTTCTTTTTCAAAGCACTTTCTCCTTTGATTTTGAATATAATATTGTTATCAAAGTTTTCTTTATTGAACAAACTAACAAAACATCCTGGAAGCTCTACAACCGAGTAAGTGTTTACCCGCTTTCATTTACCGCTTTCATATGTATATAACTGTACTGTGGGGTTGTTTTCCTGTAAGTCTTCTTTCATAAACTCATATCAACTGTGTAATATAGTATAGATATTTAGAGTTTCCTCGGCAAATACGTCTAGAACTAGACAGAACCTCACATCAATTCTAGATAACTAGATCTAAGAAATCTCCCCCTTTGAACAGTTCATATACAGAAGGCCATTGTTCCATGTGAAACCCCTTCTGGAACTGTTCATCAGCCTCCTCTTGGGCTTAGTACAAGGACCCAAAGGCTTCCAAAAAGCATCCCCGCCTCCTCTTGGGCGTTGTACAAGGACCTGTCGGCTTCTTAGAAGTATTCACAGCCTCCTCTTAGGCTTCGTATAATGATTCTTCCTCCGGGAAGATAGCCTCCTCTTGGGCTTAGTACAAATTGTCCCTCAGCTTCTTAAAAGTTTCTAGCCTCCTCTTGGGCTTCGTACAAATTGTCCCGACGACCTCCTAGAGGTATAGGAACAGAAATTAGTCATCTTAATAGAACAGTCTTTCAAAGAGTCTAGATCCTACTGCTACTGTTTCTTAAGCATAGTACAAAAGATAAAACCCGTAGACTCGGACAGTCTAAAGTTCCTTTGGATTTCCCATTTCCTTAAAGAACAGGAAATAGCGTTGATCCTCTAATCAAATCCATGAGTGCAACATTACTCATATAAGAACTGATTTTCTCTTTGAACCAACATACTAGACCTGTCACTCAACTGAAACAACAACTTTCAGCCTCCACCTCGGGATTTGTATGAGATACAAAATGACTCTCTTGTTGAGTCAAACACCTTTAGCCTCCATCTCGGGCTTTGTACGAGATACAAAAATGACTCTCTTGTTGAGTCAAAACATCTTCCAGCCTCTATCTTGGGCTTTATATGAGATACAAAAAGACTCTCTTGTTGGGTCAAACAACCTCCATCTCGGGCTTCGTACGAGATACAAAAAGACTCTCTTGTTGAGTCAAAAACTTTTAGCTTCCATCTTGGGCTTCGAACAAGACACATATAAAAGACTCTCCAATTGAGTCACACCTTTTAGCCTCTATCTCAGGCTTCGTACGACACACATAAAAACACCCCCTTGTTGGGCCAATAGACTCCTCTTAGGCTTTGTATAAGAAAACCCCGGTTGAGTCAATCAACCTTTTAGCATCAAAGTTGTGCCTCGTTCACAGTATACAAACATCAACAACTCATTTCCCTTCATCTAACTGCTGTAAGCGGCAAGCCTCTGGATTATTTACATCCACGCCACTGTCCCTCTTTTAGCATGAGAAATTCCTAAGGAAAGATGGCATTGCTCTACACTGAGTTAAAGTCTTCTCCTTCAAGTTAAAATCCCCTATAAAGGAAATTATGGCATTGCTGGATTCACATGTCCAGTTAAAGTAATTCTCCTTTATAAACTAGTCACCCAACAGTTATGACAAGACAAACCCTTCTTTAGAGATGACAAATTCTCTCTAAAGCCAACACCCTTTAGCTTCACATCTTGGGCTTTAAACAAGATATAAATAGACCCTTCAGCTTCATATCTTGGGCTTTGAACAAGATACCAACCAACTTTAGCTTCACGTCTTGGGCTTTGAACAAGACACCAAAACACCATTTCCTCCCATAGAATAGGAGGAACTACAATCGCTCTGATTTCCCTGTTTTGGAAAACGGGAACACGTAAGCATAAGATTGAAAGAAAAATCTTAGCGAGCACACTAATAAAAAAACCCAAAATCTCATACCTTCCTACATCAATCGAAAAGCATCAGTCCTAACATCCTACCAATAGCATAGTCCCGTCATTTCAGCCTTGATAAAATAAGCAGAAAAAGGCCTCATTACCATATAGCATCCGTAACCTAACAGACCACTGTTTAAACTCAGTATGCAAGCAGGGTTAATTGGAGACATCTATTTCCCTTCCTTCATCAGTTTCAATAGGATAAAAAATGAATCGACCTAGAGTAACCCCCAAAGAGAGACAGCGCCTAAGAACCGCGTCCCAGATTCGCTCGCTACACCTCTCAATATGTTTCATCTCTAAAACATTTTGTGAGTTTTATCATATTGATCCTTAGATGATCTCTCAACCTAACTATCAATATGATAACATTAAAGGATTGATACTTAGTAAATATCAACTCACAAAACTATCTCTAAACTTTGTTTGTTGAAAGATGAAAAAGCTAGGTCAATTGTTGAAACATATCTCTCAATAATGATCCAACACAAATATACCATAAAAAAAAAGGTTTTTCACCATATATTCATCATCAACTTGTTCACATACAAAATATCAAGAGAAATACATACAAAAGTAAAGATTATTTACCATTAATCTTGACACAAAAGTGACTTAGCTACCCATAACCATGGTAGCTTGCTTCACAAGTTTTGGGAGGAGATGAATAAGCATCCACGTCGAAGAATCGGACTCGGATGAGAATCCAGCTTCTATTTGTAAAATATAACCCTTTGGTGAAGAAATCTCAGAAAATCAGGTTGTGGTGTGTAAAAATGGGTTATGATCCCCAAAAATGATGAAAAGTACTTATATAATACATTCAGAAACTGTCATGTTCACACTGCAAACTGATTCTTTGCCTAGAGAACATCAATTTAGGCACCTGAAGTGCCTCTAAACAGTTAAACCTCCCTTGAGTAAACTCTGAAGTTCGCTATGCGAACGATTCTTCGCACTGCGAACTACTTCGCCTACAAGTTCGCACAGTGAACTTATGGTCCTTTAGCTACTGCCTCAAGTTTGGGATGCTTCGCTGGCTCTTTGCTGGCGCGTTACCACAGCGAACATTCACTGGCTTGTTCGCCCAGCGAACTTACAACCCTTTAGCTACTGCCTCAAGTCTGGGAGAATTCACTGGGACTTCGCCAATTGTTCGTAAAGCGAACATTTGCTGGCTTGTTTGCCCATTGAACTTACTGATATTCTTCTCTTTCTTTGGCATCCTTGTCTAATTTCTTGTGTCTCACACTTTGATGATTTCATGCCTAATTTATGCACAATAACACACAAATCAAAGGTACCAAAGGTATTTTCAAACAATTGAAGAATAGCATGCTTTCATGTAGTAAATCCAACAAAACAACACAAAAGAGTTGAAAAATGTCAATACTAAATGATCAATTTAAACCAAGATTGACATCTAAAAAACTCTCCCCAACTAGATCTTTGCTTGTCCTCAAGCAAAGTATGCCTCTCAATAAAAACAAGAGGATTTTCTCAAGCATTTAATTCAACCAAGAATAGATTTATGGCTCAAATAAACAACAAATGTACACAAGCAATGATTACAACTTCCTAGGATCGAACAATTCTTAAACAAATATCATACAATGCTTTAAGTAACAACTAAATTATCATGCTCGAATCACTCTAACACTCCTCCTCAAATAAGAATTGAAGGAAATACGCGCTTACAAACGCGGGGTAATTTCACTCACCTGACAAATGATGCAAATACAAACCAATTCATACATCATCTAAACAATCAATAAAGAAATTATGGAAGCAAGAACATCACTAATGTCTTTAAAGGTTGTATCTTGGTTAGGTTCACAACAAAGGGACACTTATAAGGCAATGGATTCAAAGTTGCCAATGCAAAAGAAACATTCACTACTCAAGGCTATGTACACATTACAACTCTATCCAACACTTTCTTTTCTCCAATGCTTACCCTTCCAACACCTTTGCACAATTATTCTATTTTTTTCTCATTCAAACAAGCATTCTTTTTCTTTTCTTTTTTCAGACTCATATTCACATTTTCTTTTCATGCTTGCTTGAAAATTTTCAAAAATTTTTAGTAACCTACCATTTTATTTTCACTCTCCCCAACTTGGTTTTTAACCAAACCTTAAGTGAATGTTCCTTGCTTTTTGAGGCAAGGAAGACAATTTAGTATAATTTCAAAGGTTCAAGAAAAATTTTAGAATCCTACACAATTCAGTGATGAACTATCTTTATCAATATGTACCAATACCAAGCTCATCACTAAACTAGGATCTAACTATTAAGCTCAACGGGGTTAGGAAATTCTCACTACTCGCGGGTAAGTTACTTTTGGATATGGTTGTGCTCATTATCAACAAATGCCTTGATCATATCCAATGCTTCCACAAAATCTAACTAATCACAAGATAAAGCATGAATCAAATGTACTCAACAAGATTTATTAGTCATCCTATGCATTTAGTAGACAATTGAGGTTTCTCACCATTTTGTGGCTTTTGGACCTAAGTGATACTAGCATTCAAAAAAGTTGCAACAAGAAACAAAATTACATTTGCACAAAGAAAAAAAAATCTTAAACATTCTAACATCCTAGAAAGAGGTAACCATGTACCTTGCCTATATTTACATGATCAAATACTATCATCACCATCCAAACTTGGGAGAATCTTCATTGGATACTATCATCACCATCCTATAAGTTTTCACATTTCCACACCAAAAAATGGAAACATTAAATTCCAAACAAGCATATCAACAATGAAACTATAAGAGTTGAACATTCCTTAACTGAAGAATTCAACTCTTAACAACCTAATAAAAGAAAAATGAAAGTAAAGAAAACGAAAGTTGAACATTTGTAAACTGAAGAATTCAACTGATAATAATAATAATAACATTAATGTGCTAATGGTGTAAAAACACCAACAAATGTATTTGTACCCAAAAGGGGTACATACAATAACATAATCCAAAATAATCCAACAAGTGGATAAAGTACAACAGAAGGGAATACAATAAACATAAACATAAATAGAAATAATCTAATGCTAACAGAAAACTTCACTTTGTAGAACCAAAGAAAGTTGCATAAGATCATGCTCAAAATGTGAACAACAAAAACAAACTAGTCCTCCTCGGACTCTATCTCCTCTAGCTCAACCTCATCTCCAGAACCAGAAACCTCCACTGAACCAGCCTCAAAACCAGCCTCATCATCATCATCTCTTGCCTCCTCAGCGTCCTAAGGTTCACCTACATCTTCCCCTCTCTAAATTGTGGCCTGGCCTCAGGCCAAGCAGCATGTGCTAGGAACTGCTCCCTAGTTATCATAGAGTGCTCCACATAGGGCTCCATGTACTGCAGTTGTAGTACCTGCATAAAATCATGTATATCAATCATGGTGCACTGAGTTGTCGTCATCCACTCCTAGTATTAGTTGCAGATCCCCCCTCTGAAACGGGTCAATGCCCTGAGAGCCTGTAACTCCAGAACCAGAAGCATCACCAGCATCAGTACCAGCACTAGAGGTATGTACTCCTCTAAATCCCTTTGGTCTGCAAAACTTGTCCATATACCTATCATCGATAGCAGCAAGAATCATCACCTGACGACGGGAGGGTAGCTTAACCCTCGCATGCACACATAACACCATAATCAGACATGGAAAAACCAAGGGACAATTCTTCCTCAACCCTGATCCAAGTCCGCTTTCCACAACGAAACGCATCTCATCAGCAATGATTCTAACTACATTAATCTTCACATTAGTCAAAATATTGTGGACTAAGTGAGCAATCGGAATTGGCATAGTAGAGGTGTGTGACTTTGGCTTGATGTTATTCAAAATCAACAGAAGTACCAGCTGAGCCAAAGGTCGCATGTCCTCCCTATGGTACCTTCTAACAATGCAAGAATACTTACAATGTTGGGGTGCCTCCCAACTAGCGCTTTGTTTAATGTCGTTTGAGCTCGACGGTCCATGGTGACTTCACGGATCACCAAGAAAAATGGCATAAACTTCGTGATCAACTTCACCTCCAAGGTAGATTTTCAACCTTTTCCCATTAACAGTCCAACTTTCTTTTGTCTATGGATCCTCTAGCATAATTGCATCATAATGCTTTACTTCCTTGATCAAGAATGGTCCCGACCATTTAGATTTCAACTTTCCCGGAAAAAGCTTTAACCGAGAATTGAAAAGAAGCACTATTTGGCCAGCTTGAAATTCTTTTTGACGGACCTTCTTGTTATGATAAACTTTGACCTTTTCTTTGTAAATATTGCTTGAATGATAAGCATTGTGTCTCATTTCCTCCAATTCATGAATTTGGACTTTTCTTTTCTCACCGACCAAGTTAGGATCAAAGTTCAACAATTTTAACGCCAAAAGAGCTTTATGCTCCATTTCAACCGGTATGTGACAAGTTTTTCTGTAAACCATTTGAAACGGAGTTAAGCCAATGGGAGCTTTGTAAGCGGTACGATATGCCCACAAAGCTTCATCAAGCTTTTAAGACCAATCCTTTCTCAAACTTGACATGGTTTTTTCAAGAATTCTCTTCACTTCTCTATTCGACACCTCGGCTTGGTCATTCGTTTGTGGGTGGTATGGGGTTGCCACTTTATGCTTTACACCATAATGTTCCAAAACTTTTTCAAGTGGTGCATTGCAAAAGTGCGAACCGCCATCACTTATTAACACTCGAGGCGTGCCAAAATGGGAAAAGATGTTTTTCTTTAAAAATTTAATTACCGTTTTGCCATCATCTTTTTGTGAAGCTATTGCTTCCACCCACTTCGAAACATAATCCACCGCTACCAGAACGTACTCATTGGAAAAAGATAGAGGAAATGGTCCAACGAAATCTATACCCCAACAATCAAAATCTTTAACTTCCAACATACTTTGTAGGTTTGCATCTTTAAACAGAGAAAACCAATAAAATCCCGATTGGAGGACTTTGGTTGTCATCCTCAAACCATTATAATAACCTCCATACGGCGAATTGTGACAATGCCAAAGAACGATTTTAGCTTCCTCACTTGTAACACACCTTCTCAAGAGATTATCACTACCAAGTTTAAAAAGGTAAGGTTCATCCTAATGGGTCATCATGAGGGGGAAGCATTCACATTGGGTCAAACATTCACCTAAAGGTCAAAGACTCGCCCAAACAAGTGAGAGAGACACCACATATTCACCCAAAACCTTAAGGTGATAGGTTTATGGGTCCTCTCACTTATTAAGTGCTCAACCTCCACTTTTCTAAGCAATGTGGGACTTAGAACTCACACTTGTTTCCCAACATTCTCCCCCTCAAGTGTGAGTCCATCCACTATGCTCCCCCTCAAGCGGAAGCTCATTCATCCACATGCTTGTACCGCCGTTCAGAGACACCCTTATCTCGTCTTGGGAACTTCAACGGAACATGCCTCCTAACCATAATATCAGGAAGACTTTCGACACAAGGAGATGGTCCCTTACTCGAACCAGGCTCTGATACCACTGATGGGTAATCATGAGGGGGAAGCATTCACATTAGGTCAAACACTCACCTAAAGGTCAAAGACTCGCCCAAACAAGTGAGAGAGACACCACATATTCACCCAAAACCTTAAGGTGATAGGTGTATGGGTCCTCTCACTTATAAAGTGCTCAACCTCCACTTTTCTAAGCAATGTGGGACTTAGAACTCACACTTGTTTCTCCAAACAGCTCACACTTGTTTCCCAACACATCCCACACATAAAAATTTACATCTGACAAGAATTTCCTCTTTTAGTTCCAAGTTAGATCTTCCGGTATTAATCTGGTTTCCTTGTGGTTGGCAAAATCAGCAAACCAAGGTCTAACTTGGACCATAAATAGTTTTTCATTAGGAAATTCTTCTCTTACTTCACTTTCTTGATTTGTCACTTCCACATTGACCGGGCGGGATAAATGATCTGCCACCAAGTTTTCAGAACGCTTTTTATCACGAATTTCTAAATCAAATTCTTGCAATAAAAGAATCCACCGGATAAGCCTTTGCTTTGAATCCAGTTTGGTGAGAAGATACTTAATCGCCGAATGTCACTGTACACCACGAACTTCGAACCAATAAGGTAAGACCTAAATTTCTCAAGAGCATACACTATTGCAAGTAATTATTTTTTAGTTGTTGCGTAATTCACTTGAGCTTCATTTAAAACCTTACTCGCATAGTGTATGACATGAAAAAATTTGTCTTTCTTTGGCCAAGCACCGCATCAACCGCATAATCACTTGCGTCACACATTAATTCAAAATTTAGAGTCTAATTTGGAGTTATGATTATGGGTGCGGTGATCAATTTTTCTTTCAAAATTTTAAAAGCTTTTAAACAATCATCATCAAAGAAAAAAGACTTATCTTTGTTGAGCAAATTGCTCAAAGGTCTTGTTATTTTTGAGAAGTCTTTGATGAATCTTCGGTAAAATCCAGCGTGACCAAGGAAAATTCAGATTCCCTTCACATTTGTTGGTGGTGGCAACTTCTCTATGACTTCAATCTTTGCTTGGTCAACTTCAAGGCCTTTGGAGGAGACTTGGTGGCCGAGCACAATTCCTTTCATAACCATGAAATTGCACTTTTCCCAATTAAGAACCAGATTCGTTTCCACACACCTCTCTAAAACGGTTTCCAAATTTTTCAAACATAACTAAAAGAAGCCCTGAAAATGGAGAAGTCATCCATGAAAACTTCCATGGTCTTTTCAATAAGATCAGAAAAGATGGCTTGCACACACCATTGAAAAGTGGTCGGTGCATTGCACAAACCAAATGGCATCTTTCTATACGCAAAAATCCCAAAAGGACAAGTAAAAATTGTTTTCTCATGGTCTTCTAGATTAACCATAATTTGGTTATACCCGAAATATCTATCTAAGAAATAATAGAACTCTTGACCCAATAACCGTTCGAGCATTTGATCCATAAAAGGTAACGAAAAGTGATCTTTTCGTGTTGCTTGGTTAAGCCTCCGATAATCAATGCACATCCGCCAACCGATTACGGTCCTTGTTGGAATTAATTCATTATTGTCATTTCTTATCATGGTCATTCCTCTTTTCTTTGGAACCACTTGTATCGGACTCACCCATGTACTATCAAAAATCGAATAGATCATCCCGTTATCCAATAGTTTCACTACTTCCTTTCTCACAACCTCTTTCATTGTAGGAATCAAGCGGCGTTGAGGTTGAGCAACCGGCTTGAAATCCTCTTCCATAAATATTTTGTGCATGCAATAAGCCGGACTAATCTAGGGGTGTTCGCGGGCCGGTTTGGTTCGATTTTGAGTGAATCCGATATCCAAACCGATTAAAAATTTATGGATTGCTTTGGATTGGATTTTCTCATTTTTTATATAAAACCCAAACTGAACCAAACCGAGAAATAATGGGTTGGTTTGGGTTGGCTTAATCGGATACATTAGAAAAAAAATGCGAAAAATATTTTTAAAATTTTCTAATTTACATCAACTAATTTTCTATAATAATATAATTTTTTTATTTATTTTCTTGTTTTCACATAGATTGTGAATGTGACAAATGATGTTTCATTTTTTTTCATTTTTAAAGTTGAATATTTTATACTAGTTTCCCTTATAATGATATATATTATATGAGTTAATATGGTTGGTTCGGGTAGATGGGTTCGCGGGTAGAATTTTGAAAATCCGTTGCCCGAACCAATTAACATCGGATTTCATTGGTTTGATTCGATTAATGCCCGAACTAAAAAATTACCCGATCCAAACACTATGGTTTGGTTTAGATTCCGGTTTGGTTTGGATTTTCCCGAACTAATGAACATCCCTAGACTAATCCCCTTCAAATCGAAGAGAACCCAACCTATAGCTCTTTGATTTTTTGTTAAACTTGAATTAAACGATGTTCCTCTTTTTTGGACAAAATGTTACTAATAATAACTGGTTTGTTACAACAATCATTAAGAAACACATATTTCAAATGAGAAGGTAACATCTTTAATTCAAGTTGGGATTTTTCATTGTTCGCCTCTTTTTTCAACACTTCCACTTCATTTTCCCAAGGTTGCAATTCTTACAAAGTCTCAAGTTCATTCAAGCATTTTTCAAGTTTCCTTTCTTCCTCTTCGGTAAGAATTTCAAATGCATCACCAAGAGCTTTTTCAAAGGGAGTTGACATGTGGACTTGCCTTGTTACTTCCATTATAGCTTCATTTGTTGCATCAATTTGAAAGCTATCATGTGTATCTTTGGAGTGCTTCATTGCTTCGAAAAGATTAAAGGAAACTTCATCATCTTGAACTCTCACTTTCATAAGACCATCGTCGATATCAATCATCATTCTAGCCGTCCTCATAAAAGGTCATCTAAGAATTAATGGAGCATCGTGGTCTTCCTCCATGTCAATAACAACAAAGTAAATTAGAAAGAAGAATTTATCCACCTTGACTAACACATCTTGAGCTACTCCATGAGGATGAGTTGTAGACTTGTCGGCCAATTGCAATGTCATTCTTGTTGCTTTCATCTCAATGTTTCCCAACCTCTTAATAATAGATAACAAAATTAAATTGATGCTTGATCCTAAGTCAATCAAACATTTACCAACATAAACATCGCCTATGGTAACCGGTAAAGTAACCCGACCTGGATCACTTTCCTTGATCTGTAGAGACCTTTGAATGATTACATTATAACTCGCATCAAGCGTGATTGTTTCTTGGTCCATAAATCTCATATTCTTGGTAAGGATGTCTTTCATGAACTTTGCATATTTGAGCATTTATTCAAGAGCCTCAAAAAATGGAATATTAATTTGTAATTGACGAAATATATCCATGAACCGAGCATAATGCCTAGCATTGTCTTTCTTGGTGGGAGCATGAGGATAAGGTAAATTTTGAATTGGAATTGGATTCAAATTCTCTTTCCCTTTCTTGATTTTTTTTATTTTTCTCCTCTACATCTTATTTCTCGTGATTCTCATTTTCAACTAATTTCTCCTTTTCATTTTTTTCAACTTCTACCTCATCATCTTTTTCTTCCTCCACAATATCATCATTTTTCTTGTCATTTTCTTCTCCTCCACCAACCTCTCTTCTACTCCTAGTCACAATAACTTGGCAATGTTCCTTTGGATTGGTTTGAGTGTTAGCAGAAAAGGATGGCCCCGGTTGTTGATCGGTTAATTGTTTTGCAAGTTTCCCAACTTGGTTTTCAAGATTCTTGATTGATGCCTTATTACTCTTTTGGTTGGCCATTGACATTTGCATGAATTGATTGAGAGTCTCTTACAACTTTGAACTTCCACCTTGAGGTTGTGTAGGTTGATAAGGATTTTGACGGTTTGATGTTTCGGCATCTTGTCTCCAACCTTGTTGATAACCAGGATTATTCCCTCTTTATTGGTAACCTTGAGTGTTTTGATAAGGTTGTTGAGAGTTGTATTGATAAGGTTGTCTTCCTTGATAGCCTTGATTACCCATGAAATTCGCTTCTTCGTTCACCGGAGGACAATAATCGGTGGGGTGATCTCCTTTGCATAATTCACAAATTGTTATTTGTATATCCTTGCTCGGCAATTCTTGTATCTCTTTTAGTTGTTGTGGAAGCTTTGACATTTGTTGAGTCAATAATTCCACTTGTTGGGATAGCAATTTATTTTGAGCAAGAATAGCATCGTTAGTCCCCAATTCAAGCATTCCCGGTTTCTTTTGAATTGTACCCCGATTGTGTTGACCTTGAAGATCATTAAGTGATATTCTGTTGATTATATCAACTGTTTCCTCAGCACTCTTTGACAATAAAGAACCTCCCGAAGTAGAATCCAATAAAGTTTTGTGAGTAGGCTGAAGTCCATTTCGGAAAATATAGACTTGTGTTAAATCATCGAATCCATGGCCTCTGCACTTCCGGATCATATATTTGAGCCTCTCCCACAATTCGTTGAAAGATTCATTTGTACCTTGAGCAAACACAGAAATTGAAGTTTTTGCATCCATGAATCGATAGTGAGGGAAAAATCATTCCAAGAACTTCTCTTCCAAAATATTCCAATCAGTCATAACAGCAGTGGATTGATCAAGATACCACTCCTTCGCTTTTCCAATCAAGGAATGAGGAAATAATCTTTTGAACAATTATAATTCTTGATCTTCATCTACTACAGCCTCTCCCGCAATCTCATAGAATTTAGTAAGATGAGCAAAAGGATTCTCGTGATCCATCCCGGTGAAAGGATTTCCATATAAGAGTTGGAGAATCCTCGTCTTCATCTCAGCTTGCCTTCTATTATTCAAATTACGAGCGAACTGTGCGGTGTGTCGTGGACTATTGACACTAAGCGTTAAAATAGGAAGTGGTGGTGGTGGTGGAGCTTCCATGTTTGGCGTAAACTATGATGTTGGTGTAGAAATAGAACTTTCTCCTCTCTCTTGTCTTACCTTGGTAAGTTGCCTCCTCTGTCTAGTTTTGCTATTCAACGTACGTGCAGTTCGATCAATCTCGGGATCGAAAAGAAGTTGATCTGCAGGTAATTTTCCTCGCATAAACAGAGTCTGTAAAACTTAACCAAACAAATTAAGAAGCTCAAAAAAAACAGGAACTGAGATAAACAAAGTTTAAAACTTATCAATTATTGCAATGCTTGCAATATCAAACAGCAATCCCCGGCAACGGTGCCATTTTGTTGAAACAGTATTAGTGTGGGTTTTTGTTAACGTATCCGCAGGGATTGGTTGATATTACCGCCTTTCTACAATTGGAATTATTTTAAACATAGAACATAAAAGATGTTTGTTTTGGTTTCATAACGTAACGATCGCATAAAAAGTTATAAGCAACGGTAAAAGAGTTTCAGTTTTAAAACGATTGTTAAAAACATGTCAAGATTAGGCTTCGATAATCTATTTCGTACGTATTTTCTTAATAAAGCATGTGAACCTATTAACAATAAATATAATCACATATCCTCTCAAGATGTTTCATCTCTAAAACATATTGTGAGTTTTATCATATTGATCCTTAGATGATCTCTCAACCTAACTATCAATATGATAACATTAAAGGATTGATATTTAGTGAATATCAACTCACAAAACTATCTCTAAACTTTGTTTGTTGAAAGATGAAAAAGTTAGGTCAATAGTTGAAACATATCTCTCAATAATGATCCAACACAAATATACCATAAAAACAAGGTTTTTCACCATATATTCATCATCAACTTGTTCACATACAAAATATCAAGAGAAATACATACAAAAGTAAGGATTATCTACCACTAATCTCGACACAAAAGTGAGTTAGCTACCCATAACCATGGTAGCTTGCTTCACAAATTTCGAGAGGAGATGAATGAGCATCCACGTCGAAGAATCGAACTCGGATGTGAATCCAACTTCTATTTGTAAGATATCACCCTTTGGTGAAGAAATCTCAGAAAATCAGGTTGTGGTGTGTAAAAATGGGTTATGATCCCCAAAAATGATGAAAAGTACTTATATAATACATTCAGAATCTGTCATGTATTTAAGGTATTTTTTAAAAGTTCTCGAAGATGCATCTCCGGAATAAAAATAACTCAATTTTTAGGCCGCCTTTCAGAATGGTTTTACTTGAGTGTGTAAAGAGGTGCGTTTGGAGATGCATATCCGAAAACAATAGACATATATGAAAATTCACATGGTGCAGTAGAAACATCTAAAATGCATTAAAAAATTCTCAAATTTTATTAGGTAGTTTCACCGATTATGAATACCCACATTTCTAGATAGTCAAAACACTGAGAAAGAAAGTATTAGGTTTGCGCCACCTTAACTACTTATTTCACAAAACATCTCTTCATTGTTCTTTCATCTTTCATCTTTCATCTCTTTTCAATCGATTGCATTTCTTTTGTTTAACTTTCTTTTTCAATCAAATTAAAGCCAACTATTTATTCTTCCCAACTTGGTTTTCTTTAGAAGCGTGTACTTATTTGATTATTTTTAAGCATATATGGCATTTGTATTTCGTTTGATATAATAAGTCCTCCTTAAACCATTTCCAATAGAAATTGCTTTATACACGTGTGGATTTATAAGTTTGGGGCTTAACTTTTTTTTTTTATGTTGAATACACCAACTTCTCGTTGTGTAAATTATTTTATGAAACAATGCAACAAGTGTGTTGCTTATTATTAAAATATTAATTTTGATATTTGATAGAGCTAAATGTAAATTGGTTGGATCAAATATATATTGCTTATTGTAATCACCATTGGAATAAAATTAGTTTAGATTGCTTAAATTTTTAAATACAATGTGACAATTAGTCTCACACAAAATGGTTCAAATTAGTTCTCCCATTAGAGATGTTCTTAAGTTTTTCCATATTTTCATTAGCCTCTCTCATCAGAGGGAGAAACTCAGTTTCCGGCAACTCCTCATAGACAGACCACAATAACAAAAGCATTATATCCATTAGTACACATCTGAAACACATAGTTTTTGTACCGTCTGCATGCATGTGTATTTAACAAAAACACAGACACTCCTCAGAATTCAGAAGTGTATTTCCAGAATCCCATGCAGTTTTTTAGAACTGTAGGGGTGAGAAAAGTTTGGGCCAAAAACATTCCCATTCTTACATATCAACAATGTTGAGTGAATGGTGGGAATAAAAAAGATGCCAAAGATGTAAAATGGATTTCAACATGGTCAATTAGGTTATAAAACTTAAGCATCATATTAGTGACTAAAAAGCATCTAAAAAACCACAATATGGAAGCATCCCATAACTGTACAGAACCATTCGTGATTATTTAAGAAAACAAACCATTCAAACTTGACATAATTGGCTTGATGAGACGTGACTAATGGGAAAAATATCTTTACTTCCAGTTGAAGCTTTCGTTGTTCGTTATCTCACAGAAATTTTTCTATATTTGTGATCAATGATGCCTTGGGTACAGCACCGATAATTGCATCTTTCTTTTCACCATCCTTGAAGAAGATGACAGTTGGAATACTTCGAATCCCATAGCGAGTAGCAGTTGAATGACTCTCATCAGTATTGAGTTTGTAACACTTGAACTTGCCGACATATTCCTTTGCCAGCTCGTCAATTATGGGATGCATCATACGGCAGGGACCGCACCATGGAGCCCAGAATTCGACCAACACTGGAGTGTCGGATTCGATTACAAGGGATTGCCAATTTCCATCAGTAATAGAAGCCACTGCAATATAATCAATAAAACATAAAGTTTAACTTCGCAAAGTACTTTGTTAAGATATGCAACAATTCTCTGAAAACATAAAGCAGAACATAGTTACTACTTTCATGAGATATAAAGCTAGAGATGATCTGCATTTTGATCCACTAAACCCTTTATCCAGTATTATTCAGTGTTATCAATGGTGAATGGCAGACCATGGTGGAGAGCCAAAATCCCACAATAAAGCCCGACATAAGGCGCCGCCATTCTTCACAAATTTGGCCATGGCGAAGAGCCTAAAACCCACTACTGATATCCGTCATGGCCGATATTTGACAACACTGGTACAATTAGAGTATGCAGCTCCAAAAACAATAAACCCATTATGCAGCATCTAGTCAAGCAAAAACTGCATAACATGCTTAGGTATCCAATCTATGTAAATTATATACATTCCCATTTTTTTTTTCTATTTGGTTGATGGTTACCAACACCACCTCATGCATGATGATCGATGAGCTAAAGCCTCTCAAATATTGTGAATTCAACCTAACACTTTGACCAGACCAATTATTATTAACTCATCCATATGTGTCTAGGTAATTATCGGACCAAACTGATTTAATTTTAATAAATATTATGAAGTGGATCATGTTTGAAACTTTTAACTGGTTTGAGATGGTTTTCGCCGTGTCGCTAAAGTTGCAGGTTTATAAGAAAAAAAAATTAATAAAAACGAGACAACACGTCGTGAAAGGTATGATTGAGAAACATTTGAATGTGTACATCAGAAGACCCAAACTCCAATAACCTATTCTAGCCTCATTCTATGAAGGAAATAGAACAGGGGAGGGAAAAAGGTTAGTTACATAGTCGAGAAGATGATGGGATTTGATGTATAGGTAGCAAAGCAATATTGTATTGCATGCATATTCTTCATGAGTTTTGGCTTATTAGCTTGGAATCATTTCACCGTGTCCGGGAGAATTTGTTCATAATTTTCCTTGTACTTTCTACCACTTAAGTAATAGACTATTGTCATTAATTGATATGAACTCCCATAACCCATATCATTTCATAGCAAAATTATATTTCTAGTCTGATTCTGAACGTTTGTTTGCTAAAAATCGAATACAAGCTTGATACATTAACACTCTATAGTTATAGATTTCAACACGTCCAATTTTCGGGATCGAATCAAACTAGGGCCGTATTTGAGTGCGTACAAGACGGACTATCGCACTGGTCCAAAATTTGACACATTTAAACTATGGCTAAAAAGGACCTAACCAAATATTTGTCACTGTTAAACAGGATCAAATAGGCTCATCTTTAACTTGTCACCCTTCAAATGTGGTTAACCTACATAGATCCGCCGAAAACTTAAGATGACTTTGAATCAATCCTAAGATGGCCTTGAATCAAACTAAACTTCTAGAAAGTGTAACATAAAATTCACCAAAAGATTAACTAAAACGCAACCACAACATACCAAAACTCACACAGAAGCCAAACAACAAATCAACCAACAAAGCAAAAAAAAAAAATCCAAAACCCTAACTCGCAATCACATAGAATCACACAAGACGACCAATTACAAAAAAATTAACAGATCTAAAACAAAACCTCAACAGCAATTTGGTTAAAAATCGAAACCTAACCTTCAACCGCAGTATCTCGAGCCTCGCACAGGACTCTTCCGCCGCGAGGAACGACTCTAGAAGCGGCGAATTGACTCCGCGAACGAGTGGCGGCGAGTGGTCGTAGCTTGAGGCCGCCGGTGTAGGGAGGAAGCCTAGCAGTGATCGGGCGGCAGGAGAGGGGGGAAGCGGATGTACGTGGGTGTTGGGAAGAGGGAATAAGGGAGAAGGTTTCGAGTTGTATGGTGGCCATGGATGTAGAGAATCGGGCTCTAGGAAGAGTGTGGCAAAAGTGTTGTAATGATGTATGAAAAAATGTGAGAGTGATGAGAGAGACAATCGAAGAAAAAAGTTGTTTGGTCTTTTATTTTGACAAAAGTTTTTGTTTGTTAGTGCTTTTTTTTTCTATGTTTGTGCTGTTTGTTTTTTTGTTAAGTTGCTGTTGTTTTAAAACAGAAGAAACTTGATTGATATTAACAATAACTATTACTCCCTCCGTCTCATAAAAGTGTCTTATTTGAGTAATGTGCGGTTTTTAAGAAAATGATTAGATGTGTTGGTTGTAGTGAAAAAGTTAATATCAATTACTAAAATATCCCTATTAAATGTAGTTGATAAAGTAGTTGAATAAAGTGAAATTTAATGAATAGGGGTATAGTAGTGGAAATATAATAATAATTACAACATTGGTAATGTAAATGGACAATTATTTTGAGACAAAAAAAAATGCAAATGAGACACTTTTTATGAGTCGGAGGAAGTAGTTTTATTTGATGAGAGTTGTATTTTGAAAAGATTTTAAATTTAGTCAATTAACAAATCATTATTATCTTTTACAAAAATATTACTCCCTCCGTCTCATAAAAAGTGTCTCATTTGCACTTTTTATTTGTCTCAAAATAATTGTCCATTTACATTACCAATGTTGTAATTATTATTATTTTTCCACTACTATACCCCTATTCATTAAATTTCACTTTATTCAACTACTTTATCAACTATATTTAATAGGGGTATTTTAGTAAATGACATTAACTTTTTTACTACAACCAACAGATCTAATCATTTTCTTAAGAACCGCGCATTACTCAAATAGGACATTTTTTATGAGACGGAGGGAGTATTTATGAATATGTTATCTATTATAAATATATAATATCTAAAGTACCTGTTAATGACATTGTAATCCCTCTGATTAAATGTTGATTCTATTGTAATACAGGTTAAAATTGACTAAGTATAAAATGGAAGTTTTATATTGATTTGGTATTAATTACATCTGATGTGGCAAGACCAAAAATTTGTTGCATTTTATTATTATTTTTATTAATCTATTAATCTATTATTTAATTTAACAATTCAACACTAGGATACATGAAAGGTTTAACTGCATTTATATATTAGACTTGGTTGCATTTGGAAACGGAAAAGCCGAAAAATTGTTTGAACTTCCCACTGCACACTATATTCAACTCCACCCACCAGTTTCCAAGATTCATTCTATCGATTTTGCTATTAGCCATATTATTACTCTTCATTATATGTCAAACCCTACATTTTTCAGTTCTCATTATCCTCACCTTGCCATGTAAGTTTTTAGGTTCTCATACAACACCAAAATACAACTTCAGTTGTCTCCATCTCCCTCCTTCTATTCTTGCATTCATCTTCTTTTTTCTTTCGGTAAGCTTTTCATCTTTCATGCTTCTATAACTTTTTTTCAACTTGTGTTATACTATTTTTCATCGATTTTGCATCTTAATGTTATTGTTAATGTAATTGATGTCTCACTTATTAGTATTAATTTACAGATTTTTCAAATTATTTTTGTGGTGATGTGATTTGATTTATGAAGATGAATGTGGTGGGTTTTGATTTAGGAAGATGGTCTTTCAATATTTGTTTCTTTACGGTGTCTGTATTTGATTTTTCTTTGGTTGCACCCCTCAAAATTCAGTCAAAAGAAACTCATTCAAACAATGCGAACAGATAAGGTGGAAGACGCCCATTTTCAAATTTTTGAGCATAGAAAGTTGCTTTTTTTATTAAACATGTTCATCTTCTCTTTTACTATTGTGTTTAAACTTTTGTACTCTATTCTGAGTTATTGTATATAGTTGTTTGATGTTTAAAATGGAAGGGTTGTGTTTTAGGATGATGAAGAGGTTGATTATGTTTAGTTTAGGGTTTTTTATGAATGTTGGTGAAGGTATCTGAAAGATGCAGTGGAAATAATGGTGGTGCTGTTAGTATGAAAATAGATGTTATGATTTGATTTGATTTTATGATTAATAGAATTGGTTAAAAAAATTGGTTAAAGGAATTGGTTAAACGTAGAAGATGTGTAAAAAATTATGGTTCAAAATGTGTAAAAAATTAATCTATTACGTGAAACTGAATTGATCCCCTCTTCTTAAGAAAATGGTAAACAATTAATTTTGGAAAAAAAAATAAAACCCCAAATCAAATCTTATTTTATTTGGTTTTTTAATCAAATCTTCTCCTAATTGGTCTTTTTAACTGAAAATAAAATCAATTAAAAACAATAAAATAAATCATTTTTTTGCTTTTTTGAATCAGAAGAAAAATAATATGTTATATTAAAAAAAGTTTCTAAATATTTTTATTAATTAGTTATTCAAAAAATTATTTTTATTATTTGATTATTGATATACAATTGATTGCATTTAATTATATTTGATATGCAATTGATTTTTATTATTTGATTATTGATATTCAAAAAAGAAATACTTGATTCAATTTCATTATTTATTATTGATATGCAATTGATTGCATTTAATTATATTCTATTAACTATTTTTATCAAAAATAAGTTGCTTCATAGGAAAAGACTATGGAGTAATGAATCATAAATTAATGCATGCATGAAAATTGAAAAGAATAATGATAATTATTTTTTTCATAAATTTTTGTTTGAAAATAGTTATTCTATATAAAATATTTTAGAAAAATAATTAGGGGTATGAGTGGAAATATTAGAATAAAATTTGACTTATTTAATTAAAAAATGATAATTATGAAATGTCACATATTTATTCGAAAAAAAAAACTAAAATTTTACTTAAAACTACTTTTAGAATATTTATTGTAGAATTTATAAATATATATTAAATTGTTATACATAATTATTTGTTAAATTATATGTAAAACAATATATTAAATTGTCATTTTTAATTATACGTTAAATTATAAGTAAAAATAATTTTTTAATTTGAAATATATTTATAATACAATTAAAATTCGGGTATTATTAGTAAATTTATACCTAAATTTTTGAATTTTTATTGTAGAATTGAGTTTAAGTAAACATTAAGTTAAATCAAAAAATATATTGTAATTTAAAAAGAATATTTAATTAGAATAATATTAAAAATTTTAATACTTAGAGGGTATTAAAATTATAAAAATATATATAAATGTCATATAAAATCATATTTCATATGACTACTTATTATTTATATATTGGTACAAATATATAAAAATGATAATTAAAAATGTCAATTGAAATTATATGTCATATAAAATATATTGATGTAGAAATAATAATTAAAAATAATAATAATTAAAAATAATTTTTATGGATTTATTTAAAAAGTATCATGAACGGGAAAAACATACCATATATAATATTATGACATGATATAATAAAAAAGATAATTCTTAACTCTTTCGAATTTAATATGACTTATTTTTATTTCAAATCTAATAAATAAAAGTAAATATTATTAAATATTAAACCTAATTTACTTTTAATGTTCAAAAATTTAATTTTTTAAATAGGATTTTACTTTTAGTATTCAAAATTTACGTGGTTGTTGTTATTAAATTTATAAATGGACACACAGCTGTAATACCCCAAAATTTGTCCTCTCATTTTTCATATCATTTAGCATATACTTTCATTTGCATTGCATTCCATTCAAGCATAGAAAAATAAAGCATTGCATTGCATTCAACATAGGGCATATGATCAGTGGGCTTCAGAGTGTTGATCATCCAAAGCAAGAGAATAAGAGCCAAGGGTCTTCAAGCAAGCCTCAAGAGTCTCTTACATCTCATATGATCTCAATTGATCCCACAAAGCATTGGAAGATGGGAATTCATCAAGAAAGTTGGACAGTTCATCATCTCCTAACCAAAAGCAATCAAAATTAGGGTTTTGGATTCAAGTGTTCTCCTGATGAAATTTTGGTTCAAACTTGATCTCAATGTTTTCTAAATGATATCAAGTATCTAAGGATGGAAGATTGCCCATTGGTTCATTTCAGAAGAGGTTCAATTTGTCAGTTGCTTGAGAATCAAGAAATTGGGGGAAAAGTCAACTGTGCAGTGAAAAAGTCAACTTCTGACTTTTTAAGGTCAAATTCATGAAATTCAAGTTACATATGATCATTGGACAAGATTTGATCAAGAAAAGATGGAGGAATCATGAAAAATCAAGAAATGTACAAAGTTTCCATTTTTAGAAACTTAGGGTTTCCAAAAATGGCAAGTTTGGACCATTTTGCACTACACTTTAAGGCTTCCTTTCTTCAAGATAAAAGCTCCAAACTTCAGGCCCAATTTGAGCCAATCAAAGATCACATTCTAAGCTTTAAATCCATATAAAAAACTCTTCCATTGGATCAAAATTGAGGGAGTTATGATCAATCAAAGTTTGGTAAAATCAAGGCAAAAAACAAGTAATGGCAAGGCAAGTTCAGGCCTCCAGGCCATAATTTCATCAAACACTTGGTGTGCCAAATGTCAAGCCATTTTTCTCATGGAAGAAAGCTTCAAATGAAAAAATGTTGAACATCAAAGTTGTTCATCTCAATGTCCTCTTCAACTTTGATGTTGGACATTTTTCCATTTCTACAAGTTATGAATGAGTTATAGTGGTTCAAAGTTGATGGGTTTACTCTGAATTTTCCTAGTCATGTTGCCATGCACGCAACAATGTTGCCACGCCCATAAACCAGTTTTGGTGTACTTGAGTTCATGGCCATTTTCAAGTGTGTTTGAGGTCCTATTTCCATTTGATTCCAACATCAATCTTGTTCTACCATGTTCCTTCTTTCTAATGACACCAAAGCCTTACCATTTCATCCATTGACATGAGAGAAATTCCTCCTCAAACATCAACATTTCCACTGATTTGTTTGGCTGCCAAGAATAGAATGATTATCATTGTTTGTTATTGTCTCATTTGGTTTGCACGCATGCCTTCACACCAACTACTCTTTGCTTCTTTTGGACAAACACATCTTACACACTATGCATCATGCTACATCATACATGAAAAGGGAATGAACAAACTTGTTGTGCAAGCTTGCTGCAGCAACAACATGACATCACCACCATCTATTCTAATCACCACCATAAACTCCAAGAACCTCTCCACACCATAGCCAAACTCAACAACTCGTGTCACTAACTAACTCAACTCAGTAAGTTGACTCAAACTCACTTAACTCACTCATTTAACTCTCCTCCTAACTGTTAACCACACTAGTTAACTTCTAACTCAACCTATATAAGCTCCATTGCTCACAAAATTAACACAACACTTCATTTGGTTCAAATTCTCTCACATTCCATAATCTCTCATTCTCAAATTCTTCTCTGAAACTCTTTTTCTCTCTGCACGATCTCATCATCATCTTCATCTATTCATCACTCTCTTCATCAATGGTTCATCAGTGAGCAAGAACAAGGGAGATTAAGTTCCATTCAACAAGT
Source organism: Lathyrus tuberosus (assembly GCA_022829125.1). Taxonomy (NCBI): domain Eukaryota; kingdom Viridiplantae; phylum Streptophyta; class Magnoliopsida; order Fabales; family Fabaceae; genus Lathyrus; species Lathyrus tuberosus. The sequence goes on along the minus strand of JALAZF010000503.1, from coordinate 1,400,965 downwards.
GCATTTTCAATTCAGTTGGAATTTCATTCTGATTTCTTCAAGATTTCAAGATTCAATAGCATTTATTTTGCTCAGTTTAAGCTCAAGAACTTAAGGATCTCCTCTGGCTTTCTTTTGATTCAAGTTTCTTCAAGGTTCAGGTTCTAATTTCTCCAACTTTATTGCACGAATTCATGTTGTTTTAGCTTGTTTTTCTGTTGTTTATGAAGCTTACTAGAAGCTACGATGATCCGGCTAGTTGATAGGCTCTCTAAGAGCATAGTTGCAAAATCTAGGGCAATTTTCATCTCTTCGATTCTCTTCAAATGTGATTGATCTGTGAAAAATAACTGTAGATTTGCATTTTATGTAACTTCAGCTTTCGATTGGTATAAGTTTTGTTAATTTCTGGAGGTTTTGAGGTTGCAGTCACCGGAGAGTGGCCGGAGAAGACGACCGGAGGTCCTTCTCCGGCCGGTGAGGGATCAGCTAGGGTTTAGTGCAACTTTATATCATAGCCGTTTGATCTTTTTCCATCCAATGGTCCATAGCACACCAACGCATAAATGAAGAGGGTGTCACTCACGTGACTTCATTTTTGATCTCAGATGCTTACGTGTGTGTGTGTGTGTGTGTGCGTACGTGGTAGCTAGTGTGTTCGTGCATTCTGATTCGTTTAATCTTATTGCTTTTCTTGATGATTGATGTTGACTGAATCCTATGGCTTTGATTGCATCCACGTGGTTGACTGAGGTGCACCATTCCACACACACACACACACGCGCTTTATGGATTAGGTTTCTAATTGCTATTTGTACACTTATCTCTGGGCCCAAAACATTTTTAAACTGCAAATTTACTCACGCTGCACCCCCTGCTCCTTTTCTTTCACATTTTAATTTCATTTTTTTATATTGTTTCATTTTCTTTTATTAAAAATATTAATTCAACTCTAAAAATTCTAAATAAATTTACCAACCATCTTGACACATAAAACTAATTTTCTATATTTTTAAATTCTGATTTTATTTTATTTTGACATTATTTTCATAATTTTCTTTTAAAGTGCATTTCTTCTTGATGTTTGGTTCATTTTTATTTTAATTGAACTAGTTCTTTTCTGAATTTTTGTATGGATTTTTGTATGATCATAATAACATCTAAAATCATATAAAAACATTTTTATTACATTTTTAAAGTCATTTTGTCATGAATTGTGGTGAGCATCTTTGTGCATTTCTTTGCCATACTTCAATGTGGATTTGTGAACTCATTTGAACCATTTTCTTTTTGAGTTTTGGTGTGACTTTTTTACATGTGACTTGCTTCTGACCTAAGTACTTTGTGTTTTAATTTCATAATTTTTCCAAGTCTTCTTCTATTTTTACTTTGTTTGATGGTTATAGGTCATATTTGTGTGTTATTATTGAGCTTTTCACTCTTAATTGTTTGGGAGGCACTTGTTCCATTGCATTGTGACTTGTATGATCATTTTATAGGTTATTTCATAAGCATTATAGGTCACTCATGTTATATTATAGGTCACTTGTCCTTCTATTTTGGTTCATAAATGTTTGTTGATTATGTGAGCTATTTTGACCTAATTGTATGCATTCTTCTTCTATGTGTCTTAACATGTTTTGTATGCATTTTGGTGACACCTTTCTTGCATTCTAATATGATCAAGCATATCATACACTACTGCCTTGCATCCATTCTTATCCATGTTCATGTTTCATGCCTTATTCATAACTTGCATTACAAGTATGCCTTTTTTGTTTGAATTTCAACTTGATTTCTCTTCTTCTTAATCTCTAATGTGACTTGTGTATGAATTAAACTTGTTCATTTGTGCATTCTCATGTCATCTTAGAATAGGTATGCTACTGATTCATGTGCATTTGCATTCATAATTGTATTTCACTATCATGTGTGACTTGTCTTGTAAATAAACCAATTTGTGTGCACATTCTTCTATTTCCTTCTAATATGATTTTGATGAGGCACTTGTGCCACATTGCCATGCTTGATTTTGTGTGAGATTATGTGGTTTGTCTAGAGAATTATAGGTCCAACTTGGCTCACTCATAGGTCATGTTGGTTTGTGTTTACCTTTGATGTGTGCTTATGCATTTTTACTTGCATTTTTTACCTAACTCCACATCTAATTTCTTCTTGTGCTCTACATGATTTGTGTTTGCATTGAGTATGCCATTCCACTCATGTCATTGCCATATCATCTATTACATGCTACTGTTCCACTTGTATTCATATTCATTTTACATGTTATGCATCTTTAACATGTAAGTTTGTGCATTTAATTAGAACTTGTTTCTCTTCTTGTAATTTCTTTTCATCTTATTTCTTCTAATTGAATCATTTTATCCATGACTTGTATGATGGTTCATATGCATTACCAGACATTTATAAATGATGTTTGCTTCTGACCTTAGCACTTCATTAAGTATAAATACATGTTCATCTTGTATTCTTATTCATGTTTCATCAATTAATTTCATGGTGCATTTCTTTGAGGTTTAAAACATTGTTTATGCAAAGTTTGTTAGTGTTTGATCTCTTAGCCCTAGAGAACATTCTTATGGTTTAGGTTCTGACCTTAAATGCTTTTCAACCTTTAGGACCTTTATTCTTTAGTTCTTAACTTTTTTGGTCTTACTTGTTAGTCTTTCCTTATTTCTTTACTTGTAAATGGTGTTGCTAACATTTTCAGGGGCTTATGGTAAGACAAGTGTGTGGATATGTTTCCACATACAACCTCTTCTTTTCTCTTTTTAGCTTTCAATTTGTGTTTGTGATAAGCATCTAATGCTTCCTTTGTTTAATCTCTTTCCTCCCCTTTGAGTTTTTAACTTAACTTCCATCTTGGAAGTAAGTTATAACTCACTCTTCTTCTCTTTTCTTTTAGAGTTAGGTTTCTAAACCACACTAACCATTAGGAACATCCATGTATCATAACTTTAGGGTTTGAGTCTTAGTCTCCCTTATTAGATTTTACCTTTCTCAACCTTTGAGTCTTCTTCTTCTCATCTCAAAACAAAAAAAGCAAAAACACTTAATGAAGGCATAACACATATTGTATTTGAGCTTTTCATGTGAGAATGAGATAGTGAGGGGCCTTCTCTCACTTTCTTAGAATGTTTAGCATACGTCCCATCTTGGGTCGATATCGAGGCATTCGATCCTACGCGAAAGACTTAAATACAATGTGCGTTGTAAACACAAAAATAATCAAAACAGTTCTTCTTAAAAGACAAAAAACAAACAAATTCTCTTCTCATCTCTTTCATTCTATTCCTTAAGGACTCGTCATGTCCGTTCTACCGCAAACAGGTAACGCCTAAGTCTCCATACAGCGAGCTGCAACACCTAACTGCTAGGACGCGCACTCTGACGTTTCCACTAAGAAACACAAACAAAGTAGCCCTGGCTGAGGGGAACTACGTCGCTCTGATTGTCATGTTCCCGATGAGATACGTAGGCAGTGGGGTAGGGCCCATTCGAGCACTTCTTTTATTTTCCCTACATTTGTTTCTCGTTCTCTTTCCATTCTGTTTTTTTCCAGTATCTTTTCTATCACCTTTTGATCAAAACAGCAAGCGTGGATCCCGTCGAGTACGACGGACGTGAAGGGGTGTGATAACCTTCCCTTCACGTAACCGACTCCCTTACCCTTTTTCTTTGGTTCGCTAGACCTTGTTCTTTCCTTTCTCTTGGGTTTGTGCAGCATTACCTTTCCCTTTCTTTAGGATAAAAATGCCTGGCTGGTGACTCTTCTTTCTTTCTTCCGCGCCACTTTCGCATTTGTACCTGGATGAAAATCCCGGGAGCGACAGCTGGCGACTCTGCTTGGGACTTCTTGTGGACTAGAATCTCTGGTTCCCTAAGCGAGTATCTCCTAGCGCTTGTTTGTTTTTATTTCATTGGGTGTTTACTTTAATGTTGTATTTACTGTTTTTACTGTATTGCTATTTACTGTATTATTGCTTTACTGTATTATTATATTTATCGCATTTATTACATTACATATCATTATTATACTGGACTGTGCTGTGCTGGTTTTCTGTTTGGCGGGATGGGTATTCTGAGAGATAAGCCCATTACACAGGCTTGAGTACATACATAGGACTAGATTGGAAAGTAGTGTGGCCTACGTAGCGTCTTGTTATGTATGGTTTACACGAAATTCACAACCATATGAGGTTTTCTTGGGAGATGTTCTGATTTGCGCGTCTTGTGCATTTCGGGGTGTTAACCTAGAAAGTTGTCGACTCTGGTGACCGATCATTGAGGACCTTAGTGGAAACATCCCTCTCTAGTGGTGACAGTGGCAGCCCACATTCTGTGGCAAACCCATTCGCACCCGAGGGCCCACTTTGAAACTTGCATAGAATGGCCTTTATTTTTGGGGAATCAGTGAACGATCTCTTTGTTTGGCGATAGCATTGTATCCTACGGGCTGAATGTGTTATTACTTCTCAAAATAGAGATTCTGAAACTGAGGAACTGCTGTTTTAGTACCCACATGTGAGTATGGGCGGGTGTTTACAGGTTTGCAGGTGACCATGCCTCCCACATACCCTGATATACTGGTATTTTCGCAGACAGATGATGTAACTTATTACAGTCAGTGGGTTTCTATATACAGTATTATTTCCAGATTTGTACAGACACCGTGCACACAGTCCAGCACAGACACAGAACACGCTGATACCATGCCCTTTTGCATTACATTATCATGTCATAACATTCATGTTTATCATTTACAGGTGCTTGTTACACTTCTGATTCCAATCAATGGGCTAGACATAGACAAGTCTCAAGAGAAAGAGCAATGTTGCCTACAAGTTCCCAGAACCTACTTTGGATTTACTGCATAAGATGATAGATATGGCTGACCCGGGTGTTCTTGTCAACTTCCAGAAGAGATATGGGAAACTGGTTGAGATGGTCCGCAGAATCACACAGTATGAACATGATGCTCTTCACACGTTGCTACAGTTTTATGAGTCGTCGCTTAGATGCTTTCTTTTTCCTGATTACATTTTGATGCCTACTTTGGAAGAGTTCTCATTTATTTTGGGAATTCCGGTCGAATCAGCTTTGCCATTCTTTTCTGGTAGTCATCCTAGCATAGAGGAGATTGCAGCTGCGGTACAGGTGAAAGATTCAGTGCTAAAAGGAAATATGGCTATCAAAAGTGGGGTCAAAGGTTTTCACTTAGCCTTTCTTACTGACCAAGCTCAAGAGGCTGCTGAAGCAAAGAATTAGGCAGTTTACAAGTTCATCCTGGCTTTGTGCATATATGGCATTGTTCTTTTCCCTAATCAACAGGATTTTGTGGATATGCAGGCTATTAGAGTTTTTTTCTCAAAAACCCGGTTCCCACTTTGTTAGGAGATTTTTACTACTATGTGCACTTCCAGAATGAAAAAAGAAGGGGAGGATCTGTCAATTATTGCACTCCACTTTTATCTCATTGGTTTTTGAAGCATTTACCTCAGACAGGTGCTTTTGTAGATACAAAAGATTCTTTAAAATGGTCCAAGCGGATAATGGGATTGACTGCCAATAACATCGTCTGGTTCGATCGTAAGTTGCTGGGAATATAGATTATCACCAGTTATGGGAATTTCCCAATGTGCCTCTAATTGGCAGGAAAGGGGGAATCAACTATAACCTGATCCTGGCCATTAGACAGTTTGGATACGCTTCCAGGTATCCTCTCACAGATCGGGATGTTGAGAAATCTTTGTTCTTTACAGGGACTGAAAATGAGGAAATGCTGCGAGAAGTTATGAATGCTTGGGGGCACCATCGTAAAGCAGGAAAAACAGTCTTTGGAAAAATTGATTGCAGATCTTATCCTGAGTATGAAAGATGGATTGAAATGAAGGTGAACGAACTACTCTTGCCTTTTTCAAGGGAACCCCCTTTATATCCCGTAATGCCAGAGCAGCCTACTACGGTAGCCATCGAGGAGTTTGACAAGCTGCAGAAGTTGGTGAAGGAGCTTCGAGTGGAGAATTCAGACTTGAGTAGTCTTCTTCAAAACGCTCTGCATGCCAACAAAAAGTTGTAGCATAAAGCCCAAGACGCCGGAAAAATCTTAGCTGCAAGAGAAAAGGATTTCACCGAAAGAGCTCAACATTTCCAAAAAATTAGTAAAGGTGTCGATGCTGCCACTCAAGCTCATAAGAAGACCAAACAGACTTTAGCTCAGACCAAGGACACGTTAGCCAAGTTTCAGCAAGCCTGGGATGAGGATAGAATCGAGAATGCAGAGTTGCAGGAACAGCTAAAGATCAAGGATGACGAGCTTAAAAAGGCACATGAACAACGGAGGAAATTTCGGGAGAACCTTGGTAAAAGTCAAGAGCAATTGGAGAGCGCCAGAGAGGAGATAAAGATTTCCAAGAAGGAGCTTGAAGAGGCTATGGCAGATATGGGGAAACTCAAGATGCAAGCCGGTGTGAAGAGGCACAAAGGAGTCTGTGATGATGAAGCTCTCCTGATGCATATGGACTCGCTGACTGAAGCCCTAGCAAAGAGTGATGTTCTGATTAAGGAGTTAATCGAAAGACCAAATCATCAATGCACTCGCATACTCTTCGAGGAAGTCAAGTATTCAAGCGAAAAGTTGAAGGATTTAGAGTTATCAGATTGACCATTTTTCTCTCTTTCTTAATGTAATTGTGTTAATGGATATCATCGGGCTTGTTGATGAATCCACTATTTTGATGTATGTTGTTTGAACTCATTGTCGAACAATATGTGTATGTCTGGTTCCTTTTTAATCAAAACAAGCAGTTTATTCAGAAATTTTCCTTTGGCAGTTCTCTGTACACAAGCACATAGCCACGACACGTCCCTTCATATCACGATTTCTGATCTTCAGATTTCTGTGGTTAAGATTGGAATCAGGGTGTAGGGCACCTTGGAAATGATAAACATGGCATTTGCATTGCATTGCATATTATTTTGCATCTTGTTGCTTGCTTTTCAGGTACCCGTTGCAGGTCCTCTAACCTTTATTTGGTTTCAGGCACTATAGCTGATAACCACATCCACCGGTATGCAAATCGCAGAAACCAAACTAAGATAATGGACCAGATGTAGACAGAATTGGCTGAGCTGAGGAACAGGATGAACCAGTTCATGACCTTAATGACTAGTATGGCTCAAAATCAGGAAAGACTCAGGGTAATGGTCGAGCGGCCACAGGTAGAGGTGCAGAATGGAAATGGTAATCAAATTGGCGTTAATGCAGGCGGTGACCCTCCTAGAAATAATGGGGTTTGTCAGGTTGCAGAAGAAAACCAAGAGGATCAATTCACTCTGTTGGATGCTGAAGATGAGAACACTCGCAGGTTTGACGAGCTCGCTGAAAAAATCAAGTCCATTGAATCCCAAAACACTCTTGGTTTCGATGTTTCTGACTTGGGATTGGTACCTGGAGTAAGAATTCCACACAAGTTCAAGCCACCAACATTTGACAAGTACAATGGCACTACTTGTCCTAAAACTCGTCTCCAATCTTATGTGGGGAGGATAGCTGCTCATACTGACGATGAGAAATTGTGGATGTATTATTTCCAAGACAGCCTTACTGGGGCATCTCAAGAATGGTATATGAAGTTGAGCAGGACTACTGTAAGGAACTGGAAGGAGTTAGCTCATGCTTTTGTCAAGCAGTATCAATACAAGATGGACATGGCTCAAAACCGTACTCAGTTATAGAGTATGGCTCAGAATGCGAAGGAGAGTTTTAAGGAATATGCTCAAAGGTGGTGCCAGTTGGCTGCCATGGTTCAACCTCCACTGCAGGATCGAGAGATGGCTGACATGTTTATGGGTACTCTTCAGGGAACTTATCTTGATAGATTGGATGCCTGTCCTTCAACTAGGTTTGCAGACATTGTAATCGCTGGGGAAAGGATTGAAAGTTTGTTGAAGCTCGGAAAAATACAAGATGCCAGTGGTGCTAGTTCCTCAGGGGTGAGGAAGCCATTTGTTGGAGCTACCAGAAAGAGAGATGGTGAATCCAGTGTTGTTTATAAGAACAGAGGAAGAGGAAAAGGCTATCGAGATTCCTATGATCAGGTTGGTGCTGTGACCATTCCTAGTCCGCAAGTTTAATCACAGCCGCAACAGCAGAATGTTCAGGCACAGAATAATTAATAGCCATGGAGATCATATCAGCAGAGACGAGCTGACATGCGTATGGACCCTCTGCCTTTGACTTACGCAGCTTTGCTACCCCAATTATTGAAGCTTAATCTGGTGGAGCTTCGTACGATGGGCCCGGCTCCTGCAGTATTACCAAAGGGTTACGATGTTAATGCCTGCTGTGAGTATTATTCTGGGGCTCCAGATCATAATATTGAATAGTGTCGTACATTTCAGCATAAAGTACAGGACTTGATTGATGCCAAAGCAATTAATTTCTCGCCTCCACCAGATGTGATTCAGAATCCTATGTCGGATCATAATGTGCCAAAGGTCAATGCCATTGAAGATGGGAAAGTTTTGAATTTGGTAACTGATGTGAACAGGGTGAGGACTCCCTTGAGTATTGTGAAGGCTCGTTTGTTGAAGGGACAGGTGTTCCTTGGTTGTGAAGAAGGTTGTGTTGATTGCAAGAATCAAAGTAATGGTTGCAACAAACTGAAAGCCGAAATTCAAAATTTGATTGATGAGGGTTGTCTACAGTTTGATCAGGGGGACAGAAAGGATGATGACGTGTCAACTATTACCATTTATTTTACGCCAGCTGAAATTCAAGTGCCCTCGCCTGCTGCCATTATTGTGCCTGACGTAGTGAGTCCTGTTACTATCACGGTACCAGGACCAGTTCCTTATACTAGTGAGCGGGCTATCCCATGGCACTATGGCGCAGATGTTTACTACCAAGGAGAAAAGCAAGAAGTGGAAGCTCCAGCTGGGGGTAGTTCCAGTATTGATAATGTTAGAGGTCTTGGTGGCCTCACCATAAGTGGACGCTTGTTCGCTCCACAGACTTTGAGAACTAATGCTGAAGCTGAGGCAGCAGCCAAAGCCAAAGGTAAACAGGTGGCTACATAGGAGGTTGTTGTTCCTGAATCTGTGCAGAAAGGACCCTTTGAGAAAGAAGTCGAGGAGTTCATGAGACTTATCAAGAGGAGTGATTATAAAGTGGTTGATCAGTTGAATCAAACGCCATCAAAAATTTCTATCTTGTCATTGCTTATGTGTTCTGCAGCTCATCGAGAGGCACTTCTGAAGGTTTTGAATATGGCCTATGTACCTCAGGAGATTACTGTGAATCAATTGGAGTCGGTTGTTTCTAATGTCAATGCTAGCCATGGGCTAGGTTTTACAGACTTTGATTTGACTACTGAGGGTCGCAATCACAACAGGGCGTTACACGTCACCCTAGAGTGTAAAGGCGCAGTGTTATCTCATGTATTGATAGACACGGGGTCTTCCCTAAACGTGTTACCAAAGAAGACCTTAATGAAGTTAGATGCTGAAGGAATCATTCTGAGACCAAGTGATTTGGTAGTGAGGGCTTTCGACGGTTCGAAACGTTCGGTATTCGGAGAGGTGGAGCTCCCAGTAAAAATTGGTCCTCAGGTGTTTAAGTGTGTGTTCTACGTGATGGACATTCAACCCGTATATAGCTGCTTGTTAGGCAGACTGTGGATTCATGCCGCTGGGGAAGTGACATCTACGCTGCACCAGAAATTAAAATACATGGTTAATGGTCAAGTGGTGACTGTGTGTGGAGAAGAAGACATCTTCGTCAGTCAGCTGTCTACCTTTAAGTACATGGAAATGGATGGAGAGATCCATGAGATGCTGAGTCAAGCATTTGAGGTAGTCAATATTGGTGATTCGTCTTCACAGGCAGTATCTTCTCAGAGCAAAGGACAGGTGGGTACTCCTATAGCTTCTTACAGACAGGCAGTGGAAGTGGTCAAAGCAGGTAATGCCCAAGGCTGGGGCAAATTGATTGAAGTCCCTGCAAAGGAAGACAAGTTCGGTATAGGCTATAATTCGTATCAAGCTGCTGCAGCAGAGCTCTAGGGGCCGATTACTTTCTACAGCGGGGAATTATTAATCCAAATCAGATGTACGTTGCAAGTGAAGATGACGTTGACAGTGATTGTGACCTCGACAACTGGGTCCGCCCGTGTGTGCCGGGTCAAGAGCTGTGCAACTGGTCTATTGAAGAAATTGTTCAAGTTACTCTCCAGACAGAGTAATTTTCTTTGTTTTTCTTTGTTACATGTTAAAATCTCGCGCTCTGCCCAAGGCGCGTAGATACATTTGTAGGGCCTCATAATTGCATTTGCAAGGTTTTTTTATCATTAATAAAGGACGTTTTGCATTCAAATTTTGTGTTCCTTGTCTTTCATTTTTATTTTTGCAGAAAAAATAATAAAATGGCAATGTTTTCTTTTTGTTTTTGTTTTTCTTTGCAAAAAGTCTCATTCTAAAATAAAGCATGACCCCCAATCATGCAGACTTAATCACCCGGATTTCATTGATAACGATTCTGCTATGGCCAAGTATGACTTTGATAATCCAATATATCAAGCCGAAGAGGGGGATGAGGAAGACTGTGAAGTTCCTGAGGAATTGGCCAGATTGGTGAAGCAGGATGAGAGGGTCATTCAACCTCACCAAGAGGCCATTGAGGTTATCAACATTGGTTCCGAGGACGCCAAGAAAGAGATTAAGATTGGAGTCAACCTGCAGGCTGAGGTGAAGAAAGAGCTTATCAGTATGCTGCGGGAATATGTTGACATCTTTGCCTGGTCGTATCAAGATATGCCGGGGTTAGATACCGATATTGTTGTGCACAGGTTACCGTTGAAAGAGGGCTGTCCTCCTGTCAAACAAAAGCTCCGGAGAACTAAACCAGAAATGGCTCTCAAGATCAAGGAGGAGGTACAAAAACAGTTAGATGCGGGATTTCTGGCCATTACCAATTACCCACCATGGGTTGCAAATATCGTTCCTGTGCCAAAGAAGGATGGTAAGGTCAGAATGTACGTTGATTACCGGGATCTAAATAGAGCAAGTCCGAAAGACGACTTTCCTTTACCTCATATTGATGTACTGGTTGACAACACCGCTCAGTTCTGGGTATTCTCTTTCATGGATGGCTTCTCCGGATACAACCAAATCAAGATGGCACTGGAAGACATGGAAAAGACAACGTTCATTACCCCGTGGGGTACCTTCTGTTACAAGGTGATGCCTTTTGGGTTGAAGAACGCCGGGGCAACGTATCAGCGAGCTATGGTAACCCTCTTCCACGATTTGATTCATAAAGAGATTGAGTGTTATGTGGATGATATGATTGCCAAGTCTCGAATAGAAGAAGAGCATCTGGTCAACTTGAAGAAACTGTTTGAAAGATTGAGGAAGTTTCAACTCAGGCTGAATCCGAACAAGTGCACTTTCGGAGTGTGGTCGGTAAATTGCTGGGTTTCATCGTAAGCGAAAGAGGAATTGAGGTTGATCCTGCCAAAATAAAAGCGATACAAGAAATGCTTGTACCAAAAACAGAAAAAGAAGTACGTGGTTTCCTGGGCATATCTCACCTCACAGCCACTTGTGAACCAATATTTATGCTGTTAAGAAAAGAACAAGCAGTCAGGTGGAATGACGATTGCCAAAGGGCTTTCGAGAAAATAAAAGAATATTTGCAGGAACCTCCAATTCTCATGCCTCCAATTCCAGGGAGACCGTTGATCATGTATTTGACTGTGCTTGAAGGATCCATGGTTTGTGTTCTCGGTCAACATGACGAGACGGATAAGAAGGAGCACGCCATCTATTACTTGAGCAAGAAATTCAATGATTGCGAATCGTGGTACTCAATGCTTGAAAGGACATGCTGTGCACTTGCATGGGCTGCTAAGCGATTGAGGCAATATATGCTCACTCATACCACCTTGTTAATTTCAAAAATGGACCCTGTCAAGTACATATTTGAGAAACCAGCATTGACCGGACGGGTTGCACGTTGGCAGATGGTGCTGACTGAATATGATATCTAGTATACTTCTCAGAAAGCCATCAAAGGAAGTATCTTGTCAGACTATCTTGCGCAACAGCCTATTGATGATTACCAACCCATGAAATTTGATTTCCCTGATGAGGACATCATGTTTCTCAAAGTTAAAGACTGCGAGAAACCACTCCCGGAGGAGGGGCCAGACCCTGAATCCAAATGGAGTTTGATGTTTGATGGGGCCGTCAACATGAATGGGTGCGGAGTTGAAGCAGTTATTATCACGCCAGAAGGTGTTCATATGCCCTTCACTTCCCGAGTAACTTTCGGATGCACCAATAATGAAGAAGAATATGAAGCTTGTATAATGGGGATTGAGGAGGCGATTAATTTGTGAATTAAGACCCTCGATATCTTCAGTGATTCAGCTTTGGTGATCAATCAGATTAATGGAGATTGGCACACTCATCAACCAAACTTGATGCCTTACAGAGACTATGCGAGGAGGATATTGACTTTCTTTACAACAGTGAAGTTGTACCATATTCCTCGAGACGAGAATAAGTTTGCTGATGCCTTGGCCACATTGTCCTCTATGATCAAAGTGCAGAGGTGGAATCATGTACCCAAGATTGAGGTGTCTCGTCTTGACAGGCCTGCACATGTATTTTCCGTTGACGCGGTGTCTGATGACAAGTCGTGGTTTCATGATATCAAGTGCTTCTTGAAGAGTCAAGAGTACCCGCCTGGGGCATCTACCAAAGATAAGAAGACTGTGACGAGATTGGCTGGTAGTTTCTTCCTGAATGAGGATGTGCTGTACAAACGAAACTTCGACATGATTTTGCTCAGATGCGTGGATAGACACGAAGCAAACATGTTGATGCAAGAAGTGCATGAAGGCTCTTTCGGTACCCATGCCGGAGGATATACAATGGCAAAGAAACTGTTGAGGTCAGGGTATTATTGGATGACTATGGATGCAGACTGTTGTTCATACGCCCGCAAATGCCACAAATGTCAGATTTATGCGGATAAAGTGCATGTACCTCCGAATCCGTTGAATGTCATGTCTTCTCCTTGGCCCTTTGCAATGTGGGGCATTGATATGATTGGAAAGATTGAGCCAACTGCTTCCAACGGCCATCATTTCATTTTGGTCGCTATTGATTACTTTACCAAATGGATGGAAGCAGCGTCTTATGATAATGTCACCAAGACGGTGGTAGCCAGATTTCTGAAGAGAGATATCATCTGTCGCTATGGAGTGCCCGAAAGAATCATTAATGATAATGGTTCTAATCTCAACAACAAAATGATGGCAGAATTATGTCGGGACTTCAAAATTGAGCATCACAATTCTTCACCGTACCGTCCAAAGATGAACGGCGCTGTTGAAGTAGCCAACAAGAATATCAAGAAGATTGTGCAAAAGATGGTGGTGACATACAAAGATTGGCATGAGATGTTACCGTTTGCCTTGCATGGGTACCGAACATCAGTAAGGACATCTACTGGGGCAACACCGTTCTCACTTGTGTATGGTATGGAGGCAGTCCTACCAGTTGAAGTTGAGATTCCCTCGCTGTGAGTTATGATGGATGTCAAACTGGATGAGGCAGAATGGGTTCGTTCCCGATTCAATGAGCTAAGCCTAGTTGAGGAAAAGAGACTAGCAACTATTTGTCATGGTCAATTGTACCAGAGAAGAATGAAGCAAGCATTTGATCAGAAAGTGCAACCTCGGGAGTATCAAGTTGGTGAATTGGTACTTAAAAGGATCCATCCTCCAAACACAGATCACAGGGGAAAGTGGACACCAAACTATGAAGGTTCATTCGTGGTTAAAAAGGTTTTCTCTGGTGGAGCCTTAATGCTTACGACCATGGATGGTGAAGATTTTCCATCCTCTGTCAACTCAGATGCAGTCAAAAAATACTTCGCATAAAGAGACCCGCTGGACAAAAAAAAAGAAAAGTCCAGGCAAAAAAGGGCATCCCGGCGAACCGTAAAAACAGAATAAAAAGGTTCGGACAAAAATTAGGGATATAAATAAAAAAGATTGTACACCCGGTGAGTTGAAAATCTGCAAGGACAACTCAGGCAAGAAAGGGTATCCCGGTGGATTGAAAACCCGAAAGGGCGATTCACGCAAAAGAGGAATTAAGCGAAGACTGCGATCTGAGTCGTCTGTATGGCCTCATCGTTTCACTCAAACTGGCAATCTCCAAAGGATAAGAATCAGTCCAATCATCCTCCTCAGAAAGTGAAGATAATTGGAAAGTCTTGAAGACATACTGGTCATAGCAGAATGGAAACTCAGTGAAACTTCGTTTTCACATTGCCATTAGGATAGTTTCTTTTCTCAATTTTTAGTGATCACCTCTTTCCAGGGATTGCTTCCTGATGTACTTGCCTATTCTGGGCCTTTCAATCAATAAAGTGGATTATTCAGTCAAAAAGCTTCTTATTTATTTTCATTTTACTGTTTTGTTTGCAAAAACGTCCGAATTTTTGATAAAAAACATTGCATTGATGAAAACCTTGAGGCTTTACAATAACATGCACAGGGAAAACATTTAAAATTGCTTTGAATGTTGATTAACTCCAAACGGTGGATTCAAACCATGCAATCCCCTGGACATATGTGTGCATTTCTCTTATTGCAGGTTTACATTCAAAAGCCTAACATGGAGTCATTTTCAGCGCCAAGCGTTGTTGGGTGCTCCCCCCAACAAGTGGTGGTTCGGAGTTGGATTTTCTCAGTTGCCGAAGTCATATCCGGCACGGGATATATGTGCATATCCTTTGCTTGCAGGTAGCAGCCTCATACTAGGCTCAAAAACAAGATTGAAGCCTTTCTGAGATCATGGCTCGTTTCTTCCAAACAAGTAATTACTTATTCCCATGCAGAATTCCAGGGCAACCATATTCAGGAAAGGGTTCACATGTCACCCTTTTGTCACAATGTTTACTGATTGAGTCCATCATTCGGTCGACGGTCGTTCACGACAATTCGATATCGGTGAATTGATTTCAACTGGGTATCTTTGTATCTTATTAAGTCGATTCTCTCATTCAGTACTTCCAACAGCCACAAGCTTTTCTGTGTCGATAACAGTTGAGGAATTCCCCAGTAGAGTTGCTTTGCAGACCTTGCGGCTAATGTTCAAGACTCAGTAGTGTCCAGGAGTTGGAAGACGCCAAATCTTCTATAAAATCCTCTTAGGACGATTTCTTCGGATCAGTCGTGTAACCCGGGGCAAAAGCGAGTTCGTGTCCCTACCAAGCATGGGGCAGTATAAAATCCCTCTGATAGGATGTGTTCCAAATCTATTGTCCCCAGTAGAGTAATCTACCCGTTAATACGACTAGCTCAAGTCTCGGTATTTGTCTAAGAGTTTGAAGATGCTCGGTCTTCCATAAAATCCTCTTAAGAGACATTCCCCAGCACGAGACGCTTTGAAGCGGTTATTCCCAACAGAGTTTGTTGTAAGCTCATTATCCCCAGTGGAGTCGTCAAGCTGAAAGTTCACCTAACATGGGGCATTATGGCACTTATCCTAGGCCCGGCAGTTTTGTTCCTCAACAGAGTACCGTGGATTTGCTTTGTGTTTTCTCAGCAGATCTCTAGGGGCTCTTTCTCAGCATGGTGCAACGGAACATCTTCCAACCAAGATTCGCTTATCCTCAGCGGAGTAGTTCCGATCCTCAGCAAGATCGTATCTCTGGCAGTTGTATCCTTTCAGAGTTTGTCATTGAATCTTGTCAGCAATACTCCCCAGCTGAGTTGTTCTTTCTCCCCGCAGAGGTTTAGCAGATCAATAGAATCTCTTCCTCAGCAGAGCGTTAGTATATTCTTTCCCCTGCCGAGTCAGAAGGCTAATGATCCCCGCCAAGGATCTCGGGTTTGATAGATCCCCAAGCAGAGTTTTAATGACTTTTTTTCCCCAGCAGAACGTCATTCAGAAAATTCTCATCCCCAGCGGAGTTGCTATGATCAGAGTTCATCCCCAGGCAGATGAAGTAATTCCTGGCAGAGTCATCACTCCCCTATATCCCAAAGTCCAATTTATTTTTGGCAAGCGTGTCAATTCGAAGCATACGGATTGTTCGCTCATTCTCCAGCAGAGATATTACCTTTTCAGGAGTCTCTAAGGTCACATCATTGATCATCGTTCCTCAACAGAGTCAACAGGGAGGTCTGATATATATGCAGAGCGTAATCCAGTGTTGAAACATTCTTAAAGCCCACCGGCAGCGTGGCAAGCCAGTAGTCATCTGGCGTCATCCCAAAAGACATTCTTAAAGCCCACCGGCAGCGTGGCAAGCCAGTAGTCGTCTGGCGTCATCCCAAAAGACCTTCTTAAAGCCCACCGGCAGCGTGGCAAGCCAGTAGTCGTCTGGCGTCGTCCCAAAAGACCTTCTTAAAGCCCACCGGCAGCGTGGCAAGCCAGTAGTCATCTGGCATGGTCCCAAAAGACATTCTTAAAGCCCACCGGCAGCGTGGCAAGCCAGTAGTCATCTGGCGTCGTCCAAAAAGACATTGTTAAAGCCCATCGGCAGCGTGGCAAGCCAGTAGTCGTCTGGCGTCATCCCAAAAGACATTGTTAAAGCCCACCGGCAGCGTGGCAAGCCAGTAGTCGTCTGGCGTCGTCCCAAAAGACATTCTCAAAGCCCACCGGCAGCGTGGCAAGCCAGTAGTCGTCTGGCGTTGTCCCAAAAGACATTTCTCCAGTGCTATTCATCATCATAGTTCTATTCAAGCAGAGTTCATTTGGTGGGGTTTATATCCCTTTTCTTCTTCTCCACAGAGTGCAAATTTTCTAGTTATTTTTTGGTATTCAATCTCTCTATACCTTGAAAGTCTGAAAGCAACCGCTATCATCCAGTCAGGTCTACAGTGATTGAATAGGGGCAGCTGTAATACCCCAAAATTTTCCCTCTCATTTTTCCTATCATTTAGCATATACTTTCATTTGCATTGCATTCCATTCAAGCATAGAAAAATAAAGCATTGCATTGCATTCAGTATAGGGCATGTGATCAGTGGGCTTCAGAGTGTTGATCATCCAAAGCAAGAGAACAAGAGCCAAGGGTCTTAAAGCAAGCCTCAAGAGTCTCTTACATCTCATATGATCTCAATTGATCCCACAAAACATTGGAAGATGGGAATTCATCAAGAAAGTTGGACAGTTCATCATCTCTTAACCAAAAGCACTCAAAATTAGGGTTTTGGATTCAAGTGCTCTCCTGATGAAATTTTGGTTCAAACTTGATCTCAATGTTTTCTACATGATATCAAGTATCTAAGGATGGAAGATTGCCCATTGGTTCATTTCAGAAGAGGTTCAATTGGTCAGTTGCTTGAGAATCAAGAAATTGGGGAAAAGGTCAACTGTGCAGTGAAAAAGTCAACTCCTGACTTTTTAAGGTCAAATTCATGAAATTCAAGTTACATATGGTCATTGGACAAGATTTGATCAAGAAATGACGGAGGAATCATGAAAAATCAAGAAATGTACAAAGTTTCCATTTTTAGAAACTTAGGGTTTCCAAAAATGGCAAGTTTGGACCATTTTGCACTACACTTTAAGGCTTCCTTTCTTCAAGATAAATGCTCCAAAATTCAGGCCCAAGTTGAGCTAATCAAAGATCACATTCTAAGCTTCAAATCCATATAAAGAACTCTTCCATTGGATCAAAATTGAGGGAGTTATGATCAATCAAAGTTTGGTAAAATCAAGGCAAAAAACAAGTCATGGCAAGGCAAGTTCAGGCCTCCAGGCCATAATTTCATCAAACACTTGGTGTGCCAAATTTCAATCTATTTTTCTCATGGAAGAAAGCTTCAAATGAAAACATGTTGAACATCAAAGTTGTTCATCTCAATATCCTCTTCAACTTTGATGTTGGACATTTTTCCATTTGAACAAGTTATAAATGAGTTATAGTGGTTCAAAGTTGATGGGTTCACTCTGAATTTTCCAAGTCATGTTGCCATGCACGCAACAATGTTACCATGCCCATAAACCAGTTTTGGTGTACTTGAGTTCATGGCCATTTTCAAGTGTGTTTGAGGTCCTATTTCCATTTGATTCCAACACCAATCTTGTTCTACCATGTTCCTTCTTTCTAATGACACCAAAGCCTTACCATTTCATCCATTGACATGAGAGAAATTCCTCCTCAAACATCAACATTTCCACTAATTTGTTTGGCTGCCAAGAATAGAATGATTATCATTGTTTGTTATTGTCTCATTTGGTTTGCATGCATGCCTTCACACCAGCTACTCTTTGCTTCTTTTGGACAAACACATCTTACACACTATGCATCATGCTACATCATACATGAAAAGGGAATAAACAAACTTGTTGTGCAAGCTTGCTGCAGCAACAACATGACATCACCACCATCTATTCTAATCACCACCATAAACTCCAAGAACCTCTCCACACCATAGCCAAACTCAACAACTCATGTCACTAACTAACTCAACTCAGTTAGTTGACTCAAACTCACTTAACTCACTCATTTAACTCTCCTCCTAACTGTTAACCACACTAGTTAACTTCTAACTCAACCTATATAAGCTTCATTGCTCACAAAGTTAACACAACACTTCATTTGGTTCGAATTCTCTCACATTCCACAAACTCTCATTCTCAAATTCTTCTCTGAAACTCTCTTTCTCTCTGCACGATCTCATCATCATCTTCATCTATTCATCACTCTCTTCATCAATGGTTCATCAGTGAGCAAGAACAAGGAAGATTAAGTTACATTCATCAAGTTCATTTTCAATTCAGTTGGAATTTCATTCTGATTTCTTCAATATTTCAAGATTCAATAGCATTTATTTTGCTCAGTTTAAGTTCAAGAACTTAAGGATCTCTTCTGGCTTTCTTTTGATTCAAGTTTCTTCAAGGTTCAGGTTCTAATTTCTCCAACTTTATTACACGAATTCATGTTGTTTTAGCTTGTTTTCTGTTGTTTATGAAGCTTACTAGAAGCTACGATGATCCGGCTAGTTGATAGGCTCTCTAAGAGCATAGTTGCAAAATCTAGGGCAATTTTCATCTCTTCGATTCTCTTCATATGTGATTGATCTGTGAAAAATAACTGTAGATTTGCATTCTATGTAACTTCAGCTTTCAATTGGTATAAGTTTTGTTAATTTCTGGAGGTTTTGAGGTTGCAGTCGCCGGAGAGTGGCCGGAGAAGACGACCGGAGGTCCTTCTCCGGCCGGTGAGGGGTCAGCTAGGGTTTAGTGCAACTTTATATCATAGCCGTTTGATCTTTTTCCATCCAATGGTCCATAGCACGCCAACGCATAAATGAAGAGGGTGTCACTCACGTGACTTCATTTTTTATCTCAGATACTTACGTGTGCGTGCGTACGTGGTAGCTAGTGTGTTCGTGCATTCTGATTCGTTTGATCTTATTGCTTTTCTTGATGATTGATGTTGACTGAATCCTATGGCTTTGATTGCATCCACGTGGTTGACTGAGGTGCACCATTCCACACACACACACACGCGCGCTTTATGGATTGGGTTTATAATTGCTATTTGCACACTTATCTCTGGGCCCAAAACATTTTTAAACTGCAAATTTACTCACGCTGCACCCCCTGCTCCTTTTCTTTCACATTTTAATTTCATTTTTTTTATATTGTTTGATTTTCTGTTATTAAAAATGTTAATTCAACTCTAAAAATTCTAAATAAATTCACCAACCATCTTGACATATAAAACTAATTTTCTATATTTTTAAATTCTGATTTTCTTTTATTTTGACATTATTTTCATAATTTCCTTTTAAAGTGTATTTCTTCTTGATGTTTGGTTCATTTTTATTTTAATTGAACTAGTTCTTTTCTAAACTTTTGCATGGATTTTTGTATGATCATAATAACATCTAAAAGCATCTAAAAACTTTTTTTTTATTACATTTTTAAAGTTATTTTGTCATGAATTGTGGTGAGCATCTTTGTGCATTTCTTTGCCATACTTCAATGTGGATTTATGAACTCATTTGAACCATTTTCTTTTTGAGTTTTGGTGTGAGTTTTTGACATGTGACTTGCTTCTGACCTAAGTACTTTGTGTTTTAATTTCATAATTTTTCCAAGTCTTCTTCTATTTTTACTTTGTTTGATGGTTATAGGTCATATTTGTGTGTTATTATTGAGCTTTTCACTCTTAATTGTTTGGGAGGCACTTGTGCCATTGCATTCTGACTTGTATGATCATTTTATAGGTTATTTCATAAGAATTACATGTCACTCATGTTATATTATAGGTCACTTGTCCTTCTATTTTGGTTCATAAATGTTTGTTGATTATGTGAGCTATTTTGACCTAATTGTATGCATTCTTCTTCTATGTGTCTTAACATGTTTTGTATGCATCTTGGTGACACCTTTCTTGCATTCTAATATGATCAAGCATATCATACACTACTGCCTTGCATCCATTCTTATCCATGTTCATGTTTCATGCCTTATTCATAACTTGCATTACAAGTATGCCTTTTTTGTTTGAATTTCAACTTGATTTCTCTTCTTCTTAATCTCTAATGTGACTTGTGTATGAATTAAACTTGTTCATTTGTGCATTCTCATGTCATCTTAGAATAGGTATGCTACTGATTCATGTGCATTTGCATTCATAATTGTATTTCACCATCATGTGTGACTTGTCTTGTAAATAAACCAATTTGTGTGCACATTCTTCTATTTCCTTCTAATATGATTTTGATG
Source organism: Lathyrus tuberosus (assembly GCA_022829125.1). Lineage (NCBI taxonomy): Eukaryota > Viridiplantae > Streptophyta > Magnoliopsida > Fabales > Fabaceae > Lathyrus > Lathyrus tuberosus. The sequence continues at coordinate 1,380,193 of JALAZF010000503.1, read as the reverse complement.
AGGCACTTGTGCCACATTGCCATGATTGCTTTTGTGTGAGATTATGTGGTTTGTCTAGAGAATTATAGGTCCAAATTGGCTCACTCATAGGTCTTGTTGGTTTGTGTTTACCTTTGATGTGTGCTTATGCATTTTTACTTACATTTTTTACCTAACTCCACATCTAATTTCTTCTTGTGCTCTACATGATTTGTGTTTGCATTGAGTATGCCATTCCACTCATGTCATTGGCATATCATCTATTACATGCTACTGGTCCACTTGTATTAATATTAATTTTACATGTTATGCATCTTTAACATGTAAGTTTGTGCATTTAATTAGAACTTGTTTCTCTTCTTGTCATTTCTTTTCATCTTATTTCTTCTACTTGAATCATTTTATCCACGGCTTGTATGATGGTTCATATGTATTACCATACATTTATAAATGATGTTTGCTTCTGACCTTAGCACTTCATTAAGCTTAAATACATGTTCATCTTGCATTCTTATTCATGTTTCATCAATTAATTTCATGGTGCATTTCTTTGAGGTTTAAAACATTGTTTGTGCAAAGTTTGTTAGTGTTTGATCTCTTAGCCCTAGAGAACATTCTTATGGTTTAGGTTTTGACCTTAAATGCTTTTCAACCTTTAGGACCTTTATTCTTTAGTTCTTAACTTGTTTGGTCTTACTTGTTAGTCTTTCCTTATTTCTTTACTTGTAAATGGTGTTGCTAACATTTTCAGGGGCTTATGGTAAGACAAGTGTGTGGATATGTTTCCACATACAACCTCTTCTTTTCTCTTTTTAGCTTTCAATTTGTGTTTGTGATAAGCATCTAATGCTTCCTTTGTTCAATCTCTTTCCTCCCCTTTGAGTTTTTAACTTAACTTCCATCTTGGAAGTAAGTTATAACTCACTCTTCTTCTCTTTTCTTTTAGAGTTAGGTTTCTAAACCACACTTAACCATTAGGAACATCCATGTATGATAACTTTAGGGTTTGAGTCTTAGTCTCCCTCATTAGATTTTAGCTTTCTCAACCTTTGAGTCTTCTTCTTCTCATCTCAAAACAAAAAAAGCAAAAACACTTAATGAAGGCATAACACATATTGTATTTGAGCCTTTCATGTGAGAATGAGATAGTGAGGGGTCTTCTCTCACTTTTTTTTTAGAATGTTTAGCATACGTCCCGTCTTGGGTCGATATGCGAGGCATTCGATCCTACGCGAAAGACTTAAATACAATGTGCGTTGTAAACACAAAAATAATCAAAACACTTCTTCTTAAAAGACAAAAAGATAAACAAATTCTCTTCTCATCTCTTTCATTCTATTCCTTAAGGACTCGTCATGTCCGTTCTACCGCAAACAGGTAACGCCTAAGTCTCCATACAGCGAGCTGCAACACCTAACTGCTGGGATGCGCACTCTGACGTTTCCACTAAGAAACACAAACAAAGTAGCCCTGGCTGAGGGGAACTACGTCGCTTTGATTCTCATGTTCCCGATGAGATACGTAGGCAGTGGGGTAGGGCCCATTCGAGCACTTCTTTTATTTTCCCTACATTTGTTTCTCGTTCTCTTTCCATTCTGTTTTTTTCCAGTATCTTTTCTATCACCCTTTGATCGAAACAGCAAGCGTGGATCCCGTCGAGTACGACGGACGTGAAGGAGTGCGATAACCTTCCCTTCACGTAACCGACTCCCTTACCCTTTTTCTTTGGTTCGCTAGACCTTGTTCTTTCCTTTCTCTCGGGTTTGTGCAGCATTACCTTTCCCTTTCTTTAGGATAAAAATGTATGGCTGGCGACTCTTCTTTCTTTCTTCCGCGCCACTTTCGCGTTTGTACCTGGATGAAAATCCCGGGAGCGACAGCTAGGTTGAAAAGCTAAATAACTTGAAAAAAAGATATTTTGAAATATAAGAATAAAAATTATTTTGTAATTATTTAGATCCTTATTTGAAATAAAATATATTTTGAAATTATTTGGATTTTTATAAAAAGGTTAATAAAACAAAACAAAATCAATTGAGATTTTGTAATTTTTTTTAAACTTATAAAATAACTAAAACTTATCCGAATCTTTCCAAATTAACTTTATAATTTTAATTATGATAAAAAAATATTAAATGGTAGTCATGAAAATTTAATGATAAATGGTAATCATAAAAAATGAATGATAAAAACTAAAAAAAAATTGATACAATCATTTTTATAAACAGAATAAGTTACAATTGTTTTTATAAACGGGAATAAGTTACTAATAATTTTATAATCGTAATAAATTCAACTATTTATACAATTATTTGTATAAATGAGAATAAGTTACACATATTTTTATAAATGGACACACATGTTCAAGGTGCTTATAAATGGAAAAAAAATTACAATAGTTTTATAAACGGGAATAAGCTATAATTATTTTTATATAAGGAATAAGTTACCAATATTTTTATAAAAGATAAAAATTGAAGTATTAAAATAATTGTTTTTAACATGAATAAATTAAAAATTACTTTATATATTGTCACACGGATTCAAGGAGGTTATAAATGGGAAAAAGTTTGATATAAATATTTTTATTGTTTACATTATCAACACAATAGACACACGTGCACAAGAAATTTATAAACGGGAAAAAGTTTACATAATCAACACAATTATTTTTTATAAACAGAAATAAGTTACAATCATTTTTTATAAACGGGAATAGGTTACCATTATTTTGACTCAGAAGAAAAATACTATGTTATATTTATAAAAAAAACTTTTAAAAATTGTCTTTTAAGTTTGTCTATTTTTTCTATAGAATATTTATTTTAATTAGTTAGAATATTTATTTTACTTTAATCAAATTAACTAGACATTAAAATAATAAATTCAGTATCAATCACTAATAGGCGACATTTATTTATAAACTGAATAAGTTACAATTGTTTTTATAAACGGGAATAAATTACTAATAATTTTATAATCTTAATAAATTCAACTATTTATACAATTATTTGTATAAATGAGAATAAGTTACACATATTTTTATAAATGGACACACATGTTCAAGGTGCTTATAAATTGAAAAAAAATTACAATAATTTTACAAACGGGTATAAGTTATAATTATTTTTATAAAAGGAATAAGTTACCAATATTTTTATAAAGGATAAAAATTGAAGTATTAAAATAATTTTTTTTAACATGAATAAATTAAAAATTTCTTTATATATTGTCGCACAGATTCAAGGCACTTATAAACGGGAAAAAGTTTGATATAAATATTTTTATATACAGAAATAAGTTACAATATTTTTTTTAAACGGGAAAAAGTCTACATGTCCATATAAATATTGTTGTTGGATTTATCAACCCATTATGTTGGTTATGTAAAATTTTTATAGTCTGAAAAAAGGTTTGTAGATTTTACAAATGATATTTCGCAACATAGTGTGTGACTACAAACGGATAGATGTGAACGTATCTATGAAATACCAGTTGTGGACTGATCATTTTAATGTTCATATATATTAAATATATGAGATACCAACTATAGACGAATCATTTGAATTTTATTTTTTCATACATTGAATTAAGTTTGATATATTTACTCATGTTATTATAGGAATGAAAAATTCTATCAGGAATTTATTATTGTTGCAGCGATGAAGTATGATGTTCAAGTCACATATTGTGTATTGAATGATATCACTATATATTTTTGAATACCATATGTAGGAAGTATTAATTTTGTATTTTGTAATTTATACATATTATATTGTTATTTTATTTAATAACCTATTAAATTGGTTATGCTATACAAAATTTAGACTCTGAAAAAAGATTGCAAGATTGACAAGTGATGTTTCGCAATATAGCCTGTGAATCGCACGGGTATCCCGCTGGTTCAAACATTAAAATAAAAATATAATTATGAATATGAATATGCTATTCAAACATTAAAAAAAATATAATTGAGAATATGTTAATTTACAATAAAAAAATTAATATTGGTTAGAACCAAACAAAATCAGTAAGAGTTTGGAAGTTGTGATATACAAGGTGATATTTGCACCATAAATATTTATGTTGACGTTTAAACAACATAATGTGTTTCGGACTAGAAAGCTATGAAAAATAAGTATATTTTATTTGTTAGGAAATGGTTTTTTGAGAGATGGTCGAGGGTATTTATTCTTTCTTTAATTGGTTAGTGAACTCACCTTTATTTACATTAATAATTATCACTTCAGCGGTTAAGTTAATATGTGATTAAGATGAATGAATAAAATTTAAAATGTACTCAGAAAATTGCGCACCTTCTTTTTATATAGTAGAGTGGTTATAACAATTTAATGAACTTCAAGTGTAGGATGCGGAGAGCCGTTAGATGTATCCTAGATTCGGATCTCCTACGTTTTAACCCATGATAACACTCATACTCCGTAAGTGACTTTGTGAATTGTTTCCTTCTCTGGGTCGCGGTTGTAAGGCTTCTTGATCGATGCAGAACAGTTATCCCTAAGGCTTTGCCTCTGCTTTATAGTGCGAGGGCTTTATTGCATTTGTCCTTTTCCTCCGGTTGTAACCCGGCTTGAGTGGAAAACCAAAAGGTGGCATTGATGTCATTAGGAAATCACACCTTAATAATGTCGCATGCTTTAGATGTCTTTTCATATGTCTTGTCATAATGACTTTTGGAAACTTAAGTGCTTGAGTGTTTTCCTGAGTCGATCTGGACTATTGATGGTGTTTATGATCCTTCTTTTGGAATGTCATTATGTCATCTTAAACGAGTCGATTATACAGCTTCTTGAGGTGTTACCTTTGTTCTTTTCGTCATTTGTATTTCCACAAAATATTATTTTCATTAGTCGAAGAAAGTGGTGTCTATCATGAGTCAAAAATTAAAAGAGGGTGTTTCTGCCTCTTAGGTTGATCCCGTCATTTTAGCAAATGCCTCTGCATTTGCTCGTGAAGGTAGTCTTAAAAGAGCTTTCCTTGACGTGGGTATTTCTTCTGACGGGGGTATATTAATTCCCAAGGAAGAAAAAATGATTTGGAGTTATTATGGTGAATACGTTATTCCTTTTAATTAGTGTGCTTTCTCGATCCTGGGTCTTTATTCGATCTTCAATAGTTTTGAAATAGAGATTTTGAACCATCTGATGATTGCTCCCTCTTAGTTGAACCCCATGAGTTGGGCTTTAATCAAAGTATTCCAGTACTTGTGTGACTATCTATGAGAAAAGCTCTCTTTATCCATTTTCTTCCATTTTTCAGAGTATAACGTAGATCACCCAACCACGCGCAGGGTCAAAGCTTAATTACATTGTTGCATGTTACCCGTTGTGTAGAAGTGTTTTTAGATAGCGAGAATCATTTCAAAAATTGGCTCTTTTTGGCCGCCTCTCTCCATAAAAAGGCTCATGTTGTCGCGCACACGAAAAATGCCCGAGCGTACTAACGCTCAAAATTAACAGAGTCACCACCGAATTTTTATTTTCAAAGGGAAACATCGATAAACCCCTTGAAGAAAAAAAAACATGGTCATTGTAACACCCTAAACCCCAAAACACGAAATAATATGAATATAATACAATTACACACTGCTCTGTAAGATGGTTTAGATAAAACATACAAATTTAAACACATGTCATCATATGATCGCCTTTTCATAGGCTCGTCGCAGCGGAATAAATCAATAGAAGTAACTCAATAATCAAATAAGCCTCATAACATAAAATATGGTTATGGAAAAATGCCTTCAACATCAACAACATCGCAATTAGTGACAATTAATGAAAAAATCATTTTCACCTACCCAATGTTACAGATCAGAGCAACAAATTCTAAATATCGCATAAAATGGAAAAAAGAAGAACAACCTCAACGCCATCCTTCAGCTTCTTAGCAGCTACTCATTTACTTGTTTGCCTGTCCCTAAGAAGGAACATGGAACCACACAAAGAACAAAGGGGTGAGAATACGCTCATAATATATAATGGTGCAAAAGTATGCAATGGTAGCCTAAGCAAACATCAACAACCGCACAATTCACTCACATCCATTGCACAATTATTCTCAACCACCAATATCAACATAATCAAAAAATTACATATGCAACAATAAATGCAATATACTCAACACCATGACTCTATAATGCATGGGGTACCATTATGGACAACACAGGTCTATGTCGATCCTGAATCTCCACCATAAGACCAGAGCACACAAATTCACTACTATAACCATGAGTAACGCTTCATCAATTCCCATCTGGAACTAACTACTTGCTCCTGAATCCACACCATCGAACCAGAGCACACCAAAACTAGACTGTAGCCCATACACCATAATTCATGATTTCAACAATATGCAATATCACTAAAAATATCACCATTCAATTATCACCATTAGGCAAAATCATTCTCCATAGAAAACATATAAATTAATTCAACAATAACATAATAAATGTTGAATGCCAAGCATGTCTTATTTTGATCCATATTTATTGGCATTTTTCAACTCTTTTGTTATGTTTCAAATGGATTTATTCCATGTTTCCATGCTATTCTTCAATTATGTGCAAATACTTTTGGTTGCTTTGATTTGTGTGTTATTGTGCAGGAATTAGGCATAAAAACATCAAAGAGTAAGACACAAGTGAATTGACAAAGAAGCCAAAGAAAAGGAGAAGATTTAGAAGGTTCGCTGGGCGAACAACAGCGAGGTGCCAGCGAATATTCGTCGGGCAAGGTTGCAGCGAAGCCCCAGCGAACCATCCCAGATTTAAGGCAGTAGCTAAAGGACCATAAGTTCGTTGTGCGAACTTGTAGCGAAGAAGCTCATTGGGCGAAGAAGTGTCCGCATAACAAACTTATATATTTCCTAAGGGGCGGTTTAACAGTTAAGAGGCACTTCAGGTGCCATAAAGTGGTCCTCGATGGGTGAAGAAAGCGTTCGATGGGCGAACTTGACAGATTTTAGTTATACTATATAAGTACTTTTCACACTTTTTGGCGATCATAACCCTACTTTCACCTAGAACCCTATATTTTCTGCATTTCTTCACAAAAGAGTGAGATTTTGCAAATAGAAGCTGGATTCGCATCCAAGTTCGATTCTTCGACGTGGATGCTCATTTATCTTCTCCCATTACTTGTAAAGCAAGCTATTATGGTTATGGGTAGCTAATTTCCTTTGTATCAAAGGTAGAGATAGTTTACCTTAGCTTTATGTATTTCTTTTGATTGACCTTGTATGTGAACAAATGATGATTAATATATGATGAATATTTTTGTTCTTAATGATCCATTCTTGTTTTGTAAAACTCTAGACATAGATTTTATGGAACTTGACCTAAAATATTCATCTATCGATTTATAAATTAGAGAGATCGGTCTATGGTTGATATTTTCTTTGTATTGAACTTAAAGCTTACTATCTTGGTTGTTATATGGAGAGATCTTGTAGCGATGAATACAATATTTCTCACGGTGCCGCTCTAGAGATAGACGGTATTGAGAGAATACGCGATGATATTAATCAAATCCGACTTCACATGCAAGATTAAGAGAATACATATAAGTTAGGATAGATGAAAATTACTTTTGATATACTTTTGCAGTGATGGAAAAGAAAGACAAAGACGCAAGAGCTGCATCAATGAAAAATAAGGACGAAAGTGCAAAGATTGAAGCGGTATTGAAAAAGAAGGATGTGGAGGCCAAGGAGGCTATGATGAAGTCTTGTTGGGATTTATCTTTCTTAAGGAAAAGTGGACCAAAAACAGGTTATGACAATGGTTAAGGGCCTTTTGTGTTAGTGATTTCATCCAGAAGCTAATTCAATTGCTTTTAGTTCCGAGGTTTCAACCGTCGAACTGTCTAACTCAAACGACGTTATACAAAGCGCTAGATGGGAGGCACCCCAACATTGTAAGTACCCTTTCATCTTTATTGCATTTTTAGTGTTAAATTAGTATAGGAAGTTTTGTGGTAGAGTGAGAAGAAAACAATTTTTTTTGAAAAATCTGTTTCATTCGTCTTGAGTTCGCTAGGCGAACTTGGTGCGAATGCTCGCTGAAAGTTCGTTGTACAAACTCTACGAAACAGAACAAAATATCACTTTTTCTGCCACATCACTTAAGTTGTTTTTTATTTTATGGGATAATTTCATGGGCCCAATGACTTTTTGCTGGATTTGGTGGGGCAAACCATTACCCACTTCCCCCTTTTGCCTTTCCATTCCCTTCTGTCTCTGTCACTTTCCAAAAACACACAAACACAACATTCTCTTGTCTTCCTCACCCTTTACAAGTAGAAGACATTTTTCCCATGTTTCAATTTCAATTTCCATTCTCTCTAGCAACTTCATTACATGTTTGATTTCTGTTAATCATTCCTTGTTCTTGTAAAAAGTATGTGGTAAGGGTTAAGTGAAATTTTTTTGGAAACTTTCTTCTAGATTTATAAATATGTTATGCATGTGTAATTTTTATTGGTTTGCATGGCTATACTTGTATGGGTACTGAACCGAAAGAATTTTTGAGAGATTGAGACGTTCTTGCTTAGGCTAAGTTGAAATTGGTTTGATTTATTTTAAGAACTTTGAATCTTTGCATGAATAATGTTGACTTGGTTGTTGATGTTTACTTGATACTCATTGTAAAACTGTATAGCACTGATTGAATGGTAGAAATTACATTGTAGTTGGGATAATGATTGAATAGGCAGAACCTAGAATTTTTCAAATTCGTAGGGTTCAGGTGAACCTGGAGCGAATGTTTATTGGGTTCTCGCTGGGCGAACCCAAGTCGACAATGACAATAATTTTAATTTTTAAATTGTGCTATGATATCTAGTTCTAATCTTTTGCACCTTGCTTTGTTATTAATGTGTTATATGTTTTTGCTGGTTATGTTTGGTGGTGTGCAGATGGCACCTCCAAGAACTACACCTTCAAAGAAAAGAAAAGTCGAAAACTCTTCCCGTCTGCAACCAATTTCTTATGACACCGAGCGGTTCAAAGGGGCAAAGCAAGCTACTAGATACGTTGCTCTTGAGAAGAGGAGCGTCTTTTCTGAGAAAAGGTTTAACATTAACCTCCAAGGATCCTATCGAGCGGTAGCCGTAATTCTTCATGAGAAAAAGTGGGACAAGCTAATTACCCCATGTGATAGTTACAACGTGGAACTCGTGAGGGAGTTCTACGCTAATGTCCTTCTGGACGATAATGAGGTTTCTTCTTGGACTACGCATGTTTATGGAAGAGAGGTGAAGTTTGGTAGGAACACTATTAACCATGTGTTGGGTAAACCTCTTACCTTGGGGGAGGATGAGGTGGATGAGTATCATAGGAATTTAAGGCTGAATAGAGATATTAAGGCGGTTTCTGGTGCCTTATTGAGGGAAGGGAAGACGGTGGAACAGAACCCATCTGGGGTTGCAAAGAGATATCATAGGAAGGATATGTGTCCCTTAGCATAGTTGGTGTTACTCTTGGTCTTAACTAACATTAAGCCAAGGACGCATACCTCTACTATACCTATACCAGTTGCTTACTTGATCCATAGAATCGTGATTGATACAGAGATTGATGTAGCTCGGATCATTGCTGACGAGATGCATTAAGTGGCAGAAAGCGGTATCAAACCAGGGTCGCAAGCTAATTGCCCTTTGGTTTTACCATGCTTGATCATGGCTTTGTGTATGCATTCGAGGGTCAACCTACCCTCCCGCCGCCAGGTTACCATTCCGGCTGATATTGATGATAATTATGTGGACAAGTTTTGCAAGCCCAAGAGGTTGAGAGGAGGACAGACTGCAGGTACAGGTACAGGTACAAGAGCAAGATAGGCTTTTGGTTCTGGAGTTGCAGGCTCCTAGGCCTTTGATCCGTTTTAGAGGGAGATCTGCAACTACGATTGGGATTGGATGGCGGCTACTGGTGTATCTGTGAAAATCAACCGGCAGAAAAGACAGAAGAGTCGCCACCGAACGTTATTTATCCCGATGCAGGGAAAGGAAACGATCGACGAAAACTTGAAGAAGGGAAAGACATGTTCATCGCAACCATAACCTGGGTTCGGGAGTCGGTTACGTGAGAGGAAGGTATTAGCATCCCTCCCCCCCCCCTCGCGTCCATCGTACTCGATGGGATCCACGCTTGTTGTAATCAAAGGGTAAGTTGTCTAAAGCCTACTGCTAAACAGAAATGGAAAACAGAAGGTGACTCGATAGGACATCATCGTCCTAGGCCTATGTATTCCCTCGGGAACGGGAAAGTCAGAGTCAACGTAGTTCTGAGGACTACGGGATTGTTGGGGGAAGGTTGCTCACCAAGACATCAACATCTTGTGCCTACATATCCTTAATTGGACAGGAGAGAGGAAGTCAGAGCAGCCGTAGTTCGACCTACAGGGTCTTTGTTGTATTTTTTACGAGCGACGTTGAGTTCACGTCCGGCAGTTAGGTCGATGTCTGTTTGCGACAAAACGGAAATAACGGGCTCTTTTCTGAAAATGACTTGAAACCCACCCCGAAGGGTAAAAAGATTTGAACTTTGTTTGTGTTTTTTAGACAGAAGTGGATTAAGTTAATTTGAAACTTGTATTGCACTAAAGTCTATGACATAGGAGCGAAAACGTCGCATGGTCCCCCTCAAACGGGACGTATGCTAAACACTCTAGAAAAGTCAAGGGAGACCTCTCATTCTAAATTTCCCATGTACTTAAGGCTCGTGGCGTACAATACTCGTTGTATTTATTAGGTATTTTGAACTTGTTTAGAGATGAGAAGGGAAAGGACTCAAAGGTTGAAAAGAAAACAACCAAGGGAAACTAAGTCATAATGTTGTCATGTATTGTGGCCCTATAGTTGAGGATGAAAGGGAAGCATTTATTCATAATTTTCCTTGTACTTTCTACCACTTAATTGATATGAACTCCCATATCCTTTCATGGCAAAATTATATTTTTAGTCTCATTCTGAATGTTTGTTTGCCAAAAAATCGAATACAAGCATCATACATTAACACTCTATAGTTATAGATTTCAACAGGTCTAATTTTTTATCAAACCAGAACCGTCTTTGAGTGCATGCAAGATAGACTACCGCAAAGGATCCAGATTTGACACGTTTAAATTGTGGCTAAAAAAGACCTAACAAAATATTTGTCATGGTTAAACAGATCAAATAGGCCTATATTTAATTTGTCACCCTTAAAGTGTGGTTAACCTACGTAGGTCCTCCAAAAACTTAAGATGGCCTTGAAACAAACCTTAAAATGGCCTTTTCATCAAACTAAACTTCTAGAAATTGTAACATAAAATTCACCAAAAGATTAACTAAAACGCAACCACAACATCCCAAAACTCACACAGAACCCAACCAACAAAGCAAAAAGAAAAAAATCCAAAACCCTAACTTGCAATCACAAAGAATCACACAAGACGACCAATTACAAAACAAAAAATAACAGATCTAAAACAAAACCTCAAAAGAAAGTTGGTTAAAAACTGAAACCTAACCTTCAACAGCAGTATCTCCAGCCTCACACCGGACTCTTCCGCCACGAGGAACGACTCTAGAAGCAGCGAATTGACTCCACAAACTAGTCGCGGCGAGTGGTCGTAGCTTGAGGCCGCCGGTGTAGGGAGGAAACCTAGCAGTGATCGGGCGGCAGGAGAGGGAAGAAGCGACTGTACGTGGGTGTTGGGAAGAGGGAATAAGGGGGAAGGTTTCGAGTTGTACGGTGGCCATGGATGTAGAGAATCGCGGCTCTAGAAAGAGTGTGGCAAAAGTGTTGTAATGATGTATGAAAAAATGTGAGAGTGATGAGAGAGGCAATCGAAGAAAAAAGTTGTTTGGTCTTTTATTTTGACAAAAGTTTTTGTTTGTTAGTGCTTTTTTTTTCTATGTTTGTGCTGTTTGTTTTTTTGGTAAGTTGCTATTGTTTTAAAACAGAAGAAACTTGATTGATATTAACAATAACTATTAGTTTTATTTGATGAGAATTGTATTTTGAAAAGATTTTAAATTTAGTCAATTAACAAATCATTATTATCTTTTACAAAAATATTATTTATGAATATGTTATCTATTATAAATATATAATATCTAAAGTACCTGTTAATGACATTGTAATCCCTCTGATTAAATGTTGATTCTATTCTAATACAGGTTAAAATTGACTAAGTATAAAATGGAAGCTTTATATTGATTTGGTATTAATTACATCTGATGTGGCAAGACCAAAAATTTTGTTGCATTTTATTATTATTTTTATTAATCTATTAATCTATTATTTAATTTAACAATTCAACACTAGGATACATGAAAGGTTTAACTGCATTTATATATTAGACGTGGTTGCATTTGGGAACAGAAAAGTCAAAAAATTGTTTGAACTTCCCACTGCACACGATATTCAACTCCACCCACCAGTTTCCAAGATTCATTCAATCAATTTTGCTGTTTGCTATTAGCCATATTAATACTCTTCATTATATGCCAAACCGTATATTTTTCGGTTCTCATTATCCTCACCTTGCCATGTAAGTTTTTAGGTTCTCATACAACACCAAAATACAACTTCAGTTGTCTCCATCTCCCTCCTTCTATTCTTGCGTCCATCTTCTTTTTTCTTTCGGTAAGCTTTTCATCTTTCACGCTTCTATAACTTTTTTTCAACTTGTGTTATACTATTTTTCATCGATTTTGCATCTTAATGCTATTGTTAATGTAATTGATGTCTCACTTATTAGTATTAATTTACAGATTTTTTAGATTATTTTTGTGGTGATGTGATTTGATTTATGAAGATGAGTGTGGTGGGTTTTGATTTAGGAAGATGGTCTTTCAATATTTGTTTCTTTATGGTGTCTGTATTTGATTTTTCTTTGGTTGCACCCCACAAAATTCAGTCAAAAGAAACCCATTCAAACAATGCGAACAGATAAGGTGGAAGACGCCCATTTTCAAATTTTTGAGCATAGAAAGTAGCTTTTTTTATTAAACATGTTCATCTTCTCTTTTAATATTGTGTTTAAACTTTTGTACTCTATTCTGAGTTATTGTATATAGTCGTTTGATGTTTAAAATGGAAGGGTTGTGTTTTAGGATGATGAAGAGGTTGATTATGTTTAGTTTAGGGTTTTTTATGAATGTTGGTGAAGGTATCTGAAAGATGCAGTGAAAATAATGGTGGTGCTGTTAGTATGAAAATAGATGTTATGATTTTATTTGATTTTATGATTAATAAAATTGGTTTAAAAAATTGGTTAAAGGAATTGGTTAAAAGTAGAAGATGTGTAAATAATCATGGTTCAAAATGTGTAAAAAAATTAATCTGTTACGTGAAACTGAATTGATCCCCTCTTCTTAAGAAAATGGTAAACAATTAATTTTGGAAAAAAAAATAAAACCCCAAATCAAATCTTATTTTATTTGGTTTTTTAATCAAATCTTCTCCTAATTGGTCTTTTTAACTGAAAATAAAATCAATTAAAAACAATAAAATAAATCTTTTTTTTTGCTTTTTTGAATCAGAAGAAAAATAATATGTTATATTAAAAAAAGTTTCTAAATATTTTTATTGATTAGTTATTCAAAAAATTATTTTTATTATTTGATTATTGATATACAATTGATTGCATTTAATTATATTTGATATGCAATTGATTTTTATTATTTGATTATTGATATTCAAAAAAGAAATACTTGATTCAATTTTATTATTTATTATTGATATGCAATTGATTGCATTTAATTATATTCTATTAATTATTTTTATCAAAAGTAAGTTACTTCATAGGAGTAATGAATCATAAATTAATGCATGCATGAAAATTGAAAATAATAATGATAATTATTCTTTTCATAAATTTTTGTTTGAAAATAATTATTCTATATAAAATATTTTAGAAAAATAATTAGGGGTGTGAGTGGAAATATTAGAATAAAATTTGACTTATTTAATTAAAAAATGATAATTATTGAAATGTCACTTATTTATTTGAAGAAAAAAAAACTAAAATTTTACTTAAAACTACTTTTAGAATATTTATTGTAGAATTTATAAATATATATTAAATTGTTATACATAATTATTTGTTAAATTATATGTAAAACAATATATTAAATTGTCATTTTTAATTATACGTAAAATTATGAGTAAAAATAATTTTTTAATTTGAAATATATTTATAATACAATTAAATTTCAGGTATAATTAGTAAATTTATACCTACATTTTTGAATTTTTATTGTAGAATTGAGTTTTAAGTAAACATTAAGTTAAATCAAAAAATAAATTGTAATTTAAAAAGAATATTTAATTAGAATAATATTAAAAAATTTAATACTTAGAGGGTATTAAAATTATAAAAATATATATAAATGTCATATAAAATTATATTTCATATGACTACTTATTATTTATATATTGGTGTCACACCCTCATTTTCACCCTAACCTTTGGCATTGCATATCATATCATTTTCCATATCATCTATGCATTCCATGAGGTCAACACATCTTTGCATTCATCCATTTGCATAAGCTTTTGTGACATGGGATCAAGGCATTTTTGTGCGGTTCGAGTCTTCCGTATTCAGAGGAGTATCAGTGTGCATTCAAAGATAAGGGTATAGCTTCAGGTCAAGCCTAGTTGTTCGTTCATGATCCAGTTCAGATGGATGGTTGACCTATTCTTGGTCAAACTATTAAAAAGTTTGCTCTAATTGCAAATATTTGCGTCAGTGGATTATTTCTCAAGAAGTGTGTATCCGAAGTCAAATTGTTTTGTATTGGATTTCGTCAGAAATGATTTATGAGAGATATTCAGAAAATTAAATGGTCATTGTTTCGGTTGTTGGGCATTCAGTGGTAGCTGTGTTAATTTTATCAGAGAATTATTGAAAGAGTTTCAAGTGTGGTTTTCAGATTAAATCCAGTCAAGGTGTGTGTAAGTGGAAGATATGGGTGGAGGATTGTTCAAGTTCATCCAATTCATAAACCAATTTCAAATGTCCATATTCCATCCATTTTTATAACCATTTTGAGTCCACCAAATCCATATTCTAAACCAAATTCTTTGTATTCCTTTTTAACCCATATTTCTAAACCATTCTCCATTCATGTATCCATTATCCAACACCATTTTCATATCCATAAAAATCCATTTCTTTTTATCCATCAATGTCCATATTATTTCCATAAAACCATAATTCAAAAATTCATTCAATTATCCATAATATCCATTTTAACCATTCCATTATCCATGATAATTCACCTCACCAAAAATCATAAAAAATCTACAAAACCCATTAAAAAAATAAAAAGCCCATTACAATTGTTTCTAAGCCCATCATTCTTTTTTTTATTACAACCAAATACAAAGAAAAACAAACAAAATTCTGCATCAAAACAAAATTCTGCATTCTGATGTTGACTCTACACTCCAACCGTAGCAAATTTCTGCAGCACTCCAAAAAGTACTCCAAGACTTGCCAAGCCTCTGCAAGATGAATCGTACCTCCTGTACATCATACTTGACCAACCAACAACAACTGCTACAATCCTGCTGTGTGAAAGAGACATTACAAGCTTAGCAAGACAAAAATTCAGCACCAAGCATCTTTTACAAAATAAAAACAAAGTTTTGAATTTGAAAAAAAAAAGAAAAAAAGAAACAAGAGAGTAGCATAAGAGAGGAGGGGACCTGAAGTAAAAAGGGATCTTCACTTTTCCGGAGGGAGACGCCCTGGTTCTTCTTTCTTCTTTCCAACCATCAAAAAGAAAAAGAAACTCCTTTCTTCTACAAAAAAAAAAAAAACCTCGTCTCATTTTACTCACCCTCGTATTCTTCTAAATTTCCCACAATACTGTAACTTTTCCCATCTTAACCTTTCCTCTTCATCACATATCACCAAACTTCACAACATTTTTCTTGTACAACAACAACACAGTGACAGTCCTCGCCACACAACCACCGTGGTTTCCCCTGTTCCTTCCCATTCAACAACCTTAAAACGTCATGACCACCATCCACGATAACTCACAGAGCCGGCTCCATCCCTTCAAACCTCCTAAACGTCATCTGATCCTCAACAACTCAAACACAAATAAAACCATATTCCACCCTTCAAATCACAGCAACACACGCCCTTCAAAGTTTCCAACAACCAAGACCGAACTTCAAACCCCTACCCTGCTTCACCTTCAACCCGTTATCACCTTCAACCTCCATTTTTTCTGAACCGCACTCCTTCACACATAACCTTTCTTCTTCAACCGATACCGAAAAACCACAACCCATTAAACACCTCAAATAAAAAATTCTCAGAACCAAGAAATCTCTGCGCAAACCCTTCAAATCGAACCCTTTCAAATCGCACACAAAACCTCAAAACCTAAATCAAATCCAGAAACAGAATCAGAGGAAGAAAAAGAGAGTTCAGGTCGGAACAAACCATAAGACCCAAACGAAACCCAGTTCGTGTTCAAATCCGAAACATAGAGAATCGGATCGAACAGAGAAGGAGTGAGCGAAAGAGAAAGAGATGAACCTGAAGCGGATTTATTGAGACCGATAGCGAACTGAGGAAGAGGGAAGATCGTGTGAGCGAAAAGGTTGGACGGGATGCGCGATGATGAATAACATTCTCTTCTAAACTCATTTTCACGATGATGGTGAATTCCACGTTGTGTTTTCGTTTTAAGACGTTGAAGATGCTAACCTAGCTTTTAATTTGTTGGACACTGTTTCTAGTATCTGATATCACCATTTGATCCGTGCCCTTCTTTTGACCTTCATGATTTTATTTTTTATAGTTTTTTTTTTATTCAGGTAATTGTTTTATGAAATGGGTAGATCATGGGCTCAACCCATTTGGAATTTCAATCCGCACCACCCTTTCCTTTTATGTCAACCATACGTTTCATTCTTTGAAGAATGATAGGCTTGTTTTTTAAATCCACATGATTTCTTCTATTTTTTTTTTATTAGTAACAAGTTTTTATCATTTAATTGATTTAGATTTTTCTTGATGATTATCATTTCTATTTTTGCTTAGATTTTTTTTCAATTGTTATTTTCTTTTATTTCCATATCGATTTTCTTTTCATTTCTATCTTGATTTTCATCTTCGGTTTTCTTTTTGTTTTGGGCCAATGATATAGCAAAAATCATGATTACTTGATTTCTTTCAATCGATTCAAAATCTTGATCAATATGAGGCCATTTTCTTTTCGATTTCATTTCTCATTTTCATTCTCGTCTTAAGTCAAAAGCCTTGGTCTAGTACCCAGTGCTCATTTTCAAATTTTCTCTTTGTATTGAACTAAAAAGAGAGGATTGGGTGAAGACCTATTCCTCTTCGAGTATTAAGATGCTCAATTTAGAGTGTGTGGTCTCGATATTCGTCTTTTAATACGAAGACGTGACTATATTCACCACTCATTCTTTCAAAAACCTTTTTCTCTCTATTTCATCTCCTTGTGTCAAAAACCTTGGTCTTGTACCAAGTGCATTTTCAAACATTTTCTTAATAAACTTAGATGGTCGTGGAGTGGTTAGGCGAAGGCCTTCTCCTATCCCGAGTGCTTGACATTACCTTTAGGGTTCACTGTCGTAAAGCACTTACCATCTAAAACAAAAACACTTTTAATAAGAGAATAAAGTTCTCTTTGTATTGAACTAAAAAGAGAGGATTGGGTGAAGACCTCTTCCTTTTCGAGTATTAGGATGCTCACTCTAGAGTGTGTGGTCTCGATACTCGTCCTTCAATACGAAGACGTGACCGTATTCGCCACACATCTTTCACAATAAATCTTTTGAGGTAAAGAATTGGGTACTACTCGAAGGAGTTCCTATCCGAGGACTTATTTTGCCCCTTAAAATCAACCTCAACAAATCAAATGTGACATCTTGCCTTGATGGCGAAAATCAACCTTTTCAAAAGAGACATGTTACGTCCGTTCTACCGCAAACAGGTAACGCCTAAGACTCCACGAGCGAGCCGCAAAACACCTAACTGCTAGAACCCGCACGTTAACATCGTCCATAAAAAACACCAACAAATCGTGGTCGGTCGAACTACGATCGCTCTAATTCTTCATTCTTGTCCGAATGTAAGATACGTAGGCACAAGATTGTAATGATCTTGGCGAGCCACCTTCTATCCATCTTCCATTTTCCACACCATTTCTTCTTCTTCCCCCAAAAAGGGACATGTTACGTCCATTCTACCGCAAACAGGTAACGCCTAAGACTCCACGAGCGAGCCGCAATACACCTAACTGCTAGAATGCGCACGTTACCATCATCCACATACCCCCTTCTATTTTCTTTACCCGTAGTCCTTCGAACTACGTTGACTCTGACTTTCCCATTGCACGAGGGAATACGTAGGCATAGGATCGCGAAGTCCTATCGAGTCTCGTTTTCTTTTCCTCTTCTCTTCTCCCTACCTTTTCTATTATTTTCTTTCACATTCTTTGGTTCTCACCTTTCTCTTTCCCTCTTAGAACACTCTTAGAAAGAAATATCCTTTAGCAAACATCCTTACACATAGACAAGCAAATGGTTCCCATCGAGTACGATGGATGTGGAGGGTGTTAATACCTTCCCTCCGCATAACCGACTTCCAAACCCGTAATTTGGTTGCGAGACCATCTTATCCTTCCTTCTTTGGGTTTTCTCGATGTTTCCCTTCCCCTCATGGGATAAATAAAGTTCGATGGCGACTCTTCTGTTTCTTCCTCTTTTTGCCTCCGGTCGACTATTTTTCGAGTAGCGACAGCTGGCGACTCTGCTGGGGAGAAGGAAAATCCCTAAGCAAGCCAAACCTAATTTGTTTGTCGCATGTGTGCTTTTGTCTGCTTTATTATTACTTTATTATCTTGTGTTCTCTTATCTGTTGGGTTTATTGGGGATGGTTGTAAGGAGAAAGGCTTTCTACCCGAGCTTTTCGAGTATACACTAAGCTAGGAGGTGGTTGCTTACTGATTTGCGAGACTTAGGACTCGTCGAGTTGGTTTGACTTCCACCACTCAGATGAGGCCCCTTTGGGAATGATTATGTATTACGATTAGTCGTAATGGCGTCTTTGTTTCTGACCTGGGAGTCTGTGATTTTGAGGACCTTTAGAACCCTATTCCAAAGGTTACTAAGGCATAACTCTGTGCTCATCCTTTGAATGGATTACCGTCTTACGAATCGTCGTTATGATGGAAAACTTTTGAGGGTTAGTGCATGGAACCTTGTTTAAAAGCCCATGGAATGCCCTGTTATAAACCAATAGATTGCCTACCCATGGTGAAGGATATCTTGTTGTGTTGTCCTGCAGAACCTGTGACCTTGATACCTGTGGCGTGAACCTCTGATCTTTGATCCCATGCCTTATTGCATTCATAACATTGCATTTGCATAAGCATCTTTGCATCATGTTGCATATCATTCTCCAACCTAAAACCGAAAAGCTCATTCAGTCCTTTCTCCATAACCCGCAGTTGATTTCTCAACACTCGCATTGAACCTGTGGTAGATGTGAAGCATTTGAAGCAAGTGGAACATAGACAACTTGAAAGGCCAGTTAGACGAAGCAAGCTGAGGTAGCCATGTCAGAGAGCAACCGTCAGAATGTTGATCCCCCACCAGGATTTACTGTGATAACTAATCCACTGTATGGTCTTCTGCCTGATAATGATCCTCCACGATTAAATGTTCCTACTCGACCCCAGAGGAAGCCATTGACTGATCCTATGAAAGAAAAGCTTTGTGCCATTGAGGAGATACTCCTAGCTATGAAAGTGCATGATACGCCTGGACTCGATGCTGCTGATATGTGCTTAGTGCCAGATTTGGTAATCCCTCCGAAATTCATAGTACCCAACTTCGAGAAGTATGCAGGTCGTAGTTGCCCGAAGCGTCATTTGGTGATGTTCTGCCAAAAAATGACCACATATACCCATGATGATAAGCTGATGATTCACTGTTTTCAAGATAGTTTGAGTGGGCCATCTTTAAGTTGGTACATGGACTTAGAAAGAAGCCATATCCAATCATGGAAGGACTTATCCAGCGCTTTTCTAAAGCGATATCAGTACAATCTAGACGTGGCTCCCAGTCGCATGCAGTTGCAAAGCCTATCCCAGAATGGCGATGAATCCTTCAAGGAATATGCACATCGGTGGAGAGAATTAGCAGCTAGGGTGCAACCACCACTATTGGACCGGGAATTGATTGACATGTTCATAAATAGCCTGCATAGCTTTTATCTTGAAAGAATGGCTGGCAGTACGCCATCAAGCTTCTCTGACCTTGTGATGGTAGGGGAACGCATCGAAAGCTACCTCAAGAGTGGACTAATCCAAGATGTTTCAAACAGCCAGGCCGGTGAAACTGAATCCCTCATTAACTCCCAAGAGGAGGAGGATGAAACCAATACAGTCATAGCAAATGTTGAGTATTCTCATAGTGTACCAGCAAAACCTTTTGGTCCCTCATCTTCTCAGCAGTCATCATTTCCAGCGCCAGACTATCCTTATGGGCAACCAGTAATGCCTATAGTTTCGTCCCAGAAATCGTGGATTGCTCCTCATCAACGAGCCCATGGCCGAGGATATCAGAATCAGCGCCCGAGTCAGCATAGGCCTCACAACAATCTAGAAAGAAGGAATGCTCCTCTTCATACAGTCCCTATGTCATGCAGTCAACTCTTACCGCATCTGATTCAAAGCTCGCTGGTGGTTCCCAAGTCTCTTAAGCCATTTCCAGAGCCATACCCTCCTGGGTATGATCCTGATGTGCAATGTGGATAGCATGCTGGATCAATGGGGCATTCGACTGAAGATTGCAAAGCCTACCAGGCCAATGTGCAACAACTGATTGACAAAGGTTACATATTCTTTCTAGAAGGAAGCCTGGTTATGCACGTCAACCTCTCGTCTGTTTGAGTTCAAAGACTACAAGGGTCATCTCCTCGAGCCAGTGGGTCAGACAGAAGACATCCCCAGGATTGCCAAGATCTTGTCATTTCTTTGCATTTGTAGTCTCTTCTCTGTTAAGTGCTACTTGTTGTTAAACATTGTTGCTTACTAATGGTTTTGTTAATGTAATGAACGTGCTTTTTTGAACAATTTCATTCGTATCCACTCATTTTTTCTCATATATTGCAAAAAATCACAAAAAAAAAATTTCCCACACTTCACCCCCTTAATCAGTTGTTGTCTTAGTAAAGATTTAAGGGAGGATGATGAAAACAAAATACCCATAATTGCTAATAGTATACTTTCGGATAAAATCCCACTGATGATGTACAGGCATTGTTTCAAATCCCCTAAACACTGGAGAGATAAGGAGTTAGTCCCTAGTCAACCCCTTCGAGCCTAGAAGTAGGAGTTTCCTTCGGATTTCTAAACCCTTACGCTTAACCTGGGGCATGGGTAGTGTTCAGTTATCCTGATTACACATTCGAACTTCAAGATGAAACCTCTTGTTATGGCGATTATTCTTTAAAGACCAAAGACTTGGCAATCACGACCCTTCAAAAAAAAAAAAAGATAGCCCGCTAAGTCCGCCACCCCAAAGAGAAAACTTAGGCAAAATTAGGGCAATCCCGATGGACTCGAAAAGTGAAGTCAGTTCATGCAAAAGTTAGGGATCAAAAAATAAATAAAGCAAAAGAGGCCCTCAAATCCTCAACAAAAGCAAAACTCGATTCAGTGACCACCAAAATGGATTAGAAAGGTCACTGACATCCACAAAAAGAATAATAAGGTGACTGCTATTCTAAGCAAATTCGCCCTTACCGTGTCAACCCTTTTGAAAGATAAATGTGTGTAGTATAACTGAACTTAGGACTGGAGTTCATCACGAAGAAGGGGTGGGTACAAATCAAATTTTGAGCCTTATATCCCTTGTTTCAATAACCGTGAACCAGACCACATTACAACCCTCGAAAGACCTAATTGAATTAGGGTTTATTCTGAAAGCGTACTAAAGCAAGGTTGCGTAAACTGACTCCCCGCATATTTACTAATCTTTAGCACTGGTGTCATTCTTCTTGCCATATCTTTTGCACACCAATAAATCAGCACTGCGTTTGGACTAATGGTCCATTCGTCACACACTTTCACATCATTCCAATAAATGATTTCCTTCAAAACTTGCATTAATGTCGCATTAAAATGACCATTTCTAAGCAAACAATTTTAACTGTAAGAAAGTACTTGACATCAAAAAGATTCTGACAAAGTGCATTCAGAGAGAAACTTGATAGTTCGTTGGCGCTGGCCCGAATCAATACCTTCTCATAACCTTGTGAATCTGGGACAAAACATTCAAGAGTGAGTTGAGCAAAGAATCATCTCAAGACTCCACCAGCCAAGGGTAGGCCACCCAAAGATTCTTGTGATTAAGGGAAAATCACTCCAAGGCTCAATCAACGCAAATTAATTCGCTTCAACGCTCATTCTGAGCGTTGTCCTTCAAGAGACTCAAGCAAACGCTGACTATTGAAGATTCAGATATTGGGGCAAATTATCTCCGACTATGTCATGGTATAATCACCCCCAAAGTTTCGTTCGAGGAACAGACCGGGGCAGATCAATTGCAAAGGGGCAGATTTCCTCTACAATTTCAAGATTGGTCGAGCAGACCCTGTCAGGCGCTAATAAATGTTGAGTTTGCAACAAGTGTCAAAAAGCCGTGGGGCAGAGCAGAAGTGCAACTAACATGCATAAGTCAAGTCGCTATGCTCATATTGTCGGTTGCAAAGTCATCATGGCATCTCAGTCAGAAGTGAGATTCTCCTAGGAGCAAACGCAAAGGATCAAACTTGGAGCATCATAAGCATCCACATCTATCATCCGATCATAGCATCGTCAGGTTTCGAGTGTCGGGAAGTTAAGCTTATTCCCCATCCAACCCAAAGCCCAATCATACTTGGCACACCAACCAAAGCCCAACCATACTTGGCAACCTCCCACCATAAGCTCGAACATACTCGGCACCCTTAACCAGATACAAAATCCACCTTGCTTGCACAACTTTAAAGTCCAGTTCTCGTCTGGCAAACCATAAAACCAGTTCCCGTCTGGAAAACCAAAAACAAAACACCAGTTCTCGTCTGGTAAACAACTTCTATGCCAGTTCTCGTCTGGTCACCTATTCTTTAGCCATTTTAAAACCAGTCCTCGTCTGGTAAGCACCATTTCAAAGTCTAGTTCTCGTCTGACAGATTAACCTTTTGCCACCAGTTCTCGCCTGGTAGTCTACCCCTTAAAAACCAGTTCTCATCTGGTAACCCTTTTAAAAGCCATCTTCGATTGGTATCCTTCACCTTACCTATCTCATTTTCCCCAGCAAGCATTTCAACAAAAGCCCAACCACATTTGGCACGACCGTCACTCCAGACTCTCACCTCCTCATATCCCCAGCATTTTGCATACATTTTTGCATCATTTGCACGCTTGTTTAGCCAGTTCCTGTAGAGGGTAGGGCATTCCTATGGACATTGTCTCCCCCATCACTTATTACTTCCAACTCCTTCCGCGCCTTTCGCGTGAAGTCTTGACCTTTCGCTTTCCTTTTG
Organism: Lathyrus tuberosus; assembly: GCA_022829125.1. Lineage (NCBI taxonomy): Eukaryota > Viridiplantae > Streptophyta > Magnoliopsida > Fabales > Fabaceae > Lathyrus > Lathyrus tuberosus. The sequence goes on along the minus strand of JALAZF010000503.1, from coordinate 1,356,615 downwards.
TAAGCGTTCTCGCTGCCTTAGCGCACGCGACCAAAATTTGTATTATGTATCTTCGATCAATTTGGACGCTTGATGTCTATGTGGCCAAGAACTGAATGGTCGCAACTCAGAGAGTGTCACCTCCGTCGTTGTGCCTATGAAGTCTATGATATTCTGATACCCTATGCAAGTTACCTCTGCCTTTTGCACGAGGATGGTTATAGCCCTTAACTTACCTTTTGTAAGTCTTTCATGAAGCATCTCCTCCTTGTCTTTCGCAATGGTTTCAACTTACCTTTTGTAAGTCCTCCCCGTGCCTTTTGCACAAGCTTATTTTTCAGCTTACCTTTCGTAAGTATTCTCTTTGCCTTTTGCAAGAGGAATCATCATTCTCCTAACCTTTTGTTCAGGAGTTCTCTCTGCCTTTTGCAGAAGGAACGTTTTTCTCAAAACCTTTTGTTGTGGAATCCTCTCTACCTTTTGTAGAAGGAATTTTTCTCCTAACCTTTTGTTATGGAGTCCTTTCTACCTTTTGCAGAAGGAAATACGATCGTCTTCTCCCAAGGGAGTCTCATCTACCTTTTGTAGAAAGAGTTTATCATTTCTCCAAACCTTTTGTTTTGGAGTCCCCTCTACCTTTTGTAGAAGGAATTTTTCTCCTAACCTTTTGTTATGGAGTCCTTTCTGCCTTTTACAGAAGGAAATACGATCGTCTTCTCCCAAGGGAGTCTCCTCTACTTGTTGTAGCAGGAATTTATTTTTTCTCCTAACCTTTCGTTCAGGGGTCCTCTTTGTCTTTTGCAAGAGGAGAACCAATTTCTATCCTTTATTCTTGAGTCCCCTCTACCTTTCATAGGAGGAATATCTCACTTTTTATTTCTTGAGTCCTATTTACCTTTCGTATGAGGAATATCTCTCGTAATCCTTTATTTCCTAAGTCCTCTTTACCTTTCGTAGGAGGAATATCTCACCATCCTTTATTTCTAGAGTCCTATCTACCTTTCGTAGAAGGAATATCTCAACCTATTATATGTCCTCAGGATCCTACAGGGATGCCCCCCTTTCAAGACTGGCAAAGTACTCATGTTCATTCCGCATTGCATCTCAAGCATATCATCATATCCCTCATAACCAATTGCCTTTTTCCCATTGACAGATGCCTTTTCCAAGCCATCCCACTGATTCAATACCTTTCATTCCATTCCTTTTCGGCTGAAAATTCCGGGTATTCTTATATTTAATCCCCTTGTACCTTGACTGTAAGAAAGCCTCTGCCATTCTCACCCTCAAGTCCAAGAAGATTAAATAGGGGCATCTGTCACACCCTCATTTTCACCCTAACCTTTGGCATTGCATATCATATCATTTTCCATATCATCTATGCATTCCATGAGATCAACACATCTTTGCATTCATCCATTTACATAAGCTTTTGTGACATGGGATCAAGGCATTTTTGTGCGGTTCGAGTCTTCCGTATTCAGAGGAGTATCAGTGTGCATTCAAAGATAAGGGTATAGCTTCAGGTCAAGCCTAGTTGTTCGTTCTTGATCCAGTTCAGATGGATGGTTGACCTATTCTTGGCCAAACTATTAAAAAGTTTGCTCTAATTGCAAATATTTGCGTCAGTGGATTATTTCTCAAGAAGTGTGTATCTGAAGTCAAATTGTTTTGTATTGGATTTCGTCAGAAATGATTTATGAGAGATATTCAGAAAATTAAATGGTCATTGTTTCGGTTGTTGGGCATTCAGTGGTAGCTGTGTTAATTTTATCAGAGAATTATTGAAAGAGTTTCAAGTGTGGTTTTCAGATTAAATCCAGTCAAGGTGTGTGTAAGTGGAAGATATGGGTGGAGGATTGTTCAAGTTCATCCAATTCATAAACCAATTTCAAATGTCCATATTCCATCCATTTTTATAACCATTTTGAGTCCACCAAATCCATATTCTAAACCAAATTCTTTGTATTCCTTTTTAACCCATATTTCTAAACCATTCTCCATTCATGTATCCATTATCCAACACCATTTTCATATCCATAAAAATCCATTTCTTTTTATCCATCAATGTCCATATTATTTCCATAAAACCATAATTCAAAAATTCATTCAATTATCCATAATATCCATTTTAACCATTCCATTATCCATGATAATTCACCTCACCAAAAATCATAAAAAATCTACAAAACCCATTAAAAAAATAAAAAGCCCATTACAATTGTTTCTAAGCCCATCATTCTTTTTTTTATTATAACCAAATACAAAGAAAAACAAACAAAATTCTGCATCAAAACAAAATTCTGCATTCTGATGTTGACTCTACACTCCAACCGTAGCAAATTTCTGCAGCACTCCAAAAAGTACTCCAAGACTTGCCAAGCCTCTGCAAGATGAATCGTACCTCCTGTACATCATACTTGACCAACCAACAACAACTGCTACAATCCTGCTGTGTGAAAGAGACATTACAAGCTTAGCAAGACAAAAATTCAGCACCAAGCATCTTTTACAAAATAAAAACAAAGTTTTGAATTTGAAAAAAAAAGAAAAAAAGAAACAAGAGAGTAGCATAAGAGACGAGGGGACCTGAAGTAAAAAGGGATCTTCACTTTTCCGGAGGGAGGTGCCCTAGTTCTTCTTTCTTCTTTCCAACCATCAAAAAGAAAAAGAAACTCCTTTCTTCTACAAAAAAAAAACCTCGTCTCATTTTACTCACCCTCGTATTCTTCTAAATTTCCCACAATACTGTAACTTTTCCCATCTTAACCTTTCCTCTTCATCACATATCACCAAACTTCACAACATTTTTCTTGTACAACAACAACACAGTGACAGTCTTCGCCACACAACCACCGTGGTTTCCCCTGTTCCTTCCCATTCAACAACCTTAAAACATCATGACCACCATCCACGATAACTCACAGAGCCGGCTCCATCCCTTCAAACCTCCCAAACGTCATCTGATCCTCAACAACTCAAACACAAATAAAACCATATTCCACCCTTCAAATCACAGCAACACACGCCCTTCAAAGTTTCCAACAACCAAGACCGAACTTCAAACCCCTACCCTGCTTCACCTTCAACCCGTTATCACCTTCAACCTCCATTTTTTCTGAACCGCACTCCTTCACACATAACCTTTCTTCTTCAACCGATACCGAAAACCACAACCCATTAAACACCTCAAATAAAAAATTCTCAGAACCAAGAAATCTCTGCGCAAACCCTTCAAATCGAACCCTTTCAAATCGCACACAAAACCTCAAAACCTAAATCATATCCAGAAACAGAATCAGAGGAAGAAAAAGAAAAAGAGTTCAGGTCGGAACAAACCATAAGACCCAAACGAAACCCAGTTCTTGTTCAAATCCGAAACATAGAGAATCGGACCGAACAGAGAAGGAGTGAGCGAAAGAGAAAGAGACGAACCTGAAGCGGATTTATTGAGACCGATAGCGAACTGAGGAAGAGGGAAGATCGTGTGAGCGAAAAGGTTGGACGGGATGCGCGATGATGAATAGCATTCTCTTCTAAACTCATTTTCACGATGATGGTGAATTCCACGTTGTGTTTTCGTTTTAAGAGGTTGAAGATGCTAACCTAGCTTTTAATTTATTGGACACTGTTTCTAGTATCTGATATCACCATTTGATCCGTGCCCTTCTTTTGGCCTTCATGATTTTATTTTTTATAGTTTTTTTTTTATTCAGGTAATTGTTTTATGAAATGGGTAGATCATGGGCTCAACCCATTTGGAATTTCAATCCGCACCACCCTTTCCTTTTATGTCAACCATACGTTTCATTCTTTGAAGAATGATGGGCTTGTTTTTGAAATCCACATGATTTCTTCTATTATTTTTTTATTAGTAACAAGTTTTTATCATTTAATTGATTTAGATTTTTCTTGATGATTATCATTTCTATTTTTGCTTTGATTTTTTTTCAATTGTTATTTTCTTTTATTTCCATATCGATTTTCTTTTCATTTCTATCTTGATTTTCATCTTCGATTTTCTTTTTGTTTTGGGCCAATGATATAGCAAAAATCATGATTACTTGATTTCTTTCAATCGATTCAAAATCTTGATCAATATGAGGCCATTTTCTTTTCGATTTCATTTCTCATTTTCATTCTCTTCTTAAGTCAAAAGCCTTGGTCTAGTACCAAGTGCTCATTTTCAAATTTTCTCTTTGTATTGAACTAAAAAGAGAGGATTGGGTGAAGACCTATTCCTCTTCGAGTATTAAGATGCTCACTTTAGAGTGTGTGGTCTCGATATTCGTCTTTCAATACGAAGACGTGACTATATTCACCACTCATTCTTTCAAAAAACTTTTTCTCTCTATTTCATCTCCTTGTGTCAAAAACCTTGGTCTTGTACCAAGTGCATTTTCAAACATTTTCTTAATAAACTTAGATGGTCGTGGAGTGGTTAGGCGAAGGCCTTCTCCTATCCCGAGTGCTTGACATTACCTTTAGGGTTCACTGTCGTAAAGCACTTACCATCTAAAACTAAAACACTTTTAATAAGAGAATAAAGTTCTCTTTGTATTGAACTAAAAAGAGAGGATTGGGTGAAGACCTCTTCCTTTTCGAGTATTAGGATGCTCACTCTAGAGTGTGTGGTCTCGATACTCGTCCTTCAATACGAAGACGTGACCGTATTCGCCACACATCTTTCACAATAAATCTTTTGAGATAAAGAATTGGGTACTACCCGAAGTAGTTCCTATCCGAAGACTTATTTCGCCCCTTAAAATCAACCTCAACAAATCAAATGTGACATCTTGCCTTGATGGCGAAAATCAACCTTTTCAAAAGAGACATGTTACGTCCGTTCTACCGCAAACAGGTAACGCCTAAGACTCCACGAGCGAGCCGCAAAACACCTAACTGCTAGAACCCGCACGTTAACATCGTCCATAAAAAACACCAACAAATCGTGGTCGGTCGAACTACGATCGCTCTAATTCTTCATTCTTGTCCGAATGTAAGATACGTAGGCACAAGATTGTAATGATCTTGGCGAGCCACCTTCTATCCATCTTCCATTTTCCACACCATTTCTTCTTCTTCCCCCAAAAAGGGACATGTTACGTCCGTTCTACCGTAAACAGGTAACGCCTAAGACTCCACGAGCGAGCCGCAATACACCTAACTACTAGACTGCGCACGTTACCATCATCCACATACCCCCTTCTATTTTCTTTACCCGTAGTCCTTCGAACTACGTTGACTCTGACTTTCCCATTGCACGAGGGAATACGTAGGCATAGGATCGCGAAGTCCTATCGAGTCTCCTTTTCTTTTCCTCTTCTCTTCTCCCTACCTTTTCTATTATTTTCTTTCACATTCTTTTGTTCTCACCTTTCTCTTTCCCTCTTAGAACACTCTTAGAAAGCAATATCCTTTAGCAAACATCCTTACACATAGACAAGCAAATGGTTCCCATCGAGTACGATGGATGTGGAGGGTGCTAATACCTTCCCTCCGCATAACCGGCTTCCAAACCCGTAATTTGGTTGCGAGACCATCTTATCCTTCCTTCTTTGGGTTTTCTCGATGTTTTCCCTTCCCCTCATGGGATAAATAAAGTTCGATGGCGACTCTTCTGTTTCTTCCTCTTTTCGCCTCCGGTATACTATTTTTCGAGTAGCGACAGCTGGCGACTCTGCTGGGGAGAAGGAAAATCCCTAAGCAAGCCAAACCTAATTTGTTTGTCGCATGTGTGCTTTTGTCTGCTTTATTATTGCTTTATTATCTTGTGTTCTCTTATCTGTTGGGTTTATTGGGGATGGTTGTAAGGAGAAAGGCTTTCTACCCGAGCTTTTCGAGTATACACTAAGCTAGGAGGTGGTTGCTTACTGATTTGCGAGACTTAGGACTCGTCGAGTTGGTTTGACTTCCACCGCTCAGATGAGGCCCCTTTGGGAATGATTATGTATTATGATTAGTCGTAATGGCGTCTTTGTTTCCGACCTGGGAGTCCGTGATTCTGAGGACCTTTAGAACCCTATTCCAAAGGTTACTAAGGCATAACTCTGTGCTCATCCTTTGAATGGATTACCATCTTATGAATCGTCGTTATGATGGAAAACTTTTGAGGGTTAGTGCATGGGACCTTGTTTGAAAGCCCGTGGAATGCCCTGTTATAAACCAATAGATTGCCTACCCATGGTGAGGGATATCTTGTTGTGTTGTCCTGCAGAACCTGTGACCTTGATACCTGTGGCGTGAACCTCTGATCTTTGATCCCATGCCTTATTGCATTCATAACATTGCATTTGCATAAGCATCTTTGCATCATGTTGCGTATCATTCTCCAACCTAAAACCGAAAAGCTCATTCAGTCCTTTCTCCATAACCCGCAGTTGATTTCTCGACACTCGCATTGAACCTGTGGTAGATGTGAAGCATTTGAAGCAAGTGGAACATAGACGACTTGAAAGGCCAGTTAGACGAAGCAAGCTGAGGTAGCCATGTCAGAGAGCAACCGTCAGAATGTTGATCCCCCACCAGGATTTACTGTGACAACTAATCCACTGTATGGTCTTCTACCTGATAATGATCCTCCACGATTAAATGTTCCTACTCGACCCCAGAGAAAGCCATTGACTGATCCTATGAAAGAAAAGCTTCGTGCCATTGAGGAGATACTCCTAGCTATGAAAGTGCATGATACGCCTGGACTCGATGCTGCGGATATGTGCTTAGTGCCAGATTTGGTAATCCCTCTGAAATTCATAGTACCCAACTTCGAGAAGTATGCAGGTCGTAGTTGCCTGAAGCGTCATTTGGTGATGTTCTGCTGAAAAATGACCACATATACCCATGATGATAAGCTGATGATTCACTGTTTTCAAGATAGTTTGAGTGGGGCATCTTTAAGTTGGTACATGGACTTAGAAAGAAGCCATATCCAATCATGGAAGGACTTATCCAGCGCTTTTCTAAAGTGATATCAGTACAATCTAGACGTGGCTCCCAGTCGCATGCAGTTGCAAAGCCTATCCCAGAATGGCGATGAATCCTTCAAGGAATATGCACAGCGGTGGAGAGAATTAGCAGCTAGGGTGCAACCACCACTATTGGACCGGGAATTGTTTGACATGTTCATAAACAGCCTGCATAGCTCTTATCTTGAAAGAATGGCTGGCAGTACGCCATCAAGCTTCTCTGACCTTGTGATGGTAGGGGAACGCATCGAAAGCTACCTCAAGAGTGGACTAATCCAAGATGTCTCAAACAGCCAGGCCGGTGAAACTGAATCCCTCATTAACTCCCAAGAGGAGGAGGATGAAACCAATGCAGTCATAGCAAATGTTGAGTATTCTCATGGTGTACCAGCAAAACCTTTTGGTCCGTCATCTTCTCAGTAGTCATCATTTCCAGCGCCAGGCTATCCATATGGGCAACCAGTAATGCCTATAGTTTCGTCCCAGAAATCGTGGATTGCTCCTCATCAACGAGCCCATGCCCGAGGATATCAGAATCAGCGCCCGAGTCAGGATAAGCCTCACAACAATCTAGAAAGAAGGAATGCTCCTCTTCATACAGTCCCTATGTCATACAGTCAACTCTTGCCGCATCTGATTCAAAGCTCGCTGGTGGTTCCCAAGTCTCTCAAGCCGTTGCCAGAGCCATACCCTCCTGGGTAAGATCCTGATGTGCAATGTGGATATCATGCTGGATCAATGGGGCATTCGACTGAAGATTGCAAAGCCTACCAAGCCAAAGTGCAATAACTGATTGACAAAGGTTACATATCCTTTCTAGAAGGAAGCCTGGTTATGCACGTAATATAAGAATAAAAATTATTTTGTAATTATTTAGATCCTTATTTGAAATAAAATATATTTTGAAATTATTTGGATTTTTATAAAAAGGTTAATAAAACAAAACAAAATCAATTGAGATTTTGTAATTTTTATTAAACTTATAAAATAACTAAAACTTATCCGAATCTTTTCAAATTAACTTTATAATTGTAATCATAATAAAAAAATATTAAATGGTAGTCATGAAAATTTAATGATAAATGGTAATCATAAAAAATGAATGATAAAAACTAAAAAAAATTGATACAATCATTTTTATAAACGGAATAAGTTACAATTGTTTTTATAAACGGGAATAGTTACTAATAATTTTATAATCGTAATAAATTCAACTCTTTATACAATTATTTGTATAAATGAGAATAAGTTACACATATTTTTATAAATGGACACACATGTTCAATGTAACACCCCCAATCTATACCCCCAATTAATAATAAAACAATCAACACTTAATAAAAATTTCGTCAGAGTATATTTAAATTATCATGGCATAGGCAGGGAGAATCACATTTTATTGAAACAAAACATACAACACCTGCTCATAAAGATATGCAACAGTGGGGTAGCAATCAACAGAGGAACTCAATTCCTTACACCCACATTTCAGATTTTAGAATAAAAGCGGAAAATCTAAAACTGAATATCATATATATATATATATCACATAAAGGTTTATCTGTTATCAACAGAATCATGTATATATACAACTCCAAAGGATAAAGATGCCTATACACAACATCACAAAATAATCCTAATCAATCTCCCGACTACCCGGTGCTACATATCAGAGCCGACCGACAAAAGAATGGAGAACTAATCTTCACACAAAGACCTCCAGCAACTCTAATCTGCAATGCCTCATAGAGCATTATAAAACAGCAGAAGGGTGAGAAATAACAACTAAACCAAGATTGCATAATAATATGCAAAAACACATAAAAATCACATACACAGTTATTCTCACCTCACGCATCACATACCCATACATATAGCAAGCCACAGATGCATAACATATTTCTAACGATCCAACCACATAGCATATAACAATTATACCAACATAATCATACATTCACACATAATGCACACCAAAGTTACGACATATGGAAACACATCACCACATCACCACAAAACATAGCATATCAATTCACCAATCCGATCATAAATCTCAACACATATTCAATCAATTCACAATTTATCACGCATAATCACATAATCAATCCATTCATATTTTCCACACATAATGCGTCCATTCACAATTCTCACACATAATGAATCCATGATTTATGCAAATGCACAGAGACCGACACAACGACTCTATGCAAATGCCATGCAGTACCGACTCCCAATGTTTCTCATGTCTCATCACCAGTTCACTCAGGAACTATTGGAACCATCACTCGTTACTTAGGATCATTCATGTAACTCCCCGTCGGGCATACGATGTTCCCCGTCGCTTACACCTCTTATTTTTAAGGCACACGATCCGATCCGATCGCTCACACCTCTTATTTTTAAGGCACACGACGTTTATGGAATGCTCACACCTCTTATTTTTAAGGCACACGATCCATCAGATCGCTCACACCTCTTATTTTTAAGGCACACGACCCGATCGCTCACACCCCACATGGGCACACGATCGTCTATAACCATCGCTCACACCTCTTATGTTTAAGGCACACGATCCATCAGATCGCTCACACTGCTTATTTTTAAGGCACACGACGTTATAGTAGATTCCCTCTGGAATCAATCCGTCACTCAGGACGTCACAACAATGCATATCATGATGCTTGGCATACAATGACTCATGACATCAAATGCATCTTCACACATATATGCAACCATAATCATGCATATATAATCACATACCACACATTGCATATTCTTGCCCTTAGGTCACAAATCAACAACCACAACAATTACAACAACTTGTCACATGCTTCAACATCATCACATTCATGCATTGCAAAATAATTCAAACAATGCATCTCAAACCATAAAGGCCACCACACAACATACATTGAATTTCACATAAACAATGCATTTCATCCCAAACCACAAACCACAACAATCATGCAATCACAATCACTTTCACAAGGGATTCACACCACAAAGGCTACCCATCACACACCACAACAACATACATTGATATTCAATCAAACCATGTATTTACCGCACAACAACAACATTATCACGCATCGAAGTCTAATTCAAAACAATGCACATACTTGCCATAAGACCACAACCCATCATCACAACATTTCATCATGTATATTCACATCATATAACAGCACACAAGCTATACGTTATATAACAAAAGCATATCACACGGTAAAACACCGACCGCACGCATTTAACGCGATAAAAACCCGACAACCCGACTATTTTTCAAAACCACAAATTAATTAAATCATCTTTTACCATCCAAACCATTTTTAATAGAAAGAATATTTTATAAGCTTTCCAACGCTTCGAACGGGGACCAAAACGGATTTACGGTTCAAAAGTTACGATCGAAACAATTTTGAAAGAAAACCTACAGCAGGGCTGACACGGCACCCGTGTTGTGGGACACGGCCCGTGTCACCCAAAATCCCAAAATTCACTTTTTTTTCCGCATTTCCACCCTCCCTAGACAGCAGGCTGACACACCACCCGTGTTGAGTGACACGGGCCGTGTCAGGACCCAGAAATTGCATTTTTCATCGTCGGAAGCCTTCCGGACCTCCGATTTCGATTCCGTAAAAAGCTGCGATCTCAGAATTCAACGTACTACAATACTTTCACCATTAAAAATCCATCCAACACATTTTCCATTTTTGAAATATTTTGAAACATAGTTTTACCAATTTAACACAATTCCAAACTCGATCAAAACCACTCGAAAACACACAAATAACCATTCCCGATTAATTCCTATCCTTACCCGATGAAATATCAACCTATACCAATGTTACCAGACATATCCAACCACATTTACTCGATCACAACAACAATTTGTACAAAAATATCGATATATATCAAAAAAACAAAAGTTACAAATTCGACTCAATTCAATTAAACGATCACGCTAAATCATGACCCAACATCACACGACTCTACTACGCGATTTATTTCGACTTTCGTCCGTGAAAACATTGATTTCTAACCATTTTTACCATTTCGACCTAGAATGAAAACTATAAGAAAATATCCAAAACAATCCTAGAAAACATACACATATACATACACAAGCAAGATATAATTGAAACTTCTCACCCTTACCCGATTAATCGCGCTTGAAACGGAGTTTTCCCGATTTTTCCTCTTTCTCCTCTTCTCCCTTTTCTTTCCTCTCTTTTCTCTTCTCTTCTCTTTCTCTTCTTCTTCTTTCTTTTCTCTCTTTTTCTCTCTCTCTTTCTATTTATATAAAACATAAAACTTACCCAAGCAAAAGACCAAAATACCCCTCAGCTCAAATATCTCCCAAACGCTCTCAAAATGCGATAAAACAAAAACAACGATGAAAAATAATATATTGTCAAATAAAAGTCAAGAATGAAATAATATAAAACAAAAATAATTAAATCGACTCGATTAATTAAAACTGACAAAAACTGGGGCGTTACATTCAAGGTGCTTATAAATGGAAAAAAAAATTACAATAGTTTTATAAACGGAAATAAACTATAATTATTTTAATATAAGGAATAAGTTACCAATATTTTTATAAAAGATAAAAATTGAAGTATTAAAATAATTGTTTTTAACATGAATAAATTAAAATTTGTTTTATATATTGTCACACAGATTCAAGGAGCTTATAAACGGGAAAAAGTTTGATATAAATATTTTTATAAATATTTTTATTGTTTACATTATCAACACAATAGACACACGTGTTCAAGAAACTTATAAACGGGAAAAAGTTTACATCATCAACACAATTATTTTTTATAAACAGCAATAAGTTACAATCATTTTTTATAAACGGGAATAGGTTACAATTATTTTGACTCAGAAGAAAAATACTATGTTATATTAAAAAAAACTTCTAAAAATTGTCTTTTAAGTTTGTCTTTTTTTTCTATAGAATATTTATTTTAATTAGTTAGAATATTTATTTTACTTTAATCAAATTAACTAGACATTAAAATAATAAATTCAGTATTAATCACTAATAGGCGACATTTATTTATAAACTGAATAAGTTACAATTGTTTTTATAAACGGGAATAAATTACTAATAATTTTATAATCTTAATAAATTCAACTATTTATACAATTATTTGTATAAATGAGAATAAGTTACACATATTTTTATAAATGGACACACATGTTCAAGGTGCTTATAAATTGAAAAAAAATTACAATAATTTTACAAACGGGTATAAGTTATAATTATTTTTATAAAAGGAATAAGTTACCAATATTTTTATAAAGGATAAAAATTGAAGTATTAAAATAATTTTTTTTAACATGAATAAATTAAAAATGTCTTTATATATTGTCGCACAGATTCAAGGCACTTATAAACAGGAAAAAGTTTGATATAAATATTTTTATATACAGAAATAAGTTACAATATTTTTTTTTAAACGGGAAAAAGTCTACATGTCCATATAAATATTGTTGTTGGATTTATCAACCCATTATGTTGGTTATGTAAAAATTTTATAGTCTGAAAAAGGTTTGTAGATTTTACAAATGATATTTCGCAACATAGCGTGTGACTACAAACGGATAGATGTGAACGTATCTATGAAATACCAGTTGTGGACTTATCATTTTAATGTTCATATATATTAAATCTATGAGATACCAACTATAGACGAATCATTTGAATTTTATTTTTTCATACATTGAATTAAGTTTGATATATTTACTTATGTTATTATAGGAATGAAAAATTCTATCAGGAACTTATTATTGTTGCAGCGATGAAGTATGATGTTCAAGTCACATATTGTGTATTGAATGATATCACTATATATTTTTGAATACCATATGTAGGAAGTATTAATTTTGTATTTTGTAATTTATACATATTATATTGTTATTTGATTTAATAACCTATTAAATTGGTTATGCTATAAAAAATTTAGACTCTGAAAAAAGATTGAAAGATTGACAAGTGATGTTTCGCAATATAGCGTGTGAATACAGACAGAACTCGTGCGATAGCACGGGTATCCCGCTAGTTCAAACATAAAAATAAAAATATAATTATGAATATGCTATTCAAACATAAAAAAAAAAATATAATTGAGAATGTGTTAATTTACAATAAAAAAATTAATATTTGTTAGAACCAAATAAAATCAATAAGAGTTTGGAAGTTGTGATATACAAGGATTATCATATTAAAACAAAAAGCAAGGTGATATTTGTACCATAAATATTTATGTTGAAGTTTAAACAACATAATGTGTTTCGGACTAGAAAGCTATGAAAAATAAGTATATTTTATTTGTTAGGAAATGGTTTTTTGAGAGACGGTCGAGGGTATTTATTCTTTCTTTAATTGGTTAGTGAACTCACCTTTATTTGCATTAATAATTATCACTTCAGCGGTTAAGTTAAAATGGGATTAAGATGAATGAATAAAATTTAAAATGTACTCAGAAAATGGCGCACCTTCTTTTTATATAGTAGAGTGGTTATAACAATTTAATGAACTTCAAGTGTAGGATGCGGAGAGCCGTTAGATGTATCCTAGATTCGGATCTCCTACATTTTAACCTATGATAACACTCATACTCCGTAAGTGACTTTGTGGATTGTTTCCTTCTCTGGGTCGCGGTTGTAAGGCTTCTTGATCGATGCAGAACAGTTATCCCTAAGGCTTTGCCTCTGCTTTATAGTGCGAGGGCTTTATTGCATTTGTCCTTTTCCTCCGGTTGTAACCCGGCTTGAGTGGAAAACCAAAAGGTGGCGTTGATGTCATTAGGAACTCACACCTTAATAATGTCACATGCTTTAGATGTCTTTTCATATATCTTGTCATAATGACTTTTGGAAACTTAAGTGCTTGAGTGTTTTCCTGAGTCGATCTGGACTATTGATGGTGTTTATGATCCTTCTTTTGGAATGTCATTATGTGATCTTAAACGAGTCGATTATACAGCTTCTTGAGGTGTTACCTTTGTTCTTTTCATCATTTGTATTTCCACAACATATTATTTTCATTAGTCGAAGAAAGTGGTGTCTATCATGAGTCAAAAATTAAAAAAGGATGTTTCTGCCTCTTAGGTTGATCCCGTCATTTTAGCAAATGCCTCTGCATTTGCTCGTGAAGGTAGTCTTAAAAGAGCTTTCCTTGACGTGGGTATTTCTTCAGACGGGGGTATTTTAATTCCCAAGGAAGAAAAAATGATTTGGAGTTATTATGGCGGATACGTTATTCCTTTTAATTAGCGTGCTTTCTCGATCCTGGGTCTTTATTTGATCTTTAACAGTTTCGAAATAGAGATTTTGAACCATCTGATGATTGCTCTCTCTTAGTTGAACCCCATGAGTTGGGCTTTACTCAAAGTATTCCAGTACTTGTGTGACTATCTATGAGGAAAGCTCTCTTTATCCATTTTCTTCCATTTTTCAGAGTATAATGTAGATCACCCAACCACACGCAGGGTCAAAGCTTAATTACATTGTTGCATGTTACCCGTTGTTTCGAAATGTTTTTAGATAGCGAGAATCATTTCAAAAATTGGCTCTTTTTGGTCGCCTCTCTCCATAAAAAGGCTCATGTTGTCGCACACACGAAAAATGCCCGAGCGTACTAACGCTCGGAATTAACAGAGTCACCACCGAATTTTTATTTTCAAAGGGAAACATTGATAAACCCCTTGAAGAACAAAAACATGGTCATTGTAACACCCTAAACCCCAAAACACAAAATAATATGAATATAATACAATTACACACTGCTCCGTAAGACGGTTTAGATAAAACATACAAATTTAAACACATGTCATCATATGATCGCCTTTTCATAGGCTCGTAGCAGCAGAATAAATTAATAGAAGTAACTCAATAATCAAATAAGCCTCATAACATAAAATATGGTTATGGAAAAATGCCTTCAACATCAACAACATCGCAATTAGTGACAATTAATGAAAAAATCATTTTCACCTGCCCAATGTTACATATCAGAGCAACAAATTCTAAATATCGCATAAAATGGAAAAAAGAAGAACAACCTCAACGCCGTCCTTCAGCTTCTTAGCAGCTACTCATTTACTTGTTTGCCTGTCCCTAAGAAGGAACACGGAACCACGCAAAGAACAAAGGGGTGAGAATACGCTCATAATATATAATGGTGCAAAAGTATGCAATGGTAGCCTAAGCAAACATCAACAACCGCACAATTCACTCACATCCATTGCACAAGTATTCTCAACCACCAATATCAACATAATCAAAAAATTACATATGCAACAATGAATGCAATATACTCAACACCATGACTCTACAATGCATGGGGTACCATTATGGACAACACAGGTCTATGTCGATCCTGAATCTCCACCATAAGACCAGAGCATACAAATTCACTACTATAACCATGAGTAACGCTTCATCAATTCCCATCTGGAACTAACTACTTGCTCCTGAATCCACTCCATCGAACCAGAGCACACCAAAACTAGACTGTAGCCCATACACCATAATTCATGATTTCAACAACATGCAATATCACTAAAAATATCACCATTCAATTATTACCATTAGGCAAAATCATTCTCCATAAAAAACATATAAATTAATTCAACAATAACATAATAAATGTTGAATGCCAAGCATGTCTTATTTTGATCCATATTTATTGGCATTTTTCAAATCTTTTGTTATGTTTCAAATGGATTTATTCCATGTTGCCATGCTATTCTTCAATTATGTGCAAATACTTTTGGTTGCTTTGATTTGTGTGTTATTGTGCAGGAATTAGGCATAAAAACATCAAAGAGTAAGACACAAGTGAATTGACAAAGAAGCCAAAGAAAAGGAGAAGATTTAGCAGGTTCGCTGGGCGAACAACAGAGAGGTGCCAGTGAATATTCGTCGGGCAAGTTGCAGCGAAGCCCCAGCGAACCATCCCAGATTTGAGGCAGTAGCTAAAGGACCATAAGTTCATTGTGCGAACTTGTAGCGAAGAAGCTCATTGGGCGAAGAAGTGTCCGCATAGCGAACTTATATATTTCCTAAGGGGCGATTTAACAGTTAAGGGGCGATTTACCACTTCAGGAGCCATAAAGTGGTCCTCGATGGGCGAAGAAAGCGTTCGCTGGGCGAACTTGATAGATTTTAGTTATACTATATAAGTACTTTTCACACTTTTTGGCGATCATAACCCTATTTTCACCTAGAACCCTATATTTTCTGCATTTCTTCACAAAAGAGTGAGATTTTGCAAATAGAAGCTGGATTCGCATCCAAGTTCGATTCTTCGGCGTGGATGCTCATTTATCTTCTCCCATTACTTGTAAAGCAAGCTATTATGGTTATGGGTAGCTAATTTCCTTTGTATCAAAGGTAGAGATAGTTTACCTTAGCTTTATGTATTTCTTTTGATTGACCTTGTATGTGAACAAATGATGATTAATATATGATGAATATTTTTGTTCTTAATGATCCATTCTTGTTTTGTTAAACTCTAGACATAGATTTTATGGAACTTGACCTAAAATATTCATCTATCGATTTATAAATTAGAGAGATCGGTCTATGGTTGATATTTTCTTTGTACTGAACTTAAAGCTTACTATCTTGGTTGTTATATGGAGAGATCTTGTAGCGATGAATACAATATTTCTCACGACGCCGCTCTAGAGATAGACGGTATTGAGAGAATACATGATGATATTAATCAGATCCGAATTCACATGCAAGATTAAGAGAATACTTATAAGTTAGGATAGATGAAAATTACTTTTGATATACGTTTGCAGTGATGGAAAAGAAAGACGAAGACACAAGAGCTGCATCAATGAAAAAGAAGGACGAAAGTGCAAAGATTGAAGCGGTATTGAAAAAGAAGGATGTGGAGGCCAAGGAGGTTATGATGAAGTCTTGTTGGGATTTGTCTTTCTTAAGGAAAAGTGGACCAAAAACAGGTTATGACAATGGTTAAGGGCCTTTTATGTTAGTGATTTCATCTGAAAGCTAATTCAATTGTTTTTAGTTCTGAGGTTTCAACCGTCGAACTGTCTACCTCAAACGACGTTATACAAAGCGCTAGACGGGAGGCACCCCACCATTGTAAGTACCCTTTCATCTTTATTGCATTTTTAGTGTTAAATTAGTATAGGAAGTTTTGTGGCAGAGTGAGAAGACAAGAAATTTTTTTGAAAAATTTGTTTCATTCGTCTTGAGTTCGCTAGGCGAACTTGGGGCGAATGCTCGCTGAAAGTTCGTTGTACGAACTCTGCGAAACAGAACAAAATATCACTATTTCTGCCACATCACTTAAGTTGTTTTTTATTTTATGGGCTAATTTCATGAGCCCGATGACTTTTTGCTGGATTTGGTTGGGCAAACCATTTCCCACTTCCCCCTTTTGCCTTTCCATTCCCTTCTGTCTCTGTCACTTTCCAAAAACACACAAACACAACATTCTCTTGTCTTCCTCACCCTTTGCAAGTAGAAGAAATTTTTCCCATGTTTCAATTTCAATTTCCATTCTCTTTAGCCACTTCATTGCATGTTTGATTTCTGCTAATCATTCCTTGTTCTTGTAAAAAGCATGTGGTAAGGGTTATGTGAAATTTTTTTGGAAACTTTCTTCTAGATTTGTAAATATGTTATGCATGTGTAATTTTTATTGGTTTGCATGGCTATACTTGTATGGGTACTGAACCGAAAGAATTTTTGAGAGATTGAGACGTTCTTGCTTAGGCTAAGTTGAAATTGGTTTGATTTATGTTAAGAACTTTGAATCTTTGCATGAACAATGTTGACTTGGTTGTTGTTGTTTACTTGATACTCATTTTAAAACTGTATAGCACTGATTGAATGGTAGAAATTACATTGTTGTTGGGATAATGATTGAATAGGCAGAACCTGGAATTTTTCAAATTCGTAGGGTTCAGGTGAACCTGGAGCGAATGTTTATTGGGTTCTCGCTGGGCGAACCCAAGTCGAACATGACAACAATTTTAATTTTTAAATTGTGCTATGATATCTAGTTCTAATATTTTGCACCTTGCTTTGTTATTAATGTGTTATATGTTTTTGCTGGTTATGTTTGGTGGTGTACAGATGGCACCTCCAAGAACTACACCTTCAAAGAAAAGAAAAGTCGGAAACTCTTCCCGTCTGCAACCAATTTCTTATGACACCAAGCAGTTCAAAGGGGCAAAGCAAGCTGCTAGATACATTGCTCTTAAGAAGAGGGGCGTTTTTTATGAGAAAAGGTTTAAGATTAACCTCCAAGGATCCTATCGAGCGGTAGCCGCGATTCTTCATGAGAAAAAGTGGGACAAGCTAATTACCCCATGTGATAGTTACAACGTGGAACTCGTGAGAGAGTTCTACGCTAATGCCCTTCTTGACAATAATGAGGTTTCTTCTTGGACTACGTAAGTTTGTGGAAGAGAGGTGAAGTTTGGTAGGAACACTATTAACCATGTGTTGGGTAAACCTCTTACCTTGGGGGAGGATGAGGTGGATGAGTATCATAGGAATTTAAGGCTGAATAGAGATATTAAGGCGGTTTCTGGTGCCTTATTGAGGGAAGGGAAGACGGTGGAAAAGAACCCATCTGGGGTTGCAAAGAGATATCATAGGAAGGATATGTGTCCCTTCGCATAGTTGGTCCTACTCTTGGTCTTAACTAACATTAAGCCAAGGACGCATACATCTATTATACCTACACCAGTTGCTCACTTGATCCATAGCATCGTGATTGATACAGAGATTGATGTAGCTCGGATTATTGCTGACGAGATGCATTAAGTGGTAGAAAGCAGTATCAAACCAGTGTCGCGAGCTAATTGCCCTTTGGTTTTCCCATGCTTGATCATGGCTTTGTGTATGCATTCGAGGGTCAAGCTACCCTCCCACCGCCAGGTTACCATTCCGGCTGATATTGATGATAATTATGTGGACAAGTTTTGTAAGCCCAAGAGGTTGAGAGGAGGACATACTGCAGGTATAGGTACAGGTACAAGAGCAAGAGAGGCTTTTGGTTCTGGAGTTGCAGGCTCCTAGGCCTTTGACCCGTTTTAGAGGGAGATCTGCAACTATGATTGGGATTGGATGGCGGCTACTATCGCATCTGTGAAAATCAACCGGCGAAAAAGACAGAAGAGTCGTCACCGAACGTTATTTATCCCGACGCAGGTAAAGGAAACGATCGACGAAAACTTGAAGAAGGGAAAGACATGTTCATCGCAACCATAGCCTGGGTTCGGGAGTCGGTTACGCGAGAGGAAGGTATTAACACCCCCCCCCCCCCCGCGTCCATCGTACTCGATGGGATCCACGCTTGTTGTAATCAAAGGGTAATTTATCTAAAGTCTACTGCTAAACAGAAATGGAAAACAGAAGGTGACTCGATAGGACATCGTCGTACTAGGTCTACGTATTCCCTCGGGAACGGGAAAGTCAGAGTCAACGTAGTTCTGAGGACTACGGGATTGTTGGGGGAAGGTTGATCGCCAAGACATCGACATCTTGTGCCTACGTATCCTCAATCGGACAGGAGAGAGGAAGTCAGAGCAGTCGTAGTTCGACCTACAGGGTCTTTTTTTTTTTTACGAGCGACGATGAGTTCGCGTCCGGAAGTTAGGTCGATGCCTGTTTGCGACAAAACGGAAATAACGTGCTCTTTTCTGAAAATGACTTGAAACCCACCCCGAAGGGTAAAAAGATTTGAACTTTGTTTGTGTTTTTCGACAAAAGTGGATTAAGTTAATTTGAAACTTGTATTGCACTAAAGTGTAGGACATAGGAGCAAAAGCGTCGCATGGTCGCCCCCAAACGGGACGTATGCTAAACACTCTAGAAAAGTCAAGGGAGACCTCTCATTCTTCATTTCCCATGTACTTAAGGCTCGTGGCGTACAATACTCGTTGTATTTATTAGGTGTTTTGAACTTGTTTAGAGATGAGAAGGGAAAGGACTCAAAGGTTGAAAAGAAAACAACTAAGGGAAACTAAGTCCTAATGTTGTCATGTATTGTGGCCCTATAGTTGAGGATGAAAGGGGATTGCTACTTATACACGATCGGCACGAAAAACTGGTTCGGATGACATATTCACATTTAATTATCCGTTAAAAGTTAGAAATCACTATTTTTAAGTTTATGTTAAAATAAGTGATTATTTCAATAATCAATTTCAAAACAGTAGCATAATTTAATGACTCTACCACATGCAATTAATAAGATCAAACACACAAGAAGATTCATGGCAATGACATGGAATTGGTGAAAGTTCAAGGCTTACCGACGGAGCCGAGATTTGCTCCAGTACATTTTGAAATTTTATCGAAAAAAAAGTGAAACCCATAAAACTTCAAGAGGTAATTCTTTATTATGCTTCCAATTAATCGTTTGCTTGATGATAAGATGAAGATATATGATAAAAGTAGAGATTTGAAAAATAATAGAAATTTGATGAATCCTTGAATCTCGAATATGATAAAAATTGAGTGTTGAATATCCTTGAATTCACTTAAATGATGATTATAGAAAATTGATTGTGGCTAAGTTCCACCAAGTTTAGGATGTGAAATCCTAAATGGTGATGAAGATGAACTTTTGTGAAGGTGATGAAAAATGGTGGCAAAGTGTTGAAATTGGTTAGAAGTAAAATGGGAGAAAAAATGATTAAATATGGTTTATAGTGGCTAACCCCAAAAATTGGAAAAAAGAAGGTTTTTATAGATTTTTTTGGTTAATTGAGGTTCGTTAGATTGTGATCCAAGTCACCACTTTATCAATGGTTAAAAACTAATTTAAATGCTAGTTGCGGATCACCAATCTTAGCCGTTAGATCAATTATTATCAATGGTTGAAGTTTGGTAAAAATTAGTTTGATTTTGTGTTAGTTTGTGAGATTTAAGGAAGTTAGAGTTAGTTAATTAGTTTAAGGGCAAATGGGTAAATGCATGGGTTTGGGGGTAAATAGGTAGTTAAGGGAAGTTAGAGACAAGATATGTTGAATTTTAGCATAAGTACCAAGTCTCAATGTAAGACTAATGGTCACTTGAAATATCACTTGAAATAACTTGAATTTAAATGCTTTTATCTTGATTTTTCCACCACATTTTCCTTGAATTTTTTCGACTTAACCCATGATTTTAGATGCCTTCGGGAAGTGATTTTATGTTGGAAATAAGCACTTCTCAATTAAGTGACAATCCTTCAAATCTCTCAACTAGCCATGAATCTCAAATAAAGAGATGATATGCACCAATATGGGAAATAAACCCGAATAATTACCAAATAAAATACGCCTTGAAAATCAGCTTAAACCGATTACATCCACTATTACCGAACTGTGACCTAATGATGGTGCTATGCAAAATGCGATGAATGGTATGCTAAATGCATGACCTAATGGAGATGCATATGAATGCGAAGCGAAAGCCAGATAAGGTTAGAAAATCAGAGGGAAAATTTTGGGGTGTTACAGCTACTCAGCGTGCCATGATTGATATTCATGATTCTATACAGGTTTTACAACTATAGTACCATGAGCCTACGGTGGAATGCTCAATCATGACTAGGGAGCAGTTCCTAGCTCATGCGGGTCGGCCTGAGGCCAGGCCATTCTCTAGAGAGACGGCGAATGTAGCTGGCACTGATGAGGTTGATGACGCTGAGGAGGCAGGTGATGATGATGATGACGCTTGTTCTGGTTCTGGTTCAGAGTCTGGAGAGGAGGTTGAGCTGGATGAAGAGGAGACCGAGCCCGATGAGGACTAATTATTTTGATGTTTTGAGCATGATCTTAAGCTACTTCCTTTAGTCGCTACAAAGTGAAGTTTTCTGTTTATCTTAGATCATTGCTATATTTACATTATTATTGTATTTTATTTTGTGTTGTACACTATCCACCTTTGTGGATCATTTTGGATGTTGTATTTATGTACCACTTTTGGGTACTTGCACTTTTGTTGGTGTTCTACACCATAACATTTTATTGTTACATCAGTTGAATTCTTCAGTTCATGAATGTTCAAATTTAGTTTCCTTTTATGTTATTTAGAGTTGAATTCTTCAGTTTAGGAATGTTCAACTCTAGTTTTTTTTATGGTTGCTTGGTAACTTGTTTTAAAAGTTAATGTTTATTTCTTTGGTGATTGAATGTGAGAACTTATAGATTGGTTGCTATTTGCTAAAAGTATCCAATGAAGATTCTCCCAAGTTTGGATGGTGATGATAGTATTTGAACATGTAAATGCAAGCAAGGTACATGGTTACCTCTTTCTAGGATGCTAGAATGTTGAAGAATTTTTTCTTTGTGCAAATGTATTTTTGTTTCATTTTTCAACTTTGTTTGAATACTTGTTTCACTTAGGTCCAATAGCCACATTTGTGAGAAACCTCCATTGTTTACTATATACATAGGATGACTGATAAATTTTGTTTAATACATTTGATTCATGCTTAATCTTGTAACTATCTTGAATTTGTGGAAGCATTAGAAATGATAAAGGCATTTGTTGATATTGAGCACAACCATATCCCAAAAGTAACTTACCTGTGAGTAGTGAGTATTTGATAACCCCTTTGAGCTTAATAGTTTAGATCCTAATTTAGTGGTGAAAACCCCTTCGGGGCCCGGCTCGAAATTAACGGAGGAAACCCGGTTTGATTGGGTGCGGGTGCGTGGAAAACCCGGTTTGTAATTGCGGGTGCGGGGGATGATACTACCCGCCCGAAACCCACCCCCGCCCCGTCCGATCTTATGGAATTTACTTTAATACCATTATTTAAATTATTTAATTATACATTTATTCACTTTTGGATAAGTAATTAAAAATCTTCATTAGTCATTTCTCATCATTCACTCAAACTCTCATCTTTATAAACAAGTTTATCATTAAATTGTCAAGTTTTTAATAAAATTATTAATTTTTATTACTATTTAAAATAAATCATTTTTTGCGGGTGGGGACGGGGAGGTGCGAGCATACCTGTTTCCATCGGGGGCGGGTCTGGGTGGTAAATTTTCACCCCGACTGGGTTTGGGGGCGGGGTCGGGTCTGTTACAGGGAGGCGGGTGCGAGTGTGGGGCTAGCTAAACCCACATCCGCCCCGCCCCGTTGTCATGCCTAAATAGTTTAGATCCTAATTTAGTGACGAACTTGGTGTTTGTACATAAATTAAAAGATAGTTCCTCATTGAATTTTGTGGGATTCTAAAAAAATTAATTGAACCTTTGAACATTGTTTAATATTGATTTCCTTGCCATAAAAAGCAAGGAGCCTTCACTTGAGATTTGGTTGAATTCAAGTTAGGGAGAGTGAAAAGAAAAGTGGTAGGTTACTCAAAATTTTGAAAAATTTCAAACAAACATTGAAAAGAAAATTGTGAATATGAATGTGAAAAAGAAAAAGAAGAAGCATGCTTGTTTGAATGAGAAAAATAGAGAAAAAATAATGTGCATAAAGGAAATTTGGAAGGGTGAACAATTGAGAAAAGAAAGTGTGGGATGAAGTTGTAGTGTGTACATAACCTTGTATAGTGAATGTCTCTTTTGCATTGGCAACTTTGATTCCATGGCCTTAGAAATGTCCATTTGTTGTGAACCTAACCAAGCTACAACCTTTCAAGCCCTTAGTGATCTCATGCTTTCGTGATTTCATTGTTGATTGATTAGATGAATGTATGAATAGGATTGTTATTTGCATTGTTTGTCAGGTGAGTGAAATTGCCCCGCAGTTGCAAAGACATTAATTTCTTCATTCTTATTCGAAGAGGAGTGTTAGAGTGATTCAAGCATGAGAATTTAGTTGTTATTTGAAACATTGCATGATATTTGTTTAAGAACTAAATTCTTTTTCATTGTTCGATTCTAGGAAGTGGTGAACATTGCTTGTGCGCATTTGTTTGTTTAATTTGAGCCATAAATCCATTCTTGGTTGAATTAAATGCTTGAGCAAATCCTTTTGTGTTCAATGAGAGGCGTACTTTGCTTGAGGACAAGCAAACATCTAGTTGGGGAGAGTTTGTTGAATGCCAAGCATGTCTTATTTTGATCTATATTTATTGTCATTTTTCAACTCTTTTGTTATGTTTCAAATGGATTTATTCCATGTTTCCATGCTATTCCTCAATTATGTACAAATACCTTTAGTTGCTTTGATTTGTGTGTTATTGCGCAGGAATTAGGCATAAAAACATCAAAGAGTAAGACACAAGTGAATTTACAAAGAAGCCAAAGAAAAGGAAAAGATTCAGCATGTTCGCTGGGCAAACAACAACGAGGTGCCAGCGAATATTTGTTGGGCGAGGTTGCAGCAAAGCCCCAGCGAACCATCCCAGATTTGAGGCAATAGCTAAAGGACTGTAAGTTCGTTGTGAGAACTTGTGGCGAAGAAGCTCGTTGGGTGAAGAATTGTTTGCACATCGAACTTAGATATTTCCTCAGGGGCGGTTTAACTGTTCAGAGGCACTTCAGGTGCCATAAAGTGGTCCTCGATGGGCGAAGAAAGTGTTCGTTGGGAGAACTTGACAGATTTTAGTTGTACTATATAAGTACTTTTCACACTTTTTGGGGATCATAACCCCATTTTCACCTAGAAACATATATTTTCTGCATTTCTTCACAAAAGAGTGAGATTTTTTAAATAGAATCTGGATTCACATCCGATTTCGATTCTTTGACGTGAATGCTCAATTATCTTCTCTCATTACTTGTTAAGCGAGCTACCATGGTTATGGGTAGCTAATTTCCTTTGTATCAAAGGTAGAGGTAGTCTACCTTAGCTTTATGTATTTCTTTTGATTGGCCTTGTATGTGAACAAGTGATGATTAATATATGATGAATATTTTTTTTCTTAATGATCCATTCTTGTTTTGTAAAACTCTAGACATAGATTTTTTGGAACTTGGTCTAAAATATTCATCTATCAATTTATAGATTGGAGAGATCGGTCTATGGTTGATATTTGCTTTGTATTGAACTTAAAGCTTACTATATTGGTTGTTATATGGAGATATCGTGTAGCGATGAACACAATATTTCTCACGACGCCGCTCTAGAGATAGACGGTATTGAAAGAATACACGATGATATTAATCAGATCTGACTTCACATGCAAGATTAAAAGAATAAGTATAAGTTAGGGTAGATGAAAATTACTATTGATATACTTTGTTAATCAAACAATTTAGAATTTAAAGCTTTGCTACTAAAATCGTGACAATTTACGAAACAAACTTTGAAAACCCTTTTTCTTGAAAAGGTAAACTATTGAACGGCAAGCACCCCATATCAGAACAATCCTTGTGGAGACGATAACAAAAGAACCCCTATAGTTGCTGTCGTAACCCGAAATTTGACCTCCCTCTTTTGCCTTTTGCATAGGCATAAGCATTCGCATCGCTGGCATACGCCTTCGCATTTTTTCCTCTGGTGTTTTGATTGCAGGATATTCAGGTTTTACAAGCCTGACTAATCATATCCTCACAAGGTCATCACCTCATCAAAACAAGCACAAAAGTAAGGTTTCCATACCTATTCATCAATACAAGAGGTGGAAAATCGAAGTCGGGACCACAGCACCCTTTTTTAGGAAAATTGGGCATATTTTGGCCTGGTTAATCGATTAACCATTTGCAGTGCAATTGTGTTAATCGATTAACACAGGTAAAATAGGCACAATTTACTGCTTTTTCATGACAGCACCTTTGCACACATTTTGGTCTTAGATTCTAGCAGCATATGGAATATTCTAGACACCTCTAAACATTTCCAAGCTACTCAATTCATTCCAAGTGCATTTGCTATGATACTTCACTTCAAATCAAGTGCACCATGTGCCTTATTCTCCAAGTAATATGGATCTTTGGATGTTGGAATTCACCTTGGGATGGTTACCGAGTTGGTTCTAACTAACCGAGTTAACCGCCTTGACTCGGTGAGTCAAGTCCAACTAACTCCTAACCTAGCTCCAAACCCAAAGCTAATTCCAAACCAAATTCCAAACCATCTCATATTCCAAACCTAAAGCCTATATAAACACACCTTCACTCACTTTTCAATCCCTCAACCATTCTCTACCATTTTTCACCAAGCTTCTCACATTTCACTCTCAATTCTCTCACTTTTTCTCTGATTTCTCTACTCATTCTTCATCTTCATCTCAATTCTTCTCCATCAAACCTCACCAAAAGCTCTTATTCTTGAAGGATAATCACTTTTCACATTGAAAGTGATTAATTCTTGAGCTTAACCTTCATCGTTTGGCATTCTTTGGTTGGATTTCTGGAATTACATCTCATTCTACTTCAATCCAAGGGTTTCATACCATTTATTTTGGTGCAAGTTCGATTTCGGTGCATTTTCGCGTTTTTGATCGGTTTCGACGTGTTTCGTCTACAATTCAAGGATCCTCTGGTTTTCTTTAATCTTCTGCACTAAGATCACATTGCAACATTTACCAAGGCACATCTCAGCCTTGTAGGTTGGTGGATTTCATTCATTTTATCATTTCGATCGTTTTCGTATCGTTCGCGACGTAATTTTGATATTCTTGCATGTGAATTAATTATACTTTTGATTGATCCATGATCTTGATTGTTAATTGATTCTATTATTGATCATTTGCTGTTTCTAAACTTGATTTTTCGTGCATAATTGTTTCCCCTAGCATTGGAGTGATTGCACAATCAAAAAGTTGGCCAATAGCACTTTTCAAAACTGATTTTCTGCTCCCTGTACAGTGTTAATCGATTAACACATTGCAGTGCAATTGTGTTAATCGATTAACTAGTGTTTTTTTGCACTTTTTCAAGTGTTAATCGATTAACACTTTGCAGTGCAATTGTGTTAATCGATTAACCCTGAACCAGAAGACCATTTTCTTGCATTTTCAAGTGTGTTTGCCATGCTTTCTTCATTTTAACTTCCATTGATTGTCATGCTTGATTGTATGGATGTTTTACATGTCATTTCACTTCTGATTGAGGCATGTTCATGAACTTTCAATGCACATTTTCGATTATTCATTTGTTTCATGTTCTTAGCATTGTATGAACATAGCAATTCTTGCACTATCTTTGTTCACATGATACATGATTTTGTGTGGCATTTTGATGATCATTTGGCACTGTTTTGCACCTTCCATTTCAGTTTGCATTAAGTTTATTCTTCATGGATAAACTTAATTTTGTGCAATCAATAATTCACTCCTTTGTGCTTTAATGACTTTTTATCCTCTTTGGAAAGTTGTTAGCATGTTTATCCCTTGATTAATTGATCGAAACTTTGTTTCGATTAATCGATCTTCCCTTTTCCTCTCTTTAGGCCTCCTTTAGAGCTTTCTCTCTCATTCCCCCCCGTGGAGTTGGAGTTTCGCGCTGTGCCTTGCATCGGGGCACTGTACAAATTGACGTTGTTATGCTGTTTGTTCCTCTACACAGGAGCATTGTACAACTTGGAGCTGTTGGGCCATCCGGTTTAATTTCCGCATTACACCCTGTGTGTGTTAGGGAAGGGATGAGAAGGGAGAATTCCTACTCTCATTCTGACTACTTCAGGTAGGGGACGGATGACCCTGTGCTTGGCTTAGTCATCTCTATCTCCGGGTGGTAATGTGCTTTCTTTCCCCAGTCGAGTTGATCCTTATCACTCTTCTCTCTTTACGATCCCTTTCGATCCTTGATCACTCTTATCTCTTTCAATCTCTCCGTTTGGTCAATCACCATCCTTCTTGGTTGAGATCATTATTCTTGCGCTAGCAATCTCTCTTTGTTCCATCACTCCTTTCTTCTTGTAATCAATCATTGCTTTTGATTCCCCTGAAGAGTTTCAATTCTCTCTCTTTGGTCCAACACAGTTTTCCTGTCAAGACCATTTTTCCCCTGGAGCTCGCAACCCTCTCTTGGTTCTTCTCCTTTCTTGGGTTAATCACCTCTTCTTGGTTAATCACCCATCTCTTTAATTAATCACAATCTGTCTGTTAATCACTGAGCACCTCTTGGGTTAATCACCTCTTCTTGGTTAATCCCTCATCTCTTCGGTTAATCACAGTCCATCTGTTAATCACTGAGCACCTCTTGGGTTAATCACCTCTTCTTGGTTAATCACCCATCTCTTCAGTTAATCACATTCCATCTGTTAATCACTGAGCACTTCTTGGGTTAATCACCTATTCTTGGTTAATCACCAGTATCTTCAGTTAATCACAGTCCATCTGTTAATCACTGAGCACCTCTTGAGTTAATCACCTCTTCTTGGTTAATCACCCGTCTCTTCAGTTAACCACAGCCGTCTGTTAAAATCCTGAACCTTTTCGAGTTAATCACCTTCTCTTGGTTAATCACTCGCTTTTCTCTTTGGTTAATCACAGTCCGTCTGTAAACACCGAATCCCCCGCAATTGGCAACCTCCTCTTGGTTCGAATACTTGCACCCTTGGGTTAGTAACCTTTCTTTGGTTCAAATACCTTTTCTTCGGTTGAGTACTATTTGTTCAGTCAGTTTACCGAACCCCTTTGGGTCACGACCTTTGCTCGATCCTATACCCGTCCTTTGGGTTACGATCTTTATTCGGTCCTACGCCCGCTTTTCTGGTTAATCGCAGTTTTCTCTACTAAAACCAATGCTTCTCTACCCCCGCAGAGTTGCAGTCCTTTCTTTCCTCGGTTAACTTCTGTTTACCAGCTGATATACCGAGGCCCCTTCAGAGTCAAACACCTTCTCTCGGTTCATCACTCTCTCTCTTGGTTTATCACAGTCCGTCTGTTGACACCAGCTTCTTTTCCCCACCAGGGTCTACTTTCTTTCTTCGGTTAACCATTGCCAGCCAGTTGATATACCAAATCTCCTTTTGGTTATGACACCATTTATTTTGCATCCCCAGCGGGTCTTTCTCCATCTCTTGCTCTTGGTTTTGACACCACTTCTTTCGTTTCCTTGTTTCTTTCTTGTTTTCCTTTTCCGTTCAGTTCCCCGAACTACGGAAGCTCTGATTCTGCATTCTTTTGGATGTATGATACGTACGCATGAGATCGCAATGATCTCGGCGAGCACACTTCCACCTTTCTTCCGTCTTCCTCCTTTCTTTCTTCCTTCTTCGTCCCCTGGTTCCATGAACTACAGCGCTTTGACTTCCTCATTGCACTATGAGGGTACGTAGGCACGGGGACCTTGTTCCTTCGCGAGCACTTTCCTTCTTTTCTTTCTTTTTCCCCTTTCTCTCTCTCCTCTTTCTTTTAGCTAGAAGCCTTTAGATAGATAACCTATCCAAGCCTAGAAGCAAGCAAAATGGTTCCCGTCGAGTACGACGAATGCATTAGGTGCTAATACCTTCCTTTCACGTAACCGACCCCCCGTTCCCGTTTCTCTTTCCCTTGGGTTTTATCGATATTTTCCCTATCCTTTGGGACTAAATAAAATTCAGTGGCGACTCTGTTGTATCTTTGAGTGTGCGATTCACTCAGGTAGAAACCAGCCATCTTCAATTGCAATCTAACAAAATGGCATTGTTGTCGGGGATTGCTGTTGATATTGCAAGCATTGCAATAATTTATTGATTTTAAGAACTTTGTATTGTGATCTCTTACCTATGTTATTTTTCTTGTGCTATTTGATTTTTTTGGTTAAGGGTGCAGATTCTGTTTATGCGAGGGAATGTACCTGAGGACCAACTTTTTTCCATCCTGAGATTGAAAGAACCGCGCGGAAACTCAATAGCAAAACTAGGCGAAGAAGGCAACTTGCCAAAGAAAGACAAGAGCGCGAAGAAACTTCTTCATCTACACCCATTGTTATTCCAAACATGACAGATCCACCACCACCACCCCCTACTTCAACCCCATATGTTAACAGTCCAAGACACAACACTTAGTTCGCACGCAATGCCAACAACGGAAGGCATTCTGAGATGAAGACGATAATCCTAGCTCTTTTATCTACAAATCCCTTTGCGGGGATGGACCATGAGGATTCATTTACACATCTCACAAAGTTTTATGAAATAACAGGTGCAACTGGAGCTCCGGAAGTCGAAGAGGAACCTTTGTTCAAAAGACTATTCCCGCATTCCTTAATTGGGAAGGCGAAGGAATTATATCTTGACCAATCTACTCTTGTGATGACGGATTGGAATGAATTGGAGGAGAAGTTTCTTGAATGATTTTTCCCTCACAATCAGTTTATGGAGGCCAAGACGGCGATTTAGGTATTTGCGCAAGGAGGAAGCGAATCTCTCAACGAAGCGTGGGAGAGATTCAAATCTATCTTGAGAAAGTGCAAGGACCATGGTTTTGATGACTTGACTCAAGTGCACATATTCTGCAACAGACTTCAACTCGTTCATAAAACTCTTTTGGATGCTACGGTGGGGGGTTCTCTAATGTCAAAAAGTGCGGAAGATGTAGTGTCCATCGTTGATAGGATGGCGCTAAATGATCATCAAGGTCAACACAAACGTGGTACTTCGCAAAGAAAGCCAGGAATTATCGAGTTGGGAACGAATGATGTTATTCTTGCTCAAAATAAATTACTCTCGCAACAAGTGGAGTTGTTGACAAAGCAAATGTCAAAACTTCCACAACAAATTAAAAAGATGCAAGAGTTCCTAACAAAGCTCAACACATTGCAAGTTGTGAACTTTGCAAAGGTGATAATCCTACTGGCTATTGTCCACTGGTCTTTGAAGAAACCAATTATGCGGGAAACCAAAATCAAGGTTATCAACCTAGACCGCCGTATCAAAGCAATAACCAAGGCTACCAACTGAGAGGTAATAGTCAAGGTTACCAACAAGGGTGGAGGCGAGAATCAGGATCTTCTTACCATCAACCTTACCAAAGTTACAACCAACCGCAACAAAACCAAGGTGGAAGCTCAAAGATTAAGGAAAATTTTAACCAATTCATACAAATGTCTATTGTAATGCCCCGATAATTATAATTTGTTTGATTGATGATTAGTTGTGTTTAATCTCGTGTATTTGTGATTTACGTGATATGTGGGGTGTTTTGATATGTTCATATGTTGGGTAGTGTAGGACTATACGAGTATTGTGGCTTATTCTTAATTTAAATAATTTAAATTAGATTATTTAGATTTAAAAACAATTAATTGGAATTTTAGTAATAATAATTGGATAATTATTTTATTTAAATAATTTAGTTGGAATTAGTAGATTTAAATAATTAGCTATAATTATTTTATTAATTTAAAAGTGGATAATATGAGTAGAGAAATAGTAAGGGCAAAGTGGTCCATTCATGATGTTTAGTAAGGGTAAGGAAGGAATATCGTATTAGGGGTCTAAGGGTTATAGTAGGAAAGAAGAAAATTGGGAAATGGAGAATCATTGGTGAACGATCATATTATGGAGAAAAGAGGAACGGAAGAGAGGAGCAGAGCTAGGGCTTAGAGAGCAGTTGAAGAATCATCACTAAGGTAAGGGTGGGGTTCTTTGATCACTTAAGGGATAAATAATGCATGTATAAGGGTAGACAAATCATTAGGTTCATATCTATGTGTTTCTCTCATTGTGTTGATTATTACGGTGCAAAGTTGAGGTTTTGCGTGTCGGTGATTCTAATAATATATAATTTGTACAAATTGATTGGTTGGATTGTGGTTTTGTGTTGAAAGTGATTATAATTGATGTATTGTTGTTGTAGTATGAGTTTCCTTGTGATTGATGGGAATTTTCGGGTTGTATGGTACTGAAATCATAAGGGGTTTAGGGTCTGAGTTATGTAGAAAATGCAATAGCAGAATTGCAGTTCGCAGGAATTCGCCGGGCGAAGGACCCGTTCTGTCGGACGAAGCGATCTCGCTTGGAGGTCGCCGGGCTAAAATGAGAGGCAAGTGAAGGGTGGAAAATAGGTGCTACTGGAATTTGTATGGGGGAGGAATTTCGCTTCTGCTTCGTCGGGCGAGCCTTGGGCAAAACGGAAATTTCGCCAGGCGAATGTAAGTTTGCTGGCGTCTCGCTGGGCGAACACCAGTCGAGCAGAAATAGTATTTGGTTGCCACTGGAACGCACATAATTTTCTAAAACTTCGAAGATCTATATCTTTTCATCAGTAGGTCTGTTTCAGTCGCCGTTTGAATCGTTGGAAAGCTGGTTCCGTGTACTTTCTATTAAAATTATTTTCAATACAGTATTCAAAGCATTAATTATGTTTCTGTGTACGTTGTGATGTGTTGAACATTGAAATATTGAGTTTGTTTGTGCGAATGTGTGTTGTAGCTGTGGATTGCGATTGTTGCATGTTTTGGTAGGTATATGATGTGTGTTGGACAGTTGTGGTGTGATGTATTGGCTGTATGATAGTCATATGCATTGGTCGTCATGGTTTCTTGTCGTTGAATGCATATCATGTTGCATAAGTTGTATGATAAGTCGTGTGCCCATGTGGGGTGTGACCGCCTTATCCGAATTCCTCGAAATGGAATCGTGTTGTTGTTGTTGTTGAGGTAATCGTGTGCCCATGTGGGGTGTGAGTGATTACGGGTGTTCGTGTGCCCATGTGGGGTGTGAGCGATCACGGATGTTGTGTGCCTATGTGGGGTGTGAGCGACTTATATGGAAATTCCGACGGGAATTATGATCATGAAAAAGGGATCGAATTGGTACCACATGCATTGAGTCGAGTTGTGAGTCTCATTGCATTGCATTGTGTTGTGTGGTGTTGTTGATTATATAATTGTCTGCTTGTGTGGAAAATTGTAATTGTGTTAATGATTTGATGATAGGGTGAATTGTATAATGATTGTATGCTTTTATATTTATATTATGCATTTCTTTTATTGATTTGAGAATCTCACCCCTTCTGATTGAATGTTGCCTCCACGTGGGTAACGTGCAGATAATCAAGAATAGTGCAGAGTTGCGGTTAGTGAAGACGAAGTCCTTCACTTTATGTTTTGAGTTAGCGTCTGCTCTGATATGTAACATTGGAGATTATGGAACGCTTTATGTTTTATTTCTGTTACAGTTATTATACTTTGTTTTAATTGATGATGAATATGTGGTTTAAACATGTTAAGTTTTTTATTGTCGATTCGAAGAAGTTTTCCGCTACTTATTGAGAAGAATGCTTAATAATGATTTGGTAGTACCGCTTTTAATAATAATTATGTGCTATATGTCGTATGCATGAGCAGGTGTATGTTGGAGAGTAACATCCTATGTTCTGAATTTTTATGAATTTTTACTCTGATAATTGGATTATTTTATGCGGGGGTTTAGGGTGTTATATAGTGGTATCAAAGCAGGTCGGTCTGTCCGGCCAAGTTGTCGAGTCGTTGTTGTGTGACAGTTGATTATTGTCGATGTCGTTTCCTTAACCATTGTGTTCTGTTGTTGATGCGTAACAGATTTAGAATGGCTGCAAGGAATGATGCTGTTATTGCTACTGCTCTGCAGGCTGTTGCTCAGGCGGTACAGAACCCGCCTCATGCTGGTGATAATGATGAGTTTCGGAAGAATAGACCGCCTACCTTCAAGGGAAGATATGATCTAGATGGAGCGCAGGCTTGGCGAAGGTGATCGAGAGAATCTTCCTGGTGATGGAATGTTCTGAAGCACAGAAGGTGCGGTTAGGTACTCACATGCTGGCTGAGGAGGCTGATGACTGGTGGGTTAGCACTCGTCAATTGTTGGGAGCAATAGGAGAGGTAATCACTTGGTTTGTGTTCAGTAGGGAGGTCTTGAGGAAGTATTTTCCTGAAGATGTCCTAGGGAAGAAAGAGATTGAGTTTCTGGAATTGAAGCAGGGTAACATTTCGGTTATGGAGTATGCCGCCAAATTCTCAGATTTGGCTAAGTTTTATCCTCACTACAGTGCGGCAACCGCTGAGTTCTCAAAGTGTGTCAAGTTTGAGAATGGATTGAGACCTGAGATCAAATAGGTGATTGGTTATCAGCAAATCGGAAGGTTTCCATATTTGGTGGATTGTTGTAGGATCTTTGGGGGAAAATAGCAAGGCTCGATCGGCTCACTATAAAGGACTGGCCGAGAGGAGGGGAAAACAACCGATGAACCGTGGGAAGCCTTATGCAGCTCCAGCTGAGAAAGGTAAACAAAAACACGTTGATGGCAAGAAGCCGAGTGGGGGAGGTGCCCCTGCTCCTCTTAAGTGTTACAGGTGTGGTGAGCTAGGTCATCATGTTCATGTGTGCACGAGTGACGTGAATAAATGCTTCAAGTGTGGACAGGCAGGACATCTGATTGGTAACTGCAAGGTTAAGGTGGTGGCTTGTTACAACTGTGGAGAACAGGGCCATATTAGTACTCGTTGCCAGAAGCCAAAGCAAGCTTCAACTGCAGGAAAGGTGTTCGCTTTGACAGGGACTCAGACTTCCAGTGATGACAGACTGATCAGAGGTATATGTTACATTAATAATACATCTTTTATTGTTATTATCGATACTGGTGCTACTCATTCCTTTATTGTTGTTGATTGTGTGATAAAGCTTGGCCTTGTTGTTTCTCCTATGAAGGGAGAGATGGTTGTCGAAACTCCTGTAAAGGGATCGGTGACCACTTCCCTAGTTTGTTTGAATTGTCCATTATCAATATTTGGTAAGGACTTTGGTGTGGATCTTATTTTCTTTCCGTTGGTAAATCTTGATGTGATCTTAGGTATGAACTGGTTGGAGTTAAATCATGTCCATATTAATTGTTTCAACAAGTCGGTACGATTTCTCGCTCCTGAGGAAGAGGAAGAAGATGGTTTTATATCTGCTAGATAGTTGAGGAAGCTCTTAGAAGAAGAAGCTCAAGTGCTTGCATTGTTTGCTTCCTTGTTAGTGGAGAGTGAGTCGGTGATTAATGAATTGCAAGTAGTGCGTGAATTTCCAGAAGTGTTTCTAGATGATATCGTTGATGTACCGCCAGAGAGAGAAGTGGAGTTTACTATTGATCTTTCCCCTGGTACCAGACCTATTTCTATGGCACCATACAGGATGTCGGCATCATAATTAACAGAGCTGAAGAATCAACTGGAAGAGATGTTAGAAAAGAAATTTGTGAGACCAAGTGTATCGCCTTAGGGAGCTCCGGTGTTGTTGGTGAAGAAAAAGGATGGCAGTATGAGGTTATGTATCGATTACAGACAGTTGAATAAAGTGACGATTAAGAACAAGTATCCACTTCCAAGAATAGATGACTTGATGGATCAGTTAGTGGGTGCCCGTGTGTTTAGCAAGATTGACTTGAGGTCGGGTTATCATCATATACGAGTAAAGGATGAAGATATTCAGAAGACGGCTTTCAGGACCCGATATGGACATTATTAGTATGTAGTGATTCCGTTTGGAGTTACTAATGTACCTGGTCTATTCATGGAGTATATGAATCGAAATTTTCATGCTTACTTGGATCAATTTGTGGTTGTCTTTATTGACGACATTCTAATCTATTCTAAGTCAGAAGAGAAACATGTTGAGCATTTGCGGGTCGTGCTTCAAGTGTTAAAAGAAAAGAAGCTCTATGCTAAGTTATCTAAGTGCGAATTCTGGTTGAGAGAGGTAAGTTTTCTTGGTCATGTTATTTCAGGTGATGGTATTGATGTGGATTCATCCAAGGTAGATGCAGCTCTACAGTGGGAGGCTTCAAAATCGGTAACTGAGATTAGAAGCTTTTTGGGTTTGGCTGGTTATTACCATAGGTTTATTGAAGGCTTTTCGAAGTTGGCACTCCCGTTGACTCGGTTGACTTGCAAAGGTAAAGCATTTGTGTGGGATGTTCACTGCGAGAAGAGTTTCATTGAGCTGAAGAAGAGATTAACTATAACTCCAATTTTGATTATACCCGAACCAAATGAACCGTTTGTGGTGTATTGTGGCGCTTCTTTGATGAGTTTAGGAGGTGTGTTAATGCATGATGGTAAGGTTATGGCTTATACTTCACGACAGTTAAGGGTCCATGAGAGGAATTATCCAACCCATGATTTAGAATTAGGTGCAGTGGTATTCGTATTGAAAATTTGGAGGCACTATCTTTATAGTTCCATATTTGAAGTGTATAGTGATCATAAGAGCTTAAGGTATCTGTTTGATCAGAAGGAGTTGAATATGAGACAAAGAAGGTGGCTAGAATTCTTAAAGGATTATGATTTCGGCTTGAACTATCATCCCGGTAAAGCTAATGTCGTGGCTGATGCTTTGAGTCAGAAGACCTTGCATATGTCTGCTATGATGGTTAAAGAGTTGGAATTGATTGAGCAGCTTAGAGATATGATTTTAGTTTGTGAACAGACACCGCATAGTGTGATGTTGGGTATGCTGAAGATCAATAATGAATTTCTTAATAGTATCCGAGAGGGTCAGAAGTTGGATGTGAAACTGGTGGATTTGATAATTGGAAATGAACAGACAGAAAGTAACGAATTCAGAGTGGATGAGCAAGGTGTGTTGAGGATTCGTGATAGGATTTGTATTCCTGATGATTCTGAGTTAAAGAGAATGATTCTAGAAGAAAGTCATAGGAGTAGCTTAAGTATCCATCCAGGAGCTACAAAGATGTATCAAGACTTGAAGAAGATATTTTGGTGGCCTGGATTGAAGTGTGATGTGGCTAAGTTTGTATATGCTTGTTTGAATTGTCAGAAGGCGAAGGTGGAACATCAGAAACCTGCTGGTTTGATGCAACCGTTAGATATTCCAGAGTGGAAATGGGACAGCATTTCTATGGATTTTGTGACTAGGTTGCCTAATACTCCGAGACGGCATGATGCCATTTGGGTAGTAGTGGATAAACAGACGAAGTCGGCACATTTTATTCCGATTAATATCAGTTTTCTTTTGCAGAGGCTGGCAGAGATTTGTATTCAGGTGATTGTGAAGTTGCATGGAGTTCCGTTGAGTATTGTGTCGGATAGAGATCCAAGGTTCACTTACAGATTTTGGGAGAGTTTGCAAGAAGCTTTGGGGTCGAAACTGAGATTGAGTTCGGCTTATCACCCCCAGACGGATGGACAGACAGAGAGAACTATATAATTTTTGGAGGATTTGTTGAGGGCTTGTGTGCTTAAACAGGGAGGTGCTTAGGATAGCCATTTGCCATTGATTGAGTTTACTTATAATAATAGTTATCATTCCAATATTGGAATGGCGCCTTTTAAAGCTTTGTATAGTCGGAGGTGTCAGACCCCTTTGTGTTGGCATGAATCTGGTGAGAGTGTGGTACTTGGACCTGAGATGGTTCAGTAGACTACTGAAAAGGTGAAGCTGATTCGGGAAAAGATGAAAGCTTTGCAGAGTAGGCAGAAGAGCTACCATGATAAGAGGAGGAAAGATCTTGAGTTTCAAGAAGGAGACCATGTGTTCTTGAGAGTCACTCTGGTGACCGCTAGTGGCCGTGCATTGAAGTCGAGAAAGCTTACTCCTCGGTTTATTAGTCCATATCAAATTTCTGCAAGAGTTGGACCTGTTGCCTACATAGTGGCGTTGCCACCCAATTTGTCGAATTTGCATGATATGTTCCATGTGTCACAGCTTCAGAAGTATGTTCCAGATCCGTCATACGTGATTCCGATGGATGATGTAGAAGTAAGGGATAACCTTACGGTTGAGGCTTTACCAATACGAATTAAGGACCGCGAAATAAAGCAATTGAGAGGTAAAGAGATCACTCTTGTGAAGGTAGTGTGGGGAGACGTTGCCGGTGGAAATATGACTTGGGAATCAGATAGCAGGATGCGAGAGTCGTATCCGGAGTTATTCGTATGAGGTAAATTTTTTAGGACGAAAATATTCTAAGTGGGGGAGAGTTGTAATGCCCCGATAATTATAATTTGTTTGATTGATGATTAGTTGTGTTTAATCTCATGTATTTGTGGTTTACGTGGTATGTGGTGTGTTTTGGTATGTTCATGTGTTGGGTAGTGTAGGACTATAGGAGTATTGTGGCTTATTCTTAATTTAAATAATTTAAATTAGATTATTTAGATTTAAAAACAATTAATTGGAATTTTAGTAATAATAATTGGATAATTTTTTTATTTAAATAATTTAGTTGGAATTAGTATATTTAAATAATTAGTTATAATTATTTTATTAATTTAAAAGTGGATAATATGAGTAGAGAAATAGTAAGGGCAAAGTGGTTCATTCACGATGTTTAGTAAGGGTA
This sequence comes from Lathyrus tuberosus, assembly GCA_022829125.1. Lineage (NCBI taxonomy): Eukaryota > Viridiplantae > Streptophyta > Magnoliopsida > Fabales > Fabaceae > Lathyrus > Lathyrus tuberosus. The sequence continues at coordinate 1,318,515 of JALAZF010000503.1, read as the reverse complement.
AGGAAGGAAGAGCATATTAGGGGTCTAAGGGTTATAGTAGGAAAGAATAAAATTGGGAAAGGGAGAATCATTGGTGAACGATCGTATTCTAGAGAAAAGAGGAGCGGAAGAGAGGAGCAGAGTTAGGGCCTAAAGAGCAGTTGAAGAATCATCACTAAGGTAAGGGTGGGGTTCTTTGATCACTTAAGGGATAAATAATGTATGTATAAGGGTAGACACATCATTAGGTTCATATTTATGTGTTTCTCTCGTTGTGTTGATTGTTTCAGTGCAAAGTTGAGGTTTTACGTGTCGGTGATTTTAATAATATGTAATTTGTACAAATTGATTGGTTGGATTGTGGTTTTGTGTTGAAAGTGATTATAATTGATGTATTGTTGTTGTAGTATGATTTTCCTTGTGATTGATGGGCATTTTCGGGTTGTATGGTACTGAAATCATAAGGGGTTTAGGGTCTGAGTTATGCAGAAAATGTAATAGTAGATTGCAGTTCGCTGGAATTTGCCAGGCAAAGGACCCGTTCCGCCAGGCGAAGCGATCTCGCTAGGAGGTCGTCGAGCGAAAATGAGAGGCGAGTGAAGGGTGGAAAATAGATGCTACTGGAAATTGTATGGGGGAGGAATTTCTCTTCTGCTTCGTCGGGCGAGCCTTGGGCGAAAGGGAAATTTCGTCGGGCGAAGGTGAGTTCGCTGGCGTCTCGCTGGGCAGACACCAAGCGAGCAGAAACAGTACTTGGCTGCCACTGGAACAAACAGAATTTTCTAAAACTTCGAACATTCATATCTTTTGATTCGTAGGTCCGTTTCAGCCGTCGTTCAAATCGTTGGAAAGCTAGTTCTGTGTACTTTCTATTAAAATTATTTTCGATACTAGAATTCTAACAATTCGATGCGTTAATTGTGTTTCCGTGTACGTTGTGATGTGTTTATCGTTGAAATGTTGAGTTCGGTTGTGCGAATGTGCGTTGTAGCTGTGGTTTGCGATTGTTGCATGTTTTGGCAGGTATATGTTGTTTGTTGGACAGTTGTGATGTGATGTATTGGTTGTATGATAGTCATATGCATTGGTCCTCATGGTTTGTTGTCGTTGAATGCATATCATGTTGCATAAGTTGTATGATAAGTCGTGTGCCCATGTAGGATGTGAGTGCCTTATCCGGATTCCTCGAAATGGCATTGTGTTATTGTTGTTGTTGAGGTAATCATGTGCCTATGTAGGGTGTGAGTGATTACGGGTGTTTGTGTCCATGTGGGGTGTGAACGATCACGAATGTCGTGTGCCCATGTGGGGGTGTGAGCGACTTATATGGAAATTCTGACGGGAATTATGATCATGAAAAATGGATCGAATTGGTACCACATGCATTGAGTCAAGTTGTGAGTCGAGTTGCATTGCATTTTGTTGTGTGGTGTTGTTGATTATATGATTGTCTGCTTGTGTGGAAAATTGCAATTATGTTGATGATTTGATGATATGGTGAATTGTATAATGATTGTATACTTTTATATTTATATTATGTATTTCTTTTATTGATTTAAGAATCTCACCCCTTCTGTTTGAATGTTGCCTCCACTTGGGTAACGTGCAGATAATCAAGAATAGTGCAGAGTTACGGTTAGTGAAGACGAAGTCCTTCACTTTATGTTTTGAGTTAGTGTCTGCTCTGATATGTAACACTGGGGATTATGGAACGCTTTATGTTTTATTTCTGTTGTATTTTGTTTTAATTGATGATGAATATGTGGTTTAAACATGTTAAGTTTTTTATTGTCGATTCGAAGAAGTTTTCCGCTGCTTATTGAGAAGAATCCTTAATAATGATTTCGTAGTACCGTTTTTAATAATAATTATGTGCTACATGTCGTATGCATGAGCAGGTGTATGTTGGAGAGTAACATCCTATGTGATGAATTTTTATGAATTTTTACTCTGATAATTGGATTATTTTATGCGGGATTTAGGGTGTTACATCTATCTCCACTCAAAAGAGTACGGATGTGGCAATTCGGAACCTTGAAACTCAAGTTGGACAATTGTCTAAGCAACTAGTCGACTAACATAAGGAAACCTTTCCGGATAATACTCAAGTAAATCCGAAGGAATCTTGCAAAGCCATCTTTACTAGAAGTGGGAAAACAATTGGTGTGGGAGTTGGTAAAAAAGTTGTGGAGAAAAACGTTGAAGTTGAAAAGGAGGATGTAGAAAAGAAGTTGAAGGAGGAGAAGAAAAAAATTAAGAAATGAAAGGAGCATGAGAGTGAAGTTCCAATGAAAAAGTTTCCATATCCAAATGCTCCTACAAAAAAAGACAATGAGAAGCATTATGCTAGATTCTTGGACATATTTAGCTTATTGCAAATAACCATTCCATTTTCCGAGGCTCTAGAACAAATGTCAAAGTATGCAAAATTCATGAAGGACATACTTACTAAGAAAAAAAAGGTATACGGATAAAGAAACCAAATTGAGCTTAATGCAAATTGTAGTGTTATCGTCCAAAGCATTCTTCCGCGGAAGGAAGGGGATCCGGGAAGAGTAGCTCTACCTATAACTATAGGTAGTGATTTCAAGTGTAAGGCTTTGATCGATATGGGTGTTAGTATTAATTTGATCCCTTTTTCCGTGGTGAAAAGACTTGTGAACATGGAGATGAAATCAACCAACATAACTTTTCAACTAGCGGACAAGTCAAGGACTCGTCCTCAATATGTTGTTGAAGACGTGTTATTGAAAGTTGACAAATTCTTATTTCCGGTTTATTTTTTAGTCATGGACATGGAAGAAGATGAGGATACATCAATAATCCTTGGAAGACCCTTCATTAAAACCGCAAGAATGTTAATTGATGTTAATGAAGGTGAGGACTAATGATGAAGAAGTGTGTTATACACTTTTCAAAGGTGTGGTATATTCAAATATAGTGGAAGATGATTTTCAAGTGAGAAAGGAAGATGCAAGAGTTCTGTGATGAAAAAGAAAGACGAAAACGCAATAGTTGCATCAATGAAAAAGAATGACGAAAGTGCAAAGATTGAAGTGGTATTGAAAAAGAAGGATGAAGAGGCCAAGGAGGCTATGATGAAGTATTATTGGGATTTGTCTTTCTTAAGGAAAAGTGGCCCAAAAACAGGTTATGGCAATGGTTAAGGACCTTTTGTGTTAGTGATTTCATCCTGAATCTAATTCAATTGCTTTTAGTTTAGAGGTTTCAACTGTCAAACCATCGAGCTCAAACGACGTTAAACAAAGCGCCAGTTGGGAGGCACCCCAAAATTGTAAATACCCTTTCATATTTATTGCATTTTTAGTGTTAAATTAGTATAGAAAGTTTTGTGGTAGAGTGAGAAGAAAATATATTTTTTTTTTTTTAATCTGTCTCATTCGCCTTGAGTTCGCTGGGAAAACCTGGGGCGAATGCTCGCTGAAAGTTCGTTGTGCGAACTCTGCGAAACAGAACAAAATATCACTTTTTCTGCCACATCATTTAAGTTGTTTTTTATTTTGTGGGCCCGATGACTTTTTGTTGGATTTGGTGGGGCAAACCATTTCCCACTTTCCCTTTTGCCTTTCCATTCCCTTGTGTCTCCATCACTTTCCAAAAACAAACAAACACAACATTCTCTTGTCTATATCACCCTTTGCATGTAGAAGAAATTTTTCCCAAGTTTCAATTTCAATATCCATTCTCTCTAGCCACTTCATTGCAGGTTTGATTTCTATTATTCATTCCTTGTTCTTGTAAGAAGCATGAGGTTAGGGTTATGTGAAATTTTTTTGAAAACTTTCTTCTAAATTTGTAAATATGTTATGCATGTGTAATTTTTATTGGTTTGCATTGCTATACTTGTATGGGTACTGAACCGAAAGAATTTTTTAGAGATTGAGACGTTCTTGCTTTGGTTAAGTTGAAATTGGTTTGATTTATTTTAAGAACTTTGAATCTTTACATGAACAATGTTGACTTGGTTGTTGTTGTTTACTTGATACTCATTTTAAAACTGCATAGCACTAATTGAATGGTAGAAATTACATTGTTTTGGGGATAATGATTGAATAGGCAGAACCTGGAATTTTTGAAATTCGCAGGGTTCGCCTTGAGTTCGCTGGGTGAATCTGGAGCGAATGTTCGCTGGGTTCTCGCAGGGCGAACCCAACGCGAACATGACCGCAATTTTAATTTTTAAATTGTGCTATGATTTCTAGTTCTAATCTTTTGCACCTTGCTTTGTTATTAATGTGTTAAATATTTTTGCTGGTTATGTTTGGTGGTGTGCAGATGGCACCTCCAAGAACTACACCTTCAAAGAAAAGAAAGGTCGGAAGCTCTTCCCATCCGCAACCAATTTCTTATGACACCGAGCAGTTCAAAGGGGCAAAGCAAGCTGCAAGATACGTTGCTCTTGAGAAGAGGAGTGTCTTTCCTGAGAAAAGGTTTAACATTAACCCCCAAGGATCCTATCGAGTGGTAGCCGCGATTCTTCATGACAAAAAGTGGGACAAGCTAATTACCTCATGTGATAGTTACAACGTGGAACTCGTGAGGGAGCTCTACGTTAATGCCCGTCCAGACGATAATGAGGTTTTTTCTTGGGCTACGCAATTTTGTGGAAGAGAGTTGAAGTTTGATAGGAACACTATTAACCATGTGTTGGGTAAACCTCTTACCTTGGGGGAGGATGAGGTGGATGAGCATCACAGGGATTTGAGGCTGAATAGAGATATTGAGGCGATTTTTGGTGCCTTATTGAGGGAAGTCAGGACGATGGAATTGAGGTTGCAAGGAGATATCATAGGAAGGATATGCGTCCCTTAGCACAGCTAGTGCTACTCTTGGTCTTAACTAACATTAAGCCAAGGACGCATACCTCTACTTTACCTATACCAGTTTCTCACTTGATCCATAGCATCATGATTGATACAGAGATTGATGTAGCTCGAATCATTGCTGACGAGATGCATTCAGTGGTAGAAAGCGGTATCAAACCAGGGTTGCGAGCTAATTGCCCTTTGGTTTTCCCATGCTTGATCATGGCTTTGTGTGTGCATTCGAGGGTGAAGCTACCCTCTCGTCGTCAAGTTACCATTCTGGCTGCTATTGATGATAATTATGTGACAATTTTTGCTTGCCCAAGAGGTTGAGAGGTGGACAGACTGCAGGTACAAGAGCAAGAGAAGATTCTGGTTCCGGAGTTGCAGGCTCCCAGGGCTTTGACCCGTTTCAGAGGGAGATATGCAATTACGACTGGGATTAGATGGCGGCTACTCAGCGTGCCATGATTGACATTCATTATTCTATGCAGGTTTTGCAGCTACAGTGCCGTGAGCCTACGGTGGAGCACTCGATCATGACTAGGGAGCAGTTCCTAGCTCATGATGGTTGGCCTGAGGCCAGGTCATTCTCTAGAGAGGGGGCAGATGTAGCTGGTACTGATAAGGCTGATGACGCTGACGAGGCAGGTGATGGTGATGAGGCTGGTTCTGGTTTTGGTTCAGAGTCTAGAGAGGAGGTTGAGTTGGATGAAGAGGAGACCGAGTCTAATGAAGACTAGTTATTTTGATGTTTTAAGCATGATCCTAAGTTACTTCCTTTAGTTGCTACAAAGTGTAGTTTTCTGTTTAGCTTAGATCATTGCTATATTTATATTATTATTGTATTTTATTTTGTGTTGTGCACTATCCACCTTTGTGGATTATTTTGGATGTTGTATTTATGTACCACTTTTGGGTACTTGCACTTTTGTTTGTGTTCTACACCATAACATTTTATTGTTATATCAGTTGAATTCTTTAGTTCACGAATGTTCAACTTTAGTTTCCTTTTATGTTACTTAGAGTTGAATTCTTCAGTTTAGGAATGTTCAAATCTAGTTTTTTTTATGGTTGCTTGGTAGCTTGTTTAGAAAATTAATGTTTCTTTCTTTGGTGATTGAATGTGGGAACTTCTAGATTGGTTGTTATTTGATAAAAGTATCCAATGAAGATTCTCCTAAGTTTGGATGGTGATGATAGTATTTGAACATGTGAATGCAAGCAAGGTACATGGTTACCTCTTTCTAGGATGCTAGAATGTTTAAGAATTTATTTCTTTGTCCAAATGTATTTTTGTTTCATTTTATAACTTTGTTTGAATGCTTGTTTCACTTAGGTCCAATAGCCACATTTGTGAGAAACCTCCATTGTTTAATATATGCATAGGATGACTAATAAACTTTGTTTAATACATTTGATTCCTGCTTAATCTTGTAATTATCTTGAATTTGTGGAAGCATTAGAAATGATCAAGGCATTTGTTGATATTGAGCATAATCATATCCCAAAAGTAACTTACTCGTGAGTTGTGAGTATTTGCTAACCCCTTTGAGCTTAATAGTTTAGATCCTAATTTAGTGGTGAACTTGGTGTTTATACATAAATTAAAAGATAGTTCATCATTGAATTTTTTAGGATTCTTAAAAAATTCTTGAACCTTTGAACAATGTTTTAAATTGATTTTTTTCCCATAAAAAGCAAGGAGCATTCACTTGAGGTTTGGTTGAATTCAAGTTGGGGAGAGTGAAAAGAAAAGTGGTAGGTTACTCAAAATTTTGAAAAATTTCAAACAAGCATTGAAAAGAAAATTGTGAATATGAATGTGAAAAAGAAAAAGAAAAAGCATGCTTGTTTGAATGAGAAAAATAGAGAATAAATAATGTGCATAAAGGAAGTTTGGAAGGGTGAACAATTGAGAAAAGAAAGTGTGGGATGAAGTTGCAGTGTGTACATAACCTTGTATAGTGAATGTCTCTTTTGCATTGGCAAATTTTATTCCATGGCCTTAGAAATGTCCCTTTGTTGTGAACCTAACAAAGCTTCAACCTTTGAAGCCCTTAGTGATCTCTTGCTTCCATAATTTCATTGTTGATTGATTCGATGAATGTGTGAATTGGATTGTTATTTGCATTGTTTGTCAGGTGAGTAAAATTGTCCCGCGGTTGCAAGCGCGTTAATTTCTTCATTCTTATTCAAATAGGAGTGTTAGAGTGATTCAAGCATGAGAATTAAGTTGTTATTTGAAACATTGCATGATATTTGTTTAAGAACTAAATTCTTTTTCATTGTTCGATTCTATGAAGTGGTGAACATTGCTTGTGCGCATTTGTTTGTTTAATTTGAGCCATAAATCCATTCTTGGTTGAATTAAATGCTTGAGCAAATCCTCTTGTGTTCAATGAGAGACATACTTTGCTTGAGGACAAGCAAACATCTAGTTTGGGAGAGTTTGTTGAATGCCAAGCATGTCTTATTTTGATCCATATTTATTGACAGGTTTTAGTTGTACTATATAAGTACTTTTCACAGTTTTTGGGGATCATAACCCCATTTTCACCTAGAAACCTATATTTTATGCATTTCTTCACAAAAGAGTGAGATTTTGCAAATAGAAGTTGAATTCGCATCCGAGCTCGGTTCTTCGACATGGATGCTCATTTATCTTCTCTCATTACTTGCAAAGCAAGCTACCATGGTTATGGGTAGCTAATTTCCTTTGTATCAAAGGTAGAGGTAGTCTACCTTAGCTTTATGTATTTCTTTTTATTGACCTTATATGTGAACAAGTGATGATTAATATATGATGAATATTTTTGTTCTTAATGATCCATTCTTGTTTTGTAAAACTCTAGACATAGATTTTATGGAACTTGACCTAAAATATTCATCTATCAATTTATAGATTGGAGAGATCGGTCTATGGTTGATATTTTCTTTGTATTATACTTAAAGCTTACTATATTGGTTGTTATATGGAGAGATCATGTAGCGATGAGTGCGGTATTTCTCATGACGTCGCTCTAGAGATAGACGGTATTGAGAGAATACGCGATGATATTAATCAGATTCGACTTCACATGCAAGATTAAGAGAATACATATAAGTTAGGGTAGATGAAAATTACTTTTGATATACTTTGTTAATCAAACATTTTTGAATTTAATGTTTTGCTAGTAAAATCGTGACAATTTATGAAACAAACTTTGAAAACCCTTTTTCTTGAAACGGTAAACTATTGAACGACAAGCATCCCATATCAGAACAATCCATGTGGAGACGATAACAAAAACCCCCCTATAGTTGCAATCTAACAATAAACAACATCAACTATCTTCAAATAGTGGTCAAAGAATAGTTTAATCATAGCATAACATCAAAAGTCGGAACGATAAAAATTATTATAGTGACAATCAAGTTTGACACTTGGCAATACAACAACTAACATAATTGAATATGCACATGCTAGACTTAAGAATTGGTTGGGAAACAGTAAAGGTGATTTTTGTCGAGATTAGGACGCTTGGAACCAAATGCTCTGAAACCAACATAATGAGATATATACATCTTTTGTTCGAATCATTATTGTGAGAACGTCGATCAAAAATAACATGCTTTATTAATAATTGGTTGGCAGCGTATCTCGGACGGCTTTGAATTTTATTTTTCACAAAGTCAAGTGAGCAGATAAAACAGGTTCGTATAGTTGAAAGTATAGATGTACATTTAGGAAAACTTACGGTCTTCCATGTGCTTGTTTAATTTCAAAGAGGACGAAGCTTGAAAAACTAATTTGTATGAATGAAGTTTGCATTAATTGCAAAAGGCTCTGTTTTATGATGATGATGATGATGGTGGTGGTGGTGGTGGTGGTGGTTGTGGTGTGATTAAGGATGAAAAATCAAACATATATTCATGACCAAGTGGGAAGTGATCCAAGAGAGATTCATAAATACTGATGACATAATGAAATTGCACATCAAAGAGCAACTGGAGAAGATTGTCTATCTAGAAACAACGGATTTGAAACCACTGTCGAAACCGGTTAAAACAAAGGGTATCCCTAAAAAGGTCAAACTAACACAAAGTGACAACTCCATGAGACAGTCTCCTTCATACTTTGAACATGTTGACTCACACTTTCCTGATTCTCCGACTCCAAAATCCCAAAAGAGTGTTTTCAAGGGTGCTCTCATTAGCAAATCATCTCCTTCACCACCATTACCAAAAAGCATTCACATTGAAGAGATGTCGCTTTTTATGCACAAACATTGAGGAAATTATAAATGTCGAAGGTGGTGGCAACTGTGATTTTCAAGTTATTTTAGATTTGCTCGGTAAGGAAGAGAACGACTATCTATTTGTTCGTTATTTTATACAAAAGATGAAGACGCATAAGGAATCATACACAAAATTATATGGGAACAAAGCAAATTACGATGAAATTCTCAATGCTATAGTTCCTTGTCTGATGAGATTGACTTCGTTTGAAAAATTGACGTGTTTTCCGAAAAGGGGACACCTTATAGCAAGTGCTTATGATAAGGTGCGTATTACTTTAACATTATATGGTCACCTTGGATGTCAAAATAATAATATTTTGTTCAGGTTTATTTGAAATTGGGATGTCTTATGCCAAAAACATCACTGGAGTGGCCGACACACTTCACATAAGATGTTGAAACTTGGTCGGATCACTTTTTATAAAAGGATGGAAAAGTTTACCAAGTTGAGTGTCATTCAAAAAGAAGCAAATAAGAAAAGCTCGAAGAATTAACCACCAATAGATTTTGACAGTGATACATATTTTGATATTTTGATGCATTTTAGTTATAATCTAACAATATAACATGTTTGTTGTATGTAACACGGTGCATAATGTTATAAGACTTAGTGGTATTTTTTGGACAATTTTTATATTTTAAAATTATGCTCGGCATAATACCTTGGGTTATGTTCCGCCTAATTTTTGAGTGGTTCCAAAGATGCATCTCCGGACACACTTTCTATTTATTTAAAAAAACAATATAGAGAATCATCCAGAGATGCATTTTTGGATGTACCTTCTAATTATTAAAAAAACAACAACATAGAGGATCATTCGAAGATGCATCTCCAAACAGATTCTTATTTTTTTTAAAACAATGGCGAATCCTGAGATGCATCTCCGAATTCTATCCTGATTATATAATAGGGTTTATAAGGTCCTTATTGATCTACAATTTCTATAAATAGGATCTTTCATTCCATTTTCTTTACAAAAATCAAAATAAATCTATATCTCCATTTTGCATTTGTGTATTAGAATGACGCAAATCCCCACTTCAGTTTAAGATCTTCGTGGACATACTTCTCGTCGATCTGAAATGCAAATTGAATACTCTACTATGATATTCAAAAAATCAGAGATTTATCAAACTTGAGTATCATTCACCCTCAATTGACAACAAAAAGAAGATATGGTTTAAGATGCTTGAACTCAAGACAAATGATGATTTGAAAGTTATATGGAGTACCTTTTACTGTTACTCAACAAAAGGTACAATTGAAGTAAATGTGACAATTCAAGATCAACTGAAGATATTATAAAAATGTTGCAACGTACTGAACCCCTTGTTTTTAATAACATCAACTTAAGATATTGTAAGAATATTACAACGTCCTACACCACTTGTTTTTAATGACGTGATGTTTAATTTATATAATGTTTATCTATGTATTTTTTATTTTGATGTTAATTTATATTAGATTTTCATTCTGCTCTGCGTGTTCCTATTTTAAACTAACAAAGCATATTCAAAAGATACATCTCCAAAAAACACACAAACTAATAAACTAAGGAAGGTTATGGAAATGTATCTCCAAAGTAATCTTTTGTGCATACGAAAATACATCTCCGATTCAAATTTTAATAGAACAAGGATTACTCAACATTTACGTCTCGGTTGAGTGTGAAAAAGGTACACATTCAAAGATACATCTCCGGACGAAAGGGAGAACCCCCAAGGGTGAAAAGAGCAATGCTCTTTATAAAATACTTTAAAAAAATGACTACCATAATAAGAGCAAAAATGTTAAAAAGTTAACAAAGTCAGTATTGTTCCACATAAATGAAATAATTCATAACTCACTAGAAAAACTGTGACTAACAAAATTACAGCATTTCTAATCAACTTAAACTATACCACACTAGAAAATTTGATTTCGGTATAAAGGAAATTTAATAAATCATAAAATGATTTTGTATCCCTGATATGTTGTTACACAGGGACGACACTCATCTGTGGGCAGGTATAAATAAAGCTCGCCTAAGGTTATGTTGGCCTCAAATTTGCCTTTGTGATTGGGCTGTATTGTTCCTGCACTTCTAAAATCCCCTGATTAAATTACGGTGCCAAAGCATTTTATAAGCCACAAACCTCAGTAGCTGGCCTCTGATCTAAATCTAAAATGTTTACCCCGTTTTTTCTTATGTCTCTTGTGTACATCGTTTTCTGTCAGAGCACCATTCTCCTCATTCTTGATTTTCCGAGAATGCCCGTTTTCCTTTGGCTTCTCACTATTATTCTCGTCCTTAGAGGCGGATTTTCTCTTTTTTCTGGAAGAACGTGTGCTAGGCTCTACAATGGTGTTATCTCCGTCTCCACGTGGTAGTGGTTCTTCCTCGTAATCTAACTGCCAATTGCACAACATATCATTCTCTCCGAACTGCTGTTGTACTGGCTCACCGGCACCAGGAAGCAAACTATTAAAAGTTATTTCTCCATTTGATCCCCCTTTACGCTCCATCAAGACAGGGTCTGGTCTAATTATAGTGCCAAGAATGCTCCTGTTAGGTCCTAAGCTCAGGATGACTTTGGGATTTGTCAGAGTCGTGAAAGCCATTAAAAATGCTGACCGAACCTGCAAGAATATAACAACAATTGCATTTAAGCCCCACTTTAAGCCTTAAGACAACATTTTCTAAAATATCATTTACTCGAGATACAAACAAACCTGGAAGTAATTGAAGGAGCTCTTCCCAATGTCATTCTCTGGAGTCTGATTCAGCCAGAAAATTCTAGTCAATCAACTATAGCTATGATATAAATTTATCTTGATGCATAAAATAATACAAGTCAATCCACTTCATATTATGAGTTATTATATTATAAAATATTGCAAGGACTGAAGAAAATAAAAAAGACCGATTATAGGATAATTTTCAACTGCTGCTAACTACTCATTCTGTTTCTTGCCTTATTGGTAGGCAAATACTGGTTTTGATCTTTTTTTTGATAAATATTCAGCATTTGCTCCCAAAAAAAACATAGATTAGAAAAGTCAATGCATTTTATTCCCACCACCACCCACAAAATACATACTTGCAAATGATAAATGCAAATTAAAGATGGGGGTAAATCATGAAAGTCCATCTTTAAAAAAAGTCTACTTCCTCAGTTTAATTGATAGGCACAACAATACAAAAAATTACTTTACATAGAGAAAAAGCAGTTAATCAAAGAGAACCTGTGGATCCTCAATGCCCAGAAGAAATGGCTTTCCTTTATTGTAAAACCTGAGATGAAAAGGGGGAAAAGTCAACAAGTTTTTAATTATACAGAATAATTAAAATTCACATTTCTTTGCAAATATATCCAATTTCTTACCCTTTACTACTCTTTCGGAAAAAGGTACCGACTCCATTACAAGATACACCGACATCTGAGGTATTCAATTTACGTCCATAAAAATCGAAAAAATGTACCTAATTTCCAAAAGAAAAATAAAGAACACGTTATTAGAAGAAAAACTTTGATATATATCTTACTTTACAACCCAAATAGGAGACATCCAAACAAAGTACAGGATTATTTCACATGTTCTCTTTTTCAAAACAGTATAAATCATAAAAATAATACCACATGATTTTAGGATGAGGTAAGGAATTAGTTAAGGGAGATATTAGATGATGGGATAGTTAGGATTATCATGTATAAATAGGGAGGTTTTGTATGGGGGAGAAAGGATTTTTGATTAGTTAAAATTTGATGAATACAACAATGACTCTATTGTAGAGGGGAAAACCCTTGGAGTTCCCTCTCCAGCTCTTTTTTAATTCCTTCTCTACGCAACACCTTCCTATTTATACATGATAATCCTAACTACCCCATTAACTAATAACTTCCCAAACAAATTTCTTACTTCTTATCCTAACACATGGACGCTTAACTACATGGCATTTAAGAAACGAAAATGTAAGACTTTGTTTAGAATATACTCACCAAAAGGAGCCCTAAGTTGTGCTCTGTAGAAGTTTGGCTCTGACGGACATTCTGAAGCATATGCAATGGCAAAAAATTAAAGATGGCATAGGTGAAAAGAAGTGGGTTGAACTTTATGCAATGCTAAATATTTTACAGCACATTAGAAAAAGAAAAGGAAATTTAAACGATCCATTTGTGTTGATATGCTAGTGGATCATATGTAGAATAAGGAAGCTTTATGATGCAGAGTAAATAAGCACATTTAAGAATTGCTCACCCACCCGTAACACTGCCATCAGCATGGTAAGGAGAGCATAGGAACCAATCCCACCAGAATAAACCTGCATACTTTACAAGAATCTTCCATTAGGCAGACAGGAACCCAGATAATTGCATGAGATACAACATATTCAAGAAAAAAACATACCTCGTTAAGTTCTCTTTGTTGTAAAAATACTTTCAAAATCAAACACAACGGCCGTAGTTGAGGCCACTTAGCCACTGCTTCCTGCAAATTCAATGGTTCAACCATGAAGAAGAATGTACATCATGTTCAATCCAACATTGAATCCTTAAGACATATTGATTATTTTCTATTTTTTATTCCTTTAGGAAAAGGGGGGAGAGAAATTACTCAGAGTGCAGGTTTAGTTTCAAAAATTTTACCTTCATCGCATTCAAGGTTTTGAAACAAACATAATAGAATATTGAGTTTATAAAAAATCAAAACTAGAATACTCTAATCAAGCAAAATAACTTCATATATAATATAATAGTGGTGTGTTATTGTATGCTTCCAAGATATTGTATTTGTTTAAGTAATTTGAGTAAAAGAATACTCTAATCAAGCAAAAGAACACTCAGGAAATAATTCAAGTACCACCTACAAGCTAGTATTAGATACCTTTCGGGATGAGAATGATGTAATAGTGGTGTGTTAATGTATGCTTCCAAGATGCTGTATTTGTTTATGTAATTAACTATCCACTTTTAATTACCGATAAATATCAGACAGTTCATAATATAGCTTAAACGGTGTTGTCAATGGCGAATGGCATGGCAGTCCATGACAGAGAGCCAAAATCCCGCCATACCTGCCGCTTAGCGGCGCCGTTATAGCGGATTATGGCAGAAAAAATCGCAACATCGGCTGATATTTACCGTTGCGGTGAGCCCAAAAACCGCCGTGTATATCCACCATAGCGACCATGGCACCGCTATTTCATAACACTTGCTTAAGCCACATATTTGTGCAATCATTTCTTTTCATTATTTATTTAATGGAGAATTAAAACAAAATTAACTTGTATAAATATATGTATTAGAATTTCATACAATTGTTTTCTTCAATTTTTTCATTTACAGGGAATTTGAACAGTGGCTAATTATTTTGTAAAATGACAAAATTATATATTACATAACTCAGATATCTACACCAACTCTCAAATCAAAATTAGAAAATGCATCTTGGAACAAAGTAGTTGAAATAATAAAAGCAAACCTGAATATACTCAGCGGCCTTGGGTCCATTATCTATGTCAAAACTGAAAGAAGAAAAACATAATACAACACTAGATCAGTGATATTGAGTTTTTGACAAGAATAAAACATAACACTGAAGGAAGTTAAACTGGTTTTATGCAACAAAAAAAAAAAGCAAAAACACAACAATCCAATATGTGGTGATAATGCATCTAGTAATATAGTATACAAAGAATTATGTCACCGTAACTTGCAAGAATTGATAGTGATCGTTAATATTGAAAACTAATAGTGTGTGGTATTATAGCCAATGTCCTATAAGTATTTACCTACTTATGATATGAAAAATAAACACGTGGAAGAAAAACAGAAACTGGCCACCCAATGGAAATACAAAAAACAGTGAATTAAGCAGAATTCTGATGTACACTAATGATAAATTGATGAACAAGCACAAAATGACTTCATAAGGTGAATGTATATCATGTCGTTGTCAAAGAAATTCCCCCAAGACAGATATATCACATCGTATTGCAAACCCCATTTCCAGGTACGAAGACTAAATTAAAAGCCATCATATATATTTTCATATGGTATTGCAAACCCCATTTCCCAGTAAACAGACAATAAATCAAAAGCCATCGTATATACTTTATTAGTTTTAATTGAGGTTAATGCAGATATAGAAAATCCTTAAAAAATTAATCATATGCAGAGTTTCAAATTAAATAACTCATCCAACATCTAATATCATATACAACCAAATAAATTACGAATAAGCTTAATCGTAATTAATGATGACATGTGAACATTATTAAGCGGAATACGCATATAGAAAGAAATCAAGAAGAAAAAAATTAAACAACAAATCAAGGAATCAAAAATCAAAGAGGAGAATGTCGTCAAACCTTATATCAAAGGAAAGACCACTCCTCTTTTCAACGAATTTAATAATTGGCACACGAGCCTTTCCAATAACCTAAGAAAGATTTACAACCAAAACACCATACAGTTATTAAAATCTGTACAACATTTTTTATTGGAACAAAAACACTGATATTTGAGTAACCAGACCAGACCTGTATCTTTTTAGCCATGCTCCTTTGCGACAATGATTTAGAAATTGCATTCAAACCAATCTGAGGATTCGGTAAGCCTGATTTCAGAATCACAACCTGCAGCCAGAGGATTTCATAACAATGTATCTATCAATCAACCAGCCACGTGTACTGGTTCATAAGAAAGGCCGAGTTCAGCGTCACAATGTGAAAAGGATGACTTACATCAATATCACTAGTAGGAAGATACAGCCCTGTCCTGAAAGACCCAAAAACTTCAACCTAAAGGGAACAAAATCAAGCTTCCATTGAAATTTAAAACTAAGGCTCTGATTGGATGAATAGCTTACTTAATCAATCCTTATAATATAATTGCTTATGTGTAAGCTATTTCTAAAAGCTAAGATAAAATAATTTGAAAACAGCTTGTCTGCATGCATAAGTTGTTTTCATAAACTCTCTCAACATTTGTCCCAAAAAGTCTCACAAGTTCTTATTTGAGTTGGCAATTTCAAATAAGTCAATCCGAAAAAGCCCGAAAGTGATAATGCAACAGCTAAATGATAACCATACCTGACAATGAGGCCATATATGCTTTATAACTTCAAACACGGATTCTATTGCTGAGTCGCGTTTAGCTTTCTCTTCAGGAGTAGGTGACAAAAATTCACAAAAATCCACTATCTCTGAATATCAAAAACAAGGGTTTCAGCCACATAGCAATGCACCAAAACAAAAACCAATGGGTAAAATTAAATTAAATACCTTTATGAAGCTGAAGCATGGGGCTTCTGAATTTGCAGTTCCCACGAAACCAACCACTCTCTAGCGTCGGCTCGGGCCCAAGTGCTGGCGTCTTCGGCGCAGCTGGCGTAACAGGCTCGGGGAGGGCATCTTCGGCTTCTCCGGCGACATCGAGGGGGAAGAAATCTTGGGCGGTGGAATAAACCGAATCGACTTGAGGCGTGTCTAGAGAGATTTCGTTACGGAAAACGGAGTATTGTCCGTGGTTGTCAGAGTCTAGGGAATCATCGGCGGCGAGAGGAAGTGGAGAGAGAGTGGTGTAGAGAATGGTTTCGGGAATGGGGAGATTGGCTGGTTCAACCTCCATTGAAAGGAAGGAGGAAGAAGAGTGAAGAAGGTTTGAAAATTGGGATTGAATTAGGGTTTATGTTGTGACGATGTTGCCGAATTAAGGTTGTGTAACCAGAATTGTAGTTTTTCTTAAGAGGGTTAGTGTTTCCGAAAAATAATAATAATGGATCACTTTTTTTTTACCGAATAGGCGGTTATTAATATCTTGATTCAATTGATCTCGTCAAAAAAATATCTTCAATAATTCAATCGATTATTTTTAGTGAATTTTCTTAGAATGACCTATTCTTTTTATAAAATAAATACAAAATTAATCTATTTTTAAAAAAACTAGTAAGAAACTCGTGCGTAGTTAAGATATTGAATAAATTTCTAAAAAGATATATAGAACATGAGCTGTCATTTGAATTAGATGTGATGTCAATAGACTTTGTTGTGTTTGATGTTGTACAGCCATCTCTGACTAATGGTATAGACGTAGAGGTGGGAATAGGCTGGGCCGAGCTAGGCTTTGCCAAGCCTGAGTCTGACCTGCTAAAAAATTCAAAGCTTAAGTCTGGCCTGTAGCCTATTATAGGCTTATTTTTAGGCTTAAGCCTTGCCTTTTCGAAGGCCTGATTAGCCTACTAGCCTATTTAAAAGTCTACTTTATTTGAACATCTGTAAATAAGAAATTCAACTAATGTTAAATAGACTAACAAGTTAAAAGATCAATGAGATTAAATATTTGTTTTCATTGTTTCGTTCAAGTTTTCTTATTAGCATAAGTTTGGTGATACTATTTGTTGAAGATAACTTATGAGAAAATCTTATGACAACAACTTATGACATTGTTTATAATATTTTTTCAACTTATTTTCGTAAGTTCTTCAAGATAACTAAGTTTTATTTTCGTATTTTAATTCAAAGTACAAAATAGAATATTATAATAATAAATTTATTGATTTTTTCTTAAATAGGTCAGCCTGATAGGCTTAAAAGGTTTTTCTTACGGCCCGTGGCCTAGCCTCTTTAGCTAAATAGGCTTATAAAAAAGCCTAGGCCTTTTCTATTTAAGAAAAAATCTGGCCTTGCTTGAGCCTATGTAGGCTAGGCCGTAGGCCCCTGTTAGTTGGTATGACCTATTTCCATCTCTATATAGAAGGCAATTGGGTGTTTGAATTCAGAGGTGCAAGAGAAACATCAGAAGCCAAAGTTTTTTCACTTCATTTTTTTATTAAAAGTTTTACCAGAGTGAATGAGTAATGCATAAGATGCAATCAATAATGTTGTTATTACTCTTATTGGATTCCCTGAATGCAAAGCTACTTTGGATGTCACATGAAAAAACCAGTAAAATTAAAATCCATTTTCTCTATCATAAATTTATAGGCAATGTAGTGTACTCGATAACAGTATTTGAATTGAGAAATAAATTACAAACTAAAAAGCTTCATTTCGTTGATCTGTTCAATGAGTTGGGAAATGGGTAATGTATTTCCCAGAAAAATGATATATAACAATAATACAATACAGTGTACATCTATAAAGTGAATGTCATTTGACAGTATATTCGTTGGTTAAGAATATATGAATGGTAACATCCACTGTCCACGGGCACGCAGAAAACAAATATAGAAATACAATCTGATGGTTTATTCGATTTAGAACATATGACTATGAGGTGTGACTTCTCTGCATTGCAGCAGTACGGAAAAATAATTGTAGAAATCTTTCTCTTGCAGCAAATCTAAGAGCAGTTGGGTAGCTAGCACTCATCCAAGAAAGAAAGGGTATTTCTGCTTGCTGAATCTAAATCTAATCATCATGAAGAGTTAACAACAATGTTTATCGTCTAAAAATTCCTTTGGCCTGTCAAAAGGATCAAAGAGTGAGACTTAAGTTAATCAAAGGTAGAATCATGGTCAAATATAGTTTCAGGTCAAGTGAAGTTTACCAACAAACAGTTAACATTATCAAAAGGCAAAAGCAAAGTTGTAGTTTACATACAAGGCCATACATAGTTGCTTTATTTATTATAAAAGTACTAAAAAGGTCACTAATTTCTCTCAAGTGGGTATGTTAGAACATAAATCAGAAGAAACATATATGCAGAAATTATGCATTCATCGACAACTATATTGTAAAATTTTCATTCAAAGTTTAGATTAGACCAAGACAGGTCTGACATACTCTGTCTAAATTATGTAATGAGAGCATATACAAATACAAGTGACACAAACCTTTATGCTGAACATTATAGATGGATAAAAGGTGCAATATGAAATATTAATAAGAGATAATTCTATCGGCATTACCAGTTTAATATGTATATCTTACTTGTTCGAGGGTAAGAAACATAATCACATTCCAGGCTCCTACTCGGCCAAAATTTGGAAGGAAGCCTTTATAAAAGGCCAAAAATCCCTGCAATACATTTGTGACATGATTCAAGTTGATATCTTTGTCATATAGAATAATCAGAACATCCAAAATAAAAGCTTTAAAAAAACTAACATGATAACAAAAAAGGTGCTAGTTATTGTCAGAAAGCTTTCAACTTCACTGGATTCAAGATCTAAAGTTGCAATACAACAATCACAAAATCAAATAAGAAAGAAGTTCACTAACCTCATTGAACGAAGTCTTGAGAAAACAGTCAAATGTGTTTTTGTAGCTTGAGTCCCCCATCATCCTGGATTTTACCTGAAAAATTATAAACGTGGATAAATCCAAAATGCTTTAAAATTTAGATGGTGTTACTTCATAAGATTTCACCAAAAAAATTTCAACTAAGCATTTTCATGTACCTCATGCTATGGTAAATCTTGCTTGCAATAGTTTTAAATTTTCAAAATACCAAGTTCCTTATAAATCGACAAGGATGTTTGTTGGAGAACACAGTGAAACAGTGTTTTGATTCATCATTATAAACAGGTCAGTCATTACTATCAAATGTTCATCTAAAACGCAAGTGCGGGCTACAGGTAAAGAAAATAGGAGGGAACGGGCTGCGGTAGAACCTACCACATCAACAGGAGAACCAATAAAGACGGCAAAAAGACCTGCTCCTAAGCCAGCAAGAAGGTGAGTAAAGGCATTGTCCGTGAACCCTGGAATTTTCAAAATCGTCTGCATAAGTATAAAGAATCATAGCAGCATTGCAATTGCATTTTATGCAAGGCAACAACATTAAATTCTAGCAAAAATCCAATTTAGAATCCCTTATAATGTGATTACCTGTTTCACTTGATCATAGCTAGCTAGTTCAGCAGCATTTATAATTGCATTTCGTGCTATATTAGGCCCAAGTCCAGTCCACAGGGCCCCTAACCCTTCCTAGTTTAACAAATAAATATAAAATGAGATGTAATTTACATATATTAAGGAACCCAAAAAACACATCAGAAGAAAAGCCACATAAATACGTTTTGCACATACAATAAAAATTATAATAAAAAAATGAAGTGGGAAAACATAGGGTGGTAGTATCTTCAGCTAATTTTGAAAATGACTGCAACAATTCATCTAAAATGAACAACGATTGGTGATGCTTTCATGCTTACTCTGTCAGCGGAAACACACAAGTAAAGCAACATTTATAAGTTGTTTCTCATATATCCATCTAAAATGAACAATTGATCCATTTCATTGACTTGAGACTCACCTGAACCATGCAACTGTTTGGATCCTGACATTACCTCGCCAACTGTTTTTCCATCAAATAACATGAGATTAAATCCAACCAACATTCAAAAACAATATCATAATAATCTAAGAGGTATATGCTTAAGAGGTATAAACATAACTAAAGCTTACCTGTAAACTTCGTCGATACGAATTGAATTTGCAGCATATGGCATACGATGAAAGTGTCCCGTGAAGCAACGACACCAGCATATTAGGCAGCGCATTAGGATAAAGCTGGCATATTCGACCAACAAGCAATGCCAGATTAATACCACCAAGAAATCCAGCAACCTGTAAATAAAATAGCAAAAAGATGCTTTAGGAAACTAAGAATCAGATCAAATGAACAACTTTGGAACAGAAAATAAGAAGGAAATTTTGATCTTTAGACTGAGTAGCTTACCTGAACACATCTGGAAATAATGTCTGCGAAATTTGACAATGATTTGGCAGGGTAAGCTTTATTTAGAGAAGGATCAACCATCCTTGATAAAGCATCAATATCATGAAGTTGAGGAATTGCCCATCTTACAAGAAACTACTCACCTCGAGGACGTGTCCTGTCCAAGATGTATGCAACACGTGAATTAAAGTCCATAGAAAAACCAAAAATAGATGCTAAAAGTATTTTTGTTAGTGTCTCACCTGTCATAGGACTGACGGCCTGTCAAAAGTTCTAACATACCGACTCCGAAGCTGTACACGTTGCTTTGGTAGGTGTAAATTCCTTACTCAAATTCTGGAGCCCCATAGCCATAAGCTGCTAGCAGCTGTCCTGCGAGCTGAATAAAAAAACATGAGTGTTATTATACTGCTATATTGCAAATAACACCGACAATTATTCCATTTATTACAAAACAATTCACATTTTAGGTAATAAAAGAATAAGCTCAACCTGAATGAATGTGTGTCATTTGCAATCATCAACTTCAATGATGGATTCCATGTTCCCACACCGATAACGATAATTAGGCGTGCTGAATATGGTAACCACCTTTTGTTCCTGCAATAAGGCACTATGAATCAACCATTTACCACCAGACAGAAAAACAATAGATAATTAAGAGAGATCAGATATTTACATGACCCTAGTGATATCCTTCCAGAACCAGCTGGTAAGCTCTAGCAATCAGCTTCAAATTATTGGTATGAAGCATGAATCAATACAAGATTTTTACACTGCAAATTTGAACAATGATTTCAAAAAACAGTTAAACATTCATAGCATTTACAGAAATTTATGAAGCAAAATAGTATATAGCTCTCATCTTGTCATTAATCTCAGGTTGTGTTTGCAATGAACACAATCAATGAGTATGGCTCTCATGTTGTTGTTAATCTCAGGTTGTGACGATTTCTTCCTGGAATAAACCTCTCCTTTCTTTCTGTTATGCACAGAATTTTCTTTATTGCTCTCTTCTTCAGACCTTATTATATCAATTACTTCCACAGACTTTGGTTTTGCAGTGACTTTCTTAACAGCAGCAGGATGAGGAACAGGTCCAGGTGCAACATTAGGACAAACCTATTTCTTCAATTTCAATATGTGATCAGGTTCTGCCATTAGAATATAACTGCATCAAAAGCACATAAACTAAGTCAACTTATATAATTTTAAGGCACTTGAGAATTGAGATGCAAAGCAAGAAACACAACGGAGACATTAAAAAGGCCCTCATACCCTCAGTTTAGATATCATTTGCTACGCAAAAACAAAATTATACCCTTAAAACATATTCACATATATAACAATAGGCATTAAATTACCTGTAATAGATAGATAGACCCAATTAATCAAGAAGGAAGTTCCTTAAAAAACACAACCCTCTTTCTGTTGAATCTACCAGCAAGTAGAATCAGCACTGTTACAGGGGTAATGCTGGCCCTGAAGACAAAAAAAACACAACACAAAATAAACATCTAAATAAGAACTAAAAATGAAATTCAAATCACAAAATCTCTTAAACCCTAAACATATGAATAAGAAAAAGAGAGATTCATGATTAAAGGTAACCTGAGCTTGGTAGGTTTAGGCTTCTGCTTGTCGACAAGAAACGGAAATAGATCGGTGCTAGGGTTTAACAGGTGAGAGAGAGGATGAAAGATACCCGTGTGAGAGAGAGAGGGGGAGATAGAAAGTTTCAAATTGAAATCGTGAGAGAAATGAGAGGGAGAATGAGAGTGAAGTAGATTTAGTGTAACAAATGGAAAAGTGTTGAATATGTTTGTTACGTTTTTGCCCTTTTGTAAGTGTATTTATTTTTTGGGAAAAGGGCACAAATGGAAAGTCAATGGTCTTTTTTCCAATTGCTTTATAGTAGATTTATCAAAGTGGCATAATTTGAGAAAAAAAATCATGGATACGCCAAATGAAATAGCGTATCACTTTGTTAATGTTCTTATGCGCCCTTTCATATGACTTATGAATTAAATTTTATTTCTATGCATCATATGAAATTATGCCTCCTATATATATATATATATATATATATATATATATATATATATATATATATATTTTAATTAATTTACTTATACTCCATTTGAAATGGCTACTACATATATCTCCTCTTCCATATATACCACCACTAGAGCCGTTAAAATGGGCTAGTCCACATGGGTCGGTCCACCAGACCCGAAGAATCATAGGGCTTGGGCCTTAAAATTAGAGCTCATATTTTTCAGGGCCTTTTTAGCACAGCCCTAAAAAGCCCGCTACCAATTAGGGCTAGCCCATATGGGCCGTGGGTAGCCCATTAAGCTCATATCACTATAAATTTTAAAAAATTATACTAATACTTATATTATCTTACTGCAAAATAACATATTGATTTTTCTCACCTCACTAAATTTTATATATATATTCGATTCAATATTTCTCTTTTAAATATTATACATTAATATAATCAACACTCTTTTCTCGTATTTTATTAGTTTCCCTTATGTTAAATATTCGAGTATTATTTTATACAATTTAGATATGTATTATATTTAAAAATATATTATAATATTGATAAAAGATAATATAGTACTTAAAAATGTATTATGTTTAAAATAATATAATTTTTAATTTTATTTATAATAAATATTATGACATTTTTATTTTTATTTTTTATTAAAAAACGCCCATTTAGGGCCGGGTAGCCCGAAGCCCATCTAGGGTCGGGCTCGGGTAGTAATTTTCGAGCCCATATTAGAAATTGACTTTTTTGGCCCAGCCCTGAAAAGCCCGAGCCCATTAGGATCGGGTAGCCCATTTTGACAGCTCTAACCACCACTTTCTCTTTTTATTTCTCTGCACCAATTTATCATATTTCTCTGCACTACATTATCTTCATATCTCCTTGCATTTTTTTAGTTAAAATGGCTTCCTCTTCCTCGTCTTCTTCCTCTTCTTCATCCTTATATATCTATCAGGTTCTATATATCACCAAGAGAAATGTCAATTTAATTTTATCATCAGTCAAACCTCCAGTGAAGATTCGCCTCTAGAATACAATGACGTTAGAACATCTCAAGATGAGTCTGATTCGTTGGTTAAATGGAGACATTCCAGAGGGTGAAAATATCAAAAGAATTCAAAGGCTTGTTACCACGTTCAACCAAAAGATCAGAAGAATTCTATAGGCGCCATTTGAATTGGCTACACCTATGTGTATACTCCAAATCAAATGGCGCATGGACTTAAATTTTCTCATGTACTCTAAATGAAATGGCGAATGCATGTTATTGTTTTCTGAAACTACGCCACTTTGGTAATTATTTTGAAAAACATGTTATTTTGGAAATTAAATTGAACAAATTTTAAAAAATCCTTTTTAGTTACATTATTCAATTGATTTTTGAACAAACATAGTAACTAACTTTTTTCTTATTTACTTATTAAGTCATTTAAAGGGAATGTGTCTGTCAAAATTAAGCATATTAACGGAACGGGTCGGAGACGGTTTTTATCTCTTCCAAATTCAAATCTGAATTCTCAAACAAACTTTGTTTCCCGTCCCAAACTCAAACAGGGATGAAGAATTAAAACGCACTCATCTCAAACGGATTCGAGTTGGATTTAGGCATCCCCGTCCCACCACCATCCATTTAGTAAAACTTTTTTTTAAAATAGAAATATTTATTTTTTTCAAAATCAAATTACATTACGAATAATAAAATAAAACAAACTCAAAAAATTCCATACATACGTTTGAAATATTTTAAATAATTAATACAAATCAAAATGTTAAAACATTGACCACATATTTAATATTTCAAATTAACAAAACTAAATAACAATGTACATAATAAAATAAATAGGACAGGTTCGGGGGCGGGTTCGGGGTGGGTACTAGTGTCCTCATTACCCGATCCGTCCTCATTTTTTTTAATCGGACAAAACCCAAATCTGAACCCAAATCCAGTTAAAGCGGTTTGTTTTCATCAACTTCGAGACAGGTTCAGGTGGGTACCCGTTGGTATGGGTCATGTTGTCATGCCTAGTTAAAATTATATTGGATTGGATATTTGTAATTTTGTTAAAAAAATGTAGACTAATCTGGATGTGTTTGTGGAGATTAATCAAATATCTATTTGTTTAATTTTTAAGGTAAATATTCATTTCTTTTTGCGAAAATTTCTATTAAATTATTAACAAAGTGATTGTAAATAACTTGAAGATTATTTGTATTACCTTTTTAAAAGGGTTTTGTCCGAGGGAAAAGTATTCAAGATAATATTGTGGTGACAGAGAAAATGACTCATAGCATGCATAAGATGAGTTAAAACAATTTAAGAGAAACAATATTTGGGAACTTATTCTCAAACCTTCATCTAATATAGTGATTATGACTAAATGGTTTTTTTTGCAACAAGTTTAATGAAAATGGAAATGTTTTAATAAATAAAGTAATACTCGTTGCAAAAGGGTAAAATCAACACGAATAATTTAGCTTGTGATAAAGATGTTTCAGTTAAGATGATGTGTTTTGAATTTCTGCTGTGTTGTTATAAAATCATTTGAGAAGCATGTTTATTTGATAGAGATGTGTGACACCCTTGCTGTTTGAATATGATAATTGTAAGTTTTTATTTAAACTAAGAGTTTTGGGGGATATGGTGTTATATAGTTGGTATCAGAGCATGTCAGTCTATTCGGCCTAGATTGTGATTAACTTTGTACCCTTTTGTGAGTGACATATGTGTGAACATTGTCGATGCTTATTTCGTTAACCGTTGTTTGCTTTACTGTTTATGATTAGTTAATATGTATTGCCTGATTGTGCAAAAAGAAATGGCTAGAAGAAATAATTATGCAGTTGTTGATGCTTTGGAACCAATGGCTTATGTGCTAGCGCAAACAAGTGTAGCTTTGTAGGGGAATTAAAATCAGCATGGTGCAGCTGATGAATTTCGTGGGCTGGGAAAGTTTTAGAGCAATAATCCACCTACCTCCAAGGGGGATGTGATCCCGAGGGTTCACAAAGTTGGCTTTAGGAAATCAAGAAGATCTTTCGGGTTATGGCTTGCACGAATGCTTAAAAGGTTATGTTCAGGACACATATATTGTCAAAGGAGGTTGAGTATTGGTGGGATAATGTCTGCTAGAAGTTGGAAGCTGCATGTACTGAGATTACCTGGGAGAATTTCAAGCGGGAGTATCTAGAGAAGTACTTTTTGGTTGGTGTTCATAATAAGAAAGAGATTGAGTTCTTGTAGTTTCAGCAAGGAAGCATGACTGTTGCAGATTATGTGATTAAATTTGAAGAGTGTGTGAGATTTTGTCCCCACTACAATGGTGTAGAAGTTGAAGTGTCGAAGTGTGTGAAGTTTGAAAGCGGGTTAGATCCTCAAATCAAGCAATTAATTGGTTATCATAAGATTCATCAGTTTTCTATGTTAGTCAACAAGTGCAGGACCTATGATGAAGATAGTCGTGTCAGATATGCTCACTAAAAGATTTCTAGTGAGAAGAAAAGTGGGAATAATATCTTGGAAAATCTTATGTGACTCCAATTGATAAGGGGAAACAAAAGTTTCAACAGATGGCCTCAAGTGAGAAAGGAACAAGTGGGGGAGGTGCTCTTATTTCTCTTGCGTGTTTCAAGTTTAGAGGATTGGGACATCGTGCTTCAAAATGTAATGCCATGAAGTGTTTCAAGTGTGCTAAAGTGGATAATCATGCTAATGAATGCAAGAGTGTGGTTGTGACATGTTTTAACTATGGGGAACAATGTCATATTCGTACTCAGTGCCAAAAACTGAAGCAAGGTTAATCAGGTGGAAAGGTATTTGCTTTGAATGGAACGGAGACTTCTGGCTCCAATAACTTGATTCTAAGTATGTGTTACATTCATTGTGTTTCCTTTATTATAATTATTGATACGGGTGTGACATATTCATTCATATCTTTTGATTGTGTGAAAAAGTTGAATCTTGTGGTGTCTTCTATGAATGGTAGTATGGTTATTAATACTCCACCTAATGGTTCACTAACTAATATGATGTTTTGTTTGAATTGTCATGTGATAATTTATGGTAAGGACTTTGTGATTGACTTAATCTGTTTGCCTTTGAGTTAACTTGACGTTATTTTGGGAATGAATTAGTTGGTTTTCAACCATGTTCATATCAATTGTTTCAACAAGTCAGTGTTGTTTTTCGAGCTTGGTGAAAAGGAGGGTTCGAGGTTTATATCTGCTAACCAAGTGGAAGAGTTCTTGAAAGATAAGGCTTAAGTGTTTTCTATGTTAGCTTCTTTGAAAGTCGAGACTGAAGATGTGATTGTTGATTTGCCAATGGTGTGCGAATTTTCAGATGTTTTTCAAATGACATTAGTGAGAGAAGTTGAGTTCGCCATAGATTTGGTAGCTGGTACTAGACTTATGTTGATGGCACCTTACGGAATGTCAGTGTCAGAGTTGGATGAGCTGAAGAGTCAGTTAAAAGAGCTCTTGGAAAAGAAATTTGTTAGACAAAGTCTATTGTCGCGGGGAACACCAATGTTGTTGGCGAAGAAAAAGGATGGCAGCATGAGGTTGTATGTTAATTATAGATAATTGAATAATGTGACTATTAATAACAAGTACCCTCTTCCCAGAATTGATGACCTTATGGATTAGTTGGTCGGTGTTTGTGTGTTAAGCAAGATTGATTTGAGATTGGGATATCATCAGATTCGAGTGAAGGTTGAATACATTCCGAAGATATTGTTTAGAACTCGATGCAGTCACTATGAGTACTAAGTGATGTCGTTTGGTGTGTCTAATACCCCAGGTGTGTTCGTGGAATATATGAATAGGATCTTTAATCCTTACTTTGACCAGTTTGTCGTGGTGTTCATAGACGACATCTGGGTGTATTTTAAATCAGATGAAGAGCATGTTACACATTTGCGAGTTGTGTTACAGGTTTTTTGAGAGAATAATTTGTACACCAAGTTGTCCAATTGTGAGTTGTGGTTGCGAGAAGTGAGTTTTCTTGGACATGGGATTTTCAGGGGAGGTATAGTAGTTGATACGTCTAAAGTAAATGTGGTTTTTCAATGGGAGGCTCCTAAATCCTCTACATTGATCAAAAGTTTTTTGTGTTTGACTAGTTACTGCAGAAGATTTATCGAAGGTTTTTCAAAGTTAACATTGTCTTTGACTCAGTTGACTCAAAAGAGTCAAGCTTACATGTGGGATGTTTAATGCGAGGAGATTTTTCAAGGGCTGAATAAGAGGTTAACGCCGACACCAATTTTGATCTTACCGGATACAAAGGAATCTTTTGTTGTGAATTGTGATGCTTACAAGATGGGTTTAAGTGGTGTGCTTATGAAAAATCATCAAGTTGTAATGTATGCTTTGAGGAAACTAAGGATTCATTATAGGATTATCCTACCCATGACTTAGAGATAGCAACTATAGTTTTTGTGTTGAAGTTATGGAGGCGATATCTATTTGGTTTGAGGTTTTAAGTGTTTAGCGACCATAAGAGTATGAAGTACTTGTTTAACCAGAAGTAATTGAATACGGGAAGAGAAGGTGGTTGTAATTTTTGAAGGACTATGATTTCGAGTTGAGTTACCATCCTGGTAAGGCTAATGTGGTAGCAAATGCATTGAGCAAGAAGTCCTTGCATATGTCGGCATTGATGGTTAGAGAATTTGATTTAGTTGAGCAATTTTGAGATTTTAGCTTGGTGTGTGAAATGGCTCATGTGAGTGTGAAGTTGGAGATGTTGAAGTTGGCAAACAATTTTCTTGATGAAATCAGAGAAGGTCAGAAGCTAGATTTGGAATTGGTTTATTGTTTGGTATTAGTTAGCCAATGTAACCAAGTGGTCTCTAGAGTTGATGAGAATGAAATCTTGAAGTTTTGGGATAGAGTTTGTGTTTCTGATATGCTGGAACTTAAGAAGATGATTTTGGAAGAGAGCCATAAGAGCAGTTTGAGTATTCATCCCATAGCCACTAAGATGTACCAAGATCTTAAGAAAATATTTTGGTGGCCAGGTATGTAAAACGATGTTGTAAAGTTTGTTTGCACTTATTTGACTTGTCAAAAGTCAAATAATGAGCATTAGAAGCATTCTTGACTGATGCAACCATTGAGTATTCCTGAATGGAAGTGGGATAACATTTTTATGGATTTCATGATAGGTTTGCTGAAGACCTTGAGGGGAAGTGATGCAATTTAGGTTATTGCGGATAAACTGACTAAGTCGGCTTATTTTATTCTGATAAAGATCAATTTTCTGTTGGAGAAGTTGGCAGAGATCTACATGAATATGATCGTGAAGCTGCATAGTATTCCATCGAGTATTATTTCTGATAGAGATTCGAGGTTCACATTGAGGTTTTGGGAGAGTTTGCAGGCAGCCTTGGGAGCTAAGGTGAGGCTGAGTTCTACCTATCATCCGCAGACAGACGGTTAGACTGAGAGGACTATTCAGTTTTTGGAGGATTTATTAAGAGCTTGTGTCCTAGATCAAGGAGGTGTTTAGGACTGTTACTTATATTAATTGAGTTTACTTATAACAAAAATTACCATTCTATTATTGGAATGACCCCATTTTAGGCGTTGTATGGTAGGAGGTGCAAGACACCTTTGTGTTGGTATGAATATGGTGAAAGTGTTGTGCTTGGGCTTGAGATTGTTCAACAGACTACTGAGAAATTTAAGATGATTCATGGGAAGATGGAAGCATCACACAACAAACAAAAGAGTTATCATGATAAAGAAGAAAGGCTTTTGAGTTTCAAAAGATAGACCATGTGTTTTTTAGAGTTACTCAATTGACTGGTGTTAGTCGTATGTTGAAGTATCAAAAACTTACTCTACGTTTCATTGGTCCTTATCAGACTCTATAAGGAGTTGGAGTTATGGCTTATCGAATTGCCTTACCACCGTCTCTTTTAAACCTTCATGATGTTTTTGATGTGTCTCAGCTTCAAAAGTATATTTTTGATCTGTCTAATGTGATCCAAATGGATGACGCGCACATGAGATATAACTTAACTATTGAGGCATCACACGTGCAGATAGAGGATCTATAGGTGAACATCTGAGGGGTAAAGAGATCGGTTCGGTGAAGGTAGTGTGGGGAGGACCTGCTAGAGGTAGCGTGATGTGGGAGTTAGAGAACCGGATGAGAGAGTATTATCTGGAGCTGCTTGTGTCAAATAATTTTCGAGGACAAAATCCTTTTAAGTGGGAGAGAGTTATAACACCCCAACTTTAGTTATTTATTTTTAATTAAATTTATATTATTTTATTTTATTTACTTTAGTGTTATACGTGTTTTATTTGATTTAATTAATATTGGAGATATTTTAGTAATAACTGAAGACGTGGTGAGAGTTGTAGAAATAATTAAAAAAAGAGTATTATATATTTAAATTAAATAATAGAAAGTAAAAATAAAATAGAAAATAGTAAGATGAAGGTGTGAGGAGACTTGAGAAGTGAGAGAAACAATTGGGATATTAGGGTGAATAAATATATAAGTTGTTGTGGGGAAAGTTTACATAGTACGTAAAGAATTGAGAAAAAAGGAAAAGAGGCTGAAAGGTAGAGCGACCATAAAAAGGAAGAGAGAAGTAAATCCCAAGGGTAAGAAAGTTCAACGATTAACAACTTTAAGGTAAGGGGGGAACTCTTTACATATGGGTGTTTAGGCAGTCGGATGGTGAGAGATTCTAACTTTCATATCTTTTCCTTATCAATTTCTTATATGTGTTGTATGTCTGTGCCCAAAGAGTTACCTTAAACCCTTCTGATTGATTCTTGAGTAATATTGTATTGTTTTGCTAGAATCCTATTTGATTACCTTATGCCCTGTAAAATTGCCTTGTGTGATGCATTGTTTTTGTGAATACGCCTTGTGGTAAATTTTAATAATTGAATCATGTTATATATTTAAATATGTTGTTGATTGCTGTTGAATCTATGTTTTTGAGCAAAACCTTAAGAAAAATAAAAAATCAATTGAATGGGCAAAATTTATAAAAAATGGAAAAAAGTAAGAAAAATAAAAAAAAAATCAAAAATTCAAAAATCGAGCTGGATGGGACGAGTGTCGTGGGGCGGAGCCGCACGCAAAATCGGCGGCGGCCGTAAAGAACAGTGCCACGTGGATATTAATGACGACCGACGATGAATAGTGTCGTACAATGGCGGGCAGCGGAGGCCGCTGGAAAATCGGGAGCCGCGCGTCAGGGGCGATGGCGGCGGAGGCCACCAGAGATCGGGTCGTGCGGCGGTGGCGAGTCGTGGCAGAGGTCGTCGAAAATCAGGATGTAACACCCATATATAACAACATACATCAAAGCATATATATTATACATGAATCCAAGTTTTGGTACTGAAATACAATAAGTTCCTAGTTAACACATTGTATACATTAAATGCCCTAAATACAAAGTACTAAAATTCTACGGCATAACATATACAAGATGTCCCAAAATACACTAATAACTAGATCAATACAATGATCTCAAAATAAAACGTCATAGCGGAAGCCATGCCATCACAAAAGCTACGATTCGTAAGGAAAACTCAAACCACTTTATCCTTACCCTTCGCGGAACCTGTAGTACCTGTAATATATTCAACAACATGGGGTGAGATAACAAATCTCAGTGAGTTCCCTATCTTATGGATTCTCTCGGCTTTACAAGGTTCTAACCAATCCTAACTCAAGTCCAAGGGAAGGGGAAAGGACTTCGAGTTCACAATTTCATAATCTCACACTATATGGAAACATCTCATGAGTTCACCAACTCAAAATATCACTAATCGATAACCTTACCAAGGCATCCCCTTTTCCCGTCCGCTTCTACGTCTAGAAGTTGACCCGAGTCATGGATCCTTGTAGTTACTTGGCATACGAAATAGATTCGGGTTCTACGGGCCATTAACCGTTATGAACCGTCACTTCACACGGGCCATTAACCGTCACAAGTCTCTACCCATAGGTTCCATTCGTACTACACGCGGGAATCAAACCTGCCAAGTAATTGTGCATCCATTTCAGAGGAGCTCGAGACTCATGAAACTGCAATCAAGATAACCGGTTACGATTACGTGATCACACACAAACAAACATGATTGTATTCGACAATCACAAGGCCACATTCGCCTTAAGGCCTCTTTAGCCTTTTCTCATATTCAAAATGGTTCACACATGTTCCATACTAGTGTTCACTCTCTCCTAGACCAATACTCGTCACGGATGCACCTTTCTACATCAAGTGCCCGAGCATCGCCACCTAGGTTTTCTATCACATTCTTATTCACAACCTAGAATCATATCATTAGGTTTGGGGTAAGTTTTCTCACTCATCATAATTCATTTTCAAGCATGCAGACTCTCATAATCAAGTTAAGCAACAATAAGATAGGCAAACATATTACAATTTCACAATAGAATTACATGTGATAATTCAAACATAAGTCATACCACTTTCGGGTTTCCTCCAATTATTTAATCGAGCAATAAAACCGACATTTTTCACCTTCATCATATAGATTATTTTCACAGCTTTCCATCGGTACCAAGAACATTTAAATCGGATGAACGAGTCAAAAGTTATGGAATTTAAAAGAAAAGAAAAGCATTGGAAAAAGTCCCAGGAGCGCCCGGCGCTCCAGGTTTCGCCCGACGCTGCCCCATTCGCCTCTACTTTGCCCGGCGAAGCAGGGTCGTAAGACCCATGCCAAAATCCCAAAGTTACAGAATCAAAACCTGTTGCGCCTCTTGGCTGTCGCCCGACGAAGCAGCGGCGCACGCCTGGCGTTGCCCGACGCTCCAGGCTTCGCCCGACGCTACGCACCAGAAGCAGAATTTTCTGCAGCGTTTTACATGGTTCCCAAGCCTCAAAATTCAACTTTTCCAAACCAAAACATTTTCAAACAACCAAAACAAGTATCAATAATGTTCATATGCATATTACGATTATACTATGCAATTTATATCGATTTTCAACCGTTAGATTCATGATTTTAGCAAGATTACTCATTTTCTCACAATATTAAACCTAACTCCAAAACTCAAGAAACTCTAGAACTAAAGCATCTATCTAGAACCCACCTTGATTAGAGGATGATGATGAAGAAGATGAGATGATTTGATGAAGAATGGATTATGATGCTTGATTTTTCCCTCGTCTAGGTTTTCTCCTCTTTTTCCTTCCTTTCCTATTCCTTTTCTCTCTAACTTCTTTCTATCTTTTTCTTTCTTTGTTTCTTTTGTTGGAAAAAGGGTGGAAAGAAATGATATAGAAAATATCATTAATTAGTAATACTACTAATTATCTAAATAGTCTCTAAAGCGCTAATAATTAAAACCTCAGAGTCAGATAATATTAATTGGATTTGCTCTGAGCTCAACAGTTACTCTAATTATCTATAGCAAAATAACTTACGGGGTATTACACAGGCAGTGCGGTGGTGGCGGTTCGACCTCGTGCAACGACATTTCTGGCGTGGGTGGGTTCGGAAGTTTCAAATTTGTTGTCCCGTCGGCGTGTTTTTGAGCAATTTTGAGTTCAATGACTTTTCGTTAACTTTTTGATAATTTTAAGAGTCAGATTTGTTACATTAGAGTTGTCAGGGTTGTTTTTTAGTTGTTTAGAGTTGGAGATCAGAATATAGGATACACTTGAGTTGAGTTTGAAGCTTTTTTACATTATAAGACAAGTTTTTGAGTGATATTTTTATTTGTTTAAGGCTCTGAAGCCAAAAGAGTTAAATTCGAGTTGTTGAGTAATTTATAATAATATTATTGAGTTTAGTGTTTAAATTCGTTACCTTTTTTTATAAGTTTAAGGGTCACATTTGTTACATTAGAGTTGTCTGAGTTGCTTTTGAGTTGGAGATC
Source organism: Lathyrus tuberosus (assembly GCA_022829125.1). NCBI lineage: Eukaryota > Viridiplantae > Streptophyta > Magnoliopsida > Fabales > Fabaceae > Lathyrus > Lathyrus tuberosus. Next base: position 1,284,810 of record JALAZF010000503.1, on the reverse strand, counting down.
TTAATATAGGATACACTTGAGTTGTGTTTTGAGCCTTTTGACATTATAAGTCTGCTTTTTGAATAATAGCTTTATTTGTTTAAGATTGTCAAGTCAAAAGAGTTAAACTCAGGTTTTTGAGTAACTTATAATAATATTATTGACTTTAGTGTTTAAATTTAGGCTTAATACCCTTTTTGGTCCTCTAACTATAGGTCTGGGTCCAATTTGGTCCTCTTTCTTTTAAAAGTTTCAAATTGGTCCCTTACGTTATCTAACTGAATCAAATTGGTCTTTTCCGTCAAATATTTGTAACGCCGTTAGAAATAAATGATGTGGCATCTGAGGTGGCGATTTTTGATGACGTGGCATATGATTTATTAATTTTTTTATTATTTATAATTTTTTTTCATTATCCATGTCATTTTTTATTTATTTCAATTTATTTATTTTGAAAATCAATTTAAATTAATTGTTGTAAATTGTAATATAAAATTTTTAGGCCCAGATTCTTTATATTAGGAGCACAATAGTGAAGATTTGTTATTATATTGTGAACAAATCTGTTATATAAACACTTAATTTTATTATTCCATTTCCAATGTGGGACTTGAGTTATTGGAAGCCTCAAACCACAAGCAGAAAAATACTCCCTCTATTCTTCCCTTTTTCATAAACCATCACCACCCACACATAACCAAAATAAGCTTCAGTAGTAACAAAAACACGAACAAGGAAAAGGAATAAACTTTCTGATTTCAAACTCCTCACCATTGAAACTCTTCTACCTCTAACTGCAGAATTATGTCCACAACATCAATATCATAACACCATGACATTTGATCACAAGAGTTAGATCAGGAATAAACCAAAACAGCCACAGTTCAAACATGTTCACGTCATCGATTTGAACTGAAACAAAATCCAGCACAATCCTATATTGAAGCAGGATTGAAATGATGAAACAGAGTATGACACCATGAAAGTAACAAACAGAGGCAGGAAAAACAAAAGGAACGAGTCATATTTCTTCTTCACTGGTTTATCATAACAGATGTGATGTATCTCTTAAAATTTGCATCCAAAGAGAAAAAATGGCTTATTTCTATTCAAGACCAAATCCATCATAAAGTATCAGTACATTCCCACAAATCAACCAACTCATATTAACCAAGCACAAAAGCTACTCTAATTATAGATAAATTCAATCCAAAGAGTTAACTACATGAACCAACTACTTTAACACAGCGAATTCAAGGGAAATCATGCTTTGAAAAAAACAAAAGAGTATGTCACAACAGAACATGGTTAAACCAAATCAGTTTCTTATGCACAACCTTCACAAGCTTTTCAAAATAAAAAAATGCCGCAGGAAATAACATTACGAGATTAAGCCAAGTTAATCATTGAAACACTTAATTCGCTGTCAAAAAACAAACCCATCAATTTGTTGCATGTAAGTTGTTCCTATGATCTACTGTAAGTGTTTAGATCTGGCTTGTTCATGAATGTATCTAGTGTAGTTTGCTAATGAAATCCAATAAATAACTGTTATTATGCTGCTGCTGGAGAGAAGAGGCATCATTCAAGGTTTATCAGGTGAAAAGAATACACAACCAAATTAATTATATCAGTGCAGGGCAAATTAAGTGTATTACAAGATTCAGCTCATGCATAGCAACAAAGTTCATAATAAAATCCAAAATAAATACCACAACAGGGAGGATCCGGTTATTTTCAGAGAACTTCATCATCTTCAAAACCTTCCTAGAACTTCATCATCTTCAATTTTTTCGCAACTCTCATGTCGATCTTCAAAACCTGCGAATTTCCATCGACATGAATTCTTCTCTGATTCTGTAACAAACTCCGGTTCTCCTGCGAACCACCATGACCTGCTGAAGATCAAGAACGTAACATTAACGTTCAACAAAAAGAGTTCTACACCAACACCTCTCGGATCGAAGAAGCGCTTTCTCAGAGGAGTGGATAAAACTTTCTTACCTACGCACACGTCAACGTTATCTTCAAGCCTCTCAGGTGATTTAAGTTCCTCCACCGATCTTCTTCTTCTATTCACGAACAGAGCGACGAACTTTCCCGGCGGCTTGTCTTTGAAGCTTATTTTGGTTATGTGTGGGTGGTGATGGTTTATGAAAAAGGGAAGAATAGAGGGAGTATTTTACTGCTTGTGGTTTGAGGCTTCCAATAACTCAAGTCCCACATTGGAAATGGAATAATAAAATTAAGTGTTTATATAACAGATTTGTTCACAATATAATAACAAATCTTCACTATTGGGCTCCTAATATAAAGAATCTGGGCCCAAAAATTTTATATTACAATTTACAACAATTAATTTAAATTGATTTTCAAAATAAATAAATTGAAATAAATAAAAAATGACATGGATAATGAAAAAAAATTATAAATAATAAAAAAATTAATAAATCCTATGCCACATCATCAAAAATCGCCACCTCAGATGCCACATCATTTATTTCTAACGGCGTTACAAATATTTGACGGAAAAGACCAATTTGATTCAGTTAGATAACGTAAGGGACCAATTTGGAACTTTTAAAAGAAAGAGGACCAAATTGGACCCACGCCTATAGTTAGAGGACCAAAAAGGGTATTAAGCCTTAAATTTATTAATTTTTCGATAAGTTTAAGAGTCGGATTTGTTACATTAGAGTTGTTAGAGTTGCTTTTGAGTTATTTAAGTTGGAGATCAAAATATAGGATACACTTGTGTTGTCTTTGGAGCCTTTGACATTATAAGACTGCTTTTTGAATAATACTTTTATTTGTTTAAGGTTGTTAAGCCAAAAGAGTTAAATTTGAGTTGTTGAGTAATTTATAATAGTATTATTGAGTTGATTGAGTTGAAATTTGAGTAATCTGACAAGTTCATAGTTTTTTTATAAGGCTAGTATTTTCCTTGAGTATTTGTTGCATTACCCTGTTGGCGGCCTTAAATGAATAATAATTTTGCACTATTGATGAGTATGTGTGAATATTATATGTTTACATAATTGAATTATAATTGAATAATATATTCTGAGTTGAGTAGTTCAAAGAGGAACTACGAAGTTGACCTTACATTGCCAAAATTTTAGTTCAGAGAGAATCTATTTTAGTACGAGATGTGAATGTTATTTTGTTAATTTCAAGTTGGTTGTTCAGTATGTGTTTTTGAGAGATGTTTTTTAGTCTCATGCATTCATGGTAGGACTTTGGTCCGATGAGGTCAGGTTCATAGAGGAACCAATGACATTCTCAAGTTTAGAGAGGAACACAATTCAGAGAGGAACACAATTCAAAGACATGGATAACTCAGTAACATAATTCTAAAATTCAAATCTTGGTACCACAAGCATATTGGAGGAGGATGACATAACATTTCATTTGCATTATAATTGATTGTGGGTGTGAATTATTATATGTGTAGATGCTATTGTTTTTTGAAAATTATCCTTGTTGTTTAATATACCGATAACATCTGTGAAGTTATTCTCACCCCCTTTATATTTTTGTGTTGTTCGTTAATGATGGTATTGTAGATACGCAGGTAGAGGAGCACTAGATGCTGCTTGTTACGAAGGATTTGTTAGGAAAAAACAAAGCATGGAGAAAAACGAGGAACACAATCACAACACAAGAACATAACGTGGAAACTCCAAAACCGGAGAAAAAACCATGACCGTTGTCAATAGACAACCAAAGAATAATACTATGTGAAAATTATTACAACACATAATATACCCTCAACTAACTCAGGCTCCCAGTACACCCACACCCTCCAAAACTAATATTTAACTACATCTCACATCACTCTAAAATAAGAGTATAATAGAACAAAGAAAGTCAAATACAAGCTTAAAGTGCTTTTGGCTGATGCATCTTGAAATGAAGAACTTGAATCCTATATATAGCATTGGACTCACACTTCCTTCACAAAACTAAGCGATGTGGGACTTCAAATTTTTTTTATCCTATATATAGCCTTGGACTCCCTCTTCATTCACAAAACTAAGCGATGTGGGACTTCTTCAACATGTATATTTTCAACCAACCCCAACAATCTCCACCTTGATTGAAAATAATACATAAGCTTTCATTGTCTTCATCGACAATCATACTCCACCATAAAGAGTATCAACATGTATATTTTTAACCAACCCCAACAATCTCCACCTTGATTGAAAATAATACATAACTTTTATTGTCTTTGTCATACCCTAACTTTTGACCCTAAGATCCTACATCATTTGCATTTCATTAGCATCATATGTGTGTATACTTTTATACATCACCAACCCATTTGGAGATACAAAGATTGTTGTTTGTTTCATTTGATTACAAATTAGGGTTTTCTGAGCCTCAAAGGAGACTCAGGCAAAGGATCAATCAAGGATGGGCATGATTTTCAACTTATCCAACCTCTCATTCATCCATGAAGATCAAGAGCTCTCATTCATCAATAATCAAGTACAAGGTTGCCTCATTTCAAAATCAACAAGCCTCAAGATCCTCAGTGCACCAAAATTAGGGTTTTGACCTAATTCAGTCTATGGGTTGACTTTTGGAGCAAGGCATGATCCAAGACCTCAAGATATGTTTCAAAGACATCAAATGCCTCATATTAGTCCATTCATATGATTGGATTGATCCAAAGAACCTGATTCATAAGAAGTACAAGAATTCAAATTCATCTGGACCACAAACTAGGGTTTTGATGAAAAGTCAACCACACCTTTGACTGTTGAGTAAGGCATGATCTCAAATCTTGGGATATGATTCAAGATATTCAAAAACACCTTTGGAGTCCATCTATGATGTTTAATTTAGCCCAAGGATTTGATTTCATAAAGGATCACAAAGTTCAAAATTCATCTGATAAAAAAGTCACCTATGGTCAAAATCTAGTTTGACTTTTGGAGTTTTTGGTCAAACATGGTCTCTTCCAGTCAATAACAATGTTAATATGTGATTTGGGTCATGATTGATCAAGAAAAATCAAGAAAAGCGAGGTTACTTGTAAAAAGGGCAACCTTAGAAAACTTAAAATTTTTCTAAGTCATGTAAAAATAATGATTTTTACCCTACTTTGCAAGGACATAACTTCCAAACCAAGTAATCATTTTATTTGATCCAAAGATCAAAATGAAGAGGTTGTTACAAACTACAACTTTGGACTTAGGGTGGATTCCCAAAAAGTGCATAGATTTTAAGATATGAGGCTACGGATGGCAATTTGGCCCATCCCCAGTGGGTACCTAGAAAATTACCCACAACGGGTAGGGTAAAACCCCGCAAAAATGAGTATGGGTACGGGCTCGGGTAATTACCCACTTAAATAAACGAGGATGGATGCGAGGATGGACACTTTAGTACCCAGCCAGCCGCATACCCGCACAATATATATTTATATATTTTAATTTATATTATTATATAAAAATAAATATTTATAAAATAAAAAAAAAAAACATCAATTTTAAACTACTACATATTTAATATATGTGATCATTTATTTCATCATTCAACAATAAATTTTTCTTAAAACTTTTTTATATTTTAAAAAACTTAAAATATTATGATATTTTATACTTGATATATTTATTTTTATTAGAAATGCAGGTAACGGGTACGGGTACGAGCACTTATATACCCATAGGGTACGGGGACGGGTGCCAATTTTGATACCCAAGCGGGTATGGGCTCGGGTACGGGGATTTTTTTCAACTGCGGGTATGGGGACGGGTACTATAGTACCCTACCCATACCCTGCCCATTGTCATCCCTATATGAGGCCATGAAGTTAGGGTTTTCACACTTTTTGAACTTTGACACTTAGAAAATTTTTAGACATAATCTGTCTTGTGTTGGAGCCAACTTTGAGGCTATTTTTCACCATGATCCAAGATGAATCAGGACCAAATTCAAACATTAAAGTTGAAGTATGATATGCCAGCTTTCTAAAATGTCCAAGAACACAATCTAATTCCATTTGAGCAAGGAGATATGGAGTGCACAAAATGCCTTGATGCAACTGTTTTGGTAAGACAGATTTGGCATTACTTGTGGTGCACGATTTCTTGAGTCCAAGTGTGATGATCATACAATGCTCATTCAACAAGAATCTGAATGAATCATCCAAAACCTGCAAGATTGTGCCACTAAGTCAAGAGGAATCCCTTTGAAATGATGAGACATCATCACTTTAAGCCTTGAATTCAAGAGGCATATATGTGGAATAATGCATTGTCAAAGAAACCACTATCACCAGTTAAGATGCACTCTTAAACAACAATAAACACCTTTGCAGAATGTGGAATTGGTCAAAAGAAGAGTTAGGCTAGTGGAAGAGATAAGGTACCTTGAGTTGGAAGTAATGATGCATTTCCAAAACCATTGAACATTGAGCTCATCCTTCAACCATCACTATTTCTCCAAAACAAACTTGCTCCCCTATAAATATAGACCACATTTGATCATTCAACACACACCAAAACAATCACAACACTTGTTTTCTCATTATTCCTCTTTCACTTCAAAATTTCAAATTTCCAAAGAGTGAGAATCAAATTTTTAAAACCAGGGCTTAAACCACTCAAACAACCATCCAAACACATCACAAATCATCCCTTGAAGGTGTTCAAACCTTCATCTTCCTCTCCAAACACCAGAATAAAAAAGTCAACTGTCAAAACCTCATATCTTTGACTTTTTGCATTTCACAAGCCATGTCTTGATTCTGTCTATTTCAAAACCATCCAGCACTTCAAACATACTCTAAATAACATCCTTAAACTATTCCAATCATAGTTCCTCGACTGTAACATCATTTGGTGAAGTTCCCCTTTTGTCACTTTTGACCATCTTGCAAGAAGATGTCACTTCCTGTTCCAGAGATTTTCTTTGATTTCAAAGCTTCCTAAAAGCTTCCTAGGGGTGTATTAGAGGTGTCCAAAGTATTCATTCACTTCTGTAGCAAGCATCTTGGAGGTTTGACTTTGTGCTTCAAGAGGTAAGTTCCTAAAGAACTTGAACTTTGCAAAATATGTTGTGTTTTGATGTTCATTGAGTTTAGACATGCTTGATATATCATATATGTTGTGTTTGAACAATTTTTGAGTGCTATATTTGAATATACATGACTGTTGTGTTGAACTTGAAAGAATAGGTCATTTTTAGTGTAGCCTTCGAGTTTTGAAATGAGAGCATCTTTAGACAAAAACAATTGCACCATTAGATTCCTTAGGAAATTTCAAGCAAACACTACGCCAAAATTGCTTTTTGGCATCACTACATAGACAGCGCTTTTTATCAAAAGCGCTGCTATATGTGTTAAAAAAACACGTTGAAAAAAAGCGATGTCTAAAGGCCTACTTTAGAAAGCGCTTCCTAAAAGCGCTGCTAAAAGCCATACAAATGTGACACCTTAGAAAGCGCTTTTAGGAACGCGCTGCTAAAGGCACACTTTAGAAAGCACTTTTAAAAAGCGTTGCTAAAGGCCTTACGTAGGTCACACATTAGAAAGCACTTTCTGAAAACGCTGCTATAGACAATTAAAAAGAAAGCGCTTTTAGAGAAAAAGCGCTGCTAAAGCTAATACATAAGAAAGCGCTTTCCAAAAGCGTTGTCTTATGTTATTATTTCATAAATATTAAAAAACTTTTCATTATTTCAGAACGCGCTAATCATTTATTTTCTTTCTCCCTCTCTCTCGCGACTTCTCCCTCCGCCGTGTCTCCCCCTCTCTCGCGACTTCTCCCTCCGCACTGTTCCTCTGTTCGTCTTCTCCGACCGGCATTCCTCTGTCCGTCTTCTCCGACCGGCATTCCTCTGTCCATCTTCTCCGACCAAAACTGTTCCTCTGTTCGTATCTCCATCTTCTCCGACCGACATTCCTCCGTGAGTGTCACTGTTTCTTTTGTTTGTTCTTGAGTTTCAGTGATTATTTAATGTTCTTGAGCTTGCTATATAGTTTCTTTAGTTTGTTCTTGAGCATCTTGTTTTGTTTTTGTTTTGTTTTTAGTTTGAATGTGTTAGTTTGAATGAGTGTTGTTATATTATAGGAAATTATATCCATTAAAAAATGAGGGTTGTTAGAAAAATGAGTGTTATAGAAAAATGAGTTTTGTTAGAGTATCAAAGTGTTGATGTGGTTGTTGTCGATTTGGTGAATTAGTATTGATGTGGTTGTTGTTTGAATTTGATTTTGAAATTGTTGTTGTAGTAAAGTTGAAGATGATAAATAGTGATATTTGTGTAGACTAAGTGTTTGATAAAATACTTAAGTGAATTTTTGAACTCAAGAATTGTGATAATAATTGTGATGAGATTTGGATTCTTGAATTGGTGCTAATCGTGATAATTGTGTTGAATCCTATAATTTTTTATTTGTTTCGATATTGTGAAGTTGTTTGAGAATTAGATTATGAATTTTTGATTCTTGAAGAGCTACTAACTTGTGCATGTCGAAGCCTCTTTTGGTTACTACTTGTTGCTAATTCAGGAGATGATGGAATTATAGTTTGGATAGAAATGTGATTCACTTTCTTTCAATACTAAAACTTTAATTCAAATTAGAATTCCATCAACTTTTGGAATTGTATTTCATGCTTGACACCGACACTTTTGTTGTGAATTTTCATGCTTGACATCCGTGCAAGATTCATGCATTTTTTATCTGATTTTTCATGTGAAATAGTTGCTGCCCCGTGCACGGAAATGGTACTTCCGGTTGGATTTAATTCGAGCCTTATAGTTGTTTGAGTCCGTTGGCATGTTTGTAGGCTATCGTACAATTTTCATGCGATTCCGTTCCGATTATTTGTGTGCCTATTTTTGAATTTAATACTATTCGACTCCATTTGATGTGTACATTTTTGTATGATATATGTTTGAGTCTTTTTGGTCATTTACGAACTATTGCGCTTGAGTTTGCTTGTTTCCAGATTGGTTTTGTATGCGTTTCAAACAATTTCGTCACCGCTGCCCAGATTTCAAAGTATTGGTTCCGATGTTTGTTCGGATTGCATATTATCATGTTGCTACTTGTTTTTGAGTTGTGAATTGAATGTACAAATTCCGGTTGCATTTCCTTGTTGTTTATAGTATGAACTGTGTAGAATATAATGATGTAGTTGTCTGAGGTGTTATTAACTTATTGAATTTGCTATATATAGGGGTTACTTGTGAACTGCGCAATACTTTAACATGAGCACTTCCTCAAAAAACTCCATGGCCAAGAAGGTGACCGAGAAAATGAAGAAGGACAATCCAAATGTTACAATATCTGCTGCATCATCAATCGGAGCAACCTTGTCCGAGAAGAAATCTATGACAAAGATGAAATCCCTCACAAAAGACCGCGCTCCGAAACGTGATTTTGGTGCAGATGTTGATAAGGACTGGGATGAAGACTGGTTCAATTTTCTTCATTTAGGAGGCTGGAGAGAGAGAGCGAATGGCTTCTAGAGGGGAAGCTGTATTTTGTTGTTGTTTTGATTGTCCCCTTATATGGGTGTTAGTGACTTTTCTGGCCTTCACGCTCTCTTTTTAATTGTATTGTACAATGTTTTGGCTCATCTGAGACATTTTATATAATATGTCGTTTTTCCTCCTGCAAGGAATTACCCTTTTTGGAATATGCTAGCCCCTCGAGTACTTAAGTCAAGATGACTTAGATTGGTCGATCATGAGGTACCAAGCGTTATTTTTTTGCCTTTTTATTTTCTGAGACTTTATATTTGGGGTATGAAAAAGCGCTGCTAAAGGCCTACATAAGACATCGCTTTTGCATAAAACAAAAGTGATGTATGTACCTATAGCAGCGCCACCTTAGGCAGCGCTTTTAAGCGCTGTTAAAAGCAAAAAAAAACGTTGTCTTTTCCCTTCCGTGGCATAGTGAAGTTTGATCTTTGTTTCATCCATTTTTATGGAGAAATGATCAAGTTATGGTTGGTTTTGCAAATGACATAAAACCTGAAAATCTTGGGCATGACCAACCTTGGACGCGCTTTTGTTCTGGCCAGACCAAGCTTTCTAGGCATATCAATTAATGGGTGGGGTGATATAACAGATGTATCACCACCCCAGTGGTTAAACCTGCGTGCTCTTAGTACCTTTCACCCTTGAAACTGGGGTTTGAATCCCCCTCGCCCCAGTTTCATTTTATTTTTCTGATTTTCCAAGTGAGTTACACATATAATATGTTGCCCTTCTCTTATGATCACCACGCATGTGTGGTTGGACTGGTTAGTGTTTTGATCTGTGAGCGTAGTGTCATGGGTTCAACACCCATGGGGACCATTCCCCATTCTTTTTACCACCTTATTTTCTTATTTTTCTTTGTATTTTCAAATGATCACAACTTTCTCATTTTTTATCATTTTGAACCCATTCTTTTTGCAAATTGTTTATGATAATGCCTATTTCCTGTTTGTGAAAAGAAAACACCAAAAATAAATATTTTTGATGCATTTATGAATGTTCAAAGTATGTGGTCATTTTAGGGTTTCCATGAAGTTCTTTTGATTCTTTTGAGTATTCCCTTACTTTCTCTTATATATGCTGCCTTGTGTGAATCCTACATACCTTATAGAAACCTTGTATGACTTCATGAACTTGTACATTGTTTTTTTGCTTAAGTTTTATGCCTTGTTGATACATGTTCACATGTTTAAAGTGTATGTTGAACCTTGTTCATACCGTGAGCCTTTGCACAACTATTTTGCTTGAACATGAGATGTTCTTTTCATGATTACATGACCATGATATGCATGTTTGCCTTTGTGATTGATTTCACCATGTTTAGGTGTCCTTATACACTTGAATTTTCTCTTGAAAATAACTATGAACACATATTTGTATGCCTAAACTTTTTGTGATGTTCTTACTTGCTTATGACCATGTTTGAACCCTAATATCCATGTTTGGTTGTTACCAACTTGTCTTAACGTGTTCAACTTGTATCCATGCTTAAATGTTCAAGTAATGCCTTAACTTGTTCACATGATGTTTAAACTTTAAACTTGTCATCTTTAAGAATTCTCATATGCCATCTCTTGTATGTTTACACCTTCATCCACATCTTGTTGTCATAAACATGTCCTTTTATTCAAGTATGCTTGATTGTTTCCCTTACTATATTCATTAGATCCTCGATTCATCTTGAATACATATACTTGCTTGAACTTCTCTGTAATTACTCCCATGGATTAAATCCTTGCTTACATGTTCAAGTATTTCCTTCATAAACTCTTATCATAATGAATATATCTCTTTGTGTGATGCACATTACATTTTCATTGACATGGGCCTTTGTTGAAGTGTAAGACCCATTACATTTTCAAAACTTTTGGGCCTCTGTTAGAGTGTAAGACCCATTACATTTTCAAAACACATGGGCCTCTGTTAGAGTGTAAGACCCATTAGATTTTCAAAACTTATGGGCCTCTATAAGAGTGTAAGACCCATCACCTTTTCAAGTTCAACCATGCTTAGACATGGGCCTCTATTAGAGTGTAAAACCCATTACATTTTCAAAACTCACAGGCCTCTGTAAGAGTGTAAGACCCATCACTTTTTCAAGTTCAACCATGCTTAGACATGAGCCTCTATTAGAGTGTAAGACCCATCAACTTTTTCAATTCATGTCTATACTTGTAAAATACTTGTCATGTACTTGTCCATATTAAGTTTCTCTTGACATTTATAACACCTCATGCTTAATTTATATTTAGCCCAAAACTACAACTTAGTTCTAACACTAGTTCCCCTTGGATGAAGTTAACTTCATCACAGCCTCCTCTTGGGCTTCATACAAGCTACCATCAATTCAAAACTTCCCCCAGTTAAGTCAGACTCCTCTAAGGCTACAAACAAATAAACTTTTTAGCTTCACATTTTGGGCTTTGAATAAGATACAAACAAACTTTTTAGCTTCACATCTTGGGCTTTGAACAAGATACTCAAACAATTCAACTTCTCCCCAGAAATAGGACATTGAGTCATCTCTGTATGAAGATATCCCTTCTATACACCACAACTCAAAATCAAACATTAAAAACTATTTTCCATATAAGTGATGTAAGTGGCACACTTGTTAATTCAAAATCCAAGTTGGAGTCTTTCTCTTATCATGGTCCAAAACTTTTCTTTCATATAGGTGATGTAAGTGGCACACTTGTTGATACTATATCCAAGTTAAGGTCCTTCTCTTAGCATGCAAAGACTCATAAAGGAGGATGTGGCATTGCTTAGGATTATTTAACATCCAAGTTCAAAGCTTCTTCCCTTATGATATTATTCTCAAATGTTTGTGATGGATGTGTGAGATATCTCCCTTAAGAATGACAATTTGTCTTTTCTTTCAAACCAACAAAACTTTTAGCTTAATCATCTTGGGCTTTGAACAAGATACACAAACACCCTTTTAGATTCATCTTATTGGGCTTTGAACAAGATACACAAACACTCTTTTAGCTTCATCATCTTGGGCTTTGAACAAAATACACAAACACCTTTTCAGCTTCAACATCTTGGGCTTTGAACAAGATACAAATTCCACCCATAGTTAGGTGGAACTACGAACACTCTGATTTCCCAAAGTCTCCTTTTTTTTGGAATACGTAGGCATAAGATTGCAAGATCTTAGCAAACACAACTTTAAATAAAACCCCTTAGGTACCCGTACCATTTCACAAAAACTCCCGAAAACGTCTCACATTCTCATTCTCATCCATAGGTTAAAACTTTCCCAAATCAAGCAGTAAACATTTTAAGTAGATAAGATACTAACGGCAAAAAAGTGTACAAAAGGTTCCTATAGAGTACTATAGATACTTAGGGTGTTAATAACTTCCCTTGGTATAACCGACCCCCGATTCCAAATCTCTTTGCATTTGTAGGAAAAACACTTGCACGCAGGGTTAGTTTAGATTCCTCCTCCTTCCTTTTGAGCATCATAGGATAAATATTAGAAATTTTAAAGTGTCACAAGCACGATTCACGACGGTCTCACCGTCTCACGATCGGTGGGGTCACAGAAATCGGTCCACAGTCTTCACCGACAATCATACTCCACCCACTACTAAGAAAAACCCATTTAACAACGGTTGGGAATGACATATAATGACGCAGGCGAAGGCGTTGTTATGTAGATTTTCATTGTAAGTTCGCGGTTTCTACAACGGTCTGGAAATCGTTGTTGTATTCTAGAAAGCGCGCGTTATATTACAACGGTTAGGTATTTCAACCGTTGTAATATATATTAACTATCACAACGGTTATGAGTCTCAACCGTTGTGGAATGTACCCTTAGTTTATTAAATAAAAATGTATATTGCTTGTTTTACCATACACCAATTAAAGAAATACAACCATTAAAATTGGTAAAGAACTATATAATATGAAAATTAAACTGTTCTTGAAAGCCAACTTAAACACACCGTTGTTTTCCGAATTGTATCCATTTCATTCCGCACATTTTATATTCCTTAACATAAAATTTATGGTTCAATGGTCGGTTTCCTTCAATCCATCGATATCTTTTATTATAGTTTACCTCATCATCGCCACAAATCATCGCGATTTTATCATCATAACAATCATGATCTTAACAACCACGATGATTAGTGACGACGATGAGGTAAAGTAGAATTGTAGATATCGATGAATTGAAGCAAACAGACCATTAAACCATAAATTTTATGTTAAGGAACACACAATGTGATGAATGAAATGGATGCAATTCGGAAAACATTGACATGATAAAGGTTGGTTTTCAAATACATCTTAATTTTCAGATTATAAGTTTCTATATCAATTTAACTGATTGCATTTTCAATAAAAGGATAGTGAAACAAACAATATACATAGTATATAATAAACTAAATTTCATATACAATATCAGAATGAATTCATATATATGTACCTTATCATAATGAATTCATATATATATACCACCATCATTATCACCATGTGAAACAAACCCTAAGAAGTGGGAAGCAATGAAGAAAATTAGTTAGTATTCAATTTAACTATATACAATATACATAGTATATAATAAACTAATGTTCTATATCAATTTAACTTATTGCATTTTCAATAAAAGGATAGTGAAACAAACAATATACATAGTATATAATAAACTAAATTTCATATACAATATAAGAATGAATTCATATATATATGTACCTTATCAGAATGAATTCATATATATATATATATATATATATACCACCATCATCATCACCGTGTGAAACAAACCCTAAGAAGTGGGAAGCAATGAAGAAAATTAGTTAGTATTCAAAACAAAACAACCAAAAGTTGAAACAAAACCCTAAGAAGTGGGACTGTACCATTACAATGAAGTTCACCTTGCTTGTGAAGCATTGAAGTCGAATCAGCAAAAAATGAGAACAATCAACAAAAACAACATGAAGCAAACGAGATAATGGGAACTATAATTACGTAAAATAGAAAAATGTTGTTGCCTGGAGTCGAACCTTGTACCAAGTATAAGGGGTTTCGCTACAGTTATTATTACTAACCGTTGTAATATTATAACCCTTGCTCTTCCCGGAGTAGAGAACACTCTGGCCAAGTATAATAATGATTTAAAATTTTCTCCGTTTTTCAAAAACTATCGTTCCAAAATATCAACCATTTACAAGTTATCATCATTGCAAGCATTAAACTATCAGACTTTTCATCTTCAACCTCATCTATAAATAGACAATTTTACATTTCTTCATAATATATTCTTCGTAACAATGAGTTCTACAAATGAGAATGCTAGAAACATCACCAATTAGGGCACAAATAAATAACGCCGACCGCCAAATGAGGAGGTCCAACCAGCGGCCAACGTCAAGGATGCGTTAAGGGTAAGGAAGGAGAAGAAGAAGAAGAAGATCAAGAAGCTGAAGAAGAAGAAGAAAAAGACAAAAAAGAGGGCTGTTTATTATGATTCCGATGAGGGAAGTGAGGAAAGAGTCCTGGATTATGAAGATGCATTTGCAGCTATGGGCTCTGACATTGATTAATATATGTAATATATGATTATCAATGTACTCTATGGAATCTTAATAAAATTTTCTTTTATATATACTCATCTCTTTCAATTTTATTTTTAAAGAAGTTTTCTTATATTTTTATATATTCTCTTGCACTTAAAAATAGAAAAACAAAGATGAATTTTGAGTTTTGAGGTTAAATCCCCGTAACACTAACAAAAGAAATAAAATATATGTTTAATTGATTTAAATTACCCGTGGTGAAATGTCTGTAAGCATTTTGAAAAAATAAGTAAAAAACGCTACCTATAATGACGATTTTCCCTAAAACTGATTTTTTGAAGAGCAAGACCTAAAACTAAACTATATGTTATAATGACGGTTGAAAACATACTCGTGGTGAAAGGCTGTGGGCATTTTGAAAAATATGTAAAAAGCCATAAATGCGGGCTCTGGGAATTGAACTCATGACCAGACGCTGCCTATAATGACGGTTCTTTAAATACCCGTTGTGAAAGGCCTCACATTTCACCACGGTTTGAATATTAACCGTCATTAAAAAAACGCGTGAATCTATTATAACGATGTATAGGCAAGCCGTTATAAGCCTGACGTTATTGTTTGCGTGTTTTGTAGTAGTGACCATAAAGAGTATAGTCACTTAAAGCTACACCACTCCAAGAATTTCACATTGTCTTCACCGACAATCATAGTTTTAAAAACTACCATACTCTCTCATAAAAAATATATTTCACTTGAAGATAAACCACTTCAAGAATTTCACATTGTCATCACTGACAATCATATACTTTATCATGAAGAATAAATTTCACTTGAAGGTAAACCACTCCAAGAATTTTGGATTGTCTTCACCGACAATCATAGTTTTAAAAAACTATCATACTCCACCTAAAGAAGAGTATACTTCACTTGAAGCTAAACCACTTCAAGAATTTTCACATGTCGAAAATCAGGTTGAAACATTATGGTGCAAATTCCTTGTTGGCAGGAAGCTCTTCAACCAATGACATAAACTTGCACCTTGTGTAATCTTGATTGTATCAACACATCTTTAACTTGAACTTTCCACAAGTAAAAAAAAGTTTTCCATCAATTTTCTCTAGCCTAAACTACATAGTGGAATATGTGATTGCAACTCAACAACTCTTTCACAACACTACCATTCTTTTCTGATGTGGAAGATCAGACAAAATTGCAACCACAGAGCATACAAAGAACACTTATCCCTGGATCGAACCAAAAGCTCTAATACCAGTTGTTAGGAAAAAAACAAAGCATAGATAAAAAAGAGGGACACAATCACAACACAAGAACATAACGTGGAAACTCTAAAACTGGAGAAAAAACCATGACTGTTGTCAATAGACAACCAGAGAATAACACTATATGAAAATTATTACAACACATAATATACCCTAAACTAACTCAGGCTCCCAGTACACCCACACCCTTTAAAACTAATATTTAACTACATCTCACAACACTCTAAAACAAGAGTATAACAGAACAAAGAAAGTCAAATACAAGCTTAAAGTGCTTTTGACTGATGCATCTTGAAATGAAGAACTTGACTCCTATATATAGCATTGGACTCACACTTCCTTCACAAAACTAAGCGATGTGAGACTTCAAAAAAATTGATATATAGCCTTGGACTCCCTCTTCTTTCACAAAACCAAGCGATGTGGGACTTCTTCAACATGTATATTTTCAACCAACCCCACCAAGATTAACATATGCCGACTTCTTTTTATTTACTGTTCGAGTTTAGTTTCCTGCGGTATCGCTCTAATAGTGTAGCATTAGGACGAGTTTTCGTTATTTGTTATTTTGTGAGATTTATGAATTATTTACCTTGTGATAAGATGTTTCAATATGACATGTTTTGAATTTATGTTGTGTTGTTATAAAATCATTTGAGAAGCATGTTTATTGTTAAATATGTAATTCATTGTTTTAGAAAGATTAGATTTGATTTAGAAAGATTATATTAGATATTTTTGGGCTTTTATAGTTTGGGCTTTAGCTTGAGATGCAAGTTAACCTAAATCTATAAATAGGGAGGAACCCTTATCATTGTAATAATCAAGTTTGATAATTCACAGTTTGCACTTGCAAGTGAATATTGAAAGTTTCCACAGTTTGTGGGCAGAAAGAATTCTGCAGTTTTTCATCTTCTTCTCCAATGCTAGTATTTCTTTTTTCTCTTTCTTTCTTTCTCTCTCTCTCTCTCAATTTTTCTTTTCGTTGCCATTGCGTGTGATTGTTAACAATCTTGAGATCAAGTTTAAATAGGAATTCTCAAAAGGTTTTGGGTTAATTCCAACATCTGGTATCTAGAGCTCTGGTTGTGGTTAAAGGAAGAAAAATCGTGATGGCAATGAATCATCCGAATGGGCACTTTTCGGCGAGCCTTCCTATTCTCAAGAAAGATAATTATGAGAATTGGTGCAAGCAGATTAAGGTGGTTTTCTGTTATCAAGATCTTTAGGATCTTGTGAAGGAAGGAGTAGCACCACTTGCAGAGAACGCAGCGGATCAAGAAAGAACTGCACACAAAGAATTGAAGGAGAAAGATTATAAAGCTCTCTTTATAATCTATCAGTGTGTCGATCCAGATAACTTTGAAAAAGTTAGTGATGCAGAGTCAGCAAAGAAAACGTGAGAGATTCTTGAAAAGTCGTTTGGAGCGCAGAAAAGGTGAAAGAGGCGAGGTTACAAACTCACAAAAGAACCTATGAGTTGCTTCAGATGGAAGACAATGAAACTATAACAGATTTCTTCACCAGAGTTACAAAGCTGGTGAATCAAATCAAGGTATGTGGAGAGGTGTTGACATCAAGATCAGTTGTTGCAATGATCTTAAGGTCATTGGCTCCAAAGTTAAACCACGTGGTAGTATCCATAGAAGAGTCGAAAGACTTGTCAGTATTGACAAAGGAAGAGCTTCAAGGGACGCTTGAGTCTGATGAACAAAGGATGGCTGAAAGAGGTGCAGGAATGTTGAAGAGTGATATGGCTTTGCAGACGCAGTTAGAAAAGGAAAGGAAAGGCAAAGGAAGATGGAATGGTAACAAAGGTAGAGGAGGCTACAACAATTCGACTGGTCGAAATCAGCATGTAGGAAACTGATCGAATCAGAGAAAACCCTGGAACCAAGGCAACCAAAGAGATGGTGCTGCAAGTAGAGGAAGAAGTGGTGGTCGAAAACCTGACAAGAGTCACATTCAGTGTTTCAATTGTCAGAGGTATGGCCACTATTTTAGTGATTGTCCAAAAAAGAAGAAGAATCAAGAAACTGATGTAAAGCTGGCGAAACATGAAGAAGAAGAGATGTTGTTGATGGTCACAACAAGAGACAAAGAGAGATTCCAGGACCAGTGGTACTTGGACTCAGGATGCTCATCACACATGACTGGAAGGAAAGATTGGTTTGTCAACATGAAGCCCTCGTCGAAGAACACAATGAAGTTTGCAAATGACAACACTCTAGCAGCTGAAGGTGTTGGTGATGTTCTGATTATGAGGAAAGATGGAAAGAGGTCAACAATTTTCAATGTATTGTGCATACCAGGCCTGAAGAGTAATTTACTCAATATAGGGCAGTTGGTCAAAAAGAACTACAAGGTGTCGATCGAAGACAAGATGATAAAAGTTCTCAACGCATGTGGAAGGTTGATCTTGAAGGCTCCAATGTCTCAGAATAGGACCTTCAACATTAAAATCAATGTGATGGAGCACAAGTGCCTAACAACTGCAACCAACAGAGATGAGTGGTTATGGCATTTTCGACTAGGCCATCTCAACTTCAATGACATTAGAAAGCTAAAGAGAAGAAATATGGCTTCAGGATTACCTGAAATTGACATTCCAAGTGAATTCTGGGAATAGTGTGTTCAGTCGAAACAACACAAAAATAGCTTTAGCAAGGATGCAAGAAGGAAGTCGAAGGCAATTCTATAAGTCATATACTCTGATGTATATGGTATAATCCAGGTGGATTCGATTGTAGACAACAGATACTTTGTCACGTTCATAGATGATTACAGTCAAAAGCTGTGGACTTACCTCATCAAGAAGAAAAGTGACGTGATCGAGGTATTTTCCAGATTTAAATATATGGTCAAAAGACAGAGTGGTTGAAAGCTGAAAATTCAGAGGACTCATGGTGGTGGAGAGTATGTGTCGAAAGAGTTCGATGTATTATGTGAGAAAGAAGGGATTGTGCATCAGGTGGTGCCACCCTACACTCCACGGCAAAATGGAATTGCAGAAAGAAAAAACATAACCATCATGAACATGGTGAGAAGTATGTTGAATGGAAAGCATCTACCTAAAGAATTATGGGGAGAAGTAGTTTCGACAACAACATATATTTTGAATATATGTCCGACGAAAAAGCTTGAAGGAATCACACCAGAAGAATGTTGGTCTGGTGTCAACCCTAGCCTCAGTCACTTGAAGGTGTTTGGATCTATAGCATCTATACATGTGCGAGATCAGTTGAGAGAAAGCTTGATAAGAAGTTGAATCAGATGATCTTGATAGGATATCATTCGACTGGAGGTTACAAGTTGTTTGACCCAATGAATAAGCAGGTAGTGATCAGTAGAGATGTGATCATAGATGAGCTTAAAGAATGAGATTTGACTGAGAATGTCAAGAAGGATTCAGTGAGAATTGCTTGTGAAGAACCAGCCATTGAAGTCGAAAGAGAAGTTCGATAGGAACAAGTCATAGATGAAGCAGGTCCAAGCAGACCTCAACGAACAAGACACATGCCTGCAAGGTTGCTAGAATGTGTAATTATATCAGATGATGTGGTTGATGAAGAGGGTGAGCTGGTACATTATGCTTTCTATGCAGATGTCGAACCAGTCAATGCAGCCGAGGCATTGAAAGATTCACAGTGGGTGAAAGCAATGAATGAGGAGTTAGAGTCCATCGAAGTCAACAACACCTGGTCACTTGTCGAATTGCCTCAAGGCAAGAAGGCAATTGATGTGAATTGGGTTTACAAGGTGAAGGTGAATCCTAAAGGAGAAGTAACTCGACACAAGGCGAGACTTGTGACGAAAGGATTTCTTCAGAAGGAAGGAATCGACTTCGACGAAGTGTTTGCACCTGTTGCTAGGATCGAAACTGTGATACGGTGGAGAACTGAATTTTTAATTTTGTTTTCGCAAAACATGTTGCGGTTAGCAAGAGTCGCCACCGACTTTTCTTTTATCCAATTTATTTAAGAAAGGTGAAAAGAACAGGAAAGACCTTTTTGAAAAGATTTTGAGTCCGGGGGGTAAGTTATGAAAAGGGAAGGTGTTAGCACCCCTTTTCATCCGTAGTTATCTACGGGCTCTTAATTGCTTGCTCACTTTAAATTGCTTTTTTTTGAAATGTGGTGTGCGTTCAGAAAATATTTATGTAAAAGTTGACTTTGTAATAATTCGTGTAAGAATGTATACAAAGTGTTTGTTTTTGAAAATATTTTTGAAAGTGTGAGGTGTGAAAAGTATTTGTTTTTTTTTAGTTGTGAGCAAGCATTTAAAAGTTACTTACCCTTAATTTATAAGGTATTTCTTGTACTTATCCTCTTCCTTGAGAGATAGTACTATCCATACCATTAGTGGGTAGGTAGTCCTATCTATTAGATGTGAAGGGACGACGAAGGGTCATCGAATGGTCATAGAAGGCAACATGTAAGGATACCTTAGCAATTCGAAGAGACTATCATCATTTTTCCGTAGGGTCATCGAGGGACAAGATCATTTTTTGTAGGCAACTCGAAGGGTCATCGAGGGACCATGATCTTTATATCGAAGGGACTATGATGATATTATTCGTAAGCGTCTTTTGCTAAAGTATCCCTACGTTCGAGGGACATGACAATTATTTTGTAAGGCAAACGAAGAGAGGTTACCCTAGAGATGCATGTGTGTGCATTAGGTCGATGGCGATGCTAAAAAGCAGTCGACTTACAGGGTTTAAAAAAAAGGGGTCGATTATTGAATCGAGAATTGTTTGATATTTTTGAAAAAAGAGGTTTTAATATTATAGCAAGATATGAGCGAAATAAAGGAAAGCAACAAAATTATTTTACACATCATGGGAATTGGGATACATTTTGCCAATGGGGATAAAATGAGCGATAAATATACTATTCAAACACGCGATAATTCAACAGTAATTAGCAAAAGTTTTAATCCAAACTTAATAACCAGATTAATAAAAAAAGATAACAATATTTAAATCTAAATTCAAACAAGATTAAGATTAAAATTGAAACAAGATTCACATCAAGAATTAAGAAAAATAAAATCAAAATTATTCGAGAATTAATAAGAGAATATCGCTAACGCAAAAGATGCGATCATCGCAATAGGGATTAAGAGTGCGCGGATCTAAAATTATAAAATAAAAATGCATAGAAAAATTAAAATTTTAAACGTCTTAAACAATAATGTTGCTAACGCAAGAAATGCGATCATCGCTACCGAATCAAATTACACATGAATGTCACGCATCACGTACATAAATATACATATAGCGTATCGACACAATTCGATCCGAAAAATCTAACAAAAAAAAGAATTAACAAACAAAAAAGCAAATTGCTACCGCGTAAGCAGTCATCGCAAATTGGATTAATAAGCCACTACGTAATAAAAAATTAAATTAAGGCACAAAGTTGCAAATCGAAACACGAATTGGTTGGTGAACAGCAAACGGATTACCGCTAGACCAAACCACCGGACGTGTGTACAAAATCGAAACGCAATGATAATCAATTTAAAAGATTAAAATTGCAAATAAACTGATAAAATTAATTAACAGCTTGCTACACTTAACGTGATCATCGCAATGGGATCGAATAAAAATATGTCACGCATTATACACGTCTATATGTAAACAGCGTATCGACACGTTCGATCCGAAAAACAAAAAATAAATATAAATAAATAAATAAAACAATATATTAAACATGAGATATATTAAACAATATGATTATCAAAAACTTGGTGTATATTACGAGTATAAAAAAAACTATATATTATGATTATAAAAATAAACATGTTGTATCATGTAAATACAAAAACGTTATACACAATGATCAGTAAAATAAACATATCATATATATAGAAAAAATTGAATCAATTAGGATAAACATGTTATATTAGAAAAAACTATCCTATAATCAGTAAAATAAGTATCTTATATATTATAATATGTATATATGTGTAAACGTTCCCGAAAGTTTATAATATGCGTATTTAAACAATACAGAAAAAGCATGGCGGTTACTTTACCGATGTCATATGTATATATTGAAACGAACCACACCGATCAACTGCCAACGTTACCAAATCGATCAAGCATGTACCTGTTAATTGTAACTAAAAACAAACACAAATGAAAATAGATTCGCCGCCACTGTGTTTTTTTTTCGTCCCTTTGTTACGTGTAAAACAACATGTATTTATAGATCTAGAAAATTAGGTTAAAAAGTTTAAAAAGGAAAATAAAATTAGTCTTAATTCATATTGATAAAAAAAAATTTGAATAAAATCATATAGTATCTGATTTTTACTTGGTCACCAAGTAGACTAAGTATGACACAAAAATGACATAGACTGACCAATAGGAAATGAGTACACAAGAAAGGAAATATTTTTTGTATCTATTATGATTTTTGCACTCCTTTTTGGTAAAAAGTATATAAAATCAAATAAATAATTATTTTTAAAAAATGCCTTAAAATTAAAAACGAAAATTAAAAACAAATAATAAAAAAAATACAATTTTTGTGATTTTTTGAAAATAATTTAAAATGGAAAGAAAGTTAATAACAGAAACAAATCCAAAATGTAACATGTGAGATTCGAACTCGCGACCTCATACTTGCAAGCCTTATCTCCTTTCCAATTGTGCCAATTCATTTATTCGAAACAAAAATGCACTTGAAAGCATATGAAGGTCAAACAACTATTGTTATTTAAACAATTTAAAGTAAACTGTTATCTATTTTTGAATAAAATTTACTGTTTAAATGTTAGTAAAATTGAACCAAAAAAACTGATAAAATCAAAGTTAAAAATCAATTAAATAATAGAAATAGGGCGGGCAAATTTTAGGGTACAACTGCTGCCCCTGTTCAATCTTCTTAAACCTGAAGAGTTAGATTGACATGTCTGCCTTTCGTGATCTGAAGGTGGAAGAGGATTGAACACTTAAGTGCCCTGAAATTTGCACTCACGGATGCACGAAGTAACGCTTGTTGGTTGATTGTATTGCTTGAATGGGCTTAAAGATGCCATTCGGAAAGATGACAGGATGGAAATGGTCTTATAGATGTCATCCAAAGTAATTGCTGATAGGAGTATCAGAATGAGTCTAGGTTTGACTGTATCTGAGGAATATACTAGAATGAGTCTATGTCTTAACTGTATCTATAAGGAGATCAGAATGAGTCTTTGCCTGACTGTATCTGAAAAATTAGTATTAGAATGAGTCTATGTCTTAACTGTATCTATAAGGAGATCAGAATGAGTCTTTGCCTGATTGTATCTGAAAAATTAGTATTAGAATGAGTCTATGTCTTAACTGTATCTATAAGGAGATCAGAATGAGTCTTTGCCTGACTGTATCTGAAAAATTAGTATTAGAATGAGTCTATGTCTTAACTGTATCTATAAGGAGATCAGAATGAGTCTTTGCTTGACTGTATCTGAAAAATTAGTATTAGAATGAGTCTACGCCTGACTGTATCTGAAAAATTAGTATTAGAATGAGTCTTCGACCGACTGTATCTAAAAGATGTACTGGAATAAGTATCAAAATGAATCTGTGTCTTGATTGTATCTGAACTGTGTCTAGAAGATGTACTGGAATGAGTCTACTCCTGACTGTATCCAAAGGAGTATCAGAATGAATCTTCGACTGATTGTATCTGAAGGATGATAAACTGTTGGCAATATTTGTCCGCTTGAGAACTAACCTGAAAAAAACAAGTTAGTTTTATGCAATGTCATGATATATGTAATGCATTGCGTAATGATGCTCTTAAAATAAATGAGAATGTTATATGCATTTTGTATGCATATGCTATGATGTATTGTAAATGATGTATGGGTATGAAATGTCGCTGAAGGTAGCGATGGCTTTGAATAGTAACGTCTGATTGGGGAAAATAAATCTCCAACTGTTGCTGGGGATGGAGAAAATAAATCTTCAGATCCTGTTTAGAATGACTTTACTGGGGATCCAAACTTCCCGTTTGGGAATATTTCGCTGGGGATCTTTGACTTCCGCTTGGGGATAGAAGTATTCTGTCATGAGAGTCGGTCGTTCGTCGTGCTTTTTATTGAAGGATTTGATTCTTATGTGACTGGGGATAAAAGAGATGGATAATCCTCCGATGCACTATCTGACCAAGTTTCGGACATGGGTGACCACTCTTCTGGGAGTAGCAACCATGGACGAAATCCTGCTGGAGAAGAGAACTCTGTCGGGTAATTTGTAGTGTTGGAGAAGAAAACTCCGCTGGGGAATTGCATTCTGTATACTTCCAAGAGGGAATATTATCTGATGGGGATCAAAATTCCATAGGCTATGCTGAGGACATATCTGCAATAGGTTGGGGAATGATCAAATTCCTTTATCTGTTAGGGGATCTATTGGGGAAGATGATCATGTTAAGCGTCCATTGGGGAGGTTTCTTTATGTACTCTACTGGGGACGCAATCTCGAATAGACCTGGCTAAAGAGAGAAATTCTGTCGTGAAGGAGATGTTGGGGAAATAAACTCCGTTGGGGAACTATCTGGAGCGTGCTGTGAAAAGAATCAAACTTCTGCCTTGTTGGGCAATCCTTTGGGGATATGGGAGTGAATTGTTGGAAAGTATCCCAACTGTTGCTTGAGAGTATGTTAATTCTGCTGGGGAGTATATCTCTGTTGAGGATGATCTCCACTGGGGAAGCAACGCTGCTGAGGAATAAACTTTACTGGGGACGAGCTTGTGAAAATAGCTCTGTAGAGATAGTTCCATGGAGATTGCTCTGTGGGGATATTACCATGACACCGGCTCTGTGGGGGTGATTCTGTTAAGATCTGTTGGATACAGGACTTGCTGGGGATTCCAACCTCCAAGAGTCTTTAGTAAATGCTGATTCTATGATAGCAAACCGGGTGGAAAAGATCACTTCGGGCTTCAACTCTGCTATTGCCCCTATGTCTTCAAGTATTTCATCACTTGCTGTCGGTAGAAAATGATAAGATTGATATACGTTGTTTGAACGGAGTTGGCAATGAAAACTGGTATTGACTCGTACGTGGATGATCCAACGGGACATAGTCGTACGCTTTAATCCCTAACTTCTGCCTGGACCACCTTTTTAGGCTTTTAGTCCACCGGGATACCCTTTCTTGCCCAAGCCGCCTTTTCAGGTTTTCGACTTGCCGGTTGTACAATTCTTTTATATATGTCCCTAATTTTTTCCCGAACCTTTTTGGTTCGCCGGGATGCCCTTATTTTTGCCTAGGCTTATCAACCTAGCGGGTCTTTTTCATGCGTAGTATTTTTTTGACTATGTCCGCGTTCACAGGGTGCGAGAAATCTTCGCTGTCCATGGTAGTAATCCTCGTAGCGTCGTCAGAAGATATCTTCTTGATTACGAATGGCTCTTCGCACGTAAGAGTTCGTTTGTTCCCCGAGATCACCTGTATTTAAAACTTTCGATAGTCTCGACTTCCCCAAACAATTTCTAGGAATTATCATGACTGGATCCAAAGACATGATACTGACACCTTCTAATACTATTGGCACAGACAAGTAACTCCCACAATGGCTCTTACTGAAACTCGGGATCAATGCCATGTAACAGGAGGAATGTGCTTCCAGACAGCGGTGGATCGTGTATTCCCTGGTTAATGGTTGAGGAGCTTGCAACTGAACTTGATCTGATCAGATTTGAAAAGAAAGCGTTGCCCCTAGTGAAGGATGATTTGCCCCCGAATGGAAGTATTTGAAAAGAGCTGCCTCAAGAGAAATAGCCGGGATGCCCCATAATAATATGCCCCTTGATTGGAAGATAGTGACCATGCCCCTTATATACATTGACTTTTAACCAACTGAGTCAGTGCAGGAAATATTTCTGCTTTTCGATGCACCTCTGAAGCAACTTTGTCTGTCGGGAGGACTTTTTTTCATTGAATATTCATCATGTGAACTTCTCTGCTGTCAAACACTTAGTTATATGCAAACAATGATATTCAAAATGCAACGCTTATGTCTGTCTTGAAGTTTTGAAAAAGAATTATTTAGCAAAACCATGTTTGTAAAAACTGTGATGTCAACTCAAAATTTATAATAAGCCCTAAAGGAGTCAGGATACCTTTTGGTAACAGTATGCCTTCGAACTAACCATGCTTCAGCTAGGACTTTTAAAGGGTTGTAACGTGGCCTGGTTCACGATTTAAGAAAAAAAGGATAAAGGCTCAAAGTTTATTTGTACCCAACCCATCCTCCGTAATGTTCTTCAGTCCTATACTAAGTTAACTATGCATTCAGATTCCTAGAGATTTTGGAATTTTAACACTGATGTTTGGTGATGGTTCAAAAACCGGAAGTTTATTTGAAAAGGCAGTCATTATTTTTTGTAACATTTTCTTTTGAGGGTTTGTAGTGACCTCTTTTTGACTTTGTTATCCCTAACTTTTGCCTGAACTGTTTATTTTGAGATCACAGTCAGCGGGATGTCTCAATTTTTACTAAGTCTCTTCATAGGTTTTGACTTAGTGGGCTTTTCTTTTGATAGATATTGACTGCCTGACTTAATGATTACAGGGAACCATCACTAATTGTGTACAAAAGATCAACTGGCATAATTGAGTTAACTGAGGAACTACCCTGCCCCAGGTTATGATTAAGGGTTTTAATTTGCATGAGAAGGAAAACTCCTACTTCTTAGGCTCAAAGGGGTTGACTAGGGATTAACTTCCTTATAACTCCACTGTTTAGGATTTGAAACAATGCCTGTACATCGTCAGCACGGTCTGTTCAAAAGCATACCGTATGAAATTATGGTATCGTTTTCGTCATCCACCCTCTAAAGGCTTACAGCTTTAACGAGAGTTAAATATCACAAAAGAGAAGTAAGAAGCATAGTTTAAATATAGTGAAACGAATGGATAAATTTAAGACGGACATACGCAATGAATTAATGTGAAAAAACCAAAGTTTGACATAATAGTAAGTGCCTAAGCCAACAAAAGAAATTACAAATGAAAATTCAAATGATTTCAAAGCTTCCCTTCTTGAACCTGCCACTTTAGACGATGTGTCTTGCAGCTTCGATATTAGATGGGCGATAGAAGAACTCAATCTTACCATCTGGTGTGAACTCGAGGACTCCTTCGTCAATCAGGTCTTGGATCCTATGTTTCAATGGACCACAGTCTTCAGTATCATGACCAGGACTATTCGAATGATAAGCACATCTTGCGTTAGGTTTGTAACCAGGAGCAGGGTTGGCTGGAGCTGAGTATGAAGGCAACAGAGTTATCAAGTTCTGATTGAGCAATTGTTGTAAAGCCCGAGACAGCGACATGTGCAACGGGGTAAATGGTCGTTTAGGTTTGGATTTCCAGGTACGTTGACCACCATGCTGCCTACGCTGATCTTTCTGTTGTTGAACTGGTGGTGCGACAACCCTATAAGGCCTTCTTCCTTCAATTGAAAGACTATCAGTAGTAACCTGTCTCTTTCCTTCTTTTATCCTCATCTTTTTCTCAACCAAGTCAGTTTGTTTCCTTGGAGGACGACTGATGATCTGATCCCCGACTCTGTTGTCTTGAAGTTTATTGACGAGGACTCTCAACTCTTCTTGCCCCCGAGCTAAGTTTTGGATAAGAGCCATCTGACCATACATCTGGATTCTCACCTCTGCCATCTCAGCTTGCAGTTATTCCAATTGATCATCCTTGTTGTCTTCAGGATTTTTCTTTTTCATGTCCTTAGTGAGGAGGGCTTTCAACTCTTCTTGCCCCTTGAATAGGCTCAGGATCATCTCTTGGAATTGGGTGTTCTGAGTCTGGAGATCCTTGACAGCTTATTCTAATGCCATTTTCTACTGAAATAAACAGCGAGGAGATGAGAAACCCGTTGTGGAAACCTATTATGATATGTATGTAAATGCATATGCAATGTTTTCAATGATCTTTATGGAATCTAGTTCGCAACATTAGAAATTGAATTTGGTTGCATCTTTGTCTGAAGAACTTTGACTTTTCTTCTTTGAACGTCCTTCTATAAGAATCAAGCTCGCTATATCAAGTGGGTCATAGCCTCTGATTCAGGATACTATTCTTTTGAGTTTGAAGGCATTTGGCTAGAGGAAAATAAATCCTCTTGCCCCTTGATAGAAATCTGGCTTTTGATAATCCTTCCATAATAGCACCTGCAAATTGTGCGCCATAAATCCCTAAGATCCTTAAAAAGGTTAGTTAACATGCTATGTTATGATGGTATGTGGATGCTATGCATTAAGTAAAAGCATGAGGACAAGTAAGTCCCGCAAAGAGTTCAAGTTGTTAGAGTACAAACAAATCCTGCAAGGAATTCAACTTGTTAGATAGTGAATACAAATAAGTCACACAAGTAGCCTTAGGTTTAAAGGCTTGCATGAAGTCCAAAGGTAAGTACCCTTCCCATACCAAGGTTTAGTTGGTTCAACCTGTCCTAAAATAGTAACTGGGTTCTAGGAATCTCATATCACGGATCTTTCTCGCAGGCTTTATTTTGGTGCGACACTCGAGCGGCCGACCAAAACATCCCGAAAGTCCAATCTCAATGAGCGTAGTCTCGAGTATCAACCAACTTTGGAACATGCCAAACCGGCTATCTCACTACCTTCTAATGGCCAAGGCTAAGTTCAACTAGGGTTCTAAGGGAAAATTAGTGCATAATAACACCACGCGGCAGCCTAATGTTATCCCCAATCCAAGCCTCGAGGAATATCAGTACAAACCAAAGTGTTACACTAACGATGGCTACCATATCAACCGTAGCGGTACATGTCGTACAGTCTCCTTGGTCTCTTGCCACTTACCTAAGGTCCTAGATCCGGGTGTAGGATCATTTACCCAAGTAATACCCCCCAAGACAAAACCCTTAAAAGTAAAGCACACAAAACAGATAATTAAAGCAGTTAAACTGATCTAAACCCTAAGGTAACCCCTCTTTTAAGATGTACTCCCCAGCAGAGTCGCCAGTTCTGTGATACGGTGGAGAACTGACTTTTTAATTTTGTTTTCGCAAAACATGTTGCGGTTAGCAAGAGTCGCCACCGACTTTTCTTTTATCCAATTTATTTAAGAAAGGTGAAAAGAACAGGAAAGACCTTTTTGAAAAGATTTTGAGTTCGGGGGGTAAGTTATGAAAAGGGAAGGTGTTAACACCCCTTTTCATCCGTAGTTATCTACGGGCTCTTAATTGCTTGCTCACTTTAACTTGCTTTTTTTTGAAATGTGGTGTGCGTTCAGAAAATATTTATGTAAAAGTTGACTTTGTAATAATTCGTGTAAGAATGTATACAAAGTGTTTGTTTTTGAAAATATTTTTGAAAGTGTGAAGTGTGAAAAGTATTTGTTTTTTTTTAGTTGTGAGCAAGCATTTAAAAGTTACTTACCCTTAATTTATAAGGTCTTTCTTGTACTTATCCTCTTCCTTGAGAGATAGTACTATCCATACCATTAGTGGGTAGGTAGTCCTATCTATTAGATGTGAAGGGACGACGAAGGGTCATCGAATGGTCATAGAAGGCAACATGTAAGGATACCTTAGCAATTCGAAGGGACTATCATCATTTTTCCGTAGGGTCATCGAGGGACAAGATCATTTTTTGTAGGCAACTCGAAGGGTCATCGAGGGACCATGATCTTTATATCGAAGGGACTATGATGATATTATTCGTAAGCGTCTTTTGCTAAAGTATCCCTACGTTCGAGGGACATGACAATTATTTCGTAAGGCAAACGAAGAGAGGTTACCCTAGAGATGCATGTGTGTGCATTAGGTCGATGGCGATGCTAAAAAGCAGTCGACTTACAGGGTTTAAAAAAAGGGGGTCGATTATTGAATCGAGAATTGTTTGATATTTTTGAAAAAAGAGGTTTTAATATTATAGCAAGATATGAGCGAAATAAAGGAAAGCAACAAAATTATTTTACACATCATGGGAATTGGGATACATTTTGCCAATGGGGATAAAATGAGCGATAAATATACTATTCAAACACGCGATAATTCAACAGTAATTAGCAAAAGTTTTAATCCAAACTTAATAACCAGATTAATAAAAAAAGATAACAATATTTAAATCTAAATTCAAACAAGATTAAGATTAAAATTGAAACAAGATTCACATCAAGAATTAAGAAAAATAAAATCAAAATTATTCGAGAATTAATAAGAGAATATCGCTAACGCAAAAGATGCGATCATCGCAATAGGGATTAAGAGTGCGCGGATCTAAAATTATAAAATAAAAATGCATAGAAAAATTAAAATTTTAAACGTCTTAAACAATAATGTTGTTAACGCAAGAAATGCGATCATCACTACCGAATCAAATTACACATGAATGTCACGCATCACGTACATAAGTATACATATAGCGTATCGACACAATTCGATCCGAAAAATCTAACAAAAAAAAGAATTAACAAACAAAAAAGCAAATTGCTACCGTGTAAGCAGTCATCGCAAATTGGATTAATAAGCCACTACGTAATAAAAAATTAAATTAAGGCACAAAGTTGCAAATCGAAACACGAATTGGTTGGTGAACAGCAAACGGATTACCGCTAGACCAAACCACCGGACGTGTGTACAAAATCGAAACGCAATGATAATCAATTTAAAAGAGTAAAATTGCAAATAAACTGATAAAATTAACTAACAGCTTGCTACACTTAACGTGATCATCGCAATGGGATCGAATAAAAATATGTCACGCATTATACACGTCTATATGTAAACAGCGTATCGACACGTTCGATCCGAAAAACAAAAAATAAATATAAATAAATAAATAAAACAATATATTAAACATGAGATATATTAAACAATATGATTATCAAAAACTTGGTGTATATTACGAGTATAAAAAAAACTATATATTATGATTATAAAAATAAACATGTTGTATCATGTAAATACAAAAACGTTATACACAATGATCAGTAAAATAAACATATCATATATATAGAAAAAATTGAATCAATTAGGATAAACATGTTATATTAGAAAAAACTATCCTATAATCAGTAAAATAAGTATCTTATATATTATAATATGTATATATGTGTAAACGTTCCCGAAAGTTTATAATATGCGTATTTAAACAATACAGAAAAAGCATGGCGGTTACTTTACCGATGTCATATGTATATATTGAAACGAACCACACCGATCAACTGCCAACGTTACCAAATCGATCAAGCATGTACCTGTTAATTGTAACTAAAAACAAACACAAATGAAAATAGATTCGCCGCCACTGTGTTTTTTTTTCGTCCCTTTGTTACGTGTAAAACAACATGTATTTATAGATCTAGAAAATTAGGTTAAAAAGTTTAAAAAGGAAAATAAAATTAGTCTTAATTCATATTGATAAAAAAAAATTTGAATAAAATCATATAGTATCTGATTTTTACTTGGTCACCAAGTAGACTAAGTATGACACAAAAATGACATAGACTGACCAATAGGAAATGAGTACACAAGAAAGGAAATATTTTTTGTATCTATTATGATTTTTGCACTCCTTTTTGGTAAAAAGTACATAAAATCAAATAAATAATTATTTTTCAAAAATGCCTTAAAATTAAAAACGAAAATTAAAAACAAATAATAAAAAAAATACAATTTTTGTGATTTTTTGAAAATAATTTAAAATGGAAAGAAAGTTAATAACAGAAACAAATCCAAAATGTAACATGTGAGATTCGAACTCGCGGCTTCATACTTGCAAGCCTTATCTCCTTTTCAATTGTGCCAATTCATTTATTCGAAACAAAAATGCACTTGAAAGCATATGAAGGTCAAACAACTATTGTTATTTAAACAATTTAAAGTAAACTGTTATCTATTTTTGAATAAAATTTACTGTTTAAATGTTAGTAAAATTGAACCAAAAAAACTGATAAAATCAAAGTTAAAAATCAATTAAATAATAGAAATAGGGCGGGCAAATTTTAGGGTACAACAGAAACAATCAGGTTGGTTATTGGTCTAGCAAATATGAACAATTGACACACATGTCAGATGGACGTGAAGTGTGCATTCCTTAATGGCCCCTTAGACGAAGAAGTTTATGTCACACAACTAGCTGGGTTTGTTAAACGAGGAGAAGAAGGAAAGGTGTACAGGTTGCATAAAGTCCTGTATGGACTTAAGCAAGCTCCAAGAGCTTGGAATAAGAAAATTGACAGCTTCTTAAGGGAGAAGGAATTTGTGAAGTGTACGACTGAGCATGAAGTATATGTAAGAAGAAGCAATAGTGAATTTGTTATACTATGCCTTTATGTCGATGACCTGTTGATAACAGGAAGTTGCAAGAAGGAGATCGAAGATTTCAAACATGACCTAAGTGAGGAATTTGAAATGTTAGACTTGGGAAATCTCTCATATTTCCTTGGCATCAAATTCTACAAGACTAGTAAAGATTTGATGATGCACCAAAGAAGATATGCAGGCGAAATACTCAAGAGATTTGAGATGCAAGATTTCAACTCAACTTCTACTCCAGCTGAGACCAGATTGCAACTGTCGAAAGATTCAGATAAAGATGATGTCGACCCAACCCAATACAGAAGACTTATTGGGTCACTTCGACACCTTTGTCACACAAGACCTGACTTAGCATACAGTGTGGGTATGGTAAGTAGATTCATGCAGAAACCAAAGGTATCACACCTAGCAGCAACGAACAGGATACTGAGGTATCTGAAAGGAACTCTCGACTATGACATTTTGTTTCCTGCAACCGATGAAGGAAAAAATGCAAGCTTGTGGGATACACCGACTCTAATTTTTGTAGTGATGTTGAGGATAGAAAATCCACAACTGGCTATGTGTTTATGTTAGATGGTGCACCAGTTGCTTGAAGTTCGAGAAAGGAACCAGTAGTGGCATTGTCGTCATGTGAAGCAGAATACATAGCTGCTTCTCTTTGTGCATGTCAAGCAACCTGGATGGTGAACCTGGTCAAAGAGATCACAGGGAAGAGTCATGGAGCAATTACCATGAAGATCGACAACATGTCAGCTATCAACTTGGCAAAGAATCCAACAGCACATGGTCGAAGTAAACACATCGAAATGAGGTTCCATTATCTTCGAGAGCAGTTAACAGAAGGGAAGATGAACTTGGAACACTGCAAACTGAGAATCTGATTGCAGATATCATGATGAAGGGAGTGAAGGTCGAAGTTTTCAGAAGACTAAGAGCCATGATGAATATAGACAGTTTAAACACAATGAATTAGGTGGTGTGTTAAATATGTAATTCATTGTTTTAGAAAGATTAGATTTGATTTAGAAAGATTAGATTATATATTTTTGGGCTTTTATAGTTTGGGCTTTAGCTTGAGATGCCAGTTAACCTAAATCTATAAATAGGGAGGAACCCTTATCATTGTAATAATCAAGATTGATAATTTACTGTTTACAATTGCAAGTGGATATTGAAAGTTTCCACAGTTTGTGGGCAGAAAGAATTTTGCAGTTTTTCATCTTCTTCTCCAACGCTACTATTTCTCTTTTCTCTTTCTTTCTTTCTTTCTCAATTTTTCTTTTCGTTGCCTTTGCGTGTGATTGTTAACAATCTTGAGATCAAGATTGAATAGGAATTCTCAAAAGATTTTGGGCTAATTCCAACATTTATTTGAGGGAGATGTGTGACATCCTTGCTGTTTGAATATGATAATTGTATGTTTTTATTTAAATTAAGAGTTTTTGGGGATAAAGTGTTACACCCTTCAACAAGACAGACACTCTTTGCTATTTTCCTGGGCAAATTCCTCATTTTTTTGGAAGTCAAAGAAACATACCACTATTCCATTCAAGTTTCGAAGCTAAATATTACACACTAGCTAGCCTCACATGTGAAGTTCAATGGTTGCACTATCCTTTAAAAGACATCCGTATTGAATTTTCAAAACCAACTTCATTTATTTTTACAATAGATTTAGTGTCTGCATAGCGTATAATCCAAGATTTCATGAACGCTCCAAATATGTCGAAATCCACTGCCATCTAATAAAAAAAAAAACTAGAATCTAAACTCATCAACCTCTTTCCTATTTCATCTTTTGCTCAAATCGCTGATGTTCTTACCAAGTCTTTCTCCAAGTTTTTTTCCATCCTTTTTGGCCAAGCTTGAACATGTTTCATTCCATAGTTCAGTTTGTAGGAGAGTCTTAGATAATATTACCCTTAACTCTACTTAATTATTTTATTTTGCTGTTTAAGTGCTAATTGCTCTTTTATAGCTTAATTAGTCAGATGATTGTTGGGTATATATTTGCTACCTGACTCCTATATTATGGCAAGTTTTGATATAACAAAAATGCTTTTATTTTATTCTTTTTATAAAATCTTAATATTTACATATTACCGCTTATCTAAAATTGAAGAGGAATTTTTCTTTGAATGTATCAATTTAGTGTGTGTTACAAATCGAAGATCTTCCCAGAGATCGAATGCTGAATTGAAACAAATCGTGGATTGAGCAATGTGGGGAGAAAGGGTGCGATTGATCCAAAAAAGCACCATGCTGTTGGCACGATCCCAGAGTTCATGATTTGGGTCGGATGAAGGTGGTTTTGGAAAATACCCATTGATGAAGGAAATCTTATTCTTGGATGTCAAAGCACGTTTCATGGATTTGCTCCAGTTATGGTAGTTATTATCATCAAGTGGTGGGGCAACAATGGTAGCTCCTGGGTTCTCTCCAGGATGAAGATAGTAAGGGTTTCTTAATGCACCACCCAAGTTTCTTAGGCACCACGTGAGATTATTTTTTCCCTCTGATTCTGGATGTGCACATCCAGACGCACCAAATATTTAAAAAACGCAGAGCTTTTCCGGATATGCATATCCGGAAAAAATTCTGATGTGCACTTCCGAAAGGATTTCTTATTAATTCGCGCCAGACGTTCTTCCTCCCCCTTATTCTTCACTTTTCCATTTCCAAAATCTCTCGAACTCTCTCAAACTCTCAAATTTTCAATCACCACAAATCTCAATTTTTTCCACTCGAGTTCGACGCAGAGCAACTTCTACAACGATCAACACACTCCAAATCCTCCGTATCTCATTTTAATTGGTAAGCTTTCAAATTTTAGAGTTTCGGAGTAATTTTCGAGTAAACGATTTAGAGTAGACATTTAGGTGTAGAAATTGTTAGGTTGTATGAATAACATAGGTTAGAGACAATGTAGGTCATTTTTACTGCTTCAAACGGACGACCAGGGCATTAAAATGTCCTTTTGCATGTTACAGTGGCCATGGCTGCCATTTTTAAACTTCAAAATACTTACCGGATGTGCAGATCTAGAAAGATTATAACGTTTAGTTTTCTGAGTGTTTCCGGATGTGCACATCCGGAAATACCCAACGTTAAAAATTATGTGTCCTTCCGGATGTGCACATCTGGAAGACTATTTTTTTTTATTTTGTTTGTTTGTTTGTTTTTGTTTAATTATTTTTAAACAAAATTTAATTTATTTATTATGCTTTGCAGATTAGATGGCTGGCAGAGACGATCGTACCATACATGGACGGACAGCTCAGCACACATCTGTCCGACGTGAGCGGATGCAGTCTACTGCCGAGGCTTCCGGCGCAGAGGGAGCTAGGGTAGCCCCTACAATTGAGGGACATCCTACACCACATCCTAGACCACAACCATCCATATAACAGGTTCAGGCCACTCCCCCGTCAGCCGCCGATTCTACATCTCTGAGGCGTCGGGATTCTACTGCTAGTTCATCAGGGTCCTAGCCCGCACGTAGGCATTGTCGGGAGACTCCAGCTCCATCAGCTGCTCCTCCTTGTTCCCCTGTTCCTGTTCTTGTTCCAGAGGGTGATCACCCAGCTCATGAGGGTGTTGATGCTATGACGATTTTGATGAGCTGGGCGGTTACCCCGAGGGACCGTCTGATATGTCCCTACTCATGGGGTACTATGAGCATACTGCCAGATATATCTGGCTAGGATAGGTAACCTTTCTCGGTTTATTTATAGAATTGTATTCGTTGAAAATATGTTCATTTGTAACATTGTTTTATTTGGAAATTTTCAGGAGAAGGATTCACAGAAGTTCTATAACCATGGGGGCAAGGTTATAGACACGATTGAGATGCTGCCAGAGGCTGAGTGGTTCACGTCTGCACTTGCGGAGTTTGGTCTTGGAGGCCTGTCTAGGATTGGGTATTCCCAGATCCAGTACGGTATCCTGATGGCATTTATTGAGAGATGGCACCCTGAGACATCCTCATTCCATCTACCGTACGGCGAGATCACGATCACGCTGGACGACATCTCGTGCCTTTTACATCTACCGATCACGGGTACCCTTCTCCGTCACGGTAGGATGACGAAGGCGGACGACATGGAGTTGCTGGTTACAGAGCTTGGGGCTAGCCCAAAGAAGGCACATGCGGAGGTGCACCAGTTGAGGGGCGCACACATCCGATTCTCGTTTCTGATGGATAAATTTGGTGAGGCGCTTGCAGAGGCAGGATGGGCAGCAGGTGATCCAGCTGAGGTGGAGATCCACAGGACGCGTGCCCTTAGATGCTACTACTTGTTTTTGCTGGGCACGCAGGTGTTTGTGGACACCAACACCTATTATATTGATATCGTCTATCTCAGGTACCTTTCGAATCAGACAGAGATCCATGGGTACAACTGGGGGGCGGCTGCGTTGGCATTCACCTATTCTAGGCTCTCTGATGGTTGCCGCTGGGCAGCCAAGACTGTGGCAGGCAGCTGTACGCTATACGTGGTAACAATATAATATTCTAAGTGATTTTTTCATTTATTTTCTTTCTGTATTCATTATAATGTTTGACACCCATGTTATGTTTTCCATTTCAGGCGTGGATTTTACAGCACTTTCCCTACATTACTGGTTTGGGGAGTGTCCAGGGGTACACTGAGGATATGCCACATGCTGCTGCATTTGTCCTGCTTAGAGGGAACCATGCGCCGAACCCCTTCAGAGTGTATCTAGATCGGATGGCTACTGAGGACGTTTTGTATTGCCCCTATGCCGCTCACCGTGTGACGCGCCCGTTCGATGAGGTTTGTTTGTTCTTAGGATGGTTGACATGCAGTTTGACCGTTACTGCCCGATACCTGCCGGAGCGCGTCTTGCGTCAGTTCGGTTACACGCAGACGATCCCCAGGATGCCTCATGAGTCTGCTCTTATATGCTTGACCCGCAGGCAGATAGATGAGCTATATGCTGACTACTAGTCCCACTTGGTACCGGAGGAGGCTCGGGCGACCAGAGCGGAGACAGACTGGAGTGTTGCTGCCGGGTACATCGTGTGGTTCTACACCATCTCACACTCATGCATGGTGCCCACTGCTGAGGGATCGCCACCCAGACCTGCTCATCAGGAGATATTAGAGGAGCGACAGTCTCAACTGGACCATACTCAGGATGTCCTACCACGCTGTCGTCAGATAGTACAGATAGGGTAGCAGGCCATTAAGGCCGGTCACCTCCCTGAGGGGTCTGGTGCCAGACTTGTCGTGGATAAGATGATTGCGATTGCTGGGGGGCACTTCAGTACCGCAGACATCGATCCAGGTTGGGGGGTAGGGGCAGAGGAGCAGAGGAGCCAGGAGAGATCCTTCGCCATACGCAGTAGTTTTTTTTATGTATCATATTTATATTACATGTATGCACTGTATTTTGACAGACGTTTATTTTATATATATATATATATGTAACACCCTAAAATTTGCCCTCTTGTTTTTAGTGCTAGCTGGCTTATGTTTCTTTTCATTTGCATTAGCATTGCTGCATTTGCATGTTTCTTTGAGCATGGGATCAGGGCATTTTCTTCAGCAGTACAAGATGTTCTCAACACCGGTTTGATCTTTATCGGTAGTTAAGGCCAAGCATTTAATTCTCAAAGTCTTTTTGAGCATTTATTTTGCTCATTAAGTGATTTGAAGATCAACAGTTCCGACAGTCAAATTTTGATCAGTAATTCAGCACCGAACAACCGTCTCAGCAATTTAATCGGGGCCCGAAAAATATTTCACGGCATGTTTCAAGTGCACTCAAGTAGTGAGGTCCAAAGACAAGTTTCAGAGGCATATTGTGGTTCAGAACAGGTGGAATCAAGTCCGTCTCCATTTTCCCTCCTTTTGGCGCCAAGCAGAAAATTCAAGTTTTCCTCGTGGTAACCGGTTACTCACCAGAGGGTAACCGGTTAACCAGTGTAATTTTTGCCCAGAATCTGCATTTTTTAGCACTGCAGAATTTTCAAATCATTTTAGTGGTCATGTGCATTGCTTGTGCCTACGTGGGAAGGATCTAGAACAACTTCTTTTCATCATTTTCCACCCAAATTTTCCATTTCCACTCATCAATTTCCACCCCAATTCCACACTTCACTTCCTAACCCATTTTCACCTCATTTTCCACTCACTCCAAACCCAAGCCAAATTCCTAAGCTAGAGGATATTTAAGCTCACTCATTCCAAACCAAGAGGAGACCTAGATCATTTTCACTCTCCAATTTTCAAAATTCTTTCAATTCTCTCAACTTTTCTCTCATTTTCCAAAACCCTCACTCAAAGTTTCATCATCAAAGTTCATCAAATTTCACCTTGGAATTTGTTGATCTTGAAACTAAACCACCATCCATTCACCAATTCTTGAAAGAATCTTGGATTTGCTACTGTTTTGGAGTGTGGAATCACTTTTGGAGCAGCTTTTCATTATTTGAGTTGTTCTAGCTTGGATCTTGGTTGTTCTTGCTTGGATCTTGAAGTTCATCACATAGATCTTTGGATTTCTTGCTTGGATCATCAATTTTCGTTCTCAACATTCACCAAGGCAAACCTCAGCCTTGTAGGTTGGTTTTCCCTAGATCTATAATTGATTTTGATTGATCATAGCTTTTGCAATGTAGATCCATTGATTTCATGTGTTGTTGATGCTTTTGCTTGATGTTGATCATGAATGTTGATGATAATAGATTTGCATGATGTTTGATTACTGTTCATGAGCTTAATTTCGTGCATGAGTGATTGTATGATCATTTGGAAATAATTGGATAAGTGGTTTGATGCTGAAAAGTGCTTTTGAAACCGATTTTTTTGACTGCTGTCCCAGAGTAACCGGTTGCTCACCATTTGTTAACCGGTTACTCTGTGTATTTTTTTTGCGTAAATGGTCTGATTTTCAACTAAGTAACCGGTTACTCACCGTTTGTTAACCGGTTACTCTGGGACAGAATGTGTATTTTAGTGAATTTTCTTGGTTGTTTGAGATCCGATGCATGCCTAAACTTCATGGACTAATATGTTGATGATTTGTGGATTATTCTTGAGTTGTTGCACCTCACACTATTGCATGAACACATTTCTCCGACACGCGATGCTTGGATTTCATCGTTTATGTGTATGTTTGCGTTGTTGAACACTTGATGCTATGAACACATACACACACTCACTTGTTGATCATGTTCATTGTGCATTGCTGCTGGATTGATGATGATTGTGCATACTTACTTGTATCCAATTTCATGATGTGCATACTTGATTCATTTGATTATATGCTATATGTTGCATTCTTCCATGATGCTTGCAAGGTTATTCAACATGGTTTGTGGTTTGTTTATGATCATGATTAATTAAAAGATGTATGTTGTTTGATGCATGTTTGCTCTGCCTTAATTGAATCGTATTCAAATGTGGTGCATGCTGTCCTAATTTCACATCTGAGTTTTGCATAAAGTGCTGTCATATGTGCTGTCCATGTGTACATGTATGCTGTTTGACCTTTTTACACCTGTTTTCATGCTGAGTTTCATGCTGTTGAATGCTGTTTGGTGTATGTGCATGATTTCATTGCTGTTCTGAAGCAAATGTGCTGTTGTAGGTGTTGTACCTTCTCTTTTTACTCCTTTCACTCCCTCGAGTCTCAAGACTTGTTCAAGTCTTGGACTCCTTTCCCCTTAGAGCTACCTAGTCCAACTTAATTTCCGATTAAGCTTGGAGTAGGATTAGCATTAGGTTTTAGATAGTCGTCTCTCCTAAGCCTCACTAACCATAGGATCTCTTTTGCATGATAGAGTTTCCTTCGGGCCGTCTCTCTTCTTATCTTAAAACTTCTTCAAAACACGTAATAAAAGTTAACGTGTATTGCGCTTGAGCCTTCTATGTGGGAAGTGGGGAATGAGAGGCTTCCCCTCATTCTTCTAGGATACCTAGTGTACGTTCTGTTGGGGACGATGCGCGAAGTATTCGTTCCCATATTTAAGACTTGGGTTCAATGCAAGTTACGAAACAACTTAAAAGACACTTATGTCTAAAAAACACAAAACCCATTCAAATATTTTTTATCCTCCGGGATCGTTGGGTTTCAAACTTATTTTCAGAAAAGAGCTCGTCGCTCATGTAAAAAACGTTTACCCATCCGTGGTCGTACCCACGAACTACGTTAGCTCTGATTCATCTCTCTCGTCCGATTGAGGATACGTAGGTACAAGACAGCGATGTCTTGGCGAGCACCCTTCACCCATTCCGACCTCGTTAGGTCAAACTATGTTGACTCTGACTTTCCCATTGCACTGAGGGAGTACGTAGGCCTAGGGCATCGCATATGTCCTACCGAGTCCGTCTTAGTCACCCCCATCCTCGTTTTCTTTTGTTCAGCCATAGATATTAGGATAGCTCACCCTCCGTTTAGACAACAAGCGTGGATCCCATCGAGTACGATGGATGCGTGGGGTGCTAACACCTTCCCCTCGCATAACCGACTCCCGAACCCTAACTATGGTTGCGATGACCATGTCCTTCCCCTTTTTCTTCAGGTTTACGCAGTGTTTCCTTTCCCTCTCTCGGGATAAATTTACATTGCTGGCGACTCTGTGTTTTCTGCGCCACTCTCGCGTTTGTACCTTGGATGCAAATCCTCGGGAGCGACAATATATATATCATTTTATTTTATATATGGATGTTGTCAAATGTATATTAAGTTGCGACGATTTATTAACATATGCGACCAAGCAAAAAAATCGATTTTTTTAAAAAACATAAAGTTCTGCTGTTTTCCGGATCTGCAGATCAGGAATGTTTCCGGATGTGCACTTCCGGAACGCATCAACGTTTTTTTAAAAAATTGGTGCGTCCGGATGTGCACATCCGGAATCAGGG
Source organism: Lathyrus tuberosus (assembly GCA_022829125.1). NCBI lineage: Eukaryota > Viridiplantae > Streptophyta > Magnoliopsida > Fabales > Fabaceae > Lathyrus > Lathyrus tuberosus. The sequence goes on along the minus strand of JALAZF010000503.1, from coordinate 1,243,314 downwards.
GACAAAACCGAAAATTCAGATGGTGCCTAAGAAACAAGGGTGGTGTGATAAGAAATTCTCTTCGAGGGTTTGATGTTGGGTCTTGTGGCTTCGATTTTGGATCGTCTTTGACAGGAGTAGACGAGTTTCATCGTCGGAAGCCATGGAAGAAGAATGAAAGAAAAAACATAATGGAAGAAGAGGAACGAAAAATTTAGGGTTTATCAACTGATACCATATTACAGTTAACAGAATGCAATGAAGAAGAAGAAGACATGAAATGGAGGGAAAAGAAAAATTAAAATTGTATTAGCTGAAGAATACATTGTCACACAATACAATGAAAACCAAACCTAAACTAAATACAAAGATAAATGGGCCAAGGAAAATAACCAAATGACCCAACCCAATACAAAGGAAAAACCCTATATTCTAATAGTGTGTAGGAGTATCCTTTTTTTCAAAGGAAAATCTAGTGGTTATACATTAATAAATTTAGTATAAGTATTTTTTAAAGAAAAATTTACGTTGTTTTTACTTAATTTAGAAAATATAAATTATTTAATTGTCATTAATTATTTATTATTATTATTATTATTATTATTATTATTATTATTATTATTATTAATTATTTTGGCGGAAAATTATGATAGAAAAACTTATAAGAGTATATAATTTAGTATGATATTATGATATTATCAAGATACATGGAAGACTCCACTGTTCACAGCCAACATTTTACTATAAATTGGTTATATATTTACAAAACTGTCATTAACAAAAACCGTTAATTTCCCACGTATATTTCTTAAAACGAAAACTGAAATCAATCAGAAAACAAGATAAAAACTGTTTCTGTTTTTCAATTAGAAAAAAAGTGACAAGGACTGAAAAAAAAAAAGTCAACTAAAAGAATTTACCAAACACGTCCTAATTTACACAATTTCCATAACCAAAATAGTGATTTACCTGTTTTGCAAGCTAAGATAAAGTTTCTGTTATATTAATCCAAGTGCCAACTCATCTCCTTACAGAAAACGTTCATATAGATATATACATACATTCATTCTCCTATCCAAAACAGCTTATACATTATTTTCTAGATACATCTATATAAGTTCAATGTCACATATTTAATACACACAATATAAAATCTCAACATTATAAGAAAAAATTGTCACACACTAAACTTTCATTCATTCATTCATTAATATTAATATGGCTGAGCTCTCAGAATTGTTTCCCTCAGACAAACAATTTGATGGTTTAATGCATATGTATGTTCATGTCATAACATTTGATCCTCCAACGTTTGTTATTATATGTGTCATAATCACATTGTTTTTCTTTATCTTCCATCAAATTTTCCATGGTTTATTCTATTGGTTTGTGGAAAGGCCTATAAATATCAGCCAACGTGATATTGAACAAGGAGATACTCGTCTAGCTCACGACGACGATGATCATGACTATGACCATGATGATGATCATGATCAGGGAAATGTTACAATCTTTCGTACTCTTGTTTTTAGCAATTTGCATGCTTGGACGATGGTGGCTAGAATTGACGAAGAACGAGATGAACAAGACCAAGAAGATAATTATTATGATGAGAAAAGAGGACAAAAACTTCGAGCTTGTAAGAAGCTTCCACCTTTGATGAACTATGATGGAATTGGAAAGCATGATCATGAGTTAAGAAGAAGTTGCGACGAATGCGCGATTTGTTTGGAAGATTTTCAAGTGGGACAGTTGTGTCAAGTTTTTCCTGTTTGCAGACATATTTTTCATTCTGAATGCATTGATCATTGGTTGCAGACGAAATCGACGTGCCCGATATGTCGTAATTGTTTATAGATATATAGATAGATTAATTGTTGCAATTATCAAAATTGTATAGATTTGTATATATATAAATATATGCTTATTCAATATTTTTTTTAGTGAATATGCTTATTAATTAAGTATAGCTTCCGATATAAGTAATTAATTTCTCGATTTCGTGCTTAGATGAGAGAGTAGTATTAAGATAACTGATTATTGATATCCGTCTGTAACTGGCGGTAGAGAATTCGAATTCAAAAAATTGTTGTCAATTGAATGATCCGATGAGCGTATTTTGTATTTTGTAAACCTGTCAGCGAAGATAACATTTCTCTAATTGAGGATTTTCTATAATTAGGCGCCTATAATTGGAATTTACAAGTTGAAAAATTGAAACAAAATTTTAAAAAGTCACATATAAGTTATCCAGAAAAGTTAACGAAAATAAGTTGAAAGCATCTCATAGACATGTTATAACTCAATAGTCTCACGAGTGTTTATGTCGATAAATAAGCTAAAATAAATCGATTCAAACATGATTTATTCAGTAAAGGCCACATATACTATTACTACTAATATTGATACATTCGTCACTTTAAAAAGTGAAATTTTCGTCTACATTTCTACTTCTGATTCGGTCACCATCGGCACCTTTTCGTATACCTTTGGCCCTCTAAATCTATGAGGCAGAACACATTGAGCACCAAAACGTTGCTGCAAGTAGATAATGATAGCAAATAAGACACCTCCCAAAGGAATGACAATATCCCAACTAGTAGAGTAAAAATCAGCATTCGGATTTGCATAGAAGTACGATCCATTGAAGAGTCGAGCGTAATTACGCATCCTGTAAAGATCGTAGGCATGTGGCAAGAGTCTCACAAACGTAGTTCCAAAGTAAAATGAACTCGAAAGAACATTCTCGTTCATATTTGAAAACAGGTTGAGAATGACTTGCGGCACAAGAAAGCCGTCTAATACCAAACCACCATAAGATTTCATGTTCTCCCAAGACGAATTGTGTTCAAAACCATCATTTCTCAACTTCAAGAACAACGAAATCAGTAATCCGGCTGCATACAAAGGAAAAGTCACATAGGTAGCCTTTCTCTCCGCAATCCAGAGGTTGTTCTCGCTTTCGCTGGTCTTTCTTGACAACCAAGTTAGTTGAAGGAGACGGAACTGCAACAAGAAAGCTATCATGGTGATGATCCTCACAGTTATTTCATTAACTTCAAGCCAACCAACATATCCAAACACAAAGTTTTTGTTATTCGGATTTTGAGCAAGAACTGCTTCGAAATTTAGAACAAGCGGTATCATGTGGCCTAACGTGAGAATCGACATCATGAAAATCGAGATGAAGGGAAGCACATTCGGGTATCTCTTCACATGGTATAGTTGCGACCCGACGAAAACACATGATAGGGTTGTAGATATCAGAACCATGATAACCTCCATATCCATTCTCCAAACAGCTTCTATCGCTGTTTCTGAGTAAATTGTAGACGAAGATACGTCTAAACTTTTGAAGTAAAGAGGATCTGATTTTTTGCGCGTGCTTTCGATACTTCCTTGAATGTAGGTTGCATTGTTTGCATCTAATGGTGGAAAGTGAAACTTCAAGAGAATCTCACAATCCATATAGTCAGTTATTTCTGTTCCAGCGATTGAGTTAAGATCACGACAACCGATCATACACAAAGTTCCTGTTCTAGCATCATAAGTTCCTTCTGCAGAAATCTTAACTCTATAAGAGGAAAGATTAAACATCGAATTCCTTTCTTCGAATGATGAATTAGAATATATGGTAATCTTGTAGCTAATGTTAAACGAGTTTACGCTACCGTTGTTGAGGATTACCATAGGCATAGGAGATTCTGCTGTGAAACTTGAAACAGCATCAGAAACAGGAAGATTATTGTTTTGATCAATGTCGTAAACTCGATCACCAACAGATAAAGGATTTGAAAAACCGAATGCTATTCTCCTATGAGACTCTCTATCTCTAACAGACATATCAAATCTCATATCAATAGAATAAACATTTGGAAATCTTGTTCTCCCTTTGTTCTTGAGAATCTTCTGTGTTGGACATGATTTCTTAACTCTTTCGAGTTGACTATACTCGTACTTCGTCGCTCGATATCCGACCCTATCGTTCTCGAAATTTCGGAATGCTATCGTCTTGAAGTAGTTTGGATCATTAGTACTCTTGTTGCTCCAAATTTCTCCAACTATGTTGTTAGTGTTCTTGATTGACCAAACTGAAAGGAATCTCAAACTCAACCTCACCGAGCAATCGCCGATACGAGCCTCATTAAGGGACGATTTCGTGATGCCAATGAAATGACAAGCAACTACACACAATGAATTTCTCTTCTCATCCCACCAACCTTCCCCTACCAACATAGTTTTTGGATTGAAACCTTTTTCAACCCAATAATCACTTTTATTTGAAAACACCATCATAACCTTTAATCTATGCTTGTTTTCATCAGAACATTCAGCAACTTTCAAAGACATCATATATGGCAGTTCATCACTAATCATAGGAGTGCAATTCTTTGAAGAACTGCACTCATGATTGTACTCTAGTTGAAGTCTTCTAATAGCTCTTGAGAGTGGAAATGAACAAAAACTTGATGAATGTAGATTTAGTGACAAACCCTTTTTCTCTAAAGGGAACTCATTTTCAGCTTCTTTAGAATCCAAACTATAACTATAATTTGCTTTTGGAAACATGATTACAGAAATGGTTTCAAAGTACTGATTTTTCTCAAAACTCAAACTCTCTAAGCTTCCACTAATCAAACTAGTGATGCTACTTGAACTAAAAACATTGTTAAGCTTAAAAACAGCATCAAGATTAAGAGAATCACCTGTTTTGGAATAAGCACTTCCTGTTCCAACCATGCAAACTTTACCTGATGAGTTTGACCAAAACCCTTCAAGCCTAAAAGTTACAAAACTTGTTTTGAAATGGCGTTGACTTCGATAACTTGGTTTGTCACCATAGGTAGAGTTTCTGACATGATAGTAAACTGTGTTTGGGCTGGTTCTGAATGAAACTGTGGATTCAATTTTGAACAAGTCAGAGTTTATAGTTTCATGCAATTTTATGTGTCTAAGTAGAAAAGAGGAGTATCTGTTGAATGAGTTTTGATCATGGATGATATTTGCACCTCCTGTGAAGTAACCACCAAGAGGGAAAAGGCTATGGATGATGGTGGCGGTGTCTTTGGGAGGTGAGGGTTGGATGATGGAAGAACAGTGGTCTTTGTAAGAAGGTTGTGACTGTGATGAGGAAAAGGAAGAGATTGTTAAGAGAGTGAGAAGAAAGAAGAACACGGTGATGGTGAGATGAGAATTCATTGATATCATCAACAAGTGGTTTAAGGTTTTGTAATGAGAAAAGAAAGGTAGAGGAAGATAGAAAGAGTTTACTTCATTGTTTATATGTTGATATTGATATTGAAAGAGTTTATAGGTTGGAAGTTATTTGTTTATTGTGTTTTAGTTTGAGAAAAATGTTATCTATTTAAAGATTCGAGATGTGGTTTCAAACAATGAAGTGGTAGACACTTTAGTAGATGCAATAGCCAAGAAGTGTAGTTTAGTCATGACTATTTGCAATTTCAATGATCTCTGAGGACTAAAAGTAAATATTAAAAACAATCAAAGTGACCTATGAGTGAAAAATATGGTTCAATTGTAAAAGGCTTTTAAGATATCAAGTCTTGCAGTAGAGTGGTCAGATGTTTATGTATATCTATCAAGTGCGCTAGTTTTAGCGAGTTTTACAGAATTAAAATAGTGCATTTTTATAGTCATATACATATAGCGAGTTTTACAGAATTAAAATAGTGCATTTTTATAGTCATATACATACAATTTCATAATTATTCTATCTTTCTAGATAAAAATATCTTTCTAGTAAGACATTTAATGTTCTATTTGAAATTATAGTTGTAGATGCAAGGGGACAGTGTTCTGGCCGGCTGATTTTCTACAAGTGCCACAAAAAAATCCACTATATTTATTTTCAGCAAGAAACAATAAATAAAAACAAGACTAGTCCACATTATTTTATATTTATGGCTTGATATTTGTCAAAGAAAGCTATAATATTAGAGTAGAATGATATGAGTGTAGACTTGGTCGACGGCCACAATGAATGGCTATGTAATGGAAGACTAGGAATACCAAGTCTTTGTGGGGTATAATCTCCAGTCAATACAACCAAAAAAAGATTTATTATCAAATGTGAATTATAATAGAGCGAAGTAGCAACTAGCAAATTATATGGTTTAGAGATAAATAGGAAATATGGTCAATAAGAATAACTTTAGATCAGAGCTATTGAAATATTTGTTTATCTATAAGTATCTAATATCTTTACATCAAAGCTCTTGAAATACTTTAATAACTTTGTGTTAAGCATTTTAATTTTAGTGAATATCTAATCCTTATAAAAACTTTATACATAATAATCATATTCTGATAACTGAGAAGATATACTTTAAGTGTGAATTCTTTTAAATAATATATGTCTACGCAAGTAATTCTTTAATATTGTGAAATCTCACATCAATATATTTGGTCTTTGTATGATACACCTGATTGCTTTTTTTTTTATTTTTAAATAAATGACATTCTAACTATCACAATGCAGTTGAACTCCACCTTTCTCAACACCTAATTCTCTCACCAGTCTGTAAACCATAAGACTTCTTTGGAAGCTTCACATGCCGCCATGCACTCTGCTCCAGTTGTGGACATGGTCATTATGGATTGAACTGATGATTTCCAACAAATCTATTAAAGTAAAGAAATACCATGTTGTAGACCTTTTATCATCCATATCACCAGCATAGCCTGAATCAACATATCACCTTGTTTACTGCTAAACATGATACCATGATCTATTGTAGCCTTCAAGCACCTGAAAAATCCACTTGACTGCTTCTCAATGATACTTTCCCAATTTAAACATAAACTTACAAATTTGACTTACAACATGTGTCAAATATGGTTCAAATATGGTCTAGTGCAGAGCATAACATATTAAACAACGAACAACACTGACATAAGAAACATTTGACACATACTCAACTTTTGCATATGTCTTCAGACACTAATCTAATGAAAATTTAAAGTGATTCGCTAATAGAGTACTCATAGCCTTCGAGTTACCCATATCAGACTTGTCTAGCACATTTTCAACATAACTTTTCTGATAAAGTCAATATTTTCTAGCATTCATATTCCTGTGAATTTCTATACCAAAAATCTTCTTACAAACACCTAAATCTTTCATGTCAAAACACTTTTCCAACATGATTTTCAGTTCTTTTAATTCATGTAAATGATTATTAACAATTAATATATCATCAACATACAGTAACAGGAAAATAAAAGAGTCATCATCAAGGCTCATAACATAAACACAATAGTCATACTCACACATTCTATAACCAATATGAAGCATGTATGAATCAAAATGCTTTTACCATTTTTTGGAGATTGCTTTAAATCATGCAAAGACTTTTTCAATTTACAAACTAGTTCGCCATGTCCAGTGTCATTGAACTTCTCTGACTACTCCATGTAAATTTGCTCATATATATTATTGTGAAGAAATGTTGTCTTCATATCCATCTGTTTTAGTTGCGTGTCCTGACTGGCTACGAAGGCTAACACTGCCCTAATAGAAACATGTCCCTTCTATTATGAGTATCCCTTTGCTACGTGTTAGGTCATGAGGGGGCCTAGAGATAATCACATTCGGCTTTCAACACTCACTTTAAAATGCGTTGGATACCACATATTAACCCACAACCTTAAGAAATTGGGTATATGGATCTTCTCACTTATAAAGTGTTCAACAATCACTTTTCCATCTGATGAGAGACTTATACTCACACTTGATATACCAACAATATCTCCCTCAAGTGTGAGTCCATCCATTCTCATGGGTACGCTCCCCCTCAAATGGAAGATTTTTTTCATCCATACCTACTTTCATCGCCGTTGGAAGGCTTCAACGAAACACGTCGCCTGAACGCTATTTGTCAGGAAGACTTTCGATACAATGAGCCCTAGTCGAACTAGGCTCTAATACCACTGTTAGGTGATGAAGGGTGTTGTGAATTAGGATGCCTTGAAACAAAATATACCCGGTTTCTTTATAGGCAAGAAACACACAAGGGTTAGGGTTAACAAGGAAAAACAACAAGAATTGGTTATAACTGCTATTCTTTACTTCCTCTATAAAACATATTACAAGTACTCAAGAATAACAAATAACCCTCTCACCCTAATTAGGATTTATCACACCACACTTGTGATGAGAGACTAGTATGCTATTTATAATAAAACATAACATACTAAACTAATGAGCCTTTTAACAATTACCCATTACAAGCTAACTTAGACAATTGGATCCTTAACACAAGGCCCAATTCGACATAACATTTCGACAATACATATTATAACTGACTTTGACTACAATATGTAACCCTTCGACATCAGCATGCAAACCATCTTCGACTTCATGTTTGTCTCCTGTCGAAACACATGAAAGCTTTTCCTCGATAGAGCTAGAGTTCGACCCAAAATCTCACAAATCTCTACCTTGGATCTTACTCTACAAACAACAGGGAATAAACTAGATTTCATTATCCATGGCCTTCAGTCATTCAGTCTTATTTCGACTCCTTATAGCTTCCTTATAGTCTCTAGGTTCTTCCTTAAGTACCTCACTTGCATAGATTAAGGCAAAAGCTATAAGATCTGCATAACCAAGTCTCTGAGGTGGCTTGATGACTCTTCTCGACCTATCTCTTACCAGTAGGTAGTCATCGACAGTTTCCTCAGTCTCTTCAGCATCTTGCTCTTCTTCTTCGACTTTATCTGGGTTATGCACTTCAGCATCACTATGCTCCACCTCAACATGAATCTCTACCTGTTCCAGCTCCTCTTTAGAGATTTCTACACTTCGACCATCATCACCAATTTTCTTGAAAGCCATCTCGACTTCATTGAAAACTACATCACGACTTGTGATACATCTTCTGTGACCTAGTTCTAGGAACCACAACCTATAACCTTTGACTCCCTCAGGATATCCAAGGAACATGCATATCAAAGCTCTAAGTTTGACCTTGTCTTGCCTAATGTGAGCATAGGCCACGCAGCCAAATACTCTCAGTCAGTCGAGACTAGTTGGATGTCTCGACCAAACTTCTTCAGGTGTCTTCATATCTAACACAGTCGAAGGACATCTGCTTATCAAATATGTTGCTGTCAAAATAGCCTCAACCCAAAACACCTTCTTTAATCCATCACTAGTCAACATGCATCTAACTCTTTCCAAAATAGTTCGATTAAACCTTTCTGCCAAACCATTTTGTTGTGGAGTACCTGCAGTAGTTTTGTGCCTTGCAATACCCGAGGTAGCACAAAAGCTGTCGAACGCCTCATTGCAAAATTCAAGGCCATTGTCGGTTCTCAACCTCTTGACCTTTTTGCTAGTCTGATTTTCGACCAGAGTCTTCCAACCTTTGCAATTCTCAAAAGTTTTATCCTTAGTCTTCTGGATGGATACCCATAACTTTCTGGAATAATCATCAACCATGGATAGAAAATACATTGCTCCTGAATGTGATGCACACCTTGCAGGCCCCCAAAGATCAACATGGATGTAATCAAGGGATCCATGAGTTCTTTGTTTGCCTTTGTTGAACTTCACTCTGCAAGATTTTCCAAGTACACAAGGTTCACAAAATTTCAGCTTTTCGACTTTGTCTCCTCCAAGCAGATTTTGTTTCTCTAATTCGACCAGACTCCTTTCACTGACATGGCCCAGTCTCATGTGCCAAATTTCTGTCTTCGACAAAGGTTTCGTGGATGCAACATTTGTCGAACCACTTATGACTTCAGCCTCAAGAGTATACAAGCCTTGTTTCTTCACACCTCTCAAGACTTCCTTCGACCCCTTTATGACTCTTATGATACCTTTCTCACCTTGAAAAACATATCCCTTGTCGAATTCACCAAGAGAAATCAAATTTATTTTCAAATCAGGTACATACCTGACTTCAGTCAATAACCTTATTGACTCATCATGGAGCTTGAATCTCACAGATCCAATACCTGCAATTTTGCAAGCTTTGTTGTTTCCCAGCAGCACTGATCCACCATCTTAATCACATAGCTCCTCGAATAATTCTCTATTTGGAGTCATGTTCCAAGTGCAACCTGAATCCATAATCCACTCTTTTCTTGAGTCGCCGCTTGAAACCACAAGAACATCAGATGATTCGAAGTCATCTTGAATAATAGATGTGTTGCCATTATCCTTACCTCCATGATCTTTCAGGCGTTCAGGGCATACCTTTCTTGTGTGACCCTCCTTCTTACAGTGATAGCATCGAATACCAGATGCTTCGCCACTATAAGACTTCTGCTGACTTTTACCTTTCTTCTTGTCGAACTTACCATCCTTTCGTAATAATTTTCCTTTAACGACCAAACCTTCACCAACCGTCGAAGGTTTATGCTCCTTTCTTCGTTCAGGTCCTTAGAATACAAGGCTAATTAAACTTCTTCAAAGCTCAGGGACTCCCTTCCATACAGGAGAGTTTCTTTGAAGTGAACATGTGTTCTGGGCAAAGCGAACAATAACAATAGTGTTTGATCTTCATCATCAATCTTCACATCAATATTTTCAAGATCAAGTATCAGCTTATTGAACATATCTAACTGCTCAACCAACACTTTGTCTTCACTCATCTTGAATGAATACAAAGCTTGCTTCAGGTAGAGTCGATTCACTAGAGATTTGGTCATGTACAAACTTTCAAGTTTTAACCATAACCTCGATGCCGTAGTCTCCTTTGATACCTGTCGAAGAACCTTATCACCAAGGCTCAACAATATTACACTGTGGGCTTTCTCTATCATGGTCGTCTTTTCTTTTTCCGTTAACGCAGTGTCCATTGCTGCCTCTCCCTTCAACGCTTCCAAACAACCCTGCTGAACCAGTAGGGCTTTCATCTTCAAGCGCCACATACCAAAGTCGTTCACTCTGGTGAACTTTTCAATCTCATACTTTGTTGAAGACATCTTCTCCATGCTCAGCGCACCAATTTGTTGTGAATTAGGATGCCTTGAAACAAAATATACTTGGTTTCTTTATAGGAAAGAAACACACAAGGGATAGGGTTAACAAGAAAATACCTTGCTCCTGAATGTGATGGACACCTTGCAGGCCCCCAAAGATCAGCATGGATGTAATCAAGGGATCCATGAGTTATTTGTTTGCCTTTGTTGAACTTCACTATGCAAGATTTACCAAGTACACAGGGTTCACAAAATTTCAGCTTTTCGACTTTGTCTCCTCCAAGCAGATTTTGTTTCCCCAATTCAACCAGACTCCTTTCACTGACATGGCCCAATCTCATGTGCTGAATTTCTGTCTTCGACAAAGGTTTCGTGGATGTAACATTTGTCGAACCACTTACAACTTCAGCCTCAAGGATATACAGGCCTTGTTTCTTCACGCCTTTCAAGACTTCCTTCGACCCCTTCATGACTCTTAGGATACTTTTCTTTTCTCGAAAAACATATTCATTCTTGTCGAATTCACCAAGAGAAATCAAATTTCTCTTCAAATCTGGTACATACCTGACTTCAGTCAATAACCTTATTGAATCATCATGGAGCTTGAATCTCACAGATGCAATACCTGCAATTCTGCAAGCTTTGTTGTTTCCCAGCAGCACTGATCCACGATCTTGATCACATAGCTCCTCGAACAATTCTCTGTTTGGAGTCATGTTCCAAGTGAAACCTGAATCCATAATCCACTCTTTTCTTGAGTCGCCGCTTGAAACCACAAGAACATCAGATGATTCAAAGTCATCTTGAACAATGGCTGCATTGCCATTATCTTTACCTCCATGATCTTTCAGGAATTCAGGGCACACTTTTCTTGTGTGACCCTCCTTCTTACAATGATAACATCGAATACTAGATGCATCGCCACTATAAGACTTCAGTTGACTTTTACCTTTCTTCTTGTCGAACTTACCATCCTTTCGCAAAATTTTTCCCTTAACGGCCAAACCTTCACCAACCATTGAAGGTTTATGCTCCTATCATTCGTTCAAGTCCTTAGAGTACAAGGTTGATTGAACTTCTTCAAAGCTCAGGGACTCCCTTCCATACAAGAGAGTTTCTTTGAAGTGAGCATGTGCTTTGAGAAAAGCACACAACAACAACAATGCTTGATCTTCATCATCGATCTTCACATCAATATTTTCAAGATCAAGAATCAGCTTGTTAAACATATCCAACTGTTCAGCCAACAGTTTGTCTTCATTCATCTTGAATGAATACAAAGCTTGCTTCAAGTAGAGTCGATTCACAAGAGATTTGGTCATGTACAAACTTTCAAGTTTCAACCATAACCCCGATGTCGTAGTCTCCTTTGATACCTATCGAAGAACCTTATCACCAAGGCTCAACAATATTGCGCTGTAGGCTTTCTCTATCATGACCTTCTTTTCTTTTTCTGTTAACGCAGCGTTCATGGCTGCATCTCCCTTCAGCACTTCCAAACAACCCAGCTGAACCAGTAGGGCTTTCATCTTCAAGCGCCACAGACCGAAATCGTTCACTCTGGTGAACTTTTCAATCTCATACTTTGTTGAAGGCATCTTCCTCCATGCTCACCACACCAATTTGTTGTGAATTAGGATGGCTTTAAACAAAGTATAAACAATTTCTTAAGGATCAAGAAATACACAAGGGTTAGGGTTTAACAAGGAAAAACAAGAAGAACAACAAGGATTGGTTATAACTGCTATTCTTTCATTTCTCTATAAAACAGATTACAAGTACTCAAGAATAACAAATAGCCATCTCACCCTAATTAGAATTTACCACACCACACTTAAGATGAGAAACTAGTATGATATTTATAATAAGCCCTAACATACTAAACTAATGGACTTTTTAACAATTACCCATTACAAGCTAACTTAAATAATTGGATCCTTAACACAAGTCCCAATTCGACAACTACATACTAGAACACAATTCGACTACAGCATGTAGGTCTTCGACAACAGCATGTGAGCAGACTTCGACGACATGCTACACTAGAGTTCGATCCAATATTTAACACTTATGTTTAACCTATTAATACTCACACTTATTGTTTCCCGTCTTTCTTGCATACAACTCCTCAAGTTTGGTCCAAAGAGAGCAAGCATGAGTCACCGAGCTCACATGATTCAAAACATTATCATCCACCCATTGACGAATATAACCACAAACTTGTCTATGCAACAAAGTCCATTCTTCATCACTCTTTCCATCGGGTTTTTCATTAAAGAAAACCGGTAAGTGAAAACCTTTTACATAAAGCAAATCTTCCATTTTTCCTTTCCATGCATTATAATTGGGACCATTCAAACTCACCATACTAGATGTGTTCGTCTCCATCGTTACACAAATCAAACAACGACTCTAATACCACTTGTTGGGAGGAAATCCACAAACGCAACGGAATAAACCAACAAGACAATCTCTCCTAAATACCAAATGTAACGACAATCAACAAAAAACACAAAACAACACAACAAGATTTTAGCGTGGAAAAACCTCCGTTAACTAGGAGTAAAAAACCACAGGACCCGTAGGCCACTTAAATCCTCCACTATTATCATTCAATAGGTACAAGCGAGGTTCGCTCTTACACTAGTTAGAGGCATACATAAACATCATCAAGATTTGCAATCAATCTTAGAATACAACAATAATCAAGAGAGACAAAAACAACCCAAAAATACCAAGAAATTCAGACCTCAAAGATGGACTCGTCAGACTGACTTAGAAAGCTCCGAATCCAATGAAAGTCGCTCAGAATGTGCTCCTATGAGTCATGAACGTTGTGTCAGAATTTCAGGACGATCCGATAGTTAGATTTTGCGCAATCTCCGATTTAGTGGAACTGCTCTGTGCTGAAATATTGTTGCTGAATTTCACGCTTCTCTCTATTTTTCTTGTTGTTTTTCACATACAATAGATAAAATTAACCTAATTCTCTTTATTGGATAATAACAAAGGCATAGAAACCCACATCAATTTGGGCCTCTCCAAATAGGAGGGATAGCCCAACAAATATTATATTTAGTTTCAAGTACACACATTCATTGCTATTTTAATAATTTTTAGACTAATCTTAAAATTTGTGCAAAATCCAAAATGTGTTTCAATAAGCAAGTCAGGTACGATGTTAAAAATATTATGTTAAATAGCAATGTTGTCTTTTAAACAGATATGTTTAGATATATCAAAGAAAAACCTGTTCTTAGGATGCAAATGAAGATTCCTTAATATAATCCACTAAAAGCACTCAAACTGTTTCTGTTTAACCTTCAAATTTATCAGTAAATAAGGCTATGAGAACTAGTCTTTTACACATAACAAATTTACACTATAAAGACAAACTGCAACAACACAACTTCATAACAAAAATACATAAACAGAACTAATTAAGAAAATGACCACTTTTTATTCACCATGATTAGGCCATTAGCACTTGACCAAAGAAAAGGGACTTTTACATATTGGTTGTTTCTACTTCTCCTTCTGATTTAGGCACCTTTGCATATCCCTTAGATCCTTTGAATCTACCAGGCAGAAAACATTGAGCACCAAAATGCTGCTGCAAGTAGATAATGATAGCAAATATGATACATACCAAAGGAATGAAAATATCCCAAGAAGGTGAGTAGAAATCTTCGCTTGGATCGGCATAGAAGTATGAGTAACTATCTTGGTCGCCATAACTGTGAGTCCTGTAAAGATCATAAGCATGTGGCAAGAGCCTCACAAAAGTAGTTCCAAAGTAAAATGGACTTGAAAGAGCATTTTCCTTTGTATTTGAAAACAAGTTTAGAATGACTTGTGGTACAAGAAATCCATCCAATATGAAACCGCCGTAAGATTTTACGTTCTCCCAAGACGAAAAATGTTGGCGGTACATCGATGTAACCGAGTTTCTGTCGTTCTTTAACTTCAACAACAATGCAATCAGTAATCCAGCTGCATACAAGGGGAAAGTCACATAAGAAGCCTTTTTCTCAGCAATCCAGAGATGGTTCTCGCTTTCGTTGGTCTTTCTTGAACTCCAAGTTAGATACAGGAGACGGAATTGCAACCAGAAAGCTACCATTGTGACTAGCCTCACACTTATTTCATTAACTTCAAGCCATTTTTCAACATGTCCTATAATATAGGATCTGTTGTTTGGATTTTGAGCAAGAAGGGCTTCAAAATTGAGAATAAGTGGTATCATGTGACCTAATGTGAGAATTGACATCATGGAAACTGAGATGAAAGGAAGCACATTCGGGTGTTTCTTCACATGGTAGAGTTGCAATCCGACGAAAACACATGCTAGAGTGGTAGATATCAGAGTCATGATAACTTCAATATCCATTCTCCAAGCATTTCTTCTTGCAAATACGACATTAAATGATCTTGCGGATACCTCTAAACTTTTGAAGTAAAGAGGGTCGGATTTGTGGCGCGTGCTTTCAATGCTTCCCTTAATGTAGCTCCTATCATTTGTATCTAAAGGAGGGAAGTGAAATTTCATCAGAATCTCACAGTCCAAAGAATGTGATGTTGGTGTTCCATCCTTTGAAACAAGGTCGCGGCAACCTACCATACACAAGGTTCCGTTTCTTGAATCATAAATTCCTTCTGCAGAAATCTTCACTGAATAGTAAGACGTGTTGAACAAGGAATTCCTTTCAAATGGTGGAGAAGACATCACGGAGAGGCTAATCTTGTAGCTAATGTTAAACAAACCACCATTATCGTTGTTCAAGATTCCAGCATCAAATCCACTACTTGATGTAGATAGATCTGACTCATAGGAATCATCATCAACAAATAAGGGAGATGAAGAACCCCAAGCTACTCTTTTTTTGGACTCTCTAACCGACATATCGAATCTCATGTCATATGAATATGCATCTGGATACCTTTTTCCTTGGTTCGCGACAACCTTGTTTGTTGAACATGATTTATTAACGCTCTCAAGCTTGCTATACTCATACTTCAAATCTTTTCCCCCGATAGGATAATTATGATCATTCCTAAATGTTATATTCTTGAAGTAGTGTGGATCACTAGCACTCTTCTTGCTCCAAATTTGGCCAACAATGGTACTAGTGCTATTGATTGACCAAATTGAAGGAAATCTCAATCTCAATCTTATTGAACAATCACCAACATGAGTTCCATTGAAGGATGAAGATTTTCTTCCACCAATGAAATGGCAAAGAACTACATAAAGCATATTTTTCTTCTCATCCCACCAACCTTCCCCTATTAACATAGTTTCGGTATTGAGGCTCTGGTTATTCCTATTCCAATAGTAATCAACACTATTTGAAAATTCAACCAAAACCTTAACCCTATGTTTCTTAATATGGGAAGAAGAACACTCAATTCCTTTCAAAGACATGTGTGATGGCAATTGGTCACTAGAACCACTAATTATAGGAGTGCAATTCTTTGAAGAATTACACTCATGAGTGTATTCTAGTTGGAGTGTTCTAATAGCACTTGAGAGAGGATATGAACAAAAACTCAATGAATCAAAGTTTAATGATAAACCTTCCTCATCATCATCACTATCAAAAGAGAAATCATTTTCAACTTCTTTAGTATCCAAACTATAACTATAATTTGCTTTTGGAAACATCATTAAAGAAATTGGTTCAAAGTAACGATCATCGTCACCCTTTTCAGAACTCAAACTCTCTAAGCTTCCACTAACCAAATTAGTTATGTTACTTGAATTGAAGACATTGTTAAGCTTAAAGACAACTTCAAGATTAAGAGACTCACCTTTTTTGGAAACACCTTTGCTTTTTCCAATCATGCAAACATTCCCCGAAGATTGAGACCAAAAACCATCAAGCTTGAAAGTTAAGTAACCTCTATGTTCAAAGGTGGTTCTAAATGATATAGTGCCTTCAACTTTGAAAATATCAGGGCGTGAAGTTGCATGTGTATTTCTTGTTGGAAAGTATAAGGAGAATTGGTTCCAAGTAGTATCAACATTGATGATACTATCACCTCCTATGTAATAACCTGTGTTCTTATCACTTAATGGGAAATAATTGAATTTGAGTTTGGTTGTTGAATAAGTTTCTGGGATTAAATCAGCACATTGGTCTTTGTAAGTGGATTTTGAGGCTAGTGAGAATAAAGGGCTGAGGGAGAAGAAAGTGAAAACTAAGATAAGTAGTGAAAGAAGAGAATTCATGATCAATATGAAGTTGTTTCTTAGGAAAGGATAGATAGAGAATCAATATATTGCAGATATATATAATGTATCTATGTGTTACTTAATGCTAAGGGTCAATTTCTTAGAGATTTTCTATATAATAATATCTATATGTTATCTAAAACTATTGTGGAAGCAATTTCATTGCATGTCTTTTCAACAGACCAAAGAAAAACATGCATGAGTCAATGGTTACGAAGACTTGGAAACAAGTGGTGATAATTATTTATGGAGTAGTTGGCAAGATATGTAGAATGAGTCAATGAAGAGCTTAGATGTTAATTAGTGCACCTTCTGAGGTATTTCTTGTTAGACTCTTGTAACATGAAATATTCAGAAATTCAACCGTCACAAGAGGTGATAGTGATAGGGATGAACTTTTCTCACACATATCACATAGGGATGAACTTTTCTCACACCCTAAATCACTTCACTTGTACACTTTCAAACAAGTTTTAAATGGTTTGAAAATAATGTTTCGGATAAATTATGTCGTTGAAAAAGAATACTTATAAAATTATGTAAGGTGTTTTAAAAAATTAAGAGATGAATAAAGTTGTTACCTAGTGATACAACCAACTGTAAAATTAGAGCTGACTATATGACCTCTCCTCTCTGTTAGTTTAATCTGATGTGCATAAGCTTGTATGTTAAACAGATTAGGTTAGCTAATATGCAAATAATAAGGAATTGTAATATGTTAGTAGGAGTTCAACCCAGGGTAGTGTATGGTTAAATGAGTCATAAACCGTTAAAGCTAAGCTAATATGGTGAATCTTTGATTCATCTTATTCTATTGATTCAAAGCTTGAGAATTGCAACTTGTGTAGTGTGTAATATATAGAAGAGTTGGAAGTTGGTCGAGTAGCTTATTGGATGATACTCTTTCACTTATAAAGTGAATCACTATAACAAATAACATTTTTTATGATGAAGTTTTTCACCTCGAACATGCCACAAACGAGCGTAACGACATGTTTGATTTATTTTTAATTTTTCCCTCGATTTTTTATAGTTATAAGTGAGTGTCATATTTTCTCCATAAAAAAAACCTATTACCTCGGTTTTTTTGAAAACCGAAGAAATATAATTATAAAGGAACACGCTTCGAATTCCTGTAACTGCAATTAAAGTTATTTTCAATTATTTCTCAGTCGGCGTCTTTCAATTTTTCTTTTTTTTCTTAGTTAATTTTTTTTAAAATTTTTTTTTTGTTAATTAGTAATTCTCAAAAAATATGTTATCAATAAAAATAAGTAGACAATAGTATGAAAGGAAATATTAAAAATAGGACAATAAATAACTATTTCACGTATTCAATTTTCTAACTCCACTCGATTTCAATAGTATCACTATTAACTTTCTCTAATTGAGAGAAAAGTTCATAAAGAACTCTTCCATATGGTATGAGGAAAGTCATTTCCGTCTTAGAGATGATTATCATTTCTTTTAAGAAGTTAAAAATGGTAAGAGGAAGATTAACTCTGATGTTCTTGGTAAGGAATAACAAGAGATGCTTGTCATCCCAAGTAAGTGTTTCCAGTTGTTTCTCTCTTGGACAGAGATTTGACACTAGAAGTTTATACAAAACTTTTTGAATTGGTAGTAGAGTAGCAGGACTGCTGAGATAATCGTTGTTGGCATATATTAGGCGAAGATGATCTGAGTAGAGATTGTTGAATCTATAATGTTCAACACAACAACCTTCCTCTTCACAGTTTATTGTCTGAGCAATAAGTGACTGAGTAATTTTGATAGAAGAGCCATTGATATAGGACTGGATTGACTCAGCATCATCAGCAGATGGCCCAACGGATGCATTTAACCAGAACACTTTAACAAGATTTATGTAGATGGGTCCATGAAAAATGTCAAAGTAACCATTCAACTTTTGTTTGCGAATAGTTTTTCTTAGATCAAAACCTTTATCTTTCAAATCATCGAAATCAACAAACTTTTCATTGATAACGAACAAAATATTTTCATCTATGGTTGTTGAAGACATTTTTGAAGAAAAGAAAAGACTTTGAAACTAGGTTTGAAGACACAAAGAGTTGGAAACGAGACGTTGAAACAAAGAATACTGTTTAAATAAAGTGGAGAATAGGAAGTGAAACAATTAGAGAAGCTCAAACGCCTCATTGAAAATCCAAAAGATACATTACGTTTTTGAATATGGATGATAATTGGTATTCTAGTGATATGATTCCAATTCGCGTCATGATTTCTTTTTTTTAGAAATAGAAACCACATATTTTGGTTATTCATAAACCACATAATTCTAGGGAAAAAACAATTCAGGAACCTTTTTTTTAGTATTATAATTATTTTTGTAAACTAAATGATATATCTCGTCGATTTCCTTAATAACCGAGGAATAAGATAATCAGATTTTACTATAAAAGCATTCCTTAAACAGATTTTACCATAATCCTAACTTATATGTAGCCGCTCCAAACTCGAACGCATCATTATTTTGGGACCCATCTCACAAAATGGTGTTGATGTTGTTGTTGTTATATTTAGAAGCTTGAAAAAGTTCTCTATAATGGATTGCAAGTGCAATTTTTTTTTTCAATAGTTGGAACAGATAATTCCTTTAGACGTTGGATGCATTCAATGGCTGGATCAGATAACTCCTAGAAAGTGGATGCGTGCAATATTTGCACTAGATAACTTCTTACAACAAAATTCTTATTTTGTTGTATTATTATTTTTCAATAATCTATGTAAATAATGTAATTAAAAAAAATCATGTTCACCTCGGTTTTTAGCGTGATAATTTTAGATATTGATCGCCATCTTTAAACAAATTTTTGTCGTCCATTTCATGATTATCAATGCTCAAGACACTATCATTAGTGATTCATGTGAAACTTAAAACTTTCCATTATAAAGGCCTTATGATATATATAATTGATAATAAAAAAGGTCATAAAGCGCTTGAAACTATCTACATCCTTCACTTTAACTTTTGCCATTAAAGGTTCTTTATGATGGATTTCAAGTGCAGAAAATTATCGGGGTTTAAAGTTTGCATTTTTAAATATTCATTTGAGCAGAAAAACATTTATTTTTCTAACCCTTTTTTCTTTGTTTTATATTAGAAAATAATACTTGCAAGGTGAAGCATTTGATGTTGCCCAAATATCAATGAGTCGAAGATCCAACATATGATCTTCAGGGTTAAATTAATTTTTATTTTAATATTATGTGTAAATAATGTAATATTCTGGGTAAACATTGTAGTTTGTGTATAAATTATTTTTATTTATTACATTATTTACACATAATATTATGTGTAAATAATGTAATATTCTGGGTAAACATTGTAGTTTGTATTATGAGGCGCTAGTTTTGTAAATAATAAAAATGCTAATGTTGGGATTTGAACCCATGTGCAAATTAATATACCCCTCGATGTTTAAAAAACTGAGGTGATAAGTCGTTATTTTTTATGACGCCCTTCATTATCTCGCTACTGCAGCCGATATAAAATGCATTTTGTGTCTGTTTACCATTGAAAATGGCAAACAACCGCTAGTCTTCCAAAGTTATTAAGTCTTTGGTTGCTTACAGGATCAACTAGATTGATCCTAGGACATGTGTTGTTATTTAGTTTATGGGTTTGTTAATCATGAACATTTCGACAATGTTCTTAAAGTTGTTAATGAAACGTTGGAACTTCTTTAAGGAAAAGCAAGAAAGTAAAGATTACAAAGTAAAGGCGTTAAGGTAAATGATAAGATCTTAAATATTGAAACTGTCTTTGAATTAAATTCCAGCAATTGTAAATTACAAGAAAATCTTAAATAATCTGGTAAAAAGTGTAAAATGTGATGTTCATACGTACATTTTCACTCAAGAACACTCATTTCTCACACACAGGTACTTAAAGTAAATTTAGAGGTTTTTGTACAATGTTGAACATCCCCGAATCCTAACTGCTAAAACTCTATTTATACTAGTTCAAAAATAACCGTTATCCCACAGTCTTCTCGCCAGAAAGCGCCATATTTCCATCTGCATGTGTTTTGTTGCCCAAAGCTCTCCACGTGTCTTAAGTGACTGCGAGTATCTCTCCAATTCCCTCTGCGACTAGAAATTTGAACCCTCTCGAGGTTTTCAGCAGCTTTCTTGTCGAACACTGAACTGCATCTGGGGCACATCATGACCTCAGATTTCTTCCTCTGACAGCGGTGGAGGAATTCCACCAAGCTCTCATCACTCTTAAGATAAGCCACTCTTATTCGTTCCTCACTTCGTCGAGCACTCTCTTCGTTAACTTCCCTGTCTTTACTTATTTCGACCATATTGACTTCCAGATTGGCACCGTTGGTGATCTTTAGCTTCTCCAACTTAACCCTAAGGCCCTCAGTAGCCTCATTCACGTGCTTAACTCTAAGACCTTCAGTAGCCATAGTCACGTCCTTCTCTTGCTTGAAACCATCGGTAGTTTCGACCATCTTGGTCTTTTCGTTACAGCTTTCTGATGCTTCGACCATGTCAATAATGGCCGACTCAGTATAGTGGGTGTCTGCCACCTGGAGGGGATCTGAGTGGATCTTCATCTGAGACTTTGTCTTGTCTCCAAATTTCAGCATTCCATCATTGATAGCATTCTGGACCAAATCCCTTAAAGGAAACATTGTGAGGTTTTGTGACGTCGAACATATATGTTCTCTTAGGGAATTTATCATTCTTTTCTGGTTCAACGGGATTCTTCCCATTCAAAGGTGCAAGGACCTTGCATGAATAGGGTGGCCCTTGCTTTAATTCGGCCAAGTCAATCTCGTTTTCGTCGAAGTTTAAAGGGTTATTATACATATCTTGATCATCATCATCATCTATGTCGACATAAACGACTATTTCTCTCCTATTATTCTTAGTTGCTCTGGCATTTTCAGCCTTCAAACGTTCTACCTGTCGAACCCTATCGGCCAGCTGGGCCATATCCCTCAAATACTGAGTGTCTAGTTTCTTTCTGATGGAATAGTCTAACCCACCAGCGGCCATTTCGACCAATTCATGTTCAGGCACTTGTGTGAAACACCTTGCCTTTAACAAATAGAACCTATTAAGATAGTCGTCTATTGGCTAAAAAAATTTACGCTTAATACTAGCCAATTCTTTCAGACTGATCTTCGACGGGCCCATGTAAAATTGTTCATGGAACAACCTTTCTAAATGTGTCCAATAATGAAACAAACTCGCTGGGAGTGTAGTGAACCATGTGAAAGCGTTTTTAGTGAGTGAACTAGGGAAATATTTTATTCTTAAGTTTTCGTCATTCGCAAGATCCCCCGCTTCAGTCAGATATCTCGCCACATGTTCGACAGTTGACTCACTAGTATCTTTCTGAAAATTTTATGAATTTTGGGACTTTTAATCCCCTAGGAAATAGAGTTTCCATAATATAATCAGACAATGGGGAAATATAATTTGGCTTATGAAGGCCAACATTCATCCCATTTTGTGCCATAATCCTTTCGACCATGGCAGCCAAATTGTTATCACCCGCCATACCATCATTTCGAACTTGATGTACGACTTCGTTCGCATCTTGATTCCTATTAACTATCACCACCATTGGCTCCTGTTGAAGCGGTAAAGCGTCAAGCAACAAAAAGATTTGGAATTATTTTTCCGGGAATTTATCGTGTCCACAAAGATCGGTGATATTGAACTGTCGTTCGACAATTTAAATGTTAATGAGTTTGGGTTAAAATGGGTTTAAAGTAAATGCAGAAAAGTAAATATGAATATAAAAAGAATTCATTCTTTGGAGAGTAGAGAACTCTCGGGTTTGCATTTCATCTACCCTATCAAATACTTAAAATTACTACCCAGTTGTACGCAACCTAAATCACTCGTCAACATTATCACGTATCACTCACAACAAAGGTTATGTCTAATGCAAAGTTGAGAGAACAACCGCATCGCCTCATCGATGATGTCTCATGCAACTCGACCACACAGAAGCATTAAGTTCCAATACCCAAGTGAATATTAAGCCTAAATCTATCTCTAGAATCTAGAACCTAATAGATGTTCATCCTAAATCCGGAATCAAAGAGGATATGTCTACCGCAACTCAAATCCAAACATAAAGCAAGTAAAACAAGGATAACACCGATAAAGATTTGTAAAATAGCTTGCATACAAAGCCATGAGCAATAAATATACATATAATCAAGGTAAACTTACATACAAACTCACAACAAATGGAAACTACAAAGGGAAGAGAGAAGAGGAATCAAAATCTCTCGCGGTGTCAATCATGATCCAAGAATCATCCACCCCCAATCGTCGAGTTGCAACCTCCATTGATTCTTTTCTAAGCTCTAAACTATAAAAAATGAAGTTTGATGGAGTGGAAACAAAAAACACCCAAACCATCCTCTAAAAATTGTGTTTTTGGCCCTTAAATGGTGTTTCTGTCCGTCAAAATTCGCCTGGCGAATTCTTGGTTCACCCGGCAAAGTTAGGCGGCTTATTCTGCACTTTTTCACGCTTCTGGATTGTCTGGCTCGCCACAGCTTCGCCTGGTGAGCCAGGGGCGAGAGCTGTCATGACAGCAAAAATCCTGCACTGTTTTTTTCGTAACTTTTGAACCGTAACTCCGTTTTTCGCCCGGTTCGAAGCATTGGAAATCTTATTCAATGCTCTTTATGAATATGATAGAATATCCTTGCTTGAATACCTGCAAAAATAAATGGAAAACAATTAAACTCAATGATATTTACACAATAACGTAATATACACACTATAACGTAAAGTAAACGTATTTACAAACAAAACGGAGTTTATTCGTACGATATTAACAAACAGTATCGATAAGTGCAACAAAACTTATATACAAAAATAGTTACAATTTGAACTTATCAGCTCCTGCTCCCTTGGAACTGGTTGTTTGACCCTAGGAGGTTCAACTCTAATTCCTTGATCAGCCACCTCGACACGGGGTACGTTTCGCTGGACTTGGTTAATTGTGGGGTCTTCTTCAAGGATTACCCCTTGATTTTTGACTATTAACTCCCTTCGAATTTGTCGAGGCGCTTGTGGAACTACAAACAAATCTGCAATTCGAGTCATTTACGCCGCTAATTGCTGATTCGTCTGGGTGGTATTTTGAATCAAAGGATTAAATATAGTGCCCATCTGTTGGGCAAGCATATGGACCATATCATGGTTACTTTTGTCCATTTGGTGCCTCAAAACTGCTGCAGAATTAGTAGTAAAATTGGGCATCTGGGTAGAAAATCCTATCCCTGGGGGTGGGTTAATTTGACCCATATTATTTATAGCAGATCCAGACCCTTGCACAAGCAAAAACGTGTTCACCACTGGGTAGTCGAACGCTGCAGTTGTATTATGTAAATTAGTCATCATTGAAATTGGCATACCATATGGCTGCTCTCGGCCGTTTAAGGGCATTATGAATCCAGACACAAAAGTCCTGAATGAACTAGTGCTCACTGGAGGAGGGGTCATAGGTTGACCCCGTGTCCTCACAGGGGACAAAATAGGTCCACTATAAGCATTCGACGGTACGGCCGTCATACTTGATGTGGATGGAACTATTTCGGACACAGACGCTGTCTGTGGCCGTAGTTTCCCCCGTCGAAGGAGGGGTGGTTCTTCATTATTATTTGGTGGTTTCATCATTGTTGCACATACACGTCTCCTTCTTGGTATCGCTTCGTTACTAGTGGTTATTTTACCACTTCTTAATCTCATACAACAAAGTTTAAAGGAAACCAGAAATGAAGAACTTCTAAATACTTTTAACAAATTCTAACTAACAACACCAGTCCCACCAGGTGTGCCAATTTGTTTACCGTCGAAAATGGCAAACAACTGCTAGTCTTCCAAAGTTATTAAGTCTTTGGTTGTTTACAGGATTGACTAGATTGATCCTAGGACATGTGTTGTTATTTAGTTTCTGGGTTTGTTAATCATGAATATTTCGACAATGTTCTTAAAGTTGTTAATGAAACGTTGGAACTTCTTTAAGGAAACGCAAGAAAGTAATGATTACAAAGTAAAAGCTTTAAGGTAAATGACAAGATCTTAAATATTGAAACTGGCTTTGAATTAAATTGCAGCAAATGTAAATTACAAAAAAATCTTAAATAATATGGTAAAAAGTGTAAAATGTGATGTTCATATGCACATTTTCACTCAAGAACACCCGTTTCTCACACACAAGTACTTAGAGTAAATTTAGAGTTTTTTGTACAAGGTTGAACATCCCCGAATCCTAACTGCTAAGACTCTATTTATACTAATTCGAAAATAACCGCTATCCAACGGTCTTCTCACCAAAAAGCGCCACGTTTCCATCTGCATGTGTTTTGCTGCCCAAAGCTCTCCACGTGTCTTAAAAACGGGCAAGGCCAAAAACAATTATCAGCCTTAAATTTGAATTGCACCTGTCGAACGCTCTTTCAGGTAAGCTTCATCGAACTCCGGTCCAGGATAAACATATTTCTAAGTCCTAGACCATAGCGTCTTCTATGCAAAGATTTCTTCGACTAGATCTTTGATATTTCCCGTTGAAGACAATATTCTTTTTCTGAATAATCCTTTAAACTCTAATAACTCATTTCAAATCTCCATATACGTCGAAATCTCAGCCAATAATGTCCTACTTTAAAAGCACTTTTTGTAGTAGTGAATGTCCAACTCAATGGGTTTAATGCGACCGTGTATAATAGGATTGTGTGAGAGATGAACACTACTTAGATTGTCATACAGCAAGGTGGGAGGGAAGAATAAGATGCACAACTTAGTCAGGAGATATTCTAGCTATAATAGTTTAAAGGTTGTATAGGCTAGTGCTCGATACTCAACCTCTTCACTGGATCTAGTAACGAAAAAATTGTTTTTTAGAAACTCCATGGGACTAGGTTTGGGCCAAAGAAGATGCATGAGTCAGAGATAAACCTTCTATCATCAATGACATTGGCCCAATCACTTTCATTGTATTATCATTGTATGCTCTAAGAGGGGACTTATTATGAGCATTAGAAGGAAGTAAGGTGAGACCATAATTGATTGTGCCACTTAGGTGTCTTAAATTTCTTTTAACAACTATCCAATGTGTCGTAAGAGGAGAAACCATGAACTGGAATGCCTTGTTAATAGTGAGGATCTGAGAAAGCCCCAACATTGGCATCTGGGACAGTAACATATTGTAAAGCCCCAACAATTGACTTGTATTAGTGAGGAACTGAGAAAGTATCATAGACATGTTTGTTGAGTTTAAGATTGTTGACCATTGGTGTGGGAGCTTCATTGGCATCTGACATGATGGCTCTTGCTAAGAGATATTTGATGTACTTGAATAGAAGCAAAATAATAGAGCATTGAGCATGGTAACTTACTTCAATTCCTAAGAAGTATTCAGGTATACAAACATTCTTCAACACAAACTTGAGGTGAAGTTTGTTGATAAGACCATGAAATAGTTTGGAGGATGTATCAGTCATTAAAATGTCATACATACATTAAAGAATAATTGATGATGCCTTGATGAGAGTAAATAAAGAGGGAATGGTTACACTTGTTTGACACAAAGCCAAAGTGAAAGAAATCTTGGTGAAAATTTTCATACCATTTCCTTAGTGCTTGTTTAAGATTATATAGTTCCTTATGTCGTTTGTAGACAAGACTTTTATCAGAACTTGTGAAATGAGGTAAGAATGTGGTTGGAAGCATTTCTATAAGGTAAACTACCATGGTTAAACTATGATCCCAATAAGAAAGTGGAATAGATGTGTGTTCAAGAAGTGTATGGCTCATCTCTACAACCAGCATGTGTTTTCTTTCCCAGTTCAATCAAGTACTTAGTAAAGGGCCTAAACTCACAACCAAAATCAGACTCCACACCTTTAATGTTAGTTTTAAATCGAGTATCGACATAGACAAGAAACAACTTAAATGCATTCATAGCATCACACTTAAGTCTAAGAAAGTAAATTCAAGTATATTTTGTTCATGCATGAACAAAACTAATATAGTACTAATATCCATATTTGGAAGAAAATGTTTCATGGCCCCAAATATTAGTATAAATGAGATCAAATGGTACATTGTAAATATTAAGGTTAAATATGTTACAAGTCTCCATAAATATACCATAATTTAATTTTAGTCCCTTTAAAAAATTCTTTTGAATGGAAGTTTTTGATAACTGGAGCATATGGCCGTGTCAGCATTAAATTTATTGTTAAATTTGTTGTTAAAATGAACATCATACTCAAATCCATAAATGATAGCTAATTAATGGTAAATTTAATCTCTTAAATCTTATGTTTTTTTCATATTAAAGAGATGCTTGTAATGACCTAGACTTAAAAAAAAATTTCATAAATTTTTGCATGCAAGTTTATCACTTTATAAGAATCTCTCCTACAAAAATTGGAGTTTTTTTATCTGAGATTAATTAAATATGAATTTTTTAAGCGCTTATTTTTCATGAAACAGAAACAATGAAAACTTTGACATATGATTGAGTTTTAATACATTTCTAGCAAGCCTCGATTTATTTTGATTTTTCGATCGAAACACATGTAAATGAATTTGTTTCACGAGGCCGAAATAACAAAAATAGGTCTACACATTCCATTTTGATCTATTTTTTCCCAAGGATTTCTATAAGGCCAAAATAACAAAAATAGGTATGCACATTCCATTTTGATCTATTTTTTGTTTCCAAGGATTTCTATAACAACAAATAAATAATAATTACAAAGACTTCTAGCATTACAACTATGCCTCAATCTATTGTGATTTTCTGAGTGTTAAGTGTGCAAAAGACGGAAACAACAGAACAAATAGGTTTATGCATCACATTTTTATCTAATTATTTGTGCGGATTTCTTTTAAAAGAAATAGAAAGGAAATACAAATTTTTGTAACATTTCAAGAATACCTTTATTTATTTTGATTTATTTCCTCAGAATAACAATTCATATATATGTGTTTCGATCGAAAAATCAAAATAAATAGAGACTTATTAGAAATGTCATGAAACTTTGCAGATCCATTTTATAAGTAATATTAGTGCTAAATTTAATCATAGGCCAAAGTTTTTATTTTTTTCTATTTCATGGATGGATAAATAGTGTTTAAAAAATTCATATTAAATTCATCCCACATCAAAAAAGCCTCAATTTTGTGGGACAGTTCTTATAGAGTGATAAACTTGCATATTCTGTTTTAACTTTTCACTATAGTGGGAAGCACCTTACGGGATAAAAAGAGGAACCATGTTTTTTTTCTTACTTTTTCAATGTTTTTCTGTTTTTGTGGTCGGCCAATGGACACCAGATAACAGTAGAGGTGGCAATGAAATCTATTAACATAATATCCATCCAATACATCCAATAATTTATCCATCTAATTCATCCATCAAACAAAAAATAATTTAATGGATTCAATCCATCAATCTCATTTTATAAATCTATTGGATATTATATTATCACTTATTACATTAATTAAATAAAACATTTTTATCAAAAAAAAAATATTAAACATTTCGATTAAACATTTTTTTTTCTAAAACACAAAAAGATAAAAAAAATTGAAAATTAAAAATAAATTAAAAAAAAAACATTTCGTTCCAAATTTCGTTTCCCCAATTTCTTCCTCCCTCCAAACAAGAACCCTAATTTCCTCTTCTCCAATTTCTTCTTCTCTCGATTTCGTCTTAATATCAAACGCTAACGATTCATCTCAACGTTTAGGTGCTTCAATCGCAATTCTTCTCAACATTTCGGTACTACAATCGTAATTCATCTCAAAGTTTCGGTGCTATAGTATTGATTTCTCTTCGGAAGTGAGGAAGTCTCAAGAGTAGACCTAAAAGAGAATTTGACACCGTGTCGAAAGAGGCCTCTCCGACAGACTTTGAATACTTACAAGATATAGGAAACTAAATAAAAAAGGGGTTATGCATTGTGACTGCCCTCGACGAATAAGCAGTTACCAGCCTCTAGCAGTTAGAGAACATGGGGTAATAACTTCAGAAGTTTTCAAATCCATAAACAATGTGGAAGAATGTGGAGTGAGGAGTTGCATGCATTCAAGTGACGTGTCAATCCCAATAGCATTAGAACTGTCGAAGACATTTATTCCTAGGTAGTATTTATAGAAAACTCACGTTTTATAGCAAAGGGTTCTCAAGTTTTCACATATACTCTCTATAGAACTGAAGTACCCAAGTCACAAAGCGAAACAATTTG
Organism: Lathyrus tuberosus; assembly: GCA_022829125.1. Classification (NCBI taxonomy): domain Eukaryota; kingdom Viridiplantae; phylum Streptophyta; class Magnoliopsida; order Fabales; family Fabaceae; genus Lathyrus; species Lathyrus tuberosus. Next base: position 1,213,881 of record JALAZF010000503.1, on the reverse strand, counting down.
TGAGGAATTATATGAGTCTGCGTCTCTCTTTTCTTTTGTACTTTTATGTTTCCTTAATTGAAACCCCTTTATTTTATCGTAATTTAATGCACTTCATTTAATGTTGTTTACTACAATTTCTTATTACTTCAATTTAAACTTTATTGTCTTAGAAGTCTATTCACACACTGTCTGTAATAAGACATTTTGAGTTACATCTTACATGTACGTCACATTCACAAATTTCACACAAAACCGATCCCGAGATTTATCGAGTTAATCTCAAAGACTTTTAAACTCATGATTGTTTGCTGATAACACCTGCGAATAAATTGGCACGCCCGGTGGGACCCGCGTGTTTTTGTGAAAATTAATTTTCTTAAAGAAACTGTCATAGTTTTACTCCTTTTTCTTTCATTTTTAATGTTCATTGACGTATGCATTTAAGGAGTGAGAAAATTTTTAATGTCTGAGGTCAAACTCGTTTGAGGAGTGGTAAGATTTTAGCAGCCATGGCTAACACAAAAAACACATCTCAAGGTCAGAATGATACCCCAAACTTAGAACTAGTTGCCACAATCGTTAGTACGACAGGGACGATGAATACGACTAAAGTTTTAGGCCCTATTTTATAATCGATGTCGGCTCTAGTGACGCTGCCAGGGATGTTGGTTAATTTACCATACATAAGAAGTGCACCAATATCCCCTAGGTCAACCGCGACAATTATGAGGGATAATAACCCCCACATTTTCCAAGTTTCATTATGCCTTTAGTTACTAGAGATTATCCTTATGGCATGCTGTAGCGCGGTTTTTGTGGTTTCGAATCACTATCGCTTTGGTACTACAGTTCGATTCATTTTTTATCCTATTGAAGCTGATGAAGGAAGGAAATAGATGTCTCCAATTAACCCTGCTTGCAAACTGAGGTTAAACAGTCAAAATTGTTGGTTTACAGATGCGGCTTTAGTTCGTGGGTCTCTCTTTGCTTATTTTATTCAGAACAAAATACCGGGATTATTCATCGGGAATTTGTTGGGATCCTGTGCTAGATTGGCTGGAGGTAGGGGACTTTGAGGTTTTTCGATTAGTGTGCTCGCTAAGATTCTTTTTCAATCTTATGCCTACGTATTCCCGGGATAGGGAAATCAGAGCAATCATAGTTCCTCCTATTCTATGCGAGGAAATGGTGTTTTGGTGTCTTGTTCAAAGCCCAAGACATGAAGCTAAAGGTGGTTTATATCTTGTTCAAAGCCCAAGATGTGAAGCTGAAGGGTGTTGACTTTAGAGAGAATTTGTCATCTCTAAAGGGGGTCTGTTTGTCACAATTGTTGCGTGACTGATTATAAAGGAGAATTACTTTAACTGGGATATGCGAATCCAACAATGCCATAATTTCCTTTATAAGGGATTTTTAACTTGAAGGATAAGACTTTAACTCAGTTTAGATCAATGCCATCTTTCCTTAGGAATTTCTCATGCTAAAAGAGGGACAGTGGCGTGGATGTAAATAATCCAGAGGCTTGCCGCTTACAGCAATTAGATGGGGGGAAAAGGAGTTGTTGATGTTTGTATGCTGTGACCAAAGCATGATTTGATGCTAAAAGGTTGATTGAATCAAACGGGGATTTCTTTATACAAAGCCTAAGAGGAGGCTATTGACCCAACAAGAGGATGCTTTTTTGTCTCGTACGAAGCCTGAGATAGAGGCTAAAAGGGTTGACTCAACAAGAGAGTGTTTTTATATGTGTCTTGTACGAAGCCCAAGACGGAGGCTAAAAGGGTTTGACTCAACAAGAGAGTCTTTTATACTCACCAAGAGAGTGATTTGTATCTCTTACGAAGCCCGAGATAGAGGCTAAAGGAGGATCGACTCAACAAGAGAGTCTTTTTATACTCAACAAGAGAGTGTTTTGTATCTCGTACAAAGCCCGAGATGGAGGCTAACAATGTTAGCTCCGCTGGGGAGAATCATTGTACAAAGCCCAAGAGGAGGCTAGGGTTACTATTTTAGTTGAGTGACAGGTCTAGTATGTTGGTTAAAAGAGAAAATCAGTTCTTATATGGGTAATGTTGTACTCATGGATTTGATCTGAGGACCGGGATTATTTCTTTAAGGAAACGGGGAATCCAAAGGGTATTGAGACTGCCCAAGTCTACGGGTGTTTTTTCCTATTTTTGAAAGGAACTTGAGAATGTCTTCGAGACTCAAAGAGATTAGACTGTCCAAGTATAGAGTTTTATCTTTCGTACTATGCTTAAGAAAGATCAAGAGACAGTACATTAGCGGTAGAAAGATCTAGACTCTTTGAAAGACTGTTCTATTAAGATGACTAATTTCTGTTCCTATACCTTTAAGAGGTCGTCAGGACAATTTGTACGAAGCCCAAGAGGAGGCAAGAAAAACTTTTAAGAAGCCGACGGGACAATTTGTACGAAGCCCAAGAGGAGGCTATCTTCCCGGAGGAAGAATCATTATATGAAGCCTAAGAGGAGGCTGTGAAAACTTCTAAGAAGCCGACGGGTCCTTGTACAACGCCCAAGAGGAGGCGGGGATGCTTTTAGGAAGCCTGTGGGTCCTTGCACTAAGCCCAAGAGGAGGCTGATGAACAGTTCCAGAAGGGGTTTCACTTGGAACATTGGCCTTCTGTATATGAACTGTTCATGGGGGAGATTTCTTAGATCTAGTTATCTAAAATTGTTGTAAAAGAAAATTCTCATGGTTTAGGTTATGTTGAAATATCCGGGAGAACGTCGGATGTAAGGAGACGAGATTTTGTCTAGTTCTAGACGTAGTTGCCGGGGAAACTCTAAATATCTATACTAGTATTACACAGTCGATATGAGTTTATGAAAGAAGACTTACAGTGAAACAGCCCCACAATACAGTTATATACATATGAAAGCGGTAAATGAAAGCGGGTAAACAGTTACTCGGTTGTAGAGCTTCCATGATGTATTGTTAGTTGTTCAACAAAGAGATTGAAAATAACAGTATGTTACAAAATCAAAGGAGAAAGTGCTTTTTGAAAGGAAAATTAGGGCTTATAGCTCAAGGAGAGGCCCAGGGTTTTATCAGTGATCGCACAGTCGTTTTGTACAGGGACTTATACAAGTGACTGAGGCCCAAGAAAGGTTTTCTGTACAAGGGGATGGGTCTTACACTCTCTCAAGAGACCCAAAAATGATTGAAAGTGAACAAATATGGGTCTTATAGATCAAGGAGAAGCCCAGGGTTTATTTTGAAAAGGGCGACGATCGCGCCGAGGTTTTGAAAACACCGTGGATCATATACAATGACTGAGGCCCAAAAGTTTTTGGTTTCAAAAGGGGATTGGGTTTTACACTCTATTAGAGGCCCAAAATGATTTGGAATGGGTCTTATAACTCGAGGAGAGGCCCGGATGGTTTGTTTTAAACGGGTGATGATCGCGTCAGGATTTTTTGAAAACGCAGCGGGTCTTATACAATGACTGAGGCCCAAAAATGGTTTTGGTTTTCAAAGGGGGTTGGATCTTACACTCTAATAGAGGCCCAAAGTTTGAAAATGTTTTGTGAGGGTGAAAATCAAAGAAACCCTAATTTTGCTTTTCTTTAAAAGTAAATATTTAAAGAAAAATCAAATAAAAATGATAAAAATGCCAAATAAGTTTGAATAAACCATTTATAATTTTTGTTTAAGGTTTGAAAAATGAGGGATTAATCACAAGATGAATTAAAACTCATTTGGTTTTGATTTTCAAAGTAAATATTCACTTTTAAATGTTTAAAAAATAATTAAAAAGGAATTTATTCACAAAAATACATATTATATTAAATAAATAATATAAATATGATTTTTTTGTGGAATAAAATATTTCAATATTTTTGTGATTTTTTGCAAAAAGAAACAATAAAGAATAATTAAAATTGAAGGAGTTATTAATTTTCCAATTAATTAATAAAACATGAAAATATTGGAAAAAATAGCAAAAATGTGAGAAAACACAAAATGGTCTGGGTGGGGTTTGAACCCACGACCTCAAGGTTATAGGGCGCGCCCTTACCACTAGGGTGGTGATACATCCGTTGATTGAAACAAACCAACAAATACACAAGGCTTACCTTGTTTTCTAGGCCTGGCCAAGGTAAGGCAAGGCAAGTTTTGGCTCAGAAACGTGAAGGCCATAACTTTCTCATTTCTCCATGGATTGAGACAAAATTTAGGTCTATCCTGCCTAGAATTTCATAAGGAATCCAATGGTGGTGGTAGTTTTTCAAGATCATGTCCCCATTTTAAAACTCGATAGTGGTTTTGAAATAGGCCTCCAATTGCATTTTCTGTGCTATCTCATGATACAGGCAAGAATTGCATGGAAATTTGGTGCAAAAACAACACATATAACATGTACAAGATGTGCATGATCAGTGGACCTCAAAGCAATGCATATTTTGGAAAGTTCAAGTCATGATGCTTGCCTCTTTTTGAGCTTTTGGAGTTTTTTGTGCAATCTGCCAAGTTTCTTGTTCCAGAAATGGTTTGATGCTTTGGACACTCTCAAATGATCTTTTAGAAGCTCTTAGGGTGGTTGGAATCAGCTGGAAACCTCAGGGATGAGTTTGAGCTCTTTCTTGCAAAAGGGGCAAAAGTGGCCAAAATAACAACTCCCTCAAATGGTGTTCCAGATGGGGAACCATTTGGGACAGTTCAAGGATGATATTTGGAGTGTGTTTGAGGTTTTATCTGGTTTGGAAAGTGACTGATTCAAGACATGGCTTGAAAAATGCACAAAAAGGCCTATTTTGAGGTTTTGAGATGTGACTTTGAGATTTAAGGATTACAGGTCACTTGTGTGAGTTTGGACAGCTTAGATATGACATATTGGATGTGTTTGGATCATAAGTTGTGGTGGAATTGCTCTCTAACTCAAAAACTCAGAGTTACCTTGCTAAAGAAGGTATTTTTGCCTAGAGAAAGAGATTTTGAGGAAAGCATCTGTTTGATGGCTTTGGTGTACTCAAATTGAGCACAAGTGAGCTATATTTATATTAGAGCAAGTTTGTTTTGGGATCAACAGTGAATGGTAACTGCAGCAGAGGTTTGGCCAATGTTGATCAATAGGAATCCAAGTCTCCTCTAGCCATTGACTAGAGGTTAGAGCACAGAGCTGTGGTTCCCTAGTTGTTTGATCATTCTTGACTGAATTCAGTTGCAAATGTGTCATTCCATGCCACCTTGGTGCATCCATTAAATGCTCCAATCCAAAATTGGAGTCTTGTCCCTCTTTTAAGGATTTCTAGGTTTGGCCTGGTACTTCTTGTTTCAAAGACTTTGGATGCTTGGATCAGTGTTTGTTCCCTTTAGATTTGATCCTCAGATGTGTCCAAAGTGATGACAAGGCTTGGAATTATCTGATTTTGCCAAATCGAGCAAAAGTGCAAAATTCTGCCTAGCCTTGGCAGTTTTCAGCAAGGCATATTGCCATTGTCATATCTCATGGCTCAAGTGGAATTTGATGGAGTTCTTGGCCATTTTGGAAAGCCCTCATATGATACAATAACTGTTTGATCATAATTGGTTTTGATACTTTTAGGATCCAAGTGAAAAATTCCCCTACGTTTGGAAAAAAGTGAAGGCAGATTCTGACTTAGTGAAAATTTCACTAAGTGTTGGAAAAAGTGGCATTTCATGTTTTCAGCCACTTTGATCATTCCATAACTCAAAATCCATAATGAATTGGAATGAGGTGTAGTTGAAGCTTATGTAGAGGGCCATGAGGGTTACAAATCCAGCTTTGGATGGGAAAAAATGGCCTTATGGTTTAGGAGTTATGATCCTCCAAAGTTGGTACCCTAGCCACTTTGTTCCATAACTTAGAAAATTTTCTAAGTTTTTTATGGTTACCCCTTTTACAAGTTATCCCACTTTTCTTGATTTTTCTTGATGAATGATGATCCAAATCAAACATTAACATCATTTTAGGGCCAAAGAACCATATTTGTGAAAAATCTCAAAAAGTCAAAGTTGACTTTTGTGCACAGTTGACTTTTTGTCAGATGAATTCCAAACTGTGCGATCCTCTATGAAATCAAGTCCTTGACCTAAATCAAACTTGATGGATTGATTTCATAGGTGTTATAGGGTGTATTGAATCATGTCCTAGGGTTTGGGAGCATGTCCTGGTCAAAAGTCAAAGGCACAGTTGACTTTTCCTGCGAAACCCTAACAGTGGTTCAGATGAAATTGAAACTTGTTGCTCAAGCTTCTTGGATAAATCCATTGTTGCAAATGGATCAATGTGATGTATTTGAGACCCTCAAATCCCCCTTGAGGTCTTGGCTCATGTTTTGTCCCAAAAGTCAACTTAGGGGTGAATTAGGTCACGAAACCCTAATTCCTGATTTTTTTATGAATGCATCTGTCATACCCCAAATTTTGACCACTAAGATTCCCCATCATTCTGAAAATCATCATCACAATATGGATGAACTATCTTGTCTCATCAGTCTCCCCAAAGATGGGTGAACACTTACTACAATTAAAATTAGGGTTTCAAGCCCTCTCTGAGCCTTAGACAAAAGATCAATCAAGGAATGACATGATCTTCAACTTTTCTAACCTCTCAAATATCTACAAGGGATCAAGAGGACTCCCACTTTATGGATTAAGCACAAGGCTGCTCCCTTCCATGTGAATCAAGCCTCAAGATCCCTAGTGTCACCAAATTAAAGTTTGGTCGACCAGGACCTCCAGATGGAAATTTTCCTCTGAGCATGAGCCATTGCTTCAAAGCATAACCTATGATGCTCCAAGGGACATCATAAACCCAATCATCAAGTCAATTTAGTCTCAGGAGATGCATTCATCAAGAATCAGGAATTAGTGTTTCTTGACCTAATTCACCCCTAAGTTGACTTTTGGGACAAATCATGAGCCAAGACCTCAAGACATTATTTGAGGGTCTCCAACATACTACATTGATCCATTTGCAACAATGGATTAATCTAAGAAGCTTGAGCAACAAGTTTCAATTTCATCTGAACCACAATTAGGGTTTCGCGAGAAAAGTCAACTGTAGCTTTGACTTTTAACCAGGACATGCTCCCAAACCCTAGGACATACTTCAATATACCCTATAATACCCATGGAACATGTCTATCAAGTTTGATTTAGGTAAAAGGCATGATTTCCTAGAGGATCGCACAGTTTGGAATTCATCTGATAAAAAGTCAACTATGCACAAAAGTCAAACTTTGACTTTTTGAGATTTTTCACTTTTATGGTTTTTTAACCCTAAAATGATGTTAATGTGTGATTTGAATCATCATTCATCAAGAAAAATCAAGAAAAGTTGGATAACTTGTAAAAGGGGTAACCATAAAAACTTAGAAAATTTTCTAAGTTAGGAAATAAAGTGGCAAGGGTACCAACTTTGGAGGATCATGGCCCTCTACAAAAGCTAAAAACTGACCCCCCCCCCCTCCAAATTCATTATGGATTTTGAGTTATGGTTGTATCAAAATCACTAAAAACATGAAAATACAACTTTTTCCAACACTTAGAAAAATTCTGGGCAAGGCAGATTTTTGTTGAAACACCAAAACTTGTGGGATTTTTTCACATAGATGCAAGCTGAATCACTCCAAAAGATAAACATCAATGTTGTTGTGCATGTTGCCTACAATCCAAGCAACTCATTGGCATGAAACCACTCCACTTGACCCAAGAGTTATGGCTGCTACAACACACCATGCCAAGGCTGCCATGAAAAATCAGTTTGTGAGTTTTCTTGCCATCCACAATTTCTGAGTCAAAAGTAATGATCACTATGCCACATGTATCCAATCTGATCATAAGCCAACTGGTCTAACTGATAGGGTTGAGTCCAAAGGGCAAGGGATCTTCCAACTTGAGATTAATGCATTTTGGCATATATGCCTTGAAATTCAAAGGCATTTACGTAAAATAGGGCACTTTCAACAAATCCACTCTACTCAGTCAAGTTCTCTGATTAAACAACAATAAAAACATCTGAAGAATGTGAATTTGGTCAAGGTATAACCCTGCTCTCGGGAGAGGCTAGGTTGCCTTTTGTGAGAAGAAATGCCACCAAGCCAAAGCCTTTGAATGTGATCTGATCCAGAGCCATTCACTATTCCTCCAAGACAAGAGTTGATCACCTATAAATAGGGGTTCCAATGGATCATTCAACTCACACCAAAGCCAGTTATAGCACTGCTTTCTCTCATTCTCTCTTAAGTGCCAAGTTTTCTTGTTTTTGACCTACCACTATCGGGTTTTGAGTTGCAGCCATAAGCAATCCATTCCAATTGCCCAGACACATCACATATGATGTATTTGAGGTGTCCAAACACTTAAACACCAACTGTAACACCCCCAGCTCAAAATCACCTATCAACCTAGCCATTATGCTTCAATTATGCAGTTGGAGTGCTCCAGCTTGATCCAAAGACTTCCAAAGTGTTCCAAAGCTTGCAACACACTCCACAACATCCATTGAAGCTGTTCAGATCATCACAACCCATCTGTAACACCTCCAACTCAAAAATCAAATTGCTCTTGCTGTCACGACCTTCAAGTAAGCCTAAACTTGGTCATCTCTTAATCTATGCATATTTCCTCGCACAATACTTTTGCCAAATGTTCATAATCATGCATAGAATGTTTTCCCTCAATTAATTGCTTTGTTTGAATCGTGTATCAAAATTCTCAACCTTCATGCAATTTTTAGGGTTCTTGAGGTTTTGTCTTGATTTCTTATTCCATGTTAAAAATAAATGAAATTAAAGACCATGGACATGATCGTGAGGTTGAAACGAGCAGATTTATAGGTGGTTTGCATGATATAATCAAGTATTTAGGGAGATTGGAGAGAAAATGCAAATCTGAGCAAAACCCAGAAGACGCGTGTGTTCTTCGGTGTTCTTGGCGCCTTTTTTTGAAAATTCAAATATTTGAATTTTATGATTTTATTTAATTGATTCAAATATTAATTTCTCTCTGAGTTTTAATGATTTTGAGTTGATCCTTTTTTTAATAATTCAAAAAAATGTTAAAATATTTTATTTTATCAAAAAATCCCAAAAATATTTTTTATTTCATATAATTGATATTTTTGCAAAGAATTAATATTTTAATTGTTTTTGACATTTAAAATATTTTTTCCTTCTTGATTTTGCAAATTTTAATGACTTCTAATCATTTTGTAGGTCAAAACTTGATTTTTGAAACATTAATCCAAGATCACAATTTGTTTTCCACATGTTAAATAATTTTGATCATTTTAATTGAATTTTTTTATTCAATTAAAATACATTTTGGAAACAAATTAGGGTTTTGATTAATTCAACCCTCATCAAACCTTTTAAAAACACTTTGGGCCTCTAATAGAGTGTAAGACCCAAGCCTTTTTGTAAAATAACCTATTGTGGGCCTCACTTATTGTATAAGTCCCTCCGGGTATTTTCAAAAACCTCGGCGCGATCGTCGTTTTGTACACAAATAACCTTTGGGCCTACCCTCGAGTAATAAGACCCATTCACTTTTTTAAACTCTTTGGGCCTCTAATAGAGTGTAAGACCCAACCCCTTTTGTAAATACACAGATTTTTTGGGCCTCACTTATGGTATAAGTCCCGTTGTATTTCAAAAAGTTCGACGCGATCATAGTCCGTTGAAAAACAAACCTTGGGCCTCTCCTAGAGCTATAAGACCCATTCAAAACTCTTTAGGCCTCTATTAGAGTGTAAGACCCAACCCCATTTTAACCAAAACAATTTTGGGCCTCAGATATTGTATAAGTTCCTCTGTGTTAAATGAAAATCTCGGCGCGATCGCCATTTCAAAACAAGATCATCTGGGCCTACCCTCGTGTTATAAGCCCCATTCTTTTTCTTTAAAAACTCTTTGGGCCTCTTGAGAGAGTGTAAGACCCATCCCTTTGTACAGAGAACCTTTCTCGGGCCTCAGTCACTTGTATAAGTCCCTCTGTACAAAACGATAGTGCGATCACTGATAAACCTGGGCCTCTCCTTGAGCTGTAAGCCCCAATTTTTCTTTCAAAGCACTTTCTCCTTTGATTTTGAATATACTGTTGTTTTCAATCTTTCTTTGTTGAACAACTAACCAAGCAGCATGGAAGCTCTACAACCGAGTAAGTGGTTATATGTTTTCTTTATCCGCTTTCATATACATATAACTGTATTGTGGGGCTGTTTCACTGTAAGTCTTCTTTCATAAACTCATATCGACTGTGTAATAATAGTATAGATATTTAGAGTTTCCCCGGCAACTACGTCTAGCACTAAGCCCTGTTGATTACTCTTAAAATAGACAAAACTAGATCCCCATAGGATTACCAGATACAGTCTTCCCTCCTCTTGGGGTTAAACAATATGGAGACGTGAAAGGCAGCATTCTCGGTGAACCCTTTCACAGACTGTCACCTTTAGAAATCGTCAAAGAAACTCTATTCCCCAGAGATGATCTTTTCTCCGTGAATGGCATCTCTTGAGTTTCTTCCAAATTCTCGAACTTTCCTGGCTTGATCTATTCTCTGTGAATAGCCTGTCTTGAATTTCTCAGGGTTTGGGGACCCATAGGCTTCTTAAAAGCATCCCCGTCTCCTCTTGGGCGTTGTACAAGGACCCGTCAGCTTCTTAGAAGTATTCACAACCTCCTCTTAGGCTTCATATAATGATTCTTCCTCCGGGAATGATAGCCTCCTCTTGGGCTTCGTACAAATTGTCCCTCGGCTTCTTAAAAGTTTCTCGCCTCCTCTTGGGCTTCATACAAATTGTCCCGAAGACCTCCTAGAGGTATAAGAACAGAAATTAGTCATCTTAATAGAACAACCTTTCAAAGAGTCTAGATCTTTCTACCGAGAGCACACTACTACTGTTTCTTTAAGCATAGTACAAAAGATAAAACTCTAGACTTGGACAGTCTAAGACCCTTGAGTCCCAAAGACGTTCTCAAGCACCTTTCAAGTAGGGAAAAACACCAGTAGACTCGACAGTCTCCAATACCCTCTGGATTCCCCATTTCCTTAAAGAACAGGAAATAACCCTGATCCTCTGATCAATCCCAAAGCATAGCCTTACCTTTAATCAGTCTCTTTATAAGAACTGGTTTTCTCTTTTAACCAACCTACTGGACCTGTCACTCAACTGAAACAGCAAACCTTTAGCCTCTATCTCGGGCTTCGTACGAGATACAAAAACACTCTCTTGTTGAGTATAAAAGACTCTCTTGTTGAGTCACTTCCCTTTTAGCCTCCATCTCGGGCTTCGTACGAGATAAAAAAAACACTTTCTTGTTGAGTATAAAAGACTCTATTGTTGGGTCAAACCCCTTTAGCCTCCATCTCGGGCTTTGTACGAGATACAAAAACTCTCTTGTTGAGTCAAACACCTTTAGCCTCCGCCTTGGGCTTCATACAAGACACATACAAAGGCACTCCCTTGTCGAGTCACTCCTTTTAGCCTCTCTCTCGGGCTTCGTACGAGACACATAAAAACTCCCTCTTGTTGGATCAATAGCCTCCTCTTAGGCTTTGTATAAGAAAAACCCCGGTTGAGTCAATCAACCTTTTAGCATCAAAATTGTGCCTCGTTCATAGTACACAAACATCAACAACTCCTTCTCCCTTTCATCTAATTGCTGCAAGCGGCAAGCCTCTGGATTATTTACATCCATGCCACTGTCCTTCTTTTAGCATGAGAAATTCCTAAGGAAAGATGGCATTGCTCTACACTGGGTTAAAGTCTTCTCCTTCAGGTTAAAACCCCCTATAAAGAAAATTATGGCATTACTAGGATTCGCATATCCCGGTTAAAGTAATTCTCCTTTATAATCAGTCACCCAACAATTGTGACAAACAGACCTCTTTAGAGATGACAAATTCTCTCTAAAGACAACACCCTTTAGCTTCACATCTTGGGCTTCGAACAAGATACAAATAGACCCTTCAGCTTCACATCTTGGGCTTTGAACAAGATACAAACAACCTTTAGCTTCACGTCTTGGGCTTCAAACAAGACACCAAAGCAACCTTTTTCCTCCCATAGAATAGGAGGAACTACGATCGCTCTGATTTCCCTGTTTCGGTAAACGGGAATACGTAGGCATAAGATTGAAAGAGAAATCTTAGCGAGCACACTAATCCAAAACCCAAAATCCAATACCTTCACATCTCAATCGAAAAATATCAGTCCTAGCATCCTACCCATAGACATTTCCGTTATCCCAGTCCCAAACAAAGAAAGAAGAAAGAGGCCCCATTACCATATAGCATCCGTAACCTAACAGACCGCTGTTTAAACTCAGTATACAAGCAGGGTTAATTGGAGACATCTATTTCCCTTCCTTAATCAGCTCACAATAGGATAAAAAATGAATCGACCTGTAGTAACCCCTAGAGCGGCAGTGCTTAAGAACCACGTCCAGAATCGCTCGCTACAGAAAAGTGGCACCCACCGTGGGGCATTACATCCTTTCTTTTCTTTCTTTCTTTCCTAGGGACTTCATTGGGGTTAAGATTTGTTGACTTCACTAGGATCTTAGGTCAAAAACCTTTAAAGTAGGGAAGGTACCACATAATGGCGACTCAGCCGGGGAGCCATTTTTGTCAGGAACATAGGATCATAGCTCTTTAAAGTCTAGGACTTTAGGATAATTATATATACTGCTTTTCCTAATTGATATACGTGTTTATTTTTCTGCTAATGGGAATGCGTGTGATGCCTCATGTGGAAAGATTGAGTATACACATAGGAAAATCACCTTTTTTTGTAGTGCGGAAGCTATCGGGAATAGCTGTTACGCGATAAACTACCCTCTTCTGAGATTTCTTTGTTGGACATCACCTAGCACGGTTCCCGGCCCACTGGTGTTCTCAGGAATCAATGATTTTGAGTGACAAGTACAAAAAATCACCCGTAGAAAACCTGTGGGGGGGGGGGGGGGTAGAGCCTTGACTTCATGACACCGACCCTTTGACCCCATGTTTTTTCTATGTTTTTGTGTGCTGCATTCATGCATTCATCTAAAAAACATTAAAACAAAGAAAATTTTCTCCTCTAGTCTCTCTTTTTTCAAATTAAACTAAGACAATGATTGCAAATTTCAGAAAGAAAAGGGTTGCGCTAATGGATTTCGGTAGAAGGAGAACTCATAAGTATACCTTCAAGGTTCCAAAACTAGAGGATTTGAGAAGTTTAGCGAGGATGATCACTAACCCTGAAGCTTTCAGAGCCAAATACGGAGGTCTTCTACCTCTGTTAAGAGTCCATGTGATTGAAGGAATCATGGAGGCACTCATTCAGTTTTACGATCCAGTTTATCACTGCTTCACATTTCCGGATTACCAGCTCGCACCAACGCTGGAGGAGTATTCTCACTTGACCGATCGGCACATTACTGATCGAGCTCCATTTTCTGGACTGGAAGAAATTCCAAAGGATCAGACCATTGCAAGAGCAATTTATTTAGATGAGTCAAAAGTCAAGACTCACCTGACCACTAAGGGTGGCATACAAGGTTTGCCAGTCCAATTCTTGGTAAAGAAGGCCCTGTACTTTTTCAGTATAGGGAACGTGACTGCTTTTGAAAGCATCTTTGTTTTGCTCACCTACGGGTTATTTTTGTTTCCCAACATTAATAACTTTGTAGATATCAATGCCATTAAGGTTTTTCTCATTGGAAACCCTGTGCCAACTTTGCTTGCGGACGCGTATCATTCTGTACACTTAGGGAATTTGTATAGCGGAGGAATGATCACGTGTTATGTACCCCTGCTATATAAATGGTTTGTCTCCCACTTGCCCAAGTCTGTTGTATTTTGGGATCATAAGAGTGCCTTACGTTGGTCCCAGAAAATCAGGTCTCTCACCAACTCGGACATAGATTGATGTAATAGGATTTATGACGGGATCAGAATCATTGACCGTTCACTACAAGAAAATTGGCAAATTGCGACGGTTCATTTTGGCATATTATGACGGTTAGAACCGTCGCAATTTGCAAGTTACGACAGTTTTAGAACTATCGCAGAAACGTGCTTCGCGAGGCCATATTGCGACGGTTGTGAAAACTGTCGTGCAAACCGTCGTTATTTTCACGACGGATAGTTAACTGACGTAATCTCCATATTGTGACGGTTTCCAACAGTCTTAACTTGCTTAATGATTTTTATGATTGCGAAGGTATATTGTGGCGGTTTGAACCGCTGCAAGTTACAAATATTTTTTTAAAAAAAATCTAAGGTATATTGTGGCGGTTTGAACCGCCGCAAGTTGCAAATAGTTTAAAAAAAAAAATCTGGACTCAATTTTTTTGTATTATTATGAAAAAACAAAATAAAAAATAAAAAATATACGGAAATATCTGCTAAAAAAACAAATTAAAAATGAAAAACAACACATCAAAATTCATTGTCTTCTTTATATCAATATTCTCTTTATATACACATGGTTTCACATGAATTACGACTCTTCCTTTTCCACTTCTCTTAGCAGCTGCTACACCTTCTGAGATTGTCTTATAGTCCCCGTTTCCATCTTGTGCCACCACAATATCAGCACTTGGAGTAGTTTACAAAAGTTTTCTATCTGAACCTAATAGCCAATGTGGAAATCTATCTGATAACAACCTTCTCCCACCGTTTTGTTTTAAGCTGTTTTGTTTTAAGCTTGATAGAGAGGACACTGATGACAAACTTTTTCTATTATCATCTACCAATTGAATTACCTTGTTGTCAAAGTCTACAGAAGTTACACTGTTCCTGTTAACAAAAAAATGTGAGATGTTTGTAAAGAGAGTTCACTAGAAACATGTAATATTGTACAATATTAACAGAACATTAGATGCCCAAGAGTTCAGGTCATTGCTAACTACTACACAATTCTGTTTTACAATATTGTCATAAACGAGGAAGTGTGGAGTAATATCCTTATACCAATACCAAGTTGGTTAAAATATCATTCTTAATGTAGCTGATTAGGTTATTGATTACATGATTGTAATAATAAATTTGTGTAAATACGTGTGTTACTTTTACATAGCTGCAGTGAAACCATCAAGTAAATAAAATGACTTCAAAAGCTGCAAATGTAACAAATAACAACTCAGGTAAGTGACGAAATACCTTGCTAAATTCTTCATCAGGAACTTGAAGCTTCTTCTGTATTCTCACTTTAATTTCAGATAGAGCTTCACCTTCCTCACCAAATGTTGCCCAACAACTGCAGCAACAGTTGCTACAGCTACAAAGTAAGAGCTGCAACAATAATCAAAAGTTGAATACTAAGAAGTCCGTCATAGTATCTCGTTAAACCAACCGCTCCCTAGAGCCCAATTCCCATAAACCAATGTCCACCACATTTGTCCCAACTAACACATTTCATCAACAAAAAAGATTCAGTCAATTGGCAGTTGCAATTGAAACAAGTTACATTGCACTTTTGGTAGTTTCTTTATGGCTGTTTAAATGCTTTTAGGCTGTTTGGAGCCCTTTTGCTCTCAGTTGTTCATAGGCATCTTTTTTGCCTCTGTTTATTCACACACCCTTGTGCGTTACATTGAGTGCTTCTGGTTAAGGTTCCCTATATCTTCCTCAATCTCTATTTTATTGTGCCTTGGTTTGCTTGGTGTTCATAAAAGTTGTGGTTTTGAAACTGATTGTGTCTTTGTATTTGCTTAAAGCTTATTAAGCTTAGCTTAAGGAAGTGTGCTAGAATATATGAAATATCTTATATTGATATTATAATATAGTTATTTAGTTTATCACAAATGATTGGTTTTCCAATTACTTATTTCTCTCTTTGCGTTATGCAAAACCCGTAAGTTCAACAGATGTTACCATGAGGCATGCATGTATAAAACTGGTTCTTATTTTTAGTCATTTCAGATGTGATTGCAAAAGAAAAAAACTCCTAAGATAGGTAATGGCACAGTATGCACCATATTTCATGTGAAAGTCATTGGCCAGATGCACTGGACAATCACAATGTCATGTACCTGCAGGAAGATTCGGAGCTTTCATACTGGCAATACCGAAGGAGGGGCAAAATAGCATTTGGTAAACACCTATCTTCTGGCTGTTTGTTTGTTGGCAAAGCATTTCCATACATATTACTATCTTCTGAAATTGTAAGGCAAGACACTTCTTTGACAATTTCTCCATCAGTTTCAGGATGAATAGGCACAATATTGACATCGTCTGATCCCTCCTTAAGTGTATGCATCTCCTCATTAACCATTTGTTTCTCTTGATGATTACTATCATCCTCGATGTTTTTGGGTTGGGAATTGCTTAGGTTTGATTGAGAAATTCTTGGATTTGCATCAAGTTTGTCTTCTGTAAGCCTATCATTCACCAAAAGACGCTCTGAATTTCCTTCCAAGTTTTCTCCCTCATAACTATCTTCAGGAAATTCATTAAAATACTCGACACTTTTAGTCAACCGCTCCAGCCTTTCTTGCAGAAGATGCTACAGAGATATCAACACACTAAGATAAGTGAATGCCATAGCAAACACTGATATATGCTAGAAAGAAAACAACTCTGAATATCAAAAATAACAATACAATGTGTGTGTATATTTGCATAATTTAAATATCAGTCAAATTTCCAGAACAGCAATAACAAACAAGCTGGTAGATATGGCAAAGTCTATCAGAGGAAAAATAAGAAAGGAAGAGAGAGAGAGTCATAGAATAGTACACTTCTGCTAGCTGTAGTAGCACATGGGTTGGACAGCTGGCATTTGGTGAGTGGAGAGAGAATCTAGGAATTTCCAAATAAATGATTGGTGGCTGACACCTTTCAGGATGGGCAGAATTTAGTGGATAAGATCCTATTGGGAGAGTCTAGGCCTCTCTAAGAGCCTCTCCATATCATTTTCTATTTTTTTCTGCAGCTTTCTGTTTGTTCTTGAGAGACTAGATCCCGTTTGATCTCTAGTCCTTTTTCTATAAAGTTTTTAATTTTCATAATCATCTTTTTCTGCTCCTACATTCTCTTGTTTACCTACTGTTTTTGCATTAGATACTAAATTGAACCTATCAATTTGGTATCTAGAGCCTTGGTTTTTGCCTGCGCAAGTGAATGGTTGTTACAAGGAGTACCATGGAAAACAGAGTAGAAGCCATAGAACAAAGGATGAGCAATTTTGAGGTCATGATGGACCAGATCCGACAGTTGGTGATGGACCAACAGTCACGGCCGCAAGTCACGGTGGAAGAGATTCGCCAGCTGATTCAAGAAACCCCTGTTCGTAATCATGTAAGACACCGGAGACACCGTCTTCGTGATGGCGATGAAGAGGAAGAGGACGAATGGAGTGAACGAAGTATTATCTCAAGAGAATCGCGACCACACCATCGTCGTCATGGTGGTGAAGGTCATTCTCGGTTTGTTGGAGGTCATAGAAGGGTGGAGATTCCAGTTTTCAAAGGAGATGATGCGTATGGGTGGCTAGTACGCATCGAAAGGTACTTTCGCTTAAATGGAGTGAGGATCCATGACAAGCTGGATGCGGTAGTGCTGGCAATGGAGGAAAGAGCTCTAAATTGGTATCAATGGTGGGAGGAACAAGCACCCTTGAAGACGTGGGAGGAGTTTAAAATAGCTGTGATGCGAAGATTCCAACCTGGGCTCTTACATAATCCTTTAGGACCCTTGCTGAGTTTGAAACAAAAAGGGTCTGTGGTGGAATATAGGGAGAAGTTTGAGATGATGGTAGCACCATTAAGGAGGGAAGAAAGAGTCATGTTGGACTCTATTTTTCTGAATGGTTTGAAAGAAGATATTCAAGCTGAATTGAAGCTCCATGAGAGCCAAGACTTGGCTGAATTGATGGATAGAGCTTTGCTCATTGAAGAAAAGAATGAAGTGGTGCAAAAGAAGGGTAGTTCTTGGAGAGAAAGGGGAGGAAACCTGAGGATCAAGGATCCTGGAGATATGGGAGGGCATAGGAAGGAGGGTGAAAAGGCAAGTGGTGGAGGAAATGAGAAGTATAAGGGCAAAAGATTGGATCCTGCAGAATTAGAAGAAAGGAGTAAGAAAGGACTTTGCTTCAAATGTGGGGATAAGTGGAATAGAGAGCACATTTGCAAATTCAAACACATGAGTTTGAAATTGTGTGAAAACAGTAGTGAGGAGGAGGAAATAGGAGGGATAGGGATACAAACAGAAGAGTGGGGGGAAGAAGGGGAGGAATTGAAGACTTTGCAACTGTCCATGCAAAGTAAAGAGGGGTTTACTTCAAACAAATCTTTCAAAGTGTGGGTGACTGTGGAGGGTAGAGAGCTGCTAACTTTGATTGATTCTGGAGCTACTAGTAACTTTATTGACCCCAATATTGTGGCTGAATTAGCGGTGAAGGTAGTTGAAACTCCAACCTATGTAATAGAAGTGGGAAATGGAGAAAGAGTTACCAACCAAGGGATTTGTGAAGGGTTGAAATTCCTTGTTCAAGGAGTGGAGTTTAGCCAACATTTCTTCTTGATGAAGTTGGGAGGGACAGACATGGTGTTAGGGATGGATTGGTTGGCAAGTTTAGGGAATATTGCAGTTAATTTTGGAGAACTCAGTTTGAAGTGGGAAAAAGATGGACAAAAGTATAGTATCAAGGGAGATCCAGCTCTTTGCACCAGACAAGCATCTTGGAAAGCCCTGGTCAAAGCCCTTAGTGATGAAGGTGTGGGATTTGTTGTTCATTCAAAGGGGGCAGAGGTGGTAAACCAGCCAATGGAGGATGATGGTTGGGAAGAGTTGTTGAGTTCCTTCAAGGAGGTGTTTAATCTACCAGCTGGACTTCCTCCAATAAGAGCGCATGACCATGCAATTACCCTCAAACCTGAAGCTGCTATTCCTAATTTGAGGCCTTACAGGTACCCCTTTTACCAGAAGAATGAGATTGAGAAGATAGTGAGAGAAATGCTCCAAGCAGGAATTATCAGGCATAGCACCAGTCCCTTCTCCAGCCCTGTTCTATTAGTGAAAAAGAAAGATGGTGGATGGAGATTTTGTACTGATTATAGGGCCTTAAACAAGGTGACTATACCCAACAAATTCCCTATACCTATCATTGAGGAATTGTTGGATGAATTGGGGGGAGCTGTGATTTTTTCCAAACTGGATTTGAAATCAGGCTATCATCAAATTAGGATGAATGAAGGAGACATCGCCAAGACAGCATTTCGAACCCATGAAGGCCACTATGAATATTTAGTGATGCCTTTTGGGTTAACTAATGCTCCTTCGACATTTCAAGCTCTAATGAATGAAGTGTTGAGGCCTTTCCTAAGGAAATTCTGTTTGGTTTTCTTTGATGACATTTTGGTGTACAGCAGGAGTAGAGAAGAACACTTGAAGCATTTGAAGTTGGTGTTGCAAGTACTAGCTAACCAGAAGCTGTTTGCAAACAAAAAGAAATGCTCTTTTGGAAAGGAAGAGATTGAATATTTGGGACATATCATATCTGGCAGAGGTGTATCAGCTGATCCGAAGAAGGTAGAAGACATGCTAAAATGGCCTGTTCCTCAGAATGTAAAGGGGTTAAGAGGATTCTTGGGCTTAACAGGGTATTACAGAAAGTTTGTAAGGAATTATGGGAGGATTGCTTGGCCTCTTACTCAGTTACTCAAGAAGGATAACTTTGTGTGGAATAAGGAGGCTCAAGTGGCTTTTGAAGAACTCAAGGTTGCCATGACCACTGTCCCAGTTCTAGCCATGCCAGATTTTGAAAAAGAGTTTATTGTGGAGACTGATGCCTCAGGGAAGGGGATAGGTGCTGTCTTAATGCAAGGAGGGAGACCTATATCCTATATGAGTCAGACTTTATCTGATAGGGATAAAAAAAAATCAGTCTATGAGAGGGAGTTAATGGCCATTGTGATGGCTACACACAAGTGGAGGCCATATTTATTGGGCCGGCATTTTAAGGTGCATACGGACCAGAAGAGCCTCAAATTCCTCACTGAACAGAAGGTTATGGGGGAGGAGCAACAGAAATATTTATCGAAGTTGTTGGGATTTGATTTTGAAGTAAAATATAAGCCAGGAAGGGAGAACAATGCAGCAGATTCTCTATCTAGACAAATGATGTATAATCAGCTCACCACCATGCATTGTGAAGCTTGGGAGGGTTTAGAAGAGGAAATACTACAGGATGAAAAGTTAAAGGCTATAGTGCAAGCCTTGTTGATAGATCCTGCTAGCCATGAAGGGTTCTACATGAAAGGGGGGAGGCTGTACCATGAAGGGAGAATAGTGGTTCCAAAACAATCCCCAAGGATTGCTTGGATACTTAATGAGTTTCATGATACAACAATAGGGGGGCATTCTGGCCAGTTAAGAACTTATAAGAGGATTGCAAGTGTGGTTTATTGGGAAGGAATGAGGAAGAAGATTCAAGAATATGTGCAGGCCTGTGAAGTGTGCCAGAGAAACAAATATGAAACACTGAACCCTGGTGGATTACTCCAACCCCTACCCATTCCAACTCAGACATGGAGTGACATTTCCATGGATTTTATTGGAGGGTTGCCTAGAGCCCATGGAGTGGATACAGTCCTGGTAGTGGTGGACAGGTTAACCAAAAATGCCCACTTCCTACCTATTAGTCACCCTTACACAGCTAAGGAAGTTGCTGATATTTTTATTCAAGAAGTGGTGAAGTTGCATGGGTTTCCTAGTTCTATAGTCTCTGACAGAGACAAAGTCTTTATGAGCCAGTTCTGGTCAGAATTATTCAAACAGGCTGGTACCAAGTTGAAGTATAGCAGTGCTTACCATCCCCAATCTGATGGGCAAACTGAAGTGGTGAATAGATGTTTAGAGACCTATTTAAGATGTGTTACAGGCCTGAAACCAAGACAATGGCCCAAGTGGATGGCTTGGGCAGAGCATTGGTACAATACAAATTATCATGCCTCACTAAGGACTACACCTTTTGAAGCTCTTTATGGGAGGGCTCCCCCTGTACTAATCAGAGGAGATAATCCTCCATCAGCAGTAGATGAGGTTAATAGATTAACTGCTGAGAGAAATTTAGTGTTGAGGGAACTGCGGGAACAATTGCTTAAGGCTCAAGATTTAATGAGAAATCAGGCCAATAAGCAAAGGAGGGAAGTGGAATATGAGGTGGGAGATCAAGTGTTCTTGAAGATCCAGCCTTACAAGATGAAGAAGTTGGCCAAAAGGATGAATCAGAAACTCAGTCCTAGGTATTATGGCCCTTTTGAAGTGATCCAAAAGATAGGTGCAGTGGCTTATAAGCTGAAGCTACCTGAGGATTCTAGAGTACACCCAGTGTTTCATGCATCCTTGTTAAAGAAGGCTGTATCACCTGCTGTGGCACCACAACCCCTGCCAGCCTGCATGAATGAGGAATGGTACTTGGAACCAACACCTGAGAAAGTAGTAGAGTACAGACAGGGAGAGCAAGGTGGGGTAGAGGTGTTGGTAAAATGGAAAAATCTGCCAAACTTTGAAAATTCCTGGGAGATGATTGAGAAAATGAGGTCAGAATTTCCTACTTTTCTCCTTGAGGACAAGGAGAGTTTTGAAGGGGGGGGAGTTGGTAGATATGGCAAAGTCTATCAGAGGAAAAATAAGAAAGGAAGAGAGAGAGAGTCATAGAATAGTACACTTCTGCTAGCTGTAGTAGCACATGGGTTGGACAGCTGGCATTTGGTGAGTGGAGAGAGAATCTAGGAATTTCCAAATAAATGATTGGTGGCTGACACCTTTCAGGATGGGCAGAATTTAGTGGATAAGATCCTATTGGGAGAGTCTAGGCCTCTCTAAGAGCCTCTCCATATCATTTTCTATTTTTTTCTGCAGCTTTCTGTTTGTTCTTGAGAGACTAGATCCCGTTTGATCTCTAGTCCTTTTTCTATAAAGTTTTTAATTTTCATAATCATCTTTTTCTGCTCCTACATTCTCTTGTTTACCTACTGTTTTTGCATTAGATACTAAATTGAACCTATCACAAGCCTTATGCCACAATTTTTAGTTGGCGACATGGATCAATTAACTCCATAGGGCTCTATCAAAAATCATATTTTCAGTAAAACCACTTAGAGCAAAGTCATTTTTAATGGTATCTCGTTAAACCAACCGCCCCCTAGAGCCCAATTCCCATAAAACAATGTCCGCCACATTTGTCCCAACTAACACATTTCATCAACAAAAAAGATTCAGTCAATTGGCAGTTGCAATTGAAACAAGTTACATTGCACTTTTGGTAGTTTCTTTACGGCTGTTTAAATGCTTTTAGACTGTTTGGACCCCTTTTGCTCTCAGTTGTTCATAGGCATCTTTTTTGCCTCTGTTTATTCACACACCCTTGTGCGTTACATTGAGTGCTTCTGGTTAAGGTTCCTTATATCTGCCTCAATCTCTATTTTATTGTGCCTTGGTTTGCTTGGTGTTCATAAAAGTTGTGGTTTTGAAACTGATTGTGTCTTTGTATTTGCTTAAAGCTTATTAAGCTTAGCTTAAGGAAGTGTGTTAGAATATATGAAATATCTTATATTGATATTATAATAGTTATTTAGTTTATCACAAATGATTGGTTTTCCAATTAATTATTTCTCTCTTTTCGTTATGTAAAACCCGTAAGTTCAACAGATGTTACCATGAGGCATGCATAATAATGTTGTCGAAGATATTATTAGGATTGCTAATTAATTATTTTATTCTGTTAGTTATTAGATAGGATCGGTTTTAATTAGATAGTATCTAGCTAATTAAGTTGTTGCTATTTTTATGCATCTATTTATGTAAAGGTGTTATATTGTAAACACTATTTATATGAGCGATATTCATCAGAAATAAAACAATTCATTCGGAACAATTCTTTCCGACTTTATGGTATCAAAGCCTAAATGGCCAAACCATCCGATGATGATACCTCTGGTATCGATTCTATGAGTTCTACTCGCTCACTCACCCTAAACAATGAATCCTTCCAAAACATATCCATCACTTCTCACAAGTTGAATGGAAATAATTTCTTACAGTGGTCACAATCTGTGAAATTGTTTATTCGTGGCCGTGGAAAATTCGGTTTTCTCTCAGGTACCACTACGAAACCTGCCAAGGAAGATGAATCTGAAAGATGGGAGGCAGAAAACTCGATGATTATGTCTTGGCTCATAAACTCCATGGATCCAAATGTAGGGAGGACTTATCTCTTCCTACCTACTGCTCATGACATTTGGAAAGCTGTGAACGAGACCTATTCTGATCTCGGGAACACAGGACAATGGTTTGAGCTAAAAACTCGGTTATGGAGGCTAAAACAAGGAGAGAAAACTGTCACTCAATACTACACCGACCTCAAGACCTTGTGGCAAGAGGTTGACATGTTCAGCAACTACGAATGGAGCTGTGCTAAGGACAGGACTCTATTCCAGAAGATGGTGGAAAAAGAACGCGTCTTCGAATTCCTTGTTGGCCTTAATAAGGAATTAGATGAAGTCAGAGGGCGCATTCTTGGTCGTGATCCACTACCGAGCACCAGAGAAGTTTTCTCCGAAGTCAGACGAGAGGAAAGCCGGCGGACAGTCATGCTTGGAGGCCAATCAACAGCCCCCGCCGAGTCCTCTGCCTTGTTCTCGGGACAGCCACCACGTCGCAACGATCGTCGGAACGACAGAGATCGGCCGATATGCGAGCACTGCAATAAGCCAGGACACACTAAGGCCAAGTGTTAGAAGCTACACGGGAAGCCAGCCGAGAACCCTTCAGCCAATCGAAATCCTCGTGATGCAAAGGGATTCCATGCCTCATCTGAAGATGCTTCTGAAGAGCCGAAACCTGCCTCAGAAACGTCTGCCTTCAGCAAAGAACAACTAGAGCAATTGTATCAACTAATGAGTTCTCATTCCATATCCAACACCTCTAACCCATCATCTTATATTGCCTCTTCATCATTAGCCCAGAAAGGTACATATCCTACAGCTTTCACAGCTGGTTCTAAATCAAACCCTTGGATCATAGATTCAGGGGCAACAGATCACATGACCGGTAGTTCATCCATATTCTCATCTTATTTTCCGTTATCTGGTAATTTGAAAGTAAAAATTGCTGATGGTTCCCTAACCTCTAGAGCTGGAAAAGGCTCTATCATTATTTCTCCATCTCTCACATTACTAAATGTCCTACATGTCCCAAAACTCTCTTGCAATCTTATCTCTGTTAGTCGTATTATTCATGATTGCAAATGCATTGCTACAATAACATTTGCTGGATTTGAATTTCAGGACCCTTGTTCGGGGAAGATGATTGGCAATGCTAAGGAGGTTGATGGACTGTATCACCTGGTCACGGAAAACCCTTCAGATAAACAAGTTCAGAAACCAAGATGCTTTACTACCTTGTCTTGTGAGAATGAAATAATGTTGTGGCATTATAGATTAGGCCATCCTAGTTTTAATTACTTGAAATATTTATTTCCCAATCTTTTCAAAAATAAAGATGGTTGTTCTTTTCAGTGTGAAGTTTGTGAATTGGCAAAACATCATAGATCTGTTTATCCATCTTTAAAGTACATGCCATCAAAACCTTTCTCTCTTGTGCATAGTGATATTTGGGGTCCTTCACGAGTAAAAACAGCCTCAGGATCTAGATGGTTCATCACATTCATTGATGATCACACTAGAGTCACATGGATTTATCTTCTAAAAGAAAAATCCGAGGCAGCAAGTATTTTCAAAAATTTTCACACACTGATCAATAATCAGTTTCAAACAAATATTCAAGTCCTTAGAACCGATAATGGTCGAGAATATTTTAATGCTATCTTAGGTGATTTTTTGAAACAAAAAGGAATAATTCATCACAGTTCTTGCGTTGATACTCCCCAACAAAATGGAGTAGCTGAAAGAAAAAATAGGCATTTATTAGGGGTGACTAGGGCTTTACTGTTTGCTATGAATGTTCCTAATCGTTTTTGGAATTAAGCACTCTTACCGGCGTCTTATTTGATAAATCGAATGCCTACAAGAGTTCTTAATTATATCACTCCTTTGCAAGCTCTAAAGAATATGTTTCCTGAAAATAGATCTTTCACTGATTTAACACCTAAAGTTTTTGGTTGCATTGCTTTTGTTCATATACACGGCCAAAATAGAGGAAAACTTGATCCCCGAGCACATAAATGTATATTTCTAGGATATTCACCAACGCAAAAAGGGTATAAATGTTTTGATCCTAAATCTGGAAAGTATTATGTGAGTATGGATGTCACCTTTTTTGAAAAACAACCTTTTTTTGACAAACATTCTCTTCCGGGGGAGAATGACTCTGAAATGAATTTTTGGGAACAAATATCTTTGCCAAAAACGGTTGTAAATAACTTGGAACCACCTACTGAACTTCGTGTTTATTCTAGAAGGCGGACTCGACCAAGTAATGCTCCACCGGCCCCCGAGGTGTGCCAACCATCAGACTCAACTACGGTCCAAGGTACAACTCCTCTTTCCCCTATTTCTATTCCAAATTCAGAGCCTTCTACAGAATTCTTTGAACCCATAGCCTTGCGCAAAGGTGTCAGATCATGTACTACAAAACATCCAATATCCAATTTCGTTTCGTATCATAAACTCTCACCAGATTTCAAAGCTTTTTCAACCAGGATTATGGATGATGATCTACCTAAGTCGATACAAGAAGCTCTAGAGGTTCCGAGATGGAGAGAGGCAGTTTTTGAGGAGTTAAAAGCCCTGAAGAAGAATGACACGTGGGATCTCACCTCTTTACCTGAGGGGAAACGATCTGTAGGCAGCAAGTGGGTGTTCACCATCAAATACCATGCAGATGGCTCAGTCGAGAGCTACAAAGCAAGACTCGTAGCACGAGGCTTCACTCAGACATACGGCCTTGACTACGAGGAAACCTTTGCTCCTGTGGCCAAACTAAACACTGTACGTGTCTTACTCTCTCTAGCCGCCAATCTGGATTGGCCTCTCAGACAGTTTGATGTGAAGAATGCATTCCTAAACGGTGAGCTAGAGGAAGAGGTGTTTATGGAAGTTCCTCCAGGCTTTGATGAATTGAAGAAGAATGGCAAGGTTTGCAAGCTAAAGAAATCCATATATGGATTGAAACAATCTCCGAGAGCCTGGTTCGAGAGATTCACGAGAGCTGTGAAACAATATGGATACACTCAGGCACAGTCCGATCATACTATGTTCTACAAACACAATAATGGTAAAATTGCTATTCTAATTGTGTATGTAGATGACATTATTATGACAGGAGATGACACAGTAGAGTTGGAGTCGCTGAAGAACTTCTTATCCAATCAGTTTGAGGTCAAGGATCTAGGACAACTCAAATATTTCCTTGGAATGGAGGTGGCTAGATCCTCAAAAGGTATAGTTATCTCGCAAAGGAAATATGTCCTCGATCTCTTGAAAGAGACCGGTTTACTAGGATGTAAACCAATGGCGACTCCTATTGATCCGAATCAAAAACTCGAAAAAGAAGATGGTGCTGAGCCTGTGGACAAGAATCGGTATCAGAAGCTGGTGGGGAAGCTGATTTATTTGGCTCATACGAGACCAGATATTGCATTTGCTGTGAGCTTGGTGAGTCAGTTTATGCATTGTCCCTCAGAGAACCACTCCAAGGCTGTTTACAGGATTCTTCATTACTTGAAAGGAAGTCCGGGTAAAGGAATCATGTTTTCAAAGAATGGAAGTCGAAGAGTGGAGATCTTCACTGATGCTGATTGGGGCGGAAGTTCTACAGACAGAAGATCTACTACCGGTTATTGCTCCTTTGTCTGGGGCAACTTAGTTACTTGGAGGAGCAAGAAGCAACCAGTTGTCTCTAGAAGCAGTGCAGAGGCCGAGTTCAGAGCCATGGCGCAAGGAGTATGTGAGCTGTTATGGCTTCGAAGGATCTTGGAGGAGCTAAAGGTTGAAGGAGATAAACCGATGAAGTTGTATTGCGACAACAAATCAGCAATCAGTATTGCTCAGAATCCGGTACAGCATGACAGGACCAAACATGTTGAAATAGATCGACATTTCATCAAGGAGAGGCTGGAAAATGGTGATATCTGCATACCGTTTGTTCCATCATCAGAGCAGCTCGCCGATGTTCTCACCAAGGGACTGTTTACTACGATGTTCGAAGGATTTCTAGCCAAGCTGGGAATGATCGATATCTATTCTCCAGCTTGAGGGGGGGTGTCGAAGATATTATTAGGATTGCTAATTAATTATTTTATTCTGTTAGTTATTAGATTTGTTAAAATACTGAATTATGATGGAATGCTTGAGTGAAATTCCACTCAGCTGATTTGCTTATATACACACTAGAAATTAAATACAATGTGAGAGTTACAAGGACATTAATGTAGTTTCTAGTTCCTAAGTGCATGAATGTGATTTACTAGGCATTTAATTAGTTATTAATCTCCTAAACAAATTCCAACACTCCCCCTCAAGATGGAGCATATAAATCAAATGCTCCAAGCTTGGAACAAATATTTTGAATCCGCGGCCCTCTTAAAGATTTAGTGAAGATGTCTGCTAGTTGATCATTGGAACTAACAGATTTGGTGACAACTTCTTTAGAAAGGACTTTCTCCCGGACGAAATGACAATCAATCTCAATGTGTTTAGTTCTCTCATGAAACACTGGATTAGAAGCTATATGTAGCGCTGCCTGGTTATCACAACAAAATTTCATTTGTTGAGTATCTCCAAATTTTAATTCATGAAGAAGTTGTTTAATCCAAATGAGCTCACACGTGGCTACAACCATAGCTCTATATTCTGCCTCTGCACTTGACCTTGCAACCACATTTTGCTTCTTGCTCTTCCATGATATAAGATTTCCTCCAATAGACACACAATACCCTGAAGTAGAACGCCTATCAATTGGTGAACCTGCCCAATCTGCATCGCAAAATCCGACTATTTGAGTACTTCCGTTGTCTTCATAAAGCAATCCTTGTCCCGGGTTTCTTTTAATGTACCTTAGGATTCGAATTACTGCATCCCAGTGATCCTTATGAGGAGATTGCATGAATTGACTTACCACTCCAACCGCAAAAGAAATATCCGGCCTTGTAATAGTAAGGTAGATGAGTTTTCCAACCAATCTTCGGTATCTTTCAGGATCAGAATAAGGCTCCCCCTGGTTGGGCAACAATTTCTGATTTGGATCCATAGGACTATCAACTGGTCTACAATCCAACATACTAGTTTCTTTGAGTATATCTAATGCATAACTCCTTTGTGAAATGATAATCCCATTCTTTGACTGAGCAACTTCAATTCCAAGAAAATATTTCAACCTTCCTAGATCCTTAGTCTGAAAATGTCGGAATAAATGTTCCTTCAGTTGAGAAATTTTTTCTTGATCATTTCCAGTGATGACTATATCATCTACATAAACCACCAAATAAACTCATTTACTTGGAGAGGTATGGCAATAGAAGACTGAATGATCTGCTTCACTACGTTTCATTCCAAAAGCCTGAACAACTGAGCTGAATTTCCCAAACCAAGCTCGCGGGGACTATTTAAGTCCATAGAGAGAGCGTCGTAGTTTGCAAACCAAGCTAGACTCCCCCTGAGCAACAAATCCAGGTGGTTGCTCCATATAAATCTCCTCTTCTAAATCTCCATGTAGAAATGCATTTTTAATATCCAACTGATGCAACGGCCAATGACTTATGGCAGCTATGGCTAAAAATAAACGAACAGAGGTGATTTTTGCCACAGGGGAGAAAGTATCACCATAATCAAGGCCATAAATCTGGGTATAACCCTTGGCCACTAAACGAGCTTTGAGACGATCAATCTCTCCATTCGGCCCAAATTTAACGGCATAGACCCATCGACATCCAACAGGTTTCTTGCCCGGAGGAAGAGGGACTAGATCCCAAGTATTATTATGCTCCAAAGCTTGCATTTCATCAATCATGGCCTGCCGCCATCCTGGATGATCAAGTGCCTCACAAACATTTTTAGGAATGGAGATAGAAGATAAGGATGCTATAAAAGAACAATAAGAAGGAGAGAGACGATGATAACTTAAGAAGTTATAAATAGGATGAGGGTTTCGAGTTGATCGAGTACCTTTCCTATGAGCAATGGGCAAATCAAGATTTTCGTCAGGCAGGTCTGTAGTAGGGTAAGCTGCTGGAGTAGGACATGATTCACTTGGTCTCTCAGTGCCCTCCAATTCACCATTAGGAACACGTGGGCGTCGCTGGTATGTAATGATTGGCCTTTGAGATGGCGTGGGTGAAGGATTATTTGGAGTAAAATCTATAGTTGAAGCTGATTGCTGCAAGGGAGAAAAAGGTGAACTAAAGTAGGGAATGGAAAAAACTTCTTGAATGGTATTGGATTCAACTGAGGAAGGTAGAAAATATGGTTTTTCTTCGAAGAAAGTTACATCTGCAGAAACATAATAACGGTTGTGAACTGGAGAGTAACAACGATAGCCTTTCTGCAATCTAGAGTATCCAAGAAAAACACATTTGATGGCTCGGGGAGACAACTTGTCTAAACCTGGAGAAAGATCATGAACAAAGCAAGTACTTCCAAAAACACGTGGAGCGACATGAAACAAAGGTTCTTTAGGAAATAAGATGGAGTGAGGTACTTTGTTATTAAGAGAGGAAGAAGGCATCCGATTAATTAAAAAACAAGCAGTCAAAATTGCCTCACCCCAATGACGGACTGGTACGTTTCCATGAAGTAACAATGTTCGAGCAGTCTCAACGAGGTGTCTATTTTTCCTTTCAGCTATGCCATTCTGTTGAGGGGTATGTGGGCAGGAAGATTGATGGAGAATGCCCTGTGATGCCAAAAAAGAAGTAATGGCAGAAGAGAAATATTCTTTTGCATTATCACTTCTAAGAATACAAATTGTCTTACTGAATTGAGTCTTAATTTCATTAACAAAAGAAGTGAATATGGACAAAATTTCAGATCGTTCTTTCATTAAGAAAACCCAAGTACATCGAGAAAATTCATCAATAAAAGTAGCAAAATATCTATAACCCATAGAAGGCACACGACTAGGGCCCCATATATCTGAATGAATAACTGAAAACGGTGAATCAACATGACTTTCAACATGTCTAACAAAAGATGATCGAACATGTTTTCCTAATTGACATGACTCACATGACAAAGTTTTTATTTTTTCAAGACTTGGAACCATTATTTTTAGTTTGGCCAGGTGAGGATGTCCTAATCGTTCATGAATAAGTTTTGGTGAGGCAGCGACACTGCAAATCCAAGAAGAATCAGACTTGAGATAGTAAAGACCATGAGATTCATGTCCTACGCCAATCGTCCGACCCGTACCACGTTCCTTTATAACAAATGAGTCAGCATCAAAGGTTACTGAACAGTTGTGAGAACGAGTAAGTTGGCTGAGAGAAATCAAATTGAAAGGACTGCCAGGTATGAATAAGACAGAGTTTAAGGATAGGGAAGTAGTGGGTGACACATGACCGATACCCTTTGCTGCAACTTTGGAGCCATCAGCTAGAGTAATAAAATGAGGAATCTTGGGAGGAGAGATAGTAGAAAATAAAGAGGCATTACCGGCAATGTGATCGGAGGCACCTGAATCAATTAGCCATGAACTTGGATCATTTCCAGATTGAGAAATACAAGCAGTAGAGTTATGAGCAACTATGGAAGATGAACTTGCAGATTCCATGGCAGCTTTTAGTTGAAGGTATTCTTGATAGTCAGCTTCTGAAAACTTCATCTCTGATGTTTCAGCCTTAGAAACATTTACAGACTTTCCAGGAAATCCGTATATAGAGTAGCAAGTGTCTTGAGTGTGGCCCATTCTTTTGCAATAAGAGCATTGAGGTCGGCCTCCTCTTCCGCCTCGTCCTCCTCGGCTTCCACGACCTCCTCGTCCCCCTCGATTGGAAACCAAGGCAGAAGTTTCCATGATATCAACCGAATTCACTTCTGTTTTTGACGAGGGGACTCGAAGGAGTCGAGTTATTAAACTTTCTAATGAAGGAACTTCTTGACAAGTTAAGACTTGATCACGAACATGATCAAAATCTGGATGCATTCCTTGTAGAACCAGCACCATATACAAGTTATCAAGTTTTTTCTTCATATCTTCAATTGTGTCAGCTTCCAACGATAATTTTAACCCCTCGACTGCAGATTGAGCTTTTGAAACATAAGAAACCATGTCATGATCAGTTTGTCTTAGAGTGACCAATTTTTGTGCAGCATCATACAATTGTTGAATGTCATTAGCAAAGACACTTTGAGCCTTTTTCCAAAAAGAGTGACAAGTTTTAAAGGCTCTAAAGTTTGTCAAGATGGCTGGCTCCACAGATTGCCATAGAAGAGAACAAAGTTGATAATCAAGTTTTTTCCATTGGTCACGTTTTTCCGCTGAAATCTGTTCCGATGATTGTTTCAGATGTTCCTCATATCCTTGACCAAGAAACCAAAGTTCTACTGAAGCAGACCAAGCTAAATAATTTTTTCCATTCAATTTTTCTGAAGTGATTGTTGGTGTTCCAGAAAAAGAGAAAGTAGGTCCATCATTTTTTGAAGAGTTTGGGGCCATCTAAATACTTGGGACTGTTAGAGTTGTGAGAAATAACTAAAAACAGAGGACCAAATAACCAGAAAAGTAGATCCTGGAACCAGAAACAGGACAGCAAATAGAAAAGACTAAGTGTGAAAGACCAACCTTTTAAATGACTAAAACAGAGAGAATTTTTTTTAAGTACTGCTGGACCAGAGACAGTAGTGACCCTTAAGAGGCTCTAGATACCATGTTAAAATACTGAATTATGATGGAATGCTTGAGTGAAATTCCACTCAGCTGATTTGCTTATATACACACTAGAAATTAAATACAATGTGAGTTACAAGGACATTAATGTAGTTTCTAGTTCCTAAGTGCATGAATGTGATTTACTAGGCATTTAATTAGTTATTAATCTCCTAAACAAATTCCAACAAGATTTAATTATTTTATTCTGTCAGTTATTAGATAGGATCGGTTTTAATTAGATAGTATCTAGCTAATTAAGTTGTTGCTATTTTTATGCATCTATTTATGTAAAGGTGTTATATTGTAAACACTATTTATATGAGCGATATTCATCAGAAATAAAACAATTCATTCGGAACAATTCTTTCCGACTTTAAATGTTTACATAGGGTAAAGGAAAATGGATTTCATAAAATCATTGGCAGAAACAGAACTCACATGTTCAAGTCTTAAGGTACCACATAAGCACGCTACAGCCCATATAGATAATGCAGTTGCCTCCTCTGCAACTAGAAGACAATATTGTGCCTGAAAAGAACAGACCAAAAATGAAGTGCTTGTTTACTATGAACATCAAACATGACAACCCAGAAGACAAAAAGTAAAATAATAGTAATTTAGTCTAATAAAAAATTTATTCCAGCACACCTCAGCTAATTCATACGCATACAAGAAGAGTTCAAGCCAATAAGTGAACCGGACAGATAAAGAGCGTTCTCATCTGGCCTGTGATATTCCAAGGAATGAAGGTGCTCCAAAGGATGAAAGATAAGTGTCGATCCCCTTGTAGGACAACTAAAACGATAATACTCACTTATAATTTGTAACGGTCCACAATTATTAGCCTGTCAATTGGTAAAATAATATCAGCAATAGTAACATCAGTAATGTATCATCAGTACAAAACACCAGACAATAATAACAACACTAGGTGTATTTACAATTACCAACAGCTCCACCATCCAAAATTCCAAAACCTTGCATAGCAAAAACAACAACTATAAATGCACCTCGGGTCTTTTTGTTTGCATACTCGGGTCTTAGAGTTAGAATAAACCTGTTATTAAAAAACATAGGACCACAACTGAAATTTGCACACAAGAACTAATAGAAAAAGTTATAATATCATGTTCTCACTTGGTTGTCAGTGAGACTTGGGTTTTATTCTCTAGCAATTAGTGGGATTTAGAACCAAGTTCAAAAGTGTCAATATATAATGTTGTAATTCATTTAGAGATGCTAGAAAATTGGTACATTTATCAAAGAATTTGTGGTTACTCTGTAGTACAAGTTTATGCAAAATACATAAATAATGATATGCACTTCCTAACGTAACGATGTAGATGTCATTGGCATACCTGAATTCCTGCATGACTGCACAAGTAGAAGTCGAAATCAGTAGAATGACGCATCTTTGAATCAACAAAAAAACATGATAGATTTTATCATAAAAGTAAAGGTTTTCTCAACACATACTATTTTGTTGTATGAAATCTTGAAATTGCAGAGTACCTGTAAAACACACAAAATAAGGCATCATAGAGAATGACAGTAAGTTTTACGAAATTCTTCCAAAACCAATTTTATAAAGAATAGGATATTAAACATCTTTTGCAGCTCAGCTAAGCCTAATCAAATAAAAGCATGTAAATTCATATGAGATTAGGCGAATTGAGAAAGCTTGTAAACATAGTTGCAAAGTATAGAGACAACTAGCATAGTATAAAATTAGTGTTTCCGCAACAAAATTCATAACAGAATAAGAAAACACCATTTAAAACAGGGACTATTAAAAATTCATACACCAGACAAATTAAAACTAAACCATGTCTTAAACCAACAAAATGACTCGTCAAAACTATTTTAGAACGGTAACTGAGGATGACAGCCCTACTATTCTGCCATGCAAATTCAAGCTGCCACAACCTTCTTGGATTTCTTTGATGGTCTGCACAAAAGATATTAATTTAAAAAGTCATACAGAGAATGACCTAAAGATAGTAGATATACGTCAGGCATAAATTATGTCACTCACTGGGCTGCTCCTAGTGCAATGCTTGACCTCATTTCCTTTTAACAACACCTTGTATGCAAAATAAGAAACATACTTTGATATCTAGGTTTTCTTTCAGCAGTTGCAAAATCAAAATTCCATGACAGTGTGGTGTGTTCAACAAAAGTCATAAAATTCATATTAACAACATGCAGTACCTTGTGCACGCCCCGAAATCCCCAACCTCTTCTAGGATCAACACCTTGCAGCTGTAACTCAGGTCTACCACCAAGAAAATCATCAAAATCATCATCTAATTCTTCCTTGTTTGCTGAAGGCTGATGATCAACATCAGTTTCAGATATCAAAGTTGAGTACCACATCGCCACGCTTCTCGGCACATCATCTGATGAATTCAGAAACAGCAAACATTTTATCTCACACATATGAAATAGAGTAAAATATAATAAGTCCTAAAAAGTGTTTGACAAAATGCTCCAGTGAAACCTAGAAATGAATGTGCTGTAATTATGAGGAATTCATAGCAGAAATAGTGAGACATTGAAGTTATTGTTTATAAGTTATATGCAGAAATAGAAAACATATTTTGCATTACAAGGCTTTGACACCTACACATGTCCTCATATAACAACACCTTGTACACACAAGTTCTATTCACCACACAAATACATATTTTGCATTACAATCTAGGTGCTCATTTGGTATCATTAGAAACATATTCATCTCAAAACCAACACTACGAAGCTCATTGTAACCTTTTAACAAACACCTTGTATGCAAAATCAAAGCATGTATCAAAAGAATAAATTAAACCCATCAAAACAACAAGAAATACTATTAAGAGAAACAAGTTAAGCAGAACAATCAAATGCACGTTAAAAATAAGTACTCCATATGCAATACCCTTGATTTTCGGTTTAACCAAAGCCTAAAAATGAATTTTTTTTACCAACAAAACACAAACAATAACATAGTTCATAACAGAGACCAGAGAAGTGACAATAGGAATCACATATTAGGGATTTAGAAAGAACCTGAAGATACCAAGGCGCAATGGTGGTGGTTTCTTTGACGGCGGCGAAAACTGAGAGGGATACCAAGCTGCAGTGGTGATGGTTACATAAAAGCAATGAAGCCCTTTTCTCCAAGGTGTGGGTTAACGAGAGATCAGAATAACAGAAGAATCAGTGAGTTTCCACGACATTTACGAAGTGTAAAAATTCAAAGCAAGGTTAGAACTTTACCTCAATATAATTGTTCAATTGATTTCCGTTGCTTCAACTTCTTTCTGTCGTTCGTAATCTGCGTCGGTAATTCGCAAATCGATATTGAGATGTCTTGTTGGAGGTTGAGTTTTGGGAGAATGGTAAGAAGGTAGTTCCTCCGCCGTTGTCGGCGAAGGCCATGGCGCAGCCGAATTGACGCCATACCGAAGCTAAATGCAGCGATGCGGGGGTTTGTCGCGAGGAAGTAATGGCGGATGGCCATGGCGAAGTGTAAAAATTCAAAGCAAGGTTAGAACAGTCTCCAAGGTGATGTGTTAGGGCTCTTGTTCAAACAGTTTTTTTGTCAAAAAAAAAAGTTGCAGTCGTTTCACTTTTTGGCGCAATAATTTTGTAAATATTTGATTCAGGTGTCGTCACTTAGCATTGTTATAATTCAACATATTTTTTGGATGACGACGGTTGTTAAACCGTCGCAAACTACTATTTAGGACGGTTGGGAACAAAACCGTCGTAAAATTTATGAGTATTTTAAAAAATCAAGCAACGGTTGGGAAAAACCGTCGTGACACCGTCGTAATTTATGAATAGGGACAGTTCTCATGGAACCGTCGCGACTTATGTGTCGCAAAATCCATTTTTTCTTGTAGTGGACGATCGCACATATTTTTCGTGTTTTCTACTTTAAAGGTAAACATAGAGTATTTTTTGAAAACCCCATGAATAAGTATGCACTCAATCAACTATAAAACTGTATTTCAATGTTGTTCTTGTGGCTGATTTCAGTGTTGCTCAGGTGGAATCAAGGTTTGCAGTTATTACTTCAGGTGTAAATCATCAAGTTTTATCAAGAGAGCTTCAACATACATCATTGATATGACTTCTTACTCGACATTCGGTAGTATTTTTGTACACTAGTGTGATACTGTGATATTGTGTGCTGTTATATAAATTGTGTTCATAACATTTGCCACGTTTTATGTTGTGTTCACAACTAAATTGTTTTGATGTTTTAGAGTATATCACTTTATTTTCCTTGTATTGTGTTAGATAATTGTTAGATTAGATTAAGAAAATAGATTAGATTATGTTTCTGCTTGTGAAAATATAGATTCATGTTATGTCACAAGCCTATTTTCCATGTAATTTTAAGTTACACTTACATTCAACTACTCTGCAATTTTTTCTAGCGACTTCAGAGACGTTTAACCCAAGATTTAACGACTCTCCAATCGCTCCATAAAGAATCTAAGTGTGTGTTGTTGGAGTAAATTACTGGGACACATTTTTTGGCGACCTCGAGAAAATCAATGTGACAAGCCTGTAATCTTTGACCAATAACTTAGCTCTTTGAATCATTGGCACACGGACATGCATTGTCATAGGAACAGGATCACCTGAAGCAACAAGAATACAATGTCTTTCTGCATTGTAGTATTCTCTTTCTGTCATTTGCATAAAGAATCTATTTCTGCATGTGAAAATACAGAATTTAGTCTTTGCATTGTTTAAGGTAATGTAAAATATCTAAACTCGATGATAACATAATGTTTAAGGTGTAAGTTTAAGTTAGTCCTTATTGTAGGTGCGCAAATATTATATGAGTTGAAGATGTTTTAGATGAGAAGAAATAGATGTATGATTCAACACAAATCAACTTAACATCAAATCAACTTAACATAAAAACTTTATACAAGATGAATCAGAATTGAACTAAATTTTGGAAGTGTTAGAATACATAAACAACTTCTTATAATTGAACTAAATCATGTTTATAGAAAATTATGGCTATAGTAATTCTTACTTCCATTGCTGATACTACTGTCACACCGTCGGTCTGCACTGAGTCTAACATCTAAGAGCACACTTTTCAACTATTGAGTTACTAGTGGATAAGGAGTTTCGTGTGAAGAGTTCAAATATTTGGTGTCTCTGAGAGCACACATGCAGGCTATGTCCAAAGTGAATGTTTTATGAACAAGCCTTGAATAGGAGTACAATGGTGACTCTACTTGTGCTCGCACAGGGGGGTTGCTTGTTGGAAACTGGATTGTTCTTGAATTAATACCACATGCTTGATTCAATTATTTAGCTCATAAAGCAAGTATGAATAGAAACATAAGAAGATATTTTGATCAAATTGTAAAGTAATAAAAAGTCAGGATCAGTTTTGTATGAAGTATGTTTTTAATATCATTGATGTGTGTTGATAATATAAATAGAAGAAGGAATCTGTACAAAGATTCAAAGAATCAAAATAACAAGTTCTGTTAGGAAAATAAAGGAAGTTAATAATTAGGAACATAATTTGTTTATATAATATCAAGATTACTCGATACAATTGATATACTAAATTATTCAAAAATGTAAAATGTTTGTCACCTCTAAGTAGTTTATTCAAAAATGTAATCTGTGCAAACGAAGAAACATTAATTACGAGGATTATTCAAAAATGTAAAGTGTTTGTCACCTCCAAGCTATGTTGATACAACCGAAATTAAGAAGGTAGGAAACATCCTCATTATTCTGAACTCACAAGTTGTTTCACGTGAGCATAATTCGTATATTATATGTAAAAAAAACCATTAGCTTGTCAATTCTTTCAGCTAAAATTAGATATTAGAGCCATGAGGATGTCACACACAGATCTAGATAACATGTGATGCGAGTTAGCACATAGAAGCAAAAATGCTATCAATTGAACTTCCATCGACATGCTTTCACCTAAACCACATGATTCTTAAGGTATAAAATGTGATTGTTAAAACTTCTAACCAAAAAACTAATGTGGCTTTCTAGACAGTGACAACATGTATAGAAAATTAAGAGAACTGCAGATAACAATCACCATTCAATTTCAAACAGGTTCCTGTCAAGTTCCAGTCACAATCCAAAATAATCAAAATTGAAGTATGATCTAAAGAGATGAATGTAAGATATGGAAAAGCATTTTCCTAAGTGTGGCATCTGGCCCTCAACCTGAGCTTGTTTAACTACTAGCAGAATAGAGAACAATGAACATTTCACTTTTTCACTTTATCACAAGTTCATCTAGTATTTTAATCTTAAATTAGTATACTTTGATAAGTTGTAAATGGGAAGGGGGAAGAAGTGAACATAACTGAGCTGAGCAACAGCAAGAAAATGAAATCATGTTCTTCCACAGAATCATTAATTAGTATTGCTCACATAATATCGACATTTTATAGTCACGTAACAATGTTATTCTACACATATTGTTTAATCGTTGTTTATTTTATTGGATAATTTAGTTTGATTTTCTTTTCACTTTATTACAAGTTCATCTAGTATTTTAATCTTATGCTTGTTAGTTGGAATTTGTTTATTGAATTGCTCAATTTGTGAATTGCCTAGATCGGAGTGAGTTAGTCACTGCTTACAGACTGTCGTGAATGAAGTTATGACTATTTGGCTTATGTAATGTTGTTATTTTCTTAACTTTGTTAGTTTTTTTTCTTCTGAATGTCACTTAGCTAGCAATGTGATTAAGAATTGTTAGGGGATTAAAAAATAGTTAGACTGTTAATTCTGTTATTGATGTTGTTGTTTGAACTGATGAGCAATATGGGTATACCTGTTAGTAATGTGAAAAAAAGTGATTGTATGAAATGTATGCTGACTGATAGTGTCAGTTTTTTGAATGCTATGCTATGCGCGAGGTCCATTGGTCCTACTTCGAGTGATTTTACATTCAGAATTGCTGCTAGAGTTACTGAGAGTCAGTGAGTCAATAATGTTAACTCACTGAGTTTGCAGCTTGTTAGTTGGGAGTTGGATTTTGAGAAAGTTAGATTACTTCCCTCTTAAGTTAGTTCTCTTATAGTAGTTAGGTTAAATTGGAGAGTTAATTCAAATGCACTATTAAGAGGTTAGTTGTTTTGTGAGAGGAATAGCCAAATCAATTAGAATAGCCAAAGTCTTAAAAGTTAATTTCAAAGAGAAAATACTTAGATCATGTTCCTTCTTTTTTGCAACAGGTTTCACATCCTACAAAACCATAAATCATTATTCTTCCATTTCATTTGTTCAGTTTGTTTTCTCAATCCCTCATCATATCTTCAATGATTTTAATTCATCTATTAACTGCATCAAGTTATTGTAAGAGGATCCACCCTCCTCTATACTCTTCTTGGCAGCATCACCAAGCGTTCTTGCTCTCGTCCTCATTTCGATGCCCTCTCCTTAACTTCCCATCAACACTGCAACAACCTTTGCAATATCTTCTCTTTTCACCATTTCATAGACCAAAACTTGTTCACTTTTGATCCAACAGACACTCCTATCTTCAAAACATCAACAAGCAACTTCTCATTGTAAAATTGCTCAGCAAAGATTGGCCATGTGATCATTGGCAAACCAACACTCAAACTTTCCAGAATTGAGTTCCAACCACAGTGAGTCACAATCCCTCCCGTTGCATGGTTGCCTAATATGAAAAGTTGTGGTGCCCAATTCCATATGATATAGCCCTTTTGGTTTTCCTTCATCCTTTGCTCAAAATCTTGAAGAAACCTGTCTTTGTCTTCGTCTCCGTCTTTTTTCCTCACAACCCAGTTGAAATTATGACCTGAATTTTCAAGTCCATAAGCTATTTCAACAATCTGAGCATAACAAAGCTTAGCAAGCTTCCGAAACTTACATACAAGACAAAATCATTTGGCTTAGAGTTAAGCCAATTCAACAGTTCTGACTCTACCGGAATGTTTCCTTCATCCTTGTTAATCCATGTTGAAACTGGTCCTGCACTTCATGCTTTGATTCCCAATGTTCTCTTGTAAAGTTGCTAATAATCACTTTCAAGTTCATGAAAGCTATTATACAGTGTTCCATAGCTTTTTCTTTCTGATTCATATATTACATTTAAAAAATCTGAGAATTCATTTCTAGTTTTAGACCACTCTTCTAGCTGCAGAGAGGTAATTTCAATGTCATGTGGAATTTCAGGAATTGAAAATAATTGAGAATCAGAAACTAAATTCTCATGAGGCTTATACTATGCAGTGAATTAATCCTTTGGTGATTGTTAACAGTTTGGAGTTTGGTTAGTAAAAGTTAGAATTAAAGTTAGGCAATTTGGTTAGACATTGTTTTGTGAAAATTTCTGTTAAGGTTGGTTGCAAGCTGTTAGTTAGATAATTGGAATTCTGTTGGTTATTGTCATTGTTTTTGAGCTTGTTGAGATGCTGCTAGTTATTATTTTGACAGTTAGTTAAAGGGTTAATTGATGAACTTAGGCTAGTTCCGGTTAGAACGGTGAGATATCATGGTAATTGGTTTTGAATGGTTTGAGCTTTGGACCAATATGGATCTGATGTGGCCCAATAAAATTCCACAGCATAGTAGTCGACCAATTTTCAAAGCTATATTTTCATTATTTTGGACAGAAGCATCTGTCAAAATTTTCTCCATGAACTTGTTGACAATATAGGTCTGAATACTTATAGTGAATATATTCATGCTCCATGAACTTGTTGTCTAAGATCCTTGTTTGAATATAGGGAAGTTATGTTAGTGACTTAGTGTTATTTTGCATTTTAAATAGCTTCTCATAATGTGAAATTTTTATGAGTTTCTCTTTCCATGTTATATTAAAGTTACGTATTTTGTTTAAGTAATTTGTGATCTCATAATGGATCTTGCAGATTGGCATTGATCGACTACTAGTGTAGAGGAATGTGAAACCAACTATGATTTACACTGCCAATGATTTATAAGGATGGAAAGATTTTTCAAGAAAATTTAGGGTTCTTCTCCTTGAAGGAGACAACAATTCTGCTACTGAAATAAGATTGTTGAATTTGATTTCACTATTTTTAGACTTCATTAACATTAGTTTATTAAAACTGTTAAATTTGTGTTAAACAAAAATTATATCAAGGTATGTACAATTTACTTCTTAGAACAATGCATTTTTCCATTTACTTAAAAGATTTGTTTATATATATATTCTTAATTATTTTCGGTAAGATTTCATCACCAATTTCTTGAATAATTAAGAATAATTTAAAAAACTATTAAGATTGTGGGAAGAGAGATATAATTTTTTTTACAATTAAGAATAATTTAAAAAATAATTAAGAATATTTAAATATTTTTTTTATGAAATTTAAATTTTTTAAAGAAATTTAAAAAATAATTCAGAATATAAAAAAAAAATTAAATTTAAATTTTTTTATGAAATTTAAAAAATAATTAAGAATATTAATTTTTTTGTGAAATTTAAAATTTTTAAAGAAATTTAAAAAATAATTCCGAATATGAAAAAAAAATTTGAAATTTAAATTTTTTATGAAATCTAAAAAATAATTAAGAATATTAATTTTTTTTGTGAAAGTTAATTTTTTTTATGAAATTTAAAAAATAATTAAAAATTATTAAATTAATTTTTTGGATGGATAGATATTCATCCATTAGAAACATGTTAATGGATGAATTAGATGAATTTTATCTTTTAATATATGGATTAGATTGAATTTTTATCAAGAGCGTTTAGTGGATTGTTAATAAATTAATAGATTGCTTTGATCCATCCATTAACAATTTAATCTATATTCATCTAATTCATTCATTTTGCCACACCTAGATATCAGTGGTGACTATAACTTTGTAATAAAAAAGAACGAAACAAAGTAAAAATTAACATCAAATTTGTGTAATTGCATACGAAAATGAGAAATAAAAACTAGATTTCCTGCTTTTATTTTAGCCCAAGAAACAAGAGATGATAAAACAAAAACAAAAACCAACATGATGTTGATGTAGGAAGTCCTTAGTATCATCCGTCTTACCATTGAGTTTTGTAGTTGGAGAAAATGGGTGATGCACTGACAGTGTAAAATTTTTTTACACAGTCAGACTGTAATTTTAAAAAAATTTAAATAACATGGCAAAATGTTATGTTTTAATTGGATGACAGTGTAAAATTATTTTACTGTCGGGGCATATCAATTAAACCCTTTGTAATTGTGCAAAGTCACTTTCTCCTGGTGATACTGGTGTCGTACCCGAGACGTGAATTTCTCATAGTCCGTAACTCCAACATTTCCGAACTCACAGTCCTTAACTCCAACATTTTCGAACTCTTTGATAAGAGAAGGTACACATGCAACTAAACCAGACTTAAACATAGGTAAGCATGTTTTTCCTTTACTCCCAACAACATCTTGAACCCCACCTTTGACGAAACAACCAACTTGAACACCTTCCATGTATGCTTTGCATGATGTCAGAATATCATGCGCTCGGCTGTAGAAATGCCCGACAACTAAATCTTCAAAATTCTGAAAAACCAAAAATGACTTAAATCAGTTGCTTGAACCCCAAGAAAAGAAAACGAAAAAAATTATTTGCAATGACAGTATTTTTTCCAGACATCGCGTAGATATTAGTGAAGTATTCAGAAAATAATATTATGAGTATGACATAAAACTGCGTTGAAATATAATCACGCATCTCTGAAAAAAATTTTACATCAAGGAAAAAATTTAAACGTAAGTGCCACAAGTGAACGTTGTAAAGCAAACATGATAGAGATATACAAGAAATTAACCAAACCTTTGGAGGCTTTCTTATCGTATACATCATTGTCCTCAACGACAGAATGAATGTATTTTCATTATACTGCCGAGCCTGCATTTCACCGTTTGGTGTACCCCTCGAGGCTTCATATCCAGGTTCGTTGAAGAAAGGCATTGTGTTCAAGATTAGCCCTTGTATGGAGACTAGAACTTGTAGCATTGTTGAAACACCTTTAGTCCATTTCTCTTTCGTGCTGCCAGACCAGGTGTTAAGTAGACTGAGACATACTTTGCCAC
This sequence comes from Lathyrus tuberosus, assembly GCA_022829125.1. Lineage (NCBI taxonomy): Eukaryota > Viridiplantae > Streptophyta > Magnoliopsida > Fabales > Fabaceae > Lathyrus > Lathyrus tuberosus. The sequence goes on along the minus strand of JALAZF010000503.1, from coordinate 1,171,015 downwards.
AGTTATACAAATTCGGGTTGATACGAAGACCTCCAGTGTGGTAATGGACTTTCTGCCGCGAGAAAAAAAAAAAGACTTTTTTTTCAGAATTGAACTAAAAAAACTGATAAAGAAAATAATGTGAGTCAATTATAGTGTCCTCAACCGCGTACCGGGGGTACATTAGGATAGCCACTGGGAAACAAAATATCAAAAAAGAAAAGACCGTCGTGATAAGGAGTCCCTTCTGCTCCAATAATCACAGCCCTCATGAGATCCATCCTTGATTCGTAGACTCTCACAAAAATTGTATCTAATGGGCAATAAAGAAAAAGTTGAACAAATGGTCAGATTGAGCGATATGCCAGAAGCAGCTTTCACACTATAGAGTTTATAAACTCTTGATTCCAACATCAGAACAAACATTACAGGCTATTTAGTATTCGGAATACTAAACTCACCCGGCAAATGCTTCTCTAAAATCTTCCACTCTTCCTGAATTTTTTTAGCCCAACTCTTTGGATTCTGCTCATGAAATAGGTAAATATGTAAATCCATATAATTAAGAATAAGACTGAAACAGTGTCTTTAAAATAAAAGAAAAAGAGAAGCTAACCTGCTTTGTGGAGGAACTATGATTAATAAAGTGATGATCCGAAGTGTCAACGACAGTATCAAATTGCTTAAAACTTCGAAGTTTCCTCAGAGTTTCATTTTCAGCTTTATCAATTATTGTCAATTGTGGGAGAACAGCAGCTGCTCCATTATGTACATCTCTTCCAGATTCGAGAGCACTAGTGGAACCATGCACATGATTAGGAGTGGCATTGAAGCTATAAGAACTATTCGACCAAATGTATCCTGATTCTACTCCAGAAGGATGCAATGATCCGTCATGTCCAACAAAATTTGAAAGGAATGAACTGCTACTGCCCGCTCCCTGCTTAGCATTATCAAAGTGTGCCTGTAATAAGGCATACTCGTCTACATCGATTACAGTATGTGATACTGATGGTTGACGATTAGAAGACCCAATCCCGCTAACTGTTCCACTTTTTTCCATGCCACGCTGCCAATAAATAAAATAAGACAATTCCTTAAAAGGATTGCGAACAAAAATAATATCAATCTATTATAAGAAATAACAGAAATCATCTTATACAAACCACAACTCGATGATTATCGCCATAACCCTCGTGAAGGGCTTCAGGTGCCTTCCCCTTGCTATGTTTATGAGTTATTTCACCGAGTATCATCAAATCATCGTCGTCATTCTCATTATCATCGACAATGTCAATCACATCGTGGAAAATGGACTACAAATTTAAACCAGAATGCATAAATAATTAATCCACAAAGGGTTATACCCGTTTTATCATAAGAGCATAAAACAGAAAAACCAGTATTAAGTATATTAAACAAAGAACCAGAAAGTTATAAATGTTGCAATCAGAACATTAGTAGGGCTAAACCGATTCTAGTTCTAACAAAGCTCGAAAGGTGATCATGATCGTAAGAGACGTAACAACATGAACTAGCAAAAGCAGTGATTTTTAAAGCAGAATCTTAACATAAATAAATTATTTAGAGTGAAAAGTGAAAACCCAGATGAAGAATTTAAATAAAGATGAAAACTTTGAATAGATACAGTGAAAAAAATAAGCTAAAGAACAAAGGGTTTGAGAATAGATAAATAGAAACCTGTTTCTGTTTTTTGAACCTAGGAGTGTATTTGAAAATTGGAGGAGGAATTTCGACAACATCAGGGTCCATGAATCAAAAACTGCAGCCAAATGAAACCCTTACGTGTGTGTGAGAATGATGATTAGGGAAAGAAAGAGTGAACGTTTTAAGCGGGGTCTTCAATTTTGGAATAAATATTCTCTTCAAGACACACAAATTGGAGAAAAACTTGCAAGAAAACCACATAAATTTTTATTGTTAGGAAAAATTAATTAAAAAAAAAAAAAATTTTAATTTATTATAAATTTAATTTTGTTTTTAATTGGAATCTAGGGCAGTGGATATTATGCAGAAGAAAGAAAATATTATTTTTTATTTTTAATTAATTAAAAAAAATATTATTGATTGTTTGTAAATACACATGTTATGGTTGTTTCTATAGAAGTATTTTTCCACAAATAAAAAGCCACTAAATTTTTGGAATAAATATTTTAATTTTTGTAATTCTAATAATTATTGGGTATAGTAGATTTTGGTTGAATTCCACGTTATCATCTATTCATAAAATATTCGTACGCGTTTTTTTTTTTTTCTAAAAGCAATTGGTATTGATAAAGAATATAGGGGTATTTTGATTCGATACAATTGAAGAAAAACAAGCAAACTGAGAAAATACTCAATCAAACACTAAACTATAAGGGTTTGAGAAAGCTAGAAAATTAGAGTTGGAGATAGTAACTTTCCCCGTTGCAAAGACCAAATTCAATATATATATGGCCCGTTAGTTTTGGTTTTTTTCAAAAATAATTTTTCTAGTATAATATAATTTTGTGAAAAAAAATTTTATAATTTTTTTTCATAAAAGTTTCAAATGAAAATTTGGTTTGAATAGTTATTTTTAAAATATTATTTTAGGTATTTTATCATTTTATCAAAAAAAAATTGGATATCAAATATTCAAAAAATTACTTAATTTTGAAGCTATTTCAAATAGTTTTTCATAAAAATTATTTTTGAAATACAACTTTTTAAAAAAATTGTGATTTTGACTATGTTTTGATCTTCAATAATGTATATTAATGTTATAGAATGTCAAAATTAATCTTTAAATTTATAAAAAAAAAATTAAAAAAAACTTGTAATATTTTAAAAAATATTTTTGCAGAATCCATTTTAAAAAATACAAAGAAAAAATTCATTTTTTTAAACTAAAACAAACTGGCCATTAATATTCCAACTAATGTCATTAACATTACATTTACCATTTACCTGCTTTAAATATAATTTTGTTCCTCGCCTTCCATAAGTTTCACGCTACCGCCAACCAAATCGACCCAAATTTAAAGTTACCGACTCTTGAATTACTCCATCCACACCACTCCAAGAAAAACTTCCACAAACAACCATTATAAGTACTCTCAATATCACACCAAGAACAGACCAACACAGAAACAGGACAAAAAAAATAATATGCCACAAATCCTCTTCTTTTTGGTTATAAAAGACACAACCCTTATCTAAGTTAATTATACCTTTTTTCCGCAGTTGAACTTTTGTCGCCTATAAAGCCCGGACTCAGGCCCGGACTCGAACACGGACACGACACGGACACGGACACGGAAACGAGGACTCCGTCAATGTAAAAAATATAGGACACAAACACGACTATATATGTTTTAGATATTTATATAATAATGCAATTTATGAGTAGAATTTATAAAGAGTTTAAAATGATAAGCAAAGTTTATGCTTATTTACACTTTTTTACACAAATGTTTAATGTAAACTTAGTACTTTCAATCAATGAGAAGAAAAGATATAAATCCACCAAAACAAAATGATATAGATCATATCATAGTCACTCCACATTGAGAAATATTTTATTGTATTTTTATCGAGTCATTGTCATTTCGTGTATTGTTTGCTTATGTTTTCGTTTCTTTTCCATTTACAGGTCCTATATCAGCTCCAGAGAAGAAAAGACCAAGATATGAGCTCAAAGAGAAGAAAAGTGGAGAAAATTGCATGGTTCTGCCTCTTTCAGATGAAAGGAGTTCGCCATTCCCCCCAGTTCAACTGAATGGCGCTCGCCATGTCAGAAAGGAGGGAGATTCAAACATTTAAAGAAACGGCGACCGCCGTTTGCCATAAGGCGACCGCCATTGTGCGCGGGAGCAGTTTCCTTTATGCAGTTCTGGCAGTTTGCAAAGGATAATTCAAAATTCGAACTTAACTGTCTTGGAGCCTATTTTGCCTATAAATAGAGTACCAGAGGTATGCATTTGGCATCCAAGAACCTTGCGGAAGCGCTGCCGAAATTCCTAGCCACTTAGATTAGCCAAAGTATCAATCGATCACATCGAGAGATTGATACACCCGTTGTAATTTTCATTTCTTTTGCTGCTGATGTACGCTTGGATCGATTAGTTAATACAAAGTCTATTTCCCGTTTTAATTACTCGCACTTCAGGTTATTTACGATTCATTTACTTTACTGCATTTTTTTTTCTTTTGATTGATTAATTGCATAATTCTGATTTTGCATATAAACCTAATTCTGAACTTAATTAAGAACAAGTCATTATGTATGTTTTAAAATCCAGAAATGTTAATGTATTAGTGTTTAATTTAATCATGTTTGAGTAGTTTGTTTCGAGTCCGTGGATTGAGGACCGTCGTTTCGACGGGACTCTGTAGAATCCTTCGGTGTTTAACTTTTGTTTTAAAATTCTGGTTGTGGTGTCTAAACTGAATTTAGACAACCTTGTCGTGAAAGCGAGAGGCTGTTTAATAGTGTTTCGTCACGAGAGTGAGAAGCACACCAAGGCGTGTCCAATAGAGCGAGAGTTTGAGGTAATCGTCGGATAGTAGACATCGGACATTGAGCCTAAATGCAGCGAGAGCGCTTTAGGGCCTCATTTAGTTTATGTTAGTTTTTAAACAGCATCTCTTAACTACCGAGCGAGCAAGAGCAAAATCTTGGGGTTATTAGGCGTGGCTTGGTTAAGACCGCGAGAGCGTGAGGTCGAGCCTTTAAACTGGCATATCCTTCAGACCAATCTCAAGACCTTTGTTAACACCTGGATCTTACGGAGTCCTAAAGAGCACGAAAATCATTCTCCGGTCTCGTCTTTATTGTTGTTTTTCAAATCCCGTTAATAACTAAATTTCTTTTACCGCCAAATCTAAGCCTTAGCTTTACACCGCAATAATCGATCACTCTAGGTTGATTATTGGTCCCTGCGGGTTCGACAACCTTTTTAAGACTACGCGATAAGCTGTATACTTGCAGCAGTAATCTGACCATTACACAAAGTCGCGACCAAGTTTTTGGCGCCGTTGCCGAGGACTCAATTAGTCATTATTGTGATACTTTTGTTGCACAGTATAGACTAAGGCAATTTTTATTTCTTTTCCTTTTCGATTCGTCAATTGTATGCCAAACACTCGCTCACAAGGCAAAGAGTTGGAGCAACCAGTCAAAGAAATCGAACGTTACATACTTCTGAGACGCCGAATTAACGAATTCCTTCTTAGATATAACATCCCAAATCCTCTTATTCCCTACTCAGATTCGGAAGCCGAATCAGAACCAGAACAAAACATGGCAGATGGCCCACAAAACCGTCCTCTAAAGTACTTTGCTATTCCGTCGCAGGATGAACCACATAATAGCATCACTGCTTCAACCATTAACCGTAATGATTTCGAGCTGAAACCTTCGCTAATATCCGCAGTTCAACAAAACCAATTCTCAGGTAATGCTACGGATGACCTAAACCTTCATTTATCAATATTCGTGCAATATGCAGACACCGTGAAAGCCAATGGGGTTAGTCAAGAAGCAATCAGATTGAGACTTTTTCCATTCTCATTGAGAGATAGAGCAAGGGCTTGGCTCCAGTCTCTACCATCTCATTCAGTGACGACATGGGACGAGTTGAAGAAAGTCTTCTTAGCCAGATATTTCCCACCAAGCAAGACCGATATGCTGAGAGCCCAAATTAACGGATTCAAGCAAAAGGATAACGAATATTTATTCGATGCTTGGGAGAGATACAAAGACATGTTGAGGTTATGCCCACACCATGGACTTGAAGAATGGATGATAATACACACCTTTTACGGCGGGCTGCTGTACAATACCAAAATGAATCTGCGCGCTGCCGCAGGCGGTGCTCTAATGGATAAACCGTATGCAGAAGCCTATGAACTCATAGAGACTACGGCTCAAAACCATTTCCAATGGGGAGGTGAACGCGCTGGTACAAAGAAACCAACTCCGAAAGGAGGAATGCACGAAGTCAACGGTATAGACCGAGTCAATGCTAAAGTGGACGCGCTTGCTCAAAAGATCGAAAGTTTAGCAATAGCACCTCCAGCAGCTACCGTAGCTGCACTTACACCAAATTGTGAAATATGCGGAAACCCTGGGCATACAAACGCTGAATGTCAAGTGTTGGCTAGTACTCCTACTGACCAAGTGAACTACACTCAAGGGAACCCGTATTTAAACACTTACAATCCTGGCTGGAGAAATCACCCGAATTTTTCGTATAAGAATAACAATGCTTTGAATCCACCTAACCCAGCACCTGCTATTCCACCCAAATTTCAGAAAGGAGCGCAATCCGCTCCGCCTCTACCAAAAAAATCAAATCTGGAAATCATGATGGAAAACTTTATGAATGCTCAGGCTCAGCAAAACAGGGATTTCGCAAATCAAAACGCTCACACGAGCGAATTGATGAAACAATTGTCAAGCAAGCTTGATGCTATGGCTACCCATAACAGAATGTTAGAAACTCAAATTTCTCAAGTAGCCCAACAACAATCAACTAACGTAGCCTCCGCTGGAACATTTCCTGGGCAACCACAACCAAACCCAAAAGGTCATGCTAACGCTATAACTTTGCGAAGCGGAATAGAGTACGATGGACCTGTTGACCCGAGATTCCAGAATTCAGCCATGCACCAAAATTCGCCAAAGGGAACTGAGAAAATAAAAGAACCTAACACGGAGAAGGCGGAAAGGCCGCAGAGAAAGAAACACCTTATGTGCCTCCGCCACCATATAAACCACCTATGCCTTATCCCCAAAGACTAGCTAAATCCAAAAACGAAGGACAGTTTAAGAAATTCGTAGAGCTTCTAAAGCAACTGAATATAACGATACCATTCACAGAAGCTATTACGCAAATGCCCTCATATGCCAAGTTCCTTAAAAAGATCCTGTCAAACAAGAAAAAGTTAGAAGATAACAAAACCGTTATGCTCACTGCTGAGTGTAGTGCCATACTTCAAAACAACATGCCTCCAAAACTAAAAGATCCAGGTAGCTTTTCCATACCTTGTGTAATCGGAAAAACTGTCATAGACAAAGCGTTATGTGACTTAGGAGCCAGTGTTAGCCTAATGCCCCTATCCACATGTAAGAAACTTGAATTAGGAGACTTGAGGCCAACGAAGATGTCGCTACAACTAGCAGACCGCTCTGTGAAATATCCAGTAGGTATGCTAGAAAACGTGCCAGTCCGCATAGGTCAGTTTTATATTCCAACAGATTTCGTGATAATGGACATTAAGGAAGATTCTAATATACCAATTATTTTAGGTAGACCGTTCTTAGCAACAGCTGGAGCTATAATAGATGTGAAGAAAGGGAAGTTAACTTTCAAAGTAGGGGAAGAAAAAGTCGAATTTATTTTAGCCCAATTCCTAAAAGCCCCTGCTTTAGACGATTCATGCTGTTTTTTAGACGTTATCGACGAATGCGTCAGAGAAATGGAGAAGGAACCGACGAGGTACACGGAAGTACTAAAGATTCCAGCCCCTCCAATATTCGAAGATGATAATTGGCGTGATCCATATGAAGATGACAGTCTAAGAGAATGCCTAGCACTCACACTCGATCCAATGCCTTGCCCAAAGAAACCATCTGTAGAACTCAAAACATTACCCAAAGATCTAAGATATGAATTCCTAGATACTGAACTTGAAAGACCAGTGATAGTTAATGCCGATTTAGGACAAATAGAAACCGAGAAATTATTGGAAGTCTTGAGGAAATATCCCACAGCTCTTGGGTATAACATCTCCGATCTAAAAGGGATAAGTCCCTCTATATGTATGCATCGCATCATGATGGAGGAAGACTGTAAGACGTCCAGAGAGCATCAAAGACAGTTGAACCCTGTCCTAAGCGATGTAGTGAAGAGAGAAGTGCAAAAACTATTGGAAGCAGGAATCATATATCCAATATCTGACAGCAAATGGGTCAGCCCAGTGCATGTCGTACCAACGAAGGGTGGTGTTACGGTTGTAACTAACGAAAAAGGCGAGTCCGTAGCCAAACGAACTCAAACTGGATGGAGGATGTGCATAGACTATAGAAAGCTGAATAAAGCTACTAGAAAAGACCATTTTCCTTTACCCTTCATAGACCAAATGCTTGAACGGCTAGCCAAACATTCATATTTTTGTTACTTAGACGGATACTCAGGATTTTTCCAAATACCTATTCACCCTGATGACCAAGAAAAGACAACATTCACCTGCCCCTATGGTACATTTTCCTATCATCGAATGTCGTTTGGACTGGGTAATGCTCCCGCAACATTTCAGAGATGCATGATGTCGATCTTTGCAGACTTCATAGATGACATAATGGAAGTCTTTATGGACGATTTCTCTGTATGTGGGGGAAGTTTCGAACACTGTCTGTCGAACCTTGAGTCGGTACTCGAACGATGCGTCAAAGTGAACCTTGTGCTAAATTGGGAGAAGTGTCATTTCATGGTGCGACAAGGTATAGTTCTTGGACATGTAGTATCCGATAGAGGTATTGAAGTAGACAAAGCAAAGATAGAAGTCATAGAAAACCTTCAACCACCCAAAACAGTTAGAGAAGTATGAAGCTTTTTAGGTGGTTTTTACCGACGGTTCATTAAAGACTTCTCTAAGATTACAAAACCATTGACTGAACTACTAATGAAAAAAGCTGAATTTATATTTGATGAAGAATGCTTGAAAGCATTTGAACATCTGAAGAATACTCTTATTACCGCACCAATTATGCAACCACCTGATTGGAGTTTACCATTTGAAATAATGTGCGACGCTAGCGACTACGCTGTAGGCGCTGTCTTAGGACAAAGAAAGGATAAAAGGCTTCATGCTATTTACTACGAAAGTAGAACCTTAGACAACGCGCAGATGAACTATGCGACCACAGAAAAGGAACTCCTAGCTGTTGTGTTCGCCTTAGACAAATTTCGTTCCTATCTGGTAGGAGCAAAAATTATTATCTATACCGATCATGCCGCTATTAGGTACCTGTTGGCTAAAAAGGAGGCCAAACCAAGACTCTTGAGATGGATTCTGCTTTTGCAAGAATTCGATTTGGAAATAAAGGATAAGAAAGGTACAGAGAACGTGGTAGCAGATCATCTCTCTAGGATTGAGGATCTAAAGCCCGAAGGAGTGCCTATAAACGATGATTTTCCTTACGACAGACTAGTAGCCCAGTTGGAAAGTGAAAGCAAAACCGTAGAATGTTCCTTGCTATTTAACGATGTAGAGACAAATGAAGTAGTAGAAGTAATCTATACAAAAACCACATTGCCATGGTATGCTGACTTTGTCAACTACCTAGCAGCCAAAGTGCTTCCACCAGATCAAACATACCAACGGAAAAAGAAATTTTTCCATGATCTTAAACAATATTACTGGGATGAACCCCTATTATTCAAGAGAGGCGCCGATGGAATATTTCATCGATGTGTCCCTGAATCGGAAGTAGAGGATGTCATATCCCAATGCCATGCTGCACCGTATGGTGGACATGCTAGTACATCAAAAATATGCGCAAAGATATTACAATCTGGCCTCTTTTGGCCAAACCTTTAGAAGGACGTTCACATTGCCATTATGAACTGTGACCGGTGCCAACGCACTGGAAATGTTTCTAGACGCGATGAGATGCCGCAAAGGGGAATTTTGGAAGTCGAAGTCTTTGATGTATGGGGCATTGATTTCATGGGACCTTTTCCATCTTCTTTTGGAAACAAATACATACTCGTCGCAGTAGATTACGTACCAAAATGGATTGAGGCAATAGCTTCACCTACAAATGATGCACGAGTGGTGGTAAAGCTTTTCAAGAACATAATCTTTCCCAGGTTCTGTGTACCAAGAATTGTCATTAGTGATGGCGGATCCCATTTCATTTCGAATGTCTTCGGGAGGCTATTGCTTAAATACGGAGTATGACATCGAGTAGCAACACCCTATCACCCTCAAACTAGTGGACAAGTAGAAGTGTCGAATAGGGAGATTAAGCAAATCTTAGAAAAAACCGTTGCAACCTCTAGAAAGGATTGGTCTACTAAACTTCATGAAGCTCTGTGGGCTTACAGAACAACCTACAAAACTCCCATAGGTGTAACACCCCCTTTTTATACCCCCAAATAATCAATTAAATCATTTACGCACATATTAAAAATTTCGTCAGACTATAATTATAACATGGGATAAAAGAGGCATGCCATAATTTATATGAAATTAAAACATACAACACGTGCTCAAATAGATATGCAACAGTGGGGTAACTATCAGCAATAAAGGATCTCAGTCCTTACACCCACATATCAATCAATATTTAGAATATAAGCGGAAAATCTAAACATTGCAACATCAAACATATATATACATCATCCAGTGAATCACATCAAACATCAGGTTTATACACATAATTCATCAGCCAGATACATAAATCAATGCATCACAAAAAGGAATTCAAAATCATCCTAGCTACCCGACGCTACATATCAGAGTCAGACGACCAAAAGGAAGTGAAGACACGCTTCATCAAAGACCACCAGCATACCTAATCTGCAATGCCTCATAGAGCATTATAAAACAGCAGAAGGGTGAGAAATATTATCATAATAACGTTGCATATAATTATATATATCTCAACATCTAATACACATATACCACGTTCTCACCACAACTCATCACTATGCATATATTTATACACATAACATCAAACATATACCATAAGTCATTTACAAGGCATAACAATCCGTAATCAACACATAAAATCCCATAGGCATATCCATTCATGCTCAAATACATGTATCACTAATACATATCCATTTATTCAACATAAACACTCATACCGGTTTACTTACCAATGTATCATTACAACGATACCATCCTTACTGCAAATCATCACATTTCATTCTATATACATCGCAAGGCATATATATATATACAAACCAAGCACATTAATCACAATGCTTATCATCTAACATAAATACATACATTTATGTTCATTCCATCAATGCACAAATACAATGATGTCAAATGCAAATCATAGAGACCGACACTCGACTCTATGCAGATGCAATGCGGTACCGACTCAATCATCACTAGTTCACTCAGGAACTCTGCTGGAACCATCGCTCGTTACCGAAGTAACTCCCCGTCGGGCCTACGATGTTCACCCATTGCTCACACCCCACATGGGCACACAATGTTTATGGATTGCTCACACCTATCACCTAGGTTCACAATCCGATTGCTCACACATATCATCTAGGTTCACAATCGTTTGTAATTATCGCTCACACCTATCACTTAGGTTCACGACTTACAATGGGTTCATCTTAGAACCCTTTAACCCAAGAATGCACATCATGATGTTTCACATACAACATGACTCATGACACTCTTGAAATGCATACGTATTCACAATATAGTCATGCATTTATCTCATACATATCACATACATCAATTGTATAACAACATATACAATTCTTCAAATACAACAATGTGATCCACATAGTCATTTTCATGCATTGTAATTCAATTTACATCAATGCAATTATTTGCCCTAAGGCCACAAACCATCATCACAACATCTCATCATATATTCACATTTAACATGCATTATCACTTAATTCAAACAATGCATACATTCACTAAAGATCCAAAATTCACAAAGAATTCCTCAATCAAAGGTTCACTCCACAAACCTGTCCGCAACACATTCATACCATTCACAATTAACATACTTAACATTTTCTACAAAATCACTATTCACAAATAGTCGGAAAAGTCGGCCAAAAGTCGGCCAAAAATAATATTTTCCATCATCATCAAAAAGTACTCCTCAACACCTTCGATTCGATATAAAGAACGTTTAAATCGGATAAACAACGAATAAGTTATGGATATTTCAAAATAACGCAAAAACATAAACCGGACGCCCGGCACTACGAAACGGTTCGAAAAAACTGTACCGATAGGACTAGGTTCAGACCTCAAAACTATTTTTCCTAGAAAGAACATCTCGTTAGCTTTCCAACGCTTCGAACGGGGGTCAAAACCGACTTACGGATCAAAAGATATGGATTTTTGAAGTTTTGCAAAATGCTGTCAAAAACAGAAAATTGCTGTTGCGAAAATACTGTCAAGAAAAACCAGAAAAACTGCTGTACGAAAATGCTACTGTCCAGCCACGAAAATCAACATAAAAACCTCATAAATCCATCATTTCTCATGAAACAAATTGTTATACAACCTATATACATCATATAGCAACTATTAGGATCATAAAAACAAGATGCTATGCTCCACTATTTTTCACCAAAGTCTCAAATTTTCCAAAACCCAAAAACATGAAATCTTCAAATATCAACCGATTTCAACGAAACGAGTTTCTATAATCTCGGTCTCACCTCACTCGACTAATCTACGCAATTTATTTCGAATTCCAGCCGTGAAAACATCGTTTACGACCGATTATGTCATTTTCAACCTAAAACTCATATTTCTCTAAACAACCAAAACAATCGGAAACAATCATACATAATCGTATACAAATTTAGAATAATGATATTTCACACCCTTACCCGAGTTTAGAAACGATCGGAAGTCGATTCGGGTGAAAATTCCTCTTTTCCTTCTCTTTCTCTTCTCCTCCTTTTCTTTCTCTCCTATTTCCTTCTCTTTCTCTTACTATCTCTCTATATATAGTTTTCTCTCTTTTTCTTTCCTTTCTAATTCTATCCCTTCTATTTCTTTTCTCACAAACACAAAAATATTTACTTAACATAAATATCCCAAAATATCTATTAACTCATTAATTGAATACTATTTAAGGTGAAAAAGTCTAAAATACCCTCTATTCCAATTTTCCCTGCAAACTCTCAAAAACGGTAAAAATGCTTAATATGAAAACATAACATATTAAAACACCAATTTCACAAATAACATAATCATTGTCAAATTAAAGTAAAATACTCCACAAAATAATATAATTAACACCACAAATAGAGATAATTAAAATCGGGTCGTTACAACTCTCCCCCACTTAGACATTTTCGTCCTCGAAAATATGCTAAGCACACATAAACTCGGATACTACTCTCGCGTCCGACCAACCAACTATCATGCCGACACAAGGCACACCACGAATAACATAAACAACAAACCAACAAACAACAACGACAAGACAACGACCACGACAAGATTGACACCAACACCATTGGTACCACTCCCCTAATCCCCAAACATAGGAATTAGCTACACGTACTCGAACCATCACAATGGAAACGAAACAACAACACGGACAAGAACATAACGTTCCATGACACAACATTATCTCAACAGCATCCACAAAACCAGGATACCTGCATCCTTGTCTCTCAACAACTAATACAAGAATTCCACACTTCCGCTGTGCACTCTGATTACTCGCGACTAACAAAACCACTAATTCCATAATCAACATTTGACTTTTTCTACTAATCACCAGAAAATCCTTGTTCACTTGTTATATCCACTACTTCATTCTATGCTGCATTAGCTTACACACCAGACACAAGCATCTGAACTGCTCAAACAATTCTACTTATCTGACCATCCGATCATACCCATGCAAAGGCTTCCAACTTAACTCATCAGGCAAGACATTAATCCTTCTCAAAGAATAATCCAACCCAAATTCATAACCCTTCTTGGAATTCCAACCCTCCTAGTTGTCTCATACTCTATTCTCTTGCGATTACCAATCACTTCAAACTTAGATCCATAACAACAACACTTCCATACTTTCTACACAAAATCACTGCAACCAATCCCCAATCCTGAATAGTATAAATCCTTGGATGAATCCTCAATTATCGTAAAGCATAAGCTACGACTTAACCATATTGCATTAACCCACCGACTAAACTCATCAAGACATAACTCAATGCTCCTCAAACTGTTCTTTAAGATCAGGCAAAAATCAAAACTGGAGTTGTAGACAACTCCTACTTTTAGCTCCTTGAAACTTATTCGCAATGAACATCCACACTTGGATAACTTATCTTAAAACTTCATCTCTTTTCTAAACTTGCTACTCATACATAATGGTTTCCTTAAAATTCTTACATTGATACCTTAAGCTCAAAACTCCTTAACTCATTGTAACTCTGTGTTTTGCTTTCCATAGCATCCATACGAGTATACACCACATGCTGGCTATACGAATCAATCATCCATTCTTTGGCTTTACTTTTAATATCTAGAACACTAACACCACCAACATGCCATCTAAGCTGGAAAGACACGTCTACTCCATCCAACACAATTTCCGTCTGCTATCAACAAGAGATTAAGGGTGATCAGTTCCTCAATTTGCCAATAGACAGCCGACAATCATGATGGGGCATAGACCATCTTTACCACGCTATAACAACCTTCCTTGCCTCTTGTGCGCAAAACCACCTAAGGTACAAATCCTTAATTGACATATCCTTACCTCCGCACTCCCTTCGGAATTGGGAACAACACTGTCCAAGCAACACTTACAATCGGGCAACCAACAGCATACTGAGCTAACGCTCCACACCTGAAGTCACTTGGATAAGTACCAGCTTCTCCCCCACTTATCTCATTCTCAATCCTGAAGACAAAGATTAGAAAACTAGAGAGTACTGATAGTGTTCCACACACCTATCACGTACTAAGGAATCAACAACATCGACAAATACACAAAATCCATAATGAAGACTTTACCATACATGGTCAAAAGACAACTGACACGCACCAAGGACTTAGTTACCGACCCTGAAGCAGTCATAAACAAATTCAAACACTTTGCGCACTCATAGGAAATAAGCAAATGAGTCTCTTTCAAATCAACTTCAGCAACAAAAGGGTACAATTTATAAAACTTATACCTTTAATCAACGATCCGCACTAGTAGTGTCTGACCCCTTTCCGGCTGCTTGAGCTTGTTTCGGTTTAGTACACTTAGTACTCATGTGACCCAATTCTCCACAGTTGTAGCAGGTCACTAAACTCTTTCTACAATCGGCAACAGAATGCCCTTTACGTCCACAGTTATAACACTTCAATGCAGTATTCCTGCACTCCACGGATTTATGTCCGACTTCACCACAGTCATAACACTTAATGGAACCGGAACCTCCTCCGCCAGCTTTCCTATCAAAGTTTCCCTTATGCTTGCCCTTATCAGCGGGTGTCACATAAGGTCCACTCCTCGCTTGTTGCTTACTCTTACTCTCATTCACACTCTTGTAATATGTAGAACGAGCCTTGCTGTCTTCCTCGAAGATTCTGCAACATTCAGTCAAATCAGAAAACGTTCTAATCCTCTGATATCCCACGGCTTGCTTAATCTCAGGACGCAAACCGTTCTCATACTTAATACACTTTGAGAACTCAGCAGTAACGACAGCATAATGAGGATAAAACTGAACTAACTCAACAAACCTCGCAGTATATTCCACCACTGACATACTACCTTGTTTCAATTCCAGAAATTCAATCTCTTTCTTTCCTTTAACACTCTCCGGGTAATACTTCACCAAAAACTCAGTACGAAACAATTCCCAAGTTATCTCCTCATGATCCACCTCAAGAATTTGACGCCTACCGACCCACAAATCGTCGACTTCTTCCTTCAGCATGTGAGATCCAAGCCTCACCTTATCCTTTTCAGTACAATCCATAACCCTGAAAATTCTTTCAATTTCCTTCAATCAGAATTGAGCACCATCGGGATCGAATCTTCCTTTGAAGACCGGTGGTTGATTCTTTCTGAACTCATCGTTCGCATTCGCATTCGGTGCACCCTGCACAACCCTAGCCATTGCTTCCATAGCAGCGGCCATAGCAACATCATTTCTACCAGCCATATCCGACTGTTCCCAAAAATAACAACAAGGTAAACAACAATTTAACCAACACAACCACAAGACAGACACAACTGACTCAACACTGGCTCTGATACCACTATTGTAACACCCCCTTTTTATATCCCCAAATAATCAATTAAATCATTTACGCACATATTAAAAATTTCGTCAGCGTATAATTATAACATGGGATAAAAGAGGCATGCCACAATTTATATGAAATTAAAACATACAACACGTGCTCAAATAGATATGCAACAGTGGGGTAACTATCAGCAATAAAGGATCTCAGTCCTTACACCCACATATCAATCAATATTTAGAATATAAGCGGAAAATCTAAACATTGCAACATCAAACATATATATACATCATCCAGTGAATCACATCAAACATCAGGTTTATACACATAATTCATCAGCCAGATACATAAATCAATGCATCACAAAAAGGAATTCAAAATCATCCTAGCTACCCGACGCTACATATCAGAGTCAGACGACCAAAAGGAAGTGAAGACACGCTTCATCAAAGACCACCAGCATACCTAATCTGCAATGCCTCATAGAGCATTATAAAACAGCAGAAGGGTGAGAAATATTATCATAATAACGTTGCATATAATTATATATATCTCAACATCTAATACACATATACCACGTTCTCACCACAACTCATCACTATGCATATATTTATACACATAACATCAAACATATACCATAAGTCATTTACAAGGCATAACAATCCGTAATCAACACATAAAATCCCATAGGCATATCCATTCATGCTCAAATACATGTATCACTAATACATATCCATTTATTCAACATAAACACTCATACCGGTTTACTTACCAATGTATCATTACAACGATACCATCCTTACTGCAAATCATCACATTTCATTCTATATACATCGCAAGGCATATATATATATACAAACCAAGCACATTAATCACAATGCTTATCATCTAACATAAATACATACATTTATGTTCATTCCATCAATGCACAAATACAATGATGTCAAATGCAAATCATAGAGACCGACACTCGACTCTATGCAGATGCAATGCGGTACCGACTCAATCATCACTAGTTCACTCAGGAACTCTGCTGGAACCATCGCTCGTTACCGAAGTAACTCCCCGTCGGGCCTACGATGTTCACCCATTGCTCACACCCCACATGGGCACACAATGTTTATGGATTGCTCACACCTATCACCTAGGTTCACAATCCGATTGCTCACACATATCATCTAGGTTCACAATCGTTTGTAATTATCGCTCACACCTATCACTTAGGTTCACGACTTACAATGGGTTCATCTTAGAACCCTTTAACCCAAGAATGCACATCATGATGTTTCACATACAACATGACTCATGACACTCTTGAAATGCATACGTATTCACAATATAGTCATGCATTTATCTCATACATATCACATACATCAATTGTATAACAACATATACAATTCTTCAAATACAACAATGTGATCCACATAGTCATTTTCATGCATTGTAATTCAATTTACATCAATGCAATTATTTGCCCTAAGGCCACAAACCATCATCACAACATCTCATCATATATTCACATTTAACATGCATTATCACTTAATTCAAACAATGCATACATTCACTAAAGATCCACAATTCACAAAGAATTCCTCAATCAAAGGTTCACTCCACAAACCTGTCCGCAACACATTCATACCATTCACAATTAACATACTTAACATTTTCTACAAAATCACTATTCACAAATAGTCGGAAAAGTCGGCCAAAAGTCGGCCAAAAATAATATTTTCCATCATCATCAAAAAGTACTCCTCAACACCTTCGATTCGATATAAAGAACGTTTAAATCGGATAAACAACGAATAAGTTATGGATATTTCAAAATAACGCAAAAACATAAACCGGACGCCCGGCACTACGAAACGGTTCGAAAAAACTGTACCGATAGGACTAGGTTCAGACCTCAAAACTATTTTTCCTAGAAAGAACATCTCGTTAGCTTTCCAACGCTTCGAACGGGGGTCAAAACCGACTTACGGATCAAAAGATATGGATTTTTGAAGTTTTGCAAAATGCTGTCAAAAACAGAAAATTGCTGTTGCGAAAATACTGTCAAGAAAAACCAGAAAAACTGCTGTACGAAAATGCTACTGTCCAGCCACGAAAATCAACATAAAAACCTCATAAATCCATCATTTCTCATGAAACAAATTGTTATACAACCTATATACATCATATAGCAACTATTAGGATCATAAAAACAAGATGCTATGCTCCACTATTTTTCACCAAAGTCTTAAATTTTCCAAAACCCAAAAACATGAAATCTTCAAATATCAACCGATTTCAACGAAACGAGTTTCTATAATCTCGGTCTCACCTCACTCGACTAATCTACGCAATTTATTTCGAATTCCAGCCGTGAAAACATCGTTTACGACCGATTATGTCATTTTCAACCTAAAACTCATATTTCTCTAAACAACCAAAACAATCGGAAACAATCATACATAATCGTATACAAATTTAAAATAATGATATTTCACACCCTTACCCGAGTTTAGAAACGATCGAAAGTCGATTCGGGTGAAAATTCCTCTTTTCCTTCTCTTTCTCTTCTCCTCCTTTTCTTTCTCTCCTATTTCCTTCTCTTTCTCTTACTATCTCTCTATATATAGTTTTCTCTCTTTTTCTTTCCTTTCTAATTCTATCCCTTCTATTTCTTTTCTCACAAACACAAAAATATTTACTTAACATAAATATCCCAAAATATCTATTAACTCATTAATTGAATACTATTTAAGGTGAAAAAGTCTAAAATACCCTCTATTCCAATTTTCCCTGCAAACTCTCAAAAACGGTAAAAATGCTTAATATGAAAACATAACATATTAAAACACCAATTTCACAAATAACATAATCATTGTCAAATTAAAGTAAAATACTCCACAAAATAATATAATTAACACCACAAATAGAGATAATTAAAATCGGGTCGTTACAACTCTCCCCCACTTAGACATTTTCGTCCTCGAAAATATGCTAAGCACACATAAACTCGGATACTACTCTCGCGTCCGACCAACCAACTATCATGCTGACACAAGGCACACCACGAATAACATAAACAACAAACCAACAAACAACAACGACAAGACAACGACCACGACAAGATTGACACCAACACCATTGGTACCACTCCCCTAATCCCCAAACATAGGAATTAGCTACACGTACTCGAACCATCACAATGGAAACGAAACAACAACACGGACAAGAACATAACGTTCCATGACACAACATTATCTCAACAGCATCCACAAAACCAGGATACCTGCATCCTTGTCTCTCAACAACTAATACAAGAATTCCACACTTCTGCTGTGCACTCTGATTACTCGCGACTAACAAAACCACTAATTCCATAATCAACATTTGACTTTTTCTACTAATCACCAGAAAATCCTTGTTCACTTGTTATATCCACTACTTCATTCTATGCTGCATTAGCTTACACACCAGACACAAGCATCTGAACTGCTCAAACAATTCTACTTATCTGACCATCCGATCATACCCATGCAAAGGCTTCCAACTTAACTCATCAGGCAAGACATTAATCCTTCTCAAAGAATAATCCAACCCAAATTCATAACCCGTCTTGGAATTCCAACCCTCCTAGTTGTCTCATACTCTATTCTCTTGCGATTACTAATCACTTCAAACTTAGATCCATAACAACAACACTTCCATACTTTCTACACAAAATCACTGCAACCAATCCCCAATCCTGAATAGTATAAATCCTTGGATGAATCCTCAATTATCGTAAAGCATAAGCTACGACTTAACCATATTGCATTAACCCACCGACTAAACTCATCAAGACATAACTCAATGCTCCTCAAACTGTTCTTTAAGATCAGGCAAAAATCAAAACTGGAGTTGTAGACAACTCCTACTTTTAGCTCCTTGAAACTTATTCGCAATGAACATCCACACTTGGATAACTTATCTTAAAACTTCATCTCTTTTCTAAACTTGCTACTCATACATAATGGTTTCCTTAAAATTCTTACATTGATACCTTAAGCTCAAAACTCCTTAACTCATTGTAACTCTGTGTTTTGCTTTCCATAGCATCCATACGAGTATACACCACATGCTGGCTATACGAATCAATCATCCATTCTTTGGCTTTACTTTTAATATCTAGAACACTAACACCACCAACATGCCATCTAAGCTGGAAAGACACGTCTACTCCATCCAACACAATTTCCGTCTGCTATCAACAAGAGATTAAGGGTGATCAGTTCCTCAATTTGCCAATAGACAGCCGACAATCATGATGGGGCATAGACCATCTTTACCACGCTATAACAACCTTCCTTGCCTCTTGTGCGCAAAACCACCTAAGGTACAAATCCTTAATTGACATATCCTTACCTCCGCACTCCCTTCGGAATTGGGAACAACACTGTCCAAGCAACACTTACAATCGGGCAACCAACAGCATACTGAGCTAACGCTCCACACCTGAAGTCACTTGGATAAGTACCAGCTTCTCCCCCACTTATCTCATTCTCAATCCTGAAGACAAAGATTAGAAAACTAGAGAGTACTGATAGTGTTCCACACACCTATCACGTACTAAGGAATCAACAACATCGACAAATACACAAAATCCATAATGAAGACTTTACCATACATGGTCAAAAGACAACTGACACGCACCAAGGACTTAGTTACCGACCCTGAAGCAGTCATAAACAAATTCAAACACTTTGCGCACTCATAGGAAATAAGCAAATGAGTCTCTTTCAAAACAACTTCAGCAACAAAAGGGTACAATTTATAAAACTTATACCTTTAATCAACGATCCGCACTAGCAGTGTCTGACCCCTTTCCGGCTGCTTGAGCTTGTTTCGGTTTAGTACACTTAGTACTCATGTGACCCAATTCTCCACAGTTGTAGCAGGTCACTAAACTCTTTCTACAATCGGCAACAGAATGCCCTTTACGTCCACAGTTATAACACTTCAATGCAGTATTCCTGCACTCCACGGATTTATGTCCGACTTCACCACAGTCATAACACTTAATGGAACCGGAACCTCCTCCGCCAGCTTTCCTATCAAAGTTTCCCTTATGCTTGCCCTTATCAGCGGGTGTCACATAAGGTCCACTCCTCGCTTGTTGCTTACTCT
The DNA here is from genome assembly GCA_022829125.1 of Lathyrus tuberosus. Taxonomy (NCBI): domain Eukaryota; kingdom Viridiplantae; phylum Streptophyta; class Magnoliopsida; order Fabales; family Fabaceae; genus Lathyrus; species Lathyrus tuberosus. The sequence goes on along the minus strand of JALAZF010000503.1, from coordinate 1,149,901 downwards.
TACTCTCATTCACACTCTTGTAATATGTAGAACGAGCCTTGCTGTCTTCCTCGAAGATTCTGCAACATTCAGTCAAATCAGAAAACGTTCTAATCCTCTGATATCCCACGGCTTGCTTAATCTCAGGACGCAAACCGTTCTCATACTTAATACACTTTGAGAACTCAGCAGTAACGACAGCATAATGAGGATAAAACTGAACTAACTCAACAAACCTCGCAGTATATTCCACCACTGACATACTACCTTGTTTCAATTCCAGAAATTCAATCTCTTTCTTTCCTTTAACACTCTCCGGGTAATACTTCACCAAAAACTCAGTACGAAACAATTCCCAAGTTATCTCCTCATGATCCACCTCAAGAATTTGACGCCTACCGACCCACAAATCGTCGACTTCTTCCTTCAGCATGTGAGATCCAAGCCTCACCTTATCCTTTTCAGTACAATCCATAACCCTGAAAATTCTTTCAATTTCCTTCAATCAGAATTGAGCACCATCGGGATCGAATCTTCCTTTGAAGACCGGTGGTTGATTCTTTCTGAACTCATCGTTCGCATTCGCATTCGGTGCACCCTGCACAACCCTAGCCATTGCTTCCATAGCAGCGGCCATAGCAACATCATTTCTACCAGCCATATCCGACTGTTCCCAAAAATAACAACAAGGTAAACAACAATTTAACCAACACAACCACAAGACAGACACAACTGACTCAACACTGGCTCTGATACCACTATTGTAACACCCCCTTTTTATATCCCCAAATAATCAATTAAATCATTTACGCACATATTAAAAATTTCGTCAGCGTATAATTATAACATGGGATAAAAGAGGCATGCCACAATTTATATGAAATTAAAACATACAACACGTGCTCAAATAGATATGCAACAGTGGGGTAACTATCAGCAATAAAGGATCTCAGTCCTTACACCCACATATCAATCAATATTTAGAATATAAGCGGAAAATCTAAACATTGCAACATCAAACATATATATACATCATCCAGTGAATCACATCAAACATCAGGTTTATACACATAATTCATCAGCCAGATACATAAATCAATGCATCACAAAAAGGAATTCAAAATCATCCTAGCTACCCGACGCTACATATCAGAGTCAGACGACCAAAAGGAAGTGAAGACACGCTTCATCAAAGACCACCAGCATACCTAATCTGCAATGCCTCATAGAGCATTATAAAACAGCAGAAGGGTGAGAAATATTATCATAATAACGTTGCATATAATTATATATATCTCAACATCTAATACACATATACCACGTTCTCACCACAACTCATCACTATGCATATATTTATACACATAACATCAAACATATACCATAAGTCATTTACAAGGCATAACAATCCGTAATCAACACATAAAATCCCATAGGCATATCCATTCATGCTCAAATACATGTATCACTAATACATATCCATTTATTCAACATAAACACTCATACCGGTTTACTTACCAATGTATCATTACAACGATACCATCCTTACTGCAAATCATCACATTTCATTCTATATACATCGCAAGGCATATATATATATACAAACCAAGCACATTAATCACAATGCTTATCATCTAACATAAATACATACATTTATGTTCATTCCATCAATGCACAAATACAATGATGTCAAATGCAAATCATAGAGACCGACACTCGACTCTATGCAGATGCAATGCGGTACCGACTCAATCATCACTAGTTCACTCAGGAACTCTGCTGGAACCATCGCTCGTTACCGAAGTAACTCCCCGTCGGGCCTACGATGTTCACCCATTGCTCACACCCCACATGGGCACACAATGTTTATGGATTGCTCACACCTATCACCTAGGTTCACAATCCGATTGCTCACACATATCATCTAGGTTCACAATCGTTTGTAATTATCGCTCACACCTATCACTTAGGTTCACGACTTACAATGGGTTCATCTTAGAACCCTTTAACCCAAGAATGCACATCATGATGTTTCACATACAACATGACTCATGACACTCTTGAAATGCATACGTATTCACAATATAGTCATGCATTTATCTCATACATATCACATACATCAATTGTATAACAACATATACAATTCTTCAAATACAACAATGTGATCCACATAGTCATTTTCATGCATTGTAATTCAATTTACATCAATGCAATTATTTGCCCTAAGGCCACAAACCATCATCACAACATCTCATCATATATTCACATTTAACATGCATTATCACTTAATTCAAACAATGCATACATTCACTAAAGATCCACAATTCACAAAGAATTCCTCAATCAAAGGTTCACTCCACAAACCTGTCCGCAACACATTCATACCATTCACAATTAACATACTTAACATTTTCTACAAAATCACTATTCACAAATAGTCGGAAAAGTCGGCCAAAAATAATATTTTCCATCATCATCAAAAAGTACTCCTCAACACCTTCGATTCGATATAAAAAACGTTTAAATCGGATAAACAACGAATAAGTTATGGATATTTCAAAATAACGCAAAAACATAAACCGGACGCCCGGCACTACGAAACGGTTCGAAAAAACTGTACCGATTAGACTAGGTTCAGACCTCAAAACTATTTTTCCTAGAAAGAACATCTCGTTAGCTTTCCAACGCTTCGAACGGGGGTCAAAACCGACTTACGGATCAAAAGATATGGATTTTTGAAGTTTTGCAAAATGCTGTCAAAAACAGAAAATTGCTGTTGCGAAAATACTGTCAAGAAAAACCAGAAAAACTGCTGTACGAAAATGCTACTGTCCAGCCACGAAAATCAACATAAAAACCTCATAAATCCATCATTTCTCATGAAACAAATTGTTATACAACCTATATACATGACTCAAATTTTGTAAAAACAAGATGCTATGCTCCATTATTTTTCACCAAAGTCTCAAATTTTCCAAAAGCCAAAAACATGAAATCTTCAAATATCAATCGATTTCAACGAAACGAGTTTCTATAATCTCGGCCTCACCTCACTCGAATAATCTACGCAATTTATTTCGAATTCCATCCGTGAAAACATCGTTTACGACCGATTATGTCATTTTCAACCTAAAACTCATATTTCTCTAAACAACCAAAACTATCAGAAACAATTATACATAATCGTATACAAATTTAGAATAATGATATTTCACACCCTTACCCGAGTTTAGAAACGATCGGAAGTCGATTCGGGTGAAAATTCCTCTTTTCCTTCTCTTTCTCTTCTCCTCCTTTTCTTTCTCTCCTATTTCCTTCCCTTTCTCTTACTATTTCTCTATATATATAGTTTTCTCTCTTTTTCTTTCCTTTCTAATTCTATCCCTTCTATTTCTTTTCTCACAAACACAAAAATATTTACTTAACATAAATATCCCAAAATATCTATTAACTCATTAATTGAATACTATTTAAGGTGAAAAAGTCTAAAATACACTCTATTCCAATTTTCCCTGCAAACTCTCAAAAACGGTAAAAATGCTTAATATGAAAACATAACATATTAAAACACCAATTTCACAAATAACATAATCATTGTCAAATTAAAGTAAAATACTCCACAAAATAATATAATTAACACCACAAATAGAGATAATTAAAATCGGGTCGTTACAATAGGAACCACACCGTATAAACTAGTTTATGGAAAGTCATGCCATCTGCCTGTGGAACTTGAGCATAAAGCTTATTGGGCCATTAAAACCCTGAATATGAATTACAAGGTAGCAGGCGAGAAAAGGATTCTCGATATCCATGAATTAGAAGAACTAAGACTAGATGCCTATGAAAATGCCCGAATATACAAAGAAAGAACCAAGAAGTGGCATGATAAAAGGATAACAAAGAAGGAGTTTAACGAAAGAGATATAGTTCTTCTCTTTAACTCTAGGCTTAAACTCTTTCCCAAAAAATTACGCTCTAGATGATCTGGTCCTTTCGAAGTTACAAAAGTCCTACCAAGTGGAGCAGTTGAAATTAGAGGAAAGTCGAATGAGACGTTCTTTGTGAACGGCCAGAGACTCAAACACTACCACCTAGTAGAAAACAGGGAATGCATCAATTATTACAAGTTGGAAGAGCTTCCCGCTCTTCCCGACAAATGATGCCCTTTCCAATTCTAATGTCGAGCTTCCGACATTAAACAAAGCGCTTCGTGGGAGCTAAACCACGATCTTTAGTTTTTATTTTTCTTATTTTGCCCTCTATTTTACTTTGTTAGTTTTAGGACATTGCATGCATGTTTAGTATAAAGTCTATGCAATATACATCACTATTTGTTGCATCTCACTATTTCTGCTATTATTATTATTATTACGGTTATTATTACTATTTTTATCTTACTAACGCGTAGCTAATAGTATTTTTCCCCTAATATTGTAATGTTTTTCAATTTTTCAAGAGACCCTTCTCTAGGAAACCTTTGACCAGCAACCATGCAGACATTTGAAACCCATGCCGTTGTTTTCAGGAACGATGTCCAGAGGCGTCGATTTGAGGCTTTGTCTCAAAGAGATTTTGGTCTGTCCATCTATCCTGACGACTCGGCCATGCAAACCCTTAGCATCCGAGACAGTGTTGTTTTCCTTCTGAGCCAGATAGGATGGTCTCATTTTGCTTTAGAGAAGAGATCTAACACTTACCGTAGCCTGACCTTGGAGTTCCTAAGCTCCCTCTATTATGATGCCACCCGTGGTTTCGGATTTGGCCGTGGATTGGCCACCTTCAGGTTATTTGGAAACAAGTACAGATTCACCCACCATGAATTCGCCGAATTATTGGGTTTTCCTAATGAGCCCGATGCTGTGACCAAAACCCCTGTTGATGCCTTCACTAGCTATAATCTTGAACATTTCTGGGGTACCATAACAGGAAGCGGTAATGCCGACCCTAATGCTATGTTCTCCGAAAGTATTCACAATCCTGCATGGAGATATTTCCATAAGGTTCTGGCCCACACCTTCTTTGGGAAAGAAGAGAACATGATGTCTGTGTCGAGGGATGAGCTATACATCATGCTCTGCGCATCCCAGGGAAAGTCGGTCAATGCAACCCCGTACCTACTTGCTAATCTCAGTCATATTGCCTGTGATTCCTTCGAACTGATTTTAATAGGTGGGCTGGTGACCATGATTGCTGATGCAATCGGGATGAGGTACCATCTGAACCGATCCTTTGCATTCGGTGGTTTCCGCCCGATGGACATTAGCTTCTGTTTCAACAGAGGCATTATTGCTAACCTTGGCCCGGTAGAATTCGAGCTACTTATCAATAATTCTGTGGTCCATGCCTTTACCTTGCCCAACCATGCTAAGACCAGTGTGCACAACAAAGACAATTGGCTCTATGATTTGGAGGTCGTCAATGAGTTTCTAACTCCGCCCGACTCTCCTCAGGCTTATGAAAATAGAGATACCATTATGTCCGCTGAGGCCACTCAAGGTTCCGAGGTCGATCCTGATATGCCCCCTTTGAATGTTGCCGCTGCTATTAATGCTCTCCAAGCTGAAGTAGATTCCTTCTGAGACGAGATTTCCTCTCTTCGAGTCGACTTCATCGGCCTAATGGTTGTTGTTCACGAAGAGTTGGACCATATGTTCCAAGTTGTCTACTCTCTTAGACGACACCATGGATGATCCGTAGCCGCACATTTCCTTTTCCTGTTTTTCTTAGATTAGTTTGTTTACACGTATAGTGTTTCCCCTTTATTGTATTGTTTGAATTGTAATTTCCATTCCACTGTGTACCGTCGGGATGCCGACGTGTAAATGTAGTACATTTCACTTTCGTTTATTGCAATTTCCTTTTTCTTTAAGTTTCTATTTTAGTGTTTTAAATAATTACTTTACCTTCTATTAATGTTTAGCAAACCTAGGCTTGTCAAGAAAAACCAAAAACAAAAAAAATTTAATAACCTATTTGCATTCTGCAAGCCAGAAAACCAAAACGCGTGCTGAAAGCAAATGGCGGTCGCCATGTGCCTAACGGCGCTCGCCGTGCATGCGAATTGGCAGAACACGCGTTTTTCTTTGTGAAATGTGCCCTTGCCTCCTCCATTTCCCATTCAATGCACTCTTGCATGTTCCTAGACCCCCTAAGTGCCTAGTAAACTCTTCATCATTCCCACATTAACTCCATCTATCCATATTCATCCACTAAATCCTTATATAAACACCTCTAACCACACATTACCATTCACCTTTCTCATACCCACTAACCATTTCTCTACCCACTTCAGAAAATTCCCACAACCACCATATTCCTAAGAAGCGACCATGGCTGCTAACCAAGAAGTTGATTACATGGGCATTGAGTTCCCCGACGGAGAACTTGGAGCCACCATGCGTTCCAACTTCCACCGAGTATCCAAAAGGCCAGTCTATGCCACGAGGTATCTAGAGCCCGAAACTCTTCGCACCTTGGGTCTCTATGATAGTGTCTCGTGGATGCTCCGGAATTTAGGAATGACCCGATTCTGCTCTATGTTTAATCCTTCTTCAGTTAGGCTTACCTATGAGTTCCTTAGTTCAGTCCGATACGTCCATGACCTTAGCCGCACTACCGGAACCATTCACTTCAGGATGTTTAACATTAACTATTCGCTCACTCATGAGCATATAGCTGAGTACTTTGGATTTCCTACCGGTGAGGGTCTTGCGACTCAAGCCCCCTTAGACAGTGATTGGGAGGAAGGAGCCTTCCAATTTTGGCACCAAATAACAAACGCAAGAGCCACCAGATGGGAGGGCTTGAAAGCCACAACCATCCATAACCCTGCTATTCGCTATTTTCACCGCACCCTCGCCTCCACCGTCTTCGGCCATGAAAATTCGGGAAACATAAACTCTAAGGATTTGTTCTTTATCCACTGTGCACTTTCCCAGACCCATGTAAATCCAACACCGTTCCTTCTTGCCCACTTCATCAGTGTAGCAAACAGAGTCGGCGGTTCCATCTGTATAGGCGGTATCATTACTGCCATTGCCCTCTGTTTAGACTTAGAGGCCGATTTAGAAAATGAAGAAAACATACCTTGTCTCTATGCCGACATTGACTTTTGCCGTAATGCACGGTTTATCAAGAGTTTGCATAATAACAGATATCACTTTATGGTCCGGACACACGAGTTTCGAGGTTTTTCTTTGCCTAATGCTGAGCGTATTAATGCGCGTTGACGCACCAATTGGCTGTTTGACTTAGGAGCCCGTGATGTAGAGGCAGAGAACGACGAAAGGCACTATCGTGAGATTATGGTACAACATCCTAGCAGCCCCGTGCTCATACCCATACCACTGACATTCCTGGGTCTAGTACGCAAGGACACACAACACCTTTTGCTAATTTTGCAGGTATTCGTTCTTTATTGGATGAAGTTCTTTCGGAGCTCAGGCAGCAGAGAGAGAGAGAGATGTCGCGCGTGATGTGCAGATGCAGGAGTTAGAGAGGAGACAGTACGAGTTTATGGCCAGGGCTGAGACAGATTTGAGATACGTTGTTTCGAAGATGGCAGGACTGCGCAGGGAGGTAAACCGAATTGCAGATTGTGTCCAACATGTCCCCTAGGACAACCCAGCCATCAGGCAGGACAGACACCATCGTGGAGGGCGTGCTCGTTATCACTGATTGTATCTAGGTTCTATCGCTCTTTCTTTCACTTTAGATTAAGACATTGAGGACATTGTCTAATTTACGTGTGGGGGAGGAGTCGTTTATTGCTTTTATTTATCTCTTGCTTTTTAGTTTAGTTTGTTTTTCATTTTCGAGTCATATGCACGTTTGAGTCGTTTTTACTTTACGTTTTCCCTATGTCTATCAACCCCCTTATTTGACCCCAAATTTCAAAAAATTTTGTTTAGACTCAAAGGCATGACGCGTATAGTATAGGTTGTTTCATTTTTTTTATTTAGGCTAAGTAGGCGGACTTGGGAAAGTTTTGAAAATGTCGGTTCCGTTCCTACACCTTAGATTCCCCAAATATGTGATATTGATTTAAATAGACATTATGCCATGACCTTATGCCTAGTTTCTTAGAAGTAACCCCTTGATTAGTTTATCCTAGCAGTCAGCACCATCCTTATGTACGAACTAAGTGACGAGCCGATGCAAATATGTGTGATCTAAAAATGTGATTTATATGATTTTGGCTAAAATACAGTTTTGGTCCCCCTATTTTTTTTTAACAGTTTTGGTCCCCCACTCCAATTTTTGCCCAAAAAAAGTGATGAACAGTAACTTGTCCGTACATGTCCGTACATGAACAGTACACGTCCGTACATGAACAGTGAGGGATGGGGGACCAAACTGTTAAAAAAAAAATAGGGGGACCAAAACCGTGAATTTTGACAAACAGGGGGACCAAAACTGTATTTTAGCCTATGATTTTTATAGAAAAATGCGAATGAAAGGCATGTTCCCGCTAAGTTAGGTGGTCCTCACCCGACCATTTAGCCTAAAGGTTCGGACTCTTGAAATTCGTAAGCAAAAGAATGCACAAATGCGAAAAAGAAAAAAAATTTTGTTGAATAAGAGATCATAAACACTAACAGGTCCGCTTACCATGTAAGTACAAAGGATAACGGGCTTAATGTGATTGCGCTCGAATGAAAAAGAGGTGAAATAAGATGAAGGATATAGGTCTAGGTATAATTTCGTGATTTGAATTGGTATTGCATAGGAAGGGAGTTTTCGTCCGATTTTGTGGAGTCGTGTCATTACGGCATCCTTGTTTTCACTATTCAGTACCTATCCGTTTCACTGTAGCCTAGCAACCTTGTGCTTAGATTGTTTTTGTCGTGCCTAAGAGTCGAAACATAATGCTTACTGTTTTATTGCATTGGGAGTTTGCTTGAGGACAAGCAAAAGCCTTAGTGTGGGGGAGTTTGATGACTCGATTTCGTATCGTCTAATTCGATTCAATTCGTGCATGTTTTATTGTATTTTTATCGAGTCATTGTCATTTCGTGTATTGTTTTCTTATGTTTTCGTTTCTTTTCCATTTGCATGTCCTATATCAGCTCCAGAGAAGAAAATACCAAGATATGAGCTCAAAGAGAAGAAAAGTGGAGAAAATTGCATGGTTCTGCCTCTTCCAGATGAAAGGCGTTCGCCATTCCCCCCAATTCAACTGAATGGCACTCGCCATGTCAGAAAGGAGGGAGATTCAAACATTTAAAGAAACAGCGACCGCCATTTGCCATAAGGCGACTGCCATTGTGCGCGGGAGCAGTTTCCTTTATGCAGTTCTGGCAGTTTGCAAAGGATAATTCAAAATTCGAACTTAACTGTCTTGGAGCCTATTTTGCCTATAAATAGAGTACCAGAGGTCTGCATTTGGCATCCAAGAACCTTGCGGAAGCGCTGCCGAAATTCCTAGCCACTTAGATCATTAGCCAAAGTATCAATCGATCACATCGAGAGATTGATACACCCGTTGTAATTTTCATTTCTTTTGATGTTGATGTACGCTTGGATCGATTAGTTAATACAAAGTCTATTTCCCGTTTTAATTACTTGCACTTCAGGTTATTTACGATTCATTTACTTTACTGCATTTTGTTTTCTTTTGATTGATTAATTGCATAATTCTGATTTCGCATATAAACCTAATTCTGAACATAATTAAGAACAAGCCATTATGTATGTTTTAAAATCCAGAAATGTTAATGTATTAGTGTTTAATTTAATCATGTCTGAGTAGTTTGTTTCGAGTCCGTGGATTGAGGACAATCGTTTTGACGAGACTCTGTAGAATCCTTCAGTGTTTAGCTTTTGTTTTAAAATTCTGGTTTTGGTGTCTAAACTGAATTTAGACAACCTTGTCGTGAGAGCGACAGGCTGTTTAACAGTGTTTCGTCACGAGAGTGAGAAGCACACCAAGGCGTGTCCAATAGAGCGAGAGTTTGAGGTAATCGCCGAATAGTAGACATCGGACATTGAGCCTAAATGCAGCAAGAACGCTTTAGGGCCTCATTTAGTTTATGTTAGTTTTCAAACAACACCTCTTAACTACTGAGCGAGCGAGAGCAAAATCTTGGGGTCATTAGGCGTGGCTTGGTTAAGACCGTGAGAGCGTGAGGTCGAGCCTTTAAACTGGCATATCCTTCAGACCAATCTCAAGACCTTTGTTAACACCTGGATCTTACGGAGTCCCAAAGAGCACATAAATCATTCTCCGGTCTCGTCTTTATTGTTGTTTTTCAAATCCCGTTAATAACCAAATTTCTTTTACCACCAAATCTAAGCCTTAGCTTTACACCGCAATAATCGATCACTCTAGGTTGATTATTGGTCCATGTGGGTTCGACAACCTTTTTAAGACTACGCGATAAGCTGTATACTTGCAGCAGTACTCCGACCATTACACAAAGTCGCGACCAGGAGTGCTCCTTGATAGAAGTCGAAGGTTACTATGCATATATACTAAAGCTACCGCTCTATGTGGTGTCATCTTGTTTGTCTTCAAAGAATGGCTAAATGAATATGTGTTTCAATTTCTTTCACAACATGATGATGAACAAGGTTGTGCAATTAGTTTAAAAGTTTTTTTTTTTAATTCTGAAAACTTGAGTTTGGTTTTTTTTTTAAATTCTAAAATTTTGAGTTGGACCGTGTCCTTTATTTGAAGTAAGGTGTGTCATTTATTTGAAATAAGGTGTCATATCCGTGTCCGCTGGAATTCAAATATTTTTTTCATTGGACACCTCAAAATGTGTCAAATATGTGTCGTAAGCGTGCCGCACAAGTATCCGTGTCCGACACGGCGACACGCCGTATGAATAGCGTGTCAGAGCTTCATAGTTTGTCGCCAAGCTATTCCAAAATAACCTCCCTCCAAACGCTAAAATTCTTACTGGAGCTTTGATCTGCCATAAACACCGGAATGCTTTTGCCTGGTCCGTCGACTACAACTCTTGATTTCTACTTTTTATCAACTGTTGATAAACAAAACCAACATTGTAGCTACAGTATTATCATGCTTCCATATCACTGAGTTCGATATCTCTGAATTAGGGGAAACATAAGCAATTAAGAACTCCAGAGATTGAATTTTGTTTCGAACTTCTTCTTGTTTCAGCAGAGAGATACCCAGATCCCCTCACTGCCAGTTCTCATCGTTCCATTTTCCCATCGAATACATACTTGCATCTTTGAGTTTTGAGATAACAAATAAATCCACATAACTTTCAGCAAAAGAATATATATCATTCTGAGCAGCTAACCAAAATGGAACAGTAGATCCTCCTCCCAGCTTAAAAGAAACAAAATCTGCAAAATTAAAACCTAAGTTAGAAGTAAGTTTGCCAATTTTGATCAAATCCTTCCACCATGAAGAAGTTGTTCTTCTCGTACAGAGATGATTTGGCAACAGTTGATGCTCAATTCCACCGTATCTCGCTTTTAAAACCTTCTTCCATAAAGAGTTTTTATCTTCCAAAATCCTCCACTTCTATTTGGTTATAAGTGCAAGGTTGAATTCCTCTAAGCTTTTGATCCCCAAACCACATTTCTCCTTTGCCCCGCAAACCACTTCCCAACTAAGGTTTTGCTATTGTACCGCCCCATGGAAATTGTTGTCTCAACTTGTCAATAACCTTCCATACGCTCACCGGAGCTTTGTAGAACGAAAACATGAAAACAGGTACGTAGGTCAAGATAAACTTAATGATTGTAATTTTGCCAGCTAATGACACCAACATCCCTTTCCAAGAAGCCAACTTAGATTTAAACTATTCTACAATAGGAGACCACGTAATGATCCTTCTTGGGTTGCAACCAATGGGAATACCCAAAAAGCGGAAAGAAGATTCCTCAGTCTTGCAAGAGAGAAAGTTAGCAGTAGCTAGAAGGTAATGTTTATTAACATTCACTCCAATAAGTCTACTTTTATGAAAATTCACTCCTAGCCCGGACACAAGCTCAAAACCCCTCAGGATTGTTTTTATACTCCACAGATTTTTCCAACCTCCTCCTCCGATAATTAACGTGTCATCCACAAATTGAATAATCTCCCCCGAAGTATCCATATCAACAAGAAAACCAACAAAATCAGCCATTACCACAACATTCTTGATGATCATTGTTAGGCCTTCAGCCATTATTCCGTACGTATTATTTGTTTTCAAAATGTAAGGAAAGTAAAACAAAATTGTTTAATAAAAAGAATTTAGGTTAAATTACAATTTTGGTCCCCATGTTGTGTCAAACTCAAGAATTTAGTCCCCCTATTTATTTTTTAAACAATTTTAGTCCCATTTGTCCATTTATCACAAAAAAATGTTGATGTGTCATTTTCTTAAATTTGTATGTCATGCCCTAATTTTTAACCCTAAGATCTCACTTTTATTTGCATTATTTTCTTAACATCAATCACTTTTGTGCGTATATTATGCATTGCTAACCCCATGAAAACTACCAAAATATGTCTTGCTTGCTTTGTTCACAGGTTAGGGTTTTGCATCAAGGAGTTCAAGTGATTGATCAGATAAGGTTTAGTGTGGTCCTCAACATCTCAAGCTCCTCTTATCATTCATGGTGATCAAGAGTTTCCCTTCATTAATATTCAAGTTTGATTGTGCATCAATTCAAGTTCACCAAGTTCCAATTCATTAAGTGCTCCAAATTAGGGTTTTGGTCAAAGCCAGCTTGGGATTAAATTTTTTATCAAGACATGATCTCATGGCTTGGAATATGATTCAAAGGCTTCAAGTACATATTTATGGTCCATTCATGTGTTTAAACTGGCCCAAGAAGTTTAATTTGTTGACAATTAAAAGGTTTTGATTCAACTGGTGAAAAGTCAACTAATGCTCAAAGTCAAAGTTTGACTTTTGGGATTTTTGGTCAATTATGGACTTCTCAAGTCAAAGATCATGAAAATGTGAAAAATGATTGAGTTTGATCAAGTTAAATCAAGGAAATCAATAAAGGATCGGGAATTGACAAAATTAGGGTTTTTGAAATTCCCTAAGTACAAAAAATCATGATCAAATGACTAACTTTCCACGGTTGTAACTTCCTCCTCATGCATCCAATGAAAACACTTTGGGGATGCCTTAAAAGATGACATTTGATACTACAAGTTGATGAAAATTGGAAGCCAAAAGCTTTCTTGAAGAGGAAGAAATTGGTGGCTAAAGTTAGAGTTTCAAGTTATTGCAAGATTCAAAATACTTAGAATTTCCTCTAAGTGTTTGACATTTTCATGTGCATGACTTTATGGACAATTTGTGGACAATCTAAGAGTCCAATTGAAACACTTGATGGTTGCATTTAAAGAGCATACTTCCTACTCCATCTTGGTGGAAAATTTGAGATCAAAAGCTTTCTTAAAGTGGAAGAAATTGAAGACCAAAGTTGAGGATTCATATTGATGATCAAGGGTAAGTTTGAGCCAGAATTTTCTAAGTGTCCTTCAGCTTGTTTCACACGAATTTGGAGCCATTTTCTCACCTTTCCAAGCCTCTCCTCAACTTATCATAAACATGAAATTTGTTCCTTTATGTACCAGCTTTACAAAGGTACCATGTTTGTGCAAGTTTGACCCCTGCACATAAGACAAAGGTCTGCTCTAACTGTCCAACCTGATCAACATTTTTGGCCTCTTGTGGAAAAGTAATATTTGGCCAAAAACATGTTAAGCAAGTATTAGCTCTGATCCATTTTGTTTTCTGATGCAAAATCAAGTTGCACAAGCATGGAAAGAGCTTAATATGTTTATTACATGACAAAGTACAAGCCATAATACATGTCACTTTTTCCATTTTCATGACTTGATCCATAAAAAGTTAGCTCCAAACCAAGGATATGAGATAATGCAAGCACCAAACTAATTCCAAAAGCTCTTCATAAGCAAATTGAATCAGAATAGATCAATACACAAGCAAGAATAGAGAGAGAGCATTGCATCCAAATTTCAAAAACTCCATTAGAGCCAAACTTCGAATCTGCAAATTCTTTGACCTTCCTTCCACTTTTCTTGCAAAAATACCTTCCAAACACCATTTCAAACCTTCTGTATGCACAAGATCACAACTGAAATCACTCAAACTACCTTTCCCAAACTTCATTTTCCTCTCTACAAACCGATTTGGGGGGAGAAATTTAGAGGGTCCCAAGAAGTTTTAGACACATCCTCACAATCCTAAGACTTTAAGGAAGCTAAGGGAGCATTTATCTCACTTCTACAAGCACGCTACAGAGGGGTACGTGTAAGAACAAGATTTGGTTCTACATCTGGCCTTTGAGTTTTGATGATAACTGCACATGTTATCAAAGAGAACAATTCTATATGATATGGTTTCTGTCTAGTGTGTGGTTGTTGTCAATTTGATTCTGACTCTTATAAGAAGGCGTGTGACGTCATCAGACTCTGTTATCAACACTCTGGAAGAAAAAATATGTGTGTACAAGATAAAGTCAAGATTCATGAATGTTTCTAATACAATGGTTCTAATGAACGTTAGTTCTGAACATTCTAATTTAGACTTTATGAAAAGGCCTATAAGGCTTTCTAATGTGATGCGCTTCTAATGTTACAAGTTCTGAAGATTCTGAAGACGTGGTTCAGGTGAACATGGTTCTGAAGATTCTGAAGACACAATATATGAAGATAAAATTCTGAAGAGTTTCTGAAGACAAGGTTCTGATTAGACGAAGTACTGAAGACTCTAAAGACAAGAATGTGCTTAATGAATTCTGAAGACTCTGAAGACAAGGTTTTGAAGACTCTGAAGATAATGCTTCTAAGAAACCAAGTGCTGAAGATTCTTAAGATAGTTCTGCTGAACGAAGATATGGAATGCTGAAGACTATGGTTCTGAAGATTACACAAAGAATGACTCTTGTACAACACGCTTCATCAAGTTAATATCTGAAGCCTCTAAAGATGGTAGAAGACTGAAGATTAGAATGGTTTTAAGCTGAATATAATAGTACTAAAACTATTTAACCTCTACCTCGAAAAGGTGGTGCATGAGCAGCTTTTTGTACAGTGATGTTGACCATTCCTTCATGTGAACATTGGGATATTGCTGTTGGAATATGTTTCCAAGAATACCCCTCAACAGATCTATTCTCTCTTTATCTATAAATTGAAGACTTAGAAGCTTGAAGAAATGTTGCTAATGGCTTGTTGCTTGAAGCAGTCACTGATCATAAAGAGAGAAAGATAAAAAGTTTGTTGGTTGCTGTTCATACAAAGGATTATTATTCAACACATCAAACAATCAACAGGTAGCAAGCAAAGATGAAGCTGCTACTACAAAGTGTGCACTAATGATGATCATGCTAACACCATATGAAACTACTCAAGTGAGACATCAATAAGTGAAGCATAGTAGCTTAGTTAAGCTTGATGGTTAAATTGGAAAAAGCATTATATGCTCAAGAAATGAGTACAAGATGCTGTAAGCTGAAGCTTATATGAAGAATGCTCATTGGAGAAGAAGCTGAAGCAAAGGAATGAAGAATGTACAACGATGCAACATGCTAAAGCCATGTGAAACTTATCAAGTGAAACATCAATAAGTGAAGCATAGTAACATAATTGATCTCGATGGTTAATTTGGAAGAAGCATTACCTACTCAAGAAAGGAATACATCAGAAAGAAGCTTAAAGCTCATGATAAGAAGTCGTAGTGCTCAATAACAAAGCTTTTATACAATACAAAACTAGTGTGCTTTATAATCTCTTAGAGATTTATTCTTTAGATAGTTTCTGTATTAGAAAGCAAGGAGTTGTTGCTCATAACTTACTAGAAACACTTAGGTGTTATTGTACTTCATTTGTGTAATCAGCTTGTAAGAAGCATAGATAGTGCACAAGAAAATCCTTGAAAAAGGTAATGTTCCTAGAGCGGTCGAATGAAGACCAGAATGCTTGAGAGGGCCAGGTCGTTGTTGAGCGGCTTGGAGGTTGATTCCTTGAGAGGCGAATGAAAGCCAGGATTCTCAAGAAGGCAATTGAAGGTATCCATTGTGGTTGTAATCATTGATGATTATTGGATTAAGTCCTTGTGATAAGGCAAAATCACCTTGAGGGGTGGACTGGAGTAACTTCGTTAACAGTGAACCAGGCTAAAAATAATTGTGTTCATTTATTTTTATTTACTAGTTAACGTTATTAATTTAATTCTGCAAAAGGGGACGAAAAGTGAAACCCAATTCAAACCCCCATTTCTTGTGTTTCTCGACCTTCATTTGGTATCTGAGCTCCAGTTCTGTTATTGATGTTTATCAAACACTTAATTGTGTCAGATAAAGATCTGGACAAGTTGTGAGAAAAGCTCTGGTTAATCTCCTCCACCATCTACAATTTCAGTCTCATACAATGATGAAAAGTTTGAGTACTGAAATGACAAACCATAAAGGTTCATTTTGGATCATGTCACTGATTCTTAGAGTTGGTTGTTATTGACAACATAATCTTCTCTTATGGCGTTTGCAAAAAGATTGAAAGCAAGTTGAAGAATCAGTTGGTAAAAGGATAATAGACTCATCAGATAATTTGAAGAATCTGATGAATGCTATTCTTGGAATACATTAGTTGAGAACTATGTATCTTCTCAAGGTGATGCCTAGACAAGGCTTAAGAAGGATAATCTAGAAGAGATCAACAAGAATCATCAGAAAGCAAGAAGTCTTGTTTGCTGAAATTTATTCTTTCTGAGTATAGGATGTTTTCAACAAACAAATTTGGTCTACCGTTGACTTTCTCAGTATTGCTCATTAAGAAATCTTTCATGTGAAGAAGATAAAATGTTTGAGTCATAATTTTGAAGCATGAACATTTCAAGATGAAGTATGCTGAAGATGTTAGAAATCTTGTTATTAATATTTTAAATCATGACTGCAGAATTTAAGATTCTGAATGATATTTTCTTCATCAGGATTCTTGAAGAAGATGATCAGAAGCTTGCTAATTAAATAGAAGCTTATGGCAACTGATCAAGCATGCAGAAGATCTAGAGTAAAGTCTCTATTGAAGAAATCAAGATCAGAAGATGTAGAGAGAAGTCTGATGGCAAAAGAAGTCACTTGCTATAAGTGAACTAAGTTATGTCATGTCAGTTGAGTTTATCTTGACTTCAAAAAGTCAAAGCCTAAGAAAGATGCATGAAATGCTCATAAGAAAAGGGATGAAAAGAAGAACTAGCTAACATAACGCATATAGTTATGGTTAGAAAGTTTGCTGCAGAAGGTCTCTCTAGAAGATAAAGTAGTTTCTCATTCAACAGAAACTAATTCTACTGCAGGTGAGCATTGGATATGGTTATCAGGATTCTGACTACCTGCTTTAGAAACTTTAGGGATTTCTAAAGTAATCAGAAAGGAAGATTATCAAGCTGTCAGAAGTTTGGAAGAACAACACATGCAAGATCAATTTTATGAATTCTTGACGTATGTGTGTTCATGAAGAAAAATGACTTGACATAAGACAAGTAAGTCATGTTAGCTTGAGAATGACATCTTAGTTGTACAAGCTTAAGTTGGTCAGAATGCCTTCCATAGTTTCTTTTCAGAAGCTCCTGATACATAAATGTATCCTTCTGTGTTCACTACTTTCTGAACTCATGATATTGAGTGAAAGTCTGAGTTTAAGAAGCTATCTGATGAAAATAAGATTCTGGTGTTCTAGTTCTTCACTATCATATACAAATGATTGAATATAGAACAAGCCTGGAAAAGTAATGGCTTAAATCATGATATATGAGAAATCATCATGACAAAGCATTTCTAGGAAGCAGCTAGCATGTTTATTTAGAACAGAATATGATTCGAATATATTCTGATGCATATTGGTTAGATTGCTCTGAATATCCAAAGGCTACTGAAGTACCTTCATCTGAAATCAAATCAATGTCGGAATTGATAATGAGCTTGGAAGTCAGAAACTAAAGCTTAGTGGAATAATACAAAGCTAGACGCTATCTTCTCTGAATGAAGTTATTGATGAAAATCAGAATGAAGAAATCAAAAGATGCTTCATCAGAAATCATCACAGTTCGTACTTTTAAGAAAGGAAAGAACAGAAGATGTTACTTTCTGATGAACTGATTTTGAATGAAAAGACTCAGCCAGCAAGAACAAGATTACCATTCAAACCCTCTAAGAAATATGTTTTGGTTTGATGATCATGATGATATCTGCATCTGGTGAAGATTAGCATCTGTTAAATGATTGAATTCTGATGATGCAAGAAGATTCTAACAAGTTTCTTTAGCACATAAATGTTCATAAGTATGTGCTCAAGCTAAGAAACTAGTGGCTTTCTGGAGGCAAGCTTTCTTGAAGATAAAAGATGGATGATTCTAAGAATGGAAGCTCATGAAGATGACTGTGTCCCTGCACAACGCTCAAGATTCCTATGAATATTGCAGCAGAAAGAAAACAAACGATAAAAGAAGAAATGATTCTAGCGGTCCAGCCAGAAGAACTCATCAACGACTGCAGAAGCCAAACGCGCGGTGATTCTGAAGAAGCCTCTACATTAGAAGCTGAGAATCTACAGAAGTATTGAATAATGTATTTCTAACCTTTACTATCTATTTTTAAATAGTTTAGAAATTTATTCTTATATTCTAGAGAAATACGTTTTAAGAGACTATATCAGAAGGAATTTAGTTTCAAAAGTCTTTAAGATAAAATCCTTGCTAGGGATAATATCTTTTTCAAATTTTCCTTACTCAAATTAGACTTGTTTTCATTTCGCATGTGAACTTAGTTCAACTTCAAGAATGAAAAGAGCTATCTCTAAATGTAACTTCTTAGAATAGAAAATTAAATTTCTATTGCTTAGTAACATTTGCTCTACTATTGAGATATGAGACCTTTGACTAGTGAAGTCTTCTTATTTCATAAGTAATTTGAATAAAATGCATGACTATGGGTAAATGCTTTTAACCATTGGAAATTGAAAAGCATGATGCATTTATTAGTCATTATGATACGAAGGGTTGATACGTTAACAAAACTTTTGTATTACTTATATCACACCTAGTATTTGATGGGACAACTCGGGTAATGAGAAGATCTTTGATACAGGTAATTAAAATCATTTCACCTTACTTTCTGTCAGATGTCCTGAACTCATTCCTTTTTTAGTGTCTTCTCTGTTTCTCCCTGAACCTGATGTCTGTATAGGTCTCCTACTCTCATCTTTTAATAGGCGTATTAATCTATCATTTTAATTTATCAACCATTTTGGAAATAGCAGCAATCACTATTTTTAACTAAATCATTAATTATTTTGCATGTCTCGAAACGGATTGTAATTACTATCTTTACTCTTCTTTATAATTAGTACCTACCTTTTCTCTATTTATATCATCTTTCCTTAAACCTTTCTTTATCTCTTACTTTTCTCCATCCTATCCTTCTTACCCTAGTTGTGTCACCATGTCTTTCAAAAATTTTTGTGGTAACGAAGACATTTTAGAAGTCATCCTAGAAATTCGTCCAAATCTTCTAGTTCTCAGAGAAGCTGGTATTAACCTAACTTTGAGTATGCGCATTCAAGGATGGTCTAAATACTATGCCATTCTGCATGGACCCATCTATCCAAACCTTGTGAAGGAGTTTTAGAAGTTTGCACGGGTTGGTGAAGATGGTAACTCTGTTGTGTCCTTTGTTTTTGAGATTCCTTTCATTATAACACCTACCTCCATTGCTGAAGCCATAGGTTATTGTCAAACTGGTACTACTGTGGAAAAATTTCATCTAAGCTACAACTTTGTTGAAAAATTTTTTGTCATCCATGACAACTCCCTTCCAAAATTCGAACCAAATGATCATGAAGGACTCCTGCCCATAGCTAAAGCCTGGTTTCAACTTCTGCTGTCCAACTTCAGACCAAGGGGAGTAGACAAAAATGTTCTGTCACATGATAATAGACTCTTTATCTACTTTTTGATGGAAAATGTTCGGATCAACCTGCCTCAAACCATTTTCAATCATTTAAAGAATACGATTGATATCTCCAGAAGTAAGCATAAATCCTACATTCCATACGGAAGGATTCTGTCTGGACTTTTCTTTAAAGCTGAGATTATTGGGTTAGTTGTTAAGGGCCAATTTGTGCATACTTTTGACTATATTTTATGGCCCTTTCAATTGGTTTCCTTGATAATTTAGTAGAATAGCTAGTAGTTTTAGTACATTTATGCTAATTTCCGATTTTATTGTAAATATTATGAATTATGATCATTTTGATGCTCTTTGACAGGTCTTCTTGCTTATATTTGATGATAGGAACAATTGGTGAAGGAAAGAAGGCCTAAAAGTTGGTTTTCGAGGAGTTCGTGTCGGCAACTCGCGCTAAATGAGCTTTTCAGCGCTGTATTAGCGTGCACTTTCTGTTTGAGGCAGTAGCTAAAGTCTCCAACGGCGCTAAGCGGGCTGTTACCGCGCTTAACGCACTTTCTGGGAATTTGTATTTATTTTTGCTGATCGCGCTCCTGACGGCGCTTAGCGCGGTGCCACTTACTGCACTTTGTGCACTTGCTATAAATATCTTCTTTTGGAGATATTTTTAACAACTCTTGTACTTTATGTGAGGGCAAGGTGTCTTACACTCAATCTTTATTTTAATGATGTCAAAATATGTACTAGCTCGTAGTGTGTAATTTGGACGGTATCATCTCATCATAGTTGGCATCTGTATTTCACAATGCATAAATATTCAATAATCATGTGTTCAAACATATAGGAAGAGTCTCATACATCTTTTATATGTGTGTGATCATGTTATGTGTCATAGGTATACATTAACATAGCCTAGGTAGAAGAACACATGGTCAAAAATTTATTTTTGCAAGTTTTCGTGGTTTGAGTCGACTCAAACTATGTTTTGGTCGACTCATGAAAGTTAATTTTCATCTCATGTCTCACGGGTCAGCTCACGTCGACCATCCGGTCGACTCATACTGAAGCCTTTTGTAATTGTGAATTTTCATCAAGCTTGCATTGACGCATGACCCTGTGGCGGTCGACGCAAAGTTCTCAAACTTGCATAGTCTTGCTCGCGGGTCAGTGCAGGCTGACCCTCATGAATGTTTGATCGACTCTTCGCTGAATTGGTGCTATTTTTCTGATTTCTCTAAGTTTCAAAATGCTGTTATTTTTGTTAGTTGATCTTAGCATCATATAAATACATTGTACCTTATTTTTTACATAACAACAAGAAAAAGTGAAAGATATACACTGAAAGTTTTCTCTCATTATCTTTATCCCCATTCTTGCATTTTCTCAACAATTACACATAACAATTTTTGTTGATCTCTTGCATCATTGAGGTGATAACGTCTAAACATAGGAGTGTATCCTATTTGAGGTGAGTTTTTCAGTGGGTTTTGTCCTCCAAGATCAATTAGATTTGGGGTTTTTTGGTACAAATCTTTGGTTCATTGAATTCAGCCGAGCGAAGGTGATTGAAGAACGGTGGGTTCTGTCAATCTAGTAGCGTTAATCAGAGGATTGTGCAAGAAAGGTTTGGGATCAAACTATGTGTGGATTGAAATCAGCCGAGTGAAGGTGATTGAAGACCGGTGTGTTCATTCAATCTAGTATCGGTAAACGGAGGTTTATTCAACACGTTTGAGGCACTTGATTCGACTCGAATCAAGGGGAGATAAGACATAGTAACAACATTAACAAGGTTTCTTGAGTGTGTGATAACTAAGGCTTCTCTTGTAAAAATAATTTGCAACAAGATTATAGATATCTCAATTCTAGATTTAGAATTGGGAGCAGACGTACCCTTGTTCGCACTGGATTTCGCGCGAACAACCTCTAGCCTCCTAACGTAGGTTTACTTGCGGGATCGGATACGGAATCCCAGACTCTCGTGTTTAGACGGTTGTATTTCGTGATTAGTTGTCTAATAGTAGAGTTTGGGGTGAGGAGAGAAATAGAACAGAATTGGGGGTCGAAGAAGTTTGAGTGAGTTGGAGAGGGGAAGAACAATATTAAATGCAGGAAGTTGTAAATGAAAAAACAAGTAAAAGACAAGTTTAAATGTAAATGGCTTGATAAGATAAATTGCATTAAACGAAAATGGGACGCAAGTAATATATTTAGCGGGAGTGTGACTCGTTTCTCGTAACGCTAGATACTTTGAGTGTTTTTCCTTTGCAATGTTACAAATGCGACCCTTGAAACTCACTAAGAGCCTTGCTTATATAGTAACAAAAATGAACTGTTGATTGATTCTGCTGCCGACACGTGTCACCCATGTCTCTTCAACTGTTCGCGCCTTGTCCACATATGAATTTTGCTCGCGCAAACCTTCGACGTGCCAATCTGTTGAAATGTCATGTTGAAGCTGCTTCGACGGTCTCACGACCTGTGGACTTCTCCAATCTCTGCGTCAATACACTCTCCTTCTGCTTGTGGTTGGCGTCGATCGACTTCATGTTTCCCTGATTTCTCTTGCCTATAAGTCCAGTTGAAATTTGCTGGCTAACAAATTGCCCCCTAAAAGGCCAGTTTCGACTGAGACATGGTGTCGACGGAGAAAATTGGCATTTTATATTCTGCTAGATTTCGACAACCTGTCCAATCCGTGACGTCACGTCTCATGATGGCGTTTTTCTGCACCACGATTTCTGAGAAAGACTCATCATTTGCCTCTACCACCTAGGTCGTGGGTTTTTAACTACTACCCATTGCTCTCCCACTTCCCTGGGAATTGGAAAGGTTATCATAACGCTCTTCTGATTCTTGGTTATCGTCCCTCTCGATTATAAATAGCCCCTTCATGATTTGTTGCATTTCTTCTCTCCGCCATTCTTCTAACGTCTTTTTGTAACCATTTCAACATCTCCTTTCCTTTCACTTGTGTGCTTCTCCCATGGCCTCATCAGCCACTGCTACGAATAGTGTTTTCCAGAATGTGGGTAATACCCCCTGGCATATCACCTTGATGAAGAGAAAGGTCGCACTGTGATCCCTCAACTGCCATTAACAGACCTTTCTGCAGTGAAGAACTGGCAAGGTCAAATGCTCATCCCTTTTATGGTTATTGATAAACTCATGGCTTTTCATGGGCCATTGTCAGATGAACAAACACACCCAGACAATGTTGCCGAATTCTTCCCTTGCTACAAACCCGTCATTCCTACAGCTTTCGATAGGGAGGGAAAAATTGATCTTAAGTATATGGACCTCGAGGCTAGGTCCTTCAGGTTGGTGCCCTCTCCTGGCAACAAAGACTATCTGGCGTGGCTTACTAAGGTGCAAGGCCAACACCAAGAACAATGGAAGGCTGCTAGCATATTCGATACCATTCAACTATCACGGCATGCTCATAAGGTCAACCCTTGCATGTTATTGGCTTTGATTTATTTTTGGGAGAGCTCGACGAATATGTTTCATCTCCCTTGTGGCATGATGACCCCTACTCTCTTCGACGTGGCTGCCATTACTGGGCTCTCTCCTCTAGGCAATAATTTTGACCCAACTCTGTCGATCGTGTCATCTTTCGAATTCAAACGCAACGCTCTCAAACATTTTATTGCTGACCATCATGTAAAAGATTCAGACGAAGTTTCCGACCAGGATCATATAGACTTTCTGACTTTATGGCTATCTTATTATGTGTTCTGCCCAGGTTCTCTGCAAGTGGTGAAAACTTTCATCCCTTTGTTCATTCAAATCCATGAAGGTCGCCATATTTCCTTAGGTAAGCTTCTCTTGGCCTCGCTATATCATGCCTTGGGCTTTGCTTCTCTGAAACTTCGCCTTCTTCATACTACTGAAAAAGCCCTGAATTTATTTAGTCCACTGTGGCTCTTACAATACTGGCTAAACGCCACGTTCGACCATCGCCTTGGTTGTCCCTTGTCAGAACGTGTCACTCGTTCCAGCCAGGAACCCACTATAGCAGGCCTCCGTCTTGCTGTGGCCACTTGTCAGGAGACTCCTAGCAAAGAAGTTTTCTAGAAATATATTAACATGTTTAGTGAGACTTCCCAGTTTATCCCAAGTATGGCACCGTTTGTAAAGCGTAACCTTAGCCCTCCGAGGTTTAGAAGTCCATTCCATGGGGTTTCTCCAAGGGAGGCTGCACAATCTAACGCTATCTGGAGAGCATTCTTGACTCCTACCGTGCTCTCCTTCAGGATCGAAACCGGCGCCAAAGGTTATGGGTTTGTACACTACCAACCTAACCTAGTAGCTCTACAATTTGGTCTAAATCAGATGCTCCCGAAATCCTTGGTTTCTGAGCCCAACACCATAGTCTGGCTGGGATGTACATTGAATGCTAACAGACATTTAGATTTCCTGAAGTTCCACAAGACGACCCAGCATCTCGTCCTTCCATTGTTTTAATTTCGACCTTCTTTCTTTACTACTCGAGACTTTGCCAAGTGGTGGGCAGAATATCTTCGACGAAGCTTCTTTGTCTCTTTGTTTCTTCAGAAACTGATGGATGTTTTCTTAGTCCTTTCCAACAAACGGACCAATGACGATCCCGTACCTCCAGGTTCTGCTGGTCGAGCTCAAAACGTCGAATCCGCAAGGTCTCAGCCTCCCAAGGTATGTATCCATTTTCTTATCGTCTTGCACTAACGATGACTCTTTCACCAGAACTCAAAACGTGTGTTATACCCCAAATTTTACCCCTTAAATGTCATGACATCTTGCACTTGCATTAGGGTTCAATCATCTATGCATTGTCAACTAACCACCATATTTTGCTAGTTTGTTCTTTTATTTGAAAGCTAGGGCTTACACAAGAAAGAGGCAAGATTAATAAGCCAAGTTCTCATATGTTTCAAGGTCTCCTAAGACACTTCTTGGCTCAATGCATCCATCCCAAGTGTTCACTAGGTGGTTAAGAAAGGTGTCTGAAGTCATCTGGTCAAGAAAGTCAACTGGGTCTCCAAAAGCTCAATCTTTGGACTTGTAGACCAATCATGAGGTTTTCCAATCATATTCCATGATCTCATGTGATTGGATCAAGAGAAATCAAAGAGAAACCATAAGATCAGGAGTTATGGAAATAAGGTTTTGACCTAAAAAATTACAAGGAAACCTTGGTGTGATCAGTCAATGCTTTGATTGGTTCATCAACCAATTGAGCTTACATACATCCAAGAGGCCTTATTCATCAAGAAATCAAGTGTGTTTGGCTCCCATCAAAAGTGCAATGAGCCTCAAGTTCATCTGGCCCCAAACTAGGGCTTTGTCAGGAAAAGTCAACCATGCCTTTGACTTTTGGTCAAGGCATGATCCCAAGTCTTGGGACATGATTCCATGTGTTCATACACACCCTTGGGGGCCATCTATTGGTATTTGAAGAGATTGAGAAAGCAAGATCATCAAGGATCACACAATTGAATTCCTAAGGAAATTAGGGTTTTGCCTGAAAAGTCAAACCTTTGACTTTTGATATTTTTGGTCCAAGATGAAGTATTCAAGTCATATTCCATCAAGATATGTTTAATCTTTGATTTAAAGCATGAGAAATCAAGATTTTAGAGGTTTCTTGCAAAAAGGGCAAAGTTTGGTTCTTGAAATTTTCTAAGTGTGGAAGAATTTAGTCCTTGTGTGAACTTTGAAGAGTCATAACTTTCAAACCACACATCCAATTTTTGTGGTCCAAAGCTCAAATTGAAGCTCTAATCATGAACTTTAAAATGTATTAGAGGTTCCTTCTCCAAAATAGGCTTGGTTTTTAAGTTATGAGGCTTGGAAGTTCAAATCAATTTAAGACTTTGTGAAATTCCACTCTTTTTGCCCTGGTTTGCAGCCAACTTCACCTCCATTTTTCATCATGATCCCTTTGGATTTAGAAATTGGAGTGAACATGAACATTGTATAGCATACTTAGGGATTTCCAAAAAGTACTAGAACACCTCAATCAGATGTGTGAGCTGTGAGTTTCGAATCCATGAAGTTAGGCTCATGAAACTTGAGTTTTCATGTTTTCCACCTGTTGTACTTGAAGCAAAACCACTTCCATGCTGCAAATCTTTGCATTTCAGATGTGTTTGCTTGCAAATCTTCATTTGCTCAGAAGATTGCACGAATTTGGGAGCAATATCCAACAAGTTTGAGCATTATCCACTTGACATTTCCATTTATGGCATAAAGGGAGGACTTCCATTTTAGAAAAGCACGACTTTATGCATAAAGTTGATCTTGAGCTACCAACTTGTTCTTTCTCCATCAGAACTTTTGCTTTTGCACAGAAGAAAGCTCTGAATTGCTAACCACTTTTGAGGAGGTCAGCCCTACACATTGGAACTCTTGAAACTCTGGCCAAAATCCACTTGCATTTCAACCAAAATGCAACTAAACCAAAACCAAGACAATTACTTTGCTGCAATTTAACTTCTCTCATCCTCTTGCCTATAAGTAGAGCCTTCAAACACACTTCAAGACACAACAAAACTTGATACAAACACTCAAGCAAGGCTAGAGAAACCAGTTCTTGCATTCATCCACTTTTTGTGCCAAGAAACCACACTTTGCACAAATCTTGCCAAAACCATTTCCAAACACCAAACCATTGAACCAATCACTCTAACACATCACAAAACATGTGTTAGAGCTGTTCAAACTCTCACCACCATCAAAAACCCCTCAAACCAGAAAGTCAACTCTCAAACCTAAGAAAGGTTGACTTTCTGCACTTTTCAAGAACAGTCCTTATTACCTCCATTTCCAAACATCTTAATACTTCACACACCTTCCATAAAACATGTTTGAAGTGTTCCAGGCTTGATTCATCAACTGTAACATCATTTTTCCTAAGTTCACTTTTGACAACTTTGGTCATTTGTAGTAGAAGGAGCCATACCTTATTCCAGTCAGTCTCTTTGATTTCCAAGCATCTAAAAAGGATCAAGAAGGTGTGTGGAAGCTGTCTAAATCATTGGTTTCTTGCTGGAGCTTTTGTTTTGAGAACTGCACATTTAGCTACAAGAGGTAAGTCTCACTCCAAATCCAACTCATTGAAACATGAATGTTTTTGATGTACATTGAGCATGTTTAGTTTAAGTATGATATATATGACATGTTTGACTCATTTATTTTGGTATAACATGACTGTGTTGGACTGTGAACATGAAAATGCAAATTTGGACTCATTTTAGGAACCCTGTCGTGTTTTAAGTTAGAAGGACATTTAGCAAAAACCAACCGTTCCATCATAATCCTTGTGAAAAAATACACAATTTCCTTTTTTATTTCACTACTTTTCATGAAGTATTGAGAGAGTTTTAGTTATTCTTGCAAATGCCAAGTTTTAGGTCATTACCTTGCCAAACCCAGCCATGGCGCACTTCTGGTCACTCGGAACATGTTTCTTATATATTTAATTAGTTGCAAGTTTGTTAATGGATGTATTGGCCACCCCAGTGTCGCTGACCTTGCCTTTGCCTTGCCTTACCACTGCCTTGTCCTGGGTTCGATTCTGATAATCAACCCTTTTGTTCATTTTTTTTACGCGCGTTTTGATTTTAGCATTTAATGATGAGTTTCTCATATATTTTGGCAAAGTCATATGATTTACAAGATGCACAACCAGCGCAGCTGGTAATTCATTTTCACCATGAAGCCTAGGGCGTGGGTTCAAACCCCACCAGGACCACTCCCTTATTTTTAATACCTAGTTTTCTGTATTTCTTTCACAAACTTTCAAAAACCATAACTCCCTCAATTTTTATGATTTTAGGTCCATTATTTTTGCATCCTTTTAGTCTTGTTGCCTATTTTTATGTTGACATTTAAAAATATCCAAAAATATTTATTTTTAGGACTCTTATTCATATGTGAAGCATAAATGTCTTTTAGATTATTTAGAATGGTTTTGTTTGTTTAGGGTTATAACCTTTGATCTCCATTATCTTTTAGGACTTGTGTAGGTTTGTTTTAACATGCTAAGGTCCTTTCCCCCATGACTTAGACTTAAGCATAGTTGTAGGTTTGGCTTTAGGTACACTTGTAAGTGTACATGTTTACCTTAGAATGTTTGAACCTTTTGTCATCCCCATAAGGTCTTAGATAGGTCTTTACCTTTCAATTAGGACTTCCCCTTCATGTAGATACAACCATAAACTTGTGTATACCATATCAATTATGTTTAGACTTCCCTTTCATAAAAGTGAACTTTAGGGTAACATAAGTGATACTTCCCCTTGACATAAAGATTAGGTCAAAGACTTTCCCCATCATTAGGTCATCACCTATTTGCTTAAAAGTCTAGGCTTGTATCATGTTCCCTTTAGGTGTTTACCTTGTTCATTAATGATGATTCTTGTGTGCTTACATAATACTTGTATACCTTTTAATATACTTGCCTTGAATGTCATCACATTCACCATCTTTGTGTTATGTTTACCATCATTGAATGTGAATATCATTGTTAACTTCATTAATTTATCCCTTTAAGTGAGGCTAGCTTGTTAGCTCTCCTCCTTAACCCTCTTTGTTCCCCTCATTCCAAAGGAAAGTCTCTCTATTGACTTTAATGTCATAGATAGCTCATTACCCTCTTGGCCTTATGTCCGCACTTCAACAGGGGCAACCCCTTTCTCTCTAGTGTATGGCATGGAAGCAGTGCTTCCCATAGAAGTAGAGATCCCATCAATCTGGGTATTGATGGAAGCTAAGCTTACAAAAGCTGAATGGTGTCAAAGCAGACGCGACGAACTAAATCTGATCGAAGAAAAGAGAATAACGGCACTATGCCACTGTCAGTTGTATCAGTAAAGAATGAAGAAGGCGTTTGACAAAAAGGTTTGACCTCGCGTCTTCAGGAAAGGAGACCTCGTGCTTAAAAAGATACAATCATTTCTCACTGATTCCCGGGGCAAGTGGACTCTGAATTATGACGGCCCCTATGTGGTCAAGAAAGCTTTCTCAGGCGGCGCCTTGAGACTTGCAACTATGGATGGAGAGGAGTTTTCCTACCCCACAAATGTTGACGTAGTCAAGAAATACTTTGCCTAAATAAAAAAAAAGAAAAAAAAAACGTCTCGGTGGATTGAAAACCCGAAAGGGCGGTCCAGGCAAAAATTAGAGACACAATAAAAAATCATCCCGGTGGATTAGAAATCTCAAAGTACAATCCAGGAAAAAGTTAGGGATAATGGCAAGTAACTATGTTCAACAGGGGCAAATCCCCCAGCAGAAGTCATGCCGTCCATCAGGAAAACTCCAGTCAAGATCATCTTCGACAGAAGCTCAGGATGTCCAGAATTTAAAGTTGGTAGAAGGATAGCGGTTGTCATGTTTCAATGTAGCCCTTTTTCCCTTAAGTTACCATTTTCTAAACTTTGTACTTACTCTATGGAATCACACGCTTGGATGATTTCCTTCCTATCAATAAAATATGAGCCCTCGTGCTTTTGCTTGCAATTCTCATTTGTTTTAGAATTATAGAACGACATTTTAACATGATCAACGATTCTTGAAACGAAACAAAAATGAATTTACTTGTCAAACTTTTTCTGCTTTTAAAACAAAGATGGCAATTTCTTTTGACTGTTGAACATCGAAAGAACATCGATCGCTTCTCCATAAGTAATCGAGCTTCGAAGGGTAAAATCAAAGTACTCCTTCTAAACCAGTGCGCCTGAATGAAGGATCAGCTATGTCAGATGCGAGTATTCCATCTGACATCCTCGGCCGAGTTCTTACCTCCTAAGCCCGACCAACGGTTGTTCCCCGCAGGGACTATCTCTCCTAAGCAAGGCATAATTTCTATCGTGAACAAGTGATACTTTACATCTCCCACTGTGGCCGAGTATCCAGTCGTGTTCAACTACTAGTCCGTATGTCGCATCAGTTGTGTCAACATATACGTACATACATCATGCATTGTTGATTTACATTCATAATCATGTTGCATCACCAGCACTCTAGTCGGTCTTATCTACTAGTGATAACGTCCTCTTAATTGAGTTGTCAGCTCTTTCCTCGTCAGGAGGGGAACTATCTAAACGATCTCTCCTCCAGTTTATTTCTGGATTGGAGACAGTCCTTGACCACTTTGATAACTTGAACCTCTGAAAGGCCAGAGAACCTTCAGCCAACGTCACTCTTCACCATTGAAGATGATGTCTTCGCTTTCCCGGATTAAGGAAAATCCCCAGAGAAAGCCTCTTAATCTGAGATTCGGCAATGCAACCATTTTTCTCTGAAAAATCCGCTGACAAAAAGGTCATCAGCACCTCAAAATTGGATCACATCATATGGCATTTCTCCGAGAAGATCCCGAGAAAAGTATGATGAAATACCCCAAGCAGAAACAGTCTCTCAAGGGACTCGTTTTCCCCAGTAGAATCAACAAATGGCGTCTCTAACAGAGAAGCTTGTACACCTCTACAGCTCAGGCGACTGGGTTCCCCAGCAACTCTGACATCAAATTTTTTCCATCAAATGGCATCTCCCCAGGAAAATTTGGCGAAAAGTTTGAGGAAAACCGCTACGCATAGCGTCCCTTGTCAAGAAGTTTATTGACAAAAGAAACTGAGACCAGTTCCTTGGTAGGAAACTAGGATCGAGGGGAAGTTTATCAGAAACTAAGACCAGTTCCTTGGTAGGAAACCAGGATCGAGGGGAAGTTTATTTCAGAAACTGAGACCAGTTCCTTGGTAGGAAACCAGGATCGAGGGAAAGTTTACATCAGAAACTAAGACCAGTTCCTTGGTAGGAAACCAGGATCGAGGGGAAGTTTATTTCAGAGACTAAGACCAGTTCCTTGGTAGGAAACCAGGATCAAGGGGAAGTTTGCCTTTTCCAAGTATCATTGCTTAGCAAAAGAAGATGAATGTGTAAGCTACCATTCATAACCACCATCAAAATTTCAGGTATTCCGATATTTAATACTCTTGCACCCGAATGCCCGAATACCTTCGCCATTCACACCTTCGGGTCCAAGAATATTAAATAGGGGCATCTGTCATACCCCAAATTTTGACCACTAATATTTCCCATCATTGTGCAAATCATCATCACAATATGGGTGTATCATTATGCCTCATTAGTCTCCCCAAAGATGGGTGAGCATCCACTACAATCAAAACTAGGGTTTCAAGCCCTCTCAGAGTTCTTAGACAAAGGATCAATCAAGGAATGACATGATCTTCAACTTGTCTAGCCTTTCAAACATCCCTAATGGATCAAGAGGACTCCCACATCAAGGATCATGCACAAGGCTGTAACATTCCAAGTGGATTAAGCCTCAAGATCGCCAATGTCACCAAATTAGGGTTTTGATCGACCAGGGCCTCCAGATGGAATTTTTCCTCTGGGCATGAGCCAATGCTTCAAAGCATAACCTAAGATGCTCCAAGTGACATCATGAACCCAATCATCAAGTCAATTTAACCTCAGAGGATGCATTCACAAAAAATCAGGAATTAGGGTTTCTTGACCTAATTCAACCCTAAGTTGACTTTTGGGACAAAACATGAGCCAAGACCTCAAGAGAGGATTTGAGGGTCTCAAATACACCACATTGATCCATTTGCAACAATGGATTGATCCAAGAAGCTTGAGCAACAAGTTTCAATTTCATCAGAACCACAATTAGGGTTTCGCGGGAAAAGTCAACTGTGCCTTTGACTTTTGACCCAGGCATGCTCCCAAACCTTGGGACATGATTCAATACACCCTATAATACCTATGAAATCAATCCATCAAGTTTTATTTAGGTCAAGGACTTGATTTCATAGAGGTTCGCGCAGTTTGAAGTTCATCTGACAAAAAGTCAACTGTGCACAAAAGTCAACTTTGACTTTTTAATATTTTTCACAATTATGGTTCTTTGACCCTAAAATGATGTTAATGTGTGTTTGGAATCATCATTCATCAAGAAAAAATCAAGAAAAGTGGGATAACTTGTAAAAGGGGTAACCATAAAAACTTAGAAATTTTTCTAAGTTATGGAACAAAGTGGCTAAGGTACCAACTTTAGAGGATCATAACTCCTAAACCACAATGCCATTTTTCCCCATTCAAAGCTGGATTTGTAGCTCTCATGGCCCTCTACAAAATCTTCAACTACACCTCATTCCAATTCATCATGGATTTTGAGTTATGGAATGATCAAAACGGCTGAAAACATGAAATATCACTTTTTCCAACACTTAGTGAAAATTTCACTAAGTCAGAATCTGTTTCACTTTTTCCAAAATGTAGGGGCATTTTTCACTTGGATCCAAAAAGTGTCAAAACAAACTATGATCACACATATGTTGTATCATATGAAGGCTTTCCAAAATGGCCAAGAACTTCATGAAACTCCACTTAAGCCATGAGATATGACCATGCCAATATGCCTTGCTGCAAACTATCATGGCAAGGCAGATTTGTGCATTTTGCTCGATTTGCTCGAATTTTGCAAAGGGTAAGCAAATCTATCCATTTGAACACCTCAAGTGGGGACCAAAGAGGTACAAACACTGATCCATCATCCTCCTAAGTCTTTGGAACCAAAAGTAGCATGCCAAACCTAGAAATGCCTAAAAGAGGGACAAGACTCCAATTTTGGTTTGGAGCATTTAATGGATGCACCAAGGTGGCATGGACTGAGGACCGTGAAGAGCAAAGGGTAGCATCTCGTGCCAGTCTTTATAGGTTACAACCATCTTCTGAACAATCTTCTTGATGTTCTTGTTAGCCGCTTCTACCGCTCCATTCATCTTGGGTCGGTAGGGAGATGAGTTATGGTGTTTAATCTTGAACTCAGCGCACAACTCTTTCATCATCTTATTGTTCAAGTTGGATCCATTATCAGTAATGATCTGGTTCGGAACACCATAACGGCAGATGATATTGTTTTTGATAAATCGGACCACCACTTGTCGGGTTACATTAGCGTATGACGCTGCTTCGACCCACTTGGTGAAGTAGTCAATGGCTACCAGGATGAACCGATGTCCGTTCGAAGCCTTAGGTTCAATCATGCCAATCATGTCGATTCCCCATATAGAAAAAGGCCATGGGGAAGAAAGAACTTTGAGATGCGTTGGCGGTACATGGATTTTGTTGGAGTATATCTGACACTTGTGACATCTCCTCATGTACTTGTAGCGGTCGGATTCCATGGTCAACCAGTAGTACCCTGCTCTCAGAATTTTTCTCGCCATTGTGTGTCCGTTGGCATGAGTGCCAAAGGATCCTTCATGAATTTCTTTTATCAGCATATCTGCTTCTGGTCTGTCTATGCATCGGAGCAAGACCATGTCAAAATTTCTCTTATAGAGTGTATCACTGCTCAGGAAGAAGTTGCTTGCCAACCTTCTGAGGGTTTTTCTATCTTTCCTGGATGCCCCAGGTGGGTACTCTTGTTTCTGAAGGAAGCATTTGATATCGTGATACCAAGGTTTGTCGTCTAGGACTGCTTCAATCGTGAAGATGTAAGCGGGCCGCTCAAGGCGCATTATGTTAATCTTAGGTAAGTCGTTCCGTTGACCTACACTAATCATGAAGAGAGAGTGGCTAATGTATCAGCCATGTGATTCTCTTCACGAGGGATATGATGAAACTCGATTATGTTGAAGAATGGTAACAACCTTTTCGCGTAATCTTTGTAAGGAATCAATCCAGATTGGTATGTGTTCCAATCTCCTTTGATCTGATTGATGACCAGAGCTGAGTCTCCATATACATCCAAGTTTTTGATCCTTAAGTCGATCGCTTCTTCGAGACCCATGATACAAGCTTCGTATTCAGCCTCGTTGTTTGTGCACTTGAATGTCAGTCAGGCGATGAAAGGAATATGGGTACCCTGAGGTGTTACAATGATTGCCCCAATTCCATTTTCGTAATGATTAACAGCTCCCTCAAAAATTAGTCCCCATTGGGAACCTGGTTCTAGCCCTTCACTGGGTAGTGGTTCATCGCAATCTTTCATT
This sequence comes from Lathyrus tuberosus, assembly GCA_022829125.1. Lineage (NCBI taxonomy): Eukaryota > Viridiplantae > Streptophyta > Magnoliopsida > Fabales > Fabaceae > Lathyrus > Lathyrus tuberosus. The sequence continues at coordinate 1,115,999 of JALAZF010000503.1, read as the reverse complement.
TTTAGATACATGACATCTTCATCTAGGAAGTCAAACCCAACTTATTCTTGATCGTCAATCGGTTGATGAGCCAAATGATCGGCTAAAACACTTCCTTTAACGGCTTTCTGAGCGTGGTATTCGATGTCGTATTCTGATAACAACATCTACCAACGGGCAATCCTTCCCGTGAGAGCAGGCTTTTCAAAGACATACTTGATTGGATCTATTTCGGAGATTAACCAAGTAGTGTGACGAATCATATACTGGCGAAGACGTTTGGCTGCCCAAGCCAAAGCACAATAAGTTTTCTCGAGCATAGTGTACCGAGTCTCGCAGTCGGTGAATTTCTTGCTCAAATAGTAAATGGCAGACTCCTTGCTTTTGGTTTCGTCTTCTTGGCCAAGCACACAACCCATTGAGTCCTCTAGGACTGTGAGGTAGATGATCAGTGGTCTTCCTTCCACTGGAGGTGATATAATAGGTGGGTTCAACAGGTATTTCTTAATACTGTCGAAGGCGGTTTGACAATCTTCTGTCCAAACGCAGTCCTGATTCTTTTTGAGTAATTTGAAAATTGGAGCGCATATCGCGGTCATGAGGAATATGAATCTGGAGATGTAGTTCAAACGTCCCAGGAATCCTCTGACTTATTTTTCAGTTTTCGGAGAAGGCATTTATTGAATGGCATTGACCTTGTCAGGATCAACCTCAATTCCTTTCTGGATGACGATGAACCCTAAGAGTTTCCCTGAACGGACACCGAATGTGCACTTATTAGGATTCAAGCGGAGTTTGTACTTTCTCAGCCGCTCGAATAGTTTTGACAGGTGGGTCACATGCTCCTCTTCTATTTTAGATTTGGAAATCATGTCATCGACATATACCTCGATTTCCTTATGTATCATGTCATGAAACAGAGTAGTCATGGCCCTTTGATAGGTTGCCCCGGCGTTCTTTAAACCAAACGACATTACCTTGTAACAAAAGGTCCCCCATGGGGTGATAAAGGAAGTTTTATCCATGTCTTTCGGCGCCATTTTTATCTGATTATAGCCCGAGAATCCATCCATGAAGGAGAAGACTTTGGACTTTGCTGTACTGTCAACCAGCATGTCAATGTGTGGTAAAGGAAAGTCATCCTTTGGACTAGCCTTGTTTAGATCTCTGTAATTAACACACATTCTGACCTTTCCGTCCTTTTTTGGAACGGGTACTATGGTGGCTAACCATTGAGGATATTCTGAGGTGGCGAGGAAACCCGCGTCAATCTGTTTCTGTACCTCCTCCTTGATTTTGATGGCCATGTCCAGGTGAGTCCGTCTCAACCTCTGTTTCACTGGCGGAAATTCTGATCTTAACGGTAGATGATGTTCCACGATGTTGGTATCCAACCCTGGCATGTCCTGATAGGACCAAGCGAATACATCGGGAAACTCTTTGAGAAGCTTTATCAAACTTTCTTTGACAGTTGGACTGAGCAGTGCCCCAATCCTGATTTCTTTTCTCTCTTCTTCTGAACCCAAGTTGACCATTTCCAACGGCTCTTTGTGAGGTTCAATGGACCTTTCTCCTGTTTGAGTAGTCAGGAGATCTCTTCTGGAATTTCGTTGTCAACTTCTTCTTCAGCCCCAAATACCGGGAACTCAAAGTTGGGAGAAGGCATCGGATCGTATGCTTCAACGGGGTTTAAAACAAGCAATCTGCATGACGGTATGATTTATGTTCAGAAGAGATAGAGAAAATGCAAGTGTGTACAGTGTATTTTTTTTTTTGAAAAATTGCTTGTTTATTTTGAATTATTTTTTAGGATTACCATTTTCTAAGAAAAGCGAAAAGAGAAAACAACAATTAATGCGGAGATTACAGAACGACGTTATTTTATTTATGAACAAGTCGATTCTTGAAACTACAGCCCTATAAAACAAAACTCTGTCGCTTTGGGCGAAGCAAAGAGGGATAATTACAGAAAGTGAGCCCTATCAAAACATCCGTTTCACCTGGGCAGGGTGAAAGGTTAAGATAAAGACGACAATTACTTTGACTTATAAACAATCTTTGGAACATCGACAGCAACCCATTGGCGGCGAACTCCTCGGTGAATCACAAAGTCTGGTACCTTCCTTGATTTGTCATCAGAAATAGCTGATTTCTGGTAGAGCAGGATCATTGGAATCTGTCTCCCAGGCAGAGTCGCCGTAAGAGAATTCCTCAGTTGTATTTTGTATAGTGTTTGTGTTCTCAGGCAAATCTCCCCATCCAGTTGGCTGGATGTCTTAGAGCCTGATACGAGAGCTCTCAAGAGCGGTGTACTTGACCATATAGTCGTATTTTCCACTCGGTTGTCCTAAGGTGTCCCACACTTCTGTGGAACTGGAGGAGTCATCTTTCTCAATGACGTTGACCTCAGGAAAAACATAGTTGATGAATTCTAGTTCAGAAAACGTTGCAAATTCATCGTCGTGCTGGATATTTTCTGAATGACCTGAGTGTTGATCCCATGACATGGTGGGGACGCAACCATTTTTTCCAATGATGCTTAGCTAATTTTCATTGTTCGGCTGATTTTCTTGCCCCAAGTCTCCTGGGTACGGCTGCCAGATAGGCAGGCCATCCATTGGGCCATAATAGTCATGGTCAAAGTTATCCTTCATCAGAGTGTCCTCCTCTAATGAGTTTGGTGGAGCACGACATCCTTCCAGATCACAATCTCCGTACATCATTTTGACATCTGACCTTGGTATAAATCTCGGACTCTGTGCGGGATAGCAAAATGGCGTAGGCACTTCTTCCTGAGACATATAACCGTCCTTGTTAAGATAGGACTTCCACTCTTCCTCTGTATCGGAGGGATCTCCCTCATTGATGGTATGGACTGCTTGAGGCACTGGGTGAAGGAAACCTCCACTGTGTAAGAAGTTCTGAATGGGATGAAGACTTTCATCGTTAAGAACTGTCTGGGTGCCGGTCGCAGAAAAACCAAGACCCTTCTTTGTTTTATTATCAGTAGGAATGACAAGTTGTCCCCATCCTTTCGTATTGTTACTTTCAATTGCCTCGAGAGCATCTTTGTATGGGAAAATAGAGGTTCCTTTCCCTGATTAATTCTCATTGCTCACCGAAAGTGCTTGGAACAAAGTTCCAATAATCTCCTCAGGTTCTATACAAGTAGATAATGACAGGTTACTCACGAGCAAGGCTTGTTCTCCATAGACTGTGATGAGTTGATCGTTCTTGACGAACTTTAGTTTCTGGTGCAGTGTCGAAGTGACTGCCCCAGCCTGGTGTATCTAAGGTCTTCCTAATAAACATCTGTACGCTGGCCGGACGTCCATGACCTGAAAAGGGATTAGGAAAGTGTGAGGACCGATAGTTATGGGAAGGTTGACTTCGCCGATAACTGCTTTCCGAGATCCGTCAAAGGCTTTGACGATAACCTCACTGCCCCTCATCGGGGGTCCTTAGAATGATAGTCGCATTAAAGTGGACTTTGGCATAACGTTGTTGGCCGATCCTGTGTCTACCAGTACGCTGGCTAAAGCATCGTCCTGGTAGTTGACTGTGATATTGAGCGCCATGTTGTGACTTTTGCCCTCCTCTGGAAAATCCTCATCACTGAATCCTAAGTTGTTGTAGGAAGTGATGTTAGAGATGATGCCATCGAACTGTCGTATTGACACATCCTGTTTCACGAAGGCCTGCTCTAATACTTTCTGTAGAGCCTCTTTGTGGGCTTCGGAACTGAGTAAAAGTGATAGACAGAGATCTTTGAAGGAGTTTGTAACAGTTGATCAACAATGTTGTATTCACTCCTTTGGATGAGCTTCAGCATCTCATCATTGTTTTTCAAAAGGTCGGGCTTACTGGATTGACCGACTGGTGGATCAAGAGCTTCTGTCGGAAGTTCCTTTTCTTTGTTAGGTTCTCCAACTCCTCGGTTGAAGATTCGACCGCTCCGTGTTACCCGACTGATGTCTTCAATATTCACGACGGAGGGTAATGGAATTTCCTTTCCATTCTCAATTATTATTACACCGTATTTGTAAGGGATCACCTTAGCTAATTTATACGGTAATGGTCCCGACAGATAGATAACTACAGGAGCCTTCTAATTTTTCTGACTTTCGTAGGTAACTTCAATCAGTTCCTGGCTAAGAACCTTTGATTCATCCAGTAGAGGGATGATGGTACAAACATCCTTGTTTTGTTGATGATCAGAGATTATGACAACGTCTTTGATTTGAACAGCGAAGTAGTCCGGCATCCAGTTGATTGGCTTAGAACTCGGACACGGGTGAATCTCTTTACGATCCAATTAACCTTGAAGAGATGCTCGCACAAGGTAGCATCCTTGGTTATTCTCTGAGCAGACTCTACAGTGTTGATAGTTGTGTCGTGGCACTTGGCCACGTCCGCTTTGAATGCAGTGCAACCTTACCAGGTCAGTTTCCATAGATCGGACATCCTGACTTTGACGCCGAGTAGGGTTCCCATTAAGCACACTGATTTATTGCGTGTCTTCATCCAGATAGATCGGAAGCCACCAATGGTTTAACAAGTATTGTAAAGTTCTTTGAACGAGAGTGCACCCTTCGTTACTCTCACAACATCCTTTACAGTTCTTATAATTATGTGAAGTGAGAAAACCAAGTTGGACTTGCTTGGCGTGTAATTCCACCAAGCTGGTATTCATCAGACGAATATCAAAGATTTGAATCATGTTGATCTGATAAGGATTTCTATCATGGTATTCCTGGATCCACCTAAGATCCATCTGACGCTGGAGGGCCTCTTGTACAAAAGAGCATCCCTGTTTGTTTACCGAGCAAGTCAGACAGGAATTGTAATCGTGCCGCGGCAGATTATGATACTGGCTTTACCTTGAGTGTATCGACACCAAGTTGACATTCATTGCACGGATGTCGTGTTCTGAATTATATTGGAATTTGTATAGGTCATGTTGACTCCACGAACTCGATGCTCTTGGATCCACCCGAGATCCAATTGTTCCTGTAGAGCTGATTGCACGACAAAACATCCTTGATTGTTTTTAGAGCAGATATCACACTGGTGATAATTGTGAGGTGGTATATGGCCATACCCGCTCTGTCTGCGATGCATCTTGACCAGATTGGCCCTTAATAAGAGTACATCATGAATTTGATAGATGTTGTTAGACTCTCCGTCTATCGAATTTACCGCAGCTTTCTCGTGTTGAGGCAGCGGGTTCGTGAGAACATTTGGATTCGTATCTTTGAAAGATAAGACCCCGCTCCTAACAAGTTTTTGCACATCGTATTTGAAACTGAGACAGTTTTCTATGTTATGCCCTGGTCCTCCTTGATGGTAAGGACAAGTCCGATCCGTTTTGAACCAAAAAGGCGGATTTTCTGGTACTGTAAGAGGAGACTTGGTTTGGACATGCCCCTTGACCAGTAATAATGGAAACAGTTCTACGTACAACATGGGCATAGGGTCAAACCCTGGTGGTCGCTTTGTACGGTTGTTGTTGTACGGGGGACGGGCCTGCTGAAGAGGCTGTTGTGTCCTTTGCTGATATTGCTGTTGATTCGGTTGGCTCTGTGCAACCTGAGGTTGATAAGTAGGAACAGGCGCGGGGTTGATAGCAGGAGTTACGGCTGCTACTGGTTGGTAACGTCACCTTTACTGTCCGAGAGAGATATTCCTAATATCTTGCTCTTTTTTCTTAGGGAGAGCACTACCGTATCATTTTGTACTGCTTGATGATCCAGCGTCTTTAACTAAACGTCCTTCTCAGACCGCTTCCTCAAGACAAACTCCCATGCCCACCATTTCGGTGAAGTCGCTGGGCGCACTGGCAACCATTCTATCGTAGTAAAATGAGCTCAGGGTTTTTAAGAAGATCTTTGTCATCTCTTTTTCCTCCAGAGGTGGAGAAATCTGAGCGGTAATTTCACGCCATCTCTGAGAGTACTCCTTAAAGGTTTCCTTGTCCTTTTGTGACATCGATCTGAGTTGATCTCTGTCCGGTGCCATGTCCAAATTGTATTTATATTGTTGAACGAAAGCGGCGCCAAGATCTCTGAAAGTGGCTATCTCAGCGCGGTTTAAACCCATGTACCATTTTAATGTGGCACCAGTTAAACTATCCTATAAATAGTGAATTAATAGCTTCTGGTTCTTTATCTAAGCTGACATTCGTCGAGCGTACATCACCAAATGGCTTTGAGGGCAAGAGTTACCCTTGTACTTTTCAAAATCGGGGTACCTAGAATTTGTGCGGAGCTTTCACATTGGGGACCAAACAAAGGTCCGCGGCGTCCTTTCCAAATAAATCCTGACCGCGAAGGGCTTGCAGTTCTTTCTGCATCTCCAGGAATTGTTCCTGGAACTCATTCATTCTGTCGAACATACTTTCGTTTCCACCAGAAGGTATCTGTGGAATATGTCATTCCGGGACAGTGTGTACCACAGGCGGTGGTATAGTCATTATTGCCGAGACTCTCGGTGTCTCCCAAAGTTTGTAACCTTCAGGAGTTGCTGTCATGCCCCTGACATCTTCGCTTTCCCGAAGTTTGTAATCTTCAGGCCCAGCGGCTCCTGCTGCGGTTCCCTGATCCTCAGCAATCGGCGGAACATATCCTTCCGGGATATAGTTGAGTGGCATGCCCCAGGGACGATCTTTCGACATTTTGTACCTAGGATCATACTTCTCCACTATGGACGTTGATGTGATCTCTGAGATCACAGTCCTTTGTTGTTGCATTTGAGCTTCTGCTAGAGCTTGCATGTCGTTATAAAGCTTCCTCAAATCCTCTTTCAGAGTGTCGATCTCTTCTCTCAACTCTCTGTTCTCTTCCTCGAGATCATCCATCTTTTTCTGGCGATTGGCCCGAGTATTGTACGAATGATAGTTTGACTCTAGAATCGAGACGCAAACGTGAGATTCATAGGTAAGAAGAATGCGTTACGTGAGAATAATGAATGATACGCAATGATTATGTTAATTGTGCATTTTTTTGTTTAACCAAAATAAACTTCGACAATTGGATTGCAAATATCAAACAGTGGGGAAACCCTATTTTATTGAATTCAAAGGATTGCAGAAATGGAAATACAGTAATTTACATAGTGCTGCGAAAGGAAATCTAAGCTAATGGATCCTGAGTCCTCTCTGAGGAGAGCTTAGGTGCTGGTTCTGGTATTTTCCTTTTCTTTGACCGGGGCTCTTGGGCCGCTGTCGGGTTGTCATTCCTTTTCCAAGTGAAAGGAGCGAGCAAACTCCTTTGGTCATCCTGATTCTCCACAGCATGCTGTTCTAAAATCTCAATCTGAGCATCCTTTTAACAGTTGCTGTATTTTCTTGCACTCCACATTGAGAATACAATACTTGTTCCTCCAAGACCTCTTCTCCTGTTGAACTTTGTTCAGAGTAACCTGAAGTTTTTCCATCTTAGACATAAAATAAAGGATAGAGTCCCTTAATGGAAGAACTTCCTGGCGAGGGTAAGGCATCCTCAGCTGGAGAGCTCTAGTTTGACCCAGTGGAGATAAGGCTCCACCGAGACACAGTCTGGTTTTCCTAAAGACTCTCGTCCTTTCCTGTGAACGTGTTTCCAGGCATGCACTATTTCTGTCTTTAGTGCCCTGTCATTTTCTTCTTCCTTGAAGAAAAGACCTTCCAGATGAGCATTATGCGGGACATGCCTCATTGGGTATCCAAATTGACGACGAACTAACACCAGATGATAGTTGATTCCCCCTTTAGTTCCTATAAGGGGTACATTTGGGAAATTTCCACAATGGTCAATGATCCTGATTCCGTCGTAGATTCGATTGTACCAATCAATGTCAGAGTTGGTAAGAGACATGATTCTCTGCGACCAACGTAAAGTATTCTTTTGATCCCAAAATGCAGCAGACTTGGGCAAATGGGAAGTGGACCATTTGTAAAGCAAGGGTACACATCACATGATCATTCCTCCGCTGTATAAATTCCTTAAGTGTACCGAATGATACACATCTGCGAGTAAGGTCGGTACAGGGTTTCCAATCAGAAAAATCTTAATGGCGTTGATATCTACAAAGTTATCGATGTTAGGAAACAAAAATAACCCGTAGGTGAGCAAAACAAAGATGCTCTCAAAAGCGGCCACGTTCCCTATACTAGCAAAGTATAGAGCTTTATTTGTCAAGAACTGGGCTGGTAAACCCTGGATTCCACCCTTAGTGGTCATGTGAGTCCAACCCTCTGACTCATCCAAACAAATTGCTCTTGCAATAGTTTGATCCTTTGGAATTTCTTCTAGTCCAGAAAAGGGAGCTTGATCAGTGATATGCAGATCAGTCAAGTGAAAATACTCCTCCAGCGTTGGTGATAGCTGATAATCCGGGAATGTGAAACAGTGATAGACCGGATCGTAGAATTGGATTAATGTGGACAGGATTCCTTCAATTACGTGGACCCTTAACAGAGACAGTAGTCCTCCATACTTGGCTCTAAAAGCCTCGTGGTTGGTGAACATTCTTGCCAAACCTCTCAAATCCTCTAGTTTTGGAACCTTGAAGGTGTACTTATGAGTTTTCCTTCTACCGGAATCCATTAGCACAATCTTCTTTCTCTGACATTTGCAATCATTGTCTTAGTTTAATTTGAAAAAGAGAGACTATAAGAGAAGATTTTTTTGGTTTTAATGTTTTTTAACTGAATGTATGAATGCAGCACACAAAAACATAGAAAAAACATGGGGTCAAAGGGTCGGTGTCATGAAGTCAAGACTCTACCCCCCCAAAGGTTTATACTGGTATTTTTGTACCTGTCCGCAAAATCATTGACCCCTCTTGGGATAACAACAGCAAGCAGATCGCCAGCGAGCTGATGTATCTTAGAGTGACCTCAGATGAGGGTAGTATCGCGTGACAACTATTTCCGATAGCTTCCGCACTACAAAATGGTTTAAGTCTACTAAAAACCTCAGCTTCTAGATAACCCAGTCGACCACACTACTTTCAACAACCGAAGTCATATAGGCAATGTATTTGCAAAGGGAGTCTCCACTGAGTTTGATGGTCGATCGGGGACTCTTAACTGGGATTCACTCCCCGCAAGATTACCCGCATTGCCATCACCTATCTTAGGTGTATACTCAATCTTTCCACATGCGACATCACACGCATTCCCATTAGCAGAAAAATAAACACAGATATCAATTAGGAAAAGCAATATATATATTTGTCTTAATCATCCTATACCTCTAGTCTTATGATCCTATATAGACAATGACTCCCCAACAGAGTCGCCATTTCTGTGACATTTTGTGAACTCAAGGTTTTCACCGAAGATTGTAAGAAAGAGAAGACGGGCCCCACGGTGGGCGCCATTTTTTCTGTAGCGCGATTTTTGTGGTCCTGAGTCACTATCGCTTGGGTACTATAGTTCGATTCATTTTTTATCCTATTGATCTGATTAAGGGAGGGAAATAGATGTCTCCAATTAACCCTGCTTGCATACTGAGTTTAAACAGCGGCCTGTTAGGTTACAGATGCTATGTGGATGTAGGGCCCAATCTTTGGTTATTTTGTTAAGAACACAGTGTCTGGATTATTTGTGAGGTTTTTGGTAATGTGTTTAGATTTGATGCTTTTGGGTTGATTTGGTGGAGATACTGGATTTTGGGTTTTTGATTAGTATGCTCGCTAAGATTTTTTCAATCTTATGCCTACGTATTCCCGTTTGATGAAACAGGGAAATCAGAGCGATCGTAGTTCCTCCTATTCTATGGGAGGAAAAAGGTTGTTTTGGTGTCTTGTTCAAAGCCCAAGACATGAAGCTAAAGGTGGTTGGTATCTTGTTCAAAGCCCAAGATGTGAAGCTGAAGGGTTGGATGAGAGAGAATTTGTCATCTCTAAAGAGGAGTTGTTGATGTTTGTATACTGTGAGCAAGGCATGACTTTGATGCTAAAAGGTTGATTGACTCAACCGGGGTTTTCTTTATACAAAGCCTAAGAGGAGGCTATTGACCCAACAAGAAGGTGTTTTATATGTCTTGTACGAAGCCCGAGATGGAGGGTAAAAGGGAATTAACTCAACAAGAGAGTCTGTTTGACAGGTGATTGACTCAACAAGAGAGTCTTTCATACTCAACAAGAGAGTTTTTTTGTTGTGCCTTGTATGAATCCCAAGACGGAGGCTAAAAGTGTTTGACTCAATAAGAGAGTCTTTTATACTCAACAAGAGAGTGATTTTCTATCTCGTACGAAGCTCGAGATGGAGGCTAAAGGTGTTTGACTCAACAAGAGAGTCTTTTATACTCAACAAGAGAGTGATTTTCTATCTCGTACGAAGCCCGAGATGGAGGCTAAAGTGTTTGACTCAACAAGAGAGTCTTTTATACTCAATAAGAGAGTGTGAAAAGGTTAGCTCCACTGGATAGAATCATTGTACAAAGTCCAAGAGGAGGCTATCTATGCTGGTGACTTTTTCAGTTTAGTGACAGGTCCAGTGTGTTGGATAAAAGAGAAAATCAGTTCTTATGAAAGATGTCAGATACCATGAGGCTCCGATGGGTTGATGACAGTAAAATGGTCTGAGTTGGAATTTTTACTGTATTGTGACAGTTGAGTTCTTTTCTCTGGTGAGAATTTCTGTGAGTTTACAGTAATTGACCCATGTTGGGAAAGATTAAAGGTAAGGTTGTGCTTTGGTACTGATCAGAGGATCAGGGTTATTTCCTGTTCTTTGAGGAAATGGGAAAACCAAAGGGTATTGAGACTGTCCAAATCTACTGGTGTTGTGAGAAATCGATTCTCAGATAGTGAATGATCTTTGTATGATGCCCAAGAGAAGGCTAGTATGTTAAGGGATGAAAGTCAACCCATTAACTAGTCTGACACTTGACTCAGAAAGACAGCTCTAACAAATTGATGACTAGGTTCTGTTCCTATACCTGTAGAGGTCTCTGGGTCCTTGTACTAAGCCCAAGAGAAGACATGAGAACTTCTAAGAAGCCGAAGGGTCCTTGTACAATGCCCAAGAGGAGGCGGGGATGCTTTTAAGAAGCCCGTGGGTCCCCAAACCCTGAGAAGTTCAAGACAGGCCATTCACCGAGAATAGATCAAGCCAGGAAAGTCCGAGAATTTGGAAGAAACTCAAGAGATACCATTCACGGAGAAAAGATCATCTCTGGGGAGTTATAGTTTCTTTGACAATTTCTAAGGTTGACAGTCTGAGAAAGGGTTCACCGATAATGCTGCCTTTCACGTCTCCATATTGTTTAACCCTAAGAGGAAGGAAGACTGTATCTGGTAATCCTATGGGGGATCTAGTTTTGTTTGTATTTAAGAGTGACCAACAAGGCTTTACCTAGTGCTAGACTTAGTTGCCGGGGAAAACTCTAAATAACTATACTAGTATTACACAGTTAATATTTGACAAGTATATAAAAGGATGTGAAAGAAGACTTACAGCGAGCAGCCCCACAATACAGTTATATATATATGAAAGCGGATAAAGAAAGCGGGTAAACATTTACTCGGTTGTAGAGCTTCCATGCTGTTTCGTTAGTTTGTTCAACAAAGAAAGCTTTGATAACAATATTATATTCTAAATCAAAGGAGAAAGTACTTTGAAAATATTGTTGGGGCTTACAGCTCAAGGAGAGGCCCAAGGTTTTATCAGTGATTGCACTGTTGTTTTGAAATTTTACAGGGACTTGTACAAGTGACTGGGGCCCAAAAAGGTTTTCTGTACAAAGGGATGGGTCTTACACTCTCTCAAGAGGCCCAAAGGTGCTTTAAAGAAAAGGAATGAGGCTTATAACACGAGGGTAGGCCCAGATGATTTGATTTTTGAACTGGCGATCGCGCCGAGATTTCTTTAACGTACTGGGTCTTATACAATGCATTGAGGCCCAAAAAGGTTTTGGTTAAAAAAAGGGTTTGGGTCTTACACTCTATTAGAGGCCCAAAGGTTATTTAAAAGAAAATATGGGGCTTACAACTCAAGGAGAGGCCCAGATGATTTTGTTTGAAAAATGACGATCGCGCCGAGATTTCTTTAACATACTGGGTCTTATACAATTCATTGAGGCCCAAAAAGGTTTTATTTACAAGGGATGGGTCTTACACTCTATTAGAGGCCCAGATGATTTTTGTTAAAAAGGCGACGATCGCGCCGAACTTTTTGATGGTGTCGGGACTTATACAATACACTGAGGCCTAAATCATTTTGGTTTTCAAAAAGGGTTGGGTCTTACACTCTACTAGAGGCCCAAAGGTTATTTAAAAAGTTTTGTTTGGGTGAAAATCAAGGAAACCCTAATTTCATCATTTTAAAAGTAAATTCTCAAGGAAAATCAATAAAAAAAATGATAAAATACCAAATAAGTTTGAATAAACAACTTGTGATTTTTGGTTGAGATTTGAAAAATGATGTTTTAATCACAAGATGAATTAAAACTCATTTGGTTTTGATTTTCAAGGTAAATATTCACTTTTAAATGTTTAAAAACAATTAAAAATGAATTTATTCACAAAAATACTAATTATATTAAATAAATAATACATATTTGATTTTTTTGTGGGATAAAATATTTCAACATTTTTGTGATTTTTTGCAAAAAGAACCAATAAAAAATAATTAAAATTGAAGGAGTTATTAATTTTTCAAATCATTAAAAATAATATGAAAAATATGAAAAAAGTGGTAAAAAAAAAGAGGATCTGGGGCGAGGGGGATTCGAACCCCAGACCTCTTGTGTACAGGGCGCGCGCCTTACCACTGGGGTAGTGATACATCTGTTGATTGAAACACAACCACAAATATACAAGGCTTGCCATGTTTTTGGCCTGGCCCAAGGCAAGGCAAGGCAAGATTTTGGTTTAGAAACGTGAAGGCCATAACTTTCTCATTTCTCCATGGATTGGGGCAAAATTTAGGTCTATCCTGCCTAGAATTTCACAAGGAATCCAATGGTGGTGGTGTTTTTTCCAGATCATGCTCCTATTAAAAAACCCGATAGTGGTTTTGAAATAGGCCATGATTTGCATTTTCTGTGCTATCTCTTGGTATAGGTATGAATTATATGATAAATTAGTGCAAACACAACACATATAACATGTATAAGAGATGCATGATCAGTGGACATCAAAGGAAAGCATGATTCAAAGAATTCAAGTTGTGATGCTTACCCCTTTTTGGAGCTTTTGTGCAATCTGCCAAGGGCTTTGTTCCAGAAATGATTTGATGCTTTGGACACCCTCAAATGATCTCTTAGAAGCTTTTAGGATGGTTGGAATCAGCTGGAAACCTCAGGAACAAGTTTGAGCTCTTTCTTGCAAAAGTGGCCAAAATAACAACTCTCTCAAATGGTGTTCCAGATGTGTGGAACCATTTGGGACAGTTCAAGGATGATATTTGGAGTGTGTTTGAGGTATTATCTGGTTTGGAAAGTGACTGAATCAAGACATGGCTTGAAAAATGCACAAAAGTCCAATTTTGAGGTTTTGAAAGGTGACTTTGAGATTTTGGTGTTACAGGTCACTTGTGAGTGTTTGGATCACCTCTATATGATGTTTATGAGGTGTGTGTGTGTGTGTGATTGGTTTGGTTGGAATTGCTCTCAAACTCAAAACCCGATAGTGACTTGCTTTGGAAGGCAAATTTGGAAGTGAGAAGGTGATTTTGAGCAAAGCATCTGTTTGATGGCTTTAGTGTACTTAAACTGATCACAAATGAGCTCTATTTATAGTAGAGCAAGTTTGTTTTGGCTGCAACAGTGAATGGCAACTGCAGCAGAGGTTTGGCCAATGTTGATTAATAGGAATCCAAGTCTCCTCTAGCCATTGACTAGAGGTTAGGGCACAAGCTGCTGGTTCCCTTGGTCTTGGATATGTCTTGACTGAATTCAGTTGGAAGAGGCTCAGTCCATGCCACCTTGGTGCATCCATTAAATGCTCCAAACCAAAATTGGAGTCTTGTCCCTCTTTTAGGCATTTTTAGGTTTTGCATGCTACTTTTGGTTCCAAAGACTTAAGAGGCTGGTGGATCAGTGTTTGCCCCTCCTTTGTCCCCCCTTGAGGTGTTCAGATGGATAGATTTGCTTTCCCTTTGCAAAATTTGAGCAAATCGAGCAAAACACACAAATCTGCCTTGCCATGACAGTTTGCAGCAAGGCATATTGGCATGGTCATATCTCATGGCTTAAGTGGAGTTTCATGGAGTTCTTGGCCATTTTGGAAAGCCCTCAAATGATACAACATATATGTGATCATAGTTTGTTTTGACACTTTTTGGATCCAAGTGAAAAATGCCCTTACATTTTGGAAAAAGTGAAACAGATTCTGACTTAGTGAAAATTTCACTAAGTGTTGGAAAAAGTGACATTTCATGTTTTCAGCCATTTTGATCATTCCATAACTCAAAATCCATGATGAATTAGAATGAGGTGTACTTGAAGCTTTTGTAGAGGGCCATGAGAGCTACAAATCCAACTTTGAATGGGGAAAATGGCCTTGTTGTTTAGGAGTTATGATCCTCCAAAGTTGGTACCTTAGCCACTTTGTTCCATAATTTAGAAAAATTTCTAAGTTTTTATGGTTACCCCTTTTACAAGTTATCCCACTTTTCTTGATTTTTTCTTGATGAATGATGATTCCAATCACACATTAACATCATTTTAGGGTCAAAGAACCATAATTGTGAAATATCTTAAAAAGTCAAAATTGACTTTTGTGCACAGTTGACTTTTTGTCAGATGAACTTCAAACTATGCGATCCTCTATGAAATCAAGTCCTTGACCTAAATCAAACTTGATGGATTGATTTCATAGGTATTATAGGGTGTATTGAATCATGTCCCAAGGTTTGGGAGCATGCCTGGGTCAAAAGTCAAAGGCACAGTTGACTTTTTCCGCGAAACCCTAATTGTGGTTCTGATGAAATTGAAACTTGTTGCTCAAGCTTCTTGGATCAATCCATTGTTGCAAATGGATCAATGTGGTGTATTTGAGACTCTCAAATCCTCTCTTGAGGTCTTGGCTCATGTTTTGTCCCGAAAGTCAACTTAGGGGTGAATTAGGTCAAGAAACCCTAATTCCTGATTTTTTGTGAATGCATCCCCTGAGGTTAAATAGACTTGATGATTGGGTTCATGATGTCCCTTGGAGCATCTTAGGTTATGCTTTGAAGCATTGGCTCATGCCCAGAGGAAAAATTCCACCTGGAGGCCCTGGTCGATCAAAACCCTAATTTGGTGACACTGGCGATCTTGAGGCTTAATCCACTTGGAATGTTGTAGCCTTGTGCATGATCCTTGATGTGGGAGTCCTCTTGATCCATTGGGGATGTTTGAGAGGCTAGACAAGTTGAAGATCATGTCATTCCTTGATTGATTCTTTGTCTAAGAACTCTGAGAGGGCTTGAAACCCTAATTTTGATTGTAGTGGATGCTCACCCATCTTTGGGGAGACTAATGAGCCATAATGATACACCCATATTGTGATGATGATTTGCACAATGATGGAAAATCTTAGTGGTCAAAATTTGGGGTATGACACCTTATTAGAGCCATTTTTTACCTCTTGGCCTCATTAGAGCCATCCCTTGACCTCATTAGGACCAATCCCTTGGCCTCATTAGAGCCACTTCCCCTTTGACCTAGTTAGGTTCTTCCCCCTTGTAAGCACTATCATCATAGATGCTTACCTCCCTCCTTGGCCTCATTATAGCCACTTACCTTACAACTTAGGATCCACCTAGAGTTTTTCAACTCTATGTGAGCATCATCATAATGATGTTCCTTTCCCCTTTGGCCTTATTAGAGCCATTCACCCCTTTAACTTAGAATTAGGATAGAGTTCTTAAACTCTATGTGATTCTCATCATCATGAGTATTCACTTCCCCTTTACAACTTAGACTTAGAGAGTTCTTTAACTCTATGTGAGTATCATACTCATTCCCCTTGCAACTTTGACCATAGTCAATGGTTCCTCACCCCTAGTTGAGGTGAACTACGAATACTATGATTCCCTCCTTATTAGGATACGTAGGCACGAGATGCGACGTCTTGGCAAGCATACTTAGTGTATATACCCCTAGGTCTTTACCCTTAGGTCTTTATCTTTAGCATCTTGGTCTTCACCATAGGTCTTCACCTTTACCCTTCGCAAATTTCTTTAGCAAGAAAACATAACATAACACAAATAAAACAAGAGGTTCCTGTAGAGTACTACTGATACTTAGGATGCTAACACATTCCCTAGGTATAACCAACCCCCGAACCTTAGATCTCTTAGCGGTGTCTTCACATAGTGCAATTAGGGTTTTCTTCGATCTTTACCCTTTCCTTTGGATAAATCAAAGCTCGGTGGTGAATTTCAAAGGTGTGTGATTCAAGTTAATTAATAGCTTGATATCCTATTCTCACCGCAACAACATGCTGCCTCTACGTCTTCAACTATTGACAAGACCCCCGGAAAGCGAAAGGTACGTCTCTTGACACTTTGTCATGGCCGACCGTGCCATTGTCTCAGCCTTCTGTTACTAACTTTATGTTTTTGTTAGGCTGCGGAACACGTTCGTGTCGAAAGCGACGTGTTAGGAAGCAGCTCCGACTCCCGTGTCTTTCCGTCGGCAAAAGCCGTATCGTCCACTCCAGCGACCCCCCTTCGCAGAAAGAAGACCAAACCCCCTCCGAAGACGGTATCTTCTCATGCTACTGATACTTCTAGCCCTAACAACTTTGCGGGTGCCTTCCAACCTCTTGCAAGTCGACTCCTCCATCATTGTCCAAACCTCCCACTCCTAAGGTGTGGGAATGTTTTCTCCTTTTCCACAAATTTTATTTTGTGGAAGCGACTCCTTGACCTTATAGCTTTTCAGGATGTTCCAACCCAGTCACCTTGTGTTGCTAAAGAAGTGGTTGTATTCGAGGACCTAACTGGCCATTCTGCTACTTTAAGTCCCCAGAAGCCAGACGAGTTCGAGTGTGAGTCAACTGGAGAGATTTCGACCTGCGATGACCAACTCCAACGAGGTCCCGTGACCGCGACCTCTGGTACCTCTGATGCAAAGGCGGCTGATGGTGAAAAAAGTTTAGCCGCAATTGATACCTTGGCCGACAATCGGGAGCCTCCTCATTCGTCTTTAGAAGATACTGTAGCGCGAGTTTTTACGTGGTTGCGAAGCACTATTGCTTTGGGGGTACTACAGTTTGATTCATTTTTTATCCTATTGAAGCTGATGAAGGAAGGGAAATAGATGTCTCCAATTAACCCTGCTTGTAAACTGAGTTTAAACAGATGACTGTTGGTTTACAGATGTTATTAAGATTGTGGGTCTCTCTTAGGTTATTTTGTTAAGAACACAGTGTCTGGATTATTTGTAAGATGTTAGGACTGATGCTTTTTGATTGATGTATGAAGCTACGGGATTTTGGGTTTTTTGATTAGTGTGCTCGCTAAGATTTTTCAATCTTATGCCTACGTATTCCCGTTTAACGAAACATGAAAATCAGAGCGATCGTAGTTCCTCCTATTCAATGGGAGGAAAAAAATAGTTGTTTTGGTGTCTTGTTCAAAGCCCAAGACATGAAGCTAAAGGTGGTTTGTATCTTGTTCAAAGCCCAAGATGTGAAGCTGAAGGGTCTATTTGTATCTTGTTCGAAGCCCAAGATGTGAAGCTGAAGGGGTTTACCTTTAGAGAGAATTTGTCATCCCTAAAGGGGGATATTTGGTCTGTTTGTCACAACTGTTGGGTGACTGATTATAAAGGAGAATTACTTTAACTGGGATATGTGAATCCAGTAATGCCATAATTTCCTTTATAGGGGATTTTTAACCTGAAGGAGAAGACTTTAACTCAGTTTAGAGCAATGCCATCTTTCCTTAGGAATTTCTCATGCTAAAAGAGGGGCAGTGGCGTGGATGTAAATAATCCAGAGGCTTGCCTCTTACAGCAATTAGATGAAGGAAAAGGAGTTGTTGATGTTTGTATACTGTGAGAAAGGCATAACTTTTGATGCTAAAAGGTTGATTGACTCAACTGGGGGTTTCTTTATACAAAGCCTAAGAGGAGGCTATTGACCCAACAAGAGGGTGTTTTATGTGTCTCATACGAAGCCCGAGAGAGAGGCTAAAAGGGTTGACTCAACCAGAGAGTGCTTTTGTATGTGTCTTGTACGAAGCCCAAGACGGAGGCTAAAGGTGTTTGACTCAACAAGAGAGTCTTTGTACCTCGTACGAAGCCCGAGATGGAGGCTGAAAATGTTTGACTCAACAAGAGAGTCGTTTATACTCAACAAGAGAGTGATTTTTATCTCGTACGAAGCCCGAGATGGAGGCTAAAAGGGAAGTGACTCAACAAGAGAGTCTTTTATACTCAACAAGAGAGTGTTTTGTATGTGTCTTGTACGAAGCCCAAGACGGAGGCTAAAAGGGTTTGACTCAACAAGAGAGTCTTTTATACTCAACAAGAGAGTGTTTTAGTATCTCGTACGAAGCCTGAGATGGAGGCTAAAAGGGACTAACTCAACAAGAGAGTCTTTTATACTCAACAAGAGAGTGATTTGTATCTCGTACGAAGCCTGAGATGGAGGTTAAGAGGTTTGACTCAATAAGAGAGTCTTTTCTACTCAACAAGAGAGTGTGAAAGGGTTAGCTCTGCTGGGGAGAATCATTGTACAAAGCCCAAGAGGAGGCTAGTGTGCTGGTGACTGTTTCAGTTTAGTGACAGGTCCAGTATGTTGGATAAAGAGAAAATAAGTTCTTATATGGGTAATGTTGTGCTCAGGGATTGATCGGAGGATCAGGGTTATTTCCTGTTCTTTAAGGAAATGGGAAATCCCAAAAGGTATGGAGACTATCCAAGTCTACGGGTGTTTTGAGAAATCGATTCTCAGGTAGTGAATGATCTTTGTATGATGCCCAAGAGAAGGCTGGTATGTTAAGGGATGAAGGTCAACCCATTAACTGGTCTGACACTCGACTCAGAAAGATAGCTCTAGCGAATTGATGACTAGGTTATGTTCCTATACCTGTAGAGGTCTCTGGGTCCTTGTACTAAGCCCAAGAGAAGGCATGAGAGCTTTTAAGAAGCCGAAGGGTCCTTGTACAATGCCCAAGAGGAGGCGGGGATGCTTTTAAGAAGCCTGTGGGTCCCCAAACCCCGAGAAGTTCAAGACATGCCATTCACTGAGAATAGATCAAGCCAGGAAAGTCCGAGAATTTGGAAGAAACTCAAGAGATGCCATTCACGGAGAAAAGATCATCTCTGGGGAGTTAGAGTTTCTTTGACAATTTCTAAGGGTGACAGTCTGAGAAAGGGTTCACCGAGAATGCTGCCTTTCACGTCTCCATATTGTTTAACCCCAAGAGGAGGGAAGACTGTGTCTGGTAATCCTATGGGGATCTAGTTTTGTTTGTATTTAAGAGTGACCAACAGGGCTTTACCTAGTGCTAGATGTAGTTGCCGGAGAAAACTCTAAATAACTATACTAGTATTACACAGTTGATATTTGACAAGTATATAAAAGTTTGTGAAAGAAGACTTACAGTGAGCAGCCCCACAATACAGTTATATATATATGAAAGTGGATAAAGAAAGCGGGTAAACACTTACTCAGTTGTAGAGCTTCCATGCTATTTGGTTAGTTTGTTTAACAAAGAAAGCTTTGATAACAATATTATATTCAAAATCAAAGGAGAAAGTGCTTTGAAAAGATTGTTTGGGGCTTACAGCTCAAGGAGAGGCCCAAGGTTTTATCAGTGATTGCACTGTTATTTTGAAATTATACAGGGACTTATACAAGTGTCTGAGGCCCAAAAAGGTTTTCTGTACAAAGGGATGGGTCTTACACTCTCGCAAGAGGCCCAAAGGTTTATTTTTGTACAAGTGGTGGGGCTTACAGCTCAAGGAGAGGCCCAAGGTTATTTGTTTTGAAAACGGCGATCGTGCCAAGGTTTTTGAAAGCACGGTGGGTCTTATAAAATACATTGAGGCCCAAAAAGGTTGGTTTCAAAAATGGGTTGGATCTTACACTCTATTAGAGGCCCAATGATTTTTAAAGAATGGGGCTTATAACACGAGGGTAGGCCCAAAGGGTTTGATTTTTGAACTGGCGATCGCACCGAGATTTTCTTTTAACGCAGAGGGACTTATACAATATCTGAGACCCAAAATTGTTTTGGTTAAAAGGGGATTGGGTCTTACACTCTATTAGAGGCCCAAAGTGTTTAAAAGTTTTGTTTGAGTAAAAATCAAGGAAACCCTAAATTTGTTTTCTTTTAAAAGGAAATACTTAAAGAAAATCAAATAAAAATGATAAAAATACCAAATAAGTTTGAATAAACCACTTGTGATTTTTGTTGAAGGTTTGAAAAATGAGGTTTTAATCACAAGATAAATTAAAACTCATTTGGTTTTGATTTTCAAAGTAAATATTCATTTTTAAATGTTTAAAAACAAATAAAAATAAATTTACTCACAAAAATACTAATTATATTAAATAACTAATATAAATTTAATTTTTTTGTGGAATAAAATATTTCAACATTTTTGTGATTTTTTGCCAAAAAAACCAATAAAAAATAATTAAAATTGAGGGAGTTATTAATTTTTCAAATCATTAAAAATAATAAGAAAAATAATAAAAAAGTGGAGAAAATAGCAAAAAGAGGATCTGGGGCGAGGGGGATTCGAACCCTAGACCTCTTGTGTATAGGGCGCGCGCCTTAACATTGGGGTGGTGATACATCCGTTGATAGAAACACAACCACAAATATACAAGGCTTGCCTTGTTTTTGGCCTGCCCCAAGGCAAGGCAAGGCAAGATTTTGGTTGAAAACGTGAAGGCCATAACTTTCTCATTTCTCCATGGATTAGGACAAAATTTAGGTCCATCCTGCCTAGAATTTCACAAGGAATCCAATGGTGGTGGTATTTTTTTTTCAGATCATGCTCCTATTGAAAAACCCGATAGTGGTTTTGAAATAGGCCATGATTTGCATTTTCTATGCCATCTCTTGGTACAAGCCTGAATTACATGACAAATTGGTGTAAACACAACACATATAACATGTATAAGGGATGCATGATCAGTGGACATCAAAAGAAAGCATGGTTCAAAGAATCCAAGTTGTGATGCTTACCTCTTTTTGGAGCTTTTGTGCAATCTGCCAAGGGCTTTGTTCCAGAAATGATTTGATGCTTTGAACAACCTCAAATGATCTCTTAGAAGCTTTTAGGATGGTTGGAATCAGTTGGAAACCTCAGGAACAAGTTTGAGCTCTTTCTTGCAAAAGGGGCAAAAGTGGCCAAAATAACAACTCTCTCAGATGGTGTTCCAGATGGGGGGAACTATTTGGGACAGTTCAAGGATGATATTTGGAGTGTGTTTGAGGTTTTATCTGGTTTGGAAAGTGACTGAATCAAGACATGGCTTGAAAAATGCACAAAAGTCCTATTTCGAGGTTTTGAGAGGTGACTTTGTGATTTTGGTGTTACTTGTCACTTGTGAGAGTTTAGACAGCTTAGATATGATATATGGGATGCGTTTGGATCATAAGCTGTGGTGGAATTGCTTTCTAACTCAAAAACTCAGAGTTACCTTGCTAAAGAAGGTATTTTTGCCTAGAGAAAGAGATTTTGAGGAAAGCAAGTGTTGTAGTGCTTTGGTGTACTCAAACTAAACACAATTGAGCTCTATTTATAGTAGAGCAAGTTTGTTTTGGCTGCAATAGTGAATGGCAACTGCAACAGAGGTTTGGCCAATGTTGACCAATGAGAATCCAAGTATCCTCTAGCCATTGACTAGAGGTTAGGGCACAGCTGCTGGTCCCCTTGGTCTTGGATAAGTCTTGACCGAATTCAGTTGGAAATGGCTCAGTCCATGCCACCTTGGTACATCCATTGAATGCTCCAATCCAAAATTGGAGTCTTGTCCCTCTTTTAGGCATTTCTAGGTTTGGCATGCTATTTTTGGTTCCAAAGACTTGGGAGGCTTGGGATCAGAGTTGGTTCCTCCTTGGTCCCCCCTTGAGGTGTTCAGATGGATAGAGTTGCTCCCCCTTTATAAAATTTGAGCAAATCAAGCAAAAATCCCAAATCTGCCTTTCCATGACAGTTTGCAGCAAGGCATATTGGCATTGTCATATCTCATGGCTCAGGTGGAATTTGATGGAGTTCTTGGCCATTTTGGAAAGCTCTCATATGATACAACAACTGTTTGATCATAATTGATTTTGATACTTTTTGGATCCAAGTGAAAAATGCCCCTACATTTGGAAAAAGTGAAGGCAGATTCTGACTTAGTGAAAATTTCACTAAGTGTTGGAAAAAAGTGACATTTTCACTTTTTGCGATTTTGATCATTCCATAACTTAAAATCCATGAGGAATTGGAATGAGTTATGTTTGAAGCTTTTGTAGAGGGCCATGAGAGCTACAAATCCAGCTTTGGATGGGAAAAAATGGCCTTATGGTTTAGGAGTTATGATCCTCCAAAGTTGGTACCCTAGCCACTTTGTTCCATAACTTAGAAAAATTTCTAAGTTTTTATGGTTACCCCTTTTACAAGTTATCCCACTTTTCTTGATTTTTCTTGATGAATGATGATTCCAATCACACATTAACATCATTTTAGGGTTAAGGAACCATAATTGTGAAAAATCTCAAAAAGTCAAAGTTGACTTTTGTGCACAGTTGACTTTTCGTCAGATGAATTCCAAACTGTGCGATCCTCTATGAAATCAAGTCCTTGACCTAAATCAACTTTTATGGATTGATTTCATAGGTGTTATAGGGTGTATTGAATCATGTCTTAGGGTTTGGGAGCATGTCCTGGTCAAAAGTCAAAGGTACAGTTGACTTTTTCTGCGAAACCCTAACTGTGGTTCTGATGAACTTGAAACTTGTGAACCAAGCTTCTTGGATCAATCCATTGTTAAAAATGGATCAATGTGGTTTATTAGAGACCCTCAAATCATGTCTTGAGGTCTTGGCTCATGCTTTTCCCCAAAAGTCAACTTAGGGGTGAATTAGGTCAAGGAACCCTAATTCCTGATCTTTTGTGAATGCATCCCCTGAGGCTAAATTGACTTGATGATTGGGTTCATTATGTCCCTTGGAGCATCATAGGTTATGCTTTGAAGCATTGGCTCATGCTCAGAGAAAAATTTCCATCTGGAGGCCTTGGTCGACCAAAACCCTAATTTGGTGACACTGGCGATCTTGAGGCTTAATCCACCTGGAAGGGAGCAACCTTGTGCTTAATCCTTGATGTGGGAGTCCTCTTGATCCTTTTTGTATGTTTGAGAGGTTATACAAGTTGAAGATCATGTCATTCCTTGATTGATCCTTTGTCTAAGAGCTCTGAGAGGGCCTGAAACCCCAATTCTGATTGTAGTGAAGGCTCACCCATCTTTGGGGAGAATAATGGTTCATCCATATAGTGATGATGATTTACACAATGATGGGAAATCTTAGTGGTCAAAATTTGGGGTATGACAGATACCAACCCCGTGTCATGCGAACCCCACTCGACCGTCTCTCGGGAGGAAATCCTAGCTATGAAGCAGCGAAACCCAACGAAAGCATTGCAGAAACTTCAGCGACTTCGCCCATGATCAGGGCTCTTGCCCCTGAACCTAACGGTCATGCCTGACACCAAACTGGATGCCCCCATTGCCCTCCATCTTCAACAACTCAGAACCTACTTATTTGACAAGGAAATTTTGGCCGTTGTCGACATAGAAGAAGCCTTGAGGCTTGACATCTTTAAAATTTTCGACGAACTCTCGCAACACGCGTTACCCCTTCCTCTGGCCCAATATCTAATTGAGCTCAAAGCCTTCTTCATGCAGCTTGTAAAAGACCTCACTCTCCTTCGACACACTGATTTTCAAATCAAGAATAAACTCAATGAAATGGAAAGAGAATGGGTTTTCAGCGAACGATGTGTGAACACGCTTAGTAGCTTTGAGGTTAAGAAGCAGGAGTGCCTTGACGGCACGAGCACCTTCGACCAGTAGATTTCTGACTACCGGGCCCAAATAGTCGAACTTACTCAGAAGATTGCTGATATTGAACAACAAATGGCCTCTTTGGTTTCGTCTGAAGCCTTTCCGTCGCAGGAGGCCGCTGACCAAGAAATTCTCAAAGGGATTGCCCATGGCGAGGAAGCCATAAAGATCAGGGACAGGGTTTGTTAGTTGCAAGCGAAGAAAGTACTCCTTGACAGCAGGGTAGAGTATGAGAAACTTCTTTTTGAAGATTTCAAGACTAGGTTTCTAGTGTAACTTTATTTTTACTTTACCACAATGTAATCCGTCTTTTGTAATCCATTTTGGTAGTTTGGGCCATTTTTGCTTTTATTATATTAATGACAAGTGATTTTAACTCTTTATTCAAATCTCTTGTAGCATAGGCTTATATTTTTTCAAATATTTTCCATTTACTTGTAAGATTCGTTGATCCATGTCAATTTCTTGGATCTCGTAAGCATTATTACTAAACACTTGATTAACTCAAAACGGTCATTCCCAATTGGGTGACCATTTTCCTAACGTTCAATCTTTTCGATCCATGGGCAAGATCACCTTCCAAATGTAATCGTTGACTGCGAAGGTCTTTTCCTTCACTTTCTTATTATATGCTTTGGCCACCCGTGCTTTTTGTCGTAACAACATGTCTAGAGCGACCATTCTTTCTTCGTCTAAGTCGATGATCTCGTCGAACATCATATTCCAATATTGTTCTGACGGGATTTCATTTTGTCTTTGGATCCTGATTGACTGTAGATGAATTTCTGCGGGTAACACAACATCGTGGCCAAAAGCTAGGCGAAACGGTGTTGAGTTCGTCGCTTCTTTTGGGGACGTTCGACATGCCCACAATACTTGGTCTAACTTGTTGTGCCAATTCTTTGGCTTCTTAGCCACATGTTTTTTAATCAAACCAATTATTTCCTTGTTGGCGGCCTTGACTTGCCCGTTTTCTTGGGCGTAGTAGCGTAGAGGTGGTTAGTCTAAATCCTATTCGGTGGCGAATTCCTGCACCCTTTGTCCGACAAAAATGGACCCTTGATCTGTGGTAACAGTTTCAGGGATTCCAAACTTGTACATGATGTGTTTTTAGATGAAGTCGATTACAGCTTCTTGGTCCACCTTTACTAGAGGCACGACTTCTATCCATTTCGTGAAGTAATTTATCCCTACTAGGATGAACCTTTGTTGTTTCGACGAGGCCGGTCGAATCTCCCTTATTATGTCCAAAGCCTAACCTCTAAAAGGCCATGCCTTGATAATCGTGTGTAACTCGCTAGCCGGAACGTGCTGAATATTTGCATGAACTTGACATTCCTGATAACCTTTCGTGAAGTCCATACCGTCTTTTAACATACTCAGCCAATAAACACCCTGTCGAAACAGTAACCAGTTCATTTTGTGGCCTGCTTGGCGAGCTCCACACATTACACTATACACTTCAGACATTGCCAAATATGCTTCAGTGTTACCCAGACACATAAGCAATATTCCTTCTAGGGTTTTCTTTAGCAATTCATTCCCCATACATACGTAGCTCAAAGCTCTATATTTGGTCTTTCTATCAACACCTCCGATTGGATTTCCCAAGTATTTTACGATTGGTCTCCTCCAATCAGTTTGTGACAAATTTTCAATAGCAAAAACTTCACAACTCTCAAAAGTTATAAAATTTTCAAAATTTTCGGACAGGACCATTGCCCCTTCAGCTTTTGTTATTGGAAAATGTGATGGCGGCGGTGTAACACCCCAAAATTTGCCCTCCTCTTTCTAACACTAACTGACTTATGTTTCATTTCAGTTTTCATCATCATTTGTGCATATCATTGGTTCTAATTATGGGATCAAGGTATCTTGGTTAGCTCAAGAGGAAAGTGTGTCTCTCAGAGGTTCAAGCAAGAGATCATGTGTGCATAGATGAATTTTGTTCAAGATATCAAGGGAAGAGATGTTCTTAATATTACCATCACTCAAGCTACAATGGTTTGCTAGATCTCAAGGCATCCTAATATGTCCATCACCTCATCAAATGATTGAAATTGGCAAGAGGTTTGAAGTGGATCACCTCCTTCTACCTGTTGATCATCAGGTTAGGGTGGTGAACATCTGGGAGTGTAGCACCTCTGTGAGCAAGGATTTGGAAGCTTTTCATCATTTTGTCTCATAGATCATCTTTGTTTAAAGAATTCTACATCATGATCAGAGGAATTAGGGTTTTGAAGATGTGCATTCATCTCCTAGACTATGAGGACCAAAATTAGGGTTTGTGATAAGATCAGTTTATTTCTGATTCTTTGAGCAAAACTTGATTCCATGGCCTCCTATATGTTCTCAAGTGTCTAGGGATGGAAGATTGACAACCAATTTGGAGCAGAGGGCTATCAATTGATCAGATGTTTGAAAATCAGTAAAATCAGGGATAAAGTCAACTAGGCAGTGAAAAAGTCAACTCCTGACTTTTTGAGGCCAACTTTGTGTTTTTCAAGTCAAATATGGCCAATGGATGAGATTTGATCAAGAAATGTTCAAGGAATTATCAAAAATCAAGAATTTGGAAAAGTTGCCATATTTGGAAAGTTAGGTTTTTAGAAACTTATTTTTTTGGAAATTTCTCATGTTGATCACCTAATTTCAAGGCCAATTTCCTCCATGATCCAGGCTCCATCTTAAAATCTTGTCCACATGAAAGTTGTAGATTGTAATTCAAGCTTTCCATTGATGTAAAAAATGCTCCATTTGGATGTGTGAATCAAGAGTTATGGTTTTTTAAAGTTCAAGGTTTCAAGTTGTAACATGAGCAAAAACTTAGAAATTTTCTAAGTTAGTTTGGACAGTTTCAAGGACACGATTTCAAAGCCATTTTCCACCTACTTCCAAGCCTTATTTCAATATGTTTTCAACATGAATTTTGCTCCATCATCTTCCTACTTGATGTCGAGCTCAAGAACTCACCATTTGGCCAAGGATTCATCAAGTTGTAATGGCATGAAGTGAGCTGTACGAGTTTTGATTTCAAGGCATGACATGGTGCATTTTCTTGGCATGGTATGGTACATTTGCTTGGCATTGTCTTGACAATTATCTTGCAGCATCTTATGTCATCCCAAACCACACGTATCACCTTGATTTTTCCTTGCCCAAATAAGCTAGACCAAGAAAATACACCTCATGCACCAATTTGAACATTTTTTTTGCCAAACTTGGAAAAGGAAAAGTGTACAACCTGCTTTTATTCCATTTGCTTTCCACGTGAGCATCTGATCACACATCCCTCATGAGCAATTTCCAGCCAAACCATTGCTCCAAACCTCATTGCCAAACCAAACCCGAGGCTGCTCCATGTGCACCATTTCATGTGTATTTTTATCCCCAAGCCTAAGTAACTAATTCTGACCCTTTTGCTTCGTTTCCAAACCACATGCCAACCCTAAACACATACTATATAAGCTCCTCAACTCTAAACCTGGCTCACACACACCATTTTCAGATCTGAATCTCCACATTTCCTCTCAAATTCATCATCTTCAAATTTCATTTTTCAAGAGCTTTCTCTGCATTTCCAAGCCAGATTCATCTTCCTTAAGGTTTATTCAAGCTTGTAGTGAAGTTTTCTGCAAGAATTCACAAGGTTTGAAGGTGCAGTGGACACTCTTCACTAGGTAACTTTCAAGATCTGTTTTCTCTCATTCTAGGAGCATGCTAGGTTCATGATTGTTGCATCTGAAGTCCTACGTGTATAGGCATTGGCTCATGTGTGTTTATGTGCATGATTCTTGGAATTTCAGTTTTGTCCACTTTACTTCAATTCTCATTTCCATGGTTTTCTGTGACTGTTTGCATGATTTAATGGTGTATTTGAGATCTATTTGAAGAGTTCTTGAGTTAGATGTTATGGTTGTGTTGATTTGTGAACATTTCAGTTTGAATCTATTTTTTTCATGCCTTCGATTCACCATGTTAGCATGTTTGTTTGTCAAAGTGGATGGTAGATTTGAAATCTACGTGAAATTTGGAGTGGGATAGTGGTCTCATTTCATGATTCTGGGCGGTTGGTGGTGGCTCCGGTGGCCAACTCGCCGGAGAAGATGACCAGAGCTAGGGCTCTGGTGTCTCTAGGTTGAAGATGGTGACATAGCCTCTGGCGCCATTTTTTGAATTCAAATATGTTGAGTTGTTTTAATCCAGACCGTTTGATCTGCTGCGTAGATGCCACCTCAATTAATGAGGATGACTAGGCATGCCACGCAACCTTTGTTTGTTTGGTTCTGGTTCTTTTTGGACTGGGCCTGTGTAATTTCTGTTATTCACACACCATGCTTTCTAAGCCCAAGCACGTATGCACTGATTTCCTTTGTATCTGGTTTTTACTTTCACACCCCCATGCTTTTCTCTTTTATTTTATTTTGGGTTTATTTTCTATTTTTGTTTTCATTTTATTTTTAATTGATAAAACCTTTTTAAAAATAAAAAAAAATATGTTTCTGATTATTTGGTTTCATGTGATAATTTCCATGTTTTTTATTTTATTTTTCCATTTATTTTCCTATTTTATTTAGAATTAATTGTGAAGTGCTTTGACATGTTTACCCTTGAATTAGGGTTTGTGTTTTGAATGACTTTGCCATGCCTCCTTGAGCTGATTTTTTTACCATGTCTTGTTACTTGATTGAGGAATGTTTGAGTGTCATATTTATGCCTTGATAATCAATGTTTGATTGTTTTTCATGTGACTTTTGATGCTCCTCGATTGTTGCTCGATTAGCTTGATATGTGTAATGTTTTAATCCATTTGATGATGAAATTTTGTGTTTCTTGTTGAGATGTTTTGTACATTCATTCTTGATATATATAACATGATTTTAAGATTTTATTTGGATTTTTAAAAGGCATTTTTATATTTTTGGTTGATGCTTACATGTGGCTTGAACATTGATTGAATTGTTTTGGATACTTGACCTAGTTTGGATCTTTTTTACCACTTGTGCTTAAGTGAAGCTTGAAATGATTATTTGATGTGATCATGTAATGTTTTGGCTTGTTTTTGGCTTTGTAATCATTCTAATTTGATCATTTTCCTAATTGTGGTTGATTTTCCAAAGTTGACTATGTTTTAGCCTTACTCCTTGGATGTCTTGAACTAGTTTCTTTGTGATGCCTTCTCATATGATCTAATGAATGCTTGGGAACTTTTTTTTGCTTTGAATAACATGTGTAAGGTTCTGATCCTCTTGATATGGTGTCCATTGTGTGACCTTTTTTCATTTCTTGCCTCACATGATCTCTTGTGTCTTAAATGGATGACTTAAGTGATTGTTTGCCTAGTTTTGTTGCATGCTTTGAAGTTGATCCTTGATGATTCTTCTTGCCATTCATGAGTTGATGTTTAAATTGATATACATGGCTATGCTACTGCCTTGCTTGAGTTCATGCCTTAATATCACATGTTTGTCCTTTTGAGGTGTGCCTTACTTGATCTTTTTGTGAACAAATGCTTGTTTATGTTTAAGATGCATGCCTTGAACTCTCTTGCTCTTCCTTTGATCATTAACATGAGATGAATGTGACATGACTTGCTTGCTGTCCCATCTTGTTTCCCATATCATTTGACCTCTAGTCATTTTGTTTGATGGTTGATTATGCTTCTTGTTTGGTCTTAAGTCATTGGTGTGTTCATTAGTGCATTGTCTTGCCTAATTGTTTTGACTTCCATTCTTGAAGTTTGATTTGAAGTGTATACATTTGATGTTGGTGCTGGTCTTGGATGATTAGATATGATGTTTTCATTGCTCATTACTTGTATTCTTGCATCTTCTCCTTCATCTCTTACTTCTTTCTTCTCCCTCGAATCTTAAGACTTGTTTAAGTCTTAGATTTGCTTTTGCATGTTCCCTTAGGATTCCCTAGTCCAACTTAATATTTGATTAAGCTTGGAGTAGGATAGACATTAGGGGCTAATCCATGTATGCTAACATTAGGTAGAATTCCCCTTCTTACCTCAACTATAGGGCCACCATTCATGATAACATTAGGACCTAGTCTCCCTTAGTGTTTTTCTTTCAACTTTCAGTCTTCTCTTATCATCTCAAAAACAAGTCCAAAACACTTAATATGTATAACGAGCATTGTGCGCCATGAGCCTTAAGTACATAGGAAATGAAGAATGGGGGGTCTCCCTTCACTCTCCTAGAGTGTTTAACATACGTTCCATTGGGGGCGACCATGCGACGTATTCGCTCCTATGTCATAGACTTTAGTGCAATGTGAGTTTCAAACTAACTACAATCCACTTCTATCTAAAAAACACAAACCAAGTTCAAATCATTTTTATCCTTCGGGATTGCTGGGTTTCAAATCATTTTCAGAAAAAAGAGCTCGTCGCTCATAAAAACCACTCATCGACCCGTAGGTCGAACTACGACTGCTCTGATTTCCTCTCTCTCTCGTCCGATTGAGGATACGTAGGCACAAGACGATGATGTCATAGCGAGCAACCTCCCCCTTTAGCGCGTAGTCCGTCGAACTACGTCGACTGTGATTCTTCGTTCATCCACAAAGATACGTAGGCATAGGATTGCGATAATCCTTGCGAGTCTATTTTTCTTATTTTTTCCCTTCTCGTTTCCGTTTAGCAGTAGGATTTAGATAACTCACCCTTTGATTAGACAACAAGCGTGGATCCCATCGAGTACGATGGATGTGTGGGGGTGCTAATACTTTCCCCTCGCGTAACCGACTCCCGAACCCGGACTATGGTTGCGATGACCATGTCTTCTCCCTTTTGAGGTTTCTTCGATCATTTTCTTTCCCTTCGTTGGGATAAATAACGTTCGGTGGAGACTCTTCTGTTCTATTTCCGCCGGTTGTTTTTCGCAGTTGCGACAGCTAGGGACTCTGATGGGGACTCTGGTTCCCTATGCGAGTCAATCCTAGCGCTTGTCTATTTTATTTCATTGGGTGTTTACTGTTGTGCATTATTTTTTGTATATTATTGTATTTTACTACATTTATCACATTTGATTATTGTTATCGTATTGTTCTGCTGCTATTGTGATGTTGGGTAGGTTGGTTCCATGAGAGATACGCTCAATACCCAGGCTTGAGTATACACCTATGATTAGAGTGGAAAGTAGTGTGACTTATGTGGCATTTGGCCAGACTTAGTATACATGAAAATTCCACATCCAGACGAGGTTTTCTTTGGTAATGTTCTATCATGTGCGTTGGGGCAGACGATAGAATGTAACCTAGAGAGCTGTCGACTCTGGCGACCATTCCCGAGAACTCAGTTGAGGCACTCCTCTCGAGAGGTAATAATGGCAGACCAGAAACGGAAAACCCATTATGCTTCTTGATCCGAGGACTCGAGACTGGGAGCTTGCTATATGATGACCTTTTTGAGGGGAATCAGTTGAGGCCTCCTCGATTGGTGATGATGCCAAATCAAAAATGGTGACCGTATCATCATTTCTCGACCTGATGACACTGAGGATCCTCGATTTTAGAATCCACATGTGGGAGGGGCTGGGTGTTTATAGGTTTACAGGTAACTTTGACCTCCAACCTACGCGGTATTCTGGTTTTCGTGTCAGTGTGGACTTATCATCCTGATATCCTGGTATTCTGATTGGCCAGTTATTCTGGATTTATGGGTTTATGGTATTCTGGTCAGAGTGGAATCTGGGTCTTATTCAGTCAATAGTACAATAACAATGCAGAGCTTTGTGGATACCTTGATCCCATGTGTGCATCTGCATCATTGTCATACCCCAAATTTGTCCTACCTGTATATAATTTCCATCTGCCACACCCTTATTTTCACCATAACCCTAGCCTTGCATATCATAGCATTTTCATCATCTATGCATCTCCATTAGGTTATAACCTTGCATTCGTCATATTTTATTCTCACATCGCCTCATCTGCATAGCATAACATGCCTCTCATCTTTCATACTGTCTAAAATGTCAGCCGGAGTAGGATTCTCGGATTTACAGACGAATCAATCAAACTAAAAGTCAGTCCCGATTAACTTCAAAATCTGACAAAATGTTGTATTTTTCTGAGTAATTTATTTCACGCTGATTATTTTAGAGCAGTCATTTTTATTTTCGCGAATTTCGATACTCGACCTTTTTATTCGCATTTATCCATTTTTTTAGTTAAATAATCTTTTAATTAATTTAGATTTTGCTTAGATAATTAGGATTTTCTATTTGAATTAGCTTCATTTAATTTTATCATTTATTTTTATTATTATTATTATTTTGATAATCTTTTAATCAATTTAAAATTAATTTAGATGTATTTAGTTAAGTAGGATTTTATTGACATTTAAATTAATTTGAAGCCCTCTATTTTAATTAAGGTTGTTTCCTTTATCTCTCACACGCGTATCCACCCTCATAGGAATTTCTCAATCTCCTTCTCAATAGAAAACGTGGTCTTGAGCTGTTTTTCATTTTCCTGGACTCTCACATGCTGACAACAAAAAGGCTTAAGATTTGCTTTCTTCTTTTAAAAAACTTACTCTGTAATAGACAAACAAAAAGCTGCAATCTCAAAAGGAGAGGGAAGACTACTAAAACCACTACATCCCTTAATCTCACGGACCCACACTTCTTTTGAAAGGCATCACCCACTTCTTTCAATACCACACAAACACCTCATCTCCAAACCTGGCCTTTTTTTTAAAACCCAGCTTTTAACAACATAACTCTCTCTCACTTTTTCTACTTTCTTTATCCAAACTTGACAGCATGTTCATCACTACCTCCTTCAAATTCACTCATACTATCCCATACACAAACACGGAACCACCCTTGTAATTCTAAAACATAAAAGTGGCATCATCTTCAAACTCTCAATACCTCTTCATAAATACGGATTTCCTTCTCCTTTTCGACTCCCTCCGCCATTTTTTCCTCCATATTAAACACCACCATATAAACCACATTGGGACTTCTTCCACCCCACAAATCACTGTCGCGCCATAACCAACCTTGCATAAAGAATAAACCTTTGACACAAATAACAACCACCATCATTAATCTGCTTGTAAGCCACCGTGACTTACACAACCTTCTTTCATCATCACCACCACTCTCCAACAAATCGCTCACTGATCCTTTTCTCCAAACCCAACTCGCAACCACCGCCACTTTTTCTTTTAACCTCCGTTTCATTCAACGACGTAATCTCCCATTCCTCACTAACTTCTCATACCACAACCAAAAACCTTCAGCTTAAAGCCTTAAATCTCAACCCACCTTTAACCTTACTAATTCCAAATTCATTTCAACCCATAATCATAAACAACCTCCAGTCAGAAACCCCAAATCCATTCCAACCAACAATCATCGCAAACCCAGAACCACAACTCAGAAAAGAAGAAGAAAAAGAGCAAAATCGTTTTAGAAAAGAGAAGAAGAAGAGTTATTTTGCGCGAAATCAAAACCAACAACAAACCTTTCCGAATTCGGAACAGGAGTAAGACGAACGAGTTGAAGGTGGAAAGTGTTGATTTCCTTTCTGTTTCCACGGCCACGTTTTGGTTCGTCGGAGAACTTGATTTGTTTTGAGAATAAGACATGTTGCGGTTTCCTTTGAGTTCCTCGAATGTTGACCATGGCTGTTATACTCCACCATTTCTTTTATTTCGTTTTGAAGTTGAAAGATGGAAGCTGATTTTGGCTTTCTTGTGAGTCATGTTTGGCTTTTAGGTTTTAGTTAGGGCCCACATTTGTTTTTTTTTTCTCTGATCTCCATGTTTTATTGGTTCATGGTCCACGCCTTGTTGTTATAGTGGGTGATGGGCCTTCAGCCCAAGGGATCCCATGTTCTTATGAACCCCTTCCTTTTAATTTGTACGCATACCCTTCTTTTTTATGTTTGTAATTTGATTTTCTAGTTTTTTTTATATATAATAATTATTAACATTTTATTGTATCTTTCTCCATTAAGTTTTTTAGATCCATCTATCTTCTTGCTTATTTTTATTTTATTTTTGATATATTTCATTTCGATTTCATTTTCAATTTGGTTTTTGGCCAATGATATAACACAACTCATGATTTAGTCAAACCGATTAAATTTTGATTTATTTGAGGCCTACTACCTTTTATTTATTTTTATTTCGATTTATTTCATTACTTTATTTTTATTCATTATTTTGGGCCAATGATATGGAAAAATCTTGATTAAGTTGATTTACTGAAATCGATTCAAAATCTTGATTTATATGAGGCCACCTTTTTTTATTTTTTTATCG
Organism: Lathyrus tuberosus; assembly: GCA_022829125.1. Lineage (NCBI taxonomy): Eukaryota > Viridiplantae > Streptophyta > Magnoliopsida > Fabales > Fabaceae > Lathyrus > Lathyrus tuberosus. The sequence continues at coordinate 1,081,735 of JALAZF010000503.1, read as the reverse complement.
GTCAATGAAAGTCAAAAAATCATAGCTTATCGATCTAAGATTAAAGATCTTGATTAAGACGAGACCGATTTTATTTTTACTTTTATTTTTATTCATTTATGGGTCAATGAACATCTAAAACCAAATCTTATCGGTAAAGATGAGACCTTTCTTATTTTCGATTTATTTTCCGTCATCTTATTCATTTTTGGTCAATGAAGGTCAAATCTTAAAGATTATCGATTTCTTGATTAAATCTTGATTAGGACGAGACCCATTTTATTTTTGCGTCAATATTATATCTTGTTAATATTATCTTGATGATTATTTTTTCATACTATCATATTGTCCATATCATATTCATATTCATGTTTATCTAACAATTTTCTTTGTTCATAAACTTAATCTAAATACACTAAATTGGGGACCTTTTATTGCGTGTCACCCTTTTCTTTTCAATCAAACTTTCGAAAGGAGGAGATTCTTGGAATCTATCATTCCTTGGGTATTCGAATGGATGGCTCTCGAGGCACGCCCCTTGGGTTGTCATTCATTCAATCTTTCGACCTTTTCAACTAAACTATTTCCAAACCAGACCTCGATTCGCCATCGAGCCCAATCGTAAGTCGAGCGCCTTTTGCCTCGCCATCACACGCACAGTTGCACATCTCGAGGTTTCGTTACTAGGAGCACCCCTAGGGACTAGTATCGATCCTCGCTTCTTTTCGTAACTAATCCGATTCAACCTATTTCAAACACTTTCTTAATTAACTAACGAAAGAAGGAGATTTTTGGAGTCTAGCATTCCTTGGATCTTCGAATGAATGACTCTTGAGACACGCCCTTGGGTTGTTGTTCATTCAACCTTTCGTCTTAAAACACTTAATCATTATCAAACAATTTCATAATCAATAGAATGAAAAGGGTGTCGTTGAGATCTAACATCTCAGTAATGCCCCGATTAATTGGTTGCGAGGCCGACGTCTCGTTTATCGAATAGTCGTCATTCTTCCCTCAAAATACTTAACAAACCAAACACTTCTTACGCGACCGAAACTCTAAAACACAAGCAAATCAAATTCTTTTTCTCAATCAAATCTTTAACACACATAATCCAACTCAAACAACTTTTCATAAAGAACATTGTTTAGTCCATTCTTCCGCGCATATGAACTAGTGCTTCAGCCTCCCATGACGAGCTGACAAGCCAATGTTTAGCAGTTAGAATGTGAACTAAACACTCGTTCGTTTAAAAAACACCAATCAACCGTAGTCCCACGAACTACGAATGCTATGACTTTCCCATTGCACGAGGGAATACGTAGGCACAAGGGCCCCAACCCTTGGCGAGCACCCTAATAAAAAACCACCCATTTCCCCCCTTAAAAAACAATATTCCCTTAGAAGAAAACAAACAAACCTAGCTAACTTTCTCACGAATCGAATCAAGAGGTTCCCGTTGAGTACAACGGACGTAGAGGGTGCTAACACCTTCCCTCTTGCGTAATCGACTCCCGAACCCGAATTTGGTTGCGATGACCATGTTCTTATCTCCCTTTAAAGGTTTTATCAATATTTTCCTTTACCTCTTTTGGGATGAATAAAGTTCGGTGGTGACTCTGTTTCGAACAGTTTTTCCGCGTCCATCGCGAGGATCGTATTTTTTGAGGTACGACAATCATCATTTTTGCATTCTAACATGTTTATTTATTTTCAGGGTTTGCATCCTATCCTTGATTTCGGTTTTCGAAGATTGTCAGAGATGAGTACTGAAAAGAAGAAGAATATCATAGTGTACAAGTTCCCGAAACCTACTTTAGATTATGTTCTCAAGTTGATGGCCTTGACAGATCCCGGTGTTTGAGCAGACTACAGGAAAGATTATGGGAAGATTTTGAATTTTGTCCACAACATCACTGAGTATGAGTTTAGGGCTCTGCACACTCTAGTGCAATTCTATGACCCTTCACTGTGCTGTTTCTTATTTCCTGATTATATTCTGGTTCCGACATTGGAAGAGTTTGCTCTTATTTTGGGTGTCTCTATCAAGGAGGAAGCGCCTTTCTATTATTCTGAGGAAGTTCCTAATTTGGAAAAGGTCGCTGCTGCTCTACACTTGGATCAGTCTCTTTTGGAAAGTAATGTCGCTAGTAAAGGAGATTGTAAAGGGTTTCATATGAAGTTCCTGGTTGGTCAAGCTGACGTATATGCTAAGGCTAGGAGCTGGACAGTCTTCAATGCAATCTTGGCCCTGTGTGTTTATAGGATTGTTTTATTCCCAAATGTGAAGGATTTTGTGGATATGCACCCTGTTAGGATATTCATCATGAAAATTCCAGTACCTACTTTGCTTGGTGATTTGTACCACTCATTGCATTATAAGAATGAAAAGAGGAGAGGATGGCCCATTTCTTGCTGTGCGCCAATTTTGTATAAGTGGTTTGCTGATCGTCTTCCTAAGTCTGGGGCATTTGTGGATACTCGAGGGACGTTAGAATGGTCTAAAAGGCTGATGGGCCTAAGAGCAGATAATCTGGTATGGGTCAACCGTGATTTGTTGGGCAAAGAGATCATCATCAGTTGTGGAAATTTCTCGAACGTGCCTCTGATAGGAAGAAAAAGGGGAATTAATTATAACCCTATTCTTGCTGTCAGGCAATTCGGGTACGCCTTGAGAGAACCACCAAAAGAGGAGGATGTTCAGGAATCCCTATTTTTAAGTGGGGAAGTTAACCCAGATTTCCTGAAGAGAGCCGTAGATGCTTGGGAAGATGTTCATAAGAAAAGGAAAGATTCTTTTGGGAAAAGCAACTGCAGAACTTTTCCTCCGTATGAAGAGTGGATACATAAGAGAGTAGAGAAAAAGCTCCTACCTTTCTCCATAGAACCACCTTCATACCCCCTGATGATTGAACAACCCACTACGATCGAGATGGAGAAATATAACAAGCTGTGGTTTGAGAAAGAAGAGCTGCGTAAAGAAAATGATGAATTAAAGAGAGAGATCAGTCGGTTGAAACATGATCGAAACGAAGCTATCTATACTGCTAGGGTGAAGACAAAACTTCTGGCCAAGAAGGAGGAAGAGTTAGCTGAAGAGATCGCAGTCAGGCAACGGGTAGACCGAGATTTGAGAAGTACTCATGACATGCTTCAGTCCAAGAAGACAGAACTGATAAGAGCCCTGGTTAGAATTCAAAAGTTCGATGATCATCGAGACACCGCAATGGCTGCTAACAAGCAAAAGGAAGATGAGTTTCTAGATCAAATTGAGAGGTTGAAGACGAAGCTTAGAAAGAAAGAGAAAGAAATCAGAATAGAGATATTTCAGAGGTAAACAACTGAAGATCGACTCAATGAAGCCTTGTCAGCCATAGAAGAGCTTAAGATTCGAGCAGAGGTGAAGAAACCAAGAGGTGAGGGTCCTAGACTGGAAGATTTTTTGGTGAAGATGCATGGGAAGAGCGATGTCAGTACTTGGAAGAAGTCATGCGCAAGCGTGATATTCTTATTCAGGAATTGATTGAGAGGCCGAAGCATCTTGATACGAGAGAGCTCTTCAGAGAGGTGCAAGCTTGGTGTGAAGAGCGAGAAAATTGGAAAAGGCTGACCATGGTGGACTTTGATGATATGCCTTAGTTTTCTTTTCGGTTGTATTTGATCACCGCCAAGTTTATTGGTAGGGATCCCTGATTATTGTATCCAGACATCTTTCTTTATTTCGGGCTGTATGTATTGACAGATGGTTATTCTTTGGCTTTCTAGTATATGATCCGATATTGTCGGTATTCCGTTCCGTCTTGATACTTATTATTAAATTGGAATCAAGGGGTGGATCGCCCTGTGAATACTCAAACATGTCATTTGCATTTGCATTTTCATACTCATGTGCATAACAGGTGTTTCTGTTTGGGTTCCTTATCTCCGCCTGAAGTTTCTTAGTAGGATTGCTGAATTTCGCACTCACTGCTACGTTACTCGCAACAATCAACGAAGAGTTATGGATCAAGTTCAACCTGAGCTCCACGAGGTTTGCAACCGCATGAATCAATTTATGGACTTGATGTAGAACGTGGCCCAAGGCCAAGAGCAGCTGAGGACTCTTGTTCAGCCCTTGATAGCCAGGGTTGATGAAGAAGGAATTGTTCATGGAGGTATTCCGACTCATATTGTTCCTCCGGGCGGAGGTGGTAATGGTGTTGTCCATGTTGTTCCTCCAGGCGGAGGTGTTCCTACTCCTAATGTTGTTGTTCCTTCGGGCCGAGGAGCAGCTGTTGAGATCCTTGCAGTGGTTGGAGGGGGTAATAGTGTGTGTGCAGTGCATGACGCTGGGGGCCATCACTGGATGGAAGATCAGCAAGATGATGTTTTTTCTATGCAAGGTGGGTATGTTGGCCACCCATCTGATGCTGACAGAAAGTTTAAAATGATTGAGGAAAGGATGAGGGCTTACGAGAGTCAGGACTCGCTGGGTCTGGATATGGATGATTTGGGATTGGTTCCTGGTGTGAAGGTCCCTTCTAAGTTCAAGGTGTCTACCTTCGACAAATATACTGGTGTTACCTGCCCTAAGACTCATGTTAGGGCCTATTACAGGAAGATGTCTTCCTACTCGGAGGACGAGAAGCTGTTAATGCATTTCTTCCAGGATAGCCTGGCTGGGGCATCCCTGGAATGGTACATACAGCTTGAAAGGAATCGTACCCGTAGTTGGCGCGAGTTGGTTAAAGCATTTGTTAGGTGTTATACCCAAAATTTTAACCCTTAGATGTCATAACATCTTGCGCTTACATTTAGGTTTCAATCATCTATGCATTGTTAACTGACCATCACATCTTGCTAATTTGTTTCTTTTGTGTAAAGACAGGATTTGCACCTGAAAGAGGGCAAGGTCATCAAGCCAAATTCTCACATGTTTCAAAGTATCCTAAGATACTCCTTGATTCCATACATCCATCACAAGTGTTCACTAGGTGATTGATATTGGTGTGTGAAGTCATCTGTTTAAGAAAACCAACTGAGGCTCCAAGATTCAACCACTTGGTCTTAAAATCTAATCATGAGGTTCTCAAATCATATGCCATGATCTTTTATGTCTGGATCAAGAGAAATCAAGAAGAGGCCATCAGATCAAGAGTTGTGGAATTAGGGTTTTAACCTGAAGAATCACAAGGAATCTTGGTATGATCAGTCAATGTTTTGATTGGTTCATCAACCAATTAAGCTCACATACATCCAAGAGATCTTATTCAACAAGATATCAAGAGTGTTTGACCCATCACAAGTACAATGAGCCTCAAAGTTCATCTGACCCTAGATTAGGGTTTTTCTTCAGTGGAAAGTCGACTGTGCCCTAATTCATGGTCAACGCATGATCCCAAACCATGGGACATGATCCATTGTGTTCATATACATCCTTGGAACTCACCTAATGTATTGGAGAAGTGCAAAGTTACAAATTCATTGAGGATCGCACTGTGGAATTCATCTGACCTAATTTTCACCTGACAAAATCAAGCCTTTAACTTTTGTTACCTTGACCCAAGATGAAGAATTCAAGCTTTATTCCATCAAGACATGTTTGATTCTTGAGTTAGAGCATGAGAAATCACCATTTGAAAGGTTTCTTGCAAAAAGGGCAAGGTTTGGTTCTTAAATCTTTCCAAGTCTGGAAGAATTCACTCCTTGTGCAAATTTGGAAAGGTCATAACTTGCAAACCACACATCCAATTTTTGTGACTTAAAGCTCAAATTGAAGCTCTCATCATGAACTTCAAAACATATTAGAGGGTCTTTCTTCAGAAGAGGTTTGGTTTTTAAGTTAGGAGGCTTGGAAGTTCAAGGCACTTAAAGACTTGGTGAAATTTCACTACATTTTGCCCTAAAAATCAGCCAACTTCATCTCCATTTTTCATCAAGATCCCTTTGGATCTAGAACTTGGAGTAAACATGAAAGTTATAGAGGATATTTGGGGCTTTCCAAAAAGTACTAGAACTTCCTAATCCATGGAGGGAGCTGAGAGATTCGAAGAAGAGAAGTTTGAGGTTCATTTCTTGAATTCCAAGTTTCCAACATATGCATAATGATGCATAATCAATCTTAATCACCAAATGCCTCACCTTTCTGATGTTTAGAAGCAAGGTTAGTGTATGTTGGACCTCTTCCACGAGTTACACAAGTTGCAACATTAAAATGCATTAGTTTATGTCAAGTGGATGCATGAGAGAAAAACTTTTCCAAGAGCATGGTCATTCCAACTTTCTCTTACAGCTTGGAGCCTTGTTCCAATCAAATCAGCACAACTCAATAGTGCAAACCCTATTTTCGACCATTTGCTAGAGTGTTGGAGTGCCCTTGACTTAGCATCACAACTTGCACGAAGGAAATTTGGAGAAAGGGCAAGTTTGGCAAAATATGAAATTTGTCCATACCTCAAGTCTCTCACTTTCCCTATAAATAGAGGATCAATCCTTATTCCAAAGGACACCAGAATCACCTAAAAAGAAATTCTGATACTCTCTGAAATCTCTTACTCACTCATTCTTGCAAATTTGTAAGAACCCTGCTCTAGTTCATTTTGCTCGTGCGTTTCTCAAATAAACTCCACAAACAACCTATATACATCCATTAGAACTCATTCCAACACCTAGAAAAGTTCTGTAACTCCTCAAACCTCATCTGCCATTTTCAACCTCCATTGTTGCAAGAAGGATCAGGTTTCATTTTTGAGGTATTTTCCAAAGCTGCTGACCATCTGCATCTTCTCTCCTAGCATCAACAAAGCAAGGCAGGTCATTATTTCTATTCTATAAGCACCATAGAAGAAGCCTTGGACTTTCTCCAAGAGGTAAGATTCTTGCTCCCTTGAAACTCATTTTTCATGCATTGTCTTATTCTCATTTTATTGGCAAAATGTAGTATGTTTGGTGTTTTATGTTTCTGAATGATTGCTTGTTCAGTTTGGCTTAAATATTTCATGTAATAGCATGCTGAAACTTTTTTATGTTGCACTGTTGTGTAATGTTTTGTGAATCATGTGGTTGCTTTTAGTTGAAACTATTGTGATATTCTTGTTCCTCGTGAAAAATACTCTAACTTTGATCTTTACTTCATGAGAAATAGTGGGGAAACAGGTGAGATATGGTTGAAGGAAGTTCTGGGTTTGAAGTGAAAGTTAGGGCACGAGCGAGAGAGTTTGAGGAAGAAGATGATGGTGATATGGCACCCAGTCAGCCCAACGTGGCGCTGAGGTGGCCATTTTGGTTGGTCTTTAAAATAAAAACAACTGAAGGCGTTATATGTTTGGATGTAATAGCCACTCCAGTGGTAGAAACCTTGCCATGCCTTTCCCTTTCACCCCCCTTGGCCTCATTAGAGCCACTCCTTTCCCTTATCCTCATTAGGATAATTTCTTGGCCTCATTAGAGCCACTCACCTTTTAACTTAGGGATCACCCCGAGTTATTCAACTCTATGTGAGCATCATCTTTATGATGTTCCTTTCCCCTTTGCCCTTGTTAGAGCCATTCACCTTTTAACTTAGAACTAGGATAGAGTTCTTAAACTCTATGTGTTTCTCATCATCATGAGTATTCACTTCCCTTTACAACTTAGACTTAGAGAGTTCTTTAAACTCTATATGAGTATCATATTCATTCCCATTAGAACTTTGACCATAGTCAATGGTTCCTCACCTTTAGTTAGGTGAACTACGGTTGCTCTAATTCTTTAGTCAGGATACGTAGGCACAAGATACGACGTCTTGGCGAGCATACTTAGTGTATATACCCCTAGGTCTTTACCTTTAGCATTTTGGTCTTTACCATAGGTCTTTACCTTACCCTTAGCAAGCAAACATAGCATAACACAAACACAAACAAGAGGTTCCTATAGAGTACTATAGATACTTAGGGTGCTAATACCTTCCCTTAGTATAACCAACCCCCGAACCCCCAATCTCTTAGCTGTGTCTTCACATAGCGCAATTAGGGTTTTCTTCGATCTTTACCCTTTCCTTTGGATAAATCAAAGCTCGGTGGTGAATTTCAAAGATGTGTGATTCAAGTTAATTGATAGCTTGGTATCCGATTCTCACCGCAACAGAAATGGCGACTTCACTGGGGACGTATGCATTTGAGGGTTAAGCCTACTTTGCTTGTGTTTGTGTTATATTTTTGTTTGCTTGATTGTACATATCTGTATATATTTGTTTAGATTCTTCTATTTGGCAGGGTGCTACTTTTGTTGAGATACATATATGATAGGATTGTGGTGTAATCAATAGTCGGCGGTTGGGAGTAGTCCTAACAAGTTTGGCATATGATGATCACGCTCAGTTGAGGCCCCTTTGGGATTATTGATGTCTGATGTGAGTAGTCGCATTGATGTCACTCTTTCAGACCTGGGAGTCCGTGAGACTGAGGACCGTAGTTACCTTTACCCCACTTGGCCTTTTTAGGACGTAGTGCGATGGCTATGAGGGAGTAGTCCCAAATAGTTGATACACGATACTACACTCAGACGAGTTTATCTTGAGAATATTGTTAACCCGCGTGAGTAGTCACGTAGGCCAATAATATCCGAAAGATTCATCAATGACTGTGAGAACTTCTAGAACCCTGTTCTACAGTTGGCAAATCCATAGTACACACCTATTGTGATGGGTAGACCATGGCTCCACGCATGTGACCCCTAAACCTAGGACTTGTGTGCTTTAATGTGTGTACATATGTTTGTGTTTGTGCTTGTGTGTTTTGTGCATTGCATACATCTCATGCATCCATTTTTGGTTTTAAGGAACTCAGTCGTCTTTTCCTTTGCAAAATCATAGGTATCATGGATATTGAGAAAAGGAACACTAAAAAGTACAATTTCAAGAAGCCCAATTTGGTAGAGTTGAAAAAGCTAGCAGCTTTGGTACCTTGCCCTGAAGACTTCAGAAAGAGTTATGGAAGATTGATTGGTATTCTCAGAACCAAGATGGAAGATGGTGTTCTCGACACGTTGGTGCAGTTTTATGACCCTCTTTACCATTGCTTCACTTTTCCCGACTATCAACTTGTTCCGACATTGGAAGAGTATTCTTATTGGTTTGGTCTACCTGTGAAAGAACAAGAGCCTTTCAGTGCTCAAGAGAAGATTCCTTCACCAAAGGAGATTGCTGATTCTATCCACTTAGAAATGTCTGAGGTCAAGCCTCACCTCACCACCAAGAATGGGATCAAGGGTCTACCTGCCAAGTTCTTGTTTGATAAAGCCTTTTACCTAGCTAAGATGAATAGTATGAGGGCCTTTGAAGCAATCTTTGCACTTCTTGTCTATGGCTTGGTCTTGTTTGCTAATGTTGAGGAGTTCGTTGGTATCAATGCCATTCGGATCTTCTTAAGTGGAAACCCTGTACCCACTCTGCTTGGTGATACTTATCACTCTATCCATCATAGGACTCTCCAAGGAAAGGGTACCATTTCATGTTGTGCATCTTTGCTTTACAAATGGTTTGTTACTCATTTACCTCGAACATCGCGCTTCAACGATAATCCAGACAGGCTTCGTTGGTCTCAGAGAATAATATCTCTCACCCATACTGATATCTTTTGGTACGATTCAGCTTACGACAAAGGAGTCATCATTGATAGTTGTGGCCCATTCCCCAATGTACCACTTCTTGGTGTCAGAGGTGGGATTAGCTACAACCCTATTCTTGCTAGACGTCAGTTTGGATTTCCTATGGAAGAAAAGCCTAAGAGCATCCTTTTGTCTGGTTTCTTTTATCTTAATGAGGAAGCTAGTGCAGAAACCAAGAGCAGTGTTTTGCATGCTTGGGGAAAACTCCACAAAAGAACTAAGAATGACTTGGGAAAGAGAAATTGTGTGGCCTTGGAACCTTTCCTTCGATGGGTTCGATCTCGAGCTCGTGATCTTAAGATGCCATATCTCCCCGAGAGAACTCATCAACCTACTGTTGTATCTCCCTCTATCATTCCTATTGAGAGCATGGAGGAGTATCAAGAAAATCTAGCAAGGATGAAACTTGAGAGAGACACGTGGGAAGGGAAGTACGACGCCATCTATGTTGAACAAGTGCAGATGAAGAAACAGATGAAAGAGAAAGATGATTTGATTGAATGACTTGAGAGACGTGTGATTGACAGACCAGTGGCACCCGAGAATTTATTTTTCTCTAGCATGCAACCCACTCCTAGCATTCATGAGTATTCAAGTATTCCACCGGCGTCTGGAACTTAGAAGGGGATTGTTGACAAGTTGATCTTGGAGAATGACAAACTGAAGAGACAGAAGAGGAGGCGTGAAGTGGAGCATCCCTAGATAGAATTACTTTTTAGGCCTAGCCGTTGCTTTTTATCTCTTTGTATTTTGAGCTTCTTAAATGTACTTTGAAAGTTGTAACTTTTCTCAATATTTAATGAAGTGAAGCTTATTTTGAAAATTGTCTCTTGATTTCCTTAAAACCAATTGCATTCACATTGCATCTTGCATTTTTGCTAAAGCTGTCAAGGAACTAATTTTGTTTTGCAGATTTTTGTAGAGATGGATTTCGGAAGGAAAGGAACTTGGTCGTACACCTTCATGGTTCCCGATGTTGAGCAGCTGAAGGAACTGGGAAGATTGATTTAAGATCCAGTGGCTTTCTCATTGAAGTATGGAAGAATTCTCCCACTGTTGTGGCTTCAAAGTGCTGAAGGACTGCTAGAGACTTTGGTTCAACTTTACCATCCTCTTGATCACTGCTTTTTGTTTCCAGATTACCAACTGACGCCAACCTTGGAAGAATACTCCGCCTTGATGGGTCTCCCTGTCAATGATTCTCCTACATTCTCTGGAATGGAATACGAGCTCAGTGCGAAGGACATTACCAAAGGAACAAGGTTGTCTGACATTCAAGCTCACATGACTGTCAAAGGGGGACTTGCTGGATTTCCCGCTCAATTCTTGTTCGAGAAAGCCCGTTACTTTGCTGATAGGAAGAATACTGTACTCTTTGATTCCACTTTCGCTTTGCTAGCTTATGGATTGTTTCTGTTTCCCAACGCCGAAGACTTCGTCGACGTCAATGCTATTCAGATATTCATGCTCATGAACCCAGTTCCCACTCTGTTGGCTGATACTTATCATGCCATTCACTCAACGTACATGCGAGATGGGGGACAAATTGTCTGTTGTGTTGATCTCCTTTATAGGTGGTTTATTTTACAACTACCAAGGACCGCAACCTTTTGGGATGTGGAAGACAATACTATTTGGTCCAAAAGGCTCATGGAGCTCACTCATGCTGACATCAAGTGGTATGACCCAATCTATAGGGGGATTCTCATGATTCACAGCTGTGGGGACTTCCCCAATGTACCTCTTAAGGGTAGAAAGGGGATGCATAAACTATAATCCCGTTCTCGCTCACCGACAGCTGGGTCACCCAATGGAGGAGATACCTAATCTTGGCAATCTGCAGAGGCTTTTCCTTGAAGAAGGAGAGAATCCTGAGTTCATGCTCATAGTTGTACGCGCCTGGCATTGCATCAACAGACAAAGATGGACTACAATGGGGAATCCCGACTGTACCGTCACCAAGGCTTGTTTAGAATGGTCCCGTGAGAAAGCTCTTGTGATGAGGATGCCTTATCCACGTCATAAGCCTCCCACAAATGAAGAGCTAAAGCTGAAGAAGGCAATAGAAGAGTTGACCCTTGATAAAGCGAAGATGCAAGAGCGAATCAACAAACTCATGAGGGGGCTCAATGGATGGGAAAGACCGTTTGCTAGTGGATTTGATCTCTAGTTTCCTTTTATGTTGGATTTTCTATTTTTACCTATGTAATGAACTTTGAAGGTGTACTGCCTATGTTGTAATATTTGCAAATTTGCTAATGAAAGAGTTTGTTTTGAGAAATATCATTTTATCTACAATGTTTGCAAACTTGTAGTTCCTTGATAGCTCTGTTTGCATTTTCATTTGCATTTCGCATCATTTCATGTCATAACATGTGTTTCTCCTGTCGTGTCTCATTCCGTGGTCTTCTCTTTAGAACCGTCACGCTGAATCTTCGACGCCGATACAACACACGAGCCCAAGCTCTCCAGAGAATGTCTGAACATAACTTTGAAATAGACAGGGTCAACAACGAGTTGAATGATTTACGAGGAAGTTTAGGGGCAGATTATGGAAGTTTTACAGGTTATTATAACAAAGATGGATACTCAGGCCACCGTGGTCTCTAAAATTTTCACTCCAACCATGGAGCCTACCACTAATGTCAACACTGAGCTCTTGCCACCATTTAGGTTGCCTCCTGGCTTTGTGCCACCACCAATTCCTACCACTACTCAATAAGCTATTCCTATGGGTAATGAGAATCCTCAAGTTATCCCAACTTTTGCTCCACCAGCGGTACATACTCAAGTACATCCTATTTTTCACAATCTATAACCAGTTTATAACTACCCCGAGATGTCTGAGGAAGGGGACGAACGACACGAAAGATTGAAAGAAAGTGTTGAGACTATCCAGAGAAAAATGAGGGCGATGGAAGGAAGCAATGTCTTTAGTACTGACGCTAAAGATATGTGCTTGGTTTCTGGCTTAGTGATTCCTCCAAAGTTTACAACTCCGAGCTTTGACCTATACTCAGGCGCGTCATGCCCAAAGTCACACTTGATCATGTATTACCGAAGAATGGCTGCGTATGTGGATAAAGACAAGTTAATGATCCACTGTTTCCAGGATTGTTTGAAGGGAGCTTCTGCAAAATGGTACATGAGCTTAGACCAATCCATAATCCACAACTTTCAAGACTTATCGGATGCTTTTGTGAAGCATTATAAGTACAATATGGATTTGGCCCCGGACCGAAGACAACTTTTGAGCATGTCCCAAAATAATTCTGAATCTTTCAAAGAATACGCTCAACGATGGAGGGAGACTGCTTCCCAAGTAGAACCTCCATTATCTGAAAAAGAACTGGCCGACTAGTTCATGGACACCGTGAAACCAGAATTTCATGAAATAATGATTAGCAGTGTTAGTGCCAACTTTGCTGACATTGTTGCCATGGGTGTAAAGGTAGAAGCGGGTATGAAAAGTTGGAAGGTAATAAGCTCTTCGAACAATTCAAGCAGTACTAATTTCAAGAAACCTCCAAGAAACTTTCATAAAAAGAAGGAAGGGGAAACCAATGCCGTTATGACAAGTAGGAAAAATAATCTCGTGTGGAAACAACCGATTTATCAACATCAGTCAAATCTAAATTTTCACCAACAACCAATCTATCCAATGCAGTTTGCCCGACACCATTATGTGGCAGCTGTAACACCAACTTTTAATCATCAATTCGTGTAGCAGGCGCTAGTATTCCAACAACAACCCAGTTATTAGCCAGCACCTAGTGTTCCAACTTTCCAACAACCACAACAGAGGCCACAAGCTTCTTCATCCAACGCTCCCTACAGAAGACAAGGTGTCAAACCTACATTCCCACCTATTCCAATGACCTATAAAGAACTCTATCCCTCTTTGGTTCAACAAGGTTTGATTATCACTAGACCTATGGGCCCACCTTTAGAAAAAGCCATGAAATTCCATAATCCTAATGTCAACTGAGCCTTTCACCAAGGCGCTGCCGGTCATGACCTAGAAGGATGCCTTGCATTAAAATACGTCGTGAAAGGTTTGATGGAAAATAAGGTTCTATCCTTTACGGATAATCAACCCAATGTGGTAAATAATCCATTACCTACCCATGGGTCTACACATGCCATCGAAGATGAGAAGGATGAAGATTGATAATGGATGCATTGAAGATTAAAACTCCTGTCAGGATTTTCCATTCCAAACTGTTTGAAGCTGGGTTAGTGAAAGTTAACCATGACAACTGTGAAGAGTGTGATGCCAGTATCAGAGGATGCCAGTTGGTTCAGAATGATATTCAGAGTTTAATTGATGAAGGTTTTCTACAAGTATTCAGTAAGATAAAGAAAGAGGAAGTTGCACTGATTGAGCCCATTTTCAACTTACCTGAATCAAAAGAGAAAGTGCATGTTTTAAATGTACCAAGGTCTAGTTCTATGGTCCCTGTCTTCAATAAACCAAAGCCAGTTTTCAGTACATCAGAACCTGTTGTTGCTTTCACTACTAATCAGTCAAGACCGAGAAACATCCGACAACCTGTTTCGTTCCGTTTCAGGAGTTCCAAAGCTGTGCCATGGAGGTATGAAGATACTATGGTTAACAAAAGATATGAAGAGGCGGTTCCAAGGAAAGAGGTGGGAACCACTAATGAAGAAGTGACAAATATAGCTGGATCTGGGAAGATGACCCGAAGTGGTCGAGTTTATACTCCTGTCTTCAAAGGGATTGTGCCTAAAGAGACTGTTGCTCCTGTACCTGTTAAGGATAAGGAAAAATAAGTGGTTACAAATGAAGAAGATGCTGAGTTTATGAGAATCATAAAGAGAAGTGACTACAGAGTGGTGGATCAGCTTCAGCAAACTCCCTCAAAAATCTCCATATTATCTCTATTGTTGAACTCACCTACTCATCAGACTGCTTTACAGAAAATACTGGCTCAAGCCCAAGTTGCTTGAAACATTACTGCCGGTCAGTTTGACAGCGTCATTGCAAATATCACGGCTTGCAATACTCTCAGCTTCAGCAACGAAGAATTGCCCAAGGGAGGTCGAGAGCACAACCTTGCTTTGCATGTATCAGTGAAATGCCAAGAAGACACTTTGGCAAGAGTTCTTGTGGACACAGGCTCTTCTCTGAATGTTTTACCGAAAAGAACTCTTGAAAAGTTGGCTTACAAGGGAGCTGAAATGAAGCCTACCTCTCTAATTGTCAAAGCTTTTGATGGCTCAAGAAGGTATGTGATGGGGGAGATTCAGTTACCTATTCTGATTGGCCCACATGTGTTCAATATCATTTTTCAAGTGTTGGATATTAATTCTGCATACAGTTGCCTACTTGGAAGGCCTTGGATCCATAGAGCGGGTGCTGTGACTTCAACCTTGCATCAAAAGATGAAATTTGTGGTTGATGAAAAACTGGTGATCATACACGGTGAAGAAGATCTAATGGTTAGTAACTTGTCCTCTTTCCGCTACATTAAGGCTGATGAAGATGCGCTGGAAACTTCTTTCCAAGCCCTTGAGATAGCCAATGCTGTTATGCTGGACATTGAACCGGTGGTCCCAAGTATGTCATCTTTTTCTTCCTTCAAGAGTATGCAATCTTCCCTGAAAGAAGGTGTCCCTGAAGGTAGGGGAATGGTCATTGAGATTCAAGAGAGGAATAAATACCAAGGGTTGGGTTACAAACCAACTCGTGGCCAAGAAGCTGCTTCAACAACACGACCAAGGACTATCCAGGAAATGTTTATCAGCAAAGGACATCAAGTCAGTGCCATGATTAGGGTAGAAGAAGACGAAGACATCAGTCATCTAGTTTTTCAGTGTGACGCCGCACAAGACAATTGGGAAGCTATTAAGATTCCTGTATTGTTTCATGAGCCAGAGTAATATATTTGTTTTCATTTGTTTGTTTTCGATTACATAGTCGTGCCCAAGGCTATTGGACTATTTTGTATGGGCCACCACTTTCAAATTTTATTAATCAATGAAGATGATGTTTTGTTAAACTCTTTTGTCTTTATTTACTATTTTTGCTCTTAAGGAAAAATGGCAATCTTTTCAAAACTACCAAAAACATTTTCTTTTTGCATTCAATTTTGTGCGTTTTAATAAAGTAAGTACATCCATCATGTAGAGTAATCCACAAACCTGTTGTATTCAATGACCCTACTTTCACTATTGACTTTGATTCACCCATCTATCAAGCTGAGGATGAGGAAGAGGAAGATTATGAAGTCCCAGATGAGTTGGCAAAAATGTGTGAGTACGTGTACACGACTCTTCAGCCGCATGAGGAAGAAATTGACACCATCAATCTTAGTACCGATGAAGACAAGAAGGAAGTCAAGATTGGGGAAATGCTTGGGGCAGAAGTCAGACAACGGTTAGTGAAGCTCCTTGAAGAGTATGTGGATGTGTTTGCATGGTCTTATCAGGATATGCCTGGTTTGGATACAGATATCGTAGTTCATAAACTACCACTCAAGCCTGAATGCCCGCCACTGAAATAGAAACTCAGAAGAAGTAGACCTGATATGGCTCTCAAGATCAGAAATGAGGTCAAGCGATAACTTGATGCAGGATTTCTGGCAGTCTCAAAGTACCCCGAATGGGTGGCCAACATTGTGCCCATGATGAAGAAGAATGGTAATGTACGAATGTGTGTGGATTATAGGGATCTCAACAAAGCCAGTCCAAAAGACGATTTCCCTCTGCCGCATATTGATACTCTTGTGGATAACACGACCCGTTTTGTAGTTTTCTCCTTTATGAATGGTATCTCAGGCTACAACCAGATCAAATGAACCCTGCTGGCATGGACAAGACTACGTTCATTACTCCTTGGGGAACTTATTGCTACAAAGTCATGCCCTTTGGTTTGAAAAACGCAGGGGCAACCTATCAGAGAGCTATGGTGACTCTACTCCATGACATGATGCATAAGGAAATTGAGGTATATGTTGATGATATGATTGCTAAATCCTAGAGTGAGGAGGACAATTTGGATCACCTTCTGAAACTGTTCAAAAGACTCCAGAAATATCAATTGAGGTTGAACCCTGCTAAATGTACCTTCGGTGTCAGATCAGGAAAGCTACTCGGTTTTATCGTTAGCCAACGAGGAATTGAGGTAGACCCCGACAAAGTGCGACCTATTCAAGAGATGCCAGCTCCGCAGACTGAGACTCAAGTAAGAGGTTTTCTTGGTCGTTTGAATTATATCTCAAGGTTTATCTCCAACATGACTCCCACTTGTGAACCGATCTTCAAGTTGCTCTGCAAAGACCAAGCTGTAAAGTGGAATTCTGACTGCCAGCAGGCCTTTGACAAACTCAAGAGTTATTTGCTAGAACCACCGATCTTGGTCCCACCTGTTCTAGGGAGACCCCTCTTCATGTATATGAATATATTGGAAGGATCAATGGGCTGTGTTTTGGGCCAGCATGATGAATCTGGGCGCAAAGAGCATGCCATCTATTACTTAAGCAAAAAGTTTACTGATTGTGAAAGTCGTTATTCATTGCTGGAAAAGACTTGTTGTGTTTTAGCATGGGCCGCTAGACGTTTAAGGCAATACATGATATGTCATACTACTTTATTAATCTCAAAAATGGATCCAATAAAGTATATCTTTGAAAAGCCTGCTCAAACAGGAAGACTTGCCCATTGGCACATGCTATTATCAGAGTACGATATTCAGTATGTCACTCAGAAGTCCATCAAGGGAAGTGTCTTGGCAGATTACCTCGCAGAGCAACCTGTGGAAGACTATGAGCCACTCAAGTTTGATTTCCCAGATGAAGACATTATGGTAGTAAAGGATTGTGAAGAGCCAGGCCCTGATGAAGGTCCTGAACCTGGTTCCCGATGGAAAATGATGTTTGATGGTTCTTCTAACTACAGTGGAGATGGTGTAGGTGATGTATTGATAAACCCTGAGGGTGGTTATACCCCGTTTATAGCCAGGCTCTATTTTGAATGCACAAACAACATCGCTGAATATGAGGCATGTATTCTAGGGTTGGAAGCAGCTATTGATCTCAGAATCAAGATTTTGGAAGTCAGCGGAGATCCTGCCCTGGTTATTTATCAAGTTAAAGGTAAATGGGAGACTAGAGACGAGAAGTTGGTCCCATACCGTGCTTATATTGTGAAGATGATCCAATACTTTGATGAGATCACTTTCCGTCATGTTCCACGATCAGAAAACCACATAGCTGATGCTCTAGCCATGTTAGTTTCAATGTGGAAAGTCAATTTTGTTAATGAAGCGCCACTCATCAGTATCGAGCGCAAGTCTGAACCCGCCTACTGCCATTTGGTTAAAGAAGAAGAGGATGGCAAACCATGGTTTCACGACATCATAAACTACCTGAAGAACCAAGAGTATCCTGCCAATGCTTCCACTATCGACAAGAAGACTTTGAGAAGGTTATCATCCAAGTTTTTCCTCAATAATAATGTACTCTACAAAAGGAATCATGACATGGTGTTGTTAAGATGTGTTGATAAACGAGAAGCAGACTTGTTGATTCATGATATTCACGAAGGAGCCTTTGGTACTCACGCCAATGGGCATGCCATGGTTAAGAAGATTTTGAGGGCTGGGTATTACTGGATGACTATGGAAACCGATTGCATCCAATACGCCAGAAAGTGTCATAAGTGCCAGATCTATGCTGACAAGGTGCAAGAACCTCCAACATTATTGAATGTTTTGTCATCACCTTGGTCGTTCTCTATGTGGGGCATTGATATGATTGGGGATATTGAGCCAAAAGCTTCCAACGGTCATCGGTTCATCTTAGTGGCTATTGACTATTTCACAAAATGGGTTGAAGCTGCTTCCCACACCAACGTGACCAAGCAAGTGGTTGCTCGTTTTATCAAGAATCAGATCATCTGTTGTTATGGGATTCTGAACAGGATCATAACGGACAATGGAACCAATCTGAACGACAATACAATGAAGGAGTTGTGTGACAATTTCAAGATTGAACACCATAATTCTTCACCTTATCGTCCAAAGATGAATGGAGCTGTCGAAGCTGCCAATAAAAACATCAAAAAGATCCTGCAGAAAATGGTCAAGACTTATAAGGATTAGCATGAGATGTTACCGTTTGCTTTGCATGGATACAGAACTTTGGTTCGAACTTCGACAGGGGCAACTCCCTTTTCCCTAGTGTATGGGATGGACGCAGTGCTCCCCATTGAAGTGGAGATACTGTCTTTAAAAATTCTGATGGAAACTAAGCTTGAAGAAGCAGAGTGGGTCCAAGAAAGATATGATCAACTGAACCTCATTGATGCGAAACGACTGACTGCCATGTGTCATGGTCATTTGTATCAGAGGAAGATGAAGAGAGCATTTGATAAGAGGGTCCGTGTGCATGAATTCTGTGAAGGAGAGCTCGTACTCAGAAAGATCTTGCCATCTCAAAGGGATGCACGCAGAAAATGGGCGCCCAATTATGAAGGCCCTTTTGTGGTGAAAACAGTGTTCTCAGGAGGTTCCCTAATTCTTACAACGATGGATGGTGAACAAATCTCACACCCTGTGAATGCTGACTCAGTAAGAAAATATTACGCCTAAAAACCCGCTAAGTCGAAAACTAGAAATGACGACTTAGGCAAAAAGGGGTATCCCGATGGGTCATAACTTATGAAGGAGACTCAGGCAAAAGTTAGGGACTAAATAAAAAAAAAGAGCTCGCTAGGTTGAAAACCTGAAAGGGCGGCCTAGGCAAAAATGAGCGTCCCGGTGGACTAAAAACCCGAAAGGGCGGTCCAGGCAAAAGTTAGGGACAAAAGGTGTTTCACTGAGTCAGAAAGGGTTGTCACCTATACTAAGGAATTCAAGACGAAGTTCAAGCTTAATCGCTCTCATCAGCAGCAAGGTTTTGAAGGATTCTTAGTCATTAGGGATAGTGGTGATCATTGAATACAATGTAACCCTTTTTCCTATTGCCATGTTTTCTAACTGTAATATTCCATGGAACTTCACCATTGGCAAGTTATCATTCTAATGAAATCAAATTTTTGACCATTCTTCGTTTGATATTTATCATGCCTCTATTTTTCTTTGTTATGCAAAACTTCATTCATTTTTAATAATGGTTTTAAAAGCGGAAAATTTTGAAATAAAAACAAATTTTTTTGAGAAAACACAATGAAAACATAATCTACTGTGGCTCTTGGGACGATTTAATGAAATCACTTGCCTTCCCCGGTGACTCCTGTTCTGACGAAAGCACTGTTAAACCATCTGGTGTACGTTTCCCCAATGATACAAGTTCAATCGAAAATGTTTCCTGGATCGGACACTTCGGTAATGACTGACAACCGAGGCCCAAAGGAGTTCTCCCCATCATTTTCCACGGATGTATGTTGAAAGTGGAAAGAATTACCTTCTCCAATGATAGAAGATTGTTCCATTTTTTTGATCCCTAGAATGGCTGTTCTCTTCAGATTCAGTGTGACTCGTCGCAGTAGATATGTTATCCATCTACTCTTTTCCCCAGTTTATCGTCTCTCTTCAGAGTCGTCACTTGCATATCATTGAGCATTAGCATCATACCATATCATCGTGCATTTTAGCATTTGGTGTGTTTCTTGTGGGTCTTTACCTCCTTTATCCTTAACTTGCTCAGGATAAGTATCCTTTTGAGTCCGCGGATCGTTATCCATGTCCTGCGTACGTCAAATTTGTTTATTATCCATATTCCTCAGGAAGTCTAGTCCTCACTATGCAACCTCGGTAGCGTCCTATCTAATATTTAACCTCTGTCTTCAGGCCAGTCATTATTGGCGTTTGTTAAAGTCCAGTGTTTACTGGCATGCTTTTTATCCAATCATAATTGGTGTCAAAGTCCGGTATTCACTGGCGTGTTTTAACATCGATCATCATCGGTATCGGGAAGTCCGGTATTCACGAGCAATGCCTTTAAATCCAATCTTAATTTGTCAGTCTTAACTGTGAGTCAAAAGTCCAGTATTCATTAGCATGTTTTAATATCGATCATCATCGGTATCGTGAAGTCCAGTATTCACTGGCATTGTTTAAATCCAATCATTATTGGTATTGTAAAGTCCAGTGTTTACTGGCAACGTCTGAAGACTTTGTTTCTTTGGTACCCAAAGTCCAGTCATTACTGGAAATTGTATAAAATCCAATTTTAATTGGTCAGTCATAACGGTGTGCCCTTTGGCTTCTTAAATCCAATCTTAATTGGTTAGTTTTAACTGCATATCTTAAGTCCAGCATTTACTGGCATTGTTTTAATATCGGTCTTCATCGATATCGTAAAGTCCAGTGTTTACTGGCATGTTTTTTTATCCAATCATAATTGGTGTCAAGGTCTAGTATTCACTGGCATGTTTCTTTATATCAAGTCCAGTATTTACTGGCATGTTTTAATATCGGTCATTATCGGTATCGTAAAAGTCCAATGTTTACTGGCATGTTATTTCCAAGTCCAATCATTATTAGTACTTTGATCTTGTTCCCAGCAGAGGTTTTGGTCATCACCAATATCCTCATGAAAGTCCAGTATTCACTGGCATTTGTGATAAGTCTGATCATTATCAGCATCCAAAGTCCAGTAATTACTGACATGTTTTCTAAGTCCAAACATTATTGGCATCTCAGGTTTGGTTATTACCAATTTCTTTTGAAAGTCCTTGTGATTATCATCATTTGGGGTACACAGAGTTTGTGGTTGTCTCTGTCTTGCCTGGTTTTTCTTGAAGATCCCGTTCGAACTCTTCAGTATAAGAAGTTCCCAGGAAGTCTGTTTTGGGTGTCTTTCTTTTTTCAAAAATGATCCCCAGTGGAGATCATGCCTTCTTTCTAGTTTCACCCCAGTAAAGAGTGTGTCTCCCCCTTTTGTTGTCCTCGATGTTGTCCGGTCATATTTGAACCTGTCATCCATCTCCTTGGATCTTTTCCCAGTGGAGATTACCTCTTTGAATTCTATCTCCAGTGAGGATCTGTGGGGGGTTCCCCTCACTTTATTTTTCTATCCCCAGTGTCTTCTTAGTCACTCCTTGCTAGGTCTTTTCTGTTGTTTGTAACCTGCATCCCCAGTGAGTCTTGTTTGTGGATACTAGACCTTAGCTCCTCCCTAGTGAGGCTCGCCTGTGGATATTGGCTCTTTGTCTTGGTTGTTTTATTTTGTCTGCATTTTGCACCATTGTGGCATCATATCATCATACTAGAAGTTCATGGCATGTCAGCATTTGCATGTCTGTTGCTTGTCCTTAGCACATGCATTCCATCTAAGGGCAAAATTTTCGGTTTGCTATATTTAAATACCTTTCACCTTGATTTCCCGAGGATTATCATTTCTCGTGCCATCCGGTAAAGTTATTCAAATAGGGGCAACTGTTATACCCCAAATTTTAACCCTTAGATGTCATAACATCTTGCGCTTACATTTAGGTTTCAATCATCTATGCATTGTTAACTGACCATCACATCTTGCTAGTTTGTTTCTTTTGTGTAAAGACAAGATTTGCACCAGAAAGAGGGCAAGGTCATCAATCCAAATTCTCACATGTTTCAAAGTTTCCTAAGACACTCCTTGATTCCATACATCCATCACAAGTGTTCACTAGGTGATTGATATTGGTGTGTGAAGTCATCTGTTCAAGAAAACCAACTGAGGCTCCAAGATTCAACCACTTGGTCTTAAAAGCTAATCATGAGTTCTCAAATCATATGCCATGATCTTATATGTCTGGATCAAGAGAAATTAAGAAGAGGCAATCAGATCAAGAGTTGTGGAATTAGGGTTTTAACCTGAAGAATCACAAGGAATCTTGGTATGATCAGTCAATGTTTTGATTGGTTCATCAACCAATTAAGCTCACATACATCCAAGAGATCTTATTCAACAAGATATCAAGAGTGTTTGACCCATCACAAGTACAATGAGCCTCAAAGTTCACCTGACCCCAGATTAGGGTTTTTCTTCAGTGCAAAGTCGACTGTGCCCTAATTCATGGTCAAAGCATGATCCCAAACCATGGGACATGATCCATTGTGTTCATATACATCCTCGGAACTCACCTAAAGTATTGGAGAAGTGCAAAGTTACAAATTCATTGAGGATCGCACTGTGGAATTCATCTGACCTAATTTTCACCTGACAAAATCAAGCCTTTGACTTTTTTTACCTTGACCTAAGATGAAGCATTCAAGCTATATTCCATCAAGACATGTTTGATTCTTGAGTTAATGCATGAGAAATCACCATTTGAAAGGTTTCTTGCAAAAAGGGCAAGGTTTGGTTCTTAAATCTTTCTAAGTTTGGAAGAATTCACTCCTTGTGCAAATTTGGAAAGGTCATAACTTGCAAACCACACATCTAATTTTTGTGAATCAAAGCTCAAATTGAAGCTCCCATTATGAACTTCAAAACATATTAGAGGGTCCTTCTTCAGAAGAGGTTTGGTTTTTAAGTTAGGAGGCTTGGAAGTTCAAGGCACTTAAAGACTTTGTAAAATTTCACTACATTTTGCCCTAAAAATCAGCCAACTTCATCTCCATTTTTCATCAAGATCCCTTTGGATCTAGAACTTGGAGTGAACATGAAAGTTATAGAGGACATTTGGGGCTTTACAAAAAGTACTAGAACTCCCCAATCCAAGGAGGGAGCTGAGAGATTCGAAGAAGAGAAGTTTGAGGTTTATTTCTTGAATGCCAAGTTTCCAACATATGCATAATGATGCATAATCACTCTTAATCACCAAATGCCTCACCTTTCTGATGTTTAGAAGCAAGGTTAGTGTATGTTGGACCTCTGCCACGAGCTACACAAGTTGCGACATTAAAATGCATTAGTTTATGTCAAGTGGTTGCATGAGAGAGAAACTTTTCCAACAGCATGGTCATTCCAACTTTCTCTTACAACTTAGAGCCTTGTTTCAATCAAATCAGCACAGCTCAACAGTGCAAACCCTATTCTCAACCATTTGCTAGAGTGTTGGAGTGCCCTTGACTCAACATCACAGCTTGCTCGAAGGAAATTTGGGGAAAGGGCAAGTTTGGAAAAATGTGAAATCTGTCCATACCTCAAGTCACTCACTTTCCCTATAAATAGAGGACCAATCCTCATTCCAAAGGACACCAGAATCACCTAAAAAGAAAGGTTGATAATCTATGAAATCTCTCACTCACTCAATCTTGCAAATTTGCTAGAACCTTGCTCCAGTTCATTTTGCTCGTGCGTTTCTCAAATAAACTCCACAAACCATCTATATACATCCATTAGAACTCATTCCAACACCTGGAAAAGTTTTGTAACTCCTCAAACCTCATCTGCCATTTTCAACCTCCATTCTTGCAAGAAGGACTGAGTTTCATTTTTGAGGTATTTTCCAAAGCTGGTGACCATCTGCATCTTCTCTCCTAGCATCAACAAAGCAAGGCAGGTCATTATTTCTATTCTATAAGCACCATAGAAGAAGCCTTGGACTTTCTCCAAGAGGTTAGATTCTTGCTCCCTTGAAACTCAGTTTTCATGCATTGTCTTATTCTCATTTGATTGGCAAAATGTAGTATGTTTGGTGTTTGGTGTTTTGTGTTTCTGAATGATTGCTTGTTCTGTTTGGCTTAAATATTTCATGTTATAGCATGCTAAAACTTTTTGATTTTGCACTGTTGTGTGATGTTTTTTGAATCATGTGGTTTCTTTTAGTTGAAACTATTGTGATATTCTTGTTCCTCGTGAAAAATACTCTAACTTTGATCTTTACATCATGAGAAATGGTGGGGAAACGAGTGAGATATGGTTGAAGGAAGTTCTGGGTTTGAAGTGAAAGTTAGGGCACGAGTGAGAGAGTTTGAGGAAGAAGATGATGGTGATATAGAACCCAGTCAGCCCAACATGGCGCTGAGGTGGCCATTTTGGTTGGTCTTTAAAATAAAAACAACTGAAGGCGTTATATGTTTGGATGTAATAGCCACCCCAGTGGTAGAAACCTTGCCATGCCTTTCCCTTTCACCCACCTTCCCCAGCAGAGTCAATTCCTCCCAGCCTTCCTTTAGGCTTTGAGAAATAAATTCTCTTTTTAGCCTCAGTCTTGGGCTTTGTACAAGACAGATAATACTCTCCCGCAGAGTCAAACTCATTTCAGCCTCCATGTTGGGCTTTGTACAAGACACATAGAAATATCCTCAGTCGAGTCAGTTAAATTTTCCATTTCAGCCTCAATCTTGGGCTTTGTACAAGACACATACAAACCTCCCCGGTAGAGTTAAAATCCCTTTTTAGCCTCAATCTGGGGCTTTATACAAAACAGATAGAACATTTTCCCCGAAAAAGTCAAGCTTTTAGCCTCCTCTTAGGCTTTGTATAATGATATCCCCAAAGAGTCAGTCTCTTTTTTGCCTCAATCTTGGGCTTTATACAAGACACATAAGCACTCTCTTGTTGAGTCAATCATTTCCAGCCTCCTCTTAGGCTTCGTATAAGGACTTCCTTAGTGGAGTCAATCAACCTCTTAGCTTCAACCTTGGGCTTTGATCAAGGCACACAAAAATCAACAATCCCCTCAGAGGAAGTCCAATCCCTCCTTAGAGATGACAAGTTCTCTCTCAGTCAAACCTTTTAGCTTCAATCTTTGGCTTTGAACAAGACACAAATAAACCTTTTAGCTTCAATCTTGGGCTTTGAACAAGACATCAAAACATCTTTTTCCTCCCTTAGAATAGTAGGAACTACGATTGCTCTGATTTCCCTGTTTCGTTTAAACGGGAATACGTAGGCACAAGATTTCGAAATCTTAGCGAGCATACCAATCAAAAACTCTAGGTCCAGCACCTTCACACATCAATCAAAACTTAGGTCCAGTATCTTACCAAAAACATCGGGAGAACCCGAACATCAACATCAACTCACTCACTCATATTTCCCAAGAAACTTTCCCAACCCATTAACAGATAAACACTATCAATTATAAAGTGAAACCTAAAGCTAATATCCTGTGGATAACCACATATAGGATGGGTAATTGACAACTCCCCATTGTATAACCTGACCCGGACCCCCCAATCTCTTTTAAGCGTTTGTTCAGTTAAACATTCGTGTGCAAGGTTAGTTTTAGATAACTTCCCTTTCCCTTTCAGCTTCATGGGATAAATAAGAAATCAGAAAGTAGCACCCCCTCCTCCTCATTGCGGTGAGGAGAAAACCCAGCGATAAGGTGGTCGCGTCACCGATAAAAATCACTCGCTACACCTGTTCTACATGTACAAAAATTGACCAGAACAGCACAACCTTTGGGGATGGGTAGAGCCATGACTCCATGCTCGTGACGTTGAACCCTTGAACCCATGTTTTTTCAATGTTTTTGTGTGCCGCATTCATGCGTTCATCTAAAAAACTCTTTTTAAACAAAGGAAAATGTCTTTTTTCAAAATAAACTAAAACAATAATTGCAAATATCAGAGAGATTGCGTTATGGATTTTGGTAGAAGAAATACGCACTAATACACCTTCAAGGCTCTGAAACTAGAGGATTTAAGGAGGTTGGCAAGGATGATTACCAACCCTGAGGCTTTCAGAGCTAAGCATGGAGGACTGTTGTCTCTATCAAGGGTCCACGTAGTTCAAGGAATCCTATCTACGCTGATCCAGTTCTAAGATCCAGTTTACCATTGCTTCACATTTCCGGATTACCAACTGGCACCAACGCTGGAAGAGTACTCTCACCTGATTGATTTACCTATCACTGATCAAGCTCCATTTTCTGGACTGGAAGAAATTCCAAAGGATCAAACCATTGCAAGATCAATCTTTTTGGACGAGTCAGAAGTTAGGACTCACATAACCACTAAAGGATGAATCCAGGTTTTACCAGCTAAATTCCTGATGGAGAAAGCTCTATACTTTACCAGTATGGGAAACATAACTGCTTTCGAAGATATCTTTGTCCTGCTCATATACGGGTTATTCCTTTTTCCCAACATCGACAACTTCGTTGATACCAACGCCATTAAGATATTTCTGATTGGAAACCCCGTACCAACCTTGCTCGTGGATGCTTATCATTCTGTACACTTAAGGAATTTGTATAGCGGAGGAATGATCACATGTTGTGTACCCTTACTCTACAAATGGTTCATTTCCCATTTACCTAAGTCTGCTGCTTTTTGGGATCACAAGAGTACTCTACGTTGGTCACAGAAGATTATGTCCCTTACCAACTTTGACATAGATTGGTATAATAGGATTTATGAGGGGATAGAGATCATCTACAGATGTGAAAATTTCCCTAACATACCCCTCATTGGAACTAAAGGAGGAATCAACTATCATCCAATTTTAGTTCGCCGTCAACTCGGATACCCGATTAAAAATATCCCGCATAATGTTCATCTGGAAGGTCTTTTCTTCAAAGAAGGGGAAATGACAGGGCACTAAAGAAGGAAATAGTGCATGCCTGGCAACGTATTCACAGGAAAGGAAGAGAGTCTCTAGGAAGACCAAACTGTACCTTCATGGAGCCTTATCGCCATTGGGTGCAAACTAGAGCCGTCAAGCTGAGGATGCCTTACCCTCGCCAAGAAGTTTTTCCGTTAAAGGAATTTGTCCTTTATTTCATGTCTGATACAGAAAAACTCCAGGTAGCTCTCAACAAAGTTCAACATGAGAAGAGCTCTTGGAAAAACAAGTACCAAATCCTCGATGTGGAGTGTACCAAGATTTAGGAATTGTTAAAGGAGAAGGATGCTCTGATTAAAATATTAGAACAACATGCTATAGAGAGTCAAGAAGACCGAAGAAATTTGCTCACTCCTTTCACTTGACAAAGGACTGACGACTCGACAACGGCTGAAGAGCCCCGATCAAAGAAAAGGAAAATACTGGAACCAACATCTGAGCTCTCTTTAGAGAGGACTCAGGATCCATAAGCTTAGCCATTTTCCTTACAACACTTTGTAAAATACTGTACTTTTCCTTGTAACATACTGCAATCTTTCGAATTCAATAAAAGGGGTATCCCCTACTGTATGATATTTGCAATCTATTTGTTGAAGTTCTTTTTTATTAAAACAAAAACTAAAAAAATATGTCTTTGCATATCATTCATCATTCTCACATAACGCATTCTTCTTATCTTTGAGTCTCACGTATGTGTCACGATTCTAGAGTCAAATTGTCTCACTCATACAATACTCGGGCCAATCGACAAAAGAAAATGGACAATCTAGAGGAAGAGAACAGAGAGCTGAGAGAAGAAATCAACGCTCTAAAGGAAAGTTTTGAAAAACTTCACAGTGACATGCAATCCCTAACAACTCAGAAGCAACAACAAAGGACTGTGATCTCAGAGATCACATCTACGCCCATTATGGAAACACATGAGAATCATCCTTGGTACAACATGCCTAAAGGTCGCCCCTGGGGCATGCCCCTCAACTTTGTCCCTGAAGGATATATCCCACCGGTCACTGAAGACCAAGAAACTGTAGCAGGAACCACTAGACTTGAAGGTTACAAACTTCGGGAAAGTGAAGACGCAAGGTTTACAACAACAACTCCTGAAGGTTACAAACTTCAGGGCATAGGAGTACCAAGAATCACCATTGTAATATCTATGCCACAACCAGTGGTACACACTGTCCTAGAAGGACAGATTCCACAAACAATTTTTGGTATAAACGAAGACATGTACGAAAGAATGAATGAATTCCAGGAACAATTATTGGAAATTCAGAAGAAACTGCATGCCATTCGTGGTCAAGACTTATTTGGAAAGGACGCCGCAGACCTCTGTTTGGTCCCTAATGTAAAAATACCGCACAAATTCTAGGTGCCTGACTTTGAAAAATACAAAGGCAACTCTTGCCCTCAAAGTCATTTGGTGATGTACGCTCGAAAAATGTCAACTCAAACAGAAAATCAGCAGCTACTGATCCATTATTTCCAAGACAGTTTAACCGGTGCCACACTCAAATGGTACATGGGTTTAAACTGCACCAAGATCAGTACTTTCAGAGATCTCGGTGCAGCTTTCATTTAACAGTATAAATACAATTTGGACATGGCACCAGATAGGGATCAGCTCAGAGCAATGTCACAAAAAGACAAAGAAACTTTCAAGGAATATGCTCAGAGATGGCGTGAAGTTGCCTCCCAGATCTGTCCCCCTCTTGAGGAAAAGGAGATGACAAAGATTTTCCTAAAAAGCTTGAGCTCATTCTATTATGACCGAATGGTCGCCAGTGCGCCCAGTGACTTCACTAAAATGGTGAACATGGGAGTACGCCTTGAAGAAGTAGTTCGAGAAGGACGATTGGTCAAAGATGCAGAATCATCTAGCAGTACTAAGAGATACGGTAGTGCTTTCCAAAAGAAAAAAGAGCAAGATATTAGTAATATTTCTCTGGGAAAGCAAAGGCGAAGGTATTAACCAGTAGCGGCGATAACTCCCACTATCAACTCTACGCCATCTCCGACGTATCAACCTCAGGTTGCTAAGAGCCAACCAAGTCAACAACAGTATCGGCAAAGGACACAACATCTTCTTCAGCAGGCTCATCCACAGTACAACAATAATAATCGTACGACACAACCATCAGGATTTGACCTTATACCGATGTTGTACGCAGAACTATTTTCACTTCTACTGACCAAGGGGCGTGTCCAAACCAGGACTTCCCTTACAATACCGGAAAATCCACCTTTTTGGCTCAAAGTGGATCAAACTTGCCCTTACCATCAAGGAGGATTGGGGCACAACATTGAGAACTATCTCAGCTTCAAGTCTGATGTACAGAATCTTGTTAGGAACGGGATCCTATATTTCAAAGATACTAATCCAAATGTTCAGACGAACCCGTTGCCGCAACATGAGAAGACAGCAGTAAATTTAATAGAGGAATAATTTAGCCACAGTTATCAAATTCACGATGTACTCCTATTAGGAACCAATCTGGTCTGGATGCATTGCAGACAGAGTGGGTACGGTCATGTACTGCCTCACAATTATCAACAGTGTGATATCTGCTCAAAGAAGAATCAGGGGTGTTCCGTAGTGCAATCAACTCTACAAGAACAGATGAATCTGGGCTAGATTCAAGATCGCCGAATCTGTGAGGTCAACATGGCCCATGCGCATCCCAACATTGTTCAGAACCGCAATATTCTTGCGATGAACATCAATTTGGTGGCGATGCAATCAAGGCAAAGTCAATACCATAATTTGCCACGACACGATTACAACACTTGTCCGATCTGCTTAATAAGCAATCATGGATGCTTTTTTGTACTAGAGGCCCCCCAATGTCAGATGGATCTCAGATGGATCCAAGACTACCGTGAGAGAAATAACCATCAAGTCAATATGGTTCAGATCTTTGACATACGCTTGATGAATACCAGTCTGGTAGAATTACACGCTAAGCAAGTCAGGCTCGGCTTTCTGGCTTCACATGATTATCAAGACTGTGAAGAATGTCGTGAAGACGACCAAGGGTATGCACTTGTCCAAAGAACACTTCAACACTAGTTGGACCACTGGTGGATTCCAATCTACTTGGATGAAGCTATACAACAGATTAGTATGACTGACGGGAATCCTGGTAGGCATCAAAGTCAGGATGTCCGCTTGATGGAAACAGATCTAGTAAAGATGCACTGCATACAAAGCGGGCGTGGTCGGGTGCCACCCCACAACAATGAGCGCTGTAGAGTTTGTTCAGAGAACAACCACGGATGTTATCTCGTGCGAGCAGCTCTTTAAAATCAGTTGGACCAGAAAGAGATTAGATCGTGTTCAAGTTTTGGGTCGATCAATGTGATACAAGACTATCTCCCAGATCAAAGCAAAGACGTTGTCATAATCTCCGATCACGGGAGGACTAAATACATTTGCGCCATAATCCCTCTACTCGATGAATCAAGAGTTCCTCTTGATAGTAGAAAAGTTCCCAACTAGGAACTGATTGAGGTTACCTATAACGGTCAGAGAAACCAAAAAGCTCCTGTGGTTATTTACTTGCCAGGTCCAATACCGTACAAATCGGAAAAGGCTATCCTTTACAAGTACGGTGCAACTACCATTGAAAATGGAAAGGAAACTCCATTACTTTCCGTCGTGAACATTACCGACATCAGTCAAATCATACGGAGCGGCTGAATTTTCAACAGAGGAGTTGGAGAACATGCTAAAGAGAATAAACCTCAAACAGTAGTTCCCAATCAACCAGTCGGACAATCCAGTAATACAGAACTGGTAAAAAAACAACGATGAGGTGCTAAAGCTCATCCAGAAAAGCCAGTACAACATTGTGGACCAACTGTTGCAAACTCCATCTAGAATCTCTGTGATATCTCTCCTGCTTAGTTCCGAAGCTCACAGGGAAGCTCTGCAGAAAGTCTTGGAGCAAGCTTTCGTAGAACAAGATGTGACGGTAAGACTGTTTGACAGCATCATTTCCAACATCACTTCTTGCAACAATTTAGGATTCAGTGATGAAGAACTTCCAGAAGACGACAAAAATCACAATATGGTGCTTAACATTACAGTCAACTTCCAGGACAATGCTCTAGCCAGCGTACTGGTAGACACATGATCGACTTTTAATGTTATGCCAAAATCAACTCTGATACGACTATCATTTCAAGAAGCCCCGATGAGAGGCACCGAGGTCGTCGTCAAAGCCTTTGACAGATCCAGAAAAATAGTTATCGGCGAAGTTGATCTTCCCATAACCATCGATCCTTTCACTTTCCAAGTCACTTTCCAAGTCACTTTCCAGGTCATGGACATCCGGGAAGCATACAGTTGTTTATTAGGAAGACCTTGGATACACGAAGCTGGGGCAGTCACTTCGACACTTCACCAGAAGCTGAAGTTCATCAATAATGACAATTTAGTCACAGTATGCGGAGACCGGGCCTTAATAGTGAGCAACTTATCATCATTCTCCTGTGTAGAAACCGAGGAGGTTGTTGGAACCCAGTTTCAAGCACTAACGGTGAGCAATGAGAATCGATCAGAAAGAGGGAAATCGATCTCCTCATACAAAGACGCTGTCAAAGTGATCGAGAGTAATAACGTAAAGGGATTGGGACAGCTCGTAATTCCTACAGATAACAAGACAAAGAAAGGTCTTGGTTTCTCCTCAGCCTGTACCCAGACTACTAAAGATGAAAGTTTTCATCCCATTCAGGACTTCTTCCACAATGGAGGCTTCCTCCACCCAGTGTCTCAAGAAGTACACACCATCAATAAGAGTGACTCCTCCGATACGAACGAGGAATGGAAATCTCATCTCAACCACAACAGTTATATGTCTCAGGAAGAAACGCACATGCCATTCTGTTTTCCCAAGAAGGGCCCGAGATATATACTAAGATCAGACGTTCAGATGATCTATGGAGATTGTGATCCTGAGGGATGTTGTGCTCCACCTAACTCATTAGAAGATAATCTAATGAAGAACAACTTCGATCAGGACTATTATGATCCCCTGGATGACTTACCTATCTGGAAGTCGTACCCAGAAGACTTGAGGCAAAAGAGTCAGTCAAACGATGCCTATTAGCTGAGTAATATTGAAAGGAATACCCACGTCCCCACCGAGTCATGGGATCATTACTCAGAACATTCCAAAGATATCCAGCACAATGATGAATCTGCAAAGATTGCAGGACAAGAGTTCCTCAACTATGCTTTTTCTGAGGTCAACATCATTAAGAAGGATGACTCCTTTATCCCCATAGAAGTATGGGACACCTTAGGACAGCCGAGTGGCAAGTACGACTTCTTGGTCAACTACACCGCTCCTGAAAGCTCTCGCATCATATACGAGGACATCCATCCAACTGGATGGGGAGATCCTCTTGAAAGTGAAAACACTAAGCAAGATACAACAGAAGAGTTCGTTTATGACAACTCTGCATGGGAGGAAGGCTCTAACGATCCTACTCCACCAGAAATCAGCATCAT
Source organism: Lathyrus tuberosus (assembly GCA_022829125.1). Classification (NCBI taxonomy): domain Eukaryota; kingdom Viridiplantae; phylum Streptophyta; class Magnoliopsida; order Fabales; family Fabaceae; genus Lathyrus; species Lathyrus tuberosus. Next base: position 1,049,149 of record JALAZF010000503.1, on the reverse strand, counting down.
TTCTGAGGACAAACCAAGAAAGAAGGTACCAGACTTTGTGATTCACCGAGGGGTTCGTCGCCAATGGGATGCTGTCGATGTCCCAAAAGTCATCCATAAGTCTAAGTAATTGTCGTCTTTGTTTTAACTTTTCACCCTGCCCAGGTGAAACGAATGTTTTTATAGGGCTCACTTTTCTGTAAATGTCCCTCTTCGTTTTGCCCAAAGCGACAGAGTTTTGTTTTATAGGGTTGTATTTCAAGAATCGACAGATTATAAATAAATAAATGTCGTTCTGTCATTCCCGCATTTATTGCTGCTTTCACTTTTCTTTTTTCAGAAAATGGTAATCCTAAAACAACCCAAAATAAAAACAAGCATTTTTCAGAAAATACACTGAACACACTTTTGCATTTTCTCTGTGTTTGCTAAAAAACAAGTCATCACGTCATGCAGATTGCTTGTTTTAAACCCCATTGAAACATACAATCCAATGCCTTCTCCCAACTTTGAATTCCTGGTATTTGAAGCTAAAGATGAAGAGGACGCAAAAATTCCAGAGGAGATCTCCCGACTACTCAGGCAAGAGGAAAGGTCCATTGAACCTCACAAAGAGCCGTTGGAAACGGTCAATTTGGGATCAGAAGAAGAAAAGAAAGAAGTTAAGATTGGAGCACTACTCAATCCAACTGTCAAAAAAAGCTTGATAAAACTTCTCAAAGAGTTTCCATATGTATTTGCTTGGTCCTATCAGGACATGCCAGGGTTGGATACCAGCATCGTGGAACATCATTTACCGCTGAAGACAGAATGTCCTCCGGTGAAACAAAGGCGGAGACGGACTCACCCGGATATGGCTATCAAAATCAAGGAGGAAGTGCAGAAACAAATCGACGCAGGTTTCCTTGCTACCTCAGAATATCCTTAATGGTTATCCAACATAGTGCCAGTTTTGAAAAAGGACGGAAAAGTTAGAATGTGTGTAGACTACAGGGATTTAAACAAAGCAAGTCCAAAGGATGACTTCCCCTGCCACACATTGACATGCTGGTAGACAGTACAACAAAGTTTAAAGTCTTCTCCTTCATGGATGGATTCTCGGGCTATAATCAAATCAAAATGGCGCCAGAAGATATGGAGAAAACTTCATTCATCACCCCATGGGGCACCTTTTGTTACAAGATAATGTCGTTCGGTTTAAAGAACGCAGGGGCAACCTATCAAAGGGCCATGACAACTTTGTTTCATGACATGATGCACAAAGAAATTGAAGTGTATGTCGATGACATGATTGCCAAATCTAAAACAGAAGAAGAGCATGTGACACACCTGTCAAAGTTATTCGAGCGTCTGAGAAAGTACAAACTCTGCTTGAATCCCAATAAATGCACCTTCGGTGTTCGCTCAGGAAAACTTTTAGGGTTCATCGTCATCCAGAAAGGAATTGAGGTTGATCCTAACAAGGTCAAGTGCATTCAAGAAATGCCTTCTCCAAATACTGAAAAATAGGTCAGAGGATTTTTGGGACGTCTGAATTACATCTCAAGGTTCATATCCCTCATGACCGCGACGTGCGCGCCAATCTTCAAATTACTCATAAAGAATCAAAGTTGTGAATGGACAGAAGATTGCCAAAAAGCGTTCGACAGTATCAAAGAATATCTGTTGAATCTACCAATCATGTTACCTCCAGTGGAGGGAAGACCACTGACCATCTGCCTAACAGTCTTGGAAGACTCAATGGGTTGTGAACTTGGCCAACAAGATGAAACAAAAAGAAAAGAGTCTGCCATTTACTACCTAAGCAAGAAATTCACGGACTGTGACACTATGCTCGAGAAAACTTGCTGCGCTCTGGCTTGGGCAGCCAAACGTCTTCGCCAGTATATGATTTGTCACACTACTTAGTTAATCTCCGAAATGGATCCGATCAAATACGTTTTTTAAAAGCCTGCTCTCACGGGAAGGATTGCCCGTTGGCAAATGTTGTTATCGGAATATGACATCGAGTACCATGCTTAGAAAGCCATCAAAGAAAGCATTTTAGCCGGTCATTTGGCTCGTCAACTGATTGACAATCAGGAATCAATCGGATTTGATTTCCCAGACGAAGATGTCATGTACTTGAAAATGAAAGATTGCGATGAACCGCAACCCAGTGAAGGGCCAGAACCAGGTTCCCAATGGGGATTAATTTTTGACGGAGCTCTCAACAATTATGGAAACAGTATTGGGACAATCATCGTAACACCTCAGGGTACCCATATTCCTTTCACTACCCGACTGACATTCAAGTGTACAAACAACGAGGTCGAATACGAAGCTTGTATCATGGGTCTCGAAGAAGCGATCAACTTAAGAATAAAGAACTTGGATGTGTATGGAGACTCAACCCTGGTTATCAATCATATCAAAGGAGATTGGAACACATACCAATCAGGGTTGATTCCCTACAAAGATTATGCGGGAAGGTTGTTACCATTCTTCAACAGAATCGAGTTTCATCATATCCCTCGCGAAGAGAATCACATGGCTGATGCATTAGCCATTCTCTCCTCCATGATTAGTGTAGGTCAATGGAATGACGTACCTAAGATTAACATAATGCGCCTTGAAATTCCCGCTACATATTTGCAATCGAAGCAATCATAGACGACAAACCTTGGTATCACGATATCAAATGCTTCCTTCAGAAACAAGAGTACCCACCTGGGGCATCAAGAAAAGACAGGAAAACCATCAGGAGACTGGTAGGCAACTTCTTCTTGAGCGGTGATACACTCTATAAGAGAAACTTCGACATGGTCTTGTTCTGATGCGTAGACAGACCAGAAGCAAACATGCTGATGAAAGAAATTCACGAAGGATCCTTTGGCAGTCATGCAAATGGACACACAATGGCGAGAGAAATTTTGAGAGCAGGATACTATTGGTTGACCTGGAATCCGATTGCTACAAATACATGAGGAAATGTCACAAGTGTCAAATATACGCTGAAAAAATCCATGCACCGCCAATGCATCTCAAAGTTCTTTCTTCCCCATGGCCTTTTTCTATATGGGGAATCGACATGATTGGCATGATCGAACCCAAGGCTTCGAACGGACATCGGTTCATCCTGGTAGCCATTGACTACTTCACCAAGTGGGTCGAAGCAGCATCATACACCAATGTAACCCGACAAGTGGTGGTCCGATTTATCAAAAACAATCTCATCTATCATTATGGTATTCTAAGTTAGATCATTACTGACAATGGATCCAACTTGAACAACAAGATGATGAAAGAGTTGTGTGCCGAGTTCAAGATTGAACATCATAACTCATCTCCCTACCGGCCTAAGATGAACGGAGCGGTAGAAACGGCTAACAAGAACATCAAGAAGATTGTTCAAAAGATGGTTGTAACTTACAAAGACTGGCATGAAATGCTGCCTTTTACTCTTCACGGTTATAGCACATATGTCCGCACTTCAACAGGGGCAACCCCTTTCTCTCTAGTATGTGGCATGGAAGCAGTACTTCCCATAGAAGTAGAGATCCCATCAATCCAGGTATTGATGGAAGCTAAGCTAACGGAGGCTGAATGGTACCAAAGTCGACACGATAAATTGAATTTGATCGAAGAAAAGTGAATAACGGCTATGTGCCATGGTCAGTTGTATCAGCAAAGAATGAAGAAGGCGTTCGACAAGAAGGTTCGACCTCGCGTCTTCAGGAAAGGAGACCTTGTGCTCAAAAAGATACAATCATTCCTCACTGATTCCCAGGGTAAATGGATTCTGAACTATGATGGCCCCTATGTGGTCAAGAAAGCCTTCTCAGGCGGCGCCTTGAGACTCACAACCATGGATGGAGAGGAGTTTACCTACCCAACGAATGATGACGTAGTCAAGAAATACTTCACCTAAAAGAAAAAAAAACGTCTCGGTGGTTTGAAAACCTTAAAAGGCGGTCCATGCAAAAATTAGAGACATAAGCAAAAATCATCCCGATGGATTGGAAACCTCAAAAGATAATCCAGGCAAAAGTTAGGGATTCATGGCAAGTAACTACGTCCGACAAGGTTAAATCCCCAACGGTAACACTATTCGTCGAAAAACTTCCAGTCAAGGTTGTAACACCTCAAAATTTGCCCTCTTGCTTTTAGCTTTTACTGGCTTATGTTTCATTGTATTGCATTTAGATCTTACTTCATCTCACATATCATTTCATGTGGCATAAGGGCATGTGATCAGTGGATTGCAGAGCATTGACTATTCAAAGCAAGAGAACAAGACCCAAGGGTCTCCCAACAAGTCTCAAGGGTCTCTTATATCTCATATGATCTCAATTGATCCCACAAGTCATTGGAATAGGGGAATTCATCAAGAAGTTGGATAGTTCATCATCTCCTACACAAAGCAGTCAAAAATTGGGATCTGACCCTCAAATGGGAAAGTTCTTTGAGTTTTTAGCATCTCCAAATGGCATATTTCATCACCTTGTAAGAGGATACACATCATACTCAGAGGAATTTGAATTTGGAGGATGTGTTATTTCCTCATAACCAGAGGGTACCAAAACTAGGGTTTGCCATAAAATTAGTTTATTTCTGATTTTTTGGACAAGACTTGATCTCATGGTATTCTTTATGTTCCTAAGTGTATAGGGATGGAAAATTGCCCATCAATTGGTTTCAGAAGGGTTTCAATTGGTCAGAAGATTCAAAATCAGGAGAATTGGGGATAAAGTCAACTACGCAGTGAAAAAGTCAACTCCTGGCTTTTCAAGGTCAAATTCATGAAATTAAAGTTATATATGATCATTGGACAAGATTTGATCAAGAAATGTAAAGGGAATCATGAAAAATCAAGAGTTGTACAAAGTTACTAAATTTGGAAATTAGGGTTTCCAAAAATGGAAACTTTTGGGTCATTTTGCACCTCACTTCAAAGCTCTCTTTCTCCATGATAAAACCTCCAAACTTCAGACCTAAGTTGAGACAATTGAAGATAACATTCCAAGCTTCAAATCCATACCAAGAACACCTCCATTGGATCAAAATTGAGAGAGTTATGATTGATCAAAGTTTGACAAAACCAAGTCAAAAACCAAGTTATGACCAAGCAAAGACCAGGCCTGCGCGCAGTCATTTTGTCAAACAGGTGGTGGGTCAGGTGTTAAGCTATTTTTCTCATTGAATAAGGCTCCAAATGGAAAAATGTTGAACATCAAAGTTGCTCATCTCCATGTCCTCTTCAACTTTGATGTGGGACATTTTTTCATTTGAGCAAGCTATGAGGGAGATATTAGGGTTCAAACATGGGTGCTCTACTCTAAAAATTCATGTGCCATTGTTGCCATGCCTGCCAAGTTTGCCTCGCCCATGAACCAGTTTGGATTGCCTATGTTCTAAGTCATTTTTCACTACCTTGCAAGTTTCAATTCATCTTAATTTCAACATCAAGTTTGTTCTCTTATGACTCCTCGATCCATTGCATCCAGAATCATGTTATTCCATTCATTATGCACAAAGAAATTCATCTTCAAACTTCCATGCTTTCATGCTGCATATGATGTTGTGACATTGTTATGTACTTCACACCAGTCCTTCTCATTTGTTTTATTTGGCCAAGCATTCACACGTAACAAATACACCAGCCTTTCTTTACCTCATTTGAACCAACACTTCCTTACACCATCATGCTATATATGTCGTGCCATGCATAAAAGAAGAAATGATGTGAAACTTGCTCACTAAGCATGCTGCAGCAATGACTTCATCACCACCATTCATTATCATTACCACCATAAGTGACCATGAACTCTCCTCATTCTAATCAACCTCACCAACTCGCCTCTAACTAACTTAACTCAGTTAATTAGAGTGAACTCATTTAACCCAGCTCCAACTCACTTAACTAACTCAATTAACCACACTAGTTAACACACTAACTCAACATATATAATCACAAACTCACTCAGATTTTGGACAACACTTCATTTTCACCACATTTCTCAAATCATTCTCATTTTTCTCTCTGAACTCTCTCTCTCTCTCTCTCTCTGCACGAATTCATCAAGATTCATTCTCAATCTTCATCATCAAGATATTGAAGCTTTGAAGCATGAAAGATTGAAAGCATATTCAAGTTTTGAACCTCCATTTTCTCTTCCTTTCCAAGATTCAACAACATTTATTTTGCTCGAAATTGAAGTTCTATAAGTTCAAGATCTCACAAGATTCTCTGGTTTTCTTACAACTCAATCTTCTCCAAATTTCAGGTTCAAAATTCTTCAACTTATTCTGCTCGATTATCTTGTTTCTAAGCTTGTTGTTGCTGCGATTTTAGCTCAATAGGAGCATCTGACATTCTGGCTAGTTGATAGAGCTCCTTAGGAGTTTAGACTGAAAATTAGGGCAAAGTTGTTGTGTTCGATTCTCTTTGTATGTGCATGATCTGTGAATTTCAAGGCTAGATTTGAATTCCTCTTGACTTCAGCTTCATTTTGATATATGGTTTGTGTATGTTTGTTGACCTGAAAATGTGATCCCACCGGAGACTCGCCGGAGAAGACGACCGGAAGTCTTCTCCGGCCACCTAATTCTCTCTCAGGTCAAAACCCTAGCCGTTTGCCAGTTTTAAGTCGTGACCGTCTGATTTGTGCGTGTGAACGGCCAGGATTATGCCAACGCATAAATGAGGGATGCTCCCTCTCACGTGCATCTTTTTTTAACCTGAGTGACCTCTATGTGTGTGCGTGCATGCTACTTATTATGGACTTTATCTCTGATTCGCTTGATGTGTGTACTTGCTTGATAATCTTGCATTGACTTGATCCAACGCTTGCTATTGAGTCAACTATTGAATGAGGGTCTACTATAATTCTGTGTGCTACACGCGTTTTGGACTGGATTGAATAATTGATATTCACACCCTTCTTTTATTGAGCCCAAACATATTTGAACTGAGTTCTTACTATATTCACACCCCCTGCTTATTTTACCTTCATTTTAAATTTCTTTTTTTATATAGTTTTCATTTCATTTCATTAAAAATACTAAAACGCATTGAAAAATTCTAAATAAATTCATGTGGAATATTTACACATTAAATTAATTTTCTACAATTTTTAATTCTGGTTTTATTAATTTTTGAGCATATTTCCACAATTTCTTGTCAATTTCTTTTTCATTTGAACCTTTCTTTGACACTTGAACTTGTGCATTTTATTTCTCCCATCTCATACAACATTTTTGACTCATTCTTTTTGCATTGGTTAAAGGACATCTTGAAGCATCTAAAACAATTTTATTTTGAGTTTTAAAGTCATTTTATCACATGTTTACATGTTCATCTTTGCACTTCCTTTTGGTTTGTTTCAATGTGATTTTGTGAAATTCTTTGGTCATGTTTTCTTTTGAGTTTTGCTATGATTTTGGTACATGTTTTTGCTTATGACTTGGATTGTTTATGACCTATTTTTAAAATTTTCTCATGTGTTTTGATATTTGTTTGATGCCTTGCATTTGAAGTTACATGTATGCACATTCTTTTACTTCATTCTCATGTGATTTTGTTGAGGCACTTGTGCCACCTTTTGTGTTTACTTTGTATGATATTATAGGTCATCTTAAACCATGATTATAGATCATTTGTTTTCATTCTTTGACATTTGTACATGATTGTTCTAAATTGCATCCTTACATGAATATTTTGATCTAATTCTTGCATCTTCTCTTCTTAAGCTCTACATGTTTCATGTGTGCATTTTGTATGACTTTTCATTCATCCCATTTGTATCTCATCAATGGTATGCCACTACCCATATGCATTCATTAATCATTTCACATGTTATGCACTTTTGGTATGTCACTTTGTGCATCTAATTGGAAGACGTTTCTTTCTTTCTTATCTCTTCTTCATCTTATTTCTCTTACTTATATCATTGCATCCATGACTTGTATGATGATTCATATGCATTATAAGACATTTGTAAATGATATATGATTCTGATCTTGATCTTTTATGAAGCATCAATGCATGATCACATTGCATATTCACTCATTCTTCATCTTTTACTTCCATAGTGCACTTCTTTGATGTTTAGGACATTTGATTGTGCATAGTTTATTCATGTTTGATATCTTAACATTAGAGAACATCCTTAGAGCATAGGTTCTGACCTTGAATAATTTTTAACTCTTAGGATCTTTCTTCATTGATTCTTAATTTGTTTGATCATTACTTGTTATTCTTTCCTTATTTCACTACTTGTAAGTAGTTTTTGAACTAACCTTTTCATGTAGGTGCTAATGGTAAGTAAGTGTGTGGATATGCTTCCACATACGCTTCTTTCTTTCATCTTCTCTAATCTATTTTATCATTCAACTTGTGATCATGATAAGCATTTATATGCTTTCCTTGCATGACTTATTTCTTCTCCCTTTTGAGTTATAACTCATCTTCTACTTTAGAAGTGAGTTGTTTAATTCACTCTTCTTCTTCTTTCTCTTAGGATTAGGTTTCTTAAACCACATTAACCATAGGAACATCCATGTATGATAAATTTAGGGTTTGGGTCTTAGTCTCCCCTAGATTTTTACCTTATTAATCTTTGAGTCCTTTCTCTCCTTATCTCAAAACAAAAATAAAAAACACTTAACTAAAAGGCATAACATGTATTGTATTTGAGCCTTTCATGTGAGAATAAGATAATGAGGGGCCTTCTCTCATTTTCTTAGAATGTTTAGCGTACGTCCCGTCTTGGGTCGATATGCGAGGCATTCGATCCTACATGAGAGACTTAAATACAATGCATGTTACAAAACTCAAATAACTTCGAAAACACTTCTTGTCTAAAAAACATAAAATAAATTCAAACCTTTTCATCCTTCGGGATCGTTAAGTTTCAAACCTCATTTTCAAAAAAGGGCACGTTACTTCCGTCTCGTCGCAAACAGGCATCGACCCTAACTGCCGGACGCGAACTTAACGTCGCTCATAAAAAACACCGACCTTGGTTAAGTCAAACTACGGCTGCTCTAACTTCCTCTCTCTGGTTAGATGGAGGATACGTAGGCACGAGACGATGATGTCTTGGCGAGCAACCTCCCCCATAGTTCGTGTCCGAACTACGTTGACTCTGACTTTCCCGTTCCCGAGGGAATACGTAGGCCTAGGACTCCGAGGACGTCCTATCGAGTCACTTCTTTTTTCTTTTCTTCTTCGTTTCTCCGTTTTTTTCCGTTCCCGTTCATTCTCCTTTCCAGTAGCAGCGGAGCTCCAGACGACGACACCCTTTGATCAAGACAACAAGCGTGGATCCCATCGGGTACGATAGACGTGTTGGGTGCTAATACCTTCCCTTCGGGTAACTGACTCCCGAACCCAGTTCTCTTGGTCGCAAGACCTTGCTTTTTCTTTCCCCCAGGTTTATGCAGTGTTTCCTTTCCCTCTCTTGGGATAAATACACATTGCTGGCGACTCTGTTTCCGCGCCACTTTCGCGTTTGTACTTGGATGAAAATCCCGGGAGCGACAAAGGTCATCTTCGACAGAAGCTTAGGATGTCCAGAATTCAAAGTTGGTAGAAGGATAACGGTCGTTATGTTTCAATGTAGCCCATTTCCCTTAAAAGTACCATTTTCTAAACTTTGTAAATACTCTATGGGATCACGCGCTTGGCTGATTTCCATCCTATCAATAAAATTTGAGCCCTAGTGCTTTTGTTTGCAATTCTCATTTGTTTTAGCTTTACAAAATGACATTTTTAACATGATCAACGATTCTTGAAACAAAACAAAAAAATGAATTTATACTTGTCAAATTTTCTTCCACTTTTAAAATAAAGATGGCATTTCTTTTCAAACTGCTGAACGCACAAAGAACATCGAGAGCTTATCCGAATGTGATTGAACCTCAAAGTGCAGAATCAAAGTACTCCTTCTAAACCAGTACACCTGAATGAAGGAATAACCGTTTCAGGCATAATATCCCATCTGATATCCTCGGCAGAGTTCGTACCCCTAAGGACCGATTGATAGTTTCTTTCTTCCCACAGGGTCTACCTCTCCTAAGCAAGGCAGGATTGCTATCTTGAACCAATGGTACTTTTCATCCCCCGCAGTGGTCGAGCATCTAGTCGTGTTCATCCACTAGTCTGTATGTCGCGTCAGTTTTGTCAACATAAACATACATACATCATGCATAATTGATTCACGTTCATAATCATTTTGCATTAATATCGCTCTGGTCATACTCATTCCCAAGTGATAAAGTCCTATTGTCAATCAAGTTGTCAGTTGTCCTTTTCGTGTCGGATAAGACAAAATCCCAGTTTAAGTTCTTTCCTCGTCAGGAAATGTATCGTCTGAGAAATCTCTCCCCCAGATTATTTATGGATTGGAGACAGTCCTCGACCGCTTTGATAACTTGAACCTCTGAAAGGAAAAAAAGACATTCGACTGACACCTTTGGAACGTCACTCTTCACCATCGAGGATGATATTTCTCGCTTTCCCGGATTAAGGAAAATCCCCAGAGAAAGCCTCTCAACCGAAGACTCTCAGCAATACATCGGTTTTTCTCCCAAGAAAGTCGATGTTAATGAAGTCATCAGCACCTTAAAATTGGATTACATCACATGGCATTTCTTCGAAAAGATCTTGAAGAAAAGTATGATGTAGTATCCCCAAGCAAAGAGCAGCCTCTCAAGAGATTCGTTTTCCCCAGTAGAGTCAACAAATGGCATCTCCAACAGAGAAGTTTGCACACCTCTACAGCTCAGACAAATGGGTGTCCCCAGCAAGTCTGACCTCAAATCTTTTCCATCAAATGGCGTCTCCCCAGTAGTAAAACTCGGCGAGAAGTTTGACGAAAACCACTGCAAATAGCATCCCTTGTCAAGGAAGAAACTCGACAAGAAGAAACTAAGACCAGTTCCTTGGCTGAAGGCCAGGATCGATGGGAGGTTTATTTCAAAAGAAACTAAGACCAGTTCTGTGGCTAAAGACCAGGATCGAGGGGAGGTTTATTTCAAAAGAAACTGAGACCAGTTCTGTGGCTAAAGACCAGGATCGAGGGGAGGTTTATTTCAAAAAAACTGAGACCAGTTCTGTGGCTAAAGACCAGGATCAAGGGGAGGTTTATTTCAAAAGAAACTGAGACCAATTATGTGGCTGAAGACCAGGATCAAGGGGAAGTTTCACCCTTTTCTAAGTATCGTTACTTAGCGAAAGAAAATGGATGAGCAAACTGACATTCATAACCACCATCAAAATATCGGGTATTCCGATATTTAATCCTCTTGCACCCTGAGTGTTCGAATACCTTCGCCATTCACACCTTCAGGTCCAAGAAGATTAAATAGGGGCATCTGTCATACCCTAAATTTTGACCACAAGATTTCCCATCATTGTGCAAATCATCACCATAATATGGATGTACTTCCATGCCTCATCAATTTCCTCAAGGATTGTTGAGCTTTCACCACATCAAGAACTAGGGTTTTAAGCCCTCTCAGAGCACTTAAACAAAGGATTAATCAAGAAATGACATGATCTTCAATTTGTATAACCTCTCAAACACCCATAAAGGATCAAGAGGTCTTCCATATCAAGAATCAAGCACAAGATTGCAACATTCCAAGTGGATCAAGCCTCGAGATCGCCAGTGTCAGCAAATTAGGGTTTTGGTCGACCAAGGCCTCCAGATGAAAATTTTCTTCGGGGCATAAGCCAATGCTTCAAAGCGTAAACCAAGATACTCCAAGGAACCTTATGAGTGCCATCATCAAGTCAAAATAGCCTCAGGGGATGCATTCATCAAAAATCAGGAATTAGGGTTTCTTGACCTAATTCACCCCTAAGTTGACTTTTGGAGCAAAGCATGAGCCAAGACCTCAAGACATGATTTGAGGGCCTCAAATACACTACATTGATCCATTTTCAACAATGGATTGATCCAAGAAGCTTGATTCACAAGTTTAAATTTCATCTGGACCACAATTGGGGTTTTGAAGAAAAAGTCAACTGTATCTTTGACTTTTGACCAAGACATGCTCCCAAACCTTGAGACATGATTCAATACACCCTAAAATACCTATGGAATCCATACATTAGGTTTGAATTGGATCAAGGACTTGATTTCCTAAAGGATCACATAGTTTGGATTTCATCTGACAAAAAGTCAACTGTGCCCAAAATCAAGTTTGACTTTTTGGAATTTTTCACAAATATGGTTCCCCTAAGTCAAAAACAATGTTAATGTATGATTTTGATCATCATTTATCAAGAAAAATCAAGAAAATTGAGGTTTCTTGCAAAAAGGGCAACCTTGAGAAACCAAATTTTTTCTAAGTTATGAAACAAAAGTGATTTTGTACCAACTTTGCAAGGTCATAACTCCTAAACCATGAGGCCTTTTTCTCCCGTTCAAAGCTCAAATGAAAGTTCACATGACATACTTCAAATATGTCAACTACAAGAAATTCCAAATCCTCATGGATTTTGAGTTATGGATTGATCAAAATCACAAAAATCGGAAATGGCCACTTTTTCCAACACTTAGTGAAATTTTCAAAGAAGTCGGAATCTGTTTCACTTTTTCCAAGCTTTGAGGTCATTTTTCACCTTGATCCAAGCTAAACCAAGTCCATTGGTGGACATCAAAGTTAAAGTATATCATGAGGGCTTTCCAAAATGTCCAAGAACTCAATCAAACTCCATTTGAGCTAGGAGTTATGGATCTCACAAGTTGCCTAAAAACAAACTGTTTTTTGACAGCATTTGGTACAAACTTGCATCCCACGATTCCTTAGACTAATTTTGGGCACTTTGATCATTCAAATTCTGTCCAATTACAACACAAATGAATGAGGGATCTGATCCATAACACAAAATGCCAAGAATCTAGCCTTCCATGTGTAAAATCATCATGAAAGGAATCTTGAAATTCAAATTTGGCATCAAGCATTAAAGTGATGCATTGAGGTGGCATGAATGAGCCACAAACCAGTCCAAATGAGTCAAGACATATTCAAGCAACAGAGGACCTAAACCTGCATACCAATCATGCCAACACCTCATATACATCATATATGAATGATCCATGGCCTTGAAACACATCTGAAACACCTGAATCATAAAATCACCAGTCAGTTGCTCAAGCTTATGACAAGGTTGCAGTTGAGGTACCACAAGGTGATCCAAACATCTCCAATCAAGGCTAAGCATCTCAACACACTCCATAGGGTATAATGAAGTTGTCCAGGTCCTTACAACACATCTGTAACATCTCCATCATCAAGCTCGATCACCAGCTGCAAGAGGTAAGCCTGAAGCCTTCAAACTCCATATTACATGCATCATAAATGAATTTTTGTGTTACCATCTTGTCCCTGCATGTATATAGAGTGGTAACCCTCAATCAATTGCTATGTATGAATCGTGTATGGAATTTCACAGTGTTCATGCTGAAACTAGGGTTTTTGAGCTAATCTTCTGATTTCTCACTTCATACTTAATATAAATGCAATTAATCTATATGGTTGTGATCCTTGTTCAAAAACGAGCTAGATTTGTGTTTGAATCATGAAAAACCATTGAGTAATCAGAGAGAAAAGTGAGAAAATACAAATCTGGGGAAAACAGGGCACGCAGGCAAGAACTAGTTGTTCTTGGCGCCCTTTTTCAAACTTTTGAATTTTTATATTTTAGTTATTTTATTTAATTGATTCAAAAATTAATTTCTCTTTGAATTTTAATGTTTTTGAATTGATTCTTTTTTTAAAAAGTCACAAAAATGTTAAATTATTTTATTTACAAAAAATCCAATTTATATTATTTATTTAATATAGTTAGAATTTTTGTAGTTAATTTCATTTATTTGTTTTTAAACATTTTTAAATGAAATTCTCACTTTGATATTTTCATTCCAAATGAATTTCAAGCTTTCATGTGATTAAACATGATTTTTCAAAACATTTTTCAAAGTTTACAACTTATTTTTAAATATATTTGATATTTTATATAATTTTATATTTAATTTCCTTTGAAAACCATGTCTTTTAAATTCAAAATTATGTTTTCCCTAAATTTTGATTTTTTCAAACTTCACATAAACATTTTGGGCCTCTAATAGAGTGTAAGACCCATCCCTTGTAAACAAAAACCTTTTTGGGCCTCAGTCATTGTATAAGTCCCACTGTGTTTTTTAAAACCGCGGCACGATCGTCGCCTTTTAAACAAAATCATTTTGTGCCTCCTTTGTGTTGTAAGCCCCATCTTTCTTTTTCAAACACTTTGGGCCTCTAATAGAGTGTAAGACCCATCCCTTTTGTACATAAACAATTTTTGGGCCTCAGTCATTGTATAAGTCCTGATAAGATTTTCAAAAACAACGGTGTGATCACTGTTATTTTTGGGCCTCTCTTTGAGTTGTAAGCCCCATCTCTTGTACAAAAATAAACTTTGGGCCTCTCTTTGAGTTGTAAGCCCCATCTCTTGTATAAAAATAAACTTTGGGCCTCTAATAGAGTGTAAGACCCAACCTCTTTTTTAAATACAATAAATTTGGGCCTCAGTCATTGTCTAAGTCCCGGTACAATTTTCAGAATAACAGTACGATTGTTGTCTTTCATCTGGGCCTCTCCTTGAGTATAAGCCCCAATCTTCTTTCAAAACAACCTTCCCTTTTGACTTAGATTCAAACTTATAGTTGTTATTAAAACTTTCTTTAATTTCTTGAATAACTAACCATACAGCTGTAGTACTGGAAGCTTGCTCACCTGTAAGTTCTACCAGCTTTCTTTTACATACTTGTGTATATTTCATATGTATATATATGCTTGTATATACTTGCTTAGAGTTTTCCCCGACAATTAGGTCTAGGTTTTAGATCAAGCCAGTGGTCACTCTTTTAACACAGTCAAAACTAGTTCCCCATAGGAAATTCCAGATACAGTCTTGCCTCCTCTTGGGCTTATACAATATGGAACAGAGAAAGGCATTATTCACGGTGAAACTTTTCTCAAGACTGTCACTACTAGAAATTTGTCTAAGAAATTCATTTCCCCCAAAGAGGATTAATTCCCGGTGAAACCTCTCTTGAATTTCTTCAAACCCTTGAACTGTTCACTAAAGAAAGGATTATTCTCGGTGAAACGTTTCTTGAACTTTACTTAGGTTTGGACCCACAGGCTTCCTAAAAGCATCCCCAGCCTCCTCTTGGGCTTTGTAAAAGGACCCTCAGGCTTCTTAGAAGTTCTCATGCCTCCTCTTGGGTTTATTACAAGGACCCAAAGACCTCCTACAGGTATAGGACGGAACTTAGTCATCCTTTGATAGTTCAATCCTCCAGAGAGTCAGAATCTCAAAACATCAGAACAATTTAGGGTTGATTCTCATCCCTTAAAACACCAGCCTCCTCTTGAGCATCATACAAAGATAAACCTTTTCATACCAGTAGACTTAGACAGTCTCATCTCCTCTTGGATCTCAAAGAAATCCTCAAGTCTTCTAAAAGCACAGGAAAAACCCTGATCAATCACCAACAGAGTTAAAACCTCTACAGGTTTTTAAAACCCAATCTTTAAGCTCTCATTCTAAATTTCCACAGCTAGGGTCAAATTATCATCAATAAACCCTAAATCAGAACCTCAAGGCATCTGATATTTCAACTCTTCTGCAACCCTCAGCAAGAGTTGATTCCCCAATTTGGACCTGCCTCGGGATCTCAAGAATCCTCAGTAGAAGGTAGCCTCCTCTTAGGCTTTATATAAGAAATTCACCAACCAGCCTCCTCTTAGGCTTTGTATAATGATCATCCCTCAGCACCTTTTAGCCTCAATCATGGGCTTTGTACAAGACACCCATAAACATTATCCAGCTAAGTCAGTTAATTCTCTTTTAGCCTCAATCTTGGGCTTTGTACAAGACACATACAAAATCTCCCCAGTGGAGTCAATCCCTTTTAGCCTCAATCTTGGGCTTTGTACAAGACAGACAAAACATTTCCTCGAAAAAGTCAATTTCTTCCAGCCTCCTCTTAGGCTTTGTATAATGATCTCCCCAAAAAGAATCAATTCAATTCTTTTTTTAGCCTCAATCTTGGGCTTTGTACAAGACAAATAAAACACTCTCTTGTTGAGTCAGTATTATTCAGCCTCAATCTTAGGCTTTGTACAAGATAGATATAGAACTCCCTAGTATAGTCAACCTTTTTAGTTTCAACCTTGGGCTTTGAACAAGGCACACAAAAATCAACATCCCCTCAGAGGAAATAAAAATAAAACTCTCTGTAGAAAGACATTTCTCTGTACATCACACATCAAAACAGACAAATTAAAATAAACCCTAATTCCAGATAACTGCTGTAAGTGGCACACTTGTTGATTCAAAAATCCAAGCTGTAGTCCATCTCTTATCCTGGTAAAAAACCTTCTTTCATCTAATTGCTGTAAGTGGCAAGTCTCTGGATTATTTACATCCAAGCCGATGTCCCTCTCTTAATATGAAAGATTCCTAAGGAAAAATGGCATTGCTCAACACTGAGTTAAAGTTTTCTCCTTCAGGACAAATCCCCTATAAAGGAAATTATGGCATTACTGGATTCCATATATTCCAGTTAAAGTAATTCTCCTTTATAATCACTTACCCAACAACTGTGATAAACAGATGAGATATCTCCCTTTAGAGATGACAAATTCTCTCTCAGTCAAACCTTTAGCTTCAATCTTGGGCTTTGAACAAGACACAAATACCCTTTAGCTTCAATCTTGGGCTTTGAACAAGACACCAAACATCTCTTTCCTCCCATAGAAATAGGAGGAACTACGATTGCTCTGATTTCACTGTTTTCTTTAACGGGAATACTTAGGCATCAGATTGCGAAATCTTAGCGAGCACACATATAAAAAAACCTTAGGTCCAGTACCATACCAAAAACATCAGAAAACCCGAAAACAATAAAAATACTCTCTCTCAAACATTCCCAAAGGAGAAACTTTCCCAACCCATGACAGATAAACACCAGTAAGTAGATAACGGTAGAATTTGCTAAACGATCTATGGATAACCATATATAGGATAGGTAATTGACAACTCCCCGTTGTATAACCTGACCCCGGACCCCCCAATCTCTTAAGCATTTGTTAAAGAAAACATTTGCGTGCAAGGTTAGTTTTAGATAGTTTTCCTTTTCTTTCCAGCTTCGTAGGATAAATAAGAAATCAAAAAGTAGCACCCAATTCTAACCAATGGCGATAAGGTGGTCGCGTCACCGACAAAAATTGCACACTACATTGATCAAGAAATGTTCAAGGAATTATCAAAAATCAAGAATTTGGAAAAGTTGCCATATTTGAAAAGTTAGGTTTTTAGAAACTTACTTTTTTGGAAATTTCTCATGTTGATCACCTAATTTCAAGGCCAATTTCCTCCATGATCCAGGCTCCATCTTAAAATCTTATTCACATGAAAGTTGTAGATTCTAATCAAGCTTTCCATTGATGTAAAAAATGCTCCATTTGGATGTGTGAATCAAGAGTTATGGTTTTTTAAAGTTCAAGGTTTCAAGTTGTGACATGAGCAAAAACTTAAAAATTTTCTAAGTTAGTTTGGACAGTTTCAAGGACACGATTTCAAAGCCATTTTCCACCTACTTCCAAGCCTTATTTCAATCTGTTTTCAACATGAATTTTGCTCCATCATCTTCCTACTTGATGTTGAGCTCAAGAACTTAACATTTGGCCAAGGATTCATCAAGTTGTAATGGCATGAAGTGAGCTGTACGAGTTTTTATTTCAAGGCATGGCATGGTGCATTTTCTTGGCATGGCATGGTACATTTGCTTGGCATTGTCTTGACAATTATCTTGCAGCATCTTATGTCATCCCAAACCACACGTATCACCTTGATTTTTCCTTGCCCAAATAAGCTAGACCAAGAAATACACCTCATGCACCAATTTGAACATTTTTTTGCCAAACTTGGAAAAGGAAAAGTGTACAACCTGCTTTTATTCCATTTGTTTTCCACGTGAGCATCTGATCACACATCCCTCATGAGCAATTGCCAGCCAAACCATTTCTCCAAACCTCATTGCCAAGCCAAATTCGAGCCTACTCCATGTGCACCATTTCATGTGCATTTTTATCCCCAAGCCTAAGTAACTAATTCTGACCCTTTTGCTTCGTTTCCAAACCACATGCCAACTTTAAACACATACTATATAATCTCCTCAACTCCAAACCTGGCTCACACACACCATTTTCAGATCTAAATCTCCACATTTTCTCTCAAATTCATCATCTTCGAATTTCAATTTTCAAGAGCTTTCTCTGCATTTCCAAGCCAGATTTATCTTCCTTAAGGTTTATTCAAGCTTGTAGTGAAGTTTTATGCAAGAATTCGCAAGGTTTGTAGGTGCAGTGGACACTCTCCACTAGGTAACTTTCAAGATCTGTTTTCTCTCACTCTAGGAGCATGCTAGGTTCATGATTGTTGCATCTAAAGTCCTACGTGTGTAGGAATTGGCTCATGTGTGTTTATGTGCATGATTCTTGAAATTTTAGTTTTGTGCACTTTTCTTCAATTCTCATTTCCATGGTTTTCTGTGACTGTTTGCATGATTTAATGGTGTATTTGAGATCTATTTGAAGAGTTCTTGAGTTAGGTGTTATGGTTGTGTTGATTTGTGAACATTTCAGTTTGGATCTATTTTTTTCATGCCTTCAATTCACCATGTTAGCATGTTTGTTTGTGAAAGTGGATGGTAGATTTGAAATCTAAGTGAAATTTGGAGTGGGATAGTCGTCTCATTTCATGATTCTGGACTGTTGGTGGTGGCTCCGGCGGCCAGCTCGCCGGAGAAGACGACTGGAGCTAGGGCTCCAGCGTCTCTAGGTTGAAGATGGTGACATGGCCTCTGGCGCCATTTTTTGAATTCAAATATGTTGAGTTGTTTTAATCCAGACCGTTTGATCTGCTGCGTGGATGCCACCTCAATTAATGAGGTTGACTGGGCATGCCACGCAACCTTTGTTTGTTTGGTTCTGATTCTTTTTGGACTGGGCCTGTGTAATTTCTGCTATTCACACACCACACTTTCTGAGCCCAAGCACGTATGCACTTATTTCCTTTGTATCTGGTTTTTACTTTCACACCCCCATGCTTCACTCTTTTATTTTATTTTGGGTTTATTTTCTATTTTTGTTTTCATTTTATTTTAATTGATAAAACCATTTTAAAAATCAACAAAAATATGTTTCTGATTATTTGGTGTCTTGTGATAATTTCCATGTTTTTTATTTTATTTTTCCATTTATTTTCCTATTTTATTTGGAATTAATTTTGAAGTGCTTTGACATGTTTACCCTTGAATTAGGGTTTGTGTTTTGAATGACTTTGCCATGCCTCCTTGATATGATTTTTTACCATGTCTTGTTACTTGATTGAGGAATGTTTGAGTGTCATATTGCTGCCTTGATAATCAATGTTTGATTGTTTTTCATGTGAGTTTTGATGCTCCTCGATTATTGCTCGATTAGCTTGATATGTGTAATGTTTTAATCCATTTGATGATGAAATTTTGTGTTTCTTGTTGAGATATTTTAGACATTAATTCTTGATAGATATAAAATGATTGTGAGATTTTATTTGGATTTTTACAAGGCATGTTTCTATTTTTGGTTGATGCTTACATGTGGCTTGAACATTGATTGAATTGTTTTGGATACTTGACCTAGTTTGGATATTTTTGACCACTTGTGCTTAAGTGAAGCTTGAAATGATTATTTGATGTGATCATGTACTGTTTTGGCTTACTCCTTGGATGTCTTGAACTAGTTTCTTAGTGATGCCTTCTCATATGATCTAATGAATGCTTGGGGACTTTTGTTTGCTTTGAATAACATGGGTAAGGTTATGATCCTCTTGATATGGTGTCCATTGTGTGACCTTTTCTCACTTCTTGCCTCACGTGATCTCTTGTGTCTTAAATGGATGACCTAAGTGATTGTTTGCCTAGTTTTGTTGCATGCTTTGAAGTTGATCCTTGATGATTCTTCTTGCCATTCATGAGTTGATGTTTGGATTAATATACATGGCTATGCTACTGCCTTGCTTGAGTTCATGCCTTAATGTCATATGTTTGTCCTTTTGAGGTGTGCTTTACTTGATCTTTTTGTGAACAAATGTTTGTTTATGTTTAAGATGCATGCCTTGAACTCTCTTGCTCTTCCTTTGATCATTAACATGAGATGAATGTGACATGACTTGCTTGATGCCCCGTCTTGTTTCCCATATCATTTGACCTCACTTCATTTTGTTTGATGTTTGATTATGCTTCTTGTTTGGTCTTAAGTCATTGGTGTGTTCATTAGTGCATTGTCTTGCCTAATTGTTTTGACTTCCATTCTTGAAGTTTGATTTGAAGTGTATACATTTGATGTTGGTGCTGGTCTTGGATGATTAGATATGATGTTTTCATTTCTCATTACTTGTATTCATCTTATCTATTAAGTTACTTAGTGTTGCATCTTCTCCTTCATCTCTCACTTCTTTCTTCTCCCTCGAACCTTAAGACTTGTTTAAGTCTTAGATTTTCTTTTGCATGTTCCCTTAGGATTCCCTAGTCCAACTTAATCTTTGATTAAGCTTGGAGTATGATGGACATTAGGGGATAATCCATGTATGCTAACATTAGGTAGAATTCCCCTTCTTACCTCAACTATAGGGCCACCATTGCATGATAACATTAGGACCTAGTCTCCCTTAGTGTTTTTCTTTCAACTTTGAGTCTTCTCTTCTCATCTCAAAAACAAGTCCAAAACACTTAATAAGTATATCAAGCATTGTGCACCATGAGCCTTAAGTACATAGGAAATGAAGAATGAGGGGCCCCCTTCACTCTCCTAGAGTGTTTAGCATACGTCCCATTGGGGGCGACCATGCAACGCATTCGCTCCTATGTCATAGACTTTAGTGCAATGTGAGTTTCAAACTAACTGCAATCCACTTCTGTCTAAAAAATACAAACCAAGTTCAAATCATTTTTATCCTTCGGGATTGTTGAGTTTCAAATCATTTTCAGAAAAAAGAGCTCGTCGCTCATAAAAAACACTCATCGACCCGTAGGTCGAACTACGACTGCTCTGACTTCCTCTCTCTCTCTCTCTCTCTCTCGTCTGATTGAGGATACGTAGGCACAAAACGAAGATTTCTTGGCGAGCAACCTCCCCCTTTAGCCCGTAGTCCGTCGAACTACGTCGACTCTAATTCTTCGTTTGTCCAGGAAGATACGTAGGCATAGGATTGCGATAATCCTTGTGAGTCTGTTTTTCTTTTTTTTCCTTCTCGTTTCCGTTTAGCAGTAGGCTTTAGATAACTCACCCTTTGATTAGACAACAAGCGTGGATCCCATCGAGTACGATGGACGCGTGGGGGTGCTAATACATTCCCCTCGCGTAACCGACTCCCGAACTCGGACTATGGTTGCAATGACCATGTCTTCTCCCTTTTGAGGTTTCTTCGATCGTTTCCTTTCACTTCGTTGGGATAAATAACGTTCGGTGGCGACTCTTCTGTTTTGTTTCCGCTGGTTGTTTTTCGCAGTTGCGACAGGCGGTACATTCGAAACCATTTTTTCTTTGACCTCGACAAACTCCCTGAGCTTATCTTTTGACACTTTGTACCCATACACGATTTGTGCCAATTCGTTAGCTTCATGGTTTTCCACTATGGGTACATGAGAGATATTAACAATCTCAAATTGTTCCATCCAGTGTGTCGTCGTGGCAAAGTACATCAATAGATTATCTTTGACACACTTATATTCACGTGTGATCTGTTTGATGGCCAACTCCGAATCGCCTTTTATTTCGACTCTCCTGGCGCCTAAGTCTTTCAAGATCTTGAGGCCAGTTATTAAGGCCTCATATTCAGCCTCATTATTAGAACATTTTCCTTCAACTTTACACTTGAATTTATGGGATTGTTCTGTGGGGATATTATTAAGATTCCAATACCTGTACCATTTTTATGACTTGACCCGTCGAAATAAAGTTTCCACGAGTTTGTATTGACCAAGTTAATGGTTGTTTCGACTATTGCATGGTCTACAATAAAGTCCGCCACCATTTGTCCTTTCATGGCTCTCAAGGTGTGTATGTTAACGAGAATTCAGTTAATGCGAGTGCCCATTTCCCAATTCGACTATGCAAAATGGGTTTTGACAACATATGTTTAATAACATCAAAATGAGACGAAACATAAATATCAACTGGCTTTATATATTGCTTTAGTTTCATACACGAAAAGTACAAGCATAGGCACAATTTTTCAATCATAGTGTAACTAGTTTCAGCATCTATTAATAATCTACTGAGGTAATAGATGGGTCTCTCGACACCATTGTTATCCTCTTATGCTAACATACTTCCTATGGTCGTTTCTGACGCAACAATATACAATCTCATATGCCTGTTTGTGCTTGGTGGTAGCAGCATGGGAGGCTCTGTGAGGTATCCTTTGATGGCGTCAAAAGCCTCTTGGTGATCCTCTTTCCATTCGAACTCCCCATTCTTTTTAATTTTTAGCAATGGCGAGAAAATCTTCGTCTTGCCACTTAGATTCGAGATGAATCTTCTCAAGAAGTTTATCTTTCCTAACAAATACTGGAGCTCCTTCTTTGTTGTCGGTGCTTTGAGATCCAAAATCGCTTTTGTCTTGTTTTGGTTGATCTCTATGCCCTTTTTGTGCACCACGAAACCTAAAAAGTCTCCTGCACGTACACCAAAAGCACATTTTAGTGGATTCATTTTTAATCCATATTTTCTCATTCTTTCAAATGAGCGTCGAAGGTGGTCTAAATAGTCATCCTCGGACGAAGACTTTACCACAATGTCATCAATATAGACCTGCATAAAGATTCGATAAAATAATGGAATATAGCATTCATGGCCCTTTGGTAGGTTGCGCTGACGTTTTTTAAGCCGAACGGCATAACGACCCACTCATATGTTCCCAAAGCCCCTAGGCATCGAAACACCATTTTAGGAACATTGTCTTCTGCTATGAGAATTTGATTATAGCCAGAATATCCATCCAACATGCTGAGGTATTCGAAGCCCGCAGCCGAATCGACTAGCATTTCTGCCACTGGCATCGAATACTCGTCCTTAGGCGTTGCATTGTTTAGATCTCTAAAATCTATACAAACTCGAAGGGTTCCATTCTTTTTAATCACATGCACTATATTAGCCAACCATTCGACATAACTAGCAGTTCTAATGAACCGACTTTTGAGCAATCTTTCGATTTCCTGTTTTATCTTCAACGTGACCTGTGGTGTGAAACGTCAAGGATGTTGTTTTATTAGTCTCTTTCCTGGCTGGATTGGTAGCCGGTGCTCAACAATGCTACGACTCAAACCAGGCATCTCGCCGTAATCCCAGGCAAAACAATCCCTGTATTCTTTCAATACTTTGATTAATTTCGCCTTCATCTTCGGCTCAACTTTGGTGATGATGTATGTTGGTCTTTTTGTGACATCATCCCCCAAATCAATTTCATTGAGTGGGTCTTGAGCCTGCATCCTTTGTATTTCGTTATTCGGGTCTCTTTCAAATCCCAAAGGCTCATTGTCATAAATGCAATCCAACCTCTAACTTTCAAAAGTTGGTGTCTGGCCGCATGGGCCAAATTTGAACTCTTCAACTTTGGCTTCGACAGCCAAATGTTGTAACTTTTCGGCCTCCAAAGCCATCTTTATTTTGTTTTCAGCCAAGTAGGCCAAAATTCGTGCCAGACTTTCTGGCTTAATGACCATTGTGTCTTGCCATCAGCCCCCTTACTAGAGCATGCACCTCTTCAGGCCCCATGGCCTCCTCAGTGTTCCAAACGAAACCATGATCAGGATCCAAGTTCAGGACACAGGTTGTGTATGCAGAGGTAGTAACTTTCGACTCGCCCTCACAAGGGGCTATATTTGCTAGGTGCTGATCAAAGGATCTTTTTGCGCCTTTGACTTCGTCCACCTTGTAATAATTCTGGTCAGCCTCAATATTCTCGGCGATGCCAACTTTCCTCTAGATGATCAATCTCTGGTGCAAAGTTGATGGGACAGCTCCGACTCCATGGATCCATTCTCGCCCCAGCAGCAAGTTGAAATTGGCTTTGGAGTTGATGACCATGAACAATGTCGATCGGACGGTCGACCCTACGACCAATTCGACCGGGATAACTCCCAGAATGTTACTATTTTTTCCTTCATAGTTGGCAAAACCAAGTTGTGTTGCTAAAGCTCATCATCCTTCCTCCCCATTTTTGTAAATATTGTATGAGGCATCAAGTTAACAGTTGCCTCCCCGTCTACAAACACCTTGTTGACTGGGAGTCCGTCAACTTTGACTCTTATGTGTTATACCCCAAATTTTGACCACTAAGATTTCCCATTATTGTGCAAATCATCATCACAATATGGATGAACCATCTTGCCTCATCAGTCTCCCCAAAGATGGGTGAACACTTACTACAGTCAAAATTAGGGTTTCAAGCCCTCTCAGAGTTCTTAGACAAAGGATCAATCAAGAAATGACATGATCTTCAACTTGTCTAACCTCCCAAACATCTACAAGGGATCAAGAGGACTCCCACTTTAAGGGTTAAGCACAAGGTTGCTCCCTTCTAGGTGGATCAAGCCTCAAGATCACCAGTGTCACCAAATTAGGGTTTTGGTTGACCAGGGCCTCCAGATGGAAATTTTCCTATGGGCATGAGCCAATGCTTCAAAGAATATCCTAAAATACTCCATGGAACCTCATGGGCCCAAGCATCAAGTCAATTTGACCTCAGGGGATGCATACGTCAAAAATCAGGAATTAGGGTTTCTTGACCTAATTCACCCCCTAAGTTGACTTTTGGGACAAATCATGAGCCAAGACCTCAAGACATGATGTGAGGGTCTCTAACATACCACATTGATCCATTTGTAACAATGGATTGATCCAGGAAGCTTGAGCAACAAGTCTCAATTTCATCAGTACCACAATTAGGGTTTCGCGAGAAAAGTCAACTGTAGCTTTGACTTTTGACCAGGACATGCTCCCAAACCCTAGGACATGATTCAATACACCCTATAACACCTATGAAATCAACCCATCAAGTTTGATTTAGGTCAATGACTTGATTTCATAGAGAATCGCACACTTTGGAATTCATCTGACAAAAAGTCAACTGTGCACAAAAGTCAACTTTGACTTTATGAGATTTTTCACCAAAATGGTTTTTTAACCCTAAAATGATGTTAATATATGATTTGAATCATCATTCATCAAGAAAAATCAAGAAAAGTGGGATAACTTGTAAAAGGGGTAACCATAAAAACTTAGAAAATTTTCTAAGTTATGAACAAAGTGGCAAGGGTATCAACTTTGGAGGATCATAACTCCTAAACCACAAGGCCATTTTTACCTATCCAAAGCTAGATTTGTAGCTCTTATTACCTTCTACAAAAGCTTAATACTGACCTCCTTCCAAATTCATCATGGATTTTGAGTTATGGAATGATCAAAATCACAAAAAGTGAAAATGTCACTTTTTTCCAACACATAGTGAAATTTTCACTAAGTCAGAATCTGCCTTCACTTTTTTCCAAATGTAGGGGGATTTTTCACTTGGATCCAAAAGGTATCAAAACCAAATATGATTAAACAGTTGTTGTATCATATGAGGGCTTTCCAAAATGGCCAAGAACATCACCAAATTCCACTTGGGCCATGAGATATAACAATGGCAATATGCCTTGCTGAAAACTGCCAAGGCTGGGCAGAATTTTGTATTTTTGCTCGATTTGGCAAAATCAGACAATTCCAAGCCTTGTCATCACTTTGGACACATCTGAGGATCAAATTTAAAGGGGACAAACACTGAGCCAAGCCTCCAAAGTCCTTGGAACAAGAAGTAGCATGCCAAACCTAGAATTGCCTAAAAGAGGGACAAGACTCCAATTTTGGATTGGAGCATTCAATGCATACACCAAGGTGGCATGGACTGAGCCATTTGCAACTGAATTCAGTCAAGACTTATCCAAGACCAAGGGAACCACAACCCTGTGCCCTAACCTCTAGTCAATGGCTAGAGGAGACTTGGATTCCAAAGTGCAACCATTGGCCAAACCTCTGCTGCAGTTGCCATTCACTATTGATCCTAAAACAAACTTGCTCTACTATAAATAGAGCTCATTTGTGCTCAGTTTGAGTACACTAAAGCCATCAAACAGATGCTTTCCTCAAAATCCCTCTCTTTAGGCCAAAATGCCTTCTTTAGCAAGGTAACTTTGAGTTTTTGAGTTAGAGAGCATTTCCATCACAACTCATGATCCTAACACCTCATAAACATCATATGTAGGTGATCCAAACTATCAAAAGTGACATGTAACACCAAAATCACAAAGCCACCTCTCAAAACCTCAAAATAGGCCTTATGTGCATTTTTCAAGCCATGTCTTGATTCAGTCACTTTCCAAACCAGATAAAACCTCAAACACACTCCAAATAATATCCTTGAACTGTCCCAAATGGTTCCCCCTATCTGGAACACCATTTGAGAGAGTTGCTATTTTGGTCATTTTAACCCCTTTTGCAAGAAAGGGCCAGTTTGTGTTTTTGCAGGTTCCAGCTGATTCCAACCATCCTAAAAGCTTCTAAGGGATCATTTGAGAGTGTCCAAAGCATCAAACCATTTCTGAAACAAGAAGTTTGGCAGATTGCACAGAAAACTCCAAAAGCTCAAAAAGAGGTAAGCATCATGACTTGAACTTTCCAAAACATGCATTGCTTTGAAGTCCACTAATCATACACACCTCATACATGTTATATATGTTGTGTTTGAACCAATTCATCATGTAATTCATGCTTGTATCAAAGTGTAGCATAGAAAAATGCAATTATAGGCCTTTTTCAAAACCACTATCGGATTTTGAGGAGGGAGTATAATCTGAAAATAATACCACCACCATTGGATTCCTTGTGAAATTCTAGGCCAGATGCATATAAATTTTGTCCCCAACCATGGAGAAATGAGAAAGTTATGGACCTTCCCGTTTCTTGGCAAAACTTGCCTTGCCTTGCCTTGGCCAGGCCTAGAAAACAAGGCAAGCCTTGTATATTTGTGGTTTCACTTCAAGCAATGGATGTATCACCACCCCAGTGGTAAGGCGCGCGCCCTATAACCTTGAGGTCGTGGGTTCAAACCCGACCCATGCCATTTTGTGTTTTCTCACATTTTTGCTTTTTTTTTTCTAATATTTTCATGTTTTATTAATTAATTGGAAAATTAATAACTCCTTCAATTTTAATTATTTTTTATTGGTTCTTTTTGCAAAAAATCACAAAAATGTTGAAATATTTTATTCCACAAAAAAATTAAGTTTATATCATCTATTTAATATAATTAGTATTTTTGTGAATAAATTCCTTTTTAATGTTTTTAAACATTTTAAAAGTGAATATTTACTTTGAAAATCAAAACCAAGTGAGTTTTAATTCACCTTGTGATTAATCCCTCATTTCTCAAACCTTAAACAAAAATCACAAATGGTTTATTCAAACTTATTTGGCATTTTATTTGATTTTCTTTAAATATTTACTTTTAAAGAATAACAAATTAGGGTTTCTTTGATTTTCACCCTCATCAAACAATTTCAAACACTTGGGCCTCTAATAGAGTGTAAGACCCAATCCTTTGTAAATACAAAACTTTTTGGGCCTCACTTATTGTATAAGTCCCGTTGTATTTCAAAAAGTTCGACGCGATCATCGTCCGTTGAAAAACAAACCCTGGGCCTCTCCTCGAGCTATAAGACCCATTCAAAATTATTCTTGGGCCTCTATTAGAGTGTAAGACTCAACCCCCTTTGAAAATCAAACCATTTTGGGCCTCAATAAATTATATAAGACCCACCGCGTTTTCAAAAATCTCGGCACGATCGTCATTTTCAAACAAATGACCCTGGGCCTCTCCTTGAGCTGTAAGCCCCACCACTTGTACAAAAATAAATCTTTTGGGCCTCTATTAGAGTGTAAGACCCAATCCCCTTTTAACCAAAACTTTTTGGGACTCAGACATTGTATAAGTCCCCCTGCGTTAAAAGAAAACCTCGGCGCGATCACCAATAAAGAAAACCAATCATCTGAGCCTACCCTCGTGTTGTAATCCCCATTCTTTTTCTTTAAACACTTGGGCCTCTTGAGAGAGTGTAAGACCCATCCCCTTGTACAAGAAAACCTTTCTTGGGCCTCAGTCACTTGTATAAGTCCCTCTGTACAAAACGACAGTGTGATCACTGATAAACCTTGGGCCTCTCCTTGAGCTGTAAGCCCCAACATCTTTTCAAATTACCTTCTCCTGTAATTTTGAATATACTGTTGTTTTCAATCTTTCTTTGTTGAACAACTAACCAAACAGCATGGAAGCTCAACAACCGAGTAAGTGTTTATATGCTTTCTTTATCCGCTTTCATATACATATAACTGTATTGTGGGGCTGTTTCACTGTAAGTCTTCTTTCATAAACTCATATCAACTGTGTAATACTAGTATAGATATTTAGAGTTTCCCCGGCAACTACTCTAGCACTAAGCCCTGTTGATCACTCTTAAATAGACAAAACTAGATCCCCCATAGGATTACCAGATACAGTCTTCCCTCCTCTTGGGGTTAAACAATATGGAGACGTGAAAGGCAGCATTCTCGGTGAACCCTTTCACAGACTGTCACCCTTAGACATTGTCAAAGAAACTCTACTCCCCAGAGATGATCTTTTCTCCGTGAATGGCATCTCTTGAGTTTCTTCCAAATTCTCAGACTTTCCTGGCTTGATCTATTCTCTGTGAATAGCCTATCTTGAATTTCTCGGGGTTTGGGGACCCACAGGCTTCCTAAAAGCATCCCTGCCTCCTCTTGGGCATTGTACAAGGACCCTACAGCTTCTTAGAAGTATTCACAGCCTCCTCTTAGGCTTCGTATAAGGATTCTTCCTTCGGGAAGAGAGCCTCCTCTTGGGCTTCGTACAAATTGTCCCTCGGCTTCTTAAAAGTTTCCAGCCTCCTCTTGGGCTTCGTACAAATTGTCCCGACGACCTCCTAGAGGTATAGGAACAGAAATTAGTCATCTTAATAGAACAGTCTTTCAAAGAGTCTAGATCTTTCTACTGTGAATGTACTACTACGGTTTCTTTAAGCATAGTACAAAAGATAAAACTCTAGACTTGGACAGTCTAATCTCCTTGAGTCTCAAAAGCATTCTCAAGTAGGGAAAAACACCAGTAGACTCGGACAGTCTCCAATACCCTCTGGATTCCCCATTTCCTTAAAGAACAGGAAATAACCCTGATCCTCTGATCAATCCCAAAGCATAGCCTTACCTTTAATCAGTCTCTTTATAAGAACTAATTTTCTCTTTTAACCAACCTACTGGACCTGTCACTCAACTGAAACAGCAATCATTTTAGCCTCTATCTCGGGCTTCGTACGAGATATAAATCACTCTCTTGCTGAGTATAAAGGACTCTTTTGTTGAGTCAATCACCTTTTAGCCTCTATCTCGGGGTTCGTACGAGATACAAAATCACTCTGTTGTTGAGTCAACTCCTTTTAGCCTCCGTCTTGGGCTTCGTACAAGACACATATAAAAACACTCTCTTGTTGAGTCAACCCTTTTAGCCTCTATCTCAGGCTTCGTACGAGACACAAAAGCATCCTCGTGTTGGGTCAATAGCCTCCTCTTAGGGTTTGTATAAGAAAAACCCTGGTTGAGTCAATCAACCTTTTAGCATCAAAACTGTACCTCATTCACAGGATACAAACATCAACAACTCCTTTCATCTAATTGCTGTAAGCGGCAAGCCTCTGGATTATTTACATCCACGCCACTGTCCCTCTTTTAGCATGAGAAATTCCTAAGGAAATATAGCATTGCTCTAAACTGAGTTAAAGTCTTCTCCTTCAGGTTAAAACCCCCTATAAAGGAAATTATGGCATTGCTAGGATTCACATATCCCGGTTAAAGTAATCCTCCTTTATAGTCAGTCACCCAACAGTTGTGACAAACAGACTCCCTTTAGAGATGAAAAATTCTCTCTAAAGTAAACACCCTTTTAGCTTCACATATTGGGCTTCGAACAAGATACAAATAGACCTTTCAGCTTCACATCTTGGGTTTTGAACAAGATACAAACAACCTTTAGCTTCACGTCTTGGGCTTTGAACAAGACACCAAAACGACCTTTTTCCTCCCATAGAATAGGAGGAACTACGATCACTCTGATTTCCCTATTTCAGTAAACAGGAATGCGTAGGCATAAGATTGAAAGAAAAATCTTAGCGAGCACACTATTCCAAAGCCCCAAATCCCGTACCTTCACATATCAATCAAAAAGCATCAGTCTTAACCTCCCACCAATCGCCCGGGCACTATTTTAACAAAATAACCTAAGAGAGACCCACAATCTTTGTAGCATCTGTGAACCAACAGTCATCTGTTCAAACTCAGTTTGTAAGCAGGGTTAAATGGAGACATCTATTTCCCTTCCTTCATCAGCTTCAATAGGATAAAAAATGAATCGAGCTGTAGTACCCCAAAGCGATAGAGCTTTGCAACCACGCAAAAATTCATGCTACAGAAAAATGGCGACTTCACTGGGGACTACGAGATCTTGTTCTCTTCCCATCTCTTAGGTAGAAACCTTAAAAAAGTGCCACAGAAGAGTGGCGCCCACCGTGGGGCCTTTTCTTTTCTTTCTTTCTTTATTTGGGGATTTCACTAGGATAGGACTTTTTTTTACTTCACTAGGATATTAGGTCAAAACCCTTAAAGTTAGGAAGGTACCACAGAATGGCGACTCCGTCGGGGAGCCATTTTTGTCAGGAACATAGGATTCATAGCTCTTTAAAGTCTAGGACTTTAGGACAAATATATATACTGCTTTTCCTAATTGATATCTGTGTTTATTTTTCTGCTAATGGGAATGCGTGTGATGCCGCATGTGGAAAGATTGAGTATACACCTAGGAAAAACCTCTTTTAGTAGTGCGGAAACTATTGGAAATGGTTGTCACGCGATACTACCCTCTTCTGATGGTTCTTCAAAAAACATCACCTAGCACGGTTCCCGGCCCGCTGGTGTTTTATCGACAAGAACTGATGATTTTGAGAGACGGATACAAAAATCACTAGTATAAACCTTTGGGGGGTAGAGCCTTGACTTCATGACACAGACCCTTTGACCCTATGTTTTTTCTATGTTTTTGTGTGCTGCATTCATGCATTCATCTAAAAAACATTACATCAAAGAAAAACTTCTCTTCTAGTCTCTCTTTTTCAAACTAAACTAAGACAATGATTGCAAATGTCAGAGAAAAAGATTGCGCTCATGGACTTCGGTAGAAGGAGAACTCATAAGTATACCTTCAGGGTTCCAAAACTAGAGGATTTGAGAGGATTAGCTAGGATGATCACTAACCCTGAAGCTTTCAGAGCCAAGTACGGAGGTCTGCTACCTCTGTTAAGAGTCCATGTGATTGAAGGAATCATGGAGGCACTCATTCAGTTTTACGATCCGGTCTATCACTATTTCACATTCCCGGATTACCAGCTCGTACCAACGCTGGTGGAGTATTCTCACCTAACCAATCTACACATTACTGATCAAGCTCCTTTTTCTGGACTGGAAGAAATTCCAAAAGGTCAAACCATTGCAAGAGCAATTTATTTGGATGAGTCGGAAGTCAAGACTCACATGACCACCAAGGGTGGGCTCCCAGGTTTGCCAGCTCAGTTCCTGACAAAGAAGTCTTTGTACTTTGCTAGTGTAGGGAACATGACTGCTTTTGAAAGCATCTTTGTCTTACTCACCTACGGGTTATTTCTGTTTCCCAACATTAATATCTTCGTCGATATCAACGCCATTAAGGTTTTTCTCATTGGAAACCCTGTGCCAACCTTGCTCACAGATGCGTATCATTTTGTACACTTAGGAAATTTGTACAACGGAGGGATGATCACATGCTGTGTACCCCTGCTATACAAATGGTTTATCTCCCATTTACCCAAGTCTGCTGCGTTTTGGGATCATAAGAATGCCTTGCGTTGGTCGCAGAAAATCATGTCTCTTACCAACTCTAATATAGATTGGTGCAATAGGATTTATGACGGGATCAGGATCATTGACCGTTGTGGAAACTTCCCCAACGTACCCCTCATAGGAACTAAAGGAGGAATCAATTACCATCCAGTATTGGTTCGTCGTCAATTTGGATACCCGATGAGGCATGTCCCGCGTAATGCTCATCTGGAAGGTCTTTTCTTCAAAGAAGGAGAAAGTGACAGGGCACTAAAGATGGAAATAGTGCACGCTTGGAAATATGTTCATAAGAAAGGACGGGAGTCTCTAGGAAAACCGGAATGTGTCTCGGTGGAGCCTTATCTCCACTGGGTACAAACTAGAGCTCTCAAGCTAAAGATGCCTTAACCTCGTCACAGAGTTCTTCCGTCGAGGGAATCTGTCATGTGCTTCATGACTAAAACGGAAAAACTTCAGGTTACTCTCAACAAAGTTCAACAGGAGAGAAGGTCTTGGAAGAACAAATACCGCACCCTCAATGTAGAGTGTACCAAAATACAGCAACTACTGAAAGATAAGGATGCTCTTATCGAGATTTTAGAGCAACATGTTGTGGATAATCAGGATGACCAAAGGAATTTGCTCGTTCCTTTCACTTGGAAAAGGAATGACAACCCAACAACGGCCCAAGAGCCCCGGTCCAAGAATAGGAAAGTACCAGAATTAGCACCCGGTTTCTCCCCGGAGAGGACTCGGGACCCCTTAGCTTAGGTTTCTGCTTCCGTACCTTGTAAACTACTGTATTTCTATTTTCGGAATCCTTTGAATTCAATAAAATGGGGTTTCCCCACAGTTTGATATTTGCAATCTAATTTTTGAAGTTTATTTTGATTAAACAAAAAAAACAAAAAAACAATTAATATAATCATTGCATTCATCATTCTCACGTCACGTATTCTTCTTACCTACAAATCTCACGTTTGTGTCTCGGTTCTAGACTCAAACTGTCTCATTCGTACAATACTCGGGCCAATCGTCAAAAAAAGATGGATGATCTCGAGGAAGAGAATAGAGAGTTGAGAGAAGAGATCGACGCCCTAAGAGAGGATATGAGAAAGCTTCATAACGACATGCAAGCCATGGCAGAAGCTCAGCTAAAAAGGACTGTGATCTCGGAGATCACCTCAACGCCCATTGTGGAAAAGTCCGATCCTAGGTACAAAATGCCGAAAGATCTTCCCTGGGGCATGCCACTTAACATATCCCAGAAGGATATATCCCATTGATCAATGAGGATCAGGGGACCGCAGTAGGAACCGCTGGGCCTGAAGGTTACAAACTTCGGGAAAGCGAAGATGCCAGGGGCATGATAGCAACTCCTGAAGGTTACAAACTTCGGGAGACACCGAGAGTCTCGGCCATAATGACTATACCACTGCCCGTGCGCCCAGTGACCTTAAGCTCATTTTAATACGACAGAATGGTTGCTAGTGCGCCCAGTGACTTCACCGAGATGGTCGGTATAGGAGTTCGTCTTGAGGAAGCTGTTCGAGAAGGACGTCTAGTTAAAGACACTGGATCATCAAGTAGTACAAACCGATACGGTAGTGCTCTCCCTAAGAAAAAAGAGCAGGATATTGGGAATATCTCTCTCAGAAAGCAAAGGCGACGTTATCAACCAGTAGCGGCTGTGACTCCTGCTATCAATCCTGTGCCTATTTCTACGTATCAACCTCAGGTTGCGCAGAGCCAACCTAATCAACAAAGGACTCAACAGCCTCTTCAGCAGGCTCGTCCTCCATACAATAACAACCGTACAATGCGGCCACCAGGATTTGATCCTATACCCGTATTGTACGCAGAACTATTTTCGTTACTACTGGCTAAGGGGCATGTCCAGACTAAGTATCCTCTTACAGTACCGGAAAATCCACCTTTTTGGTTCAAAACGGATCAGACGTGTCCTTACCATCAAGGAGGACCAGGGCATAACATAGAGAACTGTCTCAATTTCAAATCCGACGTGCAAAACTTGTTAGAAGCGGGGTCTTATCTTTCAAGGATATGAATCCTAATGTTCTCACAAACCCGCTGCCTCAACACGAGAAAACTATAGTCAATTTGATAGAGGGAGAGACTAACAACGTCTGTCAAATTCATGATGTACTCTTGTTAAGCACCAATCTGGTTAAGATGCATTGTAGACAAAGTGGATATGGCCATGTGCCACCTCATAACTATCACCAGTGTGATATCTTCTCTAAAAGCAATCGAGGATGTTCTGTGGTGCAATCAGCTCTACAGGAACAGATGGATCTCAGATGGATCCAAGAGCACCGAGTTCGTGGAGTTAACATGGTTTACATGAATTCTAACATCATTCAGAACCACGACATCCGTGCAATGAATGTCAACTTGGTAGCGATGCATTCCAGGCAAAGCCAGTATCATAATCTGCCGCGGCACGATTACAGTTCCTGTCTGACTTGCTCGGTAAACAAACAGGGATGCTCTTTTGTACAAGAGGCCCTCTAGCGTCAGATGGATCTTGGACGGATCCAGGACTACCATGATAGGAATCCCTATCAGATCAACATGATTCAAATCTTCGATATTCGCTTGATGAATACCAGCCTGGTGGAGTTACATGCTAAACAGGTCCGGCTCGGGTTCCTGGTATCACATGATTATCAGAGCTGTAGGGCGGGTTGCGAAAATGATCAAGGTTGTGCCCTTGTCCAGGAAACCCTTCAGCACTTATTGAACCACTGGTGGCTTCCAATCTATATGGATGAAGACACCCAGCAAATTAGTATTACCAACGGGAACCCTACTCGGCATCAAAGTCGGGACGTTCAATCTGTGGAAACTGACCTAGTAAGGTTACATTGTATTCAAAGCAGGCGTGGCCAGGTGCCACCACACAACTATCAACGTTGTAGAGTCTGTTCAAAAAGTAACCAAGGATGTTACCTTGTGCGAGCAGCTCTTCAGGGTCAGGTGGATCGTAGAGAGATTCGCCCATATTCGGGTTCCGGACCAATCAATTGGGCGCCGGACTATCTCGCTGATCAAATTAAGGACGTTGTCGTAATCTCTAATCATCAGAGGGCTAGGGATGTTTGTACCATCATCCCTCTACTTGACGAATCGAGAGTTCCCAACCAGGAGCGGATCGAAATTGCTTACGATGGTCAGAAAAATCAGAAGGCTCCCATAGTTATCTATCTACCGGGACCACTACCGTATGAATCAACTAAGGCTATCCCTTACAAATACGGTGCAATAATAGTCGAGAATGGAAAGGAAATTCCATTACCCTCCGTCGTGAATATTGCAGACATCAGTCGAGTAACACGGAGTGGTCGAATCTTCAACCGAGGAGTTGGAGAACTTAACAAAGAAAAGTAACCTCAAACAGAAGTTCCCAATCCACCAGTCGGTCAATCCAGTAATCCTGACCTTTCGAAAAATGATGATGAGATGCTGAAGCTCATCCAAAGGAGTGAATACAACATAGTTGATCAACTGTTACAAACTCCTTCAAAGATCTCTGTACTGTCACTTTTACTCAGTTCAGAAGCGCACAGGGAGGCTCTACAGAAAGTCTTGGAGCAAGCCTTTGTGGAACAGGATGTAATAATCAGACAGTTCGATAGCATTGTCTCTAACATCACTTCCTGCAATAACTTGGGATTTAGTGATGAGGAATTACCTGAAGAGGGTCGTCGTCATAACATGGCGCTCAATATCACGGTCATCTGCCAGGGCGATGCTTTAGCCAGCGTACTGGTAGACACAGGGTCAGGCCTGAATGTTATGCCGAAGTCCACTTTGATGCAATTATCCTTCAAAGGACCCCCGATGAGAACCAGTGAGGTCGTCGTCAAGGCATTTGAAATGTCCAGAAAAACGGTTATCGGTGAAGTCGACCTTCCCATAACTATTGGTCCTCACACTTTCCAAGTCGCTTTCCAGGTCATGGACATCCGGCAACGTACAGTTGTTTATTAGGAAGACCTTGGATACATCAGGCTGGGGCGGTCACCTCGACCCTCCACCAAAAGTTAAAGTTCACCCATGAAATTCTGGTACAGATGTGTGATGTCACGTGCAATGTCACAACATCGCAATTTGCTGTATGAACAAGACAATAATAGTAACAGAAACGTATAAATCACACACAAGGATTGTTCACCCAGTTCGGTCTAACTACCTACATCTGGGGGCATACCAAGCCAGGAAGGAAGTCCACTATTAGCAGTATCAAATTACAGACTCAACAAACTAGTTGATAATCTACCTAATTTAATCACTACCCAATGACCCTTCTATCTAAGTCCTCCCTAGATAAGAGACTCCATCTCACTTCCAATCATCGTAATGATGTCTAGCAGTCAATAACTCTGCCACTGCATTAACAGCCTGATTACCAACAACTCTACAAACACACAAACATAGAAGACACACTTCCATGACACACCTTGGAGTTGCTTCACAGCTTCCTCCAAGCACAATACAATACTCATTACCTATAGGTTTCTGAGTAATAACACAGTGACCATCTCACAACTCGAGTGGTTCACTTAGACAAAGCCCTAATGATCTACATCTTGGACCCGTGCTTATTCTAGATTACAAGCATTCTATTTATAACCTTCTTCCAACTGGATTTGGGCCTTCAAATCATATCAAATCTTCTGTACCAAATCTGCAAAAGATTCTGCTCCTAAATAGATCTTCAATCAAATCTTCAATTAAATCTTCAATAATTAACTCTAAATATTCTCCATATCTTTATGCATTAAATTAGTAACAAACTAATCTTCTCCATAACTGATTGCACCAGAATATATCTCCCTTGATATTCGCCTGCAATCTCTGATTTTCTTCAGCAGAATATTTCATTAATCCAAAACCACGTGCAGCCCTAAAACATCTCAGACCTGATGTTCACTACTGATGTCACGACATCGGGTGTAACATCAACATACAGCTGCAACCCTTACTGCTTTAACAAACCTGAATGTTACCTAAACATATCAATAATGCTAGAAGCTCATGTTGCAACATCAACCATGACATCAACATTGTTTTAACAAAATTTCAGCCAATTACAAGAACTTACAATCTCCCCCTTTGGCTAATTTTGGCTAAAACACATATATAAACATTACAGCTCTAATTACAGCAGCAATTACAACCCTATACTACTGTTAGAAGACATCTGATCCTATCAAAAAACAACAGTAGCTGCTGTGTACTGCATCCATGGAGAATCATCTTCTTGGCTAATTTTGAATGATGTTAGGACATCATGTTGGACATAACATCACCATATAACAGCAACTCCAGACATCACATCAGGACCTAAGAACAAGACAGTCCTGAAGTATTGGTGCACATGAGGAAGCACATGAGGAAGAAGATATCTGACACTCCCCCTCAACACAACATATTTCTTTTTCCTTCCAGGACAGACCCAGAACAAATGTAGAAGACTCCTCCAGAAAAGAAATGTTTGTCTATTCGTCAAAGACCAATGGTGGCATAAGAGAATTCTGCACACCATATTTGATCAGACGCCCCCAGTCGACCTGTGGCATAAGATGACACTTAAGCAGTGCCAATCTTCCAACCCATGTAACTCAGAACACAAGTCACAACTGTGTTCATAACTCAGGACACAAGTCACAAAGACTCAACACCAACTTAAGGATAGGACAGCCTTCTGTAACAACTGAAACTGCAGACTCCAGACATAACATCTGCGCAAACCATTTAGCACATCCCTTTCCTTTCTCCCCCTTTTTAGCCACAAATTGGCAAAGGAAGCCCTCACAGAACCAGACCCACGAAGTGCTCACCCAAACACGAACAAACGCCATAAGACTTATGAAACAAGCACACTCACTGGCTGAAGGAGAACAGAATAACCCCTATAAATAGCTGACCAGTTACATTGGAATAAACGAGCTTTTGAATAGTCAAGGTTCTTGGTCATAGAAATGCTATATTAGGAACTAAAAACTCCATCCAAATTCAATGTTTATCATCCAAAACAGTCTTGACCACTTTTATTGTTTCCTAACTGATTTTTACCATAAATTGTGCCAAAACAGTTCCATGCACAGTCGAAGCCATGTGTTTCACCTTATCCTTACACCACCGTCCAAAATACTTCCTTGTTTGGTCCAAGAAAAACATGTCCTATACCATGTTCTGACATCGTATCAGACATTGTCTGCTGGCTCACAAAATTAACAACCCAAGACTCCTCAGAGTACAACTTTTAATGATCAGCACAACTCACAATCCCTTCT
This sequence comes from Lathyrus tuberosus, assembly GCA_022829125.1. Classification (NCBI taxonomy): domain Eukaryota; kingdom Viridiplantae; phylum Streptophyta; class Magnoliopsida; order Fabales; family Fabaceae; genus Lathyrus; species Lathyrus tuberosus. The sequence goes on along the minus strand of JALAZF010000503.1, from coordinate 1,010,747 downwards.
AGATTCCTTTAGACCAGCAGAGAAAAACAACTTTTTCAACAAAAGATCAACTCCCCCTATCTAAGATAACCAGTGCACCTTTGCAAGAAGAACACCTTAAATGAATGGAAAACATAAGACTCATCTTCATGTCTTCAAGAGCGTACTCTCTGTTCAACTCACCTGATCTTGCCAGGCTGATCAACTTCTCTCAGGAACGAACTTCTTGATCCAGACATAGTCTCCATTCATCCTGTCAGGAATGCTTCGCCCAAGCATCCACAAGTTCTGAGGCACAATTACATTGCCTTCCATTATACTTTAAGTCACGTCCACACCTAGACAAGTGTGACATCTCCCATCAATAACAACCCCTACTGAGTTCTTCCAGCACATCCTCCCAGACACAGATACAGCTGCCCGTCAGACTCCTCCTCAGACGCATATGTGCATAAGATTCAAACAAATAGCTTCACATGGCTAGAATCATTCATGTCCACACCAACATGTCATTCAATAGCCTAATGTCATAACATGTTATACAATCTTCACAATATGTGTACCTTTGCAGCAAAATCCATAGACAAGTACTCCCCCAGTCATGGTTAACTAATGCTCTAGATGAAGATGAACATTTGAGCACACTTGCTGAGCACATGTATTTTGGTACCATTGTCCCTTTTTCCAAAGGCAGTCATTCCCTATCATACTCTTCATCTTTAGACTTCCAATCAACCAATACCTGCTCTACTTCAGTCTTTTCTACATTCTCCATTCAAGGCAGACCTTCTACTTCATCATTCTCCCGTATGACTATGTAAACGCTCCTTAGGCATAATGTATGCACCAAGCTTCAAAACCAGAACAAAATCATCCTTCACCAAGGATATTCAACCAGATAATGTCCCAACACAAGTTAGAACATTTACCATACACCAAGATATCATCACCATGTTTCTTGATATGTTCCACCAACTGGACTTACTATTGCATAATAATCCACAGAACTAGAGTATTAACCTCTCAGCCACCTTCAAGAGTAATCTCCTTGAGTCTTCAACTCATCACCCTTCTGCCCAAGAGTAACTAGTTCCAAGACAATCCTTAATAATCACCAGCTGCCACACTCTGATTATTTTGATTCTTTGAATCCACTTCTGAGATCAACCAAATGCCACAGTTTGATCACCTCATATTTGTCAGAACTCTCACAAAGATATCTTGATCCACCAAGGAAACTTGATCTTCAAGTCACATGTTCCACTTGCTCAAAAGCAAACACACTTAGACTCCCTAAGCCATGGTCATGTAACATCTTCTCCTTCCTGCAGCTACCGCAAACTGCTATGAGAATGATCTTTTTGAAGCATCCTATTGTGCCACATCACCAGCTGAGACTCCTGATGTTGAGCTAGATGTCAAAACATTATGATATCCAACTGTTGAATTCAGCTCTTCCTTCTGCCACTTAGAAGAACCTCCTCCCTTTGCAGAAACAGATTTCCATGCTCTCATAGACTTGATTCAACAAGCAAGTTTGAGTAGACAACCTCCATCCTGCTTAGAAACTCCAAAGACTTCAAACCTACCACATCTGAATCTTCAGAGAATAAGTAGTCCAAGACTACCGCATAACAATACTAAAGAAGGTCACTTCCCTTAGTAGAGCCGTCAGTAGAAAGCCAGAGATAACTGCCACTTATCCTCGACCTTCACAACCAGAGCAACCACCATTCTCCAACCTGATCCAAGCTGTACCCATCAAGATGTGATGTCTTTATATCTTTCAGCCTTAAAGCCAACAACTTGTCTGACTTGAGATGTTGGACGTCATCAACATTCCACAATCTGCCTCTCATAATCCAAACACATCCCGGACTCTTTGGATGATACTCCATAGTAACCACTCAACCCCACCAGTTGATTCAACTCCAAAGTGCTTAACCCTTGAAAATACTTCAAAACAGCCACATAGAGAAGGGTAAACTCTCAACACTTCTGCAGTCCTGCACTTTTACCTCAGACATATACATAGTCTCCCGTCAATGTATATTATCGTTAATTGAATGCATGACCATATCAAAAGCAGACAAATACTCAACTATTGTCAAATTTTTTATCACAAGGAACACCATTTGATCTGGTCTGACCTCTTTTTCATGCAGACTTGAGGCACTAGTTGATCCCTCTTTTGCTAATCCACACCACTGATCACTTCAGATTAGGCAAGTGGCTTGTCCTGATACTTCACCATGAGCTCCTCTAACTTTCTTTGGCTGAGACAGTAAAGAACTGAAATGATGTTTCAACATCAGTTCCGACATCACATTAAACAACTGCTATGGCTTTGGAGACTATATCCACACATATCTCTTGGAGGTAACATATGAGAACAAATCAAGCTCAGCGTCTTTCTTGATGAAACGTCCTCCACTCCTAAGCTTAAGAGATAACTTATCAAGGTCTTCACTCCCGCATGAAAGATTTGACAGAGATACTCTTTTGCTTTGGCTCTACCCTCTTCTTTCACCATCAAGAAGAAATCACTGTTCTGAAAAGATTGGTCTTCAAAGTCTGACTTAAACTATATTCTTCTTCTGATCCATCCATGTCAACCCTTCTTTTGGAAGATCCATTCACCTTATGATCACTTCGTTCCCAACGCAAAGATATGAGATAATCCTCAAGTATCTTTGGCATCTCTAACCAAATGGTTGAAGCTGTCTTGCAGAAACTACAACATCATAGAATATCCTGCTGAGGAGACCAAACCCTAATGTCTTTCCAAGAGAATACCTTCCTAGAATCTCACCACCAGAGATACAAGAACCAACCAGGGTTACATCAGATACTATGCAGCGGAACACACAACAACTCCTCAACAACCTCAGGCACTACTCAATAATCCTTGTACCTCATCATCATAACCCACGTACCAACAAATCTTTATCCTGAATAGTCCAATCTTCACTTCAAGGGATCATCCAAACAACTCTCTTCCTTGCTCATGAACCAGAAAGTATCTTCCCAAGATCTCATCCAGAAACAGACAGGATGCCTGCTCTAATACCAATTAAAATTCTGGTACAAATGTGTGATGTCATGTGCAATGTCACAACATCGCAATCTGCTGTATGAATAAGACAATAATAGTAACAGAAACGCATAAACCACACACAAGGATTGTTCACCCAGTTCGGTCTAACTACCTACATCTGGGGGCATACCAAGCCAGGAAGGAAGTCCACTATTAGCAGTATCAAATTACAGACTCAACAAACCAGTTGACAATCTACCTAATTTAATCACTACCCAATGACCCTTCTATCTAAGTCCTCCATAGATAAGAGACTCCATCTCACTTCCAATCATCGCAATGATGTCGGCAGTCAACAACTCCGCCACTGCATCAACAGCCTGATTACCAACAACTCTACAAACACACAAACATAGAAGACACACTTCCATGACACACCTTGGAGTTGCTTCACAGCTTCCTCCAAGCACAATACAATACTCATTACCTACAGGTTTCTGAGTAATAACACAGTGACCATCTCACAACCCGAGTGGTTCACTTAGACAAAGCCCTAATGATCTACATCTTGGACCCGTGCTTATTCTAGATTACAAGCATTCTATTTATAACCTTCTTCCAACTGGATTTGGGCCTTCAAATCATATCAAATCTTCTGTACCAAATCTGCAAAAGATTCTGCTCCTAAATAGATCTTCAATCAAATCTTCAATTAAATCTTCAATAATTAACTCTAAATATTCTCCATATCTTTATGCATTAAATTAGTAACAAACTAATCTTCTCCATAACTGATTGCACCAGAATATATCTCCCTTGATATTCGCCTGCAATCTCTGATTTTCTTCAGCAGAATATTTCATTAATCCAAAACCACGTGCAGCCCTAAAACATCTCAGACTTGATGTTCACTACTGATGTCACGACATCGGGTGTAACATCAGCATACAGCTGCAACCCTTACTGCTTTAACAAACCTGAATGTTACCTATACATATCAATAATGCTAGAAGCTCATGTTGCAACATCAACCATGACATCAACATTGTTTTAACAAAATTTCAGCCAATTACAAGAACTTACAATCCAGAACAACCAGCTCGTCACGGTCTGTGGAGAACAAGCCTTGCTCGTGAGTAACTTATCATCATCTACTGGTGTAGAACCCGAAGAGGTTATTGGAACTCAGTTCCAAACACTGTCGGTGAGCAAGGACAATCAATCCGAAGAGGGAACTTCCATTTCCTCATACAAAGATGCTATCAAAGCAGTCGAGAGTACCAATACAATAGGATGGGGGTAGCTTGTCATTCTTACTGATAACAAAACAAAGAATGGGCTTGGTTTTTCTGCAACCTGTACCCAGAGAGCTACTACCAGCAATGAAATTCTTCATCCCATTCAGGATTTCTTCCACAGTGGAGGTTTCCTTCACCCAGTGCCTCAAGAAGTGCATACCATTAATAAAGATGATTCCTCTGATATGGAGGAAGAATGGGAGTCCTATCTTAACAAGGACGGTTATATGTCTCAGGACAAAACGCAGACTCCCTTTTGCTTTCCTACACGAAGTCCGAGATTTATACCCAGGTCAGATGTCAAAATGATATACGGAGATTGTGATCCGGAAGGATGTCGTGCTCCACCAAACTCATTAGAGGAGGACACTCTGATGAAGGACAACTTTGACCACAACTATTATGGCCCGATGGATGGCCTGCCAATATGGCAACCTTACCCATGAGACTTGGGGCAAGGAAATCAGCCGAACAATGAAAATCAGCTGAGCATCATTGAACAGAATACCTGCGTTCCCACCATGTCATGGGATCAACAATCAGGTCATTCAGAAAACGTCCAGTACGACGATGAATTTCCAACGTTTGCGGGACTTGAATTCATCAACTATGCTTTTCCGGAGGTCAACGTCATCGAGAGGGACGACTCCTCCAGTTCCACAGAAGTGTGGGACACCTTGGGACAACCAAGTGGGAAATACGACTATATGGTCAAGTACACTGCTCCCGAAAGCTCTCGTATCAGGCTCGAAGACATCCAGTCAACTGGATGGGGAGATCTACCTGAGAGCACAAATGCTATGCAAAATGCAACAGAGGAATCCTCCTACGACAACTCTGCCTGGGAGACAGATTCCAATGATCCTGCTCCACCAGAAATCAGCGTTATTTCTGAAGAAAAATCAAGGAAGGTGCCAGACTTTGTGATTCACCGAGGAATTCGCCGCAAATGGGTTGTTGTCGATGTTCCGAAGATTGTTCATAAGTCAAAGTAATTGACGTCTTTAACCTTTCACCCTGCCCAGGTGAAACAGATGTTTTGATAGGGCTCAATTTTTGTAAATATCCCTCTTCGCTCCGCCCAAAGCGACAGAGCTTTGTTTTATAGGGTTGTAGTTTCAAGAATCGACTTGTTCATTAATAAAATAACGTTCTGTAATTTCCGCATTAATTGTTGTTTTCTCTTTTTGCTTTTCTCAGAAAATGGTAATCCTAAAAAATAACTCAATAATAAAAACAAGCAGTTTTCCAAAGAAATACACTGCACACACTCTTGCATTTTCTCTATCTCTTCTAAACACAAATCATACCGTCATGCAGATTGCTTGTTTTAAACCCCGTTGAAACATACGATCCGATGCCTTCTCCCAACTTTGAGTTCCCGGTATTTGGGGCTGAAGAAGAAAATGACGACGAAATTCCAGAAGAGATCTCCCGACTACTCAGACAGGAGGAAAGGTTCATTGAACCTCACAAAGTGCCGTTGGAAATGGTAAACTTGGGTTCGGAAAAAGAGAGAAAAGAAATCAGGATTGGGGCGCTGCTCAGTCCAGCTGCCAAAGAAAATTTGACAAAGCTTCTCAAAGAATTTCCCAATGTATTCGCTTGGTCCTATCAGGATATGCCAGGGTTGGATACCAGCATCGTGGAACATCATCTACCGTTAAGGTCAGAATGTCCGCCAGTAAAACAAAGGTTGAGACGGACTCATCCGAACATGGCCATCAAAATCGAAGAGGAAGTACAGAAACAGATTGACGCGGGTTTCCTCGCTACGTCTGAATATCCTCAATGGTTAGCCAACACCGTACCTGTTCCGAAAAAGGACGGAAAAGTCAGAATGTGTGTCGATTACAGAGATCTAAACAAGGCTAGTCCGAAGGGCGACTTTCCTTTACCACACATTGACATGCTGGTAGACAGTACAACAAAGTTCAAAGTTTTCTCCTTCATGGATGGATTCTCGGGCTAAAATCAAATAAAATGGCGCCGAAAGACATGGAGAAAACTTCGTTCATTACCCCATGGGGTACCTTTTGTTACAAGGTGAGGTCGTTCGGTTTGAAGAACGTCGGGGCAACCTATCAAAGGGCCATGACTACTCTATTTCATGACATGATACACAAAGAAATCGAGGTATATGTCGATGATATGATTGCAAAATCTAAGACAGAAGAGGAGCATGTGACCCACCTGTCAAAATTATTCGAGCGGTTAAGAAAGTAAAAACTCCGCTTGAATCCCAACAAGTGCACATTTGGTGTCCGTTCGGGAAAACTCTTAGGGTTCATCGTCAGCCAGAAAGGAATTGAGTTCGATCCTGACAAGGTCAAGTCCATTCAAGAAATGCCTTCTCCAAAAACTGAAAAACAAGTCAGAGGATTTCTGGGACGGTTGAACTACATTTCCAGATTCATATTCCTAATGACCGCGACATGCGCGCCGATTTTCAAATTACTCAAAAAGAACCAGGATTGTGTTTGGACAGAAGATTGCCAAACCTCCTTCGACAGTATCAAGGAATATCTGTTGAACCCACCGATTCTATCACTTCCAGTGGAAGGAAGGCCGCTGATTATCTATCTAACAGTCTTGGAAGACTCCATGGGCTGTGTACTTGGCCAACAAGACGAAACCAAACGAAAAGAGTCTGTCATCTACTATTTGAGTAAGAAATTCACCGACTGCGAGACTCGGTACACTATGCTTGAAAAAACTTCTTGTGCTTTGGCTTGGGCGGCCAAACGTCTGCGCCAGTACATGATTCGTCACACTACTTGGTTGGTCTCCGAGATGGATCCAATCAAGTCTGTCTTTGAAAAGCCTGCTTTCACGGGAAGGATTGCCCGTTGGCAGATGTTGTTATCAGAATATGACATAGAGTACCATGCTCAAAAAGCCGTTAAGGGGAGTATTTTAGCCGATCATTTGGCTCATCAACCGATTGACGATCAAGAATCAATCGGGTTTGACTTCCCAGACGAAGATGTCATGTATTTGAAAATGAAAGACTGCGATGAACCGCTACCCAGTGAAGGGCCAGAACCAGATTCCCAATGGGGACTTATCTTTTACGGAGCTGTCAATCATTACGGAAACAGAATTGGGGCAATCAGCATAACACCTCAGGGTACCCACATTCCTTTCACTGCCCGACTTACGTTCAAGTGTACGAACAACGAGGCCGAATACGAAGCTTGTATTATGGGTCTCGAAGAAGCGGTCGATTTAACGATCAACAACTTGGATGTATATGGCGACTCAGCTTTGGTCTTCAATCAAATCAAAGTAGATTGGAACACATACCAATCCGGATTGATTCCTACAAAGACTATGCGAGAAGGTTGTTACCATTCTTCAACAGAATCGAGTTTCATCATATCCCTCGTGAAGAGAATCACATGGCTGATGCCTTAGCCACCCTCTCTTCCATGATTAGTGTAGGTCAATGGAACGACTTACCTAAGATTGACATAATGCGCCTTGAACGGCCCGCTTACATCTTCACGATTGAAGCAGTTATAGACGATAAACCTTGGTATCACGATATCAAGTGCTTCCTTCAGAAATAAGAGTACCCACTTGGGGCACTAAGGAAAGACAGAAAAACCCTCAGGAGGCTGGCTGGCAGCTTCTTCCTAAGCGGTGATACACTCTATAAGAGAAACTTTGACATGGTCTTGCTCTGATGTGTAGACAGACCAGAAGCAAACATGCTGATAAAAGAAATTCAGGAAGGATCCTTTGGCACTCATGCCAACGGACACACAATGGTGAGAAAAATTCTAAAAGCAGGTGTCGCTCCCGGGATTTTCATCCAAGTACAAACGCGAAAGTGGCACCGAAACAGAGTCGCCAGCAATGTGTATTTATCCCAAGAGAGGGAAAGGAAACACTGCATAAACCTGAAGGAAAGGAAAGAGCATGGTCTTGCAACCAAGAGAACTGGGTTCGGGAGTCGGTTACGCGAGAGGAAGGTATTAGCACCCCCTCGCGTCCATCGTATCCGATGGGATCCACGCTGGTTGCTTCAATCAAAGGGTGTAAGAAAAGGATACTGGAAAAAGAATTAGAAAAGGAATGGAAAGAGAAAGAGGAACAAATGTAGGGAAAATAAAAGAAGTGCTCGAATGGGCCCTACCCCACTGTCTACGTATCTCATCGGGAACATGAGAATCAGAGCGACGTAGTTCCCCTCACTAAGGGAAAAGTTGTTTGTGTTTTTTAGGGAACGGCTAATGTTCTAGCTTAGGTGTTGCAGCTCGCTGTATGGAGACTTAGGCGTTACCGTCTTGCAAGAGAACGAGGAGAAGCACGTTCGTACGTTGAGAATGAGTGAGATGAGAAAAGAATTCCCGAAGGAAAGACGTTATTATTTGTTTTTTGTCTTTTAAGAAAGAAGTGTTTTTGCAGTTATTTGTAACTTGCATTGCACCCAAGTCTACAACATAGGAACGAATACGTCGCGTATCGTCCCCAACAGGACGTACACTAAGTACCCTAGAAGAATGATGGGAAACCCCCCCCCCCCCCCATTATTCACTTCCCACATTTAAGGCTCATGCGCAATACACGTTTAACCTTTATTAAGTGTTTTTTACTTTTGTTTCAAGATGAGAAGAAGAGACTCAAATGGTCGAGAAAGGGTAAAATTTAATGAGGGAGACTAAGACTCAATCTTAATGTTATCATACATGGTGATCCTATGGTTTATGTGGTTTAAGAAATCTAATCCTAAAAGAAAGGAGAAGAAGAACAAAAGAAGCAACTTACTTCCAAGATGGAAGTTAAGTTGATCTTAAGGAGGGGTGAAGAATTTATTCAAAGAAAGCATGTCTATGCTTATCAAAATCACAATTTGAATTATTAAAAGAAAAAAGAGAGGATGAAAGAAAGAAGTGTATGTGGAAGCATATCCACACACTTACTTACCATTTGCACCTATATGAAAAGTGTTAGTTCACAAAACATTTACAAGTAATGGAATGAAGAAAGAATACCAAACAACGATCAAACCAATTAAGAACCAATGAAATAGGATCCTAAAATATGAAACTCACTTAAGGTCAGAACCTACATCTAAAGGTATTCTCTAATGTTAAGGTATCAAACACATACTAACTATGCACAATTAAATGTCCTAAACACCAAAGAAGTAAATCATGGAAGAAATAGATGAATAAAAAGTGAATATGCAAAGTAATCATGCATTAATGCTTCATGAAAGGTTAAAGTCAGAACCATATTCAATTCATAAATGTCTTAAGATGCACATGAATCATCATACAAAATATGGATAAAAAAAATACAAGTAGAAGGAATAAGATGAAGTAGAAGTAAGAAGAAGTGAAACATGTTTCAATATATGCACAAAATAACATATTATAGATATATATCATGTAAAATGATTGATGAATGCACATGGGTAGTGGCATAACATTGATGAGATGTAAATGGCATGAGGGAGATGTCATATGAAATGCACACATAAAGCAATTAAAGCATAAGAGTAGAAGATGCAAGAATTCATATCAAACTTCAAATTAGAAAGTATAAACTCAAGTCAAAATGCAAACACATATCTAAATGACCTATAATGGAACAAATATGACCTCTAACATCATACAAATGACCTATAATAGATGCACAAACAAACATAAAGCGGTGGCATAAATGCCTCATCAAAACATGTGAGAATGGGACATAAAAGAATGCACACAAGTAACTTCAAATGCAAGGCATTACACAACTATCAAAGTATATGAGAAAATTGTAAAATTAAGTCCTAAACAATCCAAGTCAGAAGCAAAAACATGGACCAAAACTCATATCAAAAATCAAGAGAAAGCATGACCTAATAGTTCCACAAATTCACATTGAAACACATCACAAGATTACACAAAAATGAACACCTACACACATGATAAAATGACTTTAAAAATAAAAATGAATTTAGATGCTTTAATGTGTTATATAAACAATGCAAAAAGAATGAGTTAAAAATGTGATGTGAAATGGGATAAAGAAAATATGCAAGTTGGAGTGTCAATGAAGAACATTAACTAAAAGGAAAATTGGAAGAAAATTATGTAATTAAGTGCAAACATTAACAAAACCAGAATTAACAATAAAAGAAAATTATTTAAATGTGTCAAGAACACACATGAATTATTTTGGGATTTTTAGAATTTATTTGCTATTTTTAAAAATAGGAAATCAAAACAATATGGAAAAGAAAATAAAAAATAAAAAGAAATGGGAAGGGGGTGTGGCGAAAGTAATTTCCATGTTGAAAAATCACATTGGGCTCAACAAGGGGGTGCAAACATCAATTACCAACCCAGTCCACTAACGTGTGATTGTGTGTGCTAGTGCGCATGTACATTCAACGTGTGATGCACTCAGAACCACATGATTAGATCATGATGAAAAGTAAAACCATCCAACGAACATCAAAGCGTGTACATCATAATTATTACGCACACACACGCATGCAATCAATCAGAAATTAAAAAAGAAACACGCGTAAGTCACATGGTGTTTTAATGGGCTGGCAAGGTTATGGATGTTGGATCAATCTCATGATAAGATCATCAATCAGATACACACATCAAGTGAACCAGAGATGAGGTTCACAACAAGTATCATGCACATCCACACATAGAAGTCATTCGGATTAAAAACTTGCACGTGAGGGGGAGGGTGTGTCACTTATGTGTTGGCACGTTGTGGATCATTGGATACGACGATCAGACGGTCAGGATTTAAACTGAGGATAAGCTAGGGTTTTGGCCTGAGAAAGATTCAGGTGGCCGGAGAAGACCTCCGGTCGTCTTCTCCGGCGAGAAACCACCACACACAGTCATCAATTTTCATAGAAATGCACAACATGCACATAGAAATGAAGCTGAAGTTGAGTAGATCATGAATATGCAATTATTTTCCAAAGATCATGCACGTACACAACAAACCGAACCAATACATTTTGCCCTAAAATCACAACTAAGCTCCTAAAGAGCCTATCAACTAGCCAGGACTCACGCATAGCTCCTAATAAGCTCTAAACACCATGAAACAAGCTATATTCAGTGGAAAAGAATTGAGAAAAAAAACCTGAAACTATGAAGAACTTTGAAGTATTGAGAAAACCAGAGATTTTGAACTCTTGAACTTGTAGAACTTCAACTTTTAAGCAAAATAAATGCTATTAATTCTTGAGTATGAGAAGAAAACAGCAACTGCAATGATGTTGATCTTGGAGAGATGAGTTTGTTCTTGAGTGTTCTTGCTCAATAATCAACAAATGATGGAGATGATTGATAAAAATGATGAAATTGTGTGAAGTCAGAGTGAGAGAGTAGAGAGAATTTCAGAGAAAAATGAGAATGATTTTGAGTGTGAGTGAAAAAATGAAGTTGAAAATGAATTTGTGAAGAGTTTTGAATTTATATGTGTGGTTTAGAAGTTAACTCCAATGGTTAAATGAGTCATTGAGTTGAGTTAACTGAGTGCACCCTAACTAACTGAGTCAAGTTAGTTAGGGGCGAGTGAGAAGGTTCAACTATGGTGTATGTGAGTTCATGATGGGGTATGGTGAGGTTGAGAAAAGAATGGTGGTGATGAGAGTGTTGTTGCAGCAAGGAGACTTGCAGTGCAAGTTTTATTTCCTTTCTCATGTATGATGGCTGGTATGCACATGTATGGTAAGAAGGATGCTTGCCCAAATGAGGAAACAAAGTACATGAATTGTTTGTTGGATGACTGAACCAAATCGTGCACAAAGACTGTCAATGCATCAGTGATGAGTTGGGTAGTTTGCAGATGAAATTCTCCCTACTCAGTGAATGATTTGGTGAGTTCTTGAGGTCAATGGATTAAGGATGTGTAATACTACAAGTTTGGTATGAAACATGGTTGGAAATAAAGTTTCCAACATGCTCAAAAAGGACTTGAAACATTGGGAATCAAAACTGGTGTGTGGCGAGCAATTTGGCCTGCAGGCAAGGCATGATGACCTAGGGAATTTTCAGTGTGAAGCAACCAACTTTGGACCACCATAACCATCTCATAACTTGCTCAAATTAAAAAATGTCCAACATGAACATTGTAGAGGGCATGGAAAGGAACAACTTTGATGTTGGAAAGTTTTCCATTTGAAGCTTCCTTGATGGATAAAATGGCTTGACATCTTGCCCACCATGTGTTTGACAAAATTATGGCGCGTGGGCTTGGTCATGCTTGGTCATGACTTGGTTTGTGACCTAGTTTTGCCAAACTTTAATTGATCATATCTCCCTCAATATTGATCCAATGGAGATGTTCTTTATATGGATTTGAAGCTTAGAACATGAACTTTAATTGGCTCAACTTGGGCCTGAGGTTTGGAGCTTTTATCTTGGAGAAAGAGAGCCTCAAAGTGTGGTGCAAAATGGTCCAAACTTGTCATTTTTGGAAACCCTAAATTTCCAAAAATGGAAATTTGCACATTTCTTGATTTTTCATGATTCCTCCATCATTTCTTGATCAAATCTTGTCCAATGGTTATATATAACATGAATTTCATGAATTTGACCTTAAAAAGTCAAGAGTTGACTTTTTCACTGCACAGTTGACTTTTTCCCCAATTTCTTGATTATCAAGCAACTGATCAATTGAACCTCTTCTGAAGTGAATTGATGAGCAATTTTCCATCCATATACACTTAAGGACATAAGGAATACCATGAGATCAAGTTTTGTCCAAAAAATCAGAAATAGACTGATTTTATGTCAAACCCTAATTTTGGCACCCTCTAGTTAGGAGAAAATAGTACATCCTCCAAATCCAAATTCCTCTGAATATGATGTATATCCTATCTAAAAAAGATGAGATATGACATTTGGAGATGATCAAAACTCAAAGAGCTTGCCCATTTGAGGGTCAGATCCCAATTTTAGACTGTCTTGTGTAGGAGATGATGCACTGTCCAATCTTCTTGATGATTTTCCATCTTTCAATGCCTTGTGGGATCAATTGAGATGATATATGACATAAGAGACCCTTGAGGATTGTTTGAAGACCCTTGGCTCTTATTCCCTTGCTTTGGATGATCAACACCTTTGAGAATCACCTGATCCCATGCCCTTATGCAAGATGCAATGCAATGCTTTATGTTTTATTTTTCTATGCTTGAATGCAATGCAATGAAGTGAAAGCACATGTTAAATGATATGAAAAATGAGAGGGCAAATTTTAGGGTATGACAGCTGCCCCTATTCAATCACTGTAGACCTGAATGGATGATAGCGATTGCTGTCAGCCTTTTAAGGTATGGAGGGATTGAATACCGAAAATAACCAGAAAATTTGCACTCTGTGGAGAAGAAGAAAAGGGATATAAACCCAGCCAAATGAATTCTACTTGTAGAAAAACTCTGATGGGAAGAATAGCATTGGAAAACCTTCTTTTGTACGACGCCAGACGACTACTGGCTTGCCACACTGCTGGTGGACTTTAAGAAACGTCTTTTGGAACGACGCCAGACGACTATTAGCTTGCCACGCTGTTGGTGGACTTTAACAATGTCTTTTAGAACGACGCCAGACGACTACTGGCTTGCCACGCTGCTGGTGGACTTTAATAATGTCTTTTTGAACGACGCCAGACGACTACTGGCTTGCCACTCTGCTGGTGGACTTTAACAATGTCTTTTGGAACGACGCCAGACGACTACTAGCTTGCCACGCTGCTGGTGGACTTTAACAATGTCTTTTGGAACGACGCCAGACGACTAATGGCTTGCCACGCTGCTGGTGGACTTTAACAATGTCTTTTTGAACGACGCCAGATGACTACTGGCTTGCCACGCTGCTGGTGGACTTTAACAAAGTCTTTTGGAATGATGCCAGATGACTACTGTCTTGCCACGCTGCTGGTGGACGTTAATGATTCGCCACCATAAGATGGACTTTTGCCAATCTGCTGTTGGACTTTAATGATTCTTCACCCTAAGATGGACTTTTGCCAATCTGCTATTGGACTTTAATGATTTGCCACCCTAAGATGGACTTTTGCCAATCTGCTGTTGGACTTTAATGATTTGCCACCCTAAGATGGATTTTTGCCAATCTGCTGTTGGACTTTAATGATTTGCCACCCTAAGATGGACTTTTGCCAATCTTCTGTTGGACTTTGCTGATTTTCCACCCTAAGATGGACTTTTGCCAATCTGCTGTTGGACTTTGCAAAAACATTCAACATTGGATTACGCTCTGCATACATATCAGACATCTCAGCTGACTCTGCTAAGGAACCATGATCAATGATTTGATCTCAGAGACTCCTGAAAGGATAATATCTCTGCTGGAGAATAAATGAACAATCCGTCTGCTTCGAATCGTCATGTTTGCCAAAAATAAATTGGACTTTGAAATATGAGGGGAGTGATGATTCTGCCAGAAATTACTTTATCTGCTTGGGGATGAATTCTGGTCTCAGCAACTCCGCTGGGGATGAGAATTTTCTGAATGACGTTCTACTGAGGAAACAAGTCATTAAAACTCTGCTTGGAGCTCTACCAAACTCGAGATACTTTGCGGGGATCATCAACCTTCTAACTCAGCTGGGGAAAGACTGTACTAACACTTTGCTGAGGAAGAGACTCTGTTGATCTGATAAGCCTCTGCGGGGATAAAAACAACTCAGCTGGGGAGTACTGTTGACAAGATTCAATGCTGAACTCTGTGGGGAATACAACTATCAGAGACACGATCTTGCTGAGGAAACAGCGCTACTCCGTCGGGGATATGCAAATCCTAGTTGGAAGATATTCTGTTGCAATCATGCTGAGAAAGAGTCCCTAGAGATCTGCTGGGGAAACACAAAGCAAATCCACGTAATCTGTTGAGGAACAGAACTGTCGAGCCTAGGATAAGTGTCACAATGTCCCATGCTAGGCAAACTTTACCTTTGACGACTCTATTGGGGATAATGAGTTTACAACAAGCTCTGTTGGGGAAAACCGCTTCAAAGCGTCTCGTGCTGGGGATGCCTTTTAAGAGGATTTTACAAAAGACAAGCGTCCTCAAACTCTACTGGGGATAATATATCTGGAGCATCTCCTGCCGGGGAAATTTCATGATGCCCCATGCTTGGGAAGGTCAACACCTTACTTTTTGCTCCATGATACAAGACTGATCTGAAGAAATCATCCCAAGAGGATTTTACAGAGGATTCATCATCTTTCAACTCCTGGACATTCACTGAGTCTTGAACACTAGTTGCAAAGTCTGCGAAACGACTCTACTGGGGAATTCTGCGACCGTTATCGACACAGAAAAGCTTGTAGCTGTTGGAAATACTGAATGAGAGAATCGACTTAATAAGATACAACGATACCCAGTTGAACTCAATTCACCGGTATCGAATCGTCGTGACCGACCGCCGACCGAATGATGGACTCAATCAGTAAACGTTGTGACAAAAGGGTGACAAGTGAACCCTTCCCTGAACATGATTACCCCGGTCCTCTGCATGAGAATAAGTGGTTACTCGTCTAAGAGGAATGACACTTGTGCTTGAGATCATCTGGACCTGTTTACCTACAACAACAAAATACACACATATGCCCCGGAATGTTGCGTGGTTTGAATCCACCATCCAGGATTATTCAACACTCAAAGTAATTTTAAATGTTTTTCTGCGCATGTTATTGTAAAGCCACCATGTTTTCAAATGCAATGTTTTATCGAAAATTCATACGTTTTTGCAAACAAAGCAGTAAAACAAAATAAGAAGCTTTCTACTGAAATTTAATTTATTGAAGAAAAGCCCAGAATAGGCAATTACATCAGGAAGCAATCCCTGGAAGGAGGTGATTGCTGAAAATTGAGAAAAGAAACTATCCTAATGGCAATGTGAAAACGGCATTCCACTGAGTTTCAATTCGTCTATGGCCAGTATGTCTTCAAAACTCCCCGACCTTGCCTTCTGAGGAATGATCAGACCGATTCCTACCCTTGGGAATGTCAATTGTTGAAATAGTGATAGAGTACAGATAACTCAGACCATAATCGCTTGCTTAAATCCCTCTTTTGCGTGGACCTCCCTTTCGGGTTTTCAATCCATCGGGATACCCTTTTTTGCCTGAGTTGTCCTTGCGGATTTTCAACTCACCGGGTGTACAATTTTTTTATTTATTATCCCTAACTTTTGCCCGAACCTTTTTATTCTATTTTTGTGGTTCGCCGGGATGCCCTTTTTTGCCTGGACTTTTCTTTTTTTGTCCAGCGGGTCTATTTATGCGAAGTATTTTTTGACTACGTCTGAGTTGACAGGGGATGAAAAGTCTTCTCCGTCCATGGTTGTAAGTAATAAGGCTCCGCCCGAGAAGACCTTCTTAACCACGAATGGACCTTCATAGTTGGGAGTCCATTTGCCACTGTGATCTGTACTAGGAGGAAGGATCCTTTTGAGTACCACATCTCCCACTTTGTAAACCCGAGGACGCACCTTTTGGTCAAATGCTTGCTTCATTCTCCGCTGGTACAACTGTCCATGACACACAGCTTCCAGTCGTTTCTCTTCAATAAGGCTCAACTGATTAAATCTGGCGCGAACCCACTCAGCTTCGTCTAACTTGACATCCATCATGACTCTGAGGGATGGAATTTCAACTTCGACCGATATTACTGCCTCCATACCGTATACAAGTGAGAATGGTGTTGCCCCAGTGGACGTGCGTACTGACGTTCGGTACCCATGCAAAGCAAATGGTAACATCTCATGCCAATCTTTATATGTGACCACCATCTTCTGCACAATCTTCTTAATATTCTTGTTGGCCGCCTCCACAGCGTCATTCATCTTCGGGCGATACGGAGAAGAATTGTGATGTTCAATTTTGAAGTCCCGACACAGCTCAGCCATCATTTTTTTGTTTAGATTAGAACCATTATCAGTAATGATTCTCTCGGGCACTCCATAGTGACAAATGATATCCCGTTTCAAGAAACGAGCGACCACCTGCTTAGTGACAATGGCATAAGATGCTACTTCAACCCATTTAGTAAAATAATCAATGGCGACCAAGATGAAGCGATGGCCGTTTGAAGCAGTAGGCTTAATCTTTCCGATCATGTCAATGCCCCACATTGCAAAGGGCCAAGGCGAGGACATGACACTCAACGGATTTGGAGGAACATGCACTTTGTCTGCATAAATCTGGCATTTGTGACACTTGCGGGCGTACTTACAACAATCTGCCTCCATTGTCAACCAGTAATACCCCGACCATAATAGTTTCTTAGCCATTGCGTGTCCTCCGGCATGGGTACCGAAAGAGCCTTCATGTACTTCCTGCATTAACAAGTCTGCTTCGTGTCTATCCACACATCTGAGCAGAACCATGTCAAAATTTCGTTTGTACAGCACGTCATCCTGATTCAAAAAGAAGCTACCAGAAAACCTTCTCAACGTCTTTTTATCTTTAGTAGATGCCCCAGGCGGGTACTCTTGACTTTTCAAGAAACACTTGATGTCATGAAACCATGGCTTGTCATCAGACGTTGCATCAACAGCGAACACAAATGCAGGTCTATCAAGACGAGACACTTCAATCTTAGGTACATGGTTCCACCTTTGCACTTTAATCATAGAAGACAAAGTGGCCAAGGCATCAGTAAACTTATTCTCATCCCGAGGAATATGGTACAGCTTCACTGTTGTGAAAAATGCCAGCAATCTCCTCGTATAATCTCTATAGGAACCAGATTCACTTGGTGCGTGTACCAACTCCCTTTCACCTAATTAATTACCAAAGCTGAATCACCGAAGATATCAAGGGTCTTAATTCGCAAATTAATCGCCTCCTCAATCCCCATTATACAAGCTTCATACTCTGCTTCATTGTTGGTGCATCCGAAAGTTATTCGGGCAGTGAAAGGCATGTGAATACCTTCCGGCGTGATAAGAACTGCTCCAACTCCGCACCCATTCATGTTGACAGCCCCATCAAACATCAAACTCCATTTGGATTCAGGGTCTGGCCCCTCCTCCGGGAGTGGTTCCTCGTAATCTTTAGCTTTGAGAAACATGATGTCCTCATCAGGGAAATCAAATTTCATGGGTTGGTAATCATCAATCGGCTGTTGCGCAAGATAGTCTGACAAGATACTTCCTTTGATGGCCTTTTGAGAAGTATACTGGATATCATATTCTGTCAAAACCATTTGCCACCGTGTAACTCTGCCTGTTAGTGCTGGTTTCTCGAAGATGTATTTGATAGGATCCATTTTTGAAATCAACAGAGTCGTGTGCCTGATCATATACTGCCTCAATCGCTTAGCAGCCTATGCAAGTGCACAACATGTCTTCTTAAGCATCGAGTACCGGGACTCGCAATCATTGAACTTTTTGCTCAGGTAGTAGATAGCATGCTCCTTCCTACCTGTCTCGTCGTGTTGACCGAGAACACAACCCATAGAACCTTCAAGCACTGTCAAATACATTATCAAAGGCCTTTCTGAAACTGGAGGCATGAGGATTGGAGGTTCCTGCAAGTATTCTTTTATTTTATCGAACGCCAATTGGCAATCGTCATTCCACCTGACCGTTTGATCTTTTCTTAGCAGTTTGAATATGGGTTCACACGTGGCTGTTAGGTGAGATATGAACCTTGCAATGTAGTTCAATCTACCCAGAAAACCCCGAACCTCTTTTTCTGTTCTCGGTTCAGGCATGTCTTGCATTGCTTTAACCTTGGCGGGATCAACGTCAATCCCTTTTTCACTTACAATGAAACCCAGCAGCTTTCCAGAACGCACCCCAAAAGTGCACTTGTTCGGATTCTGTCTCAAGCGGAACTTTCTCAACCTTTCAAACAACTTTCTCAAGTTAATCAGATGTTCTTCTTCTGTTCTCGACTTGGCAATCATGTCATCAACATAACATTCAATCTCTTTGTGAATCAAGTCGTGAAATAAAGTTACCATTGCCCGCTGGTACGTTGCCCCTGCGTTTTTCAACCCAAAAGGCATCACTTTATAATAATATGTACCCCATGGGGTAATGAACGTGGTCTTCTCCATATCTTCAGGTGCCATCTTAATCTGGTTGTACCCGGAGAAACCGTCCATAAACGAGAACACTGAAAACTGAGTTGTATTATCAACCAGCATGTCGATGTGAGGTAGTGGAAAATCATCTTTTGGACTAGCTTTGTTAAGATCTCGATAATCCACACACATTCTAACCTTTTCGTCTTTCTTCGGTACCGGAACGATGTTGGCAACCCAACGAGGATAATTAGTCACAGCAAGAAACCCTGCATCCCACTGCTTCTAAACTTCTTCTTTGATTTTTATGGCCATATCGGGATGAGTCCGACGAAGTTTCTGCTTGACTGGCGGGCATTCTTCTCTCAATGGCAGCCTGTGTACAACAATATCGGTATCCAACCCTGGCATGTCTTGATACGACCAGGCGAAGATATCAACATATTCACACAACATCTCAGTCAAAGCTTTCTTCACATCTTCTTGCAGGCTGGCGCCAATCTTGATCCCTTTCTTAGCATCCTCGGTACCAATATTGATGATCTCTATGGTCTCTTGATGAGGCTAGATGGTCATTTCCTCTTGTTTTAACAATCTGGCCAGTTCCTTAGGGAGTTCACATCCCTTCTCATCCCCTTCCTCGGCTTAATAAATCGGTGTGTCAAAGTCATACATAGCCATAGCAGAACCGTTATCAATGGAATCCAGAGGATCAAGTCTGCACGAACGGGTTCATGCTTTATTTTAGAATTTATTTTAAAACAAAAAGAAATGAAACATTGCCATTTTAATTAATTTTTTTTGTGCAAAAAATAAAATGAAAGACAGGGACCAAAATTTGAGTGCAAAACGTCCTTTATTGATGATTAACATTGCAAATGAAAATGGGTGGCCCTACAAATGAATCTGAACGTCTTGGGCAGAGCGCCAGATTTTGACATGCATTATGATTAAAGAAAAACAAAGAAAATTACTCTGTTTGAAGAGTAACTTGGACGATCTCTTCAACGGACCAGTTTTGCAATTATTGTCCCGAGGCACGTGGGCGTACCCAATTGTCTAAGTCACTGTCACTGTCAATGCCATCTTCTGTAGCTGCACAAGACTGGTCTGGGTACATGATTCCCCCGCTGCTGAAGGTGATGGGTCCACTGTATGTTGCAACCGAATCCATAGAGGGTTGATAGCCAATACCAAAATTGTCCTCCTTCATTGGTGTCTCTATCAGCTTGCCCCAGCCTTGGGCATTACCTGCTCTAACAACCTCGACAGCTTGCTTATAAGATGAAATGGACGTGCCGGATCTATCTGGTGTAGAGGAAGATTCAGGCACTTGATCAATATTCACTGCCTCGAACGACTGGCAAAGCATCTCGTGAATTTCCCCATCCATCTCAACATACTTAAACGTGGACAAATGACTGACAGAAATGTCCTCTTCACCACACACTGTCACAACTTGTCCTTCGAACTCGTATTTCAGCTTCTGATGTAATGTGGATGTAACAGCCCCGGCCGCATGAATCCATGGGCGACCTAATAAACAGCTATAAGCAGGTTGTATATCCATCATGTGGAATGTAGACTTGAACACTTGAGGTCCAACTTGCACGGGTAATTCCACCTCACCAAATACAGATCTTTTCGTCCCATCGAATGCTCTGACAACCAACTCACTTGGCCTTAAAATCAATCCATCAACTTCCAGCTTCATCAGCGCCTTCTTAGGCAAGACATTGAGCAAAGAACCAGTGTCTACCAACACGTGGGACAACACCGCACCCTTACACTCCATTGTAATATGCAGATTTTTGTTGTTGTTTCTACCTTCAGAAGTTAAATCTCGGCTCGTGAAACCCAATCCGTGGCTGACATTAACATTAGAAATCACACTCTTGAGCTTATTGACGGTAATTTCCTGTGGAACATAGGCTCTCTTCAACACTTTCAACAAAGCCTCTCGGTGCGCATCAGAACACATCAACAATGACAAAATTGAAATCTTCGAGGGCGTCTGGTTTAATTGATCGACGATTTTGTAATCACTTTTCTTTATTATTCTCATGAACTCTTCTATCTCGTTATCAAAGGTAATCTTGGTATTTGTTCCAGGCACGGGCACACTCTCAACCACCTGTTTTCCTTTAGCTTTTGCCGCAGCCTCAACTTCTTTATCACTTCGAAGGGTTTGGGGAGAAAACAACCTTCCACTCCTTGTAAAGCCTCCTACACCACCCACGTTATCAATATTTGAACTGGCCGATGTCTCGACTTCCTGCTTTTTCCCTTCATAGTACACATCTGCCCCATAGTGCCATGGGATTGCTTTATTAGAGGTAAACGAAACAGGTCCTGGCACCGTGATGGTAACAGGACTGGGTCTTTCCGGCACAACACTTGCTACAGGAGCTGCCCTTGCAGGTACCCGAATGTCAGCAGGAGTATAATAAATTGTCACAGTTGACACCTCATCAATATCTTTCACAACCTGGTCAAACTGTAGACGGCCTTCATTGATCAAATTCTACAGACCAACTTTCAACTTATCATAGCCATTCTCTTGACTCATACACTCAGAACAATTTTGGTCACAACCTGGGAACACCTGTCCCTTCAACAAACGATCTTTTACAACCAACAAGGAAGTCTTCACCTGATTGATATCTGCTACCAAGTTCAACCTCTTTCCGTCTTTAATAGCATGCACATCTGCCACACCATGATCAGGCATGGGGTTCTGGAGAACACTAGGAGGCAGCGAGAAATTGATTTCTTTAGCATCGATCAAGTCTTGCACCTTATTCTGAAACGCCCAACACTTCTCAGTGGTATGCCCCTGAGCACCCGAATGGAAATCGCAGCGAGCGTTAACATCAAAATTAGGTGGCAAGTTACCAGCAGCAGGAGGTTTCATAGTACGAAGCTCAACCAACTTTAATTTGAGTAACTGGGGTAACAGTGCTGAATAGGTCATAGGGAGAGGGTCAATTTTGCGGTCCCTCTGCCTAGACCTTTGCTGGAAAGGAGGTTGCTGATGTTGCTGAACCTGCTGTTGTGGTTGCTGTTGCTGAACGGCCGGTGCTGGGATCGTCACTGCACCTACTTGGTGATAAGCCTGAGAACGTCCTCTTCCCCGTCCTCTATACACAACATTTGTGTCACCTTCTCTCCTTTTCTGACCACTAGCAAAAGGTTTCTTCGTTCCAGAGGAACCAGCTCCACTCACGTCTTGAATCTTCCCGAGTTTCAACAGGCTCCCGATCCTTTCACCCGCAATCACAATGTCAGAAAATCCTGTTGATGGACAGGCATCTAATCTATCAAGGAATGCCCCTTGCAGGGTGCCCATGAACATATCTGCCATTTCTCTTTCCAGTAAAGGGGGTTGAACCTGGGCAGCCATTTCTCTCCACCTTTGAGCGTATTCTTTGAAACTTTCCTTATCATTCTGTGACAACCCTTGCAGCTGAGTGCGATTGGGCGCCATGTCGATATTGTACTGATATTGCTTTAGGAACGCTTCTGCTAGATCCTTCCAGCTTCTCACAGCAACTCTGTTCAATTTCATATACCAGGTCAATGAAGCTCCAGCCAAACTGTCCTGAAAGTAATGTATCCATAACTTCTCGTCATCAGTGTGAGCTGAGATCCTCCCAAAATAAGCTTGAATATGTGTCTGGGGACACGTATTGCCATGATATTTGTCAAAAGTGGGCGGCGTGAATTTTGGAGGAATTCTGACCTCTGGTACCAGACCCAGACTGGTAACATCAATGCCCATAAAAATTTTTCACTCTATTACCTTTATTTTCTCAGCCAACTCATCATACCTTCTGTCATTAGGATTACCCATATCAGCATCCAACAGGGTGAATTGATCTTCCTGAACATCTTCCTGAACAACACCAGCATTTCTGACATTTCCATTACCCAGATTACCAACAGGAGGAGGATTGCCAACAGGAGGAGGAGTGCCATGAGTCTGTGAATTGTCAACCTGATTACCTCCCGGCGTAGTCTCTGGACGCTCAACCAGAAGTCTCAATCTCTCTTGAGTCTGTGACATACCAGTCATGAGAGTCATGAACTGGTCCATGCGTGCCCTCATTTCAGCCAAATCATTCTGCATTTGATCCATTATCCTTGCTTGATTTCTTCGAGTTGAGTATCGGTGTACGTGATTCTCAGCTATAATGCCTGAAACTAAATAAAGGTTAGAAAGACCGGAGTAAGTACTTGTTATGCAAAAATGCTTATGATTATGATGATGCAAATGCAAATGCAAACAATCATATTTAAACATTTCCAGGGCATATCTGCTTTGATTTCATCTTTGAAATCGGGCAAGGGATTGGACACAACATCGGCAAATAAATCCGAATCCAGAAATATTGCAGAATCAATCAAAGGAAGACCCCTTTCAAACAATTGAGAGCTATTGAGACAACTACGGCTGAACCAAATATTGTAATATCATAGCATAAGAAGTCGTACAGATAGGTTCGATACAATCAAAAGTGATTCCATCAATAATCCTGATGGTAATCATAGCAAAATACAAACAACAGAATTATTACAAGTCAATTCCAAATAAACTAGCTTCAATCTCCTCAAGAAGGTTCACAGTGTCTGGATGAGTAGGTTTCTCTAGCAACCCCTTGATTAGTCTGTTTCTCTTCTCAACATCCTGATTCAGCCTAGCAATTTGCCCTTCAACATCATTGCCTTCGTGCTTTGACTTCTTGATTCCCGCTTGCAGTTTGAGCTCTTTAATTTCTTTCTGGGCTTCTTTCCACTTACCAGAGAGGTGCTTCTTATCTTCCTTCATTCTCTGAAGTTCTTCTTTTAACTCCCCATTCTCAATCTTGAGCTCTTCCCACATCTCCTGATATGTGGCAAGCTTGTCTTCAGTTTTGGTCAAGAGCTTTTTGGTTTCCCTGTAGGCCTTGCCAGATGATTCAGCAGTCATACTGATCTTTCTGCAGTGCTGAGCTCTGTCATCAAGATCCTTCTCCCTTTTTTCCAAACGCTCTGTCAAATCTTGGACCTTCCATTTCATCTCCAAGTTGTCATGTAAAGCGCCCTGAAGTCTACTACTCATACTAGCATTTTCCTCTCTCAAATCTTGCACCACTTTTCGCTGCTTATCGAATTCTTCAATTGGTACGGTGATTCTTTCCTCTATCATTTTGGGATATAAGGGAGGCGCCCAATCAAAAGGCAAATAGTACTCTTCGACTCTCTTCTTTATCCATTGATCATATGGAGGAAAAGTTTGATTGTTAGGCACACCCCAAATGGTTTTTCCTCTCTTCTGTTTACTGAGCCATGCTTTGGAAGCTTTCTGCGCCATATCTAATCTATCGTCAGCCATGTGAAAATACAGAGACTCTTCCAATTCCTTTTCAACTGGGGGACTTCTTAGAGCATACCCAAACTGCCGGATAGCCAAGGAAGGGTTATAATTAATACCTCCTTTTCTCCCTATCAACGGGACATTGGGGTATTCACCACAACTGTGCAAAATGTCTTTACCCAGCACTCCGTGATTCACCCAAATAATATCCTTAGCGTCTAGACCCATCAGACGTTGGCTCCATTTCAGAGAATTCTTAGTATCCTTGAAAGCACCTGACTGGGGTAGACGATTGGCAAACCACTTATAGAAAAGAGGTGCACAACAATGAATTGTCCCGCCTCATTTCTTCTCGTTCCTGTTGTATAAAGCATAATGGAGATCTCCTAATAAGGTCGGCACTAGATTCTGAGTTACAAATATCTTAATAGCATCCGTGTCAACAAAATCAGGCTCGTTCAGGAACAAGACAATGCCATACACACAGAGAGCCAACACTGCATTGAAGACATTCCACTTCTCCTCCTTTGCTGCCTCTTGAGCCTTGCTTGCCAAGTATGATAAGTGATAGCCACGAACCTTTCCCTTGCCAGAAATATCAGCTTCCAAAGTTGACTTGCTCAAATAAAGAGCACCAACCACAGCTTGGAAATCAAGATCTGCATTCGACCCGCAGAAAGGAACACCTTCTTTGATGGAAATTCCCAGGATGTTAGAATACTCCTCCTGAGTGGGAACTAAAACATAATCTATCAACACAAAGCATCTCAGGGATGGATCATAGAACTGCATCAAGGTGTGTAAGCCGTTATATTCATATTCACTGATGTTACGAACAAAGGATAGGATCCAACCATACTTCTCTCCGAACATTCCTAACACTTCCGGACTGGCCATCTCTTTACAAATCTGACCCAGGATGAGCTTCGGGAACTTATACACAATGATATTCTTCCTACCCTTCTTGGTGTCCATCCATATGACTGCCCTTTGACTGGAATCAAAATCAGATACTACCTGGAAAATGAAAAATATGAATGTTAGAGAAAAAGATGCAATGCAAGGCATGGGATCAAGGTGCCACGTGTCTGTGCTGGACTGTAATAGTTGAATAAATTCAGGGCTCAAGTTCTCCAGAATTTCAGAACAACAGAGTAACCACACAGATAAACCATAGTGATAAGAAATCCAGTGTACCAGGTATGTTGAAAGTCAAGGGTACCTGCAAACCTGCAAACAACCCGTCCCTCTCACATGTGGGTACTAGAAAGGTGAGGATCCCCAATATCACGGGCTCTCAGGTCGAGAAATGATGATACGTTCACCATTTCTAGTTTGGCATCATCATCAATCGAGGAAGCCTTAACCGATTCCCCTCAAAAAGGATATCCTATAGCAAGTTCCCAGCATTGGGTCCTCGAATCGAGAATGTGCAATGGGTTTGCCACAAAGTGTGGTTTGCCACTGTCACAACTCGGGAAGAGTTGTAGCGAGCGATTTTGGACGCGGTTCTTAAGCGCTGGTCGCTCTCTGCGGTTTGAGCTTTGACTACAGGTCGATTCATTTTTTATCCTATTGTGAGCTGAATAAGGAAGGGAAATAGATGTCTCCAGTTAACCCTGCTTGCATACTGAGTTTAAACAGCGGTCTGTTAGGTTACGAATGCTATCAATGTGGGGGGGCCTTTGTACTGGTTATTTGTATTTTCGCCAATACGGTTTTCTTTCTTTCTAGGACTTTCTAGCGGGGAACAAGGGTTAGGATGTTAGGACTGATGCTTTTGAATTACTGCTTTTGATTGATGGAGATATGGGATTTGGGTTTTTTGTTGATTGTGCTCGCTAAGATCTTTTCTTTCGATCTTATGCCTACGTATTCCCGTTTACCGAAACAGGGAAATCAGAGCGTTCGTAGTTCCTCCTAGTCTATGGGAGGAAATGGTTGTTTTTGGTGTCTTGTTCAAAGCCCAAGACGTGAAGCGAAAGGTGGTTTGTATCTTGTTCAAAGCCCAAGATGTGAAGCTGAAAAGTCTATTTGTGTCTTGTTCAAAGCCCAAGACGTGAAGCTGAAAGACCTCGGCTTTAGAGAGAATTTGTCATCTCTAAAGAAGGGTTTGTCTGTCACAACTGTTGGGTGACTGGTTATAAAGGAGAATTACTTTAACCGGGATACGCGGATCCTAGCAATGCCATAATTTCCTTTAAAGAGGATTTTAACCTGAAGCAGAAGACTTTAACTCAGTGTAGAGCAATGCTATATTTCCTTAGGAATTTCTCATGCTAAAAGAGGGACAGTGGCATGGATGTAGATGATCCAGAGGCTTGCCGCTTACAGCGATTAGATGAAGGGGAAAGGAGTTGTTGATGTTTGTATACTGTGAACGAGGCACAGCTTTGATGCTAGAAGGTTAATTGGATCAACCAGTGGTTTTCTTATACAAAGCCTAAGAGGAGGCTATTGGCCCAACAAGAGGGAGTTTTTATGTGTCTCGTACGAAGCCCGAGAGAGAGGCTAAAAGGGTTGACTCAACAGGAGAATCTTTTAAACTCAACAAGAGAGTGTTTTTGTATCTCGTACGAAGCCCGAGATGGAGGCTAAAAGTTTGACTCAACAAGAGAGTCTTTGTATCTCGTACGAAGCCCGAGATGGAGGCTAAAGGTTTGATTGACTCAACAAGGGAGTCTTTGTATCTCGTACAAAGCCCGAGATGGAGGCTACAAGGTTTGACTCAACAAGAGAGTCTTTGTATCTCGTACAAAGCCCGAGATGGAGGCTGTTGTTTATTTGGCTCAATAAGAACCTTTTTGTATCTCGTATAAAGCCCGAGATGGAGGCGAAAGGGGTAATTGACTCAACGAGGGAGCCTTTTATATGTCTCTTACAAAGCCCGAGAAAGAGGCTAAACATTGTCTGACTCCGCTGGGGAGAATTTTGGTATCTCGTACGAAGCCCGAGATGGAGGCTAAACGTTTGCTTCGCTGGGAAGAATCATTGAACAAAGCCCAAGAGGAGGCCATGGTGACTGTTTCAGTTGAGTGACAGGTCCAATATACTGATTTTAAAAGAGAAAATCAGTTCTTATATGAGCAACACTGTACTCATGGATTTGATTTGAGGATCAGGGATATTTCCCTCTCTTTGAGGAAACGGGAAATCCAAAGGGTATTGAGACTATCTGAGTCTACGGGTTTCCTTCCTATTTAATGAAGGGGTCACTTGAGAATGTCTTTGAGACTCAAGGAGATTAGACTGTCCAAGTCTAGAGTTTTTATCTTTGGTACTATGCTTTGAGAAACAATAGTAGACTCTATGAAAGGACTGTTCTATGAGGATGACTAGGTTCTGTTCCTATACCTCTAGGATGTCGTCGGGACAATTTGTACGAAGCCCAAGAGGAGGCTGGAAACTTTTAAGAAGCCGATCGGTCCTTGTACGAAGCCCAAGAGGAGGCTATCATTCCCGGAGGAAGAGATCATTATACGAAGCCTAAGAGGAGGCTGTGAATACTTCTAAGAAGCCGTAGGGTCCTTGTACGAAGCCCAAGAGGAGGCGGGGTTGCTTTTAGGAAGCCTGTGGGTCCTTGTACGATGCCCAAGAGGAGGCCGATGCTTTTAGGAAGCCCGTGGGTCCCCAAACCCCGAGAAATTCAAGGCAAGCTATTCACAAGGAATAGGTCAAGTCAGGAAAGTTCGAGAATTTAGAAGAAACTCAAAGATGCCATTCACGGAGAAGACATTCATCTTGGGGAGTAGAGTTTCTTGACAATTCCTAATGAGGACAGCCGAAGAGAAGACTGTATCTGGTGATCCTATTGGGGATCTAGTTGTCTATCTCTATGAATAAACGAAACGGCGTCACCTAGTTCTAGACGTAGTTGCCGGGGAAACTCTAAATATCTATACTATTATTACACAGTTGATATGAGTTTATGAAAGAAGACTTACAACGAAACAGCCCCACAATACAGTTATATATATATGAGTTTGTGAAAGGAGACTTACAGTGAAACAGCCCCACAATACAGTTATATACATATATATGAAAGCGGTAAATGAAAGCGGGTAAACACTTACTCGGTTGTAGAGCTTCCATGCTGTTTGGTTAGTTGTTCAACAAAGAAAGATTGAAAACAACAGTATATTCAAAATCAAAGGAGAAAGTGCTTTGAAAAAGAAAGATTTGGGGCTTACAGCTCAAGGAGAGGCCCAGGGTTTTATCAGTGAGCGCACTGTTGAATTTGTACAGAGGGGCTTATACAAGTGACTGAGGCCCAAGAAAGGTTTTCTGTACAAATGGGTTGGGTCTTACACTCTCTCAAGAGGCCCAAGTGAGTTTTAAGAAAAGAAATGGGTCTTACTACTCGAGGGTAGGCCCAATGGTTAATTTTGAAAAGGGCGACGATCGCGCCGAGGTTTTGGAAACACCGTGGGACTTATACAAGTGACTGAGGCCCAAAAATTTTGGTATTTACAAAGGGGTTGGGTCTTACACTCTATTAGAGGCCCAAAGAGTTTAAAGAAAAGAAATGGGGCTTACAACACGAGGGGAGGCCCATAGTCTTTATTTTCAAGATGAATATTCACTTTTAAAATGCTTTAAAAAACGTTTAAAAATGAATTTATTCACAAAAATACCAACTATATTAAATAAATAATATAAATTTGATTTTTTTGTAGAATAAAATATTTTATTATTTTTGTGATTTTTCAGAAAAAGAACCAATCAAAAATAATCAAAATTGAAGGAGTTATTAATTTTTCAAATTATTAAAAAATAATAAGAAAATATAAAAAAGAGAGGTTGGGTCTTACACTCTATTAGAGGCCCAAAGTGTATTTTTGTACAAAAGATGGGGCTTACAACTCAGGGAGAGGCCCAAAATATTTTCAGTTTGAAAATGGCGATCGCGCCGAGATTTTCAACGTATCGGGACTTATACAATAGCTGAGGCCCAAAATTGTTTCGTTAAAAAAGAGTTGGGTCTTACACTCTAATAGAGGCCCAAGTGTTAAAAAATGAAAAGAAATGAGACTTACAGCTCAAAGAGAAGCCCAGTTGATTTTCGTTTGAAAATGGCGATCGCGCCGAAGTTTTCTTTTAACGCAGAGGGACTTATACAATAAGTGAGGCCCAAAAATTGTTTTGGTTAAAAGGGGATTGGGTCTTACACTCTAATAGAGGCCCAAAAGTTTTGAATGAGTCTTATAGCTCGAGGAGAGGCCCAAGGTTATTTCTTAAAAAGGCAACGACCGCGCCGTTTGTTTTTGACGGTATCGAGGCTTATACAATGAATGAGGCCCAAAAATGATTTGGTCAAAAAAAGATTGGGTCTTACACTCTATTAGAGGCCCAAGTGTTTAAAAAAGATTTGTTAGGGTGAAAATCAAAGAAAACCCCAATTTCATTTTTTAGGCATTTTTTCAAGAAAAATTAAGTAAAAAATGATAAAAATATCAAATAAAATCATTAAATAATGATTAAAGTTTATGAAAAAAATATTTTATCAACATAAATATTTAAAATCATTTTGGTTTTAAAAATCAAGAAAAAAAAATCATTTTAAAAGCATTTAAAACAATTTAAAACACTATTTTTAAATATATTAAAAATAATACTTTTTTTGTGATTTTTTTGGATTAAAATATTATGGGGTACGAATCGGAAAATGATGATTTTTTGCTATGTGAAAAAAATTGGTTGAGTTTTGAAAATAAAAAGTAAGAAAAAGAGGAAAGATATCAAAATATCATCTCCGACATTTTTTTGGGGTAAAAACGTGTACCGAAACTTTAATTTTCAACACGTTTTTATCAAATTCAAACACTCATAACTCTCTCAATTTTTATCGGAATCAAAATCCGGAAGTACCTACCTGACCGATTTTTCGCAAGGAATCCGATGATATTACTCACGCGCACGGAAAATCGACGCACAAAATGCAGAAAAAACTACTATCGTT
The DNA here is from genome assembly GCA_022829125.1 of Lathyrus tuberosus. NCBI lineage: Eukaryota > Viridiplantae > Streptophyta > Magnoliopsida > Fabales > Fabaceae > Lathyrus > Lathyrus tuberosus. The sequence goes on along the minus strand of JALAZF010000503.1, from coordinate 980,086 downwards.
TTGAAAATATCGTTCCGCGCCGAATTTCCAACACGCGTAACTCTCTCGATTTTTATCGGAATCAAAATCCGGAAGTACCTACCTGACCGATTTTTCGCAAGGAATCCGATGGTATTACTCACGCACACGGAAAATCGACATATAAAACGCAGAAATTAAAAAACAAAAACTGCTATCGATTAAAAACATCGTTCCGCTTCAAACACGCGTAACTCTCTCGATTTTTAACCGAATCAAGATCCGCAAAAGCCTATCCTGACCGATTTTTCGCAAGGAATCCAATGGTATTGCTCACGCACGCCGAAACTCAACGTACAAAACACAGCGATAAAAAAACTAGAGCTGCTGCGTGTAAAAACATCGTTTCGCGTAAAATTTCCAACTCGCGTAACTCTCTCGATTTTTAACCGAATCAAGATCCGCAAGAGCCTATCTTGACCGATTTTTCGCAAGGAATCCAATGGTATCACTCATGCACACGGAAAATCGACACACAAAACGCAGAAATTAAAAAACAAAAACTGCTATCGTTGTTTTCGACGCCGTTTCGCGTAAAATTTCCAGCGCGCGTAACTCTCTCAATTTTCATCGGAATTGAAATCCGTAAAAACCTATCTTGACCGATTATTCACAATGAATCCAATGGTATTATTCACGCACTCGGAAACTCACTGTACAAAGCGAAAAAACAGAACCGCTATCGTTAATTCGACGCCGTTTCGCGTAAAATTTCCAACGCGCGTAACTCTCTCAATTTTCATCGGAATTGAAATCCGTAAAAACCTATCTTGACCGATTTTTCGCAAGGAATCCAATGGTATTATTCATACAAACTAAAACTTAATGTATAGAACACAACAATGAAAACAAGACAGAACTGTACATGGTTTCAAAACAACCAAAATTCCACATAATAACATGTCAAAATGCAGACCGTGGGAGGATCACAACATACACATTAAGGACTACATTTTTACCTCAAGAATTGTTCAATATGATGCATGTATGTGGACAACAAAGGAAAGCATGATTCAAAGAATTCAAGTTGTGGATTTTACCTCTTTTTTGGAGATTTTGGGCAACCTTCCAAGTGCTTTGTTCCAGAAATGATTTGATGTTTTGGACAACCTCAAATGACCTCTTAGAAGCTTTTAGGATGGTTGGAATCGGCTGGAAACCTCTGGAGCAAGTTTGTGCACTTTCTCGCGAAATGGTCAAAAACGGCCAAAATGTCAACTCTCTCAAATGGTGTTCCAGATGTGTGGCACCATTTGGGATAGTTCAAGGATGATATTTAGAGTGTGTTTGAGGTTTTATCTGGCTTGGAAAGTGACTGAATCAAGACATGGCTTGAAAAATGCAAAAAAGTGTCATTTTGAGGTTTTGAGAGGTGACTTTGTGATGTTGTGATTACAGGTCACTTTTGATGGTTTGCACAGCTTACATATGATATATATGAGGTGTGTGTGTGATTAGTTTGAGTGGAATTGCTCTCTAGCTCAAAAACTCAGAATTTCCTTACTAATGAAGGCATTTTGGAGTGAAAGAGAGAATTTGAGGAAAGCATCTGTTTGATGGCTTTGGTGTACTCAAACTGAGCACAAATGAGCTCTATTTATAGTAGAGCAAGTTTGTTTTGGGATCCACAGTGAATGGCAACTGCAGCAGGTGTTTAGCCAATGTTGGCCAATGGTAATCCAAGTCTCCTCTAGCCATTGACTAGAGGTTAGGGCACAGGTTGCTGGTTCCCTTGGTCTTGGATAAGTCTTGACTAATTTCAGATGAGAATGGCTCAGTACATGCCACCTCTAAGCATCCATTAAATGCTCCAAACCAAAATTGGAGTTTTGTCCCTCTTTTAGGGATTTCTAGGCTTTGGCATGCTTTTCTTTGTTCCTTGGACTTGGGAGGTTCATGGATCAGATCATCCCACTTGGATTTGATCCTTAGATGTGTCCAAACTGATGACAAGGCTTGAAAATTCGTGTGGCACAAAAAATGTGCAAATCTGCCTTGAAAAATTCAGCTTCAGCAAGCCATTTTGTAAGATCCATAACTCCCTGCTCGAGTATGCTATATGGACGTTCTAGGACTTTTCGGAAAGCTTAGATGACGTACTTCAACTTTGATGTTTGACATTAAACCTGGTTCAACTTGGATCATGGAGAAAAACAGCCTTGAAGTTGGGACATTGTGCTGAAAAATGTCAATTTTAACTTTTTAGCCATTTTGATCCAAGCATAACTCAAAATCCTTAATGAATTGGACTTAGGTCTAGTTGAAGTTTTTGTAGAGGGTAATGAGGGATACAAATCAAGCTTTGGATGGAGAAAAATGGCTTTGTGGTTTAGGAGTTATGATCCTCCAAAGTTGGTACCCTTGCCACTTTTTTTCATAACTTAGAAAAATTTCTAAGTTTTTATGGTTACCCCTTTTACAAGTTATCCCACTTTCTTTGATTTTTCTTGATGAATGATGATTCCAATCACACATTAACATCATTTTAGGGTTAAAAAACCATTTTTATGAAAAATCTCAAAAAGTCAAAGTTTGACTTTTGTGCACAGTTGACTTTTTATCAGATGAATTCCAAACTGTGCCATTCTTCAGGAAATCATGTCCTTGACCTAAATCAAAATTGATGGACATGTTCCATGGGTGTTATAGGGTGTATTTAATCGTGTCCCACGGCTTGGGAGCATGTCCTGGTCAAAAGTCAAAGCTACAGTTGACTTTTCTCGCGAAACCCTAACTGTGGTTCAGATGAAAATGAAACTTGTTGCTCAAGCTTCTTGGGTCAATCCATTGTTGCAAATGGATCAAAGTGGTATGTTGGAGACCCTCAAATCATGTCTTGAGGTCTTGGCTCATGATTTGTCCCAAAAGTCAACTTAGGGGTGAATTAGGTCAAGAAACCCTAATTCCTGATTTTTGATGTATGCATCCCCTGAGGCTAAATTGACTTGATGATGGGGTTTATGATGTTTCATGGAGCATTTTAGGTTATGCTTTGAAGCATTGGCTCATGCCCAGAGTAAAATTTCCATCTGGAGGCCCTAGTCGACCAAACCCTAATTTGGTGACACTGGCGATCCTGAGGCTTGATCCACCTAGAAGGGAGCAAACTTGTGCTTAATCCTTGAAGTGGGAGTCCTCTTAATCCTTTGTGGATATTTGAGAGGCTAGACAAGTTGAAGATCATGTCATTCCTTGATTGATCCTTTGTCTAAGAGCTCTGCGAGGGCTTGAAACCCTAAATCCTGTTTGTAGTGAATGCCCACCCACCTTTGGGGAGACTAATGAGGTACAAAGGTACATCCATATTGTGCTGATGATTTGCACAATGATGGGAAATCTTAGTGGTCAAAATTTGGGGTATGATAGATGCCCCTATTTAATCTTCTTGGACCCGAAGATGTGAATGGCGAAGGTATTCGGGCATTCGGGGTGCAAGAGGATTAAATATCGGAATACCCAAAATTTTGATGGTGGTTATGAATGGTAGCTTACGCATTCATCTTCTTTAGCTAAGCGATGATGCTTAGAAAAGGTAAACTTCCCCTCGATCCTGGTCTTCAGCCAAGGAGCTGGTCTCAGTTTTTTTTTTAAATAAACTTCACCTCGATCCTGGTTTCCTACCAAGGAACTGGTCTTAGTTGCTGAAATAAACTTCCCCTCGATCCTGGTTTCCTACCAAGGAACTGGTCTTAGTTTCTAATGTAAACTTCCCCTCGATCCTGGTTTCCTACCAAGGAACTGGTCTCGGTTTCTTTTGAAATAAACTTCCCCTCGATCCTGGTTTCCTACCAAGGAACTGGTCTCAGTTTCTTTTGTCAATAAACTTTCTTGACAAGGAACGCTGTTAGTAGCGGTTTTCCTCAAACTTCTCGCCGAATTTTCCTGGGGAGATGCCATTTGAGTGGGAAAAGATTTGATGTCAGACTTGCTGGGGAACCCATTTGTCTGAATTGTAGAGGTACACAAACTTCTCTATTTTGGAGACACCATTTGTCGATTCTACTGGGGAAAGCGAGTCTCTTGAGAGACTATTTTCGTTTAGGGGCTTACATCATACTTTTCTCGGGATCTTTCCGAAGAAACGCCATATGATGGGATCCAATTTTGAGGTGCCGATGACCTTTTCATCAGTGGTTTTTCGGAGAAAAACTGCCGTACCGCCGAATCTCTGATTAAGAGGCTTTCTCCGGGGATTTTCCTTAATCCGGGAAAGCAGGGATATCGTCTTCGATGGCGAAGAGCGACATTTGTTGAAAGTTTTCTTGTTTCTCAGAGGTTCAAGTTATCAAAGTGGTCAAGGACTGTCTCTAATCCAGAGATAAACGGGAGAGAGATTGCTTAGATGATTCACTTCCTAACGAGGAAAGGTCTGACAACTCGATTGAGAGGACTTATCACTAGGGGATAAGAACGACTAGAGTGATAGTGATGCAATATGAATGTGAATGAAAATCAATAATTCATGATGTATGTATGTATATGCGGACAAAACTGACACAACATACAGACTAAGAGATGAACATGACTGGATACTCGGCCATCGCGGGGCGTGTAGAAATATCGCTGGTTCAAGATAGCAATTCTGCCTTGCTTAGGAGAAACGGTCCCTGTTGGGAGCGACGCTGGTCGGGCTTAGGAGATGAGAACTCGGCCGAAGATGTCAGATGGAACATGGTCTCTGACATTGCTGATCCTTCATTCAGGCGTACTGGTCTAGAAGGGGTAATTTGATTCTGCACTTTGAGGTTCGAACACCTTTGGAGACGCGATTGATGTTCTTTCGATGTTTAACAGTCAAAAGAAATTGCCATCTCTATTTTAAAAAAGCAGAAAAAGTTTTAACAAGTAAATTCATTTTTGTTTTATTTCAAGAATCGTTAATCATGTTAACAACGTCGTTCTGTAAAGCTAAAACAAATAAGAATTACAAACAAAAGCACAAGGGCCCAAATTTTATTGATAAGATGGAGATCAGCCAAACGCGTGATTCCAAAGAGTATTTACAAAGTTTGAAAATGGTAATTTACAGGGAAAAGGGCTACGTTGAAACATAACGACCACTATCCTTCTACCAACTTTGAATTCGGGACATCCTGAGCTTCTGTCGAAGATGACCTTGACTGGAGTTTTCCTCCGATGGATGCTGTAACTGCTGCTGAGGGACTTGCCTCTGTTGAACATAGTTACTTGCCATTATCCCTAATTTTTTCCTGGATTGTACTATGAGATTTTCAATCCACCGGGATGGTTTTTTTTCATGTCTCTAACTTTTGCTTGGACCGCCCTTTCGGGTTTTCAATCCACCGAGACGTTTTTTTTTTTTTAGTTTAGGCGAAGTATTTCTTGACTACATCAACATTTGTGGGGTAGGCAAATTCCTCTCCGTCCATGGTTGCAAGTCTCAAGGCACCGCCTGAGAAAGCTTTCGTGACCACATAGGGGCCGTCATAATTTGGGGTCCATTTGCCCCGAGAGTCAGTGAGAAATGATTGTATCTTCTTGAGCACGAGGTCTCCTTTTTTGAAGATACGAGGTCGGACCTTTTTGTCGAACACCCTCTTTATTCTCTGTTGATACAACTGACCGTGGCATAGTACCGTGATTCGCTTCTCTTCGATCAGGTTCAGTTCGTCGTGTCGACTTTGACACCATTCAGCTTCGGTGAGCTTAGCTTCCATCAATACCCGGATTGATGGGATCTCTACTTCTATGGGGAGAACTGCTTCCATGCCATATACTAGAGAGAAAGGGGTTGCCCCAATTACATTTTCGTAATGATTAACTGCTCCGTAAAAGATAAGTCCCCATTGGGAACCTGGTTCTGGCCCTTCGCTGGGTAGCGGTTCATCGCAATCTTTCATTTTTAGATACATGACATCTTCGTCTGGGAAGTCAAACCCGATTGATTCTTGATTGTCAATCGGTTGATGAGCCAAATGATCGACTAAAATACTTCCTTTAACGGCTTTCTGAGCGTGGCACTCTATGTCATATTCTGATAACAGCATCTGCCAACGGGAAATCCTTCCCGTAAGAGCAGGTTTTTCGAAAACGTATTTGATTGGATCCATTTCGGAGACCAACCAAGTAGTATGACGAACCATGTACTGGCGAAGACGTTTGGCTGCCCAAGCCAAAGCGCAACAAGTTTTCTCAAGCATCGTGTACCGAGTCTCGCAGTCGGTGAATTTCTTACTTAGATAGTAAATGGCAGACTCTTTCCTTTTGGTTTGGTCTTGTTGGCCAAGTACACATCCCATTGAGTCCTCCAGAACTGTGAGGTAAATGATCAGTGGTCTTCCTTCCACTGGAGGTGATAGAATCAGAGGATTCAACAGATATTCCTTAATACTGTCGAAGGCGGTTTGGCAATCTTCTGACCAAACGCAATCCTGGTTCTTTTTGAGTAACTTGAAAATCGGCGCACACGTGGCGGTCATAAGGAATATGAATCGGGAGATGTAGTTCAAACGTCCCAGGAATCCTCTGACTTGTTTTTCAGTTTTTAGAGAAGGCATTTCTTGAATGGCCTTGACCTTGTCAGGATCAACCTCAATTCCTTTCTGGCTGACGATGAACCCTAGTAGTTTCCCTGAACGGACACCGAAGGTGCACTTGTTGGGATTCAAGCGGAGCTTGAATTTTCTTAGACGTTCGAACAATTTTGACAGATGTTCAACGTGCTCACTCTCTGTTTTTGATTTTGCAATCATATCATCGACATACACTTCGATTTCCTTGTGTATCATGTCATGAAACAGAGTAGTCATGGCCCTTTGATAGGTTGCTCCGGCGTTCTTCAAACCGAACGGCATTACCTTGTAACAAAAGGTGCCCCATGGGGTAATGAACGAAGTTTTCTCCATGTCTTTCGGCGCCATTTTGATCTGGTTATAGCCCGAGAATCCATCCATGAAGGAGAAAACTTTGAACTTTGTTGTACTGTCTACCAGCATGTCAATGTGTGGTAAAGGAAAGTTGTCCTTTAGACTTGCCTTGTTCAAATCTCTGTAATCAACACACATTCTGACCTTTCCGTCCTTTTTGGGAACGGGTACGACGTTAGATAACCATTGAGGATATTCAGATGTGGCGAGGAAACCCGCGTCAATCTGTTTCTGTACCTCCTCTTTGATTTTGATGGCCATGTCCGGGTGAGTCCGTCTCAACCTTTGCTTTACTGGCGGACATTCCGATCTTAATGGTAAGTGATGTTCCACGATGCTGGTATCCAACCCTGGCATATCCTGATAGGACCAAGCGAATACATCGGGAACTCTTTGAGAAGCTTTATCAAACTTTCTTTGACAGTTGGATTGAGCAGTGCCCCAATCCTGATTTCTTTTCTCTCTTACTCTGTACCCAAGTTTACCGTTTCCAACAGTTCTTTATGAGGTTCAATGGACCTTTCCTCTTGTCTGAGTAGTCGGGAGATCTCATCTGGAATTTCGTTGTCAACTTCTTCTTCAACCCCGAATACCGGGAACTCAAAGTTGGGAGAAGGCATCAGATCGTATGTTTCAACTGGGTTTAAAACAAGCAATCTGCATGACGTGATGATTCGTGTTTAGAAGAGATTGAGAAAATGCAAGTGTGTGCAGTGTTTTATTTTACTGCTTGTTTTTATTTTTAAATTATTTTTTAGGATTACCATTTTCTGAAAAAGCAAAAAGAGAAAACAGCGATTAATGCAGAAATTACAGAACGACATTATTTTATTAATGAACAAGTCGATTCTTGAAACTACAGCCCTATAAAACAAAACTCTGTCGCTTCGGGCAAAGCGAAGAGGGAAATTTACAGAAAACGAGCCCTATCAAAACATCCGTTTCACCTGGGCAGGGTGAAAGGTTAAAGATGGCAATTACTTTGACTGATGAACGACCTTCGAAACCTCGACAGCAACCCATTGGCGGCGAACTCCTCGGTGAATCACAAAGTCTGGCACCTTCCTTGATTTGTCTTCAGAAATGACGCTGATTTCTGGTGGAGCAGGATCATTGGAATCTGTCTCCCAAGCAGAGTTGTCGTAGGAGGATTCCTCTGTTGTATTTTGCATAGCATTTGTGCTCTCAGCTGTATCTCCCCATCCAGCTGGCTGGATATCTTCGAGCCTGATACGAGAGCTTTCGGGAGCGGTGTACTTGACCATATAGTCGTATTTTCCACTCGGTTGTCCCAAGGTGTCCCACACTTTTTTGGAACTGGAGGAGTCATCCCTCTCGATGACGTTGACCTCAGGAAAAGCATAGTTGATGAATTCTAGTCCTGCAAACGTTGCGAATTCATCTTCATGTTGAGTAGTTTCTGCATGACCTGAGTGTTGATCCCATGACATGGTGGGGATACAGGTATTCTGTTCAATGACGCTCAGCTGAGTTTCATTGTTTGGCTGACTTTCTTGCCCCAAGTCTCCTGGGTAAGGCTGCCACATTGGCAGGCCATCCATCGGGCCATAGTAGTTGTAGTCAAAATTGTCTTTCATCGGAGTGTCTTCCTCTAATGAATTTGGCGGAGCACGGCATCCTTTCGGATCACAATCCCCGTATATCATTTCGACATCTGATCTTGGTATAAATCTCGGACTTTCTGTAGGAAAGCAAAAAGGCATAGGCACCTCTTCCTGAGACATATAACCGTCCTCATTAAGATAGGACTTCCACTCTTCATCTGTGTCAGAGGGATCTTCCTTATTGATAGCATGAACTGTCTGAGACACTGGGTGAAGAAAACCTCCACTGTGGAAGAAGTTTTAAAGGGGATGAAGACTTTCATCGTTGACAGCTGTCTGGGTACATGTTGCAGAAAAACCAAGACCCTTCTTTATTTTATTGTCAGTGGGAATGACAAGCTGTCCCCATCCGGTTGTATCGGTACTCTCGACCGCTTTGATAGCATCGTTGTATGAGGAAATCGAGGTTCCTCCTTTGAAATGATTGTCTTTGCTCACCGACAGTGCTTGGAACTGAGTTCCAATAACCTCCTCAGGTTCTACACAAGCAGATGATGATAAGTTACTCACGAGCAAGGCCTGTTCTCCACAGACTGTGATGAGTTGGCTGTTCTTGATGAACTTTAGCTTTTGGTGGAGGGTTGAAGTAACCGCTCCAGCCTGATGTATCCAAGGTCTTCCTAATAAACAACTGTACGTTGCCCGAATGTTCATGACCTGGAAAGTGACTTGGAAAGTGTGAGGACCAATAGTTATGGGAAGATCAACTTCGCCGATAACTGTTTTTCTGGATCCGTCGAATGCTTTGACGACAACCTCGCTGACTCTCATCGGAGGGCCTTTGAATGATAATTGCATCAAAGTGGACTTCGGTATAACATTCAGGGCTGACCCTGTGTCTACTAGTACGCTGGCTAAAGCATTGTCCTGGCAGTTAACTGTAATGTTGAGCGCCATGTTATGACGGCGACCCTCTTCGGGAAATTCCTCATCACTAAATCCCAAATTGTTGCAGGAAGTGATGTTAGAGACAATACTATCGAACTGTCTGATTGTTACATCCTGTTCCACAAAGGCTTGCTCCAAAACTTTCTGTAGAGCCTCCCTATGCGCTTCTGAACTGAGTAACAGTGATAATACCGAGATCTTTGAAGGAGTTTGTAACAGTTGATCAACAATGTTGTATTCACTCCTTTGGATGAGCTTCAGCATCTCATCATTTTTCGAAATGTCGGGATTACTAGATTGACCGACTGATGGATTAGGAACTTCTGTCTGAGGTTCCTTTTCTTTGTTAAGTTCCCTAACCCCTCGATTGAAGATTCTACCACTCCGTGTTACTCGACTGATGTCTGCAATGTTCACGACGGAGGGTAATGGAATTTCCTTTCCATTTTCAATGGTTGTTGCACCGTACTTCTAAGGGATAGCCTTAGTTGATTCATACGGTAGTGGTCCCGGTAGATAGATGACTATGGGGACTTTCTGATTTTTCTGACCATCGTAAGTAATCTCGATCTGTTCCTGGTTGGGAACTCTCGATTCGTCAAGTAGAGGGATGATGGCAAAAACATCCCTGGTCCTGTGATGACCAGAGATGGTGACAACATCCTCGACTTGATCAGCAAGGTAGTTCGGCGTCCAGTTGATGGGTCCGGAACCTAGATATGGACGAATTTCTCCACGGTCCACCTGCCCCTGGAGAGCTGCTCGCACAAGGCAACACCCTTGGTTGCTTTCCAAACAGATGCTACAACTGTCATAGTTGTGTGATGGCATCTGGCCACGCCCACTTTGAATACAATGTAACCTCACTAGGTTAGCTTCCACAGATCGGACATCCTGACTTTGACGACGAGTAGGATTCTTGTTACTGATACTAATTTGCTGAGTATCTTCGTCCATGTAGATTGGCATCCACCAGTGATTTAACAAGTGCTGAAGTGCCTTTTGGACAAGGGTACAACCTCGATCGTTTTCGCAACCTGCTTTACAGTTTTGATAGTCATGTGATATTAAGAATCCGAGTCGGACCTGCTCAGCATGTAACTCTACCAGGTTGGTATTCATCACGCGAATATCGAAGATCTGAACCATATTGATCTGATAAGGGTTCCTATCATGGTAGTCTTGGATCCATCCAAGATCCATCTGACGCTGGAGGGCCTCTTGTATGAAAGAGCATCCCTGTTTGTTTACCGAGAAAATCAGACAGGAACTGTAATCGTGCCGTGGCAGATTATGATACTGGCTTTGCCTTGAGTGCATCGCCACCAAGTTGACATTCATTGCATGGATGTCGTGGTTTTGAATGATGTTGGAGTTCGTATAGACCATGTTAACTCCACGAACTCGGTGCTCTTGGATCCATCTGAGATCCATCTGTTCCTGTAGAGCTGATTGCACTACCGAACATCCTTGATTGTTTTTAGAGCAGATATCACACTGATGATAGTTATGAGGTGGCACATGGCCATATCCACTCTGTCTACAATGCATCCTGACCCGATTGGTCTTCAACAAGAGTACATCGTGAATTTGATAGACATTGTTAGTCTCTTTCTCGATCAGATTGACTGTAGCCTTCTCATGTTGAGGCAGCGGGTTCATGAGAACATTGGAATTCGTATCTTTGAAAGATAAGAGCCCGCTCCTAACAAGCTTTTGCACGTCGGACTTGAAATTGAGGCAAGTCTCTATGTTATGCCCTGAACCTCCTTGATGATAAGGGCAAGTTTGATCCACCTTAAACCAAAAAGGCAGATTTTTCGGTACTGTAAGAGGAGACTTAGTCTGGATGTGCCCCTTGGCTAGCAGTAATGGAAACAGCTCTGCGTACGACATGGGTATAGGATCAAACCCTGATGGTCGTGTTGTACGGTTGTTGTTATATGGAGGACGAGCCTGCTGAAGAGGCTGTTGTGTCCTTTGCTGATCAGGTTGGCTCTGCGCAACCTGAGGTTGATACGTAGGAATAGGCGCAGGGCTGGTAGCAGGAGTCACAGCTGCTACCGGCTGATAACGTCGCCTTTGCTTTCTGAGAGAGATATTCCCAATATCTTGCTCTTTTTTCTTAGGGAGAGCACTACCGTATTTTTTAGTACCGCTCGTCGATCCAGTGTCTTTTACCAAACGTCCTTCTCGGACGGCTTCCTCAAGACGTACGCCCATGCCGACCATCTCGGTGAAATCACTGGGCGCACTGGCAACCATTCGGTCATAGTAAAATGAGCTTAAGGTTTTTAAGAAGATCTTTGTCATCTCTTTTTCCTCAAGAGGCGGACAAATTTGAGCGGAAATTTCACGCCACCTTTGAGCATACTCCTTAAAGGTTTCCTTGTCCATTTGCGACATTGATCTGAGTTGATCTCTGTCGGGTGCCATGTCCAAATTGTATTTGTATTGTTGGACAAAGGCAGTGCCAAGATATCTGAAAGTGCTGATCGTGGCACGGTTTAAACCCATGTACCATTTTAATGCGGCACCGGTTAAACTATCCTGGAAGTAGTGAATCAGCAGGTCCTGATTCTCCGTCTGAGCTGACATCCGCCGAGCATACATCACCAGATGGCTCTGAGGGCAAGAGTTACCCTTGTATTTTTCAAAGTCGGGCACTTGGAATTTGTGCGGGACTTTCACATTGGGGACCAAGCAGAGGTCTGCGGCGTCCTTTCCAAATAGATCCTGACCGCGAATGGCTTGCAGTTCCTTCTGCATTTCCAAGAAATGTTCCTGGAATTCATCCATTCGGTCAAACATAGTTTCCTTTTTACCAGAAGGTGTTGGCGAAATCTGTCCTTCTGGGACAGTGTGCACCACAGGGGGTGGTACCGTGACTACGGTAGTGAGTCTTGGCGTTTCCCGAAGTTTGTAACCTTCAGGAGTCTTGAGTATGCCCCGGGCATCTTCGCTTTCCCGAAATTTGTAACCTTCAGGCCCAGCGGCTTCTGTTGCGATTCCTTGATCTTCAGTGATCGGCAGAACATATCCTTCCGGGATATAGTTAACAGGCATGCCCCAAGGACGATCTTTCGGTATCTGATACCTAGGATCATACTTCTCCACTATGGGCGTTGAGGTGATCTCTGAGATCACAGTTCTTTGTAGCTGAGCTTCTGCCATGGCTTGCATGTCGTTACGAAGCTTTCTCATATCCTCTCTTAGAGCGTCGATTTCTTCTTTCAACTCTCTGTTTTCTTCCTCAAATTCGTCCATCTTTTTCTGACGATTGGCCCGAGTATTATACGAATGAGACAGTTTGACTCTAGAATCGAGACACAAATGTGAGATTCGTAGGGAAGAAGAATACGCGATGTGAGAATGATGAATGCAATGATTATATTAATTGTTTTTTGTTTTAATCAAAATAAACTTCGACAATTAGATTGCAAATATCAAACAGTGGGGAAACCCCTTTTTATTGAATTTCAAAGGATTACAGAAATGGAAATACAGTAGATTACAAGGTCCAGAAACAGAAACCTAAGCTAATGGGTCCCGAGTCCTCTCTGAAGATAAATCAGGTGCTGATTCTGATATCTTCCTTTTCTTTGACCGGGGTTCTTGGACCGTTGTCGGGTTGTCATTCCTTTGCCAAGTGAAAGGAGTGAGCAAATTCCTTTGGTCATCTTGATTCTCTACAGCATGTTGCTCCAAAATTTCAATCAGAGCATCTTTCTCTTTCAGTAATTGCTGTATTTTGATGCACTCTACGTCGAGGGTGCGGTACTTGTTCTTCCAAGATCTTCTTTCCCGTTGAACTTTGTTGAGAGTAACCTGAAGCTTTTCAGTTTCCGTCATGAAGTACATGACAGATTCCCTCGGCGGAAGAATTCTGTAACGAGGATAAGGCATCTTTAGCTTGAGAGCTCTAGTTTGTACCCAATGGAGATAAGGCTCCACCGAGACACAGTTTGGTTTTCCCAGAGACTCTCGTCCTTTCTTATGAACGTGTTTCCAAGCGTGCACTATTTCCATTTTTAGTGCTCTGTCACTTTCTCCTTCCTTGAAGAAAAGACCTTCCAGATGAACACCCAGTGGGACGTGTCTCATCGGGTATCCAAATTGACGAAGAACCAATACCGGATGGTAGTTGATTCCTCCTTTAGTTCCTATAAGGGGTACGTTGGGGAAGTTTCCATAACGGTCAATGATTCTTATTCCCTCATAGATCCTTTTACACCAATCTATATCAGAGTTGGTGAGAGACATGATCTTCTGCGACCAACGTAAGACACTCTTACAATCCCAAAAAGCAGCAGACTTGGGCAAGTGAGAGATAAACCATTTATAAAGCAGAGGTACACAGCATGTGATCTCCCCTCCACTGTACAAATTTCCCAAGTGTACAGAATGATACGCATCTGCGAGCAAAGTCGGCACAGGGTTTCCAATGAGAAAAACCTTAATGGAGTTAATATCGACGAAGTTATTGATGTTGGGAAACAAAAATAACCCGTAGGTGAGCAAGACAAAGATGCTTTCAAAAGCAGTGACGTTTCCTATACTGGCAAAATATAGGGCTTTCTTTATCAAGAACTGGGCTGGCAAACCTTGGATGCCACCCTTAGTAGTCATGTGAGTCCTAACCTCAGACTCGTCCAAATGAATTGCTCTTGCAATGATCTGATTCTTTGGAATTTCTTCCAGTCCAGAAAATGGAGCTCGATCCGTAATGTGTAGATCGATCAGATGAGAATACTCCTCCAGCGTTGGTGCTAGCTGGTAATCCGGGAATGTGAAACAGTGATAAACTGGATCGTAGAATTAAATGAACGCATCCATGATTCCCTCAATCACATGGACTCTTAACAGTGGTAACAGACCTCCGTACTTGGCTCTGAAAGCCTCAGGGCTAGTGATCATCCTTGCTAACCTTCTCAAATCCTCTAGCTTTGGAACCTTGAAGGTGTACGTATGAGTTCTCCTTCTACCGAAATCCATTAGCGTAATCCTCTTCTCTGATATTTGCAATCACAGTCTTAGTTTAACTTGAAAAATAGAGAGACTAGAAGAGAAGTTTTTTTTTTGAATGTTTTAATGTTTTATTAAATGAATGTATGAATGCAGCACACAAAAACATAGAAAAAATATGGGGTCAAAGGGTCGTTGTCATGAAGTCAAGGCTCTACCCATCCCCAAAGGTTTATACTAGGGTGATTTTTGTACCTGTACTCATTATCATCAGCTCCTCCCAGGAAAGCAAAACAACAAGCGGATCGCCAGCGAGTTGTAGAGCAATCTTAGAGTAAGTGCCATTCACCGAGAATAGATCACCAGCCTCAAATGTGGGTAGTATCGCGTAACAACTATTTCCGATAGTTTCCGCACTACGAAAGGGTTTGGCTCCTCAGCTTCTCAGACTTAACAACCGGCCCATTGGCTATAAGAGTGAATGGGTTGCGTTGGTCAGCCTCCACTGAGGTTGATGGTCGACCCCGTCGCCATCACTTATCTTAAGTGTATACTCATTCTTTCCACATACGGCATCACCCGCATTCCCATTAGCAGAAAAATAAACACGTATAACAATTAAGAAAAGCAGTATATATATTTGTCCTAAACATCCTAGACCTTTAAAGCTATGAATCCTAAGTTTCTGACAGAAAATGGGTTCCCCGGCGGAAGCCCTAATCTGTGGTATAAACATAAGTGAAGAGAAAAAAGGAAAAAAAAGTTTTAGAAAGACCCGGCCCCACGGTGGGCGCCATTTTTCTGTTGGCGACCACCGCCATGAAAATGACTTACCCAAGGTTTAAATTGTAAGAAGGAAAGAACCTGCCCCACGGTGGGTGCCATTTTTTTGTAGCGAGCGATTTTGGACGCGGTTCTTAAGCGCTGGTCGCTCTCTGCGGTTTGAGCTTTGACTACAGGTCGATTCATTTTTTATCCTATTGTGAGCTGAATAAGGAAGGGAAATAGATGTCTCCAATTAACCCTGCTTGCATACTGAGTTTAAACAGCGGTCTGTTAGGTTACGAATGCTATCAATGTGGGGGGCCTTTGTACTGGTTATTTGTATTTTCTCCAATACGGTTTTCTTTCTTTCTAGGACTTTCTAGTGGGGAACAAGGGTTAGGATGTTAGGACTGATGCTTTTGAATTACTGCTTTTGATTGATGGAGATATGGGATTTGGGTTTTTTGTTGATTGTGCTCGCTAAGATCTTTTCTTTCGATCTTATGCCTACGTATTCCCGTTTACCAAAACAGGGAAATCAGAGCGTTCGTAGTTCCTCCTAGTCTATGGGAGGAAATGGTTGTTTTTGGTGTCTTGTTCAAAGCCCAAGACGTGAAGCGAAAGGTGGTTTATATCTTGTTCAAAGCCCAAGATGTGAAGCTGAAAAGTCTATTTGTGTCTTGTTCAAAGCCCAAGACGTGAAGCTGAAAGACCTCGGCTTTAGAGAGAATTTGTCATCTCTAAAGAAGGGTTTGTCTGTCACAACTGTTGGGTGACTGGTTATAAAGGAGAATTACTTTAACCGGGATACGCGGATCCTAGCAATGCCATAATTTCCTTTAAAGAGGATTTTAACCTGAAGGAGAAGACTTTAACTCAGTGTAGAGCAATGCTATCTTTCCTTAGGAATTTCTCATGCTAAAAGAGGGACAGTGGCATGGATGTAGATGATCCAGAGGCTTGCCGCTTACAGCGATTAGATGAAGGGGAAAGGAGTTGTTGATGTTTGTATACTGTGAACGAGGCACAGCTTTGATGCTAGAAGGTTGATTGGATCAACCAGTGGTTTTCTTATACAAAGCCTAAGAGGAGGCTATTGGCCCAACAAGAGGGAGTTTTTATGTGTCTCGTACGAAGCCCGAGAGAGAGGCTAAAAGGGTTGACTCAACAGGAGAATCTTTTAAACTCAACAAGAGAGTGTTTTTGTATCTCGTACGAAGCCTGAGATGGAGGCTAAAAGTTTGACTCAACAAGAGAGTCTTTGTATCTCGTACGAAGCCCGAGATGGAGGCTAAAGGTTTGATTGACTCAACAAGGGAGTCTTTGTATCTCGTACAAAGCC
Organism: Lathyrus tuberosus; assembly: GCA_022829125.1. Lineage (NCBI taxonomy): Eukaryota > Viridiplantae > Streptophyta > Magnoliopsida > Fabales > Fabaceae > Lathyrus > Lathyrus tuberosus. The sequence continues at coordinate 963,596 of JALAZF010000503.1, read as the reverse complement.
CGAGATGGAGGCTACAAGGTTTGACTCAACAAGAGAGTCTTTGTATCTCGTACAAAGCCCAAGATGGAGGCTGTTGTTTATTTGGCTCAATAAGAACCTTTTTGTATCTCGTAAAAAGCCCGAGATGGAGGCGAAAGGGGTAATTGACTCAACGAGGGAGCCTTTTATATGTCTCGTACAAAGCCCGAGAGAGAGGCTAAACATTGTTTGACTCCGCTGGGGAGAATTTTGGTATCTCGTATGAAGCCCGAGATGGAGGCTAAACGTTTGCTTCGCTGGGAAGAATCATTGAACAAAGCCCAAGAGAAGGCCATGGTGACTGTTTCAGTTGAGTGACAGGTCCAATATACTGATTTTAAAAGAGAAAATCAGTTCTTATATGAGCAACACTGTACTCATGGATTTGATTTGAGGATCAGGGATATTTCCCTCTCTTTGAGGAAACGGGAAATCCAAAGGGTATTGAGACTGTCTGAGTCTACGGGTTTCCTTCCTATTTAATGAAGGGGTCACTTGAGAATGTCTTTGAGACTCAAGGAGATTAGACTGTCCAAGTCTAGAGTTTTTATCTTTGGTACCATGCTTTGAGAAACAATAGTAGACTCTATGAAAGGACTGTTCTATGAGGATGACTAGGTTCTGTTCCTATACCTCTAGGAGGTCGTCGGGACAATTTGTACGAAGCCCAAGAGGAGGCTGGAAACTTTTAAGAAGCCGATCGGTCCTTGTACGAAGCCCAAGAGGAGGCTATCATTCCCGGAGGAAGAGATCATTATACGAAGCCTAAGAGGAGGCTGTGAATACTTCTAAGAAGCCGTAGGGTCCTTGTACGAAGCCCAAGAGGAGGTGGGGTTGCTTTTAGGAAGCCTGTGGGTCCTTGTACGATGCCCAAGAGGAGGCCGATGCGTTTAGGAAGCCCGTGGGTCCCCAAACCCCGAGAAATTCAAGGCAAACTATTCACAAGGAATAGGTCAAGTCAGGAAAGTTCGAGAATTTGGAAGAAACTCAAAGATGCCATTCACGGAGAAGACATTCATCTTGGGGAGTAGAGTTTCTTGACAATTCCTAATGAGGACAGCCGAAGAGAAGACTGTATCTGGTGATCCTATTGGGGATCTAGTTGTCTATTTCTATGAATAAACGAAACGGCGTCACCTAGTTCTAGACGTTGTTGCTGGGGAAACTCTAAATATCTATACTATTATTACACAGTTGATATGAGTTTATGAAAGAAGACTTACAGCGAAACAGCCCCACAATACAGTAATATATATATGAGTTTGTGAAAGGAGACTTACAGTGAAACAGCCCCACAATACAGTTATATACATATATATGAAAGCGGTAAATGAAAGCGGGTAGACACTTACTCGGTTGTAGAGCTTCCATGTTGTTTGGTTAGTTGTTCAACAAAGAAAGATTGAAAACAACAGTATATTCAAAATCAAAGGAGAAAGTGCTTTGAAAAAGAAAGATTTGGGGCTTACAGCTCAAGGAGAGGCCCAGGGTTTTATCAGTGAGCGCACTGTTGAATTTGTACAGAGGGGCTTATACAAGTGACTGAGGCCCAAGAAAGGTTTTCTGTACAAATGGGTTGGGTCTTACACTCTCTCAAGAGGCCCAAGTGAGTTTTAAGAAAAGAAATGGGTCTTACTACTCGAGGGTAGGCCCAATGGTTAATTTTGAAAAGGGCGACGATCGCGCCGAGGTTTTGGAAACACCGTGGGACTTATACAAGTGACTGAGGCCCAAAAATTTTGGTATTTACAAAGGGGTTGGGTCTTACACTCTATTAGAGGCCCAAAGAGTTTAAAGAAAAGAAATGGGGCTTACAACACGAGGGGAGGCCCATAGTCTTTATTTTCAAGATGAATATTCACTTTTAAAATGCTTAAAAAAATGATTAAAAATGAATTTATTCACAAAAATACCAACTATATTAAATAAATAATATAAATTTTATTTTTTTGTAGAATAAAATATTTTATTATTTTTGTGATTTTTCAGAAAAAGAACCAATAAAAAATAATCAAAATTGAAGGAGTTATTAATTTTCCAAATTATTAAAAAATAATAAGAAAATATAAAAAAGAGGGGTTGGGTCTTACACTCTATTAGAGGCCCAAAGTGTATTTTTGTACAAAAGATGGGGCTTACAACTCAGGGAGAGGCCCAAAATATTTTCAGTTTGAAAATGGCGATCGCGCCGAGATTTTCAACGTATCGGGACTTATACAATAGCTGAGGCCCAAAATTATTTCGTTAAAAAAGAGTTGGGTCTTACACTCTAATAGAGGCCCAAGTGTTAAAAAATGAAAAGAAATGGGACTTACAGCTCAAAGAGAAGCCCAGTTGATTTTCGTTTGAAAATGGCGATCGCGCCGAAGTTTTCTTTTAACGCAGAGGGACTTATACAATAAGTGAGGCTCAAAAATTGTTTTGGTTAAAAGGGGATTGGGTCTTACACTCTAATAGAGGCCCAAAAGTTTTGAATGGGTCTTATAGCTCGAGGAGAGGCCCAAGGTTATTTCTTAAAAAGGCGACGATCGCGCCGTTTGTTTTTTACGGTTTCAGGACTTATACAATGAATGAGGCCCAAAAATGATTTGGTCAAAAAATGATTGGGTCTTACACTCTATTAGAGGCCCAAGTGTTTAAAAAAGATTTGTTAGGGTGAAAATCAAAGAAAACCCCAATTTCATTTTTTAGGCATTTTTTCAAGAAAAATTAAGTAAAAAATGATAAAAATATCAAATAAAATCGTTAAATAATGATTAAAGTTAATGAAAAAAAATATTTTATCAACATAAATATTTAAAATCATTTTGGTTTTAAAAATCAAGAAAAAAAAAAAGAAATCATTTTAAAAGCATTTAAAACAATTTAAAACACTATTTTTAAATATATTAAAAATAATATTTTTTTTGTGATTTTTTTGGATTAAAATATTATGGGGTACGAATCGGAAAATGATGATTTTTTACTATGTGAAAAAAATTGGTTGAGTTTTGAAAATAAAAAGTAAGAAAAAGAGGAAAGATATCAAAATATCATCTCCGACATTTTTATCAAATTTCAAACACTCATAACTCTCTCAATTTTTATCGGAATCAAAATCCGGAAGTACCTACCTGACTGATTTTTCGCAAGGAATCCGATGGTATTACTCACGTGCACGCAAAATCGACGCACAAAATGTAGAAAAAACTGCTATCGTTTTAAAAATATCGTTCCGCGCCAAATTTCCAACACGCATAACTCTCTCGATTTTTATCGGAATCAAAATCCGGAAGTACCTACCTGGCCGATTTTTCGCAAGGAATCCGATGGTATTACTCACGCACGCGGAAAATCAACGTATAAAACGCAGAAATTAAAAAACAAAAACTGTTATCGATTAAAAACATCGTTCCGCGTTGAATTTCAAACACGCGTAACTCTCTCGATTTTTAACCGAATCAAGATCCGCAAAAGCCTATCCTGACCGATTTTTCGCAAGGAATCTAATGGTATCGCTCACGCACGCCAAAACTCAACGTACAAAACGCAGCGATAAAAAAACCAGAGCTGCTGCGTGTAAAAACATCGTTTCGCGTAAAATTTCCAACTCGCGTAACTCTCTCGATTTTTAACCGAATCAAGATCTGCAAGAGCCTATCTTGACCAATTTTTCGCAAGGAATCCAATGGTATCACTCACGCACACGGAAAATCGACACACAAAACGCAGAAATTAAAAAACAAAAACTGCTATCGTTGTTTTCGACGCCGTTTCGCGTAAAATTTCCAACGCGCGTAACTCTCTCAATTTTCATCGGAATTGAAATCCGTAAAAACCTATCTTGACCGATTATTCGCAATGAATCCAATGGTATTATTCACGCACTCGAAAACTCACTGTACAAAGCGAAAAAACAGAACCGCTATCGTTAATTCGACGCCGTTTCGCGTAAAAATTTCAACGCACGTAACTCTCTCAATTTTCATCGGAATTGAAATCCGTAAAAACCTATCTTGACCGATTTTTCGCAAGGAATCCAATGGTATTATTCATGCAAACTAAAACTTAATGTATAGAACACACCAATGAAAACAAGACAGAACTGTACATGGTTTCAAAACAACCAAAATTCCACATAAAAACATGTCAAAATGCAAACCGTGGGAGGATCACAACATACACATTAAGGACTACATTTTTACCTCAAGAATTGTTCAATATGATGCATGTATGTGGACAACAAAGGAAAACATGATTCAAAGAATTCAAGTTGTGGATTTTATCTCTTTTTTGGAGATTTTGGGCAACCTTCCAAGTGCTTTGTTCCAGAAATGATTTGATGTTTTGGACAACCTCAAATGACCTCTTAGAAGCTTTTAGGATGGTTGGAATCGGCTGGAAACCTCTGGAGCAAGTTTGTGCACTTTCTCGCGAAATGGTCAAAAACGGCCAAAATGCCAACTCTCTCAAATGGTGTTCCAGATGTGTGGCACCATTTGGGATAGTTCAAGGATGATATTTAGAGTGTGTTTGAGATTTTATCTGGCTTGGAAAGTGACTGAATCAAGACATGGCTTGAAAAATGCAAAAAAATGTCATTTTGAGGTTTTGAGAGGTGACTTTGTGATGTTGTGATTACAGGTCACTTTTGATGGTTTGCACAGCTTACATATGATATATATGAGGTGTGTGTGTGATTAGTTTGAGTGGAATTGCTCTCTAACTCAAAAACTCAGAATTTCCTTACTAATGAAGGCATTTTGGAGTGAAAGAGAGAATTTGAGGAAAGCATCTGTTTGATGGCTTTGGTGTACTCAAACTGAGCACAAATGAGCTCTATTTATAGTAGAGCAAGTTTGTTTTGGGATCCACAGTGAATGGCAACTGCAGCAGGTGTTTAGCCAATGTTGGCCAATGGTAATCCAAGTCTCCTCTAGCCATTGACTAGAGGTTAGGGCACAGGCTGCTGGTTCCCTTGGTCTTGGATAAGTCTTGACTAATTTCAGATGAGAATGGCTCAGTACATGCCACCTCTAAGCATCCATTAAATGCTCCAAACCAAAATTGGAGTTTTGTCCCTCTTTTAGGGATTTCTAGGCTTTGGCATGCTTTTCTTTGTTCCTTGGACTTGGGAGGTTCATGGATCAGATCATCCCACTTGGATTTGATCCTTAGATGTGTCCAAACTGATGACAATGCTTGAAAATTCGTGTGGCACAAAAAATGTGCAAATCTGCCTTGAAAAATTCAGCTTCAGCAAGCCATTTTGTAAGATCCATAACTCCCTGCTCGAGTATGCTATATGGACGTTCTAGGACTTTTCGGAAAGTTTAGATGACGTACTTCAACTTTGATGTTTGACATTAAACCTGGTTCAACTTGGATCATGGAGAAAAACAGCCTTGAAGTTGGGACATTGTGCTGAAAAATGTCAATTTTAACTTTTTAGCCATTTTGATCCAAGCATAACTCAAAATCCTTAATGAATTGGACTTAGGTCTAGTTGAAGTTTTTGTAGAGGGTAATGAGGGATACAAATCAAGCTTTGGATGGAGAAAAATGGCTTTGTGGTTTAGGAGTTATGATCCTCCAAAGTTGGTACCCTTGCCACTTTTTTTCATAACTTAGAAAAATTTCTAAGTTTTTATGGTTACCCCTTTTACAAGTTATCCCACTTTCTTTGATTTTTCTTGATGAATGATGATTCCAATCACACATTAACATCATTTTAGGGTTAAAAAACCATTTTTATGAAAAATCTCAAAAAGTCAAAGTTTGACTTTTGTGCACAGTTGACTTTTTATCAGATGAATTCCAAACTGTGCCATTCTTCAGGAAATCATGTCCTTGACCTAAATCAAAATTGATGGACATGTTCCATGGGTGTTATAGGGTGTATTTAATCGTGTCCCACGGCTTGGGAGCATGTCCTGGTCAAAAGTCAAAGCTACAGTTGACTTTTCTCGCGAAACCCTAACTGTGGTTCAGATGAAAATGAAACTTGTTGCTCAAGCTTCTTGGGTCAATCCATTGTTGCAAATGGATCAACGTGGTATGTTGGAGACCCTCAAATCATGTCTTGAGGTCTTGGCTCATGATTTGTCCCAAAAGTCAACTTAGGGGTGAATTAGGTCAAGAAACCCTAATTCCTGATTTTTTATGTATGCATCCCCTGAGGCTAAATTGACTTGATGATGGGGTTTATGATGTTTCATGGAGCATTTTAGGTTATGCTTTGAAGCATTGGCTCATGCCCAGAGGAAAATTTCCATCTGGAGGCCCTAGTCAACCAAACCCTAATTTGGTGACACTGGCGATCCTGAGGCTTGATCCACCTAGAAGGGAGCAAACTTGTGCTTAATCCTTGAAGTGGGAGTCCTCTTGATCCTTTGTGGGTATTTGAGAGGCTAGACAAGTTGAAGATCATGTCATTCCTTGATTCATCCTTTGTCTAAGAGCTCTGCGAGGGCTTGAAACCCTAAATCCTATTTGTAGTGAATGCTCACCTACCTTTGGGGAGACTAATGAGGTACAAAGGTACATCCATATTGTGCTGATGATTTGCACAATGATGGGAAATCTTAGTGGTCAAAATTTGGGGTATGACAGATGCCCCTATTTAATCTTCTTGGACCCGAAGGTGTGAATGGCGAAGGTATTCGGGCATTCGGGGTGCAAGAGGATTAAATATCAGAATTCCCGAAATTTTGATGGTGGTTATGAATGGTAGCTTACGCATTCATCTTCTTTAGCTAAGCGATGATGCTTAGAAAAGGTAAACTTCCCCTCGATCCTGGTCTTCAGCCAAGGAGCTGGTCTCAGTTTTTTTTGAAATAAACTTCCCCTCGATCCTGGTTTCCTACCAAGGAACTGGTCTCAGTTTTTTTTTTAAATAAACTTCCCCTCGATCCTGGTTTCCTACCAAGGAACTGGTCTTAGTTGCTGAAATAAACTTCCCCTCGATCCTGGTTTCCTACCAAGGAACTGGTCTTAGTTTCTAATGTAAACTTCCCCTCGATCCTGGTTTCCTACCAAGGAACTGGTCTCGGTTTCTTTTGAAATAAACTTCCCCTCGATCCTGGTTTCCTACCAAGGAACTGGTCTCAGTTTCTTTTGTCAATAAACTTTCTTGACAAGGAACGCTGTTAGTAGCGGTTTTCCTCAAACTTCTCGCCGAATTTTCCTGGGGAGATGCCATTTGAGTGGGAAAAGATTTGATGTCAGACTTGCTGGGGAACCCATTCGTCTAAATTGTAGAGGTACACAAACTTCTCTATTTTGGAGACACCATTTGTCGATTCTACTGGGGAAAGCGAGTCTCTTGAGAAACTGTTTTCGTTTGGGGGCTTACATCATACTTTTCTCGGGATCTTTCCGGAGAAACGCCATATGATGGGATCCAATTTTGAGGTGCCGATGACCTTTTCATCAGTAGTTTTTCGGAGAAAAACTGCCGTACCGCCGAATCTCTGATTAAGAGGCTTTCTCCGGGGATTTTCCTTAATCCGGGAAAGCAAGGATATCGTCTTCGATGGCGAAGAGCGACATTTGTTGAAAGTTTTCTTGTTTCTCAGAGGTTCAAGTTATCAAAGTGGTCAAGGACAGTCTCTAATCCAGAGATAAATGGGAGAGAGATTGCTTAGATGATTCACTTCCTAACGAGGAAAGGTCTGACAACTCGATTGAGAGGACTTATCACTAGGGGATAAGAACGACTAGAGTGATAGTGATGCAATATGAATGTGAATGCAAATCAATAATGCATGATGTATGTATGTATATGCGGACAAAACTGACGCAACATACAGACTAAGAGATGAACATGACTGGATACTCGGCCATCGCGGGGCGTGTAGAAATATCGCTGGTTCAAGATAGCAATTCTGCCTTGCTTAGGAGAAACGGTCCCTGTTGGGAGCGACGCTGGTCGGGCTTAGGAGATGAGAACTCGGCCGAAGATGTCAGATGGAACATGGTCTCTGACATTGCTGATTCTTCATTCAGGCGTACTGGTCTAGAAGGAGTAATTTAATTCTGCACTTTGAGGTTCGAACACCTTTGGAGACGCGATTGATGTTCTTTCGATGTTTAACAGTCAAAAGAAATTGTCATCTCTATTTTAAAAAAGCAGAAAAAGTTTTAACAAGTAAATTCATTTTTGTTTTATTTCAAGAATCGTTAATCATGTTAACAACGTCGTTCTGTAAAGCTAAAACAAATAAGAATTACAAAAAAAAGCACAAGGGCCCAAATTTTATTGATAAGATGGAGATCAGCCAAACGCGTGATTCCAAAGAGTATTTACAAAGTTTGAAAATGGTAATTTACAGGGAAAAGGGCTACGTTGAAACATAACGACCACTATCCTTCTACCAACTTTGAATTCGGGACATCCTGAGCTTCTGTCGAAGATGACCTTGACTGGAGTTTTCCTCCGATGGATGCTGTAACTGCTGCTGAGGGACTTGCCTCTGTTGAACATAGTTACTTGCCATTATCCCTAATTTTTGCCTGGATTGTACTATGAGATTTTCAATCCACCGGGATGGTTTTTTTTTCATGTCTCCAACTTTTGCCTGGACCGCCCTTTCGGGTTTTCAATCCACCGAGACGTTTTTTTTTTTTTTAGTTTAGGAGAAGTATTTCTTGACTACATCAACATTTGTGGGGTAGGCAAATTCCTCTCCGTCCATGGTTGTAAGTCTTAAGGCACCACCTGAGAAAGCTTTCGTGACCACATAGGGGCCGTCATAATTTGGGGTCCATTTGCCCCGAGAGTCAGTGAGAAATGATTGTATCTTCTTGAGCACGAGGTCTCCTTTTCTGAAGATACGAGGTCGGACCTTTTTGTCGAACGCCCTCTTTATTCTCTGTTGATACAACTGACTGTGGCATAGTGCCGTGATTCACTTCTCTTCGATCAGGTTCAGTTCGTCGTGTCGACTTTGACACCATTCAGCTTCGGTGAGCTTAGCTTCCATCAATACCCGGATTGATGGGATCTCTACTTCTATGGGGAGAACTGCTTCCATGCCATATACTAGAGAGAAAGGGGTTGCCCCAATTACGTTTCCGTAATGATTAACTGCTCCGTCAAAGATAAGTCCCCATTGGGAACCTGGTTCTGGCCCTTCGCTGGGTAGCGGTTCATCGCAATCTTTCATTTTTAGATACATGACATCTTCGTCTGGGAAGTCAAACCCGATTGATTCTTGATTGTCAATCGGTTGATGAGCCAAATGATCGGCTAAAATACTTCCTTTAACGGCTTTCTGAGCGTGGCACTCTATGTCATATTCTGATAACAGCATCTGCCAACGGGCAATCCTTCCCGTAAGAGCAGGTTTTTCGAAAACGTATTTGATTGGATCCATTTCGGAGACCAACCAAGTAGTATGACGAATCATGTACTGGCGAAGACGTTTGGCTGCCCAAGCCAAAGCGCAACAAGTTTTCTCAAGCATCGTGTACCGAGTCTCGCAGTCGGTGAATTTCTTACTTAGATAGTAAATGGCAGACTCTTTCCTTTTGGTTTGGTCTTGTTGGCCAAGTACACATCCCATTGAGTCCTCCAGAACTGTGAGGTAAATGATCAGTGGTCTTCCTTCCACTGGAGGTGATAGAATCAGAGGATTCAATAGATATTCCTTAATACTGTCGAAGGCGGTTTGGCAATCTTCTGACCAAACGCAATCCTGGTTCTTTTTGAGTAACTTGAAAATCGGCGCACACGTGGCGGTCATAAGGAATATGAATCGGGAGATGTAGTTCAAACGTCCCAGGAATCCTCTGACTTGTTTTTCAGTTTTCGGAGAAGGCATTTCTTGAATGGCCTTGACCTTGTCAGGATCAACCTCAATTCCTTTCTGGCTGACGATGAACCCTAGTAGTTTCCCTGAACGGACATCGAAGGTGCACTTGTTGGGATTCAAGCAGAGCTTGAATTTTCTTAGACGTTCGAACAATTTTGACAGATGTTCAACGTGCTCACTCTCTGTTTTTGATTTTGCAATCATATCATCGACATACACTTCGATTTCCTTGTGTATCATGTCATGAAACAGAGTAGTCATGGCCCTTTGATAGGTTGCCCCGGCGTTCTTCAAACCGAACGGCATTACCTTGTAACAAAAGGTGCCCCATGGGGTAATGAATGAAGTTTTCTCCATGTCTTTCGGCGCCATTTTGATCTGGTTATAGCCCAAGAATCCATCCATGAAGGAGAAAACTTTGAACTTTGTTGTACTGTCTACCAGCATGTCAATCTGTGGTAAAGGAAAGTTGTCCTTTAGACTTGCCTTGTTCAAATCTCTGTAATCAACACACATTCTGACCTTTCCGTCCTTTTTGGGAACGGGTACGACGTTAAATAACCATTGAGGATATTCATATGTTGCGAGGAAACCCGCGTCAATCTGTTTCTGTACCTCCTCTTTGATTTTGATGGCCATGTCCGGGTGAGTCCGTCTCAACCTTTGCTTTACTGGCGGACATTCCGATCTTAATGGTAAGTGATGTTCCACGATGCTGGTATCCAACCCTGGCATATCCTGATAGGACCAAGCGAATACATCGGGGAACTCTTTGAGAAGCTTTATCAAACTTTCTTTGACAGTTGGATTGAGTAGTGCCCCAATCCTGATTTCTTTTCTCTCTTGCTCTGAACCCAAGTTTACCGTTTCCAACGATTCTTTATGAGGTTCAATGGACCTTTCCTCTTGTCTGAGTAGTCGGGAGATCTCATCTGGAATTTCGTTGTCAACTTCTTCTTCAACCCCGAATACCGGGAACTCAAAGTTGGGAGAAGGCATCGGATCGTATGTTTCAACTGGGTTTAAAACAAGCAATCTGCATGACGTGATGATTCGTGTTTAGAAGAGATAGAGAAAATGCAAGTGTGTGCAGTGTTTTATTTTACTGCTTGTTTTTATTTTTGAATTATTTTTTAGGATTACCATTTTCTGAAAAAGCAAAAAGAGAAAACAGCGATTAATGTGGAAATTACAGAACGACGTTATTTTATTAATGAACAAGTCGATTCTTGAAACTACAACCCTATAAAACAAAACTCTGTCACTTCGGGCAAAGCGAAGAGGGAAATTTACAGAAAACGAGCCCTATCAAAACATCTGTTTCACCTGGGCAGGGTGAAAGGTTAAAGATGGCAATTACTTTGACTGATGAACGACCTTCGGAACCTCGACAGCAACCCATTGGCGGCGAACTCCTCGGTGAATCACAAAGTCTGGCACCTTCCTTGATTTGTCTTCAGAAATGACGCTGATTTCTGGTGGAGCAGGATCATTGGAATCTGTCTCCCAAGCAGAGTTGTCGTAGGAGGATTCCTCTGTTGTATTTTGCATAGCATTTGTGCTCTCAGCTGTATCTCCCCATCCAGTTTGCTGGATATCTTCGAGCCTGATACGAGAGCTTTCGGGAGCGGTGTACTTGACCATATAGTCGTATTTTCCACTCGGTTGTCCCAAGGTGTCCCACACTTTTTTGGAACTGGAGGAGTCATCCCTCTCGATGACGTTGACCTCAGGAAAAGCATAGTTGATGAATTCTAGTCCTGCATGACCTGAGTGTTGATCCCATGACATGGTGGGGATACAGGTATTCTGTTCAATGACGCTCAGCTGAGTTTCATTGTTCGGCTGACTTTCTTTCCCCAAGTCTCCTGGGTAAGGCTGCCACATTGGCAGGCCATCCATCGGGCCATAGTAGTTGTAGTCAAAATTGTCTTTCATCGGAGTGTCTTCCTCTAATGAATTTGGCGGAGCACGGCATCCTTTCGGATCACAATCCCCGTATATCATTTCGACATCTGATCTTGGTATAAATCTCGGACTTTCTGTAGGAAAGCAAAAAGGCATAGGCACCTCTTCCTGAGACATATAACCGTCCTCATTAAGATAGGACTTCCACTCTTCATCTGTGTTAGAGGGGTCTTCCTCATTAATAGCATGAACTGTCTGAGACACTGGGTGAAGAAAACCTCCACTGTAGAAGAAGTTTTGAAGGGGATGAAGACTTTCATCGTTGACAGCTGTCTGGGTACATGTTGCAGAAAAACCAAGACCCTTCTTTATTTTATTGTCAGTGGGAATGACAAGCTGTCCCCATCCGGTTGTATCGGTACTCTCGACCGCTTTGATAGCATCGTTGTATGAGGAAATCGAGGTTCATCCTTTGAAATGATTGTCTTTGCTCACCGATAGTGCTTGGAACTGAGTTCCAATAACCTCCTCAGGTTCTACACAAGCAGATGATGATAAGTTACTCACGAGCAAGGCCTGTTCTCCACAGACTGTGATGAGTTGGTCGTTCTTGACGAACTTTAGCTTTTGGTGGAGGGTTGAAGTAACCGCTCCAGCCTGATGTATCCAAGGTCTTCCTAATAAACAACTGTACGTTGCCCAGATGTTCATGACCGGGAAAGTGACTTGGAAAGTGTGAGGACCAATAGTTATGGGAAGATCAACTTCGCCGATAACTGTTTTTCTGGATCCGTCGAATGCTTTGACGGCAACCTCGCTGACTCTCATCGGAGGGCCTTTGAATGATAATTGCATCAAAGTGGACTTCGGTATAACATTCAGGGCTGACCCTGTGTCTACTAGTACGCTGGCTAAAGCATTGTCCTGGCAGTTAACTGTAATGTTGAGCGCCATGTTATGACAGCGACCCTCTTCGGGAAATTCCTCATCACTAAATCCCAAATTGTTGCAGGAAGTGATGTTAGAGACAATACTATCGAACTGTCTGATTGTTACATCCTGTTCCACAAAGGCTTGCTCCAAAACTTTCTGTAGAGCCTCCATATGTGCTTCTGAACTGAGTAACAGTGATAATACCGAGATCTTTGAAGGAGTTTGTAACAGTTGATCAACAATGTTGTATTCACTCCTTTGGATGAGCTTCAGCATCTCATCATTTTTTGAAATGTCGGGATTACTAGATTGACCGACTGATGGATTAGGAACTTCTGTCTGAGGTTCCTTTTCTTTGTTAAGTTCCCCAACCCCTCGATTGAAGATTCTACCACTCCGTGTTACTCGACTGATGTCTGCAATGTTCACGACGGAGGGTAATGGAATTTCCTTTCCATTTTCAATGGTTGTTGCACCGTACTTGTAAGGGATAGCCTTAGTTGATTCATACGGTAGTGGTCCCGGTAGATAGATGACTATGGGGACTTTCTGATTTTTCTGACCATCGTAAGTAATCTCAATCTGTTCCTGGTTGGGAACTCTCGATTCGTCAAGTTGAGGGATGATGGCAAAAACATCCCTGGTCCTGTGATGACCAGAGATGGTGACAACATCCTCGACTTGATCAGCAAGGTAGTTCGGCGTCCAGTTGATGGGTCCGGAACCTGGATATGGACGAATTTCTCCACGGTCCACCTGCCCCTGGAGAGCTGCTCGCACAAGGCAACACCCTTGGTTGCTTTCCGAACAGATGCTACAACTGTCATAGTTGTGTGATGGCATATGGCCACGCCCACTTTGAATACAATGTAACCTCACTAGGTTAGCTTCCACAGATCGGACATCCTGACTTTGACGACGAGTAGGATTCTTGTTACTGATACTAATTTACTGAGTGTCTTCGTCCATGTAGATTGGCATCCACCAGTGATTTAACAAGTGCTGAAGTGCCTCTTGGACAAGGGTACAACCTCGATCGTTTTCGCAACCTGCTTTACAGTTTTGATAGTCATGTGATATTAAGAATCCGAGTCGGACCTGCTCAGCATGTAACTCTACCAGGTTGGTATTCATCACGCGAATATCGAAGATCTGAACCATATTGATCTGATAAGGGTTCCTATCATGGTAGTCTTGGATGCATCCAAGATCCATCTGACGCTGGAGGGCCTCTTGTATGAAAGAGCATCCCTGTTTGTTTACCGAGAAAATCAGACAGGAACTGTAATCGTGCCGTGGCAGATTATGATACTGGCTTTGCCTTGAGTGCATCGCCACCAAGTTGACATTCATTGCACGGATGTCGTGGTTTTGAATGATGTTGGAGTTCGTATAGACCATGTTAACTCCACGAACTCGGTGCTCTTGGATCCATCTGAGATCCATCTGTTCCTGTAGAGCTGATTGCACTACCGAACATCCTTGATTGTTTTTAGAGCAGATATCACACTGATGATAGTTATGAGGTGGCACATGGCCATATCCACTCTGTCTACAATGCATCCTGACCCGATTGGTCTTCAATAAGAGTACATCGTGAATTTGATAGACATTGTTAGTCTCTTTCTCGATCAGATTGACTGCAGCCTTCTCATGTTGAGGCAGCGAGTTCGTGAGAACATTGGGATTCGTATCTTTGAAAGATAAGAGCCCGCTCCTAACAAGCTTTTGCACGTCGGACTTGAAATTGAGGCAAGTCTCTATGTTATGCCCTGAACCTCCTTGATGATAAGGGCAAGTTTGATCCACCTTAAACCAAAAAGGCAGATTTTCTGGTACTGTAAGAGGAGACTTAGTCTGGATGTGCCCCTTGGCTAGCAGTAATGGAAACAGCTCTGCGTACGACATGGGTATAGGATCAAACCCTGATGGTCGTGTTGTACGGTTGTTGTTATATGGAGGACGAGCCTGCTGAAGAGGCTGTTGTGTCCTTTGCTGATCAGGTTGGCTCTGCGCAACCTGAGGTTGATACGTAGGAATAGGCGCAGGGCTGGTAGCAGGAGTCACAGTTGCTACCGGCTGATAACGTCGCCTTTGCTTTCTGAGAGAGATATTCCCAATATCTTGCTCTTTTTTCTTAGGGAGAGCACTACCGTATTTTTTAGTACCGCTCGTCGATCCAGTGTCTTTTACCAAACGTCCTTCTCGGACGGCTTCCTCAAGACGTACGCCCATGCCGACCATCTCGGTGAAATCACTGGGCGCACTGGCAACCATTCGGTCATAGTAAAATGAGCTTAAGGTTTTAAGAAGATCTTTGTCATCTCTTTTTCCTCAAGAGGCGGACAAATTTGAGCGGCAATTTCACGCCACCTTTGAGCATACTCCTTAAAGGTTTCCTTGTCCTTTTGCGACATTGATCTGAGTTGATCTCTGTCGGGTGACATGTCCAAATTGTATTTGTATTGTTGGACAAAGGCAGTGCCAAGATCTCTGAAAGTGCTGATCGTGGCACGGTTTAAACCCATGTACCATTTTAATGCGGCACCGGTTAAACTATCCTGGAAGTAGTGAATCAGCAGGTCCTGATTCTCCGTCTGAGCTGACATCCGCCGAGCGTACATCACCAGATGGCTCTGAGGACAAGAGTTACCCTTGTATTTTTCAAAGTCGGGCACTTGGAATTTATGCGGGACTTTCACATTGGGGACCAAGCAGAGGTCTGCGGCGTCCTTTCCAAATAGATCCTGACCGCGAATGGCTTGCAGTTCCTTCTGCATTTCCAAGAAATGTTCCTGGAATTCATCCATTCGGTCAAACATAGTTTCCATTTTACCAGAAGGTGTTGGGGGAATATGTCCTTCCGGGACAGTGTGCACCACAGGGGGTGGTACCGTGACTACGGTAGTGAGTCTTGGCGTTTCCTGAAGTTTGTAACCTTCAGGAGTCTTGAGTATGCCCCGGGCATCTTTGCTTTCCCGAAATTTGTAACCTTCAGGCCCAGCGGCTTCTGTTGCGATTCCCTGATCTTCAGTGATCGGCAGAACATATCCTTCCGGGATATAGTTAACAGGCATGCCCCAAGGACGATCTTTCGGTATCTGATACCTAGGATCATACTTCTCCACTATGGGCGTTGAGGTGATCTCTGAGATCACATTTCTTTGTAGCTGAGCTTCTGCCATGGTTTGCATGTCGTTACGAAGCTTTCTCATATCCTCTCTTAGAGCGTCGATTTCTTCTTTCAACTCTCTATTTTCTTCCTCAAGATCATCCATCTTTTTCTGACGATTGGCCCGAGTATTATACGAATGAGACAGTTTGACTCTAGAATCGAGACACAAACGTGAGATTCGTAGGGAAGAAGAATACGCGATGTGAGAATGACGAATGCAATGATTATATTAATTGTTTTTTGTTTTAATCAAAATAAACTTCGACAATTAGATTGCAAATATCAAACAGTGGGGAAACCCCTTTTTATTGAATTTCAAAGGATTACAGAAATGGAAATACAGTAGATTACAAGGTGCAGAAACAGAAACCTAAGCTAATGGGTCCCGAGTCCTCTTTGAAGAGAAATCAGGTGCTGATTCTGATATCTTCCTTGTCTTTGACCGGGGCTCTTGGGCCGTTGTCGGGTTGTCATTCCTTTGCCAAGTGAAAGGAGTGAGCAAATTCCTTTGGTCATCTTGATTCTCTACAGCATGTTGCTCCAAAATTTCAATCAGAGCATCTTTCTCTTTCAGTAATTGCTGTATTTTGATGCACTCTACGTCGAGGGTGCGGTACTTGTTCTTCCAAGATCTCCTTTCCCGTTGAACTTTGTTGAGAGTAACCTGAAGCTTTTCAGTTTCCGTCATGAAGTACATGACAGATTCCCTCGGCGGAAGAATTCCGTAACGAGGATAAGGCATCTTTAGCTTGAGAGCTCTAGTTTGTACCCAATGGAGATAAGGCTCCACCGAGACACAGTTTGGTTTTCCCAGAGACTCTTGTCCTTTCTTATGAACGTGTTTCCAAGCGTGCACTATTTCCACTTTTAGTGCTCTGTCACTTTCTCCTTCCTTGAAGAAAAGACCTTCCAGATGAACACCCAGTGGGACGTGTCTCATCGGGTATCCAAATTGACGAAGAACCAATACCGGATGGTAGTTGATTCCTCCTTTAGTTCCTATAAGGGGTACGTTGGGGAAGTTTCCACAACGGTCAATGATTCTGATTCCCTCATAGATCCTTTTACACCAATCTATATCAGAGTTGGTGAGAGACGTGATCTTCTGCGACCAACGTAAGACACTCTTACAATCCCAAAAAGCAGCAGACTTGGGCAAGTGAGAGATAAACCATTTATAAAGCAGAGGTACACAGCATGTGATCTCCCCTCCACTGTACAAATTTCCCAAGTGTACAGAATGATACGCATCTGCGAGCAAAGTCGGCCCAGGGTTTCCAATGAGAAAAACCTTAATGGAGTTAATATCGACGAAGTTATTGATGTTGGGAAACAAAAATAACCCGTAGGTGAGCAAGACATAGATGCTTTCAAAAGTAGTGACGTTTCCTATACTGGCAAAATATAGGGCTTTCTTTATCAAGAACTGGGCTGGCAAACCTTGGATGCCACCCTTAGTAGTCATGTGAGTCCTATCCTCAGACTCGTCCAAATGAATTGCTCTTGCAATGATCTGATTCTTTGGAATTTCTTCCAGTTCAGAAAATGGAGCTCGATCCGTAATGTGTAGATCGATTAGATGAGAATACCCCTCCAGCGTTGGTGCTAGCTGGTAATCCGGGAATATGAAACAGTGATAAACCGGATCGTAGAATTGAATGAACGCATCCATGATTCCCTCAATCACATGGACTCTTAACAGTGGTAGCAGACCTCCGTACTTGGCTCTGAAAGCCTCAGGGCTAGTGATCATCCTTGCTAACCTTCTCAAATCCTCTAGCTTTGGAACCTTGAAGGTGTACGTATGAGTTCTCCTTCTACCGAAATCCATTAGCGTAATCCTCTTCTCTGATATTTTCAATCACAATCTTAGTTTAACTTGAAAAATAGAGAGACTAGAAGAGAAGTTTTTTTTTGAATGTTTTAATGTTTTATTAAATGAATGCATGAATGCAGCACACAAAAACATAGAAAAAACATGGGGTCAAAGGGTCGTTGTCATGAAGTCAAGGCTCTACCCATCCCTAAAGGTTTATACTAGGGTGATTTTTGTACCTGTACTCATTATCATTAGCACCTCCCAGGAAAGCAAAACAACAAGCGGATCGCCAGCGAGTTGTAGAGCAATCTTAGAGTAAGTGCCATTCACCGAGAATAGATCACCAGCCTCAAATGAGGGTAGTATCGCGTAACAACTATTTCTGATAGTTTCCGCACTACGAAAGGGTTTGGCTCCTCAGCTTCTCAGACTTAACAACCGGCCCATTGGCTAGAAGAGTGAATGGGTTGCGTTGGTCAGCCTCCACTGAGGTTGATGGTCGACCCCGTCGCCATCACTTATCTTAAGTGTATACTCATTCTTTCCACATACGGCATCACCCGCATTCCCATTAGCAGAAAAATAAACACGTATAACAATTAGGAAAAGCAGTATATATATTTGTCCTAAACATCCTAGACCTTTAAAGCTATGAATCCTAAGTTCCTGACAGAAAATGGGTTCCCCGACGGAAGCCCTAATCTGTGGTATTCACATAAGTGAAGAGAAAAAAGGAAAAAAAAGTTTTAGAAAGACCCGGCCCCACGGTGGGCGCCATTTTTCTGTTGGCGGCCACCGCCATGAAAATGACTTACCCAAGGTTTAAATTGTAAGAAGGAAAGAACCTGCCCCCACGGTGGGCGCCATTTTTCTGTAGCGAGCGATTTTGGACGCGGTTCTTAAGCGCTGGTCGCTCTCTGCGGTTTGAGCTTTGACTACAGTTCGATTCATTTTTTATCCTATTGTGAGCTGAATAAGGAAGGGAAATAGATGTCTCCAATTAACCCTGCTTGCATACTGAGTTTAAACAGTGGTCTGTTAGGTTACGAATGTTATCAATGTGGGGGGGCCTTTGTACTGGTTATTTGTATTTTCGCCAATACGGTTTTCTTTCTTTCTAGGACTTTCTAGCGGGGAACAAGGGTTAGGATGTTAGGACTGATGCTTTTGAATTACTGCTTTTGATTGATGGAGATATGGGATTTGGGTTTTTTGTTGATTGTGCTCGCTAAGATCTTTTCTTTCGATCTTATGCCTACGTATTCCCGTTTACCGAAACAGGGAAATCAGAGCGTTCGTAGTTCCTCCTAGTCTATGGGAGGAAATGGTTGTTTTTGGTGTCTTGTTCAAAGCCCAAGACGTGAAGCGAAAGGTGGTTTGTATCTTGTTCAAAGCCCAAGATGTGAAGCTGAAAAGTTTATTTGTGTCTTGTTCAAAGCCCAAGACGTGAAACTGAAAGACCTCGGCTTTAGAGAGAATTTGTCATCTCTAAAGAAGGGTTTGTCTGTCACAACTGTTGGTGACTGGTTATAAAGGAGAATTACTTTAATCGGGATACGCGGATCCTAGCAATGCCATAATTTCCTTTAAAGAGGATTTTAATCTGAAGGAGAAGACTTTAACTCAGTGTAGAGCAATGCTATCTTTCCTTAGGAATTTCTCATGCTAAAAGAGGGACAGTGACATGGATGTAGATGATCCAGAGGCTTGCCGCTTACAGCGATTAGATGAAGGGGAAAGGAGTTGTTGATGTTTGTATACTGTGAACAAGGCACAACTTTGATGCTAGAAGGTTGATTGGATCAACCAGTGGTTTTCTTATACAAAGCCTAAGAGGAGGCTATTGGCCCAACAAGAGGGATTTTTTATGTGTCTCGTACGAAGCCCGAGAGAGAGGCTAAAAGGGTTGACTCAACAGGAGAATCTTTTAAACTCAACAAGAGAGTGTTTTTGTATCTCGTACGAAGCCCGAGATGGAGGCTAAAAGTTTGACTCAACAAGAGAGTCTTTGTATCTCGTACGAAGCCCGAGATGGAGGCTAAAGGTTTGATTGACTCAACAAGGGAGTCTTTGTATCTCGTACAAAGCCCGAGATGGAGGCTATAAGGTTTGACTCAACAAGAGAGTCTTTGTATCTCGTACAAAGCCCGAGATGGAGGTTGTTGTTTATTTGGCTCAATAAGAACCTTTTTGTATTTCGTATAAAGCCCGAGATGGAGGCGAAAGGGGTAATTGACTCAACGAGGGAGCCTTTTATATGTCTCGTACAAAGCCCGAGAGAGAGGCTAAACATTGTCTGACTCCGCTGGGGACAATTTTGGTATCTCGTACGAAGCCCGAGATGGAGGCTAAACGTTTGCTTTGCTGGTAAGAATCATTGAACAAAGCCCAAGAGGAGGCCATGGTGACTGTTTCAGTTGAGTGACAGGTCCAATATACTGATTTTAAAAGAGAAAATTAGTTCTTATATGAGCAACACTGTACTCATGGATTTGATTTGAGGATCAGGGATATTTCCCTCTCTTTGAGGAAACGGGAAATCCAAAGGGTATTGAGACTGTCCGAGTCTACGGGTTTCCTTCCTATTTAACGAAGGGGTCACTTGAGAATGTCTTTGAGACTCAAGGAGATTAGACTGTCCAAGTCTAGAGTTTTTATCTTTGGTACTATGCTTTGAGAAACAATAGTAGACTCTATGAAAGGACTGTTCTATGAGGATGACTAGGTTCTGTTCCTATACCTCTAGGAGGTCGACGGGACAATTTGTACGAAGCCCAAGAGGAGGCTGGAAACTTTTAAGAAGCCGATCGGTCCTTGTACGAAGCCCAAGAGGAGGTTATCATTCCCGGAGGAAGAGATCATTATACGAAGCCTAAGAGGAGGTTGTGAATACTTCTAAGAAGCCGTAGGGTCCTTGTACGAAGCCCAAGAGGAGGCGGGGTTGCTTTTAGGAAGCCTGTGGGTCCTTGTACGATGCCCAAGAGGAGGCCGATGCTTTTAGGAAGCCCGTGGGTCCCCAAACCCCGAGAAATTCAAGGCAAGCTATTCACAAGGAATAGGTCAAGTCAGGAAAGTTCGAGAATTTGGAAGAAACTCAAAGATGTCATTCACGGAGAAGACATTCATCTTGGGGAGTAGAGTTTCTTGACAATTCCTAATGAGGACAGCCGAAGAGAAGACTGTATCTGGTGATCCTATTGGGGATCTAGTTGTCTATTTCTATGAATAAACGAAACGGCGTCACCTAGTTCTAGACGTAGTTGCCGGGGAAACTCTAAATATCTATACTATTATTACACAGTTGATATGAGTTTATGAAAGAAGACTTACAGCGAAACAGCCCCACAATACAGTTATATATATATGAGTTTGTGAAAGGAGACTTACAGTGAAACAGCCCCACAATACAGTTATATACATATATATGAAAGCGGTAAATGAAAGCGGGTAAACACTTACTCGGTTGTAGAGCTTCCATGCTGTTTGGTTAGTTGTTCAACAAAGAAAGATTGAAAACGATAGTATATTCAAAATCAAAGGGGAAAGTGCTTTGAAAAAGAAAGATTTGGGGCTTACAGCTCAAGGAGAGGCCCAGGGTTTTATCAGTGAGCGCACTGTTGAATTTGTACAGAGGGGCTTATACAAGTGACTGAGGCCCAAGAAAGGTTTTCTGTACAAATGGGTTGGGTCTTACACTCTCTCAAGAGGCCCAAGTGAGTTTTAAGAAAAGAAATGGGTCTTACTACTCGAGGGTAGGCCCAATGGTTAATTTTGAAAAGGGCGACGATCGCGCCGAGGTTTTGGAAACACCGTGGGACTTATACAAGTGACTGAGGCCCAAAAATTTTGGTATTTACAAAGGGGTTGGGTCTTACACTCTATTAGAGGCCCAAAGAGTTTAAAGAAAAGAAATGGGGCTTACAACACGAGGGGAGGCCCATAGTCTTTATTTTCAAGATGAATATTCACTTTTAAAATGCTTAAAAAAATGATTAAAAATGAATTTATTCACAAAAATACCAACTATATTAAATAAATAATATAAATTTTATTTTTTTGTAGAATAAAATATTTTATTATTTTTGTGATTTTTCAGAAAAAGAACCAATCAAAAATAATCAAAATTGAAGGAGTTATTAATTTTCCAAATTATTAAAAAATAATAAGAAAATATAAAAAAGAGGGGTTGGGTCTTACACTCTATTAGAGGCCCAAAGTGTATTTTTGTACAAAAGATGGGGCTTACAACTCAGGGAGAGGCCCAAAATATTTTCAGTTTGAAAATGGCGATCGCGCCGAGATTTTCAACGTATCGGGACTTATCCAATAGCTGAGGCCCAAAATTGTTTCGTTAAAAAAGAGTTGGGTCTTACACTCTAATAGAGGGCCAAGTGTTAAAAAATGAAAAGAAATGGGACTTACAGCTCAAAGAGAATCCCAGTTGATTTTCGTTTGAAAATGGCGATCGCGCCGAAGTTTTCTTTTAACGCAGAGGGACTTATACAATAAGTGAGACCCAAAAATTGTTTTGGTTAAAAGGGGATTGGGTCTTATACTCTAATAGAGGCCCAAAAGTTTTGAATGGGTCTTATAGCTCGAGGAGATGCCGAAGGTTATTTCTTAAAAAGGCGACGATCGCGCCGTTTGTTTTTGACGGTATCGGGGCTTATACAATGAATGAGGCCCAAAAATGATTTGGTCAAAAAAGAATTGGGTCTTACACTCTATTAGAGGCCCAAGTGTTTAAAAAAGATTTGTTAGGGTGAAAATCAAAGAAAACCCCAATTTTATTTTTTAGGCATTTTTTCAAGAAAAATTAAGTAAAAAATGATAAAAATATCAAATAAAATCATTAAATAATGATTAAAGTTTATGAAAAAAAATATTTTATCAATATAAATATTTAAAATCATTTTGGTTTTAAAAATCAAGAAAAAAAAAAAAGAAATCATTTTAAAAGCATTTAAAACAATTTAAAACACTATTTTTAAATATATTAAAAATAATACTTTTTTTGTGATTTTTTTGGATTAAAATATTATGGGCTACGAATCGGAAAATGATGATTTTTTGCTATGTGAAAAAAATTGGTTGAGTTTTGAAAATAAAAAGTAAGAAAAAGAGGAAAGATATCAAAATATCATCTCCGACATTTTTTCGGGGTAAAAACGAGTACCGAAACTTTAATTTTCAACACGTTTTTATCAAATTTCAAACACTCATAACTCTCTCAATTTTTATCGGAATCAAAATCCGGAAGTACCTTCCTGACTGATTTTTCGCAAGGAATCTGATGGTATTACTCACGCGCACGGAAAATCGATACACAAAATGCAGAAAAAACTGCTATCGTTTTGAAAATATCGTTCCGCGCCGAATTTCCAACACGCGTAACTCTCTCGATTTTTATCGGAATCAAAATCCGGAAGTACCTACCTGACCAATTTTTCGCAAGGAATCCGATGGTATTACTCACGCACACGGAAAATCGACGTATAAAACGCAGAAATTAAAAAACAAAAACTACTATCGATTAAAAATATCGTTCCGCGTTGAATTTCAAACATGCGTAACTCTCTCGATTTTTAACCGAATCAAGATCCGCAAAAGCCTATCCTGACCGATTTTTCGCAAGGAATCCAATGGTATCGCTCACGCACGCCGAAACTCAACGTACAAAACGCAGCGATAAAAAAACCAGAGCTGCTGCGTGTAAAAACATCGTTTCGCGTAAAATTTCCAACTCGCGTAACTCTCTCGATTTTTAACCGAATCAAGATCCGCAAGAGCCTATATTAACCGATTTTTCGCAAGGAATCTAATGGTATCACTCATGCACACGGAAAATCGACACACAAAACGCAGAAATTAAAAAAAAAAAAAACTGCTATCGTTGTTTTCGACGCCGTTTCGCGAAAAATTTCCAACGCGCGTAACTCTCTCAATTTTCATCGGAATTGAAATCCGTAAAAACCTATCTTGACCGATTTTTCGCAAGGAATCCAATGGTATTATTCACGCACTCGGAAACTCACTGTACAAAGCAAAAAAAACAGAACCGCTATTGTTAATTCGACGCCGTTTCGCGTAAAATTTCCAACGCGCGTAACTCTCTCAATTTTCATCGGAATTGAAATCCGTAAAAACCTATCTTGACCGATTTTTTGCAAGGAATCCAATGGTATTATTCATCCAAACTAAAACTTAATGTATAGAACACACCAATGAAAACAAGACAGAACTGTACATGGTTTCAAAACAACCAAAATTTCACATAAAAACATGTCAAAATGCAAACCGTGGGAGGATCACAACATACACATTAAGGACTACATTTTTACCTCAAGAATTGTTCAATATGATTCATGTATGTGGACAACAAAGGAAAGCATGATTCAAAGAATTCAAGTTGTGGATTTTACCTCTTTTTTGGAGATTTTGGGCAACCTTCCAAGTGCTTTGTTCCAGAAATGATTTGATGTTTTGGACAACCTCAAATGACCTCTTAGAAGCTTTTAGGATGGTTGGAATCGGCTGGAAACCTCTGGAGCAAGTTTGTACACTTTCTCACGAAATGGTCAAAAACGGCCAAAATGCCAACTCTCTCAAATGGTGTTCCAGATGTGTGGCACCATTTGGGATAGTTCAAGGATGATATTTAGAGTGTGTTTGAGGTTTTATCTGGCTTGGAAAGTGACTGAATCAAGACATGGCTTGAAAAATGCAAAAAAGTGTCATTTTGAGGTTTTGAGAGGTGACTTTGTGATGTTGTGATTACAGGTCACTTTTGATGGTTTGCACAGCTTACATATGATATATATGAGGTGTGTGTGTGATTATTTTGAGTGGAATTGCTCTCTAGCTCAAAAACTCAGAATTTCCTTACTAATGAAGGCATTTTGGAGTGAAAGAGAGAATTTGAGGAAAGCATCTGTTTGATGGCTTTGGTGTACTCAAACTGAGCACAAATGAGCTCTATTTATAGTAGAGCAAGTTTGTTTTGGGATCCACAGTGAATGGCAACTGCAGCAGGTGTTTGGCCAATGTTGGCCAATGGTAATCCAAGTCTCCTCTAGCCATTGACTAGAGGTTAGGGCACAGGCTGCTGGTTCCCTTGGTCTTGGATAAGTCTTGACTAATTTCAGATGAGAATGACTCAGTACATGCCACCTCTAAGCATCCATTAAATGCTCCAAACCAAAATTGGAGTTTTGTCCCTCTTTTAGGGATTTCTAGGCTTTGGCATGCTTTTCTTTGTTCCTTGGACTTGGGAGGTTCATGGATCAGATCATCCCACTTGGATTTGATCCTTAGATGTGTCCAAACTGATGACAAGGCTTGAAAATTCGTGTGGCACAAAAAATGTGCAAATCTGCCTTGAAAAATTCAGCTTCAGCAAGCCATTTTGTAAGATCCATAACTCCCTGCTCGAGTATGCTATATGGACGTTCTAGGACTTTTCGGAAAGCTTAGATGATGTAATTCAACTTTGATGTTTGACATTAGACCTGGTTCAACTTGGATCATGGAGAAAAACAGCCTTGAAGTTGGGACATTGTGCTGAAAAATGTCAATTTTAACTTTTTAGCCATTTTGATCCAAGCATAACTCAAAATCCTTAATGAATTGGACTTAGGTCTAGTTGAAGTTTTTGTAGAGGGTAATGAGGGATACAAATCAAGCTTTGGATGGAGAAAAATGGCTTTGTGGTTTAGGAGTTATGATCCTCCAAAGTTGGTACCCTTGCCACTTTTTTTCATAACTTAGAAAATTTTCTAAGTTTTTATGGTTACCCCTTTTACAAGTTATCCCACTTTCTTTGATTTTTCTTGATGAATGATGATTCCAATCACACATTAACATCATTTTAGGGTTAAAAAACCATTTTTATGAAAAATCTCAAAAAGTCAAAGTTTGACTTTTGTGCACAGTTGACTTTTTATCAGATGAATTCCAAACTGTGCCATTCTTCAGGAAATCATGTCCTTGACCTAAATCAAAATTGATGGACATGTTCCATGGGTGTTATAGGGTGTATTTAATCGTGTCCCACGGCTTGGGAGCATGTCCTGGTCAAAAGTCAAAGCTACAGTTGACTTTTCTCGCG
This sequence comes from Lathyrus tuberosus, assembly GCA_022829125.1. Taxonomy (NCBI): domain Eukaryota; kingdom Viridiplantae; phylum Streptophyta; class Magnoliopsida; order Fabales; family Fabaceae; genus Lathyrus; species Lathyrus tuberosus. The sequence goes on along the minus strand of JALAZF010000503.1, from coordinate 937,842 downwards.
AAACCCTAACTGTGGTTCAGATGAAAATGAAACTTGTTGCTCAAGCTTCTTGGGTCAATCCATTGTTGCAAATGGATCAACGTGGTATGTTGGAGACCCTCAAATCATGTCTTGAGGTCTTGGCTCATGATTTGTCCCAAAAGTCAACTTAGGGGTGAATTAGGTCAAGAAACCCTAATTCCTGATTTTTGATGTATGCATCCCCTGAGGCTAAATTGAGTTGATGATGGGGTTTATGATGTTTCATGGAGCATTTTAGGTTATGCTTTGAAGCATTGGCTCATGCCCAGAGGAAAATTTCCATCTGGAGGCCCTAGTCGACCAAACCCTAATTTGGTGACACTGGCGATCCTGAGGCTTGATCCACCTAGAAGGGAGCAAACTTGTGCTTAATTCTTGAAGTGGGAGTCCTCTTGATCCTTTGTGGATATTTGAGAGTCTAGACAAGTTGAAGATCATGTCATTCCTTGATTGATCCTTTGTCTAAGAGCTCTGCGAGGGCTTGAAACCCTAAATCCTGTTTGTAGTGAATGCTCACCCACCTTTGGGGAGACTAATGAGGTACAAAGGTACATCCATATTGTGCTGATGATTTGCACAATGATGGGAAATCTTAGTGGTCAAAATTTGGGGTATGACAGGAGTGCCGCAACTGAGTCCTCGGGAATGGTCACCAGAGTCGACAATTCCTCCAGAGAATATCTACTGGCCTGTATCAAACATACAGTAGCAGATAGCTCTGGATAGAACCTCGTCCGGTTGTAGGTCTCGTGAACACCCACACGTGGCCAAACACCACGGGAGCAACACGTTCACCCACGCTAATACCTATGTGTATGCTCAAGCCTGGGTAGTGGGCTTATCTCTCAGAAAACCCTGCCCTCCAAACAGAAAAAATCCAGCACATCACAGCACAATAATGATATGTAATGCAGTAAACGCGATAAATACAGTAAAGTGCAGTAAAGCAGTAATACAGTAAATAGCAGTACAGTAAAATAGTAAACAGCAAAACACAGCACCACGATAAACCCCTAATGAAAGAAAAACAGACAAGCGCTAGGATTGATTCGCTAAGGAAACCAGAGATTCTGGGTTCGATCCCCAGCAGAGTCGTCAGCTGTCGCTCCCGGGATTTTCATCCAAGTACAAACGCGAAAGTGGCACCGAAACAGAGTCGCCAGCAATATGTATTTATCCCAAGAGAGGGAAAGGAAACACTGCATAAACCTGAAGGAAAGGAAAGAGCATGGTCTTGCGACCAAGAGAACTGGGTTTGGGAGTCGGTTACGCGAGAGGAAGGTATTAGCACCCCCTCGCGTCCATCGTACCCGATGGGATCCACGCTGGTTGCTTCAATCAAAGGGTGTAAGGAAAGGATACTGGAAAAAGAATTGGAAAAGGAATGGAAAGAGAAAGAGGAACAAATGTAGGGAAAATAAAAGAAGTGCTCGAATGGGACCTACCCCACTGCCTACGTATCTCATCGGGAACATGAGAATCAGAGCGACGTAGTTCCCCTCACTAAGGGAAAAGTTATTTGTGTTTTTTAGGGAGCGACTAATGTTCTAGCTCAGGTGTTGCAGCTCGCTGTATGGAGACTTAAGCGTTACCGTCTTGCAAGAGAACGAGGAGAAACACGTTCGTACGTTGAGAATGAGTGAGATGAGAAAAGAATTCCTGAAGGAAAGACGTTATTATTTGTTTTTTGTCTTTTAAGAAAGAAGTGTTTTTGCAGTTATTTGTAACTTGCATTGCACCCAAGTCTACAACATAGGAACGAATACGTCGCGTATCGTCCCCAACAGGACGTACACTAAGTACCCTAGAAGAATGAAGGGAAACCCCCCCCCCAATTATTCACTTCCCACATTTAAGGCTCATGCGCAATACACATTTAACCTTTATTAAGTGTTTTTTTACTTTTGTTTCAAGATGAGAAGAAGAGACTCAAATGGTCGAGAAAGGGTAAAATTTAATGAGGGAGACTAAGACTCAATCTTAATGTTATCATACATGGTGATCCTATGGTTTATGTGGTTTAAGAAATCTAATCCTAAAAGAAAGGAGAAGAAGAACAAAAGAAGCAACTTACTTCCAAGATGGAAGTTAAGTTGATCTTAAGGAGGGATGAAGAAGTTATTCAAAGAAAGCATGTCTATGCTTATCAAAATCACAATTTGAATTATTAAAAGAACAAAGAGAGGATGAAAGAAAGAAGTGTATGTGGAAGCATATCCACACACTTACTTACCATTTGCACCTACATGAAAAGTGTTAGTTCACAAAACATTTACAAGTAATGGACTGAAGAAAGAATACCAAACAACGATCAAACCAATTAAGAACCAATGAAATAGGATCCTAAAAGATGAAACTCACTTAAGGTCAGAACCTACATCTAAAGGTATTCTCTAATGTTAAGGTATCAAACACATACTAACTATGCACAATTAAATGTCCTAAATACCAAAGAAGTGAATCATGGAAGAAATAGATGAATAAAAAGTGAATATGCAAAGTAATCATGCATTAATGCTTCATGAAAGGTTAAAGTCAGAACCATATTTAATTCATAAATGTCTTAAGATGCACAAGAATCATCATACAAAACATGGATAAAAAAATACAAGTAGAAGGAATAAGATGAAGTAGAAGTAAGAAGAAGTGAAACATGTTTCAATATATGCACAAAATAACATATTATAGATATATATCATGTAAAATGATTGATGAATGCACATGGGCAGTGGCATAACATTGATGAGATGTAAATGGCATGAGGGAGATGTCATATGAAATGCACACATAAAGCAATTAAAGCATAAGAGTAGAAGATGCAAGAATTCATATCAAACTTCAAATTAGAAAGCATAAACTCAAGTCAAAATGCAAACACATATCTAAATGACCTATAATGGAACAAATATGACCTCTAACATCATACAAATGACCTATAATAGATGCACAAACAAACATCAAGTGGTGGCATAAATGCCTCATCAAAACATGTGAGAATGGGACATAAAAGAATGGACACAAGTAACTTCAAATGCAAGGCATTACACAACTATCAAAGTATATGAGAAATTTGTAAAATTAAGTCCTAAACAATCCAAGTCAGAAGCAAAAACATGGACCAAAACTCATATCAAAAATCAAGAGAAAGCATGACCTAATAGTTCCACAAATTCACATTGAAACACATCACAAGATTACACAAAAATGAACACCTACACACATGATAAAATGACTTTAAAAATAAAAATGAATTTAGATGCTTTAATGTGTTATATAAACAATGCAAAAAGAATGAGTTAAAAATGTGATGTGAAATGGGAGAAAGAAAATATGCAAGTTGGAGTGTCAATGAAGAACATCAACTAAAAAGAAAATTGGAAGAAAATTATACAATTAAGTGCAAACATTAACAAAACCAGAATTAACAATAAAAGAAAATTATTTAAATGTGTCAAGAACACACATGAATTATTTTGGGATTTTTAGAATTTGTTTGCTATTTTTAAAAATAGGAAATCAAAACAATATGGAAAAGAAAATAAAAAATAAAAAGAAATGGGAAGGGGGTGTGGCGAAAGTAATTTCCATGTTGAAAAATCACATTGGGCTCAACAAGGGGGTGCAAACATCAATTACCAACCCAGTCCACTAACGTGTGATTGTGTGTGCTAGTGCGCATGTACATTCAACGTGTGATGCACTCAGAACCACATGATTAGATCACGATGAAAAGTAAAACCATCCAACGAACATCAAAGCGTGTACATCATAATTATTACGCACACACACGCATGCAATCAATCAGAAATTAAAAAAGAAACACGCGCAAGTCACATGGTGTTTTAATGTGCTGGCAAGGTTATGGACGTTGGATCAATCTCATGATAAGACCATCAATCAGATACACACATCAAGTGAACCAGAGATGAGGTTCACAACAAGTATCATGCATATCCGCACACAGAAGTCATTTAGATTAAAAACATGCACGTGAGGGGGGGGGGTGTCACTTATGTGTTGGCACGTTATGGATCATTGGATACGACGATTAGACGGTCAGGATTTAAACTGAGGATAAGCTAGGGTTTTGGCCTGAGAAAGATTCAGGTGGCCGGAGAAGACCTCCGGTCGTCTTCTCCGGCGAGCAACCACCACACACAGTCATCAATTTTCACAGAAATGCACAACATGCACATAGAAATGAAGCTGAAGTTGAGTAGATCATGAATATGCAATTATTTTCCAAAGATCATGCACGTACACAACAAACCGAACCAATACATTTTGCCCTAAAATCACAACTAAGCTCCTAAAGAGCCTATCAACTAGCCAGGACTCACGCATAGCTCCTAATAAGCTCTAAACACCATGAAACAAGCTATATTTAGTGGAAAAGAATTGAGAAAAAAAACCTGAAACTATGAAGAACTTTGAAGTATTGAGAAAACCAGAGATTTTGAACTCTTGAACTTGTTGAACTTCAACTTTTAAGCAAAATAAATTCTATTAATTCTTGAGTATGAGAAGAAAACAGCAACTGCAATGATGTTGATCTTGGAGAGATGAGTTTGTTCTTGAGTGTTCTTGCTCAATAATCAACAAATGATGGAGATGATTGATGAAAATGATGAAATCGTGTGAAGTCAGAGTGAGAGAGTAGAGAGAATTTCAGAGAAAAAATGAGAATGATTTTGAGTGTGAGTGAAAAAATGAAGTTGAAAATGAATTTGTGAAGAGTTTTGAATTTATATGTTTGGTTTAGAAGTTAACTCCAATGGTTAAATGAGTCATTGAGTTGAGTTAACTGAGTGCACCCTAACTAACTGAGTCAAATTAGTTAGGGGCGAGTGAGAAGGTTCAACTATGGTGTATGTGAGTTCATGATGGGGTATGGTGAGGTTGAGAAAAGAATGGTGGTGATGAGAGCGTTGCTGCAGCAAGGAGACTTGCAGTGCAAGTTTTATTTCCTTTCTCATGTATGATGGCTGGTATGCACGTGTATGGTAAGAATGATGCTTGCCCAAATGAGGAAACAAAGTACATGAATTGTTTGTTGGATGACTGAACCAAATCGTGCACAAAGACTGTCAATGCATCAGTGATGAGTTGGGTAGTTTGCAGATGAAATTCTCCCTACTCAGTGAATGATTTGGTGAGTTCTTGAGGTCAATGGATTAAGGATGTGTAATACTACAAGTTTGGTATGAAACATGGTTGGAAATAAAGTTTCCAACATGCTCAAAAAGGACTTGAAACATTGGGAATCAAAACTGGTGTGTGGCGAGCAATTTGGCCTGCAGGCAAGGCATGATGACCTAGGGAATTTTCAGTGTGAAGCAACCAACTTTGGACCACCATAACCATCTCATAACTTGCTCAAATTAAAAAATGTCCAACATGAACATTGTAGAGGGCATGGAAAGGAACAACTTTGATGTTGGAAAGTTTTCCATTTGAAGCTTCCTTGATGGAGAAAAATGGCTTGACATCTTGGCCACCATGTGTTTGACAAAATTATGGCTCGTGGGCTTGGTCATGCTTGGTCATGACTTGGTTTGTGACCTAGTTTTGCCAAACTTTAATTGATCATATCTCCCTCAATATTAATCCAATGGAGATGTTCTTTATATGGATTTGAAGCTTAGAACATGAACTTTAATTGGCTCAACTTGGGCCTGAGGTTTGGAGCTTTTATCTTGGAGAAAGAGAGCCTCAAAGTGTGGTGCAAAATGGTCCAAACTTGCCATTTTTGGAAACCCTAAATTTCCAAAAATGGAAACTTTGCACATTTCTTGATTTTTCATGATTCCTCCATCATTTCTTGATCAAATCTTGTCCAATGGTTATATATAACATGAATTTCATGAATTTGACCTTAAAAAGTTAGGAGTTGACTTTTTCACTGCACAGTTGACTTTTTCCCCAATTTCTTGATTATGAAGCAACTGATCAATTGAACCTCTTCTGAAGTGAATTGATGAGCAATTTTCCATCCATATACACTTAAGGACATAAGGAATACCGTGAGACCAAGTTTTGTCCAAAAAATCAGAAATAAACTGATTTTATGTCAAACCCTAATTTTGGCACCCTCTGGTTAGGAGGAAATAACACATCCTCCAAATCCAAATTCCTCTGAATATGATGTATATCCTATCTAACAAAGATGAGATATGACATTTGGAGATGATCAAAACTCAAAGAGCTTGCCTATTTGAGGGTCAGATCCCAATTTTAGACTGTCTTGTGTAGGAGATGATGTACTGTCCAATCTTCTTGATGATTTTCCATCTTTCAATGCCTTGTGGGATCAATTGAGATGATATATGACATAAGAGACCCTTGAGGATTGTTTGAAGACCCTTGGCTCTTGTTCCCTTGCTTTAGATGATCAACACCTTTGAGAATCACCTGATCTCATGCCCTTATGCAAGATGCAATGCAATGCTTTATGTTTTATTTTTCTATGCTTGAATGCAATACAATGAAGTGAAAGCACATGCTAAATGATATGAAAAATGAGAGGGCAAATTTTAGGGTATGACAGCAGGGTACTATTGAGTACAATGGAATCCGACTGCTACAAGTACATGAGGAAGTGTCACAAGTGTCAAATATACTCCGACAAAATTCATGTACCGCCAACGCATCTCAAAGTTCTTTCTTCCCCATGGCCTTTTTCCATATGGGGAATCGACATGATTGGCTTGATTGAGCCTAAGGCTTCAAACGGACATCGGTTCATTCTGGTAGCCATTGATTACTTCACCAAGTGGGTCGAAGCAGCGTCGTACGCCAATGTAACCCGACAAGTGGTAGTCCAATTTATATAAAACAATATCATCTGCCGTTATGGTGTTCCGAGCCAGATCATTATAAATAATGGATCTAACTTGAACAACAAGATGATGAAAGAGTTATGCACATAGTTCAAGATCGAACACCATAACTCATCTCCCTACCGACCCAAGATGAACGGCGCGGTAGAAGCGGATAACAAGAACATCAAGAAGATTTTTCAAAAGATGGTCGTAACCTACAAAGATTGGCACGAGATGCTACCCTTTGCTCTTCACGGTTATCGCACATCTGTCCGCACTTCAACAGGGGCAACCCCTTTCTCTCTAGTATATGGCATAGAAGCAGTGCTTTCCATCGAAGTAGAGATCCCATCAATCCGGGTATTGATGGAAGCTAAGCTAACAGAAGCTGAATGGTGTCAAAGTCGACACGACGAATGGAACCTGGTCGAAGAGAAGCGAATCACGGCACTATGCCACGGTCAGTTGTATCAACAGAGAATGAAGAAGGCGTTTGACAAAAAGGTCTGATCTCGCGTCTTCAGGAAAGGAGACCTTGTGCTCAAAAAGATACAATCATTTCTCATTGATTCCCGGGGCAAATGGACTCCCAATTATGACGGCCCATATGTGGTCAAGAAAGCTTTCTCAGGCGGTGCCTTGAGACTTGCAATGATGGATGGAGAAGAATTTGCCTACCCCACGAATGTTGATGTAGTCAAGAAATACTTCGCCTAAATAAATAAATAAAAACGTCTCGGCGGATTGAAAACCCAAAAGGGCGGTCCAGGCAAAAATTAGAGACATAATCAAAAATCATCCCGGTGGATTGGAAATCTCAAAGTACAATCTAGGCAAAAATTAGGGATTAATGGCAAGTAACTATGTTCAACAGAGGCAAGTCCCTCAGCAGCAGTTACATCGTCCATCAGAAAGACTCTGGTCAAGGCCATCTTCGACAGAAGCTCAGGATGTCCAGAATTCAAGGTTGGTAGAAGGATAGTGGTCATTATGTTTCAATATAGCCCTTTTCCCTTAAATTACCATTTTCTAACTTTGTAAATACTCTATAGAATCGCGCGCTTGACTGATTTCCATCCTATCAATAAAATTTGAGCCCTTGTGCTTTTATTTGCAATTCATATTTGTTTTAGCTTTACAGAATGATGTTTTTAACATGATCAACGATTCTTGAAACGAAACAAAAAATGAATTTACTTGTCAAAGTTTTTATGCTTTTAAAAATAAAGATGGCAATTTCTTTTGACTGTTGAACATCGAAAGAACATCGATCGCTTCTCCAAAGGTGTTCGAGCCTCAAAGTGCAGACTCAAAGTACTCCTTCTAAACCAGTATGCCTGAATGAAGGATCAGCTATGTCAGATGCGAATGCTCCATCTGACCTCCTCGGCCGAGTTCTCATCTCCTAAGCCCGACCAGCGCCCCTCCCAACAGGGACCGTTTCTCCTAAGCAAGGCAGAATTGCTATCTTGAACCAGCGGTACTTCTTCGCCCCGCGATGGCCGAGTATCCCGTCATGTTCATCTGTTAGTTTGTATGTCGCGTCAGTTGTGTCAGCATGTACATACATACATCATGCATTATTAATTTGCATTCACATTCATATTGCATCACTATCACTCCAGTCGGTCTTGTCCCGTAGTGGTAGCAGTCTTCTCAATCGAGTTGTCAAGTTCCTTCCTCGTCAGGAAAGGTTGCGTCTGAACAATCTCTCTCCTCCAGTTTATTTCTGGATCAGAATTGGCCATTGACCACTTTGATAACTTGAACCTCTGAAAGACCAGAGAACCTTCAACCGATGTCACTCTTCGCCATTGAAGATGATATTTTCGCTTTCCCGGATTAAGTAAAATCCCTAGAGAAAGCCTCTTAATTAGAGATTCGGCAATACAACAGTTTTTCTTCGAAAAAAAACCCACTGATAAAAAGATCATCAGCACCTCAAAATTGGATCACATCATATGGCGTTTCTCCGGGAGGATCCCGAGAAAAGTGTGATGTAATATCCCCAAGCGTGGAAGCAATCTCTCAAGAGACTCGTTTTCCCCAGTAGAGTCGGCAAATGGCGTCTCCAAACAAAGAAGTTTGTACACCTCTACAACTCAGGCGAATGGGTTCCTCAGCAAGTCTGACATCAAAATTTTTTTATCAAATGGCATCTCCCCAGGAAAATTCGGCGAGAAGTTTGAGGAAAACCGCTACGAATAGCGTCCCTTGTCAAGAAAGTTTATTGACAAAAGAAACCGAGACCAGATTCTTGGTAGGAAACCAGGATCGAGGGGAAGTTTATTTCAGAAACTGAGACTAGTTCCTTGGTAGGAAACCAGGATCGAGGGGAAGTTTACTTCAGAAACTAAGACCAGTTCCTTACTAGGAAACCAGGATCGAGGGGAAGTTTACATCAGAAACTAAAACCAGTTCCTTGGTAGGAAACTAGGATCGAGGGGAAGTTTTACCTTTTCTAAGCAGCATTGCTTAACAAAAGAGGATGAATGTGTAAGCTACCATTCATAATCACCATCAAAATTTCGGGTATTCCGATATTTAATCCTCTTGCACCCCGAATACCCGAATACCTTAGCCATTCACACCTTCGAGTCCAAGAAGATTAAATAGGGGCATCTGTCATACCCCAAATTTTGACCACTAAGATTTCCCATCATTGTACAAATCATCATCACAATATGGATGAACCATCTTGCATCATCAGTCTCCCCAAAGATGGGTGACCACTTACTACAGTCAAAATTAGGGTTTTAAGCCCTCTCAGAGTTCTTAGACAAAGGATCAATCAAGAAATGACATGATCTTCAACTTTTCTAACCTCCCAAACATCTACAATGGATCAAGAGGACTCCCACTTTAATGATTAAGCACAAGGCTGCTCCCTTCCAGGTGGATCAAGCCTCAAGATCGCCAGTGTCACCAAATTAGGGTTTTGGTCGACCAGGGCCTCCAGATGGAAATTTTCCTCTGGGCATGAGCCAATGCTTCAAATAATATCCTAAAATACTCCATGGAACCTCATGGGCCCAATCATCAAGTCAATTTGACCTCAGGGGATGCATACATCAAAAATCAGGAATTAGGGTTTCTTGACCTAATTCACCCTTAAGTTGACTTTTGGGACAAATCATGAGCCAAGACCTCAAGACATGATTTGAGGGTCTCCAACATACCACATTGATCCATTTGTAATAATGGATTGATCCAGGAAGCTTGAGCAACAAGTCTCAATTTCATCAGTACCACAATTAGGGTTTCGCGAGAAAAGTCAACTATAGCTTTGACTTTTGACCAGGACATGCTCCCAAACCCTAGGACATGATTCAATACACCCTATAACACCTATGAAATCAATCCATCAAGTTTGATTTAGGTCAAGGACTTGATTTCATAGAGAATCGCACAGTTTGGAATTCATCTGACAAAAAGTCAACTGTGCACAAAAGTCAACTTTAACTTTTTGAGATTTTTCACCAAAATGGTTTTTTAACCCTAAAATGATGTTAATATATGATTTGAATCATCATTCATCAAGAAAAATCAAGAAAAGTGGGATAACTTGTAAAAGGGGTAACCATAAAAACTTAGAAAATTTTCTAAGTTATGAACAAAGTGGCAAGGGTACCAACTTTGGAGGATCATAACTCCTAAACCACAAGGCCATTTTTCCCCATCTAAAGCTAGATTTGTAGCTCTCATTACCCTCTACAAAAGCTTAAAACTGACCTCCTTCCAAATTCATCATAGATTTTGAGTTATGGAATGATCAAAATCACAAAAAGTGAAAATGTCATTTTTTTCCAACACTTAGTGAAATTTTCACTAAGTCAGAATCTGCCTTCACTTTTTCCAAATGTAGGGGGATTTTTCACTTGGATCCAAAAGGTATCAAAACCAAATATGATCAAACAGTTGTTGTATCATATGAGGGCTTTCCAAAATTGCCAAGAACATCACCAAATTCCACTTGGGCCATGAGATATAACAATGGCAATATGCCTTGCTGAAAACTGCCAAGGCTAGGCAGAATTTTGCATTTTTGCTCGATTTGGCAAAATCAGATAATTCCAAGCCTTGTCATCACTTTGGACACATCTGAGGATCAAATTTAAAGGGGACAAACACTGAGCCAAGCCTCCAAAGTCCTTGGAACAAGAAGTAGCATACCAAACCTAGAATTGCCTAAAAGAGGGACAAGACTCCAATTTTGGATTGGAGCATTCAATGCATACACCAAGGTGGCATGGACTGAGACATTTGCAACTGAATTCAGTCAAGACTTATCCAAGACCACGGGAACCACAACCCTGTGCCCTAACCTCTAGTCAATGGCTAGAGGAGACTTGGATTCCAAAGTGCAACCATTGGCCAAACCTCTGCTGCAGTTGCCATTCACTATTGATCCCAAAACAAACTTGCTCTACTATAAATAGAGCTCATTTGTGCTCAGTTTGAGTATACCAAAGCCATCAAACAGATGCTTTCCTCAAAATCCCTCTCTTTAGGCCAAAATGCCTTCTTTAGCAAGGTAACTCTGAGTTTTTGAGTTAGAGAGCATTTCTATCACAACTCATGATCCTAACACCTTATAAACATCATATGTAGGTGATCCAAACTTTCAAAAGTGACCTGTAACACCGAAATCACAAAGTCACCTCTCAAAACCTCAAAATAGGCCTTTTGTGCATTTTTCAAGCCATGTCTTGATTCAGTCACTTTCCAAACCAGATAAAACCTCAAACACACTCCAAATAACATCCTTGAACTGTCCCAAATGGTTCCCCCCATCTGGAACACCATTTGAGAGAGTTGCTATTTTGGTCATTTTAACCCATTTTGCAAGAAAGGGCCAGTTTGTGTTTTTGCAGGTTCTGTAACACCCCCTTTCTATACCCCCAAATAATCACATAATCATTTAGGCACATATTAAAAATTTCGTCAGAGTACAATTATAAACATGGTATAAAAGAGGTATGTCACATTATACATGAAATTAAAACATTCAACACCTGCTCAATATTGATATGCAACAGTGGGGTAACTTTGCAACAGAGGAACTTAGTCCTTACACCCACATCTCAATATTTAGAATAAAAGAGGAAAATCTAAACATTGAATAACATCAAACATATATACATACATATATATATCATCAAGTATTATCCACCAACATAATTCATGTTTACATAAACATTCATCAACCAGATACATGTACAAATGTATCACAAAAGAATCATATACATCCTAGCTACCCGGTGCTACATATCAGAGCCGACCGACCAAAAGAATGAAGACACGCTTCACAAAAAGACCACCAGCATACCTACTCTGCAATGCCTCATAGAGCATCATAAAACAGCAGAAGGGTGAGAAATATTATCATAATAACAATGCATATAATTATATATCTTAGCATAAAAATACACATATTCCACATTCTCCCCACAATTCATCACAATTCCCTCATATACATTACAATGTATATATATATATATATATATATATATATATATATATATATATATATATATATATATATATATATAACCAAGCATATTCATCATGCATACCTTCACAATTCTTATCATTCCACATAAACATACATATTCATGTTTATTCATCCATGCACAAATTCAAAGATGATAAATGCAAATCATAGAGACTGACTCACGACTCTATGCAAATGTAATACGGTACCGACTCAATCATCTCAAGTTCACTCAGGAACTTATTGGAACCATCGCTCGTTACCAATGTAACTCCCCGTCGGGCCTACGATGTTCACCCATTGCTCACACCCCACATGGGCACACAATGTTTATGAATCGCTCACACCCCACACGGGCACACGATCCGATCGCCCACACCCCACATGGGCACACGATCCGATTGCTCACACCCCACATGGGCACACAATCATTTGTAATCATCGCTCACAGCTCACATAGGCATACGACGTTACAACGGATTCTCATTAGAATCACACAACACAAGAATGCACATCATTATGCTTCACATGCAAAATGACTCAAGACATTCTTAAAATGCATACATATTCACAATATATTCATGCATTCATCTCATACTATCACATACAATCTATATACATTCACATCAATGCACTATTGTATGATTCACATCCAAACACACATTCAAAACGGTAAAAGTCGCTAAATAGCACTATTCCTGACTTTTTGACATAATTAAATCGGCTAACAATTTCCAAATCATCATAATAGGAAAATACAGCTCAATAGCTTCAAAACGATACCAAGAATGTAAAAATCGGATAAACGGATCAAAAGTTACGGACGAAAACGAAAACACATTTTTGAAAAATCTCATTTTTACACATCTCCTGTCCATCCGCGTATGGACCAATGTCATACGCGTATAGCCAAAAATTCATACGCGTACCGTACGCAAATCACCAGATGGCCGGGAAAAATGAAGGCTCATACGCGTATTGGCCCTGAAATGCGCCATCCATACGCGTATTGCCCAAGTCAATATGCGTATGGCCTGTTCCAATACGCGTATGGCCAGGCGAAATGCAGAATTTTCCTGCAGAATTCTGTTCTGCGTTTTTCCCCAAACCACACCCAAATTCAACATCTAAACTCATAAAATACCAATTTGATGTACAACAACATGTATCATTCGTGTATCAACAACAAGGGACACGAAAATATCATTTTCAACACGATTAAATCGATTTCTACTATTTTCTACACAAATGGGTTTATACCAAAACACATAAAAATCAACAACAACAACACAATCATACATAATAATATACATTGATAAGATAATAAGATTTCACACCCTTACCCGGATTAATCGATTCCTAGAAGTTGATTTGAAGATTTCCCAATCTTTCCCTCTTTTCCTTCTCTTTTCTCCTCTTCCTCTTTCTTTCTCTCCTTTTTCTCTCTATTTTCTTTTCTATCTCTTTCTCTCCTATTTCCTCTTCTTAACTCTTTTTCTTCTTCTATTTCTTATTTTCTATTCAACTTAAATTAATTCATTTTCTCACACAATTCTATTTCCACTAAATTTCTAAATTATCATTAATTGAGAAATGTCTAAAATACCCTTCATTCTAATTTTCCCGAAAACTCTCAAAAACGGTAAATTAACATAACATGTCAACATAGCATATTAACACACCAATTTCACAGATAAAATAATTTATCACTCAATTAAATAAAAGACTCAACAAAATGGGAATTAATCGAAATCGAGGCGTTACAACTCTCCCCCACTTTAGAAATTTTCGTCCTCGAAAATATTACCTGATTCAAACAACTCCGGATACGACTCTCGCATCCTACTCTCTAGTTCCCAAGTCATATTGCCTTCCGCAGCGCCTCCCCACGCTACTTTCACAAGCGCAATATTCTTGCCTCTTAGCTTCTTAACTTCACGGTCCAAAATCCTAATCGGTAAAGCTTCAACCGTAAGGTTATCTCTCACCTCAACCTCGTCCATAGGAATAACATGTGACGGATCCGAAACATACTTCCGAAGTTGCGAAACATGGAATACATCGTGCAAATTCGAAAGATTCAGAGGCAACGCCACACGGTAAGCCACAGCACCAACTCGCGCGGAAATCTGATACGGACCAATAAAACGAGAAGTCAACTTCTTCGACTTCAAAGCACGACCCACACCTGTAACCGGCATAACTCTCAAAAACACATGGTCGCCTTCTTGAAACTCAAGATCTTTTCTTCTCTTGTCATGATAGCTCTTTTGTCTACTTTGAGAAGCTTTCATCTTCTCACGAATAAACTTCACTTTCTTCGTCATTTGTTGTACCATTTCCGGTCCAACTATCATCCTCTCACTGTTTTCATGCCAACACAAAGGTGTTCGACATCTCCGACCATACAAAGCCTCAAATGGTGCCATACTTATACTTGAATGAAAACTGTTATTGTAGGTGAACTCAATCAACGCCAAATAACTATCCCAAGCACCACCTTGCTCGAGCACACAAGCACGCAATAAATCCTCCAACGATTGAATTGTCCTCTCGGTTTGACCATCTATTTACGGATGATAAGCCGAACTCAATCTTAGCTTAGAACCCAAAGCCTTTTGTAAACTCTCCCAAAACCTCGATGTAAATCCAGGGTCTCTATCCGATACAATACTCTTAGGAACTCCATGTAACTTCACAACCACAAGAACATAAATCTCGGCTAACTTCTCCAAAGGATAACTGATATCAATTGGAATGAAGTGAGCAGATTTGGTAAGCCTATCAACGATTACCCAAATAGCATTATGACCTCTTTGCGTATTCGGCAATCCCGTAACAAAATCCATCGATATACTATCCCATTTCCATTCCGGAATGTCTAACGGTTGCATCAATCCACTAGGCTTTTGATGTTCTACCTTAGACTTTTGACAAGTTAAGCATGCATACACAAATTGAGCCACATCCCTCTTTAATCCGGACCACCAAAAGATTTTCTTCAAATCTTGATACATTTTATTCGCTCCCGGGTGAATACTTAAGTTACTTCGGTGTCCTTCTTCCAATACCATCTTTTTCAACTCCGCATCATCGGGAATACAAATACGACCACGGAATCTCAAAACTCCAAAATTATCAACCTTGAAATCCTCATTCTCATTCATCATCAAATCAACGAACTTCAAGTCCAACTTTTGCTTTTCACATACGGTTGCAAGAAAATCATTCGTAACATGTAGCATACCAAGTCTCACACTTCTCGGCGTCATTTCACAAACTAAACTCAAGTCTCTAAAATTCTCCAAAAGTTCCCATTCTCTCATCATCAATGCGGACATATGTAACGACTTCCGACTCAAAGCATCGGCCACCATGTTTGCCTTACCCGGATGGTAATTCAAACCAAAATCATAATCCTTCAAAAGCTCTAACCACCTTCTTTGTCTCATGTTCAATTCTTTTTGATCAAATAAATATTTCAAGCTCTTGTGATCACTAAAAACTTCAAATCTTGCACCATAAAGATAGTGCCTCCAAATCTTCAAAACAAACACCACGGCCGCTAACTCCAAGTCATGTGTAGGATAATTATTTTCATGCACTCTCAATTGTCTTGAAGCATAAGCCACAACTTTTCCATCTTGCATCAAAACACCACCTAAACCAACCAATGAAGCATCACAATACACAACAAATGGTTCCGGCGGATTTGGAAAAATCAAGATCGGAGCCGTTGTCAACCTCCTTTTTAGCTCATTGAAACTCTCTTCACAATGAATATCCCAAATAAAAGCATTTCCTTTACAAGTCAATTGCGTTAACGGAAGTGCCAACTTCGAAAATCCCTCAATAAACCTCCGATAATAACCCGCCAAGCCTAAAAAGCTTCGAATCTCTGTAACCAATCTAGGAGCCTCCCATTGTATCACTGCATCAATCTTGGATGGATCAACACTAATACCACTACCGAAAATAACATGTCCAAGAAAACTTACTTCCGACAACCAAAATTCACATTTCGACAACTTAGCACATAATTGTTTCTCTTTCAAAATTTGTAACACAATTCTCAAATGCTCTTCATGCTCCTCTTGAGACTTAGAGTAAATCAAAATATCGTCGATGAACACAACCACAAAACGATCTAACTGTTCATGAAAAATACGATTCATGTATTCCATAAACACACCCGGCGCATTAGAAACCCCGAATGGCATCACGGAATATTCGTAATGACCATACCGTGTCCTAAAGGCCGTCTTTTGAATATCCTCTTCTTTCACACGAATCTGGTGATATCTCGATCTTAAATCAATCTTGCTAAAAACACGCGCATCAACCAATTGGTCCATCAAATCATAGATCCTTGGAAGCGGATACTTGTTCTTAATTGTCACCTTGTTCAATTGTCGATAATCAATGCATAACCGCATACTCCCATCCTTCTTCTTTACCAACAATACCGGAGCACCCCAAGGAGAAACACTTGGCCTTACAAATCTCTTGTCCAACAAGTCATTCAATTGCTTCTTCAATTCTACCAACTCCGATGCCGACATACGATACGGTGCCATCGAAACCGGTCTAGTACCTGGAACTAGATCAATAGAAAACTCAACTTCTCTTTCCGGCGGTACGTCCGTAATATCCTCCGGAAACACTTCTGGAAAATCACACACCACTGGGAACACATCGAGCTCAACTTTACTCTCCATCGACAATGATGCAAACAAACCGAACAATTGAGCTTCGTCCGCTAAAAGTCTCTTCAACTCTTTAGTGGATAGGAAACTCTCATCTTCATCATCTTCCAAAGGAGGAAACCTCACCAACTTGTGATAGCAATCTATATAAACTCGATTAAATTGCAACCAGTTCATACCCAAGATTACGTCCAATCCCTCCAACGGCAAACACACTAAATCCATAATGAAGTCTTTACCATACATGGTCAAAGGACAACTTACACATACCAAAGACGTAGTTACCGACCCTGAAGCAGGAGTCTCAATAACCATCTCACCACCCCAAGAAGTCAGAAACAAATTTAAACGCTTAGCGCACTCATGAGAAATGAATGAATGAGTCGCTCCCGTATCAATAATAGCAACTAAAGGCGTACTATTAATAAAGCATGTACCTTTAATCAAACGGTCTGCACTAGTAGTGTTCGTCCCTGCTAATGCAAACATCTTTCCGCCCGCTTGAGCTTGTTTCGGCTTAGTACACTTAGTACTAATGTGACCCACTTCTCCACAATTATAGCACTTCACCACATTCCTTCTACAATCAGTAGTAGCATGCCCAAGGCCTCCACAGTTAGAACATTTCACCACAGTCTTCCCACACTCAAATGATTTATGACCCATTTCACCACACTTGTAACACTTAACGGAACCGGAACCTCCTCCTCCAGATCTCTTATCAAAGTTTCCCCTATGCTTGCCCTTATCAGCGGGTGTCACATAAGGTCCACTTCTAGCTTGTTGCTTTCCCTTCCTCTCATTCAAACTTTTGTAATGTGTAGAACGAGCCTTGCTATCTTCCTCGAAAATTCTACAACATTCCGTCAA
Source organism: Lathyrus tuberosus (assembly GCA_022829125.1). Taxonomy (NCBI): domain Eukaryota; kingdom Viridiplantae; phylum Streptophyta; class Magnoliopsida; order Fabales; family Fabaceae; genus Lathyrus; species Lathyrus tuberosus. The sequence continues at coordinate 919,930 of JALAZF010000503.1, read as the reverse complement.
GTCCGTAAACCTTCTTATCCTTTGATATCCCACAGCTTGCTTAATCTCGGGACGCAAACCATTCTCATACTTAATACACTTTGAGAACTCAGCAGTAATTGCAGCATAGTGAGGATGGAATTGAACCAACTCCACAAACTTAGCAGTATAGTCCACCACGGACATACTACCTTGTTTCAGTTCAAGGAACTCCATCTCCTTCTTCCCTTTCACACTTTCAGGGTAATACTTCCTCAAGAGCTCAGTATGAAATAAATTCCAAGTTATCTCTTCATCATCCACCTCAAGAATTTGACGCATACCGACCCACCAATCGTCGGCTTCTTCCCTTCAGCATGTGAGACCCAAGCCTCACCTTATTCTCCTCCGCACATCCCATGACTCTGAAGATCCTTTCAATCTCTTTCAACCAAAGCTGAGCACCATCGGGATCAAATCTTCCTTTGAAGACCGGTGGTTGATTCTTCCTGAACTCGTCATTAGCATTCACGTTCGGCGCACCTTGCACCGCCCTAGCCATTGCTTCCAACGCAGCAGCCATCACATTGTCGTTTCTACCAGCCATATTCTGATCATTCCCAAAAATGACAACAAGGTTAAACAACAGTTCAACCATCACAACAACAAGACAGACACAACTGACTCAACACTGGCTCTGATACCACTTAATGTAACACCCCCTTTCTATACCCCCAAATAATCACATAATCATTTAGGCACATATTAAAAATTTCGTCAGAGTACAATTATAAACATGGTATTAAAGAGGTATGTCACATTATACATGAAATTAAAACATTCAACACCTGCTCAATATTGATATGCAACAGTGGGGTAACTTTGCAACAGAGGAACTTAGTCCTTACACCCACATCTCAATATTTAGAATAAAAGAGGAAAATCTAAACATTGAATAACATCAAACATATATACATACATATATATATCATCAAGTATTATCCACCAATATAATTCATGTTTACATAAACATTCATCAACCAGATACATGTACAAATGTATCACAAAAGAATCATATACATCCTAGCTACCAGGTGCTACATATCAGAGCCGACCGACCAAAAGAATGAAGACACGCTTCACAAAAAGACCACCAGCATACCTACTCTGCAATGCCTCATAGAGCATCATAAAACAGCAGAAGGGTGAGAAATATTATCATAATAACAATGCATATAATTATATATCTTAGCATAAAAATACACATATTCCACATTCTCCCCACAATTCATCACAATTCCCTCATATACATTACAATGTATATATATATATATATATATATATATATATATATATATATATATATATATATATATATATATAACCAAGCATATTCATCATGCATACCTTCACAATTCTTATCATTCCACATAAACATACATATTCATGTTTATTCATCCATGCACAAATTCAAAGATGATAAATGCAAATCATAGAGACTGACTCACGACTCTATGCAAATGTAATACGGTACCGACTCAATCATCTCAAGTTCACTCAGGAACTTATTGGAACCATCGCTCGTTACCAATGTAACTCCCCGTCGGGCCTACGATGTTCACCCATTGCTCACACCCCACATGGGCACACAATGTTTATGGATCGCTCACACCCCACACGGGCACACGATCCGATCGCTCACACCCCACATGGGCACACAATCCGATTGCTCACACCTCACATGGGCACACAATCATTTGTAATCATCGCTCACACCTCACATAGGCACACGACGTTACAACGGATTCTCATTAGAATCACACAACACAAGAATGCACATCATTATGCTTCACATGCAAAATGACTCAAGACATTCTTAAAATGCATACATATTCACAATATATTCATGCAATCATCTCATACTATGACATACAATCTATATACATTCACATCAATGCACTATTGTATGATTCACATCTAAACACACATTCAAAACGGTAAAAGTCGCTAAATAGCACTATTCCTGACTTTATGACATAATTAAATCGGCTAACAATTTCCAAATCATCATAATAGGAAAATACAGCTCAATAGCTTCAAAGCAATACCAAGAATGTAAAAATCGGATAAACGGATCAAAAGTTACGGACGAAAACGAAAACACATTTTTGAAAAATCTCATTTTTACACATCTCCTGTCCATCCGCGTATGGACCAATGTCATACGCGTATAGCCAAAAATTCATACGCGTACCGTACGCAAATCACCAGATGGCCGGGAAAAATGAAGGATCATACGCGTATTGGCCCTGAAATGCGCCATCCATACGCGTATTGCCCAAGTCAATACGCGTATGGCATGTTCCAATACGCGTATGGCCAGGCGAAATGCAGAATTTTCCTGCAGAATTCTGTTCTGCGTTTTTTCCCCAAACCACACCCAAATTCAACATCTAAACTCATAAAATACCAATTTGATGTACAACAACATGTATCATTCGTGTATCAACAACAAGGGACACGAAAATATCATTTTCAACACGATTAAATCGATTTCTACTATTTTCTACACAAATGGGTTTATACCAAAACACATAAAAATCAACAACAACAACAACACAATCATACATAATGATATACATTGATAAGATAATAAGATTTCACACCCTTACCCGGATTAATCGATTCCTTGAAGTTGATTTGAAGATTTCCCAATCTTTCCCTCTTTTCCTTCTCTTTTCTCCTCTTCCTCTTTCTTTCTCTCCTTTTTCTCTCTATTTTCTTTTCTATCTCTTTCTCTCCTATTTCCTCTTCTTAACTCTTTTTCTTCTTCTATTTCTTATTTTCTATTCAACTTAAATTAATTCATTTTCTCACACAATTATATTTCCACTAAATTTCTAAATTATCATTAATTGAGAAATGTCTAAAATACCCTTCATTCTAATTTTCCCGACAACTCTCAAAAACGGTAAAATAACATAACATGTCAACATAGCATATTAACACACCAATTTCACAGATAAAATAATTTATCACTCAATTAAATAAAAGACTCAACAAAATGGGAATTAATCCAAATCGGGGCGTTACAGGTTCCAGCTGATTCCAACCATCCTAAAAGCTTCTAAGGGATCATTTGAGAGTGTCCAAAGTATCAAACCATTTCCGAAACAAGAAGTTTGGCAGATTACACAGAAAACTCCAAAAGCTCAAAAAGAGGTAAGCATCAAGACTTGAACTTTCCAAAACATGCATTGCTTTAAAGTCCACTGATCATACACACCTCATACATGCTATATATGTTGTGTTTGAACCAATTCATCATGTAATTCATGTCTGTATCAAAGTGTAGCATAGAAAATGCAATTATAGGCCTTTTTCAAAACCACTATCGGATTTTGAGGAGGGAGTATAATCTGGAGAAAAATACCACCACCATTGGATTCCTTGTGAAATTCTAGGCCAAATGCATATAAATTTTGTCCCCAACCATGGAGAAATGAGAAAGTTATTGACCTTCCCGTTTCTTGGCTAAACTTGCCTTGCCTTGCCTTGGCCAGGCCTAGAAAACAAGGCAAGCCTTGTATATTTGTGGTTTCACTTCAAGCAATGGATGTATCACCACCCCAGTGGTAAGGCGCGCGCCCTATAACCTTGAGTTCGTGGGTTCAAACCCCACCCATGCCATTTTGTGTTTTCTCACATTTTTGCTTTTTTTCCCAATATTTTCATGTTTTATTAATTAATTGGAAAATTAATAACTCCTTCAATTTTAATTATTTTTTATTGGTTCTTTTTGCAAAAAATCACAAAAATGTTGAAATATTTTATTCCACACAAAAATTAAGTTTATATTATTTATTTAATATAATTAGTATTTTTGTGAATAAATTCCTTTTTAATGTTTTTAAACATTTTAAAAGTGAATATTTACTTTGAAAATCAAAACCAAGTGAGTTTTAATTCACCTTGTGATTAATCCCTCATTTCTCAAACCTTAAACAAAAATCACAAATGGTTTATTCAAACTTATTTGGTATTTTATTTGATTTTCTTTAAATATTTACTTTTAAAGAATAACAAATTAGGGTTTCTTTGATTTTCACCCTCATCAAACAATTTCAAACACTTGGGCCTCTAATAGAGTGTAAGACCCAATCCTTTGTAAATACAAAACTTTTTGGGCCTCACTTATTGTATAAGTCCCGTTGTATTTCAAAAAGTTCGACGCGATCATCGTCCGTTGAAAAACAAACCCTGGGCCTCTCCTCGAGCTATAAGACCCATTCAAAATTATTCTTGGGCCTCTATTAGAGTGTAAGACCCAACCCCCTTTGAAAACCAAACCATATTGGGCCTCAATACATTGTATAAGACCCACCGCGTTTTCAAAAATCTCGGCGCGATCGCCATTTTCAAACAAATGACCCTGGGCCTCTCCTTGAGCTGTAAGCCCCACCACTTGTACAAAAATAAATCTTTTGGGCCTCTATTAGACTGTAAGACCCAATCCCCTTTTAACCAAAACTTTTTGGGCCTCAGACATTGTATAAGTCCCCCTGTGTTAAAAGAAAACCTCGGCGCGATCGCCAATAAAGAAAACCAATCATCTGGGCCTACCCTCGTGTTGTAAGCCCCATTCTTTTTCTTTAAACACTTGGGCCTCTTGAGAGAGTGTAAGACCCATCCCCTTGTACAAGAAAACCTTTCTTGGGCCTCAGTCACTTGTATAAGTCCCTCTGTACAAAACGACAGTGCGATCACTGATAAACCTTGGGCCTCTCCTTGAGCTGTAAGCCCCAACATCTTTTCAAATTACCTTCTCCTGTAATTTTGAATATACTGTTGTTTTCAAACTTTCTTTGTTGAACAACTAACCAAACAGCATGGAAGCTCTATAACCGAGTAAGTGTTTATATGCTTTCTTTATCCGTTTTCATATACATATAACTGTATTGTGGGGTTGTTTCACTGTAAGTCTTCTTTCATAAACTCATATCAATTGTGTAATACTAGAATAGATATTTAGAGTTTCCCCGGCAACTACGTCTAGCACTAAGCCCTGTTGATCACTCTTAAGTAGACAAAACTAGATCCCCCATAGGATTACCAGATACAGTCTTCCCTCCTCTTGAGGTTAAACAATATGGAGACGTGAAAGGCAGCATTCTCGGTGAACCCTTTCACAGACTGTCACCCTTAGACATTGTCAAAGAAACTCTACTCCCCAGAGATGATCTTTTCTCCATGAATGGCATCTCTTGAGTTTCTTCCAAATTCTCGGACTTTCCTGGCTTGATCTATTCTCTATGAATAGCCTGTCTTGAATTTCTCAGGGTTTGGGGACCCACAGGCTTCCTAAAAGCATCCCCGCCTCCTCTTGGGCGTTGTACAAGGACCCTACGGATTCTTAGAAGTATTCACAGCCTCCTCTTAGGCTTCGTATAAGGAGTCTTCCTTCGGGAAGAGAGCCTCCTCTTGGGCTTCGTACAAATTGTCCCTCGGCTTCTTAAAAGTTTCCAGCCTCCTCTTGGGCTTCGTACAAATTGTCCCGACCACCTCCTAGAGGTATAGGAACAGAAATTAGTCATCTTAATAGAACAGTCTTTCAAAGAGTCTAGATCTTTCTACCGTGAATGTACTACTACGGTTTCTTTAAGCATAGTACAAAAGATAAAACTCTAGACTTGGACAGTCTAATCTCCTTGAGTCTCAAAGGCATTCTCAAGTAGGGAAAAACACCAGTAGACTCGGACAGTCTCCAATACCCTCTGGATTCCCCATTTCCTTAAAGAACAGGAAATAACCCTGATCCTCTGATCAATCCCAAAGCATAGCCTTACCTTTAATCAGTCTCTTTATAAGAACTAATTTTCTCTTTTAACCAACCTACTGGACCTGTCACTCAACTGAAACAGCAATCATTTTAGCCTCTATCTCGGGCTTCGTACGAGATATAAATCACTCTCTTGCTGAGTATAAAGGACTCTTTTGTTGAGTCAATCACCTTTTAGCCTCTATCTCGGGGTTCGTACGAGATACAAAATCACTCTGTTGTTGAGTCAACTCCTTTTAGCCTCCGTCTTGGGCTTCGTACAAGACACATATAAAAACACTCTCTTGTTGAGTCAACCCTTTTAGCCTCTATCTCAGGCTTCGTACGAGACACAAAAGCATCCTCGTGTTGGGTCAATAGCCTCCTCTTAGGGTTTGTATAAGAAAAACCCTGGTTGAGTCAATCAACCTTTTAGCATCAAAACTGTACCTCATTCACAGGATACAAACATCAACAACTCCTTTCATCTAATTGCTGTAAGCGGCAAGCCTCTGGATTATTTACATCCACGCCACTGTCCCTCTTTTAGCATGAGAAATTCCTAAGGAAATATAGCATTGCTCTAAACTGAGTTAAAGTCTTCTCCTTCAGGTTAAAACCCCCTATAAAGGAAATTATGGCATTGCTAGGATTCACATATCCCGGTTAAAGTAATCCTCCTTTATAGTCAGTCACCCAACAGTTGTGACAAACAGACTCCCTTTAGAGATGAAAAATTCTCTCTAAAGTAAACACCCTTTTAGCTTCACATATTGGGCTTCGAACAAGATACAAATAGACCTTTCAGCTTCACATCTTGGGTTTTGAACAAGATACAAACAACCTTTAGCTTCACGTCTTGGGCTTTGAACAAGACACCAAAACGACCTTTTTCCTCCCATAGAATAGGAGGAACTACGATCGCTCTGATTTCCCTGTTTCAGTAAACGGGAATACGTAGGCATAAGATTGAAAGAAAAATCTTAGCGAGCACACTAATCCAAAGCCCCAAATCCCGTACCTTCACATATCAATCGAAAAGCATCACTCTTAACCTCCCACCAATCGCCTGGGCACTATTTTAACAAAATAACCTAAGAGAGACCCACAATCTTTGTAGCATCTGTGAACCAACAGTCATCTGTTCAAACTGAGTTTGCAAGCAGGGTTAATTGGAGACATCTATTTCCCTTCCTTCATCAGCTTCAATAGGATAAAAAATTAATCGAGCTGTAGTACCCCAAAGCGATAGTGCTTCGCAACCACGCAAAAATTCGCGCTACATTATGAACAAAGGCTTTAGATGATACATCATTTCTGCACTTGGCCTCTCGAACATTGCTTTTGTTCTACCACGACGCCATTATTCTTGACGTAATGGCACAGAGGTTTGTGCTCAGCAGCCTCGTTCAGCATGAAATCTTCGTCTGCCTCAGACACCTCCGACACTTTATCATATTCTGCTGGCAGTACTGATACGATGCCACAGTTTATGACAAAGTCTTCGCCGTAAGTGTCATCATATGTTTCATCATCATATAGGTCATAATCATCCATGTCATCATTTGGTGTGGGTGTGTATTCAGGTTCTCCATCATCCGACTGAGGGGTGTATTCTGGTTCCTCCTCATCCAATTAGGGGGTGTACTCAGGCTCTTTGCATGCCTCAGCGGAGTACTTGCACTTGGTGCTCTGAGTCGACATCACCTCTTTGTGTCCTGAAGCGTTGACCATCATGGCCACTATTTGGTTGGCCAAGATTTTGCCTTTCTCGACCCATCTACCCCTTTGTGGGTAGTTCCTTTGTCCTGTAGATTCAACAGGCCTCAGCTGAGAAATTGACCCTTGTTTTTGTTGTGAAATCGACGCTTCTTTCCCAGCTTTCTTGTTTCACTGATAGCGTCTCCACTGAGTCTGAGCATGGGATTCTTTCTTTTGTAATTTGGGGACACATGATAACCTATGGGCTCGACTCCCTCATTTGGGTTCTGAGCCTCCCTTTCCAGGTCGAGTACCTTCCATTTCGGCCTTTTGCTTCCTTTATAGTTGACCGGTCCCACCCATTTTTCTTGTGGAATATCTATCAGAGGCAGGAAAGTCCTGGTTTTTTTAGGCTGGCACTGTCTCCGGTATTGCTCACTTTTTCGCGACGCCTTCACCCTGTCGAACACAGATTTTGGAATAGTAGACTTGCCTTCCTCTAGCGCCTTCTTCTTCTCAACTTCATATCTTTCAGCGGCTTTCTCATCAAAGACCGCGTTGCATCTTGGGCACAAAACAGCCTTCGACCCGCTTACTCTGCACTTTTCCTGGAACTCGTCCAGCCATTCATCTGCTTGCGAGTATACTTCAGCTATGCCCTCTTTCTCAGTGTTCTCAGTGGTGTCAACCATCATGTATTCCGCCGCGTCAGCGACTTCAACCATCATGCAGTCGAAAGGTTCAGAGTATAGAGCTTCCTCAACCTTCAAAGGGTCAGTGTCGACCTGCATCTTTGGTTTCTCACCAAACTGTAGACTGTCTTCCTTTAGAGCCTTTTACACCAAATCCCTGAAAAGAACACATTGAGATGTTTTATGACCAAAAAAATTATGAAACTTACAAAATCCCTTTTTTTCCTTTGCTCCAGTGGGGGATCTTTTAAACCTTGGGGAACAATTATTTAGCCATCTTTAACTAAAACATCAAATATTTCATCGCATTTAGTTACATCTAACGTGTAAGTTTTTGCAACGTATTTATCTATTTTCTCAGTTTCGACGGGGTTTTCCTGTTTGACGGTTTTAAACATTTACAAGTGTATGGGGGACCTGGTTTGAGTTCGGCCACATGGACCTCGCTTTTGTCGAAGGGACCCTCGTCATCAGACGAACTTTCGACGGCTACCACATAGGAAACTTTCTCCTTTTTGTGATATTTCCCGATCATGGTTTTTTTGGCTCGTAGGCGTTCGATTTGTCGTACCCTGTCAGCTAGTTGAGCCATATTTCTAAGATATTGTGTATCTAGCTTTTTCCTAATCGAATAGTCGAGTCCGCCTGCGGCTATTTTGACCAGTTCGTGTTCAGGCACTTGAGTGAAGCATCTAGCTTTCAAATGCCTGAACCTGTTAAGGTACTGGTCGATCGACTCTGCAGGCTTCCGTTTCAAACTAGCCAACTCTTTCAGACTGATTTTCAGTTTCCCCATGTAAAACTGCTCGTGGAACAACCTTTCCAAGTGTGCCCATGTGTGGATGGACTGTGGTGGCAACGTGGTGAACCACGTAAATGCATTCTTAGTTAGGGAGCTTGGGAAATACTTCATTTTCAAATCTTCATTGTTGGCTATGTCGACAGCCTCTGTCTGGTACCTAGCCACGTGTTCAACCGTGGATTCCTCAGTATCCCCGACGAACTTAGTGAATTTTGGCACATTCCATCCCCTTGGTAGTTCTGTCTACAAGACAAAATCAGGTAATGGGGAAGCATAGTTTGGCCTTCTTAGGCCAGGGTTTGACCGTTTCGAACCATGATGCGTTCCACAATGGCCTCTAAGTTTTGTTCTCCGGCCATTACATTATGTCGAACCTGTCTAACGACATAGTCCAAGTCTTGGTTTCTGTTAACCATTACCACGGGCGGACGGTGATCCAGCCTAGGTATATCTTCGACCTCGGGAGGCTCTTGGTCCACCATTTCATCAAACCTCTCCTCCTGTCAAAGGGGTGCCTTCTGCTGAGGCCGGGGCCGTGGTCGGACCTGTGCCCTCGGGGCACCTAAAAAATCTTCAATTCTAGTCATCTGAGTTGCCAATTGTTGGCAACTTTGTGTCGATTCTTGGATTAAAGGTTTCAGTATGATTCCCATTTGCTGTGTTAACATGTGGACCATCTCGTGGTTACTTTCATCCATCTGTTGTCTCATCACGGCGACAGAACTTGATGTGAAAGTTGGGATTGACTAAGTCGACAATCCTAACCCTAACAGTCGACTGAACGGATTGGTTAACGGCCCTAACCCTTGGTAAGGCTGGAATGCTGATGACGACACCTCCCCGAACGTCGAAATGTTATTGCGCATGCCAGTCAAAAATTCAGGTGGCATGCCATAAGTTCGTGGAATGGGAATTGTAATGCTAGGTGTATGGGGCCCAGCCGTTCCTGTCGATGTCGTCCTTGGACTTTCCGACCGAGGTGTTGACAAGATAGGACTACTCGACGCAGTCGTAACTACGGTTGTCGAGATGTCACTAATGCTGGTCACTTGTGACACAACTGGGTTACCCCCTAGGGGTTGTTCATTACTTGGATGTGGTGTTACCATCTTACCACTTCGTAATAGAATAAAATTCACTTAACACAAATGGGTCCCACCAAGCATGCCAATTTGTTCTAGCTGGATTTCGCACGAACAACCTCTAGCCTCCTAACGCAGGTTTACTTGCGGGATCGGCTACGGAATCCCAGACTCTCGTGTTTAGACGGTTGTATTTCGTGATTAGTTGTCGAATAGTAGAGTTTGGGGTGAGGAGAGAAATAGAACAAAATTGGGGGTCGAAGAGGTTTGAGTGAGTTGGAGAGGGGAAGAACAATATTAAATGCAGGAAGTTGTAAATGAAAAAACAAGTAAAAGACAAGTTTAAATGTAAATGGCTTGATAAGATAAATTGTATTAAACAAAAATGAGACGCAAGTAATACATTTTGCGGGAGTGTGACTCGTTTCTCGTAACACTAGATACTTTGAGTGTTTTTCCCTTGCAATGCTGCAAATGCGACCCCTAAAACTCACTAAAAGCCTTGCTTATATAGTAACAAAAATGAACTATCAATCGATTCTGCTGCCGACACATGTCACCCACGTCTCTTCAACTGTTCGCGCCTTGGCCACATTTGAATTTTGCCCGAGCAAACCTTCGACGTGCCAATCTGTTGAAATGTCATATCGAAGCTGCTTCGACGGTCTCTCGTCCTGTGGACTTCTCCAATCTCTGCGTCAATACATTCTCCTTCTGCTTATGGTTGACGTCGATCGACTTCATGTTTCCCTGATTTCTCTTGCCTATAGGTCCAGTCCAAATCTGCTGGCTAACAACCCGAAGCGAGGACGAAAGGGGAATTGCCTAAACAAATTCGGTGTTGTTCTCTCTTTCCCTATCTCTTTAATTTTCGAACTGTTTACGTTTGTGAATATTTAATTGATCGATAAAATTCTGTTATAGTGTAGTGCAGAAAATCTGGTTTGAAAAACATTGTACAATCATTTTGATTGTGCTTGGTAAAATTTTGCACTACACTTACATCGAAGTTATCGCTTGGAGTGCTTCATACACCAAGTGCTCGATAAATTGAACCCTCACAAAGTGTTTGATAAATTATCAATTTGGTTTATTTTTTAATTGGTCATCGGAAATTGCACAACATTGAGTGTTGTCAAGTAGATTGATTAATAGTAAAGTTTGTGATTCAATTTTCTTATCGAGCCTATCGTTCCATTTGCTTACGCATATCCGGTCCTTTCGGTAACCGGTTCGTTTAGATAATATAGTCCTCGGCCGCTTCCGCAAACAATTTTAAAAATCAAATTTAAGCGTTGACTTTCCATTAAAAAGTAGTGATCTATTCAACCCCCCTTCTAGATCAATTGTCGTCGTCTAACAAGTGGTATCAAGAGCACGGTTTATCTAGTGCTTCAAGTATATCTTTTTAGAAAATGGCAAACGAACGGAAAGGGGCTTACAATAGAGCTCTGGTTTTTAACAGTGAGAACTATAGTTACTGGAAAGATTGTATGCGCGTGCATATCAATTCTATTGATACGAAGGTATGGAGCGTTATACAAAATGGTCTAATGGAAATTACCATAATCAATGTGAATAATGTGGTAGTGCCTAAGCCAGAAGCACAGTGGAATGAAGAAGATGAGAAAAAGTATAACTACGATTGGAAAGCTAGAAATATTCTGATCTCCTCATTGGGTGTTGATGAGTATTATAGAGTTTCACATTGTATGAGTGCTAAAGCTATGTGGGACGTGTTACAAGTTGCCCATGAGGGAACTAACGACGTCAAACTAGCTCGAATCAATACTTTGACTCAAGAGTTTGACCTCTTTCACATGAAGCAAGGGGAAACCATTGCCGACATGCAAAAGAGGTTCACTCATTTAATTAATAGACTTAACTCACTTGGTAGACCGGTTTCCAATGACGTTGCTACTAATAAAATCTTGAGGTGTCTTACTAGGGATTGGCAACCAAAAGTGACTGCCATAAAGGAAGCCAATGATCTAATGATGTTATACATCACAACTTTATTTAGGAAGCTCGAGGAACATGAGAAAGTGCTCATTAGTCTTGACTAACTTGAGAAAAGAAAGAAGAAGGAAAAGACCAAGACCAAAGATGCAGAAAAGAAGTCAATAGCTCTAAAGGCTTCTAGTTCAAAGTCCTCCGCAAATGAGTTAAGCGAGAGTGAATCTAGTGATGACGAGGAAAAAGATTTGAATGAGGATATGGGATTGTTTGTGAGGCGATACAATTGCTATATAAAGAAAAATGGTATTCAACATTCGGAAAAGAACCTCGTCAACTTTAGAAAACAATCAAGGTCTTCCAAGAATGAAGGCAAAAAGAGTGGAAAAACTAAAGGGTCTTGCTATAACTGTGGAAAAGTCGACCATTATAAGTTGGATTGTCCATTGTTGAAGAAGGACAAAGGAAAGGATAAAATCCGTCAAGGAAAGAAACAAGGTAAACCTAGAAGAGCCTATATCGCTTGGGAAAGCAATAGTGAATCATCTAGTGATGAGAGTTCAAGTGACGAAGAAGAGTTCGTTAACCTTTGCCTCTCCGCTCACCAAAGGAAAAAGAACAAAAAGGTAAGACATGCTAAATATGATAACTCTAGTACAATGTTTTATTCTAACATGCTTTTGATACTCTACACCATGAGGCTAAGGAAACCTTTAAACATTTAGCTTCAAGCAAACAAATATTTTCTCATTTGGAGCAAAAGATCTCCGATTCCGAAAAGGAATTAGAGGATCTCAAAAAGTCTATAGTGGAAGTAACAAAAGTAGATGTTGAGGAATACAAGAGTAAATGGTTAAATTTTGGTTGTGATACTTGTCATATTTGGCAAAAAGAGGTTAGAACTCTAAAGGCCAAACTTGACAAGGCTCTAGAACCAAAGGTCGCTTTTGCTATTGATAGATAACATTTTAAGAAAAGCATGATTAATTCATATAAAAAATATACTTATGTGATTAGAGATCAACCTAACAAAAGTGATTCTCATGTTAACCTTACTTGCTTTTATTGTTGCAAAAGGGGTCATACCATTGCAAAATGTCGCTTTAGGAGGTTTTTAGTTCCGAAAGGTGTTTATCAATGGTTTCCCAAATGCAATCTTGTTTTCACTCACAACCAAGGACCCAATAAGAATTGGGTACCTATTTCCCTTGATTGATTGTGTAGGTATAACGTCTTGAGACCACGGAAAGAAGATGGGTTCTTGATAGTGGCTGCTCAAGACACATGATGGGAGACATATCTCTTTTCATTGACTTTGTGGCGAAGAAAAAGGGATTTGTTACCTACGGAGACAACAATAAAGGGTCAATACTCGACAAAGGTAGTGTAGGTAATCCCTCTTCTACTACTATCTTAGACGTGCTTCTTGTTGAGGGTCTTAAACATAACCTATTAAGTATTAGTCAATTATGTGACAAGGATTATAAAGTATTATTTTCAAAAGATTGTTGCATAATTGAGAATGGTGATAAAAAGGATGTGTTTAAAGGCCTGAGGGTTGATAACGTCTATATGCTAGACTTGGATGAGGTATCGTTGAGTAGTGACAAGTGTCTAGTCACCATGAGTGAAGATTCATGGTTATGGCATAGGCGTTTGGCGTATGTCAATTTTGATTTACTTAATAAAATAGTTTCTAAAGACCTAGTAATCGGCTTACCCAAAATCAAGTTCACAAAGGATCACTTATGTGATGCGTGCCAAATGGGGAAGCAAACAAGGATCTCGTTTAAGTCTAAAAACATTGTTTCAACCACGAGACCCCTTTAACTCCTCCATATGGACCTCTTTGGACCATCTAGGATTAAGAGCTTAGGTGGTAACTACTATGGTTTTGTGATTGTCGATGACTATTCTAGGTTTTACTGGACTATTTTCTTATCAAGCAAGAGCGATACTTTTTCGGCTTTTGAGAAATTTGCCAAGCTATCTCAAAACAAATTGAACACAAATATTGTATCAATTAGAAGTGATCATGGAGGTGAGTTCGAAAATCACTTTTTTGAAGAATTTTGCGATAGCCATGGGATTGATCATAATTTTTCCGCACCACGTACCCCTCAACAAAACGAGGTTGTGGAACGTAAAAATAGAATTTTGGAAGAATTGGGATGGACTATGATCAATGAGAGTGGCCTTCCAAAATACTTCTTGGTTGATGCCATTAGTACGGATTTTTATGTTTTGGATAGGGTGCTCATCCGTCCTATTCTAAATAAAACACCGTTAAGCTTTTGAAAGGGAGGAAGCTCAATGTATCTCACCTTCACGTTTTTTGTTGTAAGTTTTTCGTGTTGAATAATGGTAAAGAGACACTTGGTAAGTTTGATGCTAAGGCCGACGAAGGTATCTTTCTTGGATACTCTCAGTCTAGTAAGGCATATAGGGTTTACAATAAGAGGTTACTTACTGTTGAGGAGTCTGTACACATTACTTTTGATGAGTCTTATCCTAAAAATGTCAGAAAAGGTACTTCTTTTCATGGTGCAGGTGTATCTTCAGAAGACATACTCAAGGACACTGATAAAGGGAATGATCAACCTGAAGCAGTGCATGTTGATGAGGAAAAAGATCACCAACCTGAGAAGATTAAGGAGGATCATCCGACTAACAACGATGACCTCCCTCCAGCTTGGAAGTCTTCCAAAGACCACCCCATCGACAACATACTTGGTGATATCTCAAAGGGAGTAACAACTCAATCCAAGCTAAGTAACTTCTGTTATCACTTCGCTTTCGTCTCGCAAGTTGAGCCTAAAAACTCAAAAGAGGCCTTACTCGATGAACATTGGTTTTTATCAATACAAAAGGAGTTAAATCAATTTAAAAGAAATGACGTTTGGAACCTTGTCCCCCTCCGCGAGGCCATCGAGTAATCGGCACCAGATGGGTGTTTAGGAACAAGCTTGACGAAAATGGAGTTATAACTAGAAATAAAGCGCGCTTAGTTGCGCAAGGGTATAACCAAGAAAGGCATAGACTATGAGGAAACTTATGTGTTTGTTGCCCAACTCGAGGCTATACGCATGTTGCTTGCCTACGCATATGCGAAAAACTTCAAATTATTTCAAATGGATGTCAAAAGTGCTTTTCTAAACGGTTACATTAATGAAGAGGTTTATGCAGCCCAACCTCCTGGTTTTGAATCTCATGAGTATCCCGGTCATGTTTATAAGCTCAAACGCTCTTTGTACGGTCTCAAACAAGCTCCTAGAGCTTGGTATGAGCGTCTTAACAAATTTCTACTAGATCAAGGGTACTATATAGGGAAAGTTGACACAACCCTCTTCATTAAACGTCAAGGAAAACACCAAATTTTGGTACAAGTATATGTAGACGATATTATATTTGGTTCTAATAACATAAATATGGTCAAGGAGTTTTCTAAGTTAATGCAGGGAGGGTTCGTGATGAGCATGATGAGGGAGCTAAACTATTTCCTCGGATTGCAAATCAAGCAACTTGAAGAAGGGACATTCGTGAGCCAGACAAAGTATTATCTTGAGCTACTCAAGTGCTTCGACATGGCTAGCTCGAAAGCTATCGACACTCCGATGCCTACTTGCGTCAACTTGAGTCGAGATGAAAATGGTAAGTATGTAGATGTGAAGAAATATAGAGGTATGATTGGTTCTCTCCTCTATCTTACCGCATCCCGACCAGATATCATGTTTAGTGTCTGTATGTGTGCTAGGTACCAATCTTGTCCCAAGGAATCGCATTTAAAAGCCATAAAGCGCATACTTAGATACCTATATGGTACTCCAAAGTATGGGCTTTGGTATTCAAAGGGAAGAGATTGCTCTTTGGTTGGCTATTCTGATTCCGACTTTGATGGTTGCAAATCGGATGGAAAAAGCACGAGTGGCACTGGTCATTTTTTCTCAAATTCCTTAGTGAGTTGGCATAGCAAAAAGCAAGTTTTCGTTGCTTTGTCAATAGCCGAGGCGGAAAACGTTGCGGCCGGTAGTTGTTGTGCTCAAGTCTTGTGGCTTAAGCAACAATTACTCGACTTCAATGTTAAACTTGAACGTATTCCCATTTTGTGTGACAATACAAGCACCATTAACCTAACCAAAAGCCCGGTATTACATTCACGCACGAAACATATAGAAATACACCATCATTTCCTTAGGGATCATGTAGAGAAAGGTGATGTGGTATTTGAACATGTTGATTCTAAGAATCAACTTGCGGATATTTTCACCAAACCACTTCCGACAGAGCCTTTCTTTAACATCCGTAGGGAACTTGGTGTTCTCGATATCTCATATCACGTTTAAATATCTATCATCAATCGTCGGAGGTAATATCATTCCTTTTAGATAACTATCTTGATCAATTATATATGTAATATATTGTGCCAAAATATGGGTTGCATTGATGTTTATTTCATTGTTTAGATGTAATTTTGATCATTTTTAAGTTTGGTATATGTGTAGCTTGTTATTTATCTCTAATTGATGCATAAAGTACTCAAAAAGTGCATTTTACATGTTTCAACTGCTTGAGTCGACCAAAACAGAGTATGCGTCGACTCATGAGTGTCAAAATATCTTTCATTATGAAACGCGTTAGCACAGGTCGACCCTTTAGTCGACGCAAACATTTGAATTTTGAATTTATACATTTTCGTTCAGAATGCGTCGACGCACACCATGTTTGGTCGACGCGTCGCTGACAAACTCTGAAAAATCTTTCTTGGAAACGCATGCGTATACTCATATGCTAGAAATCTTGACCCATTAATATTTCTGTTACATTTTCCAAGCATCATAATCATCATCAATTGCAACTAAACCTATTCCTCATTCTTATCCTCTCCTTCAACCTTCTACAAACCCTACAAAACCCACTTCAAATAGTTCATCAAAAATCCAAGATTTCAACAATTAAAAGGATTTCAAGGGTTTTCTCATCATAACATCAAGGTTGCGTACTGTTCATCATCATCAAATCAAGATTCGTACATTGTTCATCTACTCCAAAAAGTGTGTTCTCATGGCTTCCACAAGAATCACTGGGAAAAGAACTTCAAGAGCTTCAACTTCGAGAGCTGGTACGTCTCAACCCAGGTCGAATGTTCCGGTAACCGCTCTTTCTCTGTTATCTAAAATATTGACTGAGATTTACAATAAGAATTTTGGTAACTGATCCGTTGTTAAGCAATTCGCTTATTATTCGTTAAGAGTTGCACGCTTACATCTTGCTGTGGTTATTGAATTACTGAATGTTCAAGAGTTTGATGCATTTTTGGAATTGGACACCAAGTACAATGAGGACTTGGTTAAGTTGTTTTATGCAGGAATTCAGGGTAAGTTTGACAATTCTAATTTTAAATACGAGATAGGTGGTAGAGTTTACTCAGTAAATGCAAGTGTCTGGAAAGATTTGATCAACATAGATACATAGGCTTCTTCTCATCCTAAGGCTACTGATGCTAAGTATGTTGAAGGGTATGAATTCAAAACTGCCCTAAACTTTATGCTTAAAAATCCCTATCCTGACAGCATTTTGAATAGCGATATGTTTCCCAAGATGGTTACAACAGGGCAGTTGAAGAATGTTAATACGATCCTACAATGGATCGTAGCTCATATTCTCCGTCCCAAGAAGGGAGGATACTCCAGGGTTGATCAGGCTGAAATTCATCGGATGTATTTGCTGAAAAATAAGAAACGTATAAATTGGCCTCACTATATTACAAGTCGGATTTTTACTCTTCGTGACTCATGTCGAGGCACATCCTTGTGTTATGCATCGTTTATTCAAAGTATTCTGAATAAGGCTGAAGTAGTAGTTCAAGGTATTCCATATTTTTCAGTGACTTTCGATCAAGAGTTCAGTCAGAAAACATTAACCATGATGGGGTACTTCTGGGATGATCAAGAGCAACGGTACATGTTTCGGGGTAGAGGTACGCATTCAGGTGTTCAATATGTTGATGCGAATGAAGACGAAGATGAAGAGGGAGATGAGGAAGAAGAAGCTGCGGATGAAATGCAAACAGACGACCATAATGTGGAACAGGATAATGCTGACTGGATGGGTCACTCTCCTTCTCAAGATCCCTATGCAAATCAGGGATGGGGTGAGTGGAAACATACTGATGGATATCTCTCGGTTCATCCTATATGCCTCCAACAAATGAGTGGCATCAACAAGAGTCGTATTACATGCCTCCTTCTCCTGCGTAACCTCAACACAACAATGATGAAGTCCTAGAAATGCTAAGATCAATGCAGCTCCAACAACAAACCTTTATGACTGCTCAGGAAGAGAGGCACACTGCTATCACAAATCAGTTACAAGCTCAGAATCAGAACTCTAACCGGTTTGCCTCTTCAGTAATGACAAGGTTTGACAATCTGGCTACAACTGCTGAGAGTCGGACTCGTTCTCTGACTAACAGTTTTAATACTCTCAACCGGGCTGTTTTGGAGCTTACCGAGCGTTTGGATGAGCAACTACCTCCTCTACCTCCATACTATTACTTCAGAGGAAGGGGCAACCAATTTAGAGGGAGGAGACCTTGAGGACTAGGATGTTTAGTGTAGTGCATGTCATACTTTGCTTTATTTGCATATTATTATATGTTTTGGAATACCTTTTGTATTTCCTATGACTTGGTATTTGTTGGAATTTTCTAGTTATGTAATGCCTTTGAGTTTCTATATATGTCGCTTGCTTTATTTATCCATATAATCTCTGCATTAACATCAATATATGTGGATGCATGTTAATGTGTCTTAGTTGCAAATTGATGAGTGTGTTCATATGTATGTATTATGTTATTCTTTGACCACGTCTTTCTCTCTTTTTGATGTTGTCAAAGGGGGAGAAGGGTATCTACAACCAGCAAAAGCAGCATCAAATTATATTTTAGAAGAATGCACAAAGTTAGGGGGAGGATGAGTTTCAAATTACAGGGCAAGCTAAAGAAGTTTTGCCATCGTCAAAAAGGGGGAGTATGTGAGAGCAAGGTGTCTTACACTCAATCTTTATTTTAATGACATCAAAACATGTACTAGCTCGTAGTGTGTAACTTGGACGGTATCATTTCATCATAGTCGGCTTATGTATTTCACAATGCATAAATATTCAATAATCATGTGTCCAAACATATAGGAAGAGTCTCATACATCTTTTATATGTGTGTGATTATGTTATGTGTCATAGGTATGCATTAACATAGCCTAGGTAGAAGAAAACATGGTCAAAAACTGATTTTTGCAAGTTTTTGTGGTTTGAGTCGACTCAAACTATGTTTTGGTCAACTCTTGAAAGTTAATTTTCATCTCATGTCACACGGGTCAGCTCACGTCGACCATCCGGACGACTCATACTGAAACCTTTTGTAATTGTGAATTTTCATCAGGCTTGCGTCGATGCATGACCCTGTGGCGGTCGACGCAAAGTTCTCAAACTTGTATAGTCTTGCTCGCGGGTCAGCGCATGCTGACCCTCATGAATGTTTGGCTGACTCTTCGCTGAATTTGTGCTATTTTTCTGATTTCTCTAAGTTTCAAAATGTTGTTATTTTTGTTAGTTGGTCCTAGCATCATATATATATATATATATATATATATATATATATATTGTACCTCATTTTTTACATAACAACAAGAAAAGGTGAAAGATATACACTGAAATTTTTCTCCCATCATCTTCATCCTCATTCTTGCATTTTCTCAATAATTACACATAACAATTTTTGTTGATCTCTTGCATCATTGAGGTGATAACGTCCAAACATAGGAGTGTATCTTGTTTGGGGTGAGTTTTTCAATGGGTTTTTTCTTGAATAAAACCACTAGGGTTTTGTCCTCCAAGATCAATTGGATTTGGGGGTTTTTGCTACAAATCTTTGCTTCAATGAATTCAGCAGGGCAAAAGTGATTGAAGAACGGTGGGTTCTATCAATCTAGTAGCGTTAATCGGAGGATTGTGCAAGAAAGTTTTGGGACCGAATTGTGTGTGGGTTGAAATCAGTCGAGTGAAGGTGATTGAAGACCGGTGTGTTCATTCAATCTAGTAGCGGTAAATAGAGGTTTATTCAGCATGTTCGAGGCACTTGATTCGACTCGAATCAAGGGGAGAGAAGACATAGTATCAGCATCAACGAGGTTTCTTGAGTGTGTGATAACTAAGGCTTATCTTGTAAAAACAATTTGCAACAAGATTATAGATATCTCAATTCTAAATTTAGAATTGGGGGCAGACGTACCCGAAGCGAGGACAAAAGGGGAACTGCCTAAACAAATTCGGTGTTGTTCTCTCTTTCCCTATCTCTTTAATTTTTGAACTGTTTACGTTTGTGAATATTCAATTGATCGATAAAATTCTGTTATAATGTAGTGCTGAAAATTTGGTTTGAAAAACATTGTACAATCATTTTGATTGTGCTTGGTAAAATTCTGCACTACACTTACATAGAAGTTATCGCTTGGAGTGCTTCGCACACCAAGTGCTCGATAAATTGAACGCTCACAAAGTGTTTGATAAATTGTCAATTTGGTTTATTTTTTAATTGTTCATTTGAAATCGCACAACATTGAGTGTTGTCAAGTAGATTGATTAATAGTAAAGTTTGTGATTCAATTTTCTTATCGAGCCTATCGTTCCATTTGGCTTACGCATATCTGGTCCTTTCGGTAACCAGTTTGTTTAGACGATATAGTCCTCGGCCGGTTCTGCAAATAATTTTAAAAATCAAATTTAAGCGCCGACTCTCCATTAAAAAGTAGTGATCTATTCATCCCCCCTTCTAGATCAATTGTTGTCGTCTAACACTTTACACTTTTAAGCAATTTTAGAAGATAGAAAAGGTTTTCTAGGTCAAAAACCTTAGGAACTCAAGGAGAAATGAGAATCAAATATTTGGAGCATCAATCCTCGATTCTTCAACTTTGATGCTAGCAAATCTTCTTTTCTTACTTGTTGATCAAGCTACCATGGTGATGGGTAGCTAAACACTTTTGTGTCAAGATTAGAGGTAGTTAATCTTGCTTTTATGTATTTCTTTTGATCTTTTGTATGTGAACAAGGTTTATGATTAATAGATGATGAAGATCTTTGCTCTTAATGATGTATTTATGGTTTGAATCACTCTAGACATAGATTTTCTAAGTCTTGATCTAATTTCTTCATCTATTAACCAACAAACTCTAGACATAGATTTGAAAGTTAATATTTGCTTTGTATCGATCTTTATGGTTATTGTTTCGATTGTTATTTCGAGAAATCATCTAGTGATTAAAACAATAATATTCACGAAGCCGCTTTAGAAATAAACGGATTCGTGAGGATACGCGATTGTATTGATCAAAACTAAGTTCACATGCTTGATTAATCAGATACGTATGAAAAGAATTAACGAAATCTAATCTTGACATGCTTTTCTTGAAATAAAACATTTTTAACCTAATTTACTCTTTGCAACAAACTTATGTTACAAAACAAGAAATCTTTTGAAAACTCTTTACTTAGAACGTTAAACTATTGAACAGCAAGCCTCCACCAAAGTTTCCTCTGGCTTCGCCCCGCTCAGGCATAGTTCACCATCTTTCGGGTCCTGATAGGTATGCTCTCACTTGAACCCTTCACAAAAGATCAGGGTCGGTCGGCAGTGCAACCTACAAGAGGATCCCACCAATCAGCTTCCTTGCGCCTTACGGGTTTACTCGCCCGTTGACTCGCACACGTGTCAGACTCCTTGGTCTGTGTTTTAAGACGGGTCGAATGGGGAGCCCACAGATCGATGCCAGGAGCACGCAAGTGCCGAAGCACGCCGAATCAGCGCATGTTGCCGTCCATAATCGTGATGATGATGTCTCCGCAAGCATTTCAACAACCCAAGCTTGGACCACCATCACAATCTGCGTCGGTCGATGTCTCGAGTCGATTGGCGGACCGGAACGAACCGTTCCACATCCGACCAAAACACATCGTCGACCCCCACCTAAAACACCCACCTAAAATCCCTGTGGATATGATAAAACACCCAAATAAAATGCTTTTCAACAAAATGGCGTTGTTGTCGGGGATTGTTGAGTAGGATATTGCAAGCATTGCAATAGTTTAGTGATTTTAAGATATTTGTATTGTGAATCTCTTACCACTGTAATTCTCTTGTGCTTTTAAATTTGTTTGGCTAGTTTGCAGAATCTGTTTATGCGAGGGAGTGTACCTGTAGAAGAACTTATTTTTTATCCTGAGATCAAGAGAACTACTCGTAGACTCAATAGCAGAACAAGGCGGAGACGACAACTTGCTAGAGAAAGACAAGATTGAGGAGAATCTTCTTCATCTGCACCAATTGTTACGCTAATCATGGCAGATCCACCTCCACTACCACCTCCTGCTTCAACACCGTGTATCAACAGTCCAAGGCATAATGCTCAGTTTGTGCGCAATGCCCACTATAGGAGGCATTCTGAGATGAAAACGGGTATTCTTGCGCTTCTATACCAAAATCCTTTTACTGGTATGGATCGTGAGGATCTTTTCACTCATCTTACAAAATTCTATGAAATTGCGGGTGCAACGGGAGCCCCTGAAGCTGAAGAGGAATTATTGTTCAAGAGACTATTTCTGCATTCCTTAATTGGGAAGGTGTAGCTCCGGTTTTTGTGACGCGACCACTATCGCTTTTAGTGTTACTTTCTGATTTCTGTATTTATCCTATGAAGCTTAAAAGGAAGGGGAAGATATCTTAAATTAACCCTGCGCGCAAGTGTTTTCCCTACAAATGCGAAGAGATCTGGAATCGGGGGTTGGTTATACAAAGGGAAGCTATTAACACAAAGAGTATCTATAGTAATCTATAGGAACCTTTATTTGCATATGTTTTTACTGTTGAATTGCTTGCTTAAGTCTATTTGCTATTAAATGGGGAAAGTTTCTCCTTTGTGAGGACTGAGGAAATGTTTTTGTTGTTTTTTGGGATTTTTCTGTTGTGTTTGGGAAAGTACTTGACCTAAGATTTTTTTAGTGCGCTCGCTAAGATTTTGCAAACTTATGCCTACGTATTCCCATAAAGAGATTTGGGGAAATTAGAGCGTTCGTAGTTTCTCCTATTCTATGGGAGGAAAAATATTTGTTTGGTGTCTTGTTCAAAGCCCAAGATTGAAGCTAACAAAGTATTTGTGTCTTGATCAAAGCCCAAGATTGAAGCTAAAAGTTTGACTGAGAGAGAATGTCTCATCACTAAAGGGGGATATCTCACCTATTCATCACAAACATTGAAGAATTAATTTATAAGGGAAGTTGCTTTAACTAGGATGTGTGCACTACTACAAAACACGCAAACAACAACACCAGGTTTACAATGGATTCATTTACACCATTATAATAGGTTATATTGTTCGCGTGATATTCGCGCATCAGTGAGTAGCAGGATTTATTACTACGGTTGTCTAATAACACCGTAGTAATATATGATTTATAGCATGCTTCGATCCCTAGTAAATACACGTTTTCAATTTTTTAGACTACATTAAGCGTGTGTCACTTAAGTCCATTATTTAAAAATTAAATTGTAAATGCTTTTACAATGGTTAATAAACCAACCGTTGTTATAGGACTTTAAAAAGAATAGAAAATTGAAAATTATTTAACCAAGATATTTAACCACGGTGTTACTAAACAACCATTGTAAAATTTGAAAATTGCATGACGGTTGTAATTTCTAACCGTGATGAAAAGTGATATTTTTTAGTATATAAGCGATTGTATCTATCGTTCATTACATAGCAGTCGTTTCTCTCAAAAGAAAACCCTAACATATTTCACTCACCCCTCTCATAACATAACTCTAAACATACTTCAACATTCAGATTCGTTTACTAATCACTAACTTCAGGTTTGTTCATTACACTTATGCTTCGATTTCGTTTACTTGTCTTATTAAAAATGGGTTCTAATTTTTTTCTTGAATGTTCTCATTTTTTCTGATCCATCATCACCACCTTAACAAATACAAAATGTATACTTTTGCTATGTTACATATGGTTTGTGTAGCTATGAAGAAAAATACAAGAAGTATGAAGCTATTGTGTTAACTTCTTTCACCTTGTACTTTTTTTTCATAGCTTCATGAACTAGATGAAATAGGAAAGTGTCTCAGCAAATCCTTCCATAAAGTTTCACCATATACTTTTTTTTCATTCTTTTCCATAAAGTTTCCATCAAATATTTCCATTAAAATGTCTCAACAGTCCGGCTGTAGCCATGGAAGCAGGTCCTCAAATCGTTCAAGTTACATATGTAAGTGTGGTCTCAACGCTCCATTGATGACGACATGGACCGACTCGAACCCAGGCCGTCGTTTCTATGGTTTTGGGATGTATAAGATTCAAGGATACAAACAATGCTCTCACTTTGCTTGGTTGGATGACGAGATAGATCCTAGAGCAAACCAAATAATTTCTTCACTAGTAAATAACTTGAATGAGGAGAAGGGAATGGTTAACACCTACAAAGCCAAGGAGGTCGAATTGATATTGAAGGTGAAGATCCTAAACAAACAGTTGAAGATTACCTGGATTTTTTTTATTTTTACTGTTCATTGCATTTGTTGTAATGACTAATTAGGTTATAGTTGATTAGGTTTGTATGTTTACTGATGGTGTAATGGTTGATGTATTTGTTACAAAAGATTCATGTGATGATGTTATGGTGTATCATGAATATAATACAATTAATATTATTATAACTTTATCACAAATATGTGTTGTATTTTCTGCTGTGATATGGTGAACAGTAATATAGGTTAAAAATTGGTATAAATTATAAAAGCAGGATATAATTGTAAATTCTGCAGAAAATTTTACAACGGTTATTTTTCATAACCGTTATAATAACTTGCGTGTTGTCCAGTAAAAAATTAAAAACAAAATTGCGCAGCTGGGAATCGAACCTAGGATTATCACTTTATCACAATGGTTTTTTTGGATAAACCATTGTGATAGGGCGCGCGCTTTCCAGTTTATTACAATGGTTACAATGTCGTAATTGTAAGTATCATACATGTAACCACACTCTACATAACAATGACTGGTCCTGCATGGTTATATATCTTTCCCAACCGTTGTTAAAGGTCTGTTCCGTAGTAGTGGTGGAATCCAACAATGCCACATCTTCCTTTATAAGTATTTGTATGCTAAGAGAGGTACATTGACTTGGATGTGTAGAATC
This sequence comes from Lathyrus tuberosus, assembly GCA_022829125.1. Lineage (NCBI taxonomy): Eukaryota > Viridiplantae > Streptophyta > Magnoliopsida > Fabales > Fabaceae > Lathyrus > Lathyrus tuberosus. The sequence goes on along the minus strand of JALAZF010000503.1, from coordinate 894,664 downwards.
CAAAGGTTTGCCACTTACATCACTTAGATGAAAGCGAAATTTAGCCACGATAAAGAAGGGACTCCAGCTTGATTTTTTAATTAATAAGTGTGCCACTTACATCAATTATCTGGAAGAAGTTTTGACTGTTTGTTTTGAAATGTGATGTATAGAGGGGATATCCTCCTACAGGGAGGACTCATGAGTCTCATCTGTAGGGATATTGAATTTTTGTGCCTTGATCAAAGCCCAAGGTCAAAGCTTAAAGGGGTTGAGAACTGACTCGACTGAGGGAAATTTTATTTGAGTATCTTGTTTGAAGCCCAAGATGATGAAGTTGAAGAGCTTGATAGAAGACTGACTCAACCGGGGAGTGTTATCTCTGTCTTGTACAAAACCCAAGATTGAGGCTGACTGAGGAAATCATTATATGAAGCCTAAGAGGAGGCTGAGGGAATTTAAATGGAGACTGGCTCTTGCTGAGAAAAGTTAATTCCAAGAGAAGGCTCAAATTGCTTGTGGAATCATAAAGGGAAACTGACTCCTTACTGAAGATTTAGAAGAGAGTTGAATTATCAACTTCCACAAGGGCCTGATTCTTTTGGGGATTTATTGGTTGTAAAATGACCCTGACTGAGAATTTTGAAGTGAAAGCTAACCCTTGAAGGATGCGATTGAATTCCTTGGAGGTTTTGACTCTCTTAGGGATTGGTGTATTGATAAAGATGACTAGGATCTATCATATGCTTTTAGAAAGCCTGAGGGTCCTTGTATGAAGCCCAAGAGGAGGCTGGGGATGCTTCTAGGAAGCATGTGGGTCCTTGTATGAAGCCCAAGAGGAGGCTGGTGATGCTTCTAGGAAGCCTGTGGGTCCTTGTATGAAGCCCAAGAGGAGGCTGAGTATGGAGACTTTCTAAGTCTAGGAAGAGTTCAAGAAAGGTTTCACCGGGAAATAATCCTTTCTCTGTTGAACTGTTCCAGGGTTAAAGAGGCTAAAGAAGAGGTTTCACCAGGAAATAATCCTCTCTTTATGGAAGTGTTCCAGGTTTGATTAAATTGAACAAAGCCCAAGAGGAGGCTGACTGTATTGGGGAGAAGAATTCCTTTGTACAAGAGGGAACTAGTTGTTTAAACTAAGTTATACTGATTGGAAGGGTCCTATTATTTGAACTAGTCTAAATTGAGGATGATTTAAATGCTAAGGGAGACTTAACAAGATATGTACAAGTATATATACAGATATATGAACAAGTATACAAACAAGCATGAATTGAATTAAGAAAGGTGGCGGGTCTTATTCTTTGGATAGAGGCCCAAGTGTATTATGATTGATTAGATGCCTTCTTCAATATTGGATTAGTTTTTTTGAAGAAATTGAAGAAAGTTTTGATTTTGAATCTGAAGATGACTTGATCTCATGTAGGAGAGAAGCAAAGGTGTTGGGTCTTACACTCTAAATAGAGGTCCAGATGATTTATTGTATCCTGTACAAAGCCCAGGATGAATGAGGCTAAAAGGTTTTATTTACAAAAGGGGTTTTGGGCCCAAATGATGTTTAAAACAAAGTTTATGTACAAAGGGAAGGGACTTACACTCCTAACAGAGGCCCAAAGACTGTTGTGAAAACATCGATCGCGCCGTGATTTTGAAAAGCGCGATGGGACTTATACTATAGCAGAGGCCCATGAAGTGGTTTATTTACAAAGAGGGGGGTCTTACACTCTAATAGAGACCAAAGACTGTTTTTGAAAGTTTGAAAGATTAATTCAAAGCAAAAACCCTAATTTTGAAATATTTGATTCAAGGTGTTTAAACATGGTATAATTGATGTGTAAGTTAAAATAAACATGTTGTAACCTTAAAACAAAATTTGAAATATTAGGTTTTATTCCTATGAAGATCAAAATGTGATAGGTTTAAAAATAATCAAGGAGAAAACCATTTTTTAGGGTTTTTTTAATCATTTAAAAACAATTAATTTCAACTTAATAAAAGTGATTAAAATTAAATCTTTTTTTTTTTTAATTTTTGTGTGGATTACATTAATAAAATGTGTGAATGACATGTGTGCAAAATATCATTTTAAAACAATTAAGTTTGATTTATAAAATAATTATTTGAAAATAATAAAGAAAAATGTAAAAAATATGTGAAAATATGAAAAATGAGTGAAGTTTCAAAAAAATGGCATGGATGGGGGTCGAACCCACGCCGTTACACACACAAACACACTTAATACGCAGGCACAAACCACTGGGGTGGTGATACATCCATGTATCAAATAAGAATCAATAAGCAATTAAGTATTTTGACATTATGATATTATGTTGGTATTTTGAGTATTTTTTTGCAATTGCTAGTTTTAGTAGAAAAAATTTTATTTTGTTTTGTTCCTAAGTTGAAAACTTGAAGGAACTTGTGAACTAATGTCAAGATTGATGAATCAATAAGTAATTGAGTGGTAATGATAAGATCGGGTAAAGGTACCGCGCAAGGTACATTTTTATTGCTTTCTAACCTAAGCATGGAAATGAAACTTGTGATGAGTGTAAAACTTGTAGTCATTACTTCTTTTGAAATACTTGTTCATTTTTGAATCATTTAGAACATTGGCTTTGTGAGGAAGCTTTCATTGAAGAATATATGCGGGATACCAGCATTCTTGTTTAACTCGTTCTTATTATGTTGAAATCATGCATGTGTGTTAATTTATGAAAAAGGAAGAAAAGGATCAAGGCAATTTTTGTGCATTTTGAGAAAAACCACTTGACCAAATAAGGATGATCAATCTACCGTGCGAGTGAGCGAGTATTTGTTAACCCCTTTAAGCCTTTGTATCAAGATCGTGTGAATAATTGAAATGTGTAAATATTGTGCATGAAAAAGAAGAAATTTTTGAAATGGATCTTGGCATTTTGTTGTGAAACTTTTTGAACCCCAACCTTAAGTATGGTTGCTCAGTTTGTTCCTTGCCTTAGATGTGTGAGAGTATTCCTAATTATCATGTTTTGATTGTGTTCAAAGTTGGGGAGAACAAGGTAGATTGAGGCATCATGAAAAAAATAAAATAATGTGGTTTTGGATGATGAAAGAGCTTGAAAGAAAGAAACAAGTGAAAAAGAAAAGAAATTGGGCATGAATAGCCAACAAAAAGCTCAAAGTTGTAATGATGCTTCCAAAGAAAGAAAACAATAAGGTTAAGGTCTTGAAGTGCTTTGATATTGAAATTAGAATGCTCTTTAGGAATAGGCAATTTTGTTTCAATGACTTTGATAAATGACCCTTCCTTGTAGCCAAGCCAAGTTACAACCTTAGAAGACCTTGTGATTCCTTCTTTTTCACTCATTAATGCATGTTATTTGTTGAATGCATAATTGGTTTTGGATGTTTGCATGATTGTTTGGTGAGTGATAAAACCTCATTTTGTTTTCATCCATTGATGAATGTGTGCCTAGGTGTGATTCAATTTTGAACTTGTATTGCTCAAGAAGTCTTGAAGTGTGTTTTTGCACTTAGCAATAGTTTCATCTTCATGATGTGTTTGGAGTTTTATAAGTTATCTTGTTGTTACTTTTACTTTTTGAACCATGAAATTGTCGTTGTTCTATTGAGTTGATTCTGATTTCTTGTGCGGGTTTTCGGGTTCGTTTCTAGTTCAAGACACTTTTGTTTGAGGACAAACAAAATAATAAGTTGGGGAGAGTTGTTAAGGGCCAATTTGTGCATACTTTTGACTATATTTTATGGCCCTTTCAATTGGTTTCCTTGATTATTTTATTGTAAATATTGTGAATTATGATCATTTTGATGCTCTTTGACAGGTCTTCTTGCTTATATTTGATGATAGGAATAATTGGTGAAGGAAAGAAGGCCAAAAAGTTAATTTTCGAGGAGTTCGTGTCGATAACTCGCGCTAAGCGAGCTTTTCAGCACGGTATCAGCACGCACTTTCTGTTTGAGGCAGTAGCTAAAGTCTCCAACCGCACTAAGCGGGCTGTTACCGCGCTTAGCGCGCTTTCTGGGAATTTGTATTTATTTTTTCTTACCGCGTTTAGCGCGCTCTTGAAGGCGCTTAGCGCGGTGCCACTTACTGCACTTTGTGCTATTGCTATAAATATCTTCTTTTGGAGATATTTTCAACAACTCTTGTACTTTACACTTTTCAGCAATTTTAGAAGATGGAAAGGGTTTTCTTGGTCAAAACCCTAAGGAACTCAAGGAGAAGTGAGAATCAAATCTTTGGAGCACCAATCCTCGATTCTTCAACTTTGATGCTAGCAAAGCTTCTTTACTTACTTGTTGATCAAGCTACCATGGTGATAGGTAGCTAAACACTTTTGTGCAAGATTAGAGGTAGTTATTCTTGCTTTTATGTATTTCTTTTGATCTTTTGTATGTGAACAAGGTTTATGATTAATAGATGATGAAGATATTTGCTCTTAATGATGTATTTATGGTTTGAATCACTCTACACATAGATTTTCCAAGTCTTGATCTAATTTCTTCATCTATTAACCAACAAACTCTAGACATAGATTTGAAAGTTAATATTTGCTTTGTATCGATCTTTATGTTTATTGTTTTGATTATTATTTTGAGAAATCATCTAGCGATTAAAACAATAATATTCACAGAGCCGCTTTAGAAATAAACGGATTCGCGAGGATACGCGATTGTATTGATCGAAACTAAGTTCACATGCTTGATTAATTGGATACGTGTGAAAAGGATTAACGAAATCTAATCTTGACATGCTTTTCTTGAAACAAAACATTTTTAACCTAATTTACTCTTTGCAACAAACTTATGTTACAAAACAAGAAATCTTTTGAAAACTCTTTACTTAGAACGTTAAACTATTGAACTGCGAGCATCTATATATCTTGCGTACAATCCTTGTGGATACGATAAAACACCCACCTAAAATGCTTTTCAACATTAGCCAAGAGGCTTGGACCAGAAAATACAGCTAAGGTGGTGCGGTGTGAAAGGGTTGATAAATTGGCGGATTTTTTGGTGTAGCTCTGATGTGTCAGATAGTAGTAGCTGTTGTTAGGCCTGTGAGTTTTTATAGCCTATCTTTATCTGTGGTCTATGTAATATTGTTTGTTGATTGTGTCATTTCCTTTAACTTCAGTTTCTTCATGTTCCTTACCATTGTCTTATGGTTGTTTTAATACTATGTAACCAATATAAATATAAATGAAATTTCTTTTTCTGTCTTCACAATAGTCTTTATATTTCTTTGTCAATTTCTCTTCTAATACCTTTTTGATTTTTGAAAAAGGGGGAGAAAGTGATATATGATTTTGATATCCAATCTAAAGTATCTCGTCCCAAATATAATTGAATATGTTTTACTTCTAACCATATGTTTGAGAATTGATCAGGAACTTCGCAAAAGTTCACTGTATGTTAGAACAGGTTATCAGAAGATAAAAGACAAGACATATTAGAAGCCATGATATATCAGAATACATAATTTGTATTTGATAAGATATCAGAAGATATGTTCAGAAGAAATGATTAATAATCAAGAAGATTATATCAGAAGCAATTGTATAAGAGATCAATAGATATAATCATCAAAAGACATGTACAAGAAAGAAGAATACCAAACAAGCTTGATCTGATAATATATTAATATCTGGCGTTGACCACTAAGTTATCAGAAACAAAAGATGTCCATGAATTTTGCGTTGATACCCAAAACTTGTCAGAAGTTGTTAACTTTCTGAAAGAATGATTCAATTGGTATCTAAATTCAATGGTATCCAAACCTCAAATGGTATCTAGACTCCAACATTAAAATAATGTGAATTCTTTGGAGATAAAATCAAGTCATGATCATAAAAGAAAATATTTGATTTCTGAACCATCAAATGACATGAGGATATGTGCACCTCTTGGTGATCTGTGCTAAGATATTGAAGATTTAGTTTTGATACATGATGTGTGGCATCTAAGAAAGTATCTACCAGTTTCTGATATATAATGCAAGACATCAAGTCTGATAAGACAAATCAGGTTCTGATGCGTTTACTGTATTCTGATAGCAAGCTTGGTTCTGAGATGAAGACCAGTCAGTTCTAGTAAGATTCTGATGAGACGTCATTGAGAAGTAATCCTTCTCAATTGACAAGATTCTACTTCAAAATCATTTTTGTGAGTCTTGGGATCAAGGGGAGACTCTGAACAAGCATAAATGAATTTTGAGAGTAACAGAATCAGGGGGAGCCCGTTAAGCTTATCTCTGACTCTGTGGATTTATGGTGATTACCCTATACGAATTGCTCTATCAAAATGCATTGTTTGTCATCATCAAAAATGGGGAGATTGTAAGAACAAGATTTGGTTCTACATCTGACCTTTGAGTTTTGATGATAACTGCACATGTTATCTAAGATAACAATTCTGTATGATATGGTTTCTGTCTAGTGTGTGGTTGTTGTCAATATGATTCTGACTCTGATAAGAAGGCGTGTGACGTCATCAGACTCTGCTATTAACACTCTGGAAGAAAACATATGTGTGTACAAGATAAAGTCAAGATTCATGAAGACTTTATGAGAAAGGCATACAAGATATAAGGCGTGTGACGTCATCAGACTCTGCTATTAACACTCTGGAAGATTCTAATTTAGACTTTATGAGAAAGGCATATAAGGCTTTCAAATGTGATGCGCTTCTAATGTTACAAGTTCTGAATATTCTGAAGACGTGGTTCAGGTGAACATGGTTCTGAAGATTCTGAAGACACAATATATGAAGAACAAATTCTGAAGAGTTTTTGAAAACAAGGTTATGATTAGACGAAGTACTGAAGACTCTGAAGACAAGAATGTGCTTAATGAATTCTGAAGACTCTGAAGACAAGGTTCTGAAGGAACAAGTTCTAAAGATTCTGAAGATAATGTTTCTAAGAAACCAAGTGCTGAAGATTCTCAAGATATTTCTGCTGAACAAAGATATGGAATTCTGAAGACTATGGTTTAGAAGATTACACAAAGAATGACTCGTCTACAACATGCTTCATCAAGTTAATATCTGAAGCTTCTGAAGATGTCAGAAGACTGAAGATTAGAATGGTTTTAAGCTGAATATAATAGTACTAAAACTCTGTAACCTCTACCTCGAAAAGGTGGCGCAGGAGCATCTTTTTGTACAGTGATGTTGACCATTCCTTCATGTGAATGTTGGGATATTGCTATTGGAATGTGTTTCCAAGAATACCCCTCAACGAATCTATTCTCTCCTGCTCTATAAATTGAAGACTTGGAAGCTTGAAGAATTGTTGCTAATGGCTTATTGCTTGAAGCAGACACTGATCATAAAGAGAGAAAGATAAAAAGTTTGTTGGTTGTTGTTCATACAAAGGATTATTATTCAACACATCAAACAATCAACATGTAGTAAGCAAAGATGAAGCTGCTACTACAAAGTGTGCACTAACGATGATCATGCTAACACCATATGAAACTACTCAAGTGAGACATCAATAAGTGAAGCATAGTAGCTTAGTTGAACATGATGGTTGAATTGGAAAAAGCTCTATATGCTCAAGAAATGAGTACAAGATGCTGCAAGCTGAAGCTTAAATGAAGAATGCTCAATGGAGAAGAAATTGAAGCAAAGGAATGAAGAATGCACAACGATGCAACATGCTAAAGCCATGTGAAACTTATCAAGTGAAACATCAATAAGTGAAACATAGTAACTTAGTTGATCTTAATGGTTAAGCTAGAAGAAGCATTACCTACTCAAGAAAGGAGTACATCAAAAAGAAGCTTAAAAGTCATGATAAGAAGTTGTAGTGCTTAATAAGAAAGCTTTTAAGCAATACAGAACTAGTGTGATTTATAATCTCTTAGAGATTTATTCTTTAGATAGTTTCTGTATTAGAAAGCAATGAGTTATTGCTCATAACTTGCTAGAAACACTTAGGTGTTATCGTACTTCATTTGTGTAATCAGCTTGTAAGAAGCATAAATAGTGCATAAGAAAATCCTTGAAAAAGGTAATGTTCCTTGAGCGGTCGAATGAAGACCTGAATGCTTGAGAAGGCCAGGTTGTTGTTGAACGACTTGGAGGTTGATTCCTTGAGCGGTCGAGTGTAGACCAGGATGCTTGAAAGGGCCAAGTCGTTCTTGAGCGGCTTGGAGGTTGATTCCTTGATAGGCGAATGAAAGCCATGATTCTCAAGAAGGCAATAGAAGGTATCCATTGTGGTTGTAATCGTTGATGATTATTGGATTAAGTCCTTGTGATAGGGAAAAATCACCTTGAAGGGTGGACTGGAGTAACTTCATTAACAGTGAACCAGGATAAAAATAATTGTGTTCATTTATTTTTATTTACTAGTTAATGTTATTAATTTAATTCTGCAAAAGGGGACAAAAAGTGAAACCCAATTCAAACCCCCATTTCTTGTGTTTCTCAACCTCCCGTACGAGTCCACATCATTAGGTAAACCTCCATCCTTTCGTTCTCATGCTTATAAGTACCTTTTAATCTGTTTCTTGTTACTACCATGTTCATGTTGATGTGAAGATTGAAAACCCTCTGATTTTGGACATTGATTGCTTCTATATATGATTTAATTTCATTTTTAAGAATTAGGGTTTATCTGTTTTTGAGTTAAATTCATGAAGTAGAGTAAGAATAAATAAAAACTGAGTCCATATTAGATTTCCTTGTTGAATTCTAAATGATACCATATATTTACATGATTGTTTTGGTTAATATTTGAGGATTTCGTGTTTTTGAATTTTTGGAGTTTCAAAATGGCCAGAGGCAGAAGAAGAAGTCTTCTTCGCGCCACTTCTTTTTTTAAATTTTTCTTTTAATATATATTTATGAAGCAAAGTAACTAATAGGCCACGGGGCCTGGCCTGGTGGTTAGTGGTTTTGGCTGAGAACCTCAAGGGTGTGGGTTCATCACCCAGCGCCCCCCTCTTCTTTTTATTCATTGGTTTTTTTTCCTATTTTTCTTTCCTTTACATTTTCTTTTATATTTTCTTTTCCTTTTCCTTTTTCTTCTTATTTTCTTTTTAATTTCTTCCCTTTTCCTTTAACTTATTTATTGATCCACATATAAAAAACTAAAAAAATATTTTATTTATCTTTTAATATTTATTTTTTATCATTTTGTATTTTATATTTAACAACCTAAAAAAGGATTGTTTCATTTATTGTTGTTCTTGGTCATAATGATTTCATGATTTCTTTAGCTTGCTATGGCTCTTTGATGGGTTGATGTTTGACCTTTCTTTCATATGTTTTTGTGACATGTACAATATTTATGCTACACTTTTAATTGTTACTTTTGTTTTGATTGATTCTTGAGGTGTGAATACTTGTATGTTTTTCATGAGATGGTTACTTGACTTTTAGCCATGCCTTAGGCTTGATACTTGATATTGATATCTTGGTTTGGAAACCTAATGAATTGACTTGCTTGTTTTGAATGATGATCTTTGACATGTACAATACCTTGCACTAATAACTTGATGATTTCATGATATACATGATTAGGGTTTTCATTTGAAATCACTTGAGATACTTTGTCTTGTGAGTTTGTGTTGGTTACGTGTCTTGATGCTTTCTTTACACATGTATTGTTACTTGTTTATGAGTTTAGCTTTGACACTTGAGACTTTGTCTTGTGTTTCTTGGATATTACCCTTATGATATATAACTTGTTTGACATTTACCTGTGGTTTTTGAATCTTTATGATTGCTCATGTTTGAATCCGAGGGAAGGGATTACAGTTGACTTTGTTGCCATGTGCATATGTATTGTTGTTTCCTTTTCATTTTGCACCCATTGTATAATCATTGTCTCCCCTTAGTTTGGTTGTCCTTAGTTTGTTTACCTTAGGTTGTTTACCCTTAGGTTGTTCAGCCTTAGATGATTCACTATTAGGTTTCCCTTTTTCTAACTTGAATCTTTTAAAAAAAACTTGAGATTAAGTCATTGACTTTTCAAAAAAAAATTGAAATGCTTCAAGACATCTTAAGCATATCCAAATATTTTCATAAGACTAAAATACATAAACCATATTTAAAACTTTTGTCACTTGGCTTTTCACTTTAAAACCTTTTCTTAAAAGAGATTATACATGAGTCATCCCTAGTTGATATATAATTCTCCTAACCCATAACATTATTGAGAAAGATGTTTATTCTTTTCCAATTGAGGGAGGTAGGAGGCATACTTGTTGATTCTATATCCAAGTTGGACCCCTTCTTTCATTGTGAAGAGAAGATCCATTTTCCCTATGTTTGTGGTGGATTAGTTGAGTATTCTCCTTAAGATGACAACTTGTCTCTTCTTTTATTAAAATCAACCACAACAAACCCTTTTGTTTTTATACCCCGAGCTACGAGGTTTTGATCCTTTATTGATACATAGGCACAAGACTTCGTGTCTTGCCAAACACAAAAGTAATAAAAAACGCTTCACTTTTCATCTCCTCAATCTTTTTTCAGCAAACGCTTTTAACCTAACACAAATATTTCAAGAGGTTCTTATAAGATACTATAGATATTTAGGGTGTTAGTACCTTCCCTTAGTATAACCAACCCATGTACCTTAGATCTCTTACTTGCTTAGCTTTTAGACTTGCTTTATGATTTGCATGTTTATTTGGGTTTTATTCATTCTTTTCCCTTTCCCTTGGATAAATAAAAGTTCAGTGGTGATATCTAGTTTTTGTGAGTCTAGCTAATCAATAGCTATGGTCTCTGATTCTTCACCTCGACAACGTAGATTTAATTTTGTTGTAAGATCATTATTAAATAAAAAACAAATTAAAAAAAAGTTGATATTTTTTAAATGTCTATTTAACAAATGAAAATGATAATTCAGAAATCAAATCTAGGTCATTGTGTTCACATTCATCATCGTGTTCACATTCATCATAATGTTCGCATTAATCATCGTGTTCGCAACTTCCTCCTCTTCCAGTTTCACCATTGCCCTGTTCATCTCATCGTTACCCTAATTTGTATCTTGTGTGATGGATTCAGAGTCTGCGGAAATTACAAGTTCTTCATCTCATTTTAGGAGGATAAGGATCCAATGTTATTGTGGATTGAATTCACCACTTGCAACTGCGTGGACATCTGAGAATCTAGGTAGGAGGTTCTATGGTTGTGGGTTATTCAAGGTGCATCTAAAACCCTTATTTTTAGTTGTATTCATCTTGTGAATTCAAACATTTCTGGATAATTGCTAAATTCCACCTTCCTATCTATTTCATTTAGTTACAAGGGAGGAAAGGTTATTCTTTTTTTTTATTGGTACAATGAAAAGATACTGAAACGTTCAAAGGAAGTGATTAACTCGCTTTTGAAGCAGGTTAATGAGCTGAAAAATAAAGATAGTTTAACAAAGAAGAGTGATGATGACCTGAAGAAGAAGAAGAACAAATTGTTGAGTATGTTGTTGATTCTATTTTGGTTTTTTATCATCATGTTGATCACAAAAGGATTTCTTTAAGTTTAGAGTCAATGTTGTTACGTTGAGGCTAATGTTGTAAGGTTATTGTAGTAAGGTTTAAGTTCAATCGGTGTTACTTTGATGTTCTGTTGTAAGGTATTAAGGTGTTACCTATATTGTTAATGTAACAATGTTACCTATGTTGTTAATGTAACAATGTTTTGACAATATTGTGATACAATTCTTCTGTCACTTTTGTTTTGTCCATTTTTTACTGATACAGTTGTTCTATTCATAATTCTGTTGTCACAGCAACACAATTCAATAATAACATAATACAATCCATAATTTACTGATAAGATTTCGTTAATATCAAAAGGTCTGCATCCTTAAAAGGTTACACATTAAATTTGTATTCCTCTTCAAAAAGTGATACACCTTACAAGATGATAGCATCTTACATGCAAGGTTACACATTAAAGTTGTAATCCTCTTCAAAAAGTGATAGCGTCTTACATTACAATATTACACAATAGGTTTGTAACACAAAAGGAATTCATCACACAGTAGGTGAACTAAACTAATACATTAGTCTAGTGTTTATGGCGCTTGTGATCCTTGTATCAACACGATTAGTGGTTCTTTTGTCGAAAATTTATTTTACTCCTTTGCCTTGTTACTCCCTTTAGGCAATTGTTGGTTTGCCGCTATTTTTCCTTTGCAAGTTCTCAAATTGTGCCCAAAATCCCCACAGCTCTTACACTTTATAGCTGTCAAATGCCTTGGTAATACATTTCTTGAACTCAGTTCATCATTAGCTTTATTTCTCTTCTTATTCGGTCTACCAGGAGCTCGTCTCATCAGCGGTGGATTAATTGGTTCCCCTTGAGCTCTTGGCCAAAGTCTTGGACCGTTAGACGGGAGAACAATGTATGAATATGTTGTCATGAATCTTGTTTTTCTGTTGAATATATTACAAGTTTATATCAGTCCAATAGAGAATATATTACACATTTATATCAGTTTAGTATAATATAATTTAACTTATCAGCTTGCGCACAACATATATTAGTTATGTTACTTATGTATACATTAGTTGAGCATGGCAATATATAATTGAACATAGCCTAACAGTTCATTATACATTAATTGAACATAGCACAACAATTATGTATACATTAGCAGTTCTATATACAATATAATTGAACATAACAGTTCAGCATATGGTATCTTTACACAATTGAACATAGCAATATGGCATATTTACACAATTGAACATAGCATATGGTATCTTTACACAATTGAACATAGCAATATATCATTTCAGTATATGGCATCTTTACACAACAAGAACTTAATATGGTTGTTTTGTATACAATTGAACATAACAGTATACAATTGAACATAGCAATATATCAGTTCAGTATATGGCATCTTTACACAACAAGAACTTAATATGGAAATTCATAATATGGCATCTTTACACACCATAACAAAAATGGTGAGCATAACAGTATATATCAGTTCAGAACATAACATAAATGGCAAGCTAGGCACATATATCAGTTCAGAACATAATACCTATAATAAGCCGAAACATACGGGTCAACTTCAACCTTGTTGTGCAAAATGCAAACAATGGCATGGACACAAGGAATGTCACTCAAAGCCCATTTACGACATGCACAGTGATGCCATTGTAAGTTCACCTCATAAGTGTACATACCATTTGTGACACTAAAGAGGTTGAAATCATCATCTCCATGCCAAGTTGGTGTCCAACCTCCAGCTGCCCGCTTTAACCTCTCTATAGTTTGTTCAATCTTCAAAAAAATTATGTTTCTGAACCGAATCATGAGGTTTTTTTTTGTTTGACTATCCTAACTATTACGTAATGCTTCAGACCTTCAAGCAAAGTAATGATGGGCTTGTCTATGTACTCTAATATAGCCATGTTGAACGCCCTACACATGTTGTTCACTTGCAAATCACAATTACTGTCTGGCGGAATGCAAACCTAGCCCACATGGAAGGTGGAATTTCCATCATGTCTTTTCACGCATCTTGAATTATATATTTTATTTTTTGCATAGCTCTTTCACAATCCTGAACAACTGTTGCCCCTGGTTTCCTGCCAAAGTAATTCTTTCATGTGTACACATGGACACTTCTTCTCCCAATTTCCATACAAATGTTTAACTCATAGTCTGTGTTCTATATTTGGTCCAAGGTTAGCAATATATGGTACCAAACCCTATAAAAATATAATATATTTAACAACAATGGATATGCAAAATTAGCAAAAATAAAATGTGTAACAATTTTATACCTTCTGTTGGTCTGAAATGAAACCATATGACCATTCCAACAAATTATTCAGATCATGTAGTAATAGATCCAAAAACCATTGCCATGAGTCTCTTGTCTCTGCTTCAACTACAACATAAGCAATTGAATAAATTTGATTATTTTCATCTTTCCCTATTGTTGCCATTAATTGACCACCATACTCACCCTTCAAGAAACATGCATCCGACCAATTAAAGGCCTACAAGTATATGCGAATACAGCTTTGCACGCCTCAAGACATACATATATTCTCTCAAAAACATGTTCAATATCAGACACACCACACTTAACTATCATTGTACTATTACGATTAGATCTCCACAATTCCTCAAAATAATTCCAAGGCTCTTGTTTTGGCCCTATATGCTTGAGCTGAGGAGGAATTCACACCCACTTCTCAAGTGACTCTGCAATCAATCCCTTTGGTCTCATTTTAGGTGTATGTCAAAGGACCAGGATAAACTTCTTAGCTAGCCACTCAGTTTTAGCTTGCCTATTCTTAGCTAACAACAACTATCGATAAACGAAACAAATCAAAGAATACCTAGTGAAGTTAGGGCTCATGTTCGTCTTCTAGGTTTCGAATCAAGTGCTCATATTGTGTCGTCGTCGCTCTCATCGTCATCTTCCTTCTTCGTTGTGCTTCTTCGCAGTGCTTCTTCACTGGTTATGAACATACTCAGTTTAAGTAACATATTATAGTAATTAATATAATATAATTTATGGAAAAAAATATAATTAAATTTAAGTTTCATTTTTTTCCATTTAGAAAATTTTTCATTAATGAAAATATTACATTTTATTTATCGCCACGTAAACACATTTATGCCACGTATTAAAAAGAATGACACATCAGCGTTTTTTGGTGATAAATGGATAAGGGGGATCAAAACTGTTTAAAAAATAAACTAGGGAGACTAATTTTGTGAGTTTGGCAAAACAGATGAACCAAAACTGTAATTTAGCCAAAATTTTATTACTTTTAAAAACGATAATAAGTTCGTGTCTATAATTTTTTTGGTGTCTACAAATATTTTAATTAATAATATTTTTTTCGTATATAAATATTATTTATATTCAGATATTATTTATAAAAATATTTGAATTAAGGGTTAAATATACAACCCCCCTGCAATGTTAGCGAGTTTTCAATTTAGCCCCTGTAAAATTTTTTTTTTAAACACCCCCTCTTAATATCCAGATTCCCTCACTTAGGCCCCTGATTGCCACATTGCAACAAAGATTTTTTTCCTATTGCTTGCGTGGCAGTCCATGTGGCATTTTTTTTTTTTCGTTTTTTTTTTTTTTTTTCATTTTTTTTACATTTTTTTTTTCGTTTTTTTATATTTTTTTAAATTTTTTAAATTGTTTTGTTTTTTTTATTTATTTTTTTTCAGAGGGATTTGTATATTTAACCCTTAAAATAACAAGGACTAAAATAGTGAAAAAAATGAATACTTCAATTTTTCTAAAAAGATAGATGCGCATTGTTATTTCTCTTCTTTTGTACTTCTGTGTAATTAATACTATTATCTATGTATTATAATTATTTAAAATAATTTTGTTTCGAAAAAAGACTTAAATTATTCAGAAAATTGAATAGTGCAATACTGCACATGTATTGGAAATTGGAATTGATATCTTTGACGAAAAACACTTCAGAAAACAAAGCTATTTAATTTGATAAATTGTAAAATATTTAAAAAAATTATAAAACCGATTACATTATCTCAAATCTCAAAGTTATCATTCATATCATAAGAGAAAATTGTGAATTGTGTGAAGCTTGTGCTTTGAACGAACACAAAAAAGAAAAAAGAAGATGGAAGCAAAGAAAGTTCCAGATGTGGTACTAAATTCAGGAAAAAAAATGCCATCGATAGGATATGGAACAACGACTCCTCCTCCTCCAATAGCTTTTATTGATGTTATTGACATTGGCTACAGACATTTTGATACTGCTTTTTTGTATAATACTGAATAACTTCTAGGTCAAGTTGTGTCAAAAGCTTTAGAGGAAGGCCTCGTTAAAAATCGCGACGAATTATTCATTACTTCAAAGTTATGGTGTACTGATGCTCACCATGACCTTGTTCTCCCAGCTCTCAAAACCACCCTCAAGCAAGCATAATTCTCTTAACCTTTTTTTTCCTATTTTAAGATTGTTAGCGATATTTGGTTTTAGCCTCTGTAAAAAATTAGGTCCAAAAACAAAAAATTAAAAAATTAAAAATTAAAAAAAATATATAAATAAAAACGAAAAAAAAATAAATAAATAAAACAAATTACAGAAAAAACAAAAAAAAATGAAAAAAAAATAAAATTAAAATTAAAATAAAATTAAAATAAAATAATATAATATAAAAAAAAATATTTAAAAAAAATAAAAATAATAAAAAATTAATAAAAAAATAAATTAAAAAATTAAAAAAATTAAAAAAATTAAAAAAATAATTAAATAATAAAAAATATAATAAAAAAATATAAAAAATGCCACGTGGACTACCACGCAAGCAATAAGAAAGAATCTTTGCTGTAATGTGGCAATCAGGGGCCTAAGTGAGAGAATATAACTAAGATGAGGGGGTTTTTAAAAAAAAAAACTTTGTCAGGGGCTAAAATGAGAACTCGCTAACATTGCAGGGGGGTTTGTATATTTAACCCTTGAATTAATAGTAACCTTGTTCTTGTATATAAATTATAATTTCAAAAAAAAATTAAAATCTAATCAAATGTTTTTAAAAAATAATCAAACATATTAAATTCAATTATACATCTTTAAATTACTTTTGATTCTTTTAAAACATAAACTAAGATACTCCCTCCGTCCCATATTATAAGAGAAATTTACATTTTAGATTTATTGAATAATTAATGTATCTGGTCTATATATAGACCAGATACATTAATTATTTAATGAATCTAAAAAGTGAATTTCTCTTATAATATGGGACAGAGGGAGTACATTTTTTTAACTATTTCATTAAATAACAAATTTTGTTTGAATTTTAAATAATTTTTTTATGCAATATATGTATTAACTAATTTAGTAATCAAATAAAAAAAAAGTATATTATAGTTTTGTCCATACGAATTGTCAATTTGTCAAATAATATAAGTTTAATACATTATTTAGTCCCTTAACTACATGCGTTGTTTCGCTTTGGTCCCTTAAGAATAAAATGTTACATGGTTGTCCTTTAACTTCGCTTCTGTTAAAGTATTTGGTCATTTCCGTTAGTTTGTATTGGAAAAACGTTAAAAATTGGCAGGATGGAGTACTTACATCTGACGTGGAATTTAAATATCTCTGGAAAATGGTTAAAAATGTCATGCTGTAAATTGTTGAAGTTAAATAAAAAAAGGCATGAACTTGAAGCTTGAAGCTCAAACGTTAGGGCAAACGAAGACATCTCACTGAATAGAGAAAACTCCATTGAAGACTAACTCACCAACTTCATTAAAGACGATTGCACAAACCAACGCCATTGAAGATGATATCAACGCCATTGAAGACGATATCAACATTTCTCTTATTACAACCAAGGTATGGTTTCTCACCTGTAACCTACTAAAAACGTAAACTTTTCCTTTTGGCCATCTTCCTTAGTAGTTTTGTTATCTTATGGTTGAATAGGTAATGGAGAAGAGGTTTAAGTGTGTTGTTCATCATTCTAGTGAGTTTTATAGGGAGTTTGTTAACTTCACAAAGGCAGGGTATCAAGGGTTATAGACCATTATTGATGTTGATCTGGATTATTGGAGTTACTTTAAAATTTTAGGCATGTTAAAAGATTTAGGTTATCCAACTATAGATAGACTTTGGTATTACGATGAAATAAATGTTTGTAATATTGTGTTGTTAGAGGATGACAAAAGAACTAAGAGGATGCATACAATTGCAGTATTGACTGGGGAATGTCATTTATATGTCACTCATCTTGTTTCCCAGCATGACATCATTGATGAACCAATTCTTTCATTAGGATTAGAAATTGATGTGGGGACCACTGTGGTGCAAGATAGTACAAATGTGGGAGCTGAGTTTGAGGTTACTAAAACTGATGTGGAGACCACTGGGGTGCAAGATAATACAAATGTGGGGTCACATGTGGAGGATGAGGGGACAAACTGTGAAATTGAGGAGAATGTGGGTGATGAAGGGGCAAACGGTGAAATTGAGGAGAATGTAGGTGGTGAGGGGACAAACTGTGAAATTAAGGAGAATGTGGGTGACGAGGGGACAAACTGTGACATTGCAGAGGATGTGGTTGATGAAGGGACAAACTGTGAGATTGAGGGACTCAACTGTAACCAGTCAAAAGTTGAGGGAGGTAATGTTAGCAAGGCAGATGTGGAGGTGGAGATTGAGTGTAGTGAGACTGAGGGACTCAACTGTAACCAGTTAGAAGATGAGGAAGTTAATGTTAATCGGGAAGAAGTTGAGGGAGTTAATCAGGTAGAAGTTGAGGTGACAGTATAGGGTAGTGAAAACAGTGCTTTGGATGTGAATTTTGACGACTCAGAAAATGATATAGGAATTGATGGAGAGATAGTAGTTAATGATGAGGAAGTGAGTATAAAGGGCAAGGCAAAGGGTAAGGTAATGGGCAAGGGAAATGTGGAAGGATCAAGTGAAGGGATTGGTTTACTTAATGTTGTGAATGAAGGTGAGGTCTCAGGGGAAAATTTAAGAGGATTAAGAGAAATTGAAGAGTGTGATAGTGATTAACTATCTCAAGAGTATGATAGTGATAATGGTGAGATTATAAAGGATGACTTTGTAACCTTCAAGCTTCCAAAAAAAATGGAAGATTACAAATGGGAATTAGGGACTTATTTTGCTACAGATGATGACTTTAAGAAGGCTATAAGAACCTATGCTATAAATTCAGGAATAAAATTGAAATTTAAGAAAAATGACAAAAGGAGGATGAGAGTTAAGTGCAATGATGGTTGTCCATGGGAGCCATATTGTGCAAATATAAAAGGTCAAGAAACTTGGCAATAAAGGACAATAATGGACATATATGCATGTAGTAGGGATTATAAGATTAGGATCATAAATTCTAAGTGGTTAGGCAAAAAGAATTAAAGCAATGTTAGAGAGAAACCAGATTTAAAGTTGAGGGAAATTATGGAGAAGACACATGAAAAGTGGAATGTAGGCATCAACAAGACACTTGCATATAGAGCAAAGACACTTGTTGTTGATACTGTGGATGGTTCATTTAGGGAGCAATATAGAAGAATTCATGATTATGGCCATGAACTATTAATGGAAAATCTAGGATCAACTGTTAAAATTATAAGTCAGTCATTTCAAGGTGAAGAGGAAATTGGTGAACACCCTGAGAGACAAATGAATCCTCACTTCCAAAGGATGTACATATGCCTTAAATCTTGCAAGGAAAGTTTTTTCAAATGTAGACTTATTATCGGATTGGATGGGTGTTTCTTAAATGGGTACTATGGTGGACAAATACTAGCTTCCATTGGAAGGGACCCAAATGACCAAATGCTTCCTATTGCATACGCAATTGTTGAGGGTGGGACTAAAGATTCATGGAGCTGGTTTTTTGAGTTATTGACAGCTGATTTGGGATGAGTCAGATTGTACAAAACATATACCTTCATAAATGATCGACAAAAGGTGAACTCTAATTTTTCATTTTACTTATTTCATATATACCACCAAATGTGTTAACAGCTTTAAAATTGCAGGGTTTGTTACCAGCTATTGAGGAGTTACTTGGTAATGTTAACTAGAGATTTTGTGTCAGGCGTTTATATAGCATCTTCAGGAAGAAGTTCCCTGGCCTAAAACTGAAGGAATTGATGTGGAGGGTTGCAACTGCAAGTCATGTGAGTGCTTAGGAGAAAATAATGCTTGAACTAAAGGGAGTCAATGAAGAGGCATTCAAACACCTCATCAAAATTCTACCAAGATTTTGGAGCAAATCAAGGTTCAGGAAAAGTACATGTTGTGATACTTTGGTCAATAATGCCAAGCCAATTGTAACAATGCTTGAAGAAATTAGAGTGTATCTAATGCAAATATGGGAATCAAATAGGAAAAATATTGGCAAATATGAAGGCATAATACTACCAAACATCAAAAAGAGGATGGAAAGGGAAACACAAGAAACTAGCCATTGGATTGTGAGGTAATGTTGAATGTTACATTGTTATGCTAAATGTATCATTGTAATGTTGAATGTTACATTGTTATGTTGAATGTTACCTTGTTATGCTGAGTGTTACAGGCGTGCAGGTGAATATGACTACATGGTTAGGCATATATCACTAAGTGGAGAAAAACATGTTGCCAATATTTCCAAGAAAGAATGCTCATGTAGAATGCGGATGCTGACAGGGCTACCATACTGTCATGTAATGTCATGCATGAAGGATCAACATTTATAAATTGATGATTTTGTACCTGACTGCTACAAGAAGGAACTCTAAGAAGCTTGCTATTCACCAGTTATTTATCCACTTAATAGGGAAGTTTTAAGGACTAAATCTGATGTTGTTGATCTTCAACCACCACCAGTAAAGAGACAACCTAGAAGGCCAAGAAAAAGAGGAATAGAGAAGCTGGAGAAATGGTGAGGGATGAGACACACTTGAAAAGGGAAAGCCATGGAATCAAGTACAGTCGTCACCACAAGGAAGGTCACAACAAGGCCACTTGTAAACAGCCACAGCCAGAAGCACCTCTAACTCAGGTACTATAAGGAACCTCAAGTCAACCACCACAACCAACACCTTCAAATCAGGCAGAAATTGTAACAATTTCAAGTGTGCCACCACAGTCATCTCTTTCAAGTTAGCCACCACAACCAACACCTTCAAGTCAGCCACCACAACCAACACCTTCAAGTCAGACACCACTTGCAACAATTTCAAGTCAGCCACCACAACCAAAACCTTCGAGTCATACACCACTTGCAACAATTTCAAGTCAGCCAACACTTGCAACAGTTTCAAGTCAGCCACCACCCAAAAAGAAGAAAAAAATGTCAAAAGGGTAGGAAGCTGGTTTCAAGTCAACATTGATGTTTGCTGTGATGTTTATTATGCCTTATAGTGGCTTTTTGTAATGTTATTTTAGTGCCTTATAATGGCTTATTGGAAATGGTTTCTAATGCCTTTTTGTAATGTTATGTTAGTGCCTCATAATGGCTTAATGACTATGGCTTTTAATGCCTTTTTGTAATGTTTATGTTTGTGCCTTATAATGGCTTAATGACAATGGCTTTTAATGCCTTTTTGTATCACTTTTTGGATATGCATTATAACAGGTTGTATTTTGTTCCAACTTTTATATCAGTTATGTATCATTCTTAAAATGGAGATTAATGTACAAACAGAAACAGACATTAACATTCTTCATTAATGAAACACAAGATTACATTCACATTTGAAAACAAAACACTAGTTACCCTAATCCTAATTGAAATACATTGTTACAAACACAAGGTTATACCCTAAGCTCAATATCCTAACTACAATGGAAATTTTCAACCATCATTTAGTGTGGATAACCTTATTCTTCAATTTGCTAATCTTCTGATTTTTTTTCAAACTTCAAATCCCTTTCATCAACAAATTCATCACCTAACCACTTGAAGAAATTACACCCCTTGTCCATCTGATTTCTGTAATTTCTACAACCCCAAAATTTTATCTCATAGTTGCCACTGTTCACATCACTTACAGTTTGAAGAACATTATCATCTTGGCAAAAACACTTCATTCTCTTGTTTCTACGAAGAACATATCTAAATGTATCATAGCTTGTGATTGAAGCACTGCTTGCATTCTTAGACATTTAAGCACTAATTAAAGATGGAAGAATACGAATGCACAAAGAAAGATGGAAGAAGGAATGGTGAAAATAGGAAAACACGATCCAAATGTATGAACAGTGCAAACAAAAGAGCGAGATGAAGATTGAGAAAACACAAACCCTAAATGGTTTATAACACAACAGCTGAGTGTTAACTTGAATGGTTGCTTACCTGACATGCCACCTCAACCATCCTTAACGCTTTTTCACCCAAACTAACAAAATGGACTAAATAGTTTAACGGAAGAGAAGTTAAGGTACCATTAACGTTTTTAAGTTAAGGAACGAACACGAAACTATGCTTAAAATTAAGGGACCTAGGGGCTAATTATGCCAATAATATAACTATTTTATGAACAGGAAAGCAATGAAAGGTCGTACATGATATCTTCAAACTTAGTTTTGTCCATAAAAAAATGATATTTTATCTCATGATTTTCATAAGTCAAATCACCACAATAAATACTATTAATCCCTACAATTTTATCAATTTTTCTATTGTCTTGAGATTTATTTATAACATAGTTATAAGTGTATAGATGTAAGTGTAGTTGCATCTCAACCAATTTAATTTTTCTATTTAAAAAAATAATTATAAGTAACGAACTAAAAAAATGCTCGTTTGTCATAAATATTAAATAAATAATAATTTTTAAAAATAACATGATAAAATTATAGGTAAAGGTTTAAATTGGATATCATCTATAATATAATAATATATTTTAAAATTGGGAACAAAGTTAAAAAAAATCAAATTAATTAGTTTTAAAATATTGTGATAAAGTTTTAAGAAAAACTTAAGTATAACAAATTATTTATTTTATTAAAAATTATTGTATCTTAGTAATTAAAATCGAATTGGATTGGCCAATTCAACAGACTAAACTGAAAATCGAACCATTGCTTGATACAATTGAGCACCAAAATCAGGTATTCGTAAAATCGAGAAAATATCTATGAAAAACCAAAAGAAAACCAATCTAACAGGTCAAACCGCTGGAGAATCGATCATAAAATCAGACAGACATACATAAATGAAAATGAAGTAACCTCGTAGAGCATTACTTTTTATAATATTTGACATCTTTTGTTTTTGTCTCTTTATATAGATAAGACTAGTATTATCTATCCATAAACCTTTAACTTTCTTTTAAATTGTGTTTAGTCATATTTAAACTTTTGTCCATATATATATATATATATATACACACCGAAAATAGTATTTTTAATTAAATACAAATTAATTATCATATCTTAGTAAAATATTACTTTTTATTGAAAATAAAATGCTATAATAATCATAAATATATTCATTTATTTATTTAAAAATTTATAAATAAAATAATAAATTATTATAAATAATATTTTGAAAAAAAAAAGGAGTTACTATGTTTTCTCTTACTGTCAATTATTATTACTATACTATATAGAAGATAATTACTATAAGTTAATATGGGAGTAGCATATCAATAGAAGAAATCATGGAGACATGTCCCACATTATGATGTATGATTTTAAATAGATAAAGAAAATGATATTTGTGTATAATCTCCATACTGGTATCATAGTTAAAATCGATTAAGGTGCAAATTAGGAAAAAAAATCTATATCTAAGTTGCTTACGAATAATTATTTATTCAACAAAAAACACCATAAATAATAAAAGAAATAATGTTCAAAAAAATAATCAAAGAAACATTGATAATAGAAAGAAATTATTGAGGATGAAATATCCATATTTTTTTAATATTTCAATAATTCAAATGAATTAATGTATGGTGATAAAATTTGTTACTTTTCAATGCCACTCATTGGTGTCACTCCAATAGCTACAACTTTAAACTCTTCAACAAGGAACATACTCATGCGTCCGCGCAGCGCAAATAGATAGTTTTTTGTGTAGTATTCTTGTTTGATATGCAATATGACGAATATAATAAATAAATATAAATAATTGCAAGATTGTAGATGCATAAGAACATTGAAAATAATATTACAATTCAAAAATATTTCCATGTTTTTTATTCAAACCAAAACAGTTTAGTATTGTAAATGATCTTAAATATAGTAAAAGTTGAAGATTATAGGAAGTCAGTGACAAACACAACAATAAATAACAAAATATAAAGTTCATCAAATTCATTATGTAACCATTGCTGAAGCACATGTGTGTAAAGGAAAAAAGTCAAGTGGCTAAAAGTGCCTTTTAGGGCCTGATACATATTTGGAAGTCTACCATTTAAAATAAATTAGAGAGTGTTTGCTAAATATATTGTGACATATCATTTTAAAATGGGCAAATGAGTGACTTTGTATATCATTAGCAATCAAAATGAGCAATATCATAAGTTTATGACACTTGGATAAAATGATCCAATATGTATATCATGAGGTATCAAAATGACAAATATCATTTTGAAATAGGAAAAATGAGTGAAATTGCATTACCACAATGTTCCGCATTGCATTACATGTCTATTAGATGTTAAGTAGGCAATCTAATGTGAGTCACCAAAAATAAACTATAGTTAGAGTCATTAAACATATGTCAAAGGAAGTAGCGGAAAATTAGAGATGGACATTAGTAAGTTAAAGAATGTACATTACTTATTGTTTGGGTTCGTAGAATAAAGCATCGGTTTAAAGCATGATGTTGCTTCATGAAGTTATCTGCAGCATGAGGAGTTCTAGGGTGAACACAAACCCGAAATAGTGGAGGTTCACTATTGCTTATAAATGTCAACTGCAAGATTAGAATGTTGGAAAAGGTCAACGAATTTTTTTACAACAGGTAATAAAAGTAACTCACATAAATTTTTACAATAACTAATCATTTTTGAACATAGTTGGATCTAAACAGTGTGGTTCCAAACAAAATGGAGATGTAGTCCTAGCCTTGGACTTTGAAAAATGGTAACAACCCTAGATAGCATGCTGAAGGTGACAGGTGTTGAAAGTAGCCAACCTATGTTGTACTTGCACTACGTCAAAATTGGCTTTTCACATCGCACCAAAGACAGCGCTTTTTAGACAAAGCGCTGCTATAGGTCTTTAAAAAATTTCGCTAAAAAAAACGCTGTAAAAGACAGTCTTTAGAAAGCACTTTTTAAAAGCGCTGTTAAATGCCCTAAATAGAATCCACCTTAGAAAACGCTTTTTCAAAAGCGCTGCTATAGGTTTTACCTTAGAAAGCGCTTTAAAAAAGTGCTCTTATAGGTTAACCTTAGAATGCGCTTTCAGAAAGCGCTGCTATAGGTCTTAAATTCTCCTAACTTTAGAAAGCGCTTTCTAAGAAAAGCGCTCTCATAGGTAGCACTTAAGAAAGCGCTTTTTGAAAAGCGCCCTCTAAGGTCATTTATGAATTAAAATATAAAACACATTTCATATCATTTTCAGAACCATCTTTTCATTTTCTACTCTCAACCGTTCTTGCTGCTGAAACCCTTGCGTCCAATCGTTCTTGCATGCTGAAACAGCTTTCATTGCCGTCGTTCTGAAGCTTTGTCGTCACCGTAGTCGTCGTTCTGAACCGTTGTCGTCGCCGTTGCCATCGTTCATTCTTGCATTCGTGAAGGAGAAGACGAAAACGAAAAGAAGAGGTACGTTGTTGTTGTTGTTCTTGCTTCATACATTGTTCTTGCCGTCGTTGTTGTCGTCGTTCTGTTGCTGTTGTACATTATATTTATGTTTCATTTCTGTTGCTGTTTACTATTTGGTGTTTTATGAGAAGTTTTGTTCATGTGTATTATACTCAGAACGACGGCAATGTTTACTATTTGGTGTTTTATGTTAGTAACCTCTATTGCTGTTTACTATTTATGTTAGTAACCTCTGAACGACGGCAATGTATTATACTCGTTTTGTTCCATTTCTGTTGCTGTTTACTATTTGGTGTTTTATGTTAGTAACCTCTGTTGCTGTTTACGATTTGGTGTTCATGAGAAGTTTTATTTTTGCTATTACATGATATTACACAGTATATTTCTTGAAATCTCTTTTGTTGTTACATAGTATTATACTCAGAACTTGTTTTGATTATTAATGGATTAATATTAGTACAAGACATTATTTTTTAGGATTAAGTTATGTTAATTAGTTTGATTATTTAGATTATGATAGGTTATTAACCAATGTTTTTATTTCTTATATATTTGAAATTTCTTTATTTCTAACATTATTTTATTTAAAATTTAACCTTTGTTTTTAAGGATTGTTAATCATTATTTAGATTAATTAGTTTACATTATTTTCTTTTGAATTTTTTATTTTTTGCTTAGAATAGAATTGTTTAGGATGTATTTTTTTGGTAGTCTCGTTTTTAATTTGCATTAATCTTCTTGGCTTCTAATTTGGTGACTTGTAACTTATGTTCCTTTTGTTTGATCTTATAATTGTGATTTGTATTGGCTAATGTTTTTGTGATATATGATGTTTTGGTTTTCTTTTATGGAATATGGATTTATAGAAATATGCATGTGTAAGCTGAATTTAGTTTCTTTAACTTGAGATTGTTGCTCTTTTATATGAATTTAGTTTTTCTGTCATTTAATTTTTGTTTTTTTCTTTCTTCCAGGTCAAATGGCTAGTAACCAGGACGACACACACGAGACACATGATGAAAATGAAGCTCAGAATGAACCTTCGAATGTAGAAAGTGAAATAAAGCGTGGAATAACTATTATGAAGTCAATCATCCGTGCTAGAGATAAAGGGATCAAGTTTGATGTACATTGGAGTGATGAGAACCAACTAATTGAGCCTAACGGTGCAATGTTGTCTTCATACATTGGTTCACTTGTCCGTCAGCATATTCCAATTACCAGTGATAATTGGAGGAGTCCAAAGTTGAAAGCTGGTAAAGATAAGATATGGACTGAGATACAGGTACTTTAATTTACTTATACTAACACACTTTATGTTTATATGTTTATAAGATAAGATAAGTCTTTAATTTACTTATACTAACACACTTTATGTTAATATGTGTATGTTTTTTTGTAGAGGTCCTTTAATATTGATGAAAGCCGGCAAAAATATTGTCTTCAGTTGGCCGGAAAGAGACTCAGAAGGTTCCGAGCCTTATTATCAAACAAATATCTTAGGGATGCGGATAAAAATTTTGTTGAAGCAGAACTTCCACAGTTGTATGCGAACGTGATTGAACCCAAAGAATGGAGCACGTTTGTAGCCAAACGAAAAACCGAAGAATTCAATGTAATGTTATCTTGTCATGTCTATTAATTGTATTATATACTTGTTGCATTAGTTTGTTCTGATATGACTTAAACTTGTTTATCCAGAATTTGAGTGTCATTAATCGCCAAAGAGCATCAAAACCCGCGTATCCATACAGAAAAGGGCGTTTAGGATATGCACGGTTACAACAAAAATTGGTACGTATATATTACTGCTATGATTTTATTAATTGTATTATTGTGTTATACTTGATGAATTTATTATTTAACTAAATGTGTAGTTAGAAGAGACGAAAAGTGAAGAATCATCACTTCTGGGACATGTTTTGTGGAAGGAAGCTCGTGTGGGTAAGGATGGAGTTGTTAGGGAAGATGTTCAGCATGTTTATGACGAATGTGTAAGTATAACATTATGTCTTTAAGTTAATAGAAATTTTATTAAAATATAATTAATTTGTAATCCCCACTAATAATTTTCGATTTGTCAATGAATTTCAGGAGACTCTATCTAAATCCTTAACCACAGGCGAGGAGGATTGCAGGAGCATTCTTAGTCGAGTACTAAATGTTCCTGAGTATTCCGGTCGGGTGAGAGGTAAAGGATTTGGTGTGACTCCATCTTCCTTGTATCCAAAGAAAAAAAATCCCAGCAACCGAGAATTGCAAAAGGATTTGGAAGAACTAAAGGCGCAAGTCCGTGAATGGCAAAAGGATAAAGAGAGATATGAGGCGGAAAAGTGCGGTTCTGGTTTGAAAGATACTAGTGACAAAGCTAGTATCAATTGTCAAAATAAAATTCCCAAGGTAATTAGCACATATTTATTTTAATTAAATTAACACATTTATTTTAATTGACATTTATACACATTAACAGTTACATATTTATTATTGCTTTAGGGCATTTCATCTTGTCAGCTGTATTTGTCGTTACCGACTTATCGTATGGTTGGCAAGGGAAAAGTGCATAACCATGTGGGAGAGTTACTTCACCATCAACCGCTCCCTCATGGACATCTGAAAGTGTCGGTTGATATCACTTTAGATACGGATGCGGTACTACCCATACCTGACTCGGTTTCAGAGGTTACATTGCTGCGAGATGCAATAGGTTCGTTTGTTGCATGGTCGTTAGACCTCATTTCCATAGATGATGAGGTATGTTGAAAACCATTACGAATCTCTTAGTATTCAAATGTCAAATCTGAACGATTATGAAAATCATTCTGAACCATTACTTACATTTTTTTTACATGGTAATGTTAGACTCCTACAAAACCCGCAGCTAAGAATAAAGGGGTTTTGCGGCAAAACGAGTCTGTTACATCACAAAGAGAGGTACATTTTAAGTGTTATTCTATTATCCGAATTCAAAAGTTTCATGATTTTCTACTTTACCTAACTTATATGATTGTTAGGTTTCTGCTCAAGGTTCACAACAGGCCAGCAAGAAAAAAGCTCCTACTAGGACCGTGCAGGCAAAAAGAGCTCCTCCTCGCTTTCAATCATGTCTAGAAACACTTATGGCAATGTCAGATTTGATGGATGGTGTTATTCGTCAAATAGACATGGACGAAGGTGTTTTTGGTTTTCCTCATTCCGAGATAATCGGAAGAGAGGACATGGAGCAGATTTTCAAGCATATTGAATTAGGCATCGGTGTTATGCATTTATACATCTGGTACTCCGATCAATCTATTATTTATTTAGTTGAACAATTTATTTACACATTTCAATGAAAATAGTCTAATGTTTATTATGTTTTTATTTAAGGTGCTTGTATGAAAAATTGATGCGGGGGACGGAATTGTCAAACAGATTCCGTTTCTTCTCTTGCACCCTTGTCAATGCACCGGCAATTGGTATGAATGTACTTTCAGTAAGAGACCACTTAACTGAGAGATTTATGGCCAGCAAGACAGAAAGTTTGTTTCTTTTACCGTATAATACTGGAAACGGGTAAGATTTTCATTCTAATTTCATTCTAATCTTTAATTTGTATCTTTTCCGTAGAAATTATCCATCTAAACTTTTGTTATATTTTACAGTGGACACTAGTTGTTGGTTGCCATTAATCCTACACGAGAAGTGATCTATTATCTGAATTCATTTGATACTGATTGGTCAACATATCAGGATATTATTTTTAACTAAATCATGCATATTTTGTTTTGTTATGTAGTACTTTGATGAATACGCGTGTTCTCATTACACAAAGGATAAATTGCAAGAAATTAAGGAGGAATTGTGTGAATACCTTATTGAAAAAAAAAATCTTATATAATGTATAGGATTATGGGATTATGTGAATGTATAGTTTTGTGAATCGTTTATTTTATGGGATTGTATAGTTTTGTGAATGGTTTATGCCCTTTATGTGTTTTTGGATTGTAATTGTATAGTTTTGTGAATAGTTAATGTAAATAACTTGAATTATAATGGAAATGGTTTATGTGGTTTATGTGATTTATGGGATTAGTGGAAATGGTTAATGAACCATACTAGAAAATGTTAATGGAAATGTGAAATATACAGGTTTATTGAAATGGCTTGAATTATACAGGTTTCTGCATAAAAAAATGGTTAAAATGGGATTTTTTTTTAAAAATCATCAAAATTATACGTAGAGAAAAGACAGCGCTTTCTAGGAAAAGCGTTGTCTATAGTTCACAAAAGAAAGCGTTTTTCATAAAAAGCGCCCTCTAAAGGTATAGAAAAATTGATAACTAAAATTATAGGCATACATAAGACAGCGTTTTTTCTTAAAAAAGCGCTCTCTAAAGGTATATAGAAAAATTCATTAAAATTTTATACGTATACATTAGACAGCGCTTTTGAAAAAGCGCTGTCTAAAGGCCCACTTTAGAGCGCGCTTTTTACGGAAAAAGCGTTGTCTAATGTATACTTTAGAGAGCGCTTTTTCATAAAACAAAAGCGTTGTCTTTACCTACGACAGCGTAACCTTAGGCAGCGCTTTTAAGTGCTGTCTAAGGCCTAAAAAAGCGCTGTCTAATGTCTTGTTTGGCATAGTGTTGAAAGAGATGAAAGAGGTTTTTCTAGCTATAAAATAGAAAGCCAGAACAACTTAAACATGTTGATGTGAGACTGTATAGTAATTGCATTTAATAACATGAAATGACATATGGAACGCATGGTAAAAAGCTCGGGAATAAGCAGCAAACATGTTTCCATGATATCTTGCATATTTTAAAATAATACAATACATAATATATCAAAACCAAAAAGGGAAGCTGCATAGCTTGATTTCTAGTTCTACTGTCATGCCAATATAAAAATACATTAAGAAAGTTACGTGCCTCTGATATGAGAATGGGACATATTCTAACATCAGCAAATACATTAAGAAAGTTATGTGCCTCTGATATGAGAATGGGACATATTCTAACATCAGCAAGTTATCATTGCTTAGGCATGTTTCCATGAAATTTGGATATATTGAAGATATACATCAGATAATGTATATTGATTGGCCTTACAAAAAAGTAGAAAGCAAATTTTATTATCCAACTGTAATGTGATTTCCAAATGTATTGTATATTGACTGGCTTAAAAAAAAGTAGAAATCAATAGCTTGCAGTCCAACTATAATGTGATTTTCACTCCCTAATAGTTCAAAAAGCTATTATATATCATAATTCTCATATGCATAAGACCAATTGTCATATTGCTACAATATTGGTATGACATTTTTGCATGAATACTTTGGTTTATGGATATATAGATTGACAAATTTATTAACATTGCATAAGCATCAGTTAGCACAAATTGGTTTACATATGCAATATTGTGTGAACTGTTAACATGTATTTTATGCTTGTTCATTCATATGTTATGTGAAGAATGCAATCTCACCATATTGCAGAATTGTAAGAAATGAAAAAGTAGGGAAACCATATGCAATAAATAAGATTTATAAAAAAACAAAATGAACGCATTGATGGGATCTAGAGATGGTGAATGCAATAGTGATAAGCTAAGCAATTAATATGAATGATATATTATGTTGAAAACAAACACAATGATGCCACAGACATATGGTGAACTATGTAGTGATGACTTAACTAATTAATAGGAAATTTGAATACATAACCAAAACAAACACAATATTTGAAATGTTATGTCAGATGTACTTAATGTTATATAGAAGTTTCCACATTCAAATATCGTGGAACATTACAAAACAGGTTGAAAGACAAAATATAAGTAGTTAACATTACAAAAGATGTTTCATATCATTCCTTCTTTATGTGTTTCACTTTAGTGGCAGAAAGTTGTGGTGTTAGATACATGATTGGAGACAGATTATCAAATCCAATAGCGGCAGCATCCCTCTCAGATGGTGTTTTGGTACAACTTGTTTCAGACACAATTAGTTCAGTAGATTGGATCTGGGTAAAAACGATAAATAATAAACTTTTTATCAACAGAAATAATAATGTGATAAATTAGTAATGAATAGAAAACCGCATATAAAAATAGCATACCAAATATTGGTTGTTTTGAGATGTTGGAATTGGGGGAAGAGTTTCCACTTCAGCCACCTTTGAAGTGTGTTGTATTCATAGGACAACATTAGCATTAAGGAAATTTCTCATGAAAGTATGACATAATCATTTTATTACAGGGTTCATGTATTACCTCATTCAGGTTCATGTATTCGGGTTCATGTATTCATTGATCATTTTACCAATATTGTAAACACCATTTAAAATGTTGAAAAAATAGTGTCAATGGTTGTAAACACCATTTAAAATGCATTTTAGCAAGATTGAATAAAGACAACACAAAAGCTAACTGAACATACACACGAAGCAAACTAGTCAATGTATGTGTTATGTGTCAAAGGAAATACGAAGTAATAACTTTTGTCAAAGAAGACAAATAACATAGTTAAAAAACAAACAACAAAAGTAAGAGAAAGAAATATTATGAAACCTGTAAAGATCATTTGAAATACATTTGTAAACAACCTTTTAAATGAAAATGATAAAATCGGAAATACAAAAAGATAGAACATGCTGAAAAAATGGTGTCTGTGGTTGTAAAAAACATTTCAAATGCATCTGTAAACAACCTTTTAAATGAAAATGATAAAACTAGAAATACAAAAAGATAGAACATGCTGAATAAATGGTGTCTGTGGTTGTAAAAAACATTTCAAATGCATTTTTCCAAGATTAAATAAAGACAACACGAAAGCTAACTGAACATACACAAAAAGCAAACCAGTTAACAATGTATATGTTGTGCGTCAAAGCATGTAGAAAACAATTGCTGATGTGGTTAAGAGACAAAGCAGTTTATCGAAAACACCTGTTGTAGTTGAGCAACGGAGCTACTGTTAGAGAGGAGTAGAGACAATTGAAAATGTTGGAGAGAAATGAAGTTGATAGAGATGGAGAAGGGCAAATATGTTACAGAGATATTTGACAGAGCTGGTTGGCGTGTGATGATGGTTTTGGTGGAGAGGCACAATTTTACATTTGTATGAGATAATGAATTATTGAGTGACACTTGGCAGGGAGATAAAGGTTTGTTTGAATTAAATGTTAGACATTTGTCGATTACTATATTATCTAGTTGTTAGTGTTAGTTTTAAAAAGTGGAAGGGCAAGATAGGAAATGCATGCAATAAATTTTTGATGGGTTGAAAGTAGATAGATAATAGATAGTAGATGACAACAATTTTATCCCGTTTATTATGTTTTAAAAAAAAATAGAAAAGTGATCAATGAGAGAGTTGAGATAGTGATAGATCAAATTTATCAAATTTGCATAAAGTAAACATCAATGAAAATAACTAATAATAAAATAATATGAGAAATAGAGAAATGAAATAGAAAGAATAAATACAGAGTAAAAAGTTAGATATAAGATAGATATGCTCCATGTATAAAAATATAAAAACTTATTAAGAATGAATCATTGTTTATATAATAATTCACACTAATGTTTTGTCATTATTATAAGCTAGTACTTTACAAATTGTTAATCTATTCGAAGAAAAATATTATAACAACAAATTGTTAAAGCATTACAATATAAAGTTGAAAATTTTCTTTTAAAAAATACTTTAGAACAACAAATTATTAAAGCATTAGAATATAAACTTAAAAAAATCTATGTAAAAAATACATTAAAACAAAAAAGCAAAAGAGATGAAGAGAAATGAAGTGAGCCGATTGTGAAAAAATTAAAAAAAAAGAAAAATATAGAAAGGGTTGATAATATCATGGTTTTAAAAGATTTGTATAATAACATTAAATAAACATAAGACGAAAAATGGTTAAAAGGAGAATAATATTAACAAAAATGTTTCGGTATAAAAATGCATAAATTTAAGCCGGGTAATGGAGAATACCTTATTGATCGGAGGTGATCAGACTGAATCGTCGTGGCCTTCGCGTAGGGTAGATGATGATGCTTGTAGGAGAGGAGGAGGTAAACCTGCAAGGTACTCCGATGTCAAAGTAAGTGTTTGGTCCAAAGAGAGAAAGCAAGTACGCAAGAATTCAAGTATTGAATATTGGATACCTGACCCTCTCAAGTGAGAGGGTACTTATAGAAGAACCCCCAGCGCGGGACCAAGGTCTCTCATGTGGACAAAGCACCTGGTCGACCAATGAGAGACTGCCAGGTAGAGGGCAAGGCGTGTGGCCCGTTGACCTGGTCCAACTGTCTCCGTGAGGTCCGGGGAGACAATTGGTCGCGTGAACTGTTAAGCAAGTGAAGGGGGCATGCCCAACGGCTAGTTTCTGCCCAACGGATAGTTCCTACCCAACGGCTAGTTCCTGACTATTGGGTCTGGCCAATGGTTAGGCTGGATTTGGGCCTTGCCCTGCTGAGGGCAAAGTGCATGCCCAGTCCAGAACAGGAGCCCCCCAAGTCCTTGCTCTGGTGAAGAGTGAGGACTTAAGGTAGCCAAGTGCACAGTTACCTTTGGAGTGATAGCGTTTGGGGACAGATCCTTCGCCTTTGCCAATATATAGGTGGTCGGTGCTTTGACATGCCCGACCAGCCACTGGCGCTCGAGGAGCATATTTGTGAAAAGGTCATTTTCTGTCGATCAAGCTTTTGGGAAGATGCCCGCCGGAGTGGCGTTTTTATGTCAGGGAGCTTTGACGAAGACGCGAGGCGCATGCGTTGTCGAGGAGATGTGCCCGCGTGATAGCAAGAGACTTGGTGCATGTAACGTCTACCCTTGGGAATGCCAAACGAAGATTCTTTTTGACACGTGGTGGGCATGCAGCCCCTGTCAGACCTAGAACAGCCTAGGCTACGATGGCCTTTCGCTTCCCAGCGAGTAAATGCTTATAAAAGGGGGGAGAAGGGATTCATTTGTACACTTCACACAAATTTCTCTTCTCAACCCTTTTACTCTACAACTCGTCTTCTCGCCGGAGCTCCTCTTCGCCGCCGTTGATCTTCATCGTCTTCATCCCAACCTTTATCTTCAACCCAAGTAAGTTATTCAACTTTTCCTGCTACTCACGTGGTGTTCATCATTTGTATGAATTTTCCGGTGACCCATGAATATTCCAGTTGAAGATTCATGTGTTCTTCGGTGAACACATGAATTTATGGGAAATTCATGAAGATCATGAAGAACACGAAGAACATGGAATGAATGTCGTATATTTTGGTGTAGATTCTCCTAGGTTATGGTTAGGATTAGTTTTAGGTTTGTAGTCGGGTTTTAGGCCTGGTCGCCGTGAAACTCTGGTGACGAGCTCACTTTGTCGAGAGCTCAAGTCCTTTTGTTGAGTCGTGGACTTGTCCCCGTCGTAGGGTGGCAGTGTAGTCATTGTATTTTGTCGCGGTCAAAGTGGGCTCGAGGTTGTCCTCGACTTTTTTCTCGCCCTTTCACTTGACTAGTGGTGGAAGGGTGGATTTGAACTTAGTCGTCGAATTCACTTTTTCTTCTGCTTTTCAGGTGAAAATGGTTGATCCTCGTGAAGAAATCGTGCCTGATGCCCAGGTCGCTCAAGAGGAGGTAGAGCAGGCTGTCGAATATCTTAACGTCCAGATCGCGAGAGGGGACCTTAAATGAATTGCCCACGAACCCTTGTCGACCAAGTTGACGTTTACTGAGGAAGAGATTCGGGAGTTCCCCTATCTGTAAGATTGGGCCGGGGATGCGCCAGTGCAGTGGAGGGCTATTTGCCCGACGGAAAATGACAGAATTTGCTCGATCTACCAGGGGATGCGGTTCCCCATGTATGAGTTTGCCTTCGTGGAGGCTAAGTTTTGTTTGCCTTTCACCGACTTCCAGGAGGCCCTCTTTCGTCACTTGGAGTTGTGCCCCGCCCAGCTTCATCCAAACGCACTGGCCTTTATACGTGCTTTCGAGCTAGCGTGTCGTTTCTTACACGTCGGGGCGACCGTGGATCTCTTCTTCTGCATCTTCCAACTCCAGCAAAGCATTACGGGCTCGAAGCAAAGTTGGGTGTCCTTTAAACAGCAGAGCAAGCTCTTTTGGCCATACTCAGAGTCTGTTCGGCATTTCAAGGATAGGTTCCTGGTCGTGAAGCCTGTCTTCGAAGCGGCCAAAAGGTCTATCTCTACGCTCGAGACTGTGACCATTGAAGGTTGGCAAGTTGAGAAGCCCGTATCTAAGTTCTCTTTGGAGTGGGTGTATGCCCACTTCAGATATAGGATCGACCAGTTCCTTGTAAAGCATGAGCAGCTCAGTGAGGGGGACAAGGAATCCTACCGGGTGCTCCATGCCTACGTGGAGAGCTTCAGTCCGGCCTTTGTGGTGGATAGAGATGGCAAAGAGCTGCTCGGGGAAGATGGGGAGCCTATTCGAGCAGGCCGCTATATCAACACTAAGGCTCTCCTTGAGTGTGAAAATGATGACGTTGCGTTCCAGCTTCTCGGTACAACCTGCTCTTGTGCCCGTATTTATTAAGTTTATTCTAATTGCTGACTTTTATCTTTTGTGTTCGTAGAGAAAATGGCCGACATGAGGGAACGCTTGAAAAGGTCCCAGACAGCCAAAGTCCAGAAGAAGGTGCCTTCAGTGCCCAGAGCCAGGGCGACCAAGCAGCAGGCGATGCTGGAGAAGTTTGTGTCCTGCACTGGTCCTATTCCGGGGATGACATCCACACCACCAACTCTGGACACATCTCATAAGAGGAAGCGGAATAATATTGGAGCCTCCCCGTCGGGCTGCTCGGGCTGTTTCTCTGGAGGGAAATTTGTGATGCCCTCATGCTACCTTCAGGGGATGATGTTTGACGAGGAGAGCTCATCGTCGTCCCAGAACTTGATACCTCGGCGATTTTGTCCGCAGATCCTCAGGCGCAGAGGAAGCTTCTCTACCAGGACGCAGCCGACATGATCAGGGTATTGGAAGCAGTGCTGGCCCTTGGAGATGCAGAGGTGGTTCCTCTTGCCGACCTTAAAAAGGCTAAGACTAGGATCACTGACTTGGAGTTGGAAAATATGGAGATATATGATGAGCTGAAGAAACTGCAAGGGCACTAGGAGGCCAAGATATTGCTTCAACAGGAGGTGACCGAGATGAAGGAAAAGGTGACCAAGGTTGCCGAGGAAAATTCCCGTTTGAAGGCGAAGATAGCTGAACTAGAGGGTCATCGGCAGTCGATCAGGATGAGACTGACGACGAGAATACCCTGAAGACGCGGAGGGACCTAATCGAGAGGATCCGTCTTCTCGATGAGGATAACCTGGGGGCAGCTGAGTTTGGCTTTAATGCTGCTTTGGAGCAGTTGAAGGCTCTCAACTCTGACGTCCAGCTGCTGACCGAGGGGATGGGTCTACTCAACATGGTCGTTAATGGCGAGGTGGTCCCCCCGGAAGGTGTCAGTGAGGTCGTTTAGCTTGTTTTTTGGATGTACTTTGTATTTTGTGGGCCTGCGTGCCTCTTGATGTAATGTTTTGTCGGGCACAGCCCCTCTAATGTACACCTAACTTATTCCAGACTTGTAGCCGATGTTATTAATATTATTTTCTTGGTATTTTCTTGTCGCATTTATTTATGTATGCTTGTTTGAATGGACGTTTGCTCGACTTGTTCTTGTTGTGCCCGACAGTCTAGGAAACTTGTCGAGGAGGGCAAAGTGGTTTCGTCGACGATGAGACTAGGATCTCGGTTGAGGTACTAATTCCATAGGCTTGGTTTGTTCCCATCGCGAGGTGGGTGCCCTGCCTAATTGGTGTGGCAACAGCGGAGCTCGATTGAGGTATCCCCGTTGTGCTCAGAGTCTGCTCGTCCCATAAGCAGAAACTGGTCGGCGTTGTAAAATGGATCATGATTACACCGGGGCACGGTCTTGTGGTCGAGTTGTCTCCCCGTTGGGGGTGATCTCGTCGGCAGTTGGTCCAACCTCGTGGTTGGTCCTAACTATAGTATTGTTTGAGCTTTTCAGCGTTCCATAGTCGAGCAAATGGTTCTCCGTCTAGAGTTTCTAAGTAGTAGGCTCCAGTGCCGGTTTTAGACTTGACCCTGTAGGGTCCTTCCTAGTTCGCGACCAACTTTCCTTCGCGTGAATCTTTTTGGTTTTTGCGTAGGACTAAGCTGCCAACAAGGAAGTCGCACTTTATGACCTTAGCGTCATGGTGCAAGGTTATTTGTTGTTTCAGCAAGGCCTCGCAGAGAACTTCTCCTGACCATATTTCTTCGACCAGATTGAGCTTTTCTCTTAAGGCTTCGTCGTTCATCTTCTCGTCTAGGGGAGCTTCTGTTCGTCTGGAAGGTTCCCTGATCTCCACCGGTATCACTGCCTCGGTTCCGTAAGCTAGTCGAAAAGGGGTTTCCCCGATGGTGGAGTGTGGTGTTGTTCTGTAGGCCCAGAGCACGCTATGTAGCTCCTCGACCCATCTCTTCTTGGCTTCGCCCAGCCTTCGCTTTAGACCACGAAGGATCACCTTGTTCACGGCCTCCGCTTGCCCATTGGTCTGGGGATGCTCGACCAAAGTGAAGTGTTGCTTCGTGCCTAATTTGGAAACGAAGTCCTGGAACTTCTGTCCGTGAATTATGTTCCATTGTCGGTCACGAGGGCTTGGGGTACTCCGAAGAGTGTGAGGACATTCCTTTTGTAGAAGCGGAGTATGTTGAAGGCTGTGATCTTGGCGAGGGCTTTGGCTTCAATCCACTTAGTGAAGTAGTCGACGGCCACGATTAGAAATTTGTTTTGATAAGACCCCATTGTGAAGGGGCCGAGTATATCCATCCCCCACCAGGCAAAGGGTCAAGGCGAGGATAGAGTCTTCAATTCGTTGGGGGGTGCTAAGTGCATGTCCCCGTGGCGCTGGCACCGGTCACATTTTTGGACATGCTCCTTGGCATCGTGCTGCATGGTTGGCCAGTAATATCCTGCCCGCAGGGCTAACCGTGCCAATGATACCCCTCCCAAGTGTTGTGTGTTGATGCCCTCATGGATCTCTTGGAGGATTTCGGGGACTTTCCTTTCCTCGACACATTTCAGGAGGGGGATGGAGAATCCTCGTCGGTAAATTTTGTCATCAATCAGCACATATGAGCAGGCTTGTCGTTTAGTCACGCTGGCCTCCTTGCTTTCCTCGGGCAGCTCTCA
The DNA here is from genome assembly GCA_022829125.1 of Lathyrus tuberosus. Classification (NCBI taxonomy): domain Eukaryota; kingdom Viridiplantae; phylum Streptophyta; class Magnoliopsida; order Fabales; family Fabaceae; genus Lathyrus; species Lathyrus tuberosus. The sequence continues at coordinate 856,264 of JALAZF010000503.1, read as the reverse complement.
TTTGGTGAGGTAGTTGTATACAAGGGTCATCCAGCAGTGGTTGTCTCTGATGGCATTGACGTCGAGCAGCTCTAGTGGTTTCTCGATGCTGGGTCGGGCGAGTATTTCTTGCACGATGGATTTATTGCTGCCTTTCTTTCTGGTGCTAGCCAGCTTAGACAAGACGTCTGCTCATGTGTTTCGTTCGCGGGGGATGTGTTGGACTTCCCATGCGTCAAACTTGGCAATTCTTTCCATCACCAGCGTCAGATATTCGACTATCTGGTCGTTCTTTGCTTGAAACTCTCCCCGTACCTGAGATGCTACATGCTGGGAATCAGTGTAAATTTTTACCTCCTTGGCGCCCACGTCCTTTTGTAGCGAGCGATTTTGGACGCGGTTCTTAAGCGCTGTCGCTCTCTGCGGTTGAGTTTACTACAGGTCAATTCATTTTTTATCCTATTAAAGCTGATTAAGGAAGGGAAATAGATGTCTCTAATTAACCCTGCTTGCATACTGAATTTAAACAGCGGTCTGTTAGGTTACGGATGCGATCAATGTGGTGGGGCCTTTGTATCGGTTATTTGTATTTTCGCCAATACTTATTTCTCTCTGGGATTTTGTTAGGATACTGCTTCAGATTATGGTATATGGGATTTAGGGTTTTTGTTTAGTGTGCTCGCTAAGATTTTTTTTCTTTCAATCTTATGCCTACGTATTCCCATTTACCGAAACAGGGAAATCAGAGCGTTCGTAGTTCCTCCTATTCTATGGGAGGAAATGGGTGTTTTGGTGTCTTGTTCAAAGCCCAAGACGTGAAGCGAAAGTTGATTTGTATCTTGTTCAAAGCCCAAGATGTGAAGCTGAAGGTCTATTTGTATCTTGTTTGAAGCCCAAGATGTGAAGCTAAAGGTGTTGACCTTAGAGAGAATTTGTCATCTCTAAAGAGGTCTGTTTGTCACAACTGTTGGGTGACTAGTTATAAAGGGATGATTACTTTAACCGGGATACGCGGATCCTAGCAATGCCATAATTTCCTTTATAGGGGTTTTAACCTGAAGGAGAAGACTTTAACTCAGTTTAGAGCAATGCCATCTTTCCTTAGGAATTTCTCATGCTAAAAGAGGGACAGTGGCATGGATGTAGATGATCCAGAGGCTTGCCGCATACAGCGATTAGATGAAGGGGAAGGAGTTGTTGATGTTTGTGTACTGTGAATGAGGCACAGCTTTGATGCTAAAAGGTTGATTGGACCAACCAGTGGTTTTCTTATACAAAGCCTAAGAGGAGGCTATTATGTGTCTCGTACAAAGCCCGAGAGAAAGGCTGAAAGGTTTTGACTCGACGATGGAGTCTTTTGGTATCTCGTATAAAGCCCGAGATGGAGGCTATTTGACTCAACAAGAGAGTTTTTTGTATCTCGTACGAAGCCCGAGATGGAGGCTGTTATTTGTTTGGCTCAATAAGAACCTTTTTGTATCTCGTATAAAGCCCGAGATGGAGGCCAAAGGGGTGATTGACTCAACGAGGGAGTCTCTTATGTGTCTCGTGCAAAGCCTGAGAGAGAGGCTAAACGTTGTTTGACTCTGCTGGGGAGAATCATTGTACAAAGCCCAAGAGGAGGCTAACTTCACTGGAGAAGGATCATCATACAAAGCCTAAGAGGAGGCTATGGTTACTGTCTCAGTTGAGTGACAGGTCCAGTATGCTGATTTAAAGAGAAAATCAGTTCTTATATGAGCAACACGGTACTCAAGGATTTGATTCGAGGATCCGGGTTATTCCTGTTCTTTAAGGAAGTGGGAAATCCGAAGGGTATTGAGACTGTCCGAGTCTACGGGTTTCTTTCCTATTTTTGCAGGGGTGCTTGAGAATGTCTTTGAGACTCAAGGGAATTAGACTGTCCAAGTCTAGAGTTTTATCTTTGTACTATGCTTTGAGAAACAGTAGTAGACTCTTTGAAAGGACTGTTCTATGTAGATGATTAAGTTTTGTTCCTATACCTCTAGGAGGTCGTCGGGACAATTTGTACGAAGCCCAAGAGGAGGCTGGAAACTTTTAAGAAGCCGAGAGGTCCTTGTACGAAGCCCAAGAGGAGGCTATCATTCCCGGAGGAAGAGATCATTATACGAAGCCTAAGAGGAGGCTGTGAATACTTCTAAGAAGCCGACGGGTCCTTGTACTAAGCCCAAGAGGAGGCGGGGTTGCTTTTAGGAAGCCAGTGGGTCCTTGTACGATGCCCAAGAGGAGGCCGATGCTTTTAAGAAGTCCGTGGGTCCCCAAACCCCGAGAAATTCAAGGCAAGCTATTCACAAGGAATAGATCAAGTCAGGAAAGTTTGAGAATTTGGAAGAAACTCAAACATGCCATTCACGGAGAATACATTCATCTCTGGGAGTAGAATTTCTTGACAATTCTTAATGAGGACAGCCGAAGAAAAGACTGTATCTGGTGATCCTATTGGGGATCTAGGTGTCTATTTCTACGCATAAAGGAAACGGCGTCACCTAGTTCTAGACGTAGTTGCCGGGGAAACTCGAAATATCTATACTATTATTACACAGTTGATATGAGTTTATGAAAGAAGACTTACATCGAAACAGCCCCACAATACAGTTATATGTATATGAAAGCAGTAAATGAAAGCGTATAAACACTTACTCGGTTGTAGAGCTTCCATGCTGTTTGGTTAGTTGTTCAACAAAGAAAGATTGAAAACAATAGTATATTCAAAATCAAAGGAGAAAGTGCTTTGAAAAAGAAAGATTTGGGACTTACAGCTCAAGGAGAGACCCAGGGTTTTATCAGTGATTGCACTGTTGAATTTGTACAGAGGGACTTATACAAGTGACTGAGGCCCAAAAAGGTTTTCTGTACAAAGGGATGGGTCTTACACTCTCTCAAGAGGCCAAAAAAGGTTTAAAGAAAAAGAGTGCGGCTTATAACACGAGGGTAGGCCCAATTGATTTTTCGTTAAAAAAATGGCGATCGTGCCGAGGTTTTCTTTTAACGTAGACGGACTTATACAATAAATGAGGCCCAAAATGATTTTGGTTAAAAGGGGGTTGGGTCTTACACTCTATTAGAGGCCCAAAAGTTTTGAATGGGTCTTATAGCTCAAGAAGAGGCCCAGGGTTTTGATTTTTGAATTGGCGAGCGCGCCGAGGTTTTTGAAAATACAGTGGGACTTATACAATAAGTGAGGCCCAAAATAATAGTTTGTATTTTACAAAAAAAAGGTTGGGTCTTACACTCTAATAGAGGCCCAAAAGTTTTGAATGGGTCTTATAGCTCAAGGAGAGGCCCAGGGTTTATCTTTAAACTGGCGACGATCATGCCAAATTTAAAAATGTACAGAGGGACTTATACAATAAGTGAGGCCCAAAAGTTTTCTGTACAAGAGGGTTGGGTCTTACACTCTAATAGAGGCCCAAAAGTATTTGTTTGATGAGGGTGAAAATCAAAGAAACCCTAATTTTAATCTTTAAATAGTAAATATTTAAAGAAAATCAATGAAAAATACCAAATAGATTTGAATAAACCACTTGTGATTTTTGTTTAAGGTTTGAAAAATGAGTTATAAATCACAAGAGATATTAAAACTCATTTGGTCTTGATTTTTCAAGATGGATGTTCATTTTAAAATGTTTAAAAACAAATAAAAATGAATTTATTCACAAAAATACTAATTATATTAAATACATAATATAAATCTAATTTTTTTGTGGAATAAAATATTTCAACATTTTTATGATTTTTTTCAAAAAGAATCAGTCAAAAATAATTAAAATTGAGTGAGTTATTAATTTTTCAAATCATTAACAAAATAATATGAAAAATAGGAAAATAGGAAAAAGTGATAAAAAAAAGGTCTGGGGCGAGGGGGATTTGAACCCCAGGCCTTTCGCTTGTCAATACATACAAACCAGCTGATCAACCACTAGGGCGCAATGCCAATTCATTAATAACATGGCAAGTGAAAAATATATATCAAACTAGTTGAATTTTCTGAAAATGGCGCCATGGCCATCTTCTTCCTCTAGCTCGTGCATGAAGCCCTCCATCTCTCTCGTTTCTCAACCATTTGACATGATTCAAACACCAAACTCATGCGTTTTTTTCACAAGGAAGAAGATGGCAATACCTAATTTCATTCATTTTCAGTGTATAGCAAATTATATCATTGTGGTCGTATGAACCCTAATTTTGCAAAAGCAATCGAGTAGGCATGATTATGAGTGCTATGATCAAATTTTTTGAGGGAAAACAATCAACATATGATGGCAAGCAATTGGCAAAAATATCATGCGAGGAAATATGCATGGATCATGGAGTTGGAGTTTTGAGGCTTACCTTGATGCAAGCTGAAATGGAACTCTGCACAAACCTTGTTCCAGTTGTGAATTAATGATCCCTACAGCTTCAATGGATGTTATGGAGTGTGTTGCAAGCTTTGGAACACTTTGAAACTCTTTGGATCAAGCTGGAGACCTCCACCTGCATAATTGAGGCACAATGGCTTGGTTGAAGGGTGATTTTGAGCCTGAGGTGTTACAGTCAGTGTTTAAGTGTTTGGACACCTCAAATACATCATATGTGATGTGTTTGAGCAATTGGAATTGATTGCTTAAGCCTGCAACTCAAAACCCGATAGTGGTTACTCAAAAACCAAGAAACTTGAGGTTTAAGGAAGAATGAGAGAAAGCAGTGCTGTAACTGGCTTTGGTGTGAGTTGAATGATCCATTGGAACCTCTATTTATAGGTGATCAACTTTTGTCTTGGAGGAATAGTGAATGGCTGCTGGATCAGATTACATTTGCATGGATTGGCTTGGAGGATTTCTTCTCAAGCAAGGCAAACTAGTCATTCCCAAGAGCAGGGCTATGCCTTGACCAAAATCACATTCTTCAGATATTTTTATTGTTGTTTAATCAGAGAACTTGATTGAGTAGAGTGGCTTTGTTGAAAATGCACTATTCCACATTAATGCCCCTTTGAATTCAAGGCAAAATGTGCCAAAGTGGATGAATTTCAAGTTGTAAGATTCCTTGGCTTTTTGACTCAACCCTATCAGTTGGATCAGTTGGTTCATGATCAGATTGAAGGCATGTGGCATAGTGATCACTCCTTTTGACTCAGAAATCGTGGATGGCACAAAACCCCCAAACTGATTTTTCATGGCAGCCTTGACATGGTGTGTTGTAGCAGCCATAATTCTTGGCACAAGTGGATTGGTTTCATGCTATTGAGTTGCTTGGATTCTTGGCAACATTTGCAACAACATTGATGTTTATCTTTGGAACTGATTCAGCTTGTAACTGTGTGAAAAAACCTCACAAGTTTTGGTGTTTCCAACAAAATCTGTCTTGGACATAATTTTTTCTAAGTGTTGGAAAAGTGGTACTTTCATGTTTTCAGCCATTTTGGCTCACTCATAGCTCAAAATCCACAATGAATTGGAGTTAGGTCTAGTTGAAGTTTTTGTAGAGGGCAATGAGATCTACAAATAAAGCCTTGGATGGGAGAAAATGGCTTTGTGGTTTAGGAGTTATGACCCTCCAAAGTTGGTACCCTAGCCACTTTATTTTTAACTTAGAAAATTTTCTAAGTTTTTATGGTTACCCCTTTTACAAGTTATCCAACTTTTCTTGATTTTTCTTGATGAATGATGATTCAAATCATACATTAACATCATTTTAGGGTTAAAAATCCATTTTTGTGAAAAATCTCAAAACGTCAAAGTTGACTTTTGTGCACAGTTGATTTTTTATCAGATGAATTCCAAACTGTGCAATTCTTCAGGAAATCATGTCCTTGACCTAAATCAAACTTGATGGACATGTTCCATGGGTGTCATAGGGTATATTGATGCATGTCATAGGGCTTGGGAGCATGTCCTGGTCAAAAGTCAAAGTTACAGTTGACTTTTTCCTTAAAACCCTAACTGTGGTGCAGATGAAATTGAGGCTTGTTGCTCAAGCTTCTTGGATCAATCCATTGTTGCAAATGGATCAATGTAGTGTATTAGAGACCCTAAAATCCTCCTTTGAGGTCTTGGCTCATGATTTGCCCTAAAAGTCAACTTAGGGGTGAATTAGGTCAAGAAACCCTAATTCCTGATTTTTGATGAATGCATCCCCTGAGACAAAATTGACTTGATAATTGGGTCCATGAGGTTCCATGGAGTATATTAGGTTGTGTTTTGGATCCTTGGCTCATGCCCAGAGAAAAATTTCCCTTTGGAGGCCCTGAACGACCAAAACCCTAATTTGGTGATGTTGGCGATCTTGAGGCTTGATCCACCTAGAAGGGAGCAGTGCTTAATCCTTATAGTGGGAGTCCTCTTGATCCTTTGTAGCTACTTGAGAGGCTAGACAAGTTGAAGATCATGTCATTCCTTGATTGATCCTTTGTCTAAGGCTCTGAGAGGGCTTGAAACCCTAATTTTGATAGTAGTGAATGCTCAATAATTCCTTGAGGAGATTGATGAGGCACAAAGGTACATCCATATTGTGGTGATGATTTTCACAATGATGGGAAATCTTAGTGGTCAAAATTTGGGGTATGACACCTTTGCCAGCCGTAGTCCCGCGAGGAAGGCCTCGTATTCGGCTTGGTCGTTGGACGTAGGGAAAGACAGGACTAGGGATACTTCGATTAGTATTTCTTCCTCATTTTTGAGGATAATACCTGTGCCGCTACCTGAGGAGCTGGATGCCCCGTCCATGTAGATGGTCCATCTCTGCGTTCCGCTTGGCGAGGACATTAGAGGCGTCATCTTTTCCACGAAGTCGGCCAGTACTTGTGCCTGAAGGGCCTTTCTGCCCTCGTAGTGAATGTCAAATTCTGACAACTTCAGGGACCATTTGAGCATTCTGCCGACCATATCTGGTCGGCAAAGCAACTGCCTAATGGGTTGGTCCATGCGTACTATTATGGTGTGGGCCAGGAAGTAGTGTCTGAGTCTTCTCGCGGAGGTAACGAGGGCAAGGGCGGGGCGTGCTCCGCACTCATCTGTCCATTCAAATGTGGCCTCCTTTCTGAGCAGTTTGAAGAAGGGCAGAGCGTGTTGAGCAGACTTGGCCACGAAACGAGAAAGTGAAGCAAGCATCCCGTTGAGGGATTGTATGGACTTCTTTGACCTGGGCGTGGGGAATTCTTCGAACTCCCGACATTTGATAGGGTTCACCTCTATCCCCCTCTAGGTAAGATAGAACCCGAGGAACTTTCCTGCTTGCACGCCGAAGGTGCATTTTTCGGGATTAAAACGCATTTTGAATTTTCTAGCCTGGTCGAAAACTTTTTGCAAGTGGGTCGTATGGTCGGATTCCTCTTGGAATTTCACGATCATATCGTCCATGTAAACTTTAAACATGTCTCTAATTTCTGATTGGAAGACCTTGTTCATCATGCGCTGGTATGTGGCCCCAGCATTTTTCAGACCGAAGGGCATTACATTGTAGTAATAGTTCCCGACGAGGTCATGAACGCGGTGTACCTCTTGTCCTTTTCAGCCATGGGGATTTGGTTGTATCCCGAATACGCGTCCATGAAGGACAAGAGTTTGAAACCTGCAGAATTATCTACGAGCTTATCTATGCTCGGTAAGGGATAAGCATTTTTCGGGCAAGCCCGGTTGAGATCAGTATAGTCGATGCACATGCGCCATTTTCCACTATGTTTGTTGACAAGTACTATATTGGACAGCCAGGTCGTATACTTCGCCTCCGAAATGAATTTTGCCTCTAAGAGGTCTTGTACAAGTTTTTCGGAAGCCTGTGCCTTTTCGTCAGATTGTTTCCGCCTGTGCTGTGTGACGGCACGGGAAACTGGGTCGATGGTCAAATGGTGGCATGCAATCACAGGGTCCAGGCCGGGCATGTCTGCGTCACTCCAAGCAAATAGGCCAGCATTGTCATCCAGCCATTTCTTCAGCTGTTTCTTGACCTCGTCGGGCAGTCCAGCATCAATCTTCACCCCTCTGTTAGGGTTATTGCTGAAGGCGATGACCTCAAACTCCCCGTCTGGAATTGGGCGCATGAGGGATAATGTGGAGGAGCTGGTCGTTCCTGTTGACGCACCTTCACTGCTATCTTCCTCACCTTCATCTGAAATCCGGCTATCGAGGTCGATAGTGTGTACAGGGAGTGCGGGTTTCTTGTCCGGTTGGCCGTCTTCGGATGGATGATCTCCCTCCTTTTCCCGCTTAGCTGCTTTGGGTGTTGCACTGATCTGGTTCTATCCTCGGGTCGCTGCTTTAAAACATCTACGGGCAGTCTCTATGTCCCCGTGCAATGTCACAACGTGACCCTTCTCCGTATAATACTTCAACTTGAGGTGGACAGTTGAAGGGACAGTGAAATTCTGGCACAGATATCAGATGTCCTACACAGATGTTGAGACACTGGTATCCAACACAATGAACAAGATAACAATAAAAATAACAGTGCAGAAAGTAAGTAATACAGTGATATGTTTACCCAGTTTGGATCAACAATCCTACTCTGGGGGCTACCAAGCCAGGGAAGAAACCAATATACGATAGTATCAATTCACAGATCATACAATTACCGAATAATCTGCTCACTTAATCACTACCCTTCCTATGACTTCTACCTAAGACTCACCTAGGTATGAGGCCCTCCTCAAATCCCTCTACAACCACAACCCGTGATTGGTTTCTTTCCACACAAGTAACAAACCGAAAGTCACACTTTCAAAACACACAATTCCCAATACTTCAAAGCTTATGAGAATTGACACACAAGAAACTCAATGCTTAAAAGCTTATAAGTAACTGACAGAACTTACAACACAAAAACCAGTCCTTATACTGTTATCAGAATGATACCAGTTAGGCTCACAAAATACACTCAAAAACCCTAACAAAAACACATGTAAGTTCCACACCTAAACTAGGTTTACATCAGTCAATATATAGCATTTAATCTGGACTGAATTGGGCTTCAAAAACGCAGCAAATAGACTGCTCACAAATCTGCAAAATAAACTCCAACAAAATAGGTCTTCAATCTAAAGTTTCCTAATATGTCTCCATAATTAGAAACAGCTGAAAATCCGAAAAACCAACATATAAACACAATCCAAAAATGCTTTGGATGCCACATAGGATAACCAAATATTCACAGAATATTTAGTAACAATTCTCAGCAACAGAATCTGCTTTAAAATTGAATCCAGACGCGATGTCCTATGAGCAGGTATGGGACATCTTCATTCGACATGTTGAATGCAGCAAATTAGAACATCATGTTTCAACATCTTGCTGCTAGAATAGTTTTAGCAAAATAAATGCCAACCACAGAATCAAAGAAATAACAATCTCCCCCTTTGGCTTATTTTGGCTAAAACTACACACCAAAAAAAAACTTGCACAGAAGCACAAAAAAAACATCCATATCAGACAGCAGCGAAAAAACCAACAGTTACCAACAGCACACGGCAAAAAAAACATCCAGCATAGCAGCACTCCCCTTCAACTGCATACAACACACAGTACAGCATACAACACATCATAGCAGCATAGCAAAACTCCCCCTCAACTGCAGCAACATTCCACAATCTCCCCCTCAACTGCTGCAGCAGCACAAGCACACCACACACAAACATACTACTCCCCATTTTTAGCCATAAATATGACAAAGGCAAGTAGAACAGCTATTAATATTTGAGAAATGGTCAAATCATAAACCAGAATAAACAGCATCAGAGAGTAGATGCACACCACATCACATGACCAAGCGTCGTGCTCAAACTTCAGCATTTTCCCCCCATTCACACACTGCACTACCAGAACCTCCTTTATTCTTTCCAATATGGCAGCCAGAAGGAACATTAATTGCTATAGTTCTTCATGAATGCAAACCCCAAGTTTGCTTCTCAGGTTTTCAAACTGAACTGCATCCAGAGCCTTGGTAAATATGTCAGCAAGCTGATTTTCCGTGCTCACATGCTCAAGAGTTATGACTTTGTCCTCCACAAGTTCTCTGATGAAGTGATGCCTGATATCAACGTGCTTAGTCCTGCTATGTTGAATGGGATTTTTGGAAATATTAATAGCGCTCAGGTTATCACAAAATAATGTCATGACATCTTGTGTGACATTATACTCAGATAACATCTGCTTCATCCATACCAGTTGAGCACAACTACTACCAGCTGCTATGTACTCAGCTTCAGCAGTAGAAAGAGATACAGAATTTTGCTTCTTACTAAACCATGAAATAAGATTATTTCCCAAAAAGAAACATCCTCTAGAGGTGCTCTTCCTATCATCAGCACTTCCAGCCCAATCAGCATCACAGTAACCTACTAAAATGGGACTTGAGTCATGGGAGTACAACAACCCATAATCACATGTACCACTCACATAATTAAGAATTCTCTTAACTTGATTGATGTGACTGACCTTGGTTTCTGCTTGATATCTAGCACACACACCAACAACAAATGTTATGTCTGGCCTACTTGCTGTAAGATACAACAGACTGCCAATCATACTTCTGTACAGACTTTGTTCAACATTCACACCCTTTTCATCTTTGGATAACTTCAAGTGAGTAGGAGCAGGAGTTCTCTTATGCTTGGCATTATCCAGTCCAAACTTCTTCACAATGTTCCTCACATATTTGCTCTGACAGATAAAAATGGAGTCTTCCATCTGCTTGACTTGTAATCCAAGGAAGTAGGTCAATTCACCTACCAAGCTCATCTCAAATTCATATTGCATTTGGTTGACTAAATGTTGGACCATTTCATCCGACATCCCACCAAACACAATATCATCTACATAAATCTGAGCAATCATTAGTTTCCCATCCTTCTCCTTGACAAAAAGCGTTTTATCAATGCCACCCTTCCTGTATCCATGGTTGACTAAGAACTCAGTCAGTCTTTCATACCAAGCTCGTGGAGCTTATTTCAGCCCATACAAAGCCTTCTTCAGCTTGAAAACATGATCAGGAAAATTTGGATCCACAAACCCTTTAGGCTGCTCAACATAGACTTCCTCATTAAGATAGCCATTCAGAAAGGCACTCTTGACATCCATTTGAAACAATCTGAATTTCAACAAACATGCCACTCCTAGCAGCAATCTGATGGATTCCAATCGAGCCACAGGAGCAAATGTTTCATCGAAGTCTACTCCTTCAATCTGTGTGTATCCTTGAGCAACTAATCTGGCTTTGTTCCTGGTAATAACTCCTTGTTCATCAGACTTATTCTTATAAACCCATTCTGTTCCAATCACATTTGTTCCTGCTGGTCGTGGTACCAGTTCCCAGACTTCATTCCTCTTGAATTGACAAAGTTCATCTTGCATAGTACTTATCCAGAACTCATCTGTCAATGCCTCTTTGACATTCTTTGGTTCAATCTTTGAAACAAAGCATGCATTTGACACAGTCTCTCTTGTTCTGGTTCTTACACCTTCATTCAGATCTCCAATAATTAATTCCTTAGGGTGATCCTTCTGAATCCTTATAGAGGGTCCCCTGTTAGCATCCTCTACCTCTTCATTCTCAGGTCTAGTGTCGGTTTCTTGAGCATGATCTTCTACAGACTCAATGTCTTGTGAGATTTCATTGTTCATGGGAAGGCATGCTCCAACATCATCTGGGACATCTTCGTCTTTGCCAGAGTCATCAACCACCACATTTATGGATTCCATCATCACCTTAGTTCTGGAATTAAATACCCTATATGCTTTACTATTTGTAGAGTATCCCAAAAATATTCCTTCCTCACTCATAGGATCCATCTTTTGCCTCTGCTCACGATCCGCCAAGATATAGCACTTACTCCCAAACACATGGAAATACTTCACATTTGGCTTTCTACCTTTCCATAGCTCATAAAGAGTGACAGAAGTACCTGATCTGATAGTCACCCTATTGTGTATATAGCAAGCAGTATTCATCGCTTCATCCCAAAAATGATATGGAAGCTTTTTGGCATGAATCATGACTCTTGCACATTCTTGTATAGTCCTGTTCTTGCGTTCCACCACACCATTCTGCTGAGGAGTGATCGGTGATGAGAATTCATGAGTGATTCCCTCAGATAAGCAGAACTCTTCAAACCTGTTATTTTCAAATTCTTTCCCATGGTCACTTCTGATTCGAACAACACCACAATCTTTTTCCCGTTGAATCCTTTGACACAACTCTTTGAAGGCTGCAAATACTTCAGACTTTTCTCTGATAAAACTTATCCAAGTGAATCTGGAGTAGTCATCTACGACAACATAGGCATACTTCTTCCCACCAAGACTTTCAACCTGTATAGGTCCCATTAGGTCCATGTGAAGAAGTTCCAGAACTCTAGAAGTTGTGGTAAGATGTTGAAGCCTCTTATGTGACACCCTTATTTGCTTCCCAACTTGACATTCACCACATATGTTATCCTCATCAATCTTCAGCTTGGGAATACCTCTAACAGCTTCACTTGACATAACTTTCTTCATCCCTTTTAGGTGTAAGTGACCCAATTTCTGATGCCACAGTTTGGTTTCATCTTCCTTTGACATCAAACAAGTAGACAAACTTTCCGGTTCTTGAGGATTCCACAGATAGCAGTTATCCTTAGACCTGGTTCCCTTCATAACAACTTCATCTTTCTCATTGGTTACTAGACATTCAGATTTTGTGAAATTTACTTTGAGACCTACATCACACAGTTGGCTTATACTGATTAAATTTGCGATCAGCCCTTTGACAAATAGAACACGATCCAGATTTGGTTGTCCTGTGTAGTCCAGCTTTCCAACACCTTTTATTTCACCCTTTGATCCATCCCCAAAAGTGACATAATTGGTGGAGTGAGGCTTGATATCTGACAAGAATTTCTTCACACCAGTCATGTGTCTTGAACAACCACTGTCAAAGTACCAATCTTCTCTTGCAGATGCTCTAAGAGAGGTATGTGCTATGAGACCAGCCATCATTTGTCTAGGGGTCCATCTTCTCTTCACTTTACCCCAACTTTGTCCTTTATTTTGTTGCTGAGCAGTTTTGGGATAGCCGTGCAGCTTGTAGCAAAAGGACTTTAAGTGACAAATCTTTCCACAGTAATGGCATCTCCATGGTTTATACTTTGATCTATAAACTCTTTTCTGATGCTTCATCTGATGTTGAAACATGTGATTTGACATCCCCTCTTCTTGCTTTATTTTCTGAGGAACAAACTTCAATACAGGCTTCTTGTAAGTTTCTGCTTGATTGTTAAAACCAAGGCCTTGCACATTTCCAGCATCTTTCCCAGTCTGAAGAATCTCATCCAGCTGCGTGGTACCATTGTTCAGCATTCTTATAGATTTGGTCATATTGTCAAGTTTTGACTTTTGCCATTTAACCTCCTCTTTCAGATCAGCAATGGTTGATAGATGTTCTTCCTTCTCAGCTTCTAGTTGAGCTATCAGAACCTTCTGTTCTAATATTATCTGGCACCTTTCTTCATTCTTGATACACAACTCTGAGAACCCTGTGAAGACTTCTTCCTTAGTGAGTTCTCCAATATAGGATTCTTTGTCAAAGTTAGACTCACAAGTAGTTTCTCCATCAGCCTTACAGATCCCAGTCAAAGTTGTCACTAATTTTGCTGATTCTTCTTCAAGATCACTCTCAGACTCTCCTTCTGACCAAGACACTGATAAGCCCTTCTTCTGCCTTTTAAGATACGTGGGACACTCAGTCTTTATGTGCCCATATCCCTCACATTCAAAACACTGAACTCTCTTCCCTTGATTGGAGTCTTCTTCAGTTCTGGATCTTCTGCCTCCATCCTGGTTTTTACTGATGTCGAGTGACTTGTTATGAGCATTTGCTCTCGACTTCTAGTCAATCCTTTTCAACACTTTGTTAAATTATTTTCCAAGCAATACCAGATCTTTAGACACCCCTTCATCTCTGACCAAGTCACCTTCATCTTCTGAGTCACCAGCATTTGACACAAAAGCTATGCTCTTCTTCTTTTCAGACTTTTCACTGATCCCTAATTCAAATGTTTGAAGAGATCCCACCAGTTCATCCACTTTCATCTTGTCTATATCCTGAGCTTCCTCTATAGCAGTCACTTTCATGTCAAATCTCTTAGGTAGAGATCTGAGGATTTTTCTGACCAGTTTGTTGTCAGGCATCTTTTCACCTAGGGCACTAGAGGCATTAGCTATCTCAATAATGTTCATGTGAAAATCATGAATGCTCTCATCCTCTTTCATCTTCAAACTCTCAAACTTGCTAGTGAGAAGCTGAAGTTTTGACATCTTCACCTTTGAAGTCCCTTCATGAGCAACCTTCAAGACCTCCCACGCCTCTTTTGCAATGGTGCAATGTTCAATCAACCTGAAGATATTCTTGTTGACACCATTAAACAATGCATTCATGGCTTTGGAATTTCCCACGGACCCTTTGTAATCTGCATCATCCCAGTCTTCCTCTTCCTTCACCACATGAGTAGGGGTACCTTTTTCATCTTTAACCTTTAGAGGTTCCCATCCTTTTATAACAGCTTTCCAAGCTTGATCATCCATGGATTTGATGAATGCTATCATCCTTGGTTTCCAATAGTCATAGTTGGAACCATCAAGCAGAGGTGGTTTGTTCAAAAATCCTCCACCCTTGTCCATTGTACCAGAAAGTACCTTCCCTGAATCTTACCCAGAACCAAACAAGGGTGCAAGCTCTTGATGCCAATTGAAATTCTGGCACAGATATCAGATGTCCTACACAGATGTTGAGACACTGATATCCAACACAATGAACAAGATAACAATAAAAATAACAGTGCAGAAAGTAAGTAACACACTGATATGTTTACCCAGTTCGGATCAACAATCCTACTCTGGGGGCTACCAAGCCAGGGACGAAACCAATATACGATAGTATCAATTCACAGATCATACAATTACCGAATAATCTGCTCACTTAATCACTACCCTTCCTATGACTTCTACCTAAGACTCACCTAGGTATGAGGCCCTCCTCAAATCCCTCTACAACCACAACCCGTGATTGGTTTCTTTCCACACAAGTAACAAACCGAAAGTCACACTTTCAAAACACACAATTCTCAATACTTCAAAGCTTATGAGAATTGACACACAAGAAACTCAATGCTTAAAAGCTTATGAGTAACTGACAGAACTTACAACACAAAAACCAGTCCTTATACTGTTATCAGAATGATACCAGTTAGGCTCACAAAATACACTCGAAAACCCTAACAAAAACACATGTAAGTTCCACACCTAAACTAGGTTTACATCAGTCAATATATAGCATTTAATCTGGACTGAATTGGGCTTCAAAAACGCAGCAAATAGACTGCTCACAAATCTGCAAAATAAACTCCAACAAAATAGGTCTTCAATCTAAAGTTTCCTAATATGTCTCCATAATTAGAAACAACTGAAAATCCGAAAAACCAACATATAAACACAATCCAAAAATGCTTTGAATGCCACATAGGATAACCAAATATTCACAGAATATTTAGTAACAATTCTCAGCAACAGAATATGCTTTAAAACTGAATCCATACACGATGTCCTATGAGCAGGTATGGGACATCTTCATTCGACATGTTGAATGCAGCAAATTAGAGCATCATGTTTCAACATCTTGCTGCTAGAATAGTTTTAGCAAAATAAATGCCAACCACAGAATCAAAGAAATAACAGACAGCAATTAGCTCTGCGAGGGCTAGTCTCCCCAAGATGCATTGGTACAGTGACGGGAAATCAATTACCATGAGTTGGATTTTGATCGACCTGGACGCCTCTTCCTCTCCGAACGTTACCAGCAGTTCCACGTACCCCCAGGGTCTGGCCGTGGCTCCGTTGAATCCCTGCAACTCGGATCCCACGTATGGTGAGAGGTTTTTCTGGTCCAGCTTGAGGGCACGAAACAGGCCAGTGTACATTATGTCTACCGAACTGCCCTGGTCGACCAGGATCCTTCTGACGTCAGTGCTTGCCAATCTTGCCCTGATGAGCAAGGGGATGTGCATGTTCGGAGAACCCCCGGGCAGCTCTTCGCGGTAAAAGGTGATCGGTTAGGAGCGCCCCTTAACCTTCTCAAGTGTGGATAGCCGGTTAGGACTGCAATCAATGAGTTGATCAAAATTTCTCTTGACTGATTCCACCGTCAGCTTGTTGTACCCCCCGCATGAGATAACCATGGCTACAGGGAATGCTTCCCAAGTGTTGTGTGCGAACATCGGGGAAGGTTCTTCGAAATAATCAGGGATGGCAAAATCCTCTGGTCGCTTAATGGACATAGCGACCTGCGAGGGAGGACTGGGTGGAGATGATTCTGCTTCCTTTTTCAAGTCTGAAGCCTCTCATCGTGAAGACTCACCTTTCTTGATATACTGCTTTAAATGACCCTCTTTATGAGGATCTCAATAGCATCTTTAAGATGCACGCTGTCCTCGGTCGTATGACCATGGCTGCGGTGGAAACGGCAATACTTACTTTTGTCCACATTGCCTTTGGACGTCGTCGGTTTGGGGAACCTGGCCCCTCCCTGCTTGAACTCTGTATTGATGCATTCGGAGAGAATGAACTCGCGAGGAGCGGTGAGCAGAGTATACTCTGTGAATCGGCCAGCAGGCCCTTTACCTTCTCGGGGGCGATCGTCTCATCGCCTCTCTTTTCCTTGCCTGGATGCCTCCGGCTCGTCATTTTTTGGTGCCCAGGTACTTTCTCGATCTCTTGCGTCCCGGGCATGATATGCGGCTTCCTTCTCTTCGTACTGTATATATTCTTCAGCCTTCCGGAGAAGTTCTGTCAACGTTCGAGGGGTTTTGGTTCCGACAGCTTTTCAAAACTCGCTTTTCGGTCTCAAGTCTTTCTCGACGAGATACTTTTTCATATGGTCCGTCGTGCGGACCTCCACGGCCTCTTTGTTGAACCGTTCAATATATTCCAGCAGGGGTTCGTCCCTGCCCTGTATGATAGCTTCTAAGGTGGCCTCCGACTTGGGATGTCGTCGAGAAGCCGTAAAATGTCGGGCGAACCGGATCTTCAAATCTCTCCAAGATGTGACCGACCCCCGGGGAAGGCGCTTGAACCAAGCCATAGCCCTTTTCCTGAGGGTGATTGGAAATAATCTGCATTTTATGGCTCCACTTACATTGTGGTAGTGGAGCATTGCTTCTATGTTTTCTATGTGCTCGCTGGGGTCGGTGGTCCCATTGTATGTCGCCAGAGCAGGGGGCTTCTCCAACCCGCGAGGAATTCTGGTGTCCATGATCTCTTGTGAGAGGGGGTCGTGGACGTCATCGTCACTGCTTGTGCTCGGAGAACAGGAAAAAGAATAGCTACGACCCCGGCTTCTGCTTCGTCGTGGAGAATTCCTGCGTGATCGGTGATGCTCGTACTTTCCTGAGGGCCTGAATTTCTTTGACGCAGGGGAACGTCTTGACCTCCGCAGAGGAGACCGGTGTCGCCTTCTTGCAAGATCGGATGCGGGCTCTTCTGATCTTTATCATCTTCTCTCCAGGGAGAGGCTTCTGGACCTGTCACGCCTCTGTTTCTGAGGGGGAGACTGAGGACGTGGAGAAGGGTTGTGAGGTTTCTCCGAGGACAGGCGCTGCTGGAGGACGTGCTCGAGAGCGTTGATCTTTTCACCTTGTTGGAAGAATAAGAGGTTTGACCTGTTGAGGGAGGCAATGAGAGCAGATGTGCTGGGGTCAGCATTTGTGGAACCGGAATAGGCTCAAAAACGCGGTCAGCAGCCTGTGCCCTAGGTTTCACGTCATCGGGAGTAGGAGAGGCGGTTTTCCCGTCTCGATGGTCTGTCTCTGGGAAAGGAACTCTGGAGAGGATGTGGTCGGCGTTATCAGCGATAACGGCGACAGTAGGTTCTTGACGGATAGCATCATTCTTGGTGGAGGCCATGATGATCGGAAGGAGTTTGAAGAGAGCTTTGGTCTTTGAGGTGAAAAAGAGAGGATCTTGAATCAAAAGAGGAGGAAGCTTTTTCCCACAGACGACGCCACTGATCGGAGGTGATCAGACTGGATCGTCGTGGCCTTCGCGTAGGGCAGATGATGATGCTTATAGGAGAGGAGGGGGTGTACCTGCAAGGTACTCCGATGCCAAAGTAAGTGTTTGGTCAAAAGAGAGAAAGCAAGTACACAAGAATTCAAGTATTGAATATTGGATACCTGACCCTCTCAAGTGAGAGGGTATTTATAGAAGAACCCCCAGCGCGGGGCCAAGGTCTCTCATGTGGCCAAAGCACCTGGTCGGCCAATGAGAGACTGCTAGGTGGAGGACAATGCGCGTGGCCCTTTGACCTGGTCCAACTGTCTCCGTGAGTTCCGGGGAGATAGTTGGTCACGTGAACTGTTAAGCGAGTAAGGGGGACATGCCCAATAGCTAGTTTCTGCCCAACGGCTAGTTTCTGGCTATTGGGTATGGCCAATGGCTGGGCTGGATTGGGCCTTGCCCTGCTGAGGGCAAAGCGCATGGCCAGTCCAGAACACTTATAAATTTGTTGCAAGGTTGAATAAGATGCAATTTGTAGGGGGAAAGCCAAAAAGACTAAGAAGATAAACAGTCAAGAGGAAGTTTGGAAAAAAGAAGATGAATGAGATTAGAGAAACAGGTTGAATGCAAAAAATGGGTTTGGAGAGACAAAGAAATGTAGTTGATTAAATGGGAATAAATGAGAAGATTAAAAGGATGTTGTGATGGACAAGCAAAAGAGATTGATTTGACTTTTAATTGGTTTTAAAATGGAAAAAGGAAAAGCATTTTAGAAAATCTTAGTGTAAGTTGTATTTTGGAAGGAACGAAATATTTATGAAATAATCAGAACTGATATCTATAATATAGGAAAATTAATAGTTCTGGAAAATCCAATAATACCCTACCCTCATTTTTTGCCATGTCATCAAATTGGGGGTATTTTGTGTCCAAAAATTACTTTTTTCAACCGATGATGTCATTTTATTCTATTTCAACTACATGTTTATACAATTAAGCCATAGTTTGTTCATTTGATGATGTCATATGCTTCCATTTGGTTCTAATTTAACTTGATGCAATTCACTTTTTCTCTTTTCTCTTCCCCCAATACAGATGCAATTAATTTTTTCCTTTTCATTTTCCTATTCTCTCTCTTCTCTCTCTTTGTTTATCGTATGATGCATTCAGATCTTCCTTTCTCTCGTCTCTCTTCTCTCTCATCCTTCTTCATCTTCCTCTCTGTCGTCTCTCTTTTCTCTCCTTGAAGCTACGTTGCTCTGTTGATAGAGAGATGGATGTGAGCACTTCTCCTTTGGTGGATGACGGTGTTGTTGATGAGTGCTTAAGTGGTTTGTTTTGTGCTTTTGATTATCCAAGATGTATGTAGTGGTTTTTGTTTTATGGGTTTAGGGTTTATGTTGATTATTGTTGTTTACAGAAAAGGAGATAAGGGACCCTAATGTTTCAACAATGGTGATGAATTTTGAGAGTAAGTTTGATCCTTCAACATGCAAGTAGTTTTTTCGATCTAAGGTTTTAAATCACGGATTCGTATTTCGTATTTAGGGTTTTGTAAGGTATTTGATTGTATTGATGAGATTTTGTGGTTGATTTTTTTGAGCAGGTTTTAGTAGGGTTACATTTTTTGAGCAGCTTTAAAAAAAAAGTAGGTGAGAAGAGAAAAATATGTGTTTTTTAGAGACGCATTGGGGGATAATTTGGAAAAGTTTGCTCTTCAAGTTGAAATTGAGGAGCATCTGAACTGCTTTCGCTTTTTCTATTCTATCATTTTCTTTATGCTTTAAAAGAAATCGTAACATTTTTTCCAATGTGCTAAACATCTTATTATGTTATATTGGTCTTTTATAATTTACGGAATATCTTTTGTATTATGACCATTGTGGTCTAATGCAGCACAAGCATCTTTGATATGTTTGAGTACTTGATTACTTGTCTTTTAAAATATTTCAGGCTGCAAGTGCTCAGTGGGAACATGCGAACAATACCTACCCACAATTACTGAACAATAACAATATTCAGTGATTTGTTGAATAGAGCTCAAAGGAAATTCAGACCTCCATGACACCTACAAGTTTTATTTCTGGCAACATGGAGCTATCAGCCCCATTAATGTATGCACCACAACTTCTGTTTCATCATAATTCTGGACACGGTGAGGAAGATCCACGGAAGTCTGCAGCCGCCGCAGTGGCAGCAAAGCTGATTGCATCCACATCCGCCGCCCAGATGTTGTCGTATGTGCTGGCGTTGGATATTTTAAGTAAGTACTATTGTTATTGCATTTAAAAAATTTGAGATTTACTTCTCAGTTTTTGCTGGTTTATATTAGTTTTCTTATGCAGTGTTGATTTTCTGTTTTACGAATTCATTTTAATTTTGCAAACACTTCTGCAGGTCTATTGACCTGGACACCATTTCTGTAGGTTTATTGCAAACTCATTGGCTTTTATTTGCTGGTGAAACACTGAAGGCCTTATGGGTTATTTGATGTTTCATAATGTTAGTTTCATAAAATTGTGCATCACCACTCAATAACAAAATTTAGTGATCACACATGTTGGGTTTTAAATTTAGTTTCATAGCATCCTTTTACCATTCATTTTAATAAATGCTTATAATGTTCATGAGTTGGTTCAATTTAGATTTATAATGTTTTTCTTTACCACAACTGGTTCTATTAAGGAGTGCAAACCAAAGCCAACACATACAATTGAAATGGATGCTTTTGGGTGGGAGGGATATGGCCGCACGGGATCTCACCAAGGATGAGTATGCTGCGAATCATCCCGCCGGTAAAATCAGAAACAGCCTCATCTTTAAGGTTTGTATTTATGTTTCCAGTGAGTTTTTCTGCTTTTGATCATATTGATTTTTTATTTGTCGGGGTTTTCCAGGGTCGAAAACAGCCTTATGATTTTTTATTTGTCAGGGTTTTCCAGGGTCGGAGCGGAAAAGTGGAGCGAGGTGAATGTTTGACATTTGTCTGCACTGGTTTCTTCTATAAATTATTTGCTGGAGACTAAAATTTAGAATATATATTATGATACATAATCTATGGTCTAACAATGAATGTACCTGTTGGGCTTTGGGAAAATCACCTAATTTTGAACTACTACTCTAATAAACTGTGCTGGCCTTGGGAAAACATGCTGGCTATGAATGGGGCAGTATTGTTAGATAATGGCTATAGTGAAGTTGAATTTGCAAAATCGCTATTGTTCTGTGGTACACTATTTAGAATAAAGTGATATGTTAAGCAGAGGCTTAAGTGGGACTATAGCGCTGCAGCGTAGCAAAATTTGAATAAATCTCTACTTTCTGTGATTAACAATTTATAACACTATAATAAATTAATTTTGGTTCAAATTGATGAGATGTCAAAAATCTTAAAATTTTTGAAGTTTTTATCGTATATGATGGCAAATTATTTACCATGGCTCATCATATATCTGCAGTGAATTCTGATATCATGAAAGCATTGAGTTTTATGCTTTTATTATTTGAGTTGGATTTCAAATTCTTTGTACATTGATGCTAAATTTCCATTAGTAAAAAAGCTATCTATCCAAAATGATTTATTTTTCTTTTATCTCATTTTCCATATCCAGGACTGGTTAGACATTAATTTTGGTATTGCTGATGGTGTTGATTTTATTGCCATTTCATTTGTCAAATCTGCTGAAGTTATTACTCATCTTAAAAGCTATATTGCTGCAAGATCTCGTGACAGGTATGAACCGAGAACTCTATTATTTTAAAGTATCATCATATGATTTCTATAACTATTACCATTACAGTATTGACATATTGCACCTAAATATTTACAAGTTTTCCACAGATTAGTTCAGTTTGAAATCCTATATTAGACCTGAATCTTCTTACATAATTTTTCTATCATCCAAATCTGTCCCACCCTTTTCCAATATTTGGAAGTAACTTGATAATTAATCCTTTTATGTAAGCCTTCATGTTGAGTTAGCCTTTTCGTCCTGGTTAACATAATTTTAGTGAGGTGCTGAAGATAAATGACTTATCTGAACCAGAAAAGCACTGAAGATGCTGCAGATTGAGTGCCTTTTCTCCAACATTAGATAAACTGACCCATTCAGATACGATAGAGTAGCATACGCATATACCTTCGGAACCTTTAACTGCATTTCCTTCTGGTTTGAAATTCTATGTAAATTTCAAAGAATTGAGTGGCGTTCACCTTGTCAGAACCTGAAAAGCACTATGACGTACCACAAAAGTGAAACTGACTGAAAGGGCCTCTCTTAATACACCAAAAAGGTTCTGACCCTTTCTTTGGTGCGAGTTTCTCATCACATCACCTTAGACATACCTTTTAGCACTATGTGTTTCCTTCCTGCTTTTTGGTGTTTGTTTTATATGCTATTTTTTCTTTTCCTGGATTGGGAAAGAGATCTATTAATGAAGAGAAGTAAGGTACAAAGAGAATAAGCTAATCTCTCTCTCAAAAAAAAGAACCTAGGAGATTAGGGCATGTAACAAAGCAGAACAGTTTCTCTGCATCTCTGAAGGGAAAAAACCGCTGAAAACAACATGAGCCAAACACTGAATGATGGCTTAAAAATAACACTATCCTCCGACAACACTGGTAGTGAATGACTTCATCAGTTTACAGAGATATCTCTTGATAAATTGGACTTTGAAACCATGCTTTTCTGAATGACGAGAATGTGGATATGAGTATGATACAATTACAATTAGTGTTAAACAATAAATTGTTATCAATTTAATAGAGTCAATAACACTTCTTTTACATATGACTGGTGATATCTTTTGCAATATTTTGTCCTTGGTTACGAAAAAAAATACATGTGATATATTTACTAGGAAAAAATATAGTTTGAAATGGATAAGAGAAGGATATCTTTTTTTTAAGTTGTGATCATCATCAGCATATATAGTTTATAATTGAATTTTTTATAAATGTTTTAGCTTATCTAAACCAGATTGTATTTAGTTTTTAAGAATTTTCTGTTTGCCTTTATCCTTTTTGTATCATACCTACCCATGTAAATCAAATATCTGGGCTTCATTAATAATTAGAAGTCATGGATTTTAGTTAAATACACATATTTGAAACAAGTCTAAACTAACGAAAAAACCGAGAAGTTAAGATAGTCTAGGAGAACAAAATTAGAAGAGAAACAGAGGTAACCTGATATTTGATAGGCAACCAGAAGTAAAATGAACAACATAATACCAGAACACTGAGAACAAACAGCATGAAGAACAAAGCATAGTTGCAGGACTTTGCTGGAAAAAGCGGATGCTTAGCTCGACTGATACAGGTGAGAGCACTGTTTTTGAGGATTCACATCCAAAGAGAAGGGGAGAGATGTGTATTTCAGTAGCTGAGAACCAAGCAAGGGTTTCAATATCAAATGTTTTTATTTTGAACAGAGAATGACAAAATGCCTTTTTTATCGCTTAAAAAAAGTGGCCCTGGTATTGCTCTGTCCAGTTGTGTTGCAACTTCTGTCGTTTTGGTTGCTATAAACAGTAGTGGCACCAAAATACAACATGATGCACTAAAAAGCAGCCAGAGGGCACTATGTGACGTGCTTCACGGCCATAATGGTGCAATAGTCTGTTGTTAATAACTATACTTTACATTCTTTGACAATGCTAATATTGATAGTCGAGACTGAACTGTGTTGTGATGAATGTGGTGAAACAGTGATATTTCAGTCATTGCAAAGATAGAGAGTACTGATTACCTGAAGACAATGATAATTCTTGGTTGCTTATAATTTACATTGTTGTGGAATTTCCGGTTAGTAAAGATAGTTTTCAATTCAATAGAATTAATCAATATTTGTGGAAATTAATGCAGTTAAATTTTGAACTGTGAATTTTGATTTTTGTTTTAGATTACCTACGAGAAAGAGCAAAAGGAAGCATCTTGTATGGTTTTAGGATTGGTCATACAGGCATCATGAAGTGCAAATACATTGAGCTCACCTCATACTTTATTCATCCTTATAGGAATCAGGTTTATTTTCTTAGTTACATGTTTTGGGAGCATCAAGCTTCCAACTAGCTATAATTGGAATTTGCCGATTCTTTATTTTTATGTGGCTGTAAACTTGATACATTTAATATAACAATCACTTTCTTCTTCTAGAAATTATGATAATATTGATTTCTGCAAGAAAATCGATCAATGCAAGTTAATCAGTGTTCTTGCATCTAATGTTCTTACACAATCACAACTGATCTGACTTAATGAAATGCAACAGTAAAATATGAATTATACTAAATTAATAGAAATATATTCTCTCTGTCTCAAATTTATGCAAAATTTTGACAATTTTAATTTTTACACAAATTAAAAGAAGAGAATTAATGTTGTATGGAAAAAATTATGAGTAATTTTACAAATTTATCATACATTCATTGTCGGGAAAAAAACAATATATTTAAAAAACATTATAGTCAAGGGTATAGAAGGGAAAAACATTAATAATTTATGAAGTTAAATTCATTGTTCTCTTCTATTTTAATTTTTTTTGTTTAAATGCATTTTTGTCTCTAGTTTGTGCGTTTTAAAATTTAAACTATTCATTTATCTATTACAAAACTCAATTTTTTGGTCCGTTAATTTCACTTTCATTAGAATTTTTGTGGTTCCCCTCCGGTTTTGCTTATGTGTCCTCTTCATTTATGAGGTGACGCTTTGACTATGTTGTCATGTCAGTAAGTTTGACTTTCTAAAAAATGAAACGAATATTTTAATTAAAATGTTATTTAAAACATTTTCATTAAACATATCAATTTATATAATGTTATAAAATTTTGAAAATCAAAAGACATTTCATTGTTCACATTTCATGTCTCAAATCACCCTTCCTCAATAACCCTAACCCTTTTTCATTACTTTCATCGTGTAAATCGATTCAATCTTTCTTAAAACTTATGAAGCTCGATCATCATCTTTCATTGTTGTATCTTAATCACCATTTTTCAAAGCTCATTCAACCGACAAGAGTTTGTTTATGGGTTTCAAAGTTCGTGCTTGCGAAGATGATGAATCCACGGTCTCAAAGGGAGAGCAACGAAGAAGTAAATTACTATGTAAATTATGTTTATTTGTCCCTTTTGCAAGTGTCAGTGGTCCACATGCTTCCTTCTCTTCATTCATGTTCAGTGATTCCTCATGCTTTTGTTTATGTATTCTCGTGGTCCCAGTTGTAATGTTGTCTAATTTTATCCCATAGTAGAGAAACATGTTCAATGGTATGTTGATATGGATGTTTTTGAGATAAATTAGAGGTGGGATGTGGATTACATGTCATACATGGAATTTGAGGGTTTGATTCAAAGTGAGAGGTACAACAATATAAAGTTTTTGTGGTATTGAAACACTGCATATAGCTTTTCTTATGGTCTTAGACCCTTGAACAATGATCAGGATGTACTGCAATTTTCCAAATATGTCATAGGGTATGAGGTAATAGATGTATATGTGGAGCACAATATGGAAATTTCTAATAATGTGGATGCTAGTGAAATAAATACTAACATTGATGGTGATGATGATGTACAGTGCATTGGTTTTAAAAGTTCCAATGGTGTTAATGAAGACGTTAGTAATGAACATGTTGACGATGCAAGTGAACCTGGGCAAGAAGGAAGTGAGTTAGGTATTGATGAGGAAGGGAATAGTCATAATGTTTATGTTAATAATGAACCTAGGCAAGAAGGTATTGATGATGACTATGTTATAAGTGAGGGTAGTTTTGATGATAATGGGTTTCAATTTAGTGAAGAATCTGAGGAGATGGAATGCGGAGGATCGTTGGATGTTCCAGGGACATAGATCTCCTGCATTGAGATACATGATAGCCATATGGTAAGGAGAAGAATTTTAAGGATATAGATTTGTAGTTAGTCCAGAAACCTCAACTTGGACCGGGGTATCTCCCAGTGGTTGGCCTTGGAGGGGTACGGCCGGTCTAGAACACCATTTTTCATCCATCTTGGTGAAAATTCAAAAATACCCCTTTTGCAATGTCCGATTTTTGAAATCCGAACGCGCCCTAATACTAATAGCCTAATACTAGAACCACGTCAAAGGTAAGTAAATACTATGTTCGAATTGCAAAATACACATGCACCATACGAACATTGCAATTTGGGTGCTGCCATTTAAGTAGCACAAACAGTATTTCCCTCTCCCTTCTCTTACATTTCAAATAAAAAAAATCTCTCGAGAATACCATAGCTCTCACAAATTTGGGTCCAACATTTTTTCAAATTTTTCTCTCAATATCTACCCTTGTGCGTTCAAACCAAACAACTTCATCAACTTCTACTCCACTTCATTTAAGACAAACAACTTCATGTCTCATGTTTGGTAATTTTCTCATTCGCTCGTGCTTTTGCTACTTTTGATGCATGCAATGCAATTCTTTAAATGATTCCAGTTAAAATCCAGTAGGTTACACTTTATTCACAGTGGTTTTTATCCCACCGTGGTTTTCCTGGAAGTCCAAATGACATGTCATTGCTTCCACTTTATTCACATCATATTGTTAGATACGTGTGAGAAAGAAAGGTACCATAAATGTTTAATTACTCTTTTAACCATTTGATTTATACAAATTGATTGTCTGACATTAATGTTTTTTTTTTTTTTGCAGTACCATGACATACTAAAGTGTATAAATCATGTTAGGAAGATGGCAATGTTGTCCTAACCAAGTGAACCTTGATTTCAGGATGCATTCAAGCTATATAGCATAAAGAACTTTTGTAGGATAGGATATGGTTATATTGACCATGGTCTTTTATCCACATTTGTTGAGAGACGGCACATAAAAACATCGTCATTTCATCTTCCCATTAGTGATATGAGCATCACCTTCAATGATGTATTGTGTCTCCTTTATCTCCCGGTCTCAGAAAGATTGTTGAATCACTTTACCATTCATATATCCAAGGCAATATACCTAATGGTGACAAAATTATAATTTGATGCGAGTGAGACCCAAAAGGATATAGAAGACACCAGAGGGTATCATGTAAGATTTTCATTCCTAATAAAAAATTATATTGACCACTTAAATGCAATTATAAATGTTGCAAGCAATGATGCACAGGTTGCCTAGCATAGACAGTGTGCATTTAAGACATACTTTCTAATCTTTGTTGGCATAGGAACTGTTCTGAATAAAAGTACAACATATGTCAACGTTGTCTCCTTTAAATTCATGGGAGCTTACAAGTACAATTAGGGATAGCTTGTTTAGTTTACGTGTATTTTAAGTTTGCTGAAGGTAATAAATGGAAGACGAGATATGATGATTGGATGCAACTTTCTATTTTAAGTAATTGATTTACATGTCATTTATTAATTTCATACTACTTTTTTATATTCTTACTAATATTTCATCTGAACCATTTTTAGCCATAGATCCTCTAACATTTCTCATGTATTGTTGACTGAAAATTTGTTTCTAAATACACTAAAGAGTTTTCAAGTGTGTTCAATTAACTCACTCAGGGAGAATCAGCTATTGGAATTCATATTTACCCATTTATTATCACTTAAAAAAAAAACATAGGCAATAGTGTCCCAAAGTGTATCTAAATATTGGAATCTAGATTTATCATATGCATATATATACCTAATACATATCCAATACAGATTATTGTATTTTATGTGGGTCCAAATTTCAATTTTTGAAGGATGCTTGTTTGATCTAAATACACTAAAGGTATATGTTTAATTTTAGTTTTCTACAATTTGAGAATAGTGTATGAGGTGTAGAGAAGAATCCCCCTATTATATTACTCGCTATCAAGTCTGAGGGTGTGTAGCCAACCCAAATTTTAAGAATGAACTTGGCTACAATCAAACATATACCTTTTGGATCATTTATCCAACAAGAGTTTGTATCAGATCAAACAAAAGTGATCAGGGACGCATTCACTATGATGTTCAATATTTGATGAGTTTTACTTTGGGGTTTAGGGTTCTTCAAAAAATTCTAAATTAAACTAAATTATCTTAAACTTTTGACTTGTTTATTACACAACTGCTGAACTTAGAAATTTTACTATAAACCAAGCAAACCTGATCTTGTTTCGGTCTTAAAACTCAGACAAGCGGCTCTCAAGGCAAATAAACAGAGGTGACATTTGATCGATTAATAAATAATCTTCGGACCGATTCGGCTTTTTCCCTTAATACCATCTTTTCAGTGGTAACACAAACATGAAACACTTTTGGGTCAATCCAGATGCAAGTCTTGATGTAATTTGGGTGGAGAAAGCTGCAACATTTGTTAATCGGGAATTGTACATTCCTTCCAAGTTGAGCATATTAAAATATCTCCAAGCTGTCTTCAAATCACTTGGCAAACAAATTTTAAATTATGATGGGGTTTAGTGTACATAATTTATAAGGCATATTTGTTCATACATGACATCCCTTTCGAGAGTGCACGTCTATGTCGACCACAACGATGAGAGGGACTTTCCCTTTTGACATTCTGTGACACAAGCAAGTACTATCTCTTGCAACTGTTTCTCCACATCTTCTATGGGTTGGCAAGCGTCTACAACCTGTATCAAGCCAGTGGAAATACAAAGGAAAACGAGAACAAGAAAAATGTTTAGCACAATGCAGTAAAATACTAAATAGCAACAAGACAGAAATGTGGAGATTATAGAAACAAAAAAAAAAAGTGATTGTAGAAACGATGATTATCACTTTGCCACAGACATATGACAACAAAATACAGTATTAGTAACAGAACTGCCAATTTAAGGAAGAAATGTCAGAAAAAACAGTTCATTACCTTCCAGGAGGCATCATGAAGAACTTTGTAATGTTCAGCAACTTTCTTCTGAAAGTCCAGCTTTTCATATCTCTCATCACCATACCCTCCTCTTTCTGCAGCTTTCTGATATAAATGTGCAAAGAATATCAATAAGTAAAACAGGGAATTATGCCCAAACCAAGCTCAAACAAGCTAGCCAATCTATAGTGAAAAAAATCGGAAGATCAAAGTCGACAAGTTTTGGCAACAAGAGAGCAGAACTCATTTAACTTCTGTATATAGAGGGTGCAAAATTTTAGATCCCAACAGCATTGAACATAAATAAAGGGAGCAAAGAAAGACAGAAAATAAGTATGGTTGAGTACAGAAACATTTTACAGCATGAAAAAAAAATTAACAGGTAAGAAATATCAACCCTTAAACTGAGGTACTAATAAATAAAGCAGCTTTGAAATCGTGTCTCAAAACCTAACCCAACAAATCACTATTCATTGGCCACATAGCCAGTGTTGCTTACATCTGGTGATATGTCAAGGTATGCTACCAGATCTGGAGCCAGCAATCCAATTTCCGGGGCCTGCAAAATTTAAAATTCACTGTTTACTAACAGAGAGAATGTAAGCAATTGTTTAAATTCTAAACTAAACTAGAATAGAAAACGTCCTGAGAAGTAATTGTGAATCTTTTACCTTACACCATTCAATATCTAGTCCCTTGGCAGATGAGAAAGCCACTCCAGAATAAGAATAACGATCAACAATGAGGGTTATTCCACTTTTCAATTTTGTTTCCATCAATGACCTGCATAGACAGCACAGCTTAATGAAATAAATCTTGGAATTTCACTTGCCACGAGCATGTACCAGCAAAAATGTCCAAATGGTTTAATTGCTATAAACTAGTAAGCACCACATGAATCTATTCATGATATGAACAAAGTCTTAGCAGCCATATTTAACTAATGTGCTGGGCTTATTGGATTCTGCTAAGAGTCAGAGACCATGCCAGCCTTACAATACCACATGCCATCACAGCAATGATGCAACATAGCTAGCTTAATCTGATAACATAAAGCATATGTTCATATTACATATTGCCTATTTGGCTTCTAAAATCATTATAGAAACTAGAGTTTTGACTTAAATGCCCAAGTCTTCTCCTTCATACCACCACTATGAAGTGGTGTATGGCCATATGAAACATCCAAGTCATGAATAAAGAACTTTACTTGTTCTTCACATGCTACAATTCAGACATAACCATGTTCCCGTGACATAAATTTCACAAGCTAACACCCATAATGCTGCACATGACAACTAATAACATAACAGATAGGAAAACAAAAATAAAAGCGTAGAAACCTCTTCTCCCAACGATTAGCACTAAAGAGAAGATGAATAGTATGATCATCCAACTGCGATGCATTTGTAAGATAAGCAGATATCATTTGGCCAACATTCGTAGTTCTATCAGGAAATCTCCATAGCTCAGCAGAGATCCCTTGTCCCTCCAAGTAAGACACTAGTCTGCTACACTGAGAAGACTTCCCAGAACGATCCAAACCTTCGAGGACAACCAATGCACCTCTGGCCTCCTTGTTGTTGCCTTCTGTGCTACAACTAAGTTTAGTTTCCATTCTTATCCGCCTAGGAGAACACCTGGAGGATAACTTCACTTGAAAATCCAACGAAGAATGCAAAACTAGTGCTCTAGAGCTCCTGCAAAAGTAAAACCAGTCATTATAAAGCAAAGCAGAAATCTTTTTCAACGGGTTGAAATTGGTACATCGATCAATTACAATATTGTGTCATGAATCAAGCAAAAGTATACAACATCAACAAAAATAACTTAAAAACTACATCCCTCAATCGTAAATCTCAGCACAAGTAAAAACAATTAATAATAATATCATAAAAAAAATATTTTAAAAAAAAACATTTCTCAACTACTGGACTAAGCACTATTCTAGGTCGAGTAAATTCATAATTCATACATAGTATACCAAATAATAATAATAATAATATCAAATTAAGTGGAAAAAACATAATATTATTTAAAAATCCTTATTTTTTTAACAAACCATATTTAAGTTCCAGAAGAAGCAAAGGGTTCTTACAGTGACTTCAATGTTGTGATGCAAGTGCCATAGATCATATCCTAACCACACCTTTAAACTGAAAAATAAAATAAAAGAGGAAATTGAAAAATTCACAGAAACTTGGTAAAGTACTGAATTTTGTGTTCATGAGCTTTAAATTGGAAGACACGGGCGAAATTGAACGAAAAGAACCAATTAAATAAATGATTCATTGAAAAATAAGATGAATTCAGAAATTGGTCATGAAAACATATTGAGGGTTAAGAATCAGAGGGGCACGGAGAGGAGAAGAGTAATAAAGTTGGAAAGCATCTTACCGGAGAACCTGGCGAGGAAGAGTAGCGAATTAAACGAAGGGAGGAACACGGCGATGTTGGTGAAGCCGCACGCGGCGGAAATAGTGAAGGAGATCTATAAGCGGGGTTGGTGCGTAAGTGTGGCGGAAATTAAATCAGAACCGTGTAAAGTAATGTGTTTTTCCCGCCTAGGGGATTTTGGTAATTGACTTTAAGAATTTAATTGTAATCCACTCATATTTTAACTTTTATTTTAATTATTTATAAAATAATTCAAAAGATGATAATAATAAATTAACTATGTAAAACTTTTTATATTAACAATAAATAGTAATTAATCTCTTAATTTTATGTAACTTTTGGGGAGAAAAATAAATTTTAACTGTCAAAATCTTATAGATTTGTTTGATTCGCAAAATTGTAAAGGTTAAATAGAATATTATAGTATTACTTTTTAAAATATTGTATAATTTTTTATTTACTATGTTTGATAAATAGTAATAGGAAAAATAAAATAAAATAAAATTTATTAAAATATTTTATATAAATAACTTGTATTACGGACAAATGAATATCCTTTTATCGAAAATATTAATAGAGAATGATAGAAAGATAAAATATTTTTTAATAAAAAGAAGTGTTTTTTCTATTTTAAATAACATATACTAGAGACATAGTAGTATTTTTTTATTGTAAATATTAATAAAGAATGAGAATAAGAGAGAGAATATAAGAGAGAGAATGAGAATGAAAATTTTTGCTTTAGGGTTAGGTTTTGTAAATGCATGCAGTATTTCATGATACATTTTCGTTTTGGTCATGTTGCATCTATCAATGACATTTTCGTTAGGGTTATGTTTATCAATTACATTTTCGTTTTGCGTTTGGGTTATTTACTTTGTTATTATTAGTTCTGCATGTTGAATGTTATGTTTTGTAATTTGTTTCTGAATGTTTTGAAGGGAAGGAAATGTAGTTGACGAAGAAAATGAGGAATCGAAAAGCGAACAACACAACGGTGAGAAAGACCAGTCTGATGATGACGACTCAAATGAGGAAG
Source organism: Lathyrus tuberosus (assembly GCA_022829125.1). Taxonomy (NCBI): domain Eukaryota; kingdom Viridiplantae; phylum Streptophyta; class Magnoliopsida; order Fabales; family Fabaceae; genus Lathyrus; species Lathyrus tuberosus. The sequence goes on along the minus strand of JALAZF010000503.1, from coordinate 823,994 downwards.
ACTTGGAGAAAGAATCTGAAGATGAAAAAGAGGTGGTATTTTACTAGGAAAAGGAAATTTCTTTTGGTTATAAGGCTCAGAAAAATGTTCTTGTAATACCACCTAACTCAACCTATTTTCTAAATCATATGTATGTTACAAAATTGATATTGAGTGATTTTAAATTTAAATTTTACAGCATTTTCCAAGGGAGGTCACAATGAATTGTCTATTTTGGGATCAAAAAGAAATATTAATAGTTGATGAAGATACTGCTAATACTTACTCAGGAAACATTCACTGTGCAAAGCGAAATGGAAAAAACTTGAAAAAGGAAAAATTTATAGGGACCGGGTGGTATGAGTACGCTAAAAATAAGAAATTGCGAAGAGGTGATAAGCTTGGATTTTCGATACATACTGCCTGTCCAGAAAACCATGTATGTATGTCTATTAAACCGTCGATGGTCTTGAAAGAACTAATGTGTAGCAGTTGATGAATAGGTGGTGCAGTTTTTGTTTTGTTTTTGTATTTGTAGTTGAACCTGGTTTGAATTTGCAGTAATGTTTTGGTTTGATTTTATGAAATAGGTGGGGTGTTGTTATGTGTATGTTGGTTATTTGATTAATGTTTTGTTTCAGTACATTTTAGGCAACAAAAAATTACAAAGACTAAACATTTTATGCTGCATATAATCTCAACACGTTACAAAATAAATTATATTTCTATACATGCAGAATAAATATTTCTAGACTTTAAAATAAATTATTATTGTAAGTATTTAATTATAAATATTCTATACATGCAGAATAAATTATTAAATTCTAATTCTTTAAAATTAAATATTATTGTAAGTGTTTAATTATAAATATTCTATAAAAATAGAATAAATTGAATAAAAAAGAGTGTAAAATTTGTAACATTTTTTTAACCTAAGGTTTTATAACAACAATTTCTTCTTTTTAAATTTATAAAATTATAAAAGTTAATATTTTTAACAATCGACTATTTTACTTAATTGACGTCTAAAAAATAAAAATTAATCAATAGACAAATAAAATTTATATGAAAAAAACAAGAAGTTGAACATTTGATATAATATTTTGAAATTTTAAAAAATTAATGCATCGGGAAAATTATAATTTGACAATTTTTAATATTCTTTTCTTTTAACTTATGTTTGAATAATTCGATAATTAACTTTCTAAAATATTTAATAGATTTGAAAAAAGAGCATACAATTATTTGTAGACATGACAAAAAAAATATTATTGTTATAAACGGATATTACTTAACTACTGATACAAATATTGAAAAATAGAAATTTATCAAATTTTTTATGAACAGACATAACTTTAATTTTGATTCAATTTTTTGTACATAATAAAAAAATATTATTGTTATAAAATGGCACGACTTTAATTTTTATTCAAATGTTTTTCTATACGAAAAAATATTATTGTTATAAACGGGCACAACTTTAATTTTGATTCAAATTTTTTTATATATCAAAAAAATACTATTCATTTAAACGGACACAACTTCAATTTATATTCAACATAAAAAAATATTGTTGTTTTCAAAAGGCATAACTTTTATTTTCATTGAAATTTTTTATTTAACATCAAAAACTACTCTTATAAACGGTGACAACTATCATTTTGATTCAAATACTTTTATATACGCAAAAATACTATTGTTATAAACAGGAATAACTTTAATTTTGATTCAAATTTTTTTATATACAAAATAAATGCTACATGTTATAATCCGCCACAACATTTTCATATACTTACCAATACAAATTTGTAATTTCAATCATATTTGTTTTTATATTTTACCATTTTTCTTTTCAATTTGATTAACAAATACGCGTCTATCACATAAAATTCTCGAACAGACAGGCCCGTGCGAACGCACAGGTTAGTTACTAGCTTTTTAATAAAAATAAGTGTTTTTTCTATTTTAAATAACATATACTAGAGACATAGTAGTATTTTTATATTGTAAATATTAATAAAGAATGAGAATAAGAGAGAGAATATATTTTTAGTAAAAAATAAAATGGTATTTTCATATGTTAAATTATTGACAAAAATATACATAGGGTTTTTTAAGTTATTTTATTGTAATAAGACAGTTCTTTATGTTTTTTTCCGCTACAAACAGGTCCCATTTTTTTTAAAATTGTAACAACCAGGTACTTCAAGTTTTGTCTGTTTTACAAATTACGACCTTACTGGTTCAAAACTGGTATAGAAATGCAATACAAACTAGTATGAATTGAAGAATTAACCATTGTCAACAAGTGTTACATGAAGGTACTAAAATTCATTTCTTACGACACTAACTTTAAAATTAACAATGATCACCACTTCTGACCCAAAATACACATCAACACTACAAAAATTAAAACTAACAACATTATGACATAGACTAGCATCGTCAAAATCTTCAACATGTTCTTCATCATCTCCTTAAATGACACATCAATGTCCTTAGTGCCACATAAGTTTTTTTAAAACGGAGTTTGTGAAAAAGTTCAACAGTGAACACGTTAGTTAACATAAAGGATCAACTTGTAGCGGAAAAAAAAAAACATAAAGGACTACCTTGTTACAATAAAATAACTTAAAGGATCCTTGGTATATTTTTGCCTAAAGTATTCGTACTAAGAACAAAAAGTTATATCATGGTTTGGTGAGAGATACAAATTTTAGTTTTTGTCCAATCTCTCCTTATTTTTTTGTCCATTATGAACTTTGACATTTCTAAAATGGCAAAGAGGTCTAAAGTGACATTTATCACCACAATAATGACATGGTGTTTTACATGATATATTATATTTATCTCTTCTAATAAAGCGAGTGTTTTTCTTAAAATCGTTCATTATTTCACTTGAAGAAGTATAAACAATAGTAGATACAGAACTAGCTTGTGGCGGTTTTTCTTTAAAGTTTTAATTTTCAAGTTTTAAAATTGCACAAGTATCACATTCTATTTTTACTACTTTTTCAACTAAAGTATCAAAAACAGTAATCTTCTCACTAACGAGAGATGCATGTTATTAATCCTTTAAGGAATCTAAGGCACTATTAAGATCACAAATCTCATTTTTAAGTTTTGAAATGAGTTTTCTTTAGGGAGAAATTAAAAAAATACCTAATCTGTTTGCATGCATTTCTCTAAACGCTTTCGACAATTGTTTGTAAAAAGGTTTCAAATCATAATCAGAATCATGCACCTCTGAGTCTTTATTTTTCTTATGCACCTGTCGCACCTCGAAAAAAATCGCTTAATCGAAGACACGACCCTTCGCGCGAAAGGCGCGGAACGCGGTTCGACAGAGTCGCCACCGAACATTATTTATCCCAAAAGAGGGAAAGAAAAATATCGAGAAAACCTTTAAGGAGGGATAAGAACATGGTCATCGCAACCACATTCTGGGTTCGGGAGTCGGTTACGTAAGGGGAAGGTACGTGCACCCCCTCACGTCCGTTGTACTCAACGGGAACCTCTTGATTCGAATCGCGATACTCGTTAGCTAAGTTTGTTTGTTTTCTTCTCTAGAATAAATGCGAAAATGTAAAGGGAAATGATGCTAAGGGAAAATGGGGTGGTTTAAGGACAGGGTACTCGGCAAGATCATTGCGACCTCGGGCCTACGTATGCTCATTCGGACGAGAATGAGGAATCAGAGCAATCGTAGTTCGACTACGGGGTTTGACGAAGAATGATGGTAGTGTGGACGCAAATGGGGAAAAAAGAAAAAGTGTGCACGCAAACGGGGGAAAAAGAAAAAGTGTGGTCGCAAACGGGGGAAAAAGAAAAAGTGTACTCGCCAAGATCATCGCAATCTTGTGCCTACGTATCTTTACTCGGACGAGAATAAAGAATCAGAGCAGTCATAGTTCGTGGTACGCCCACGAAACAAGGGAGTTGGTTGATTTTTAAAAGAGGCGCCAATTGCTCACACACGAGTAAGAGAACTCGCACCCAAACAATCGAAGGAAGATCAAAGACTTGAACCCCCATTTTTCACCTTAAAAGAGTTGCGATAGTTGTTAGTTATTTTTGAAGTATGATTGTGAAAATCCGCTTGACGTTGGATCAAGGGTTTATTGTTTGAAAAGAGATTGGTTTGAAAAAGGATTTGGTTAGAGGTTGATTTGAAAATGGGCTCGACGACGAATCGAGAGTTTGGTTGAAAAAGGTTTGTTTGAAAATGGCCCGACGACGAGTCAAGAATTAGTTTGAAAATGGGTTGCCTATGCTAGTCCCTAGGGGTGCTCCTAGTAAACAAACCACAATCAAAAGAAAATTAAATGCGTACATCAGAATGGGGAGCGGGGTACACATAAATTACAAGGGATGACATGAAATAAAGGGTCTCGTTGTAAGGTAGCCCAAGAGAAAGCTGTGTGTGTGCGAAGTGTCCTAAACTAAACCTCGAACCAAAATTGCCAAGCAAATGATCATAACCAACAGTCCATTAATTTGGTTTTTAGGTTTCGATAATTGTTAGTGTTTTTTGATTAAGATATGAACAAATAAAAAATGGTTAGATAAATATGAATATGATATGAACAATGATAATAAGATAAGATGAACAATAGTATAATCAAGATAATATGACAAGATATAATATTGACATAAAAATAAAGTTGGTCTCGTCTTAATCAAGATTTAATCGAGAAATCGACAATCAACGATCTTTGACTTTCATCGACCAAAAGTGAAATATATGAAAATTACATGGAGACTAAATCGAAAAAAACCAAGAAAGGTCTCACCTTTACTAAGATTTTAAATCGAAAAATCGATAATCTTTTGTATTTGGTTTTCATTGACCCAAAATAAATAATAAAATGAAATAGATAATAAAAATGAAATAAAATCGAAAAAGATAGGAAAAAGAATAAAGGTCTCACCTTTGTCAAGATTTAATCGAGAAATCGATAAATCATTGATATTTGGTTTTCATTGATCCAAAAAGTTGAAAGAAAAATAAAAGAAAATAAAAGTAGGCCTCATATAAATCAAGATTTAGAATCGATTTGACGAAATCAACTTAATCAAGATTGTTAAATCATAAATAAAGAACATCTGCCATACTATTAAAGAAATTCACTAAAATACATTCAAAAAAAAGTTAAGGAATTAAAAAAACAGAATTATTTAGTTACAAAATGGTAAAACAAGATGAGAAATAGAAAAAATAAAATAAGAAATAATAAAAAAAAGGGTAGGATCCGAATGGGCTTATCCCATGAAAACATGATAAGCTAAAAAAAACATTGAGAGTGTTACAAGAAAAAAGGGAACTCAAATGTGAAAACGAAACATCAGATCTTCTTTTCCCAAAAACAGAGCAAATGTTACAAGAAAAAAAAAACAAAACGAAGCTACGAAGATGGATCGAGTCCCCACCTTCTTCTCGCGATCGCGAATTTCGGTCCCTCTCTTTCGCTCAACCTTTCCTCGTTCTCTCTCGCACGGCTATGGCGGTGGATCGGTGGTGAATACGTAAGTGTTGCGGTTTGTGTTTTGTGTGATTTACTCAATCTCTCTTCATCTCCTTCTATTTCTCTGTGTTTGATTTCTAAGTTCATTGAGGGTTTTGACGGTTTGTTATTCACAACGGTGGTGGTGGCAGCGAAATGGTTGTTGGTGATTCAATGGTGTTAAGGGCGGATTAAAGGAGTTGCCGCGGTGGTGAGTTAAGGATGTGAGATTGTTTATGGTGAAAGTCTGATGTTGTTGTGTGGGATGTCGCCGAAAAATGATTTGAGCGGCTGAAAGAGTTGTTGGAGAAAAGTTTGAGGTTTTGTAGGATGTAGGGTGAACAGGGGAAAGTGAGGCGAGATGGTTTGTGAGTTTGTTGTGAGGTTAGAGATGAATGGAAGGAGGTCGAAGAAGTTTTCAAGAAGAGGATTTGGGGTGGTGAAGAGATGAGGCAGAGATAGTTGAAAAGGGATGAGTGGTGGAAGAAGATGGTAAAGAGGTTTGGATTTGTTGAGGTTTGTGGAAAAGATCTCTCTCTATTCTCTTTTTCGAATTCCTTCCCCTCACATTCGGTTCTCTCTTCTTTAAATCAAAACACAAACTTGTTGGTTAAGGCTTCAGAACTGTCTTGTTATTGTTGATGAGTCCTTTTCATACGCAGGTTGTTGCTGGTTATGTGGAGTTTTGCTTAGTGTTGGTCAGGTCCCGTGACCTTTGTGTAGGTCTGTTGTTTTTATTGAAGCAAGCGGGTGTATGGTTCGCAGAGGCTTGGTAAGTTTTGTCTTGGTGTGTAGCATAGTACGATGCGTAGTAGTTGTAGTGGTAGCAAGTGTTCAGCATATGGAGTGTGTAGTCACTGTTGTTGCGTTGGTTTTGCAAGGTTTTGTCGCGTGGTCCGGTGTGAGGTTTGAGGTGGGATGTTGCGAGGAAAGGTTTAGTACGATTTTGCAGAAAGCAGTGTGTCGTACGGTATGAATCATGGCTGGTACATGGAGGACTTGGTTGTGGCTTTGTTGAAGTGGGTCGTATGGATCCAAACTTTCCCTTATTATCTCTTTTTGTTTGCAATTATGTAAATGGACTTGGTGGGATTATTTCTTTGTAATTTTTTTTGTTGTAATAATGGTTATAGACTTCTTTTGTATGGGCCTCTATTTTTCTTGTGATGGACTTCTTGAAGAATAATAATAAGAAAACAATGGGCTTATATTGTGAGTTTTTGGCTCATGGAAATTCTGGACAAATAATTTGTAGAAAAAATTGGAAATAAATTTGTAAAAAACATGTGGAAATTGGAACTAGTTTAGAAACATGAATATGGAAAAATGTAGAATGAAATTGAAACTTTTGAATAAAGAAATGGAAACTTGAATCTTGAAAAATTGAATCTTGTGAATTGATGTGAGATTTAAAATTTGGAAATTGGTCATGGATTAGAAAATGAAAAGAAAAGAAGAATGGGTAACTAAAATGGATACTTGAAAGAGAAAGTGGGTTACAATGTGGATTCAGAAAGAATGGGTATAGACTTGAATTTTGAACATTGGATTTGTATTGGATAATAATGGATGTGGTTTGAAATGGTGATTTGAAAATAAGGCAAATTAGATTTTTTTGGAATTTTGTTTCAAATGGATAATGGGATAAATGGAACTAACTTGAATTGAATTTGGATATAGACATGGTTTAAATGGATATTTAATTGGATGAATGATAAAAATGGTTGAAAGGTAGATATGACGGATAAAAATAAAAGAGAGATGAAGTTGAAGACGACATATTTTTTGAATTTTTTTCCTAATAATTGTCAGTGGATGGATGTACAAATGAAAATTATACACAGGTAGGACAAATTTGAGGTATGGCAGATGTCCCTATCTAATTAGCTTGGACCTAGTAAGGTGAACTGATGCGGTGTTCATTCTTTCAAGGTAGAAGTCAATTAGATATTAAGAAGACCACAAATTTGTCCGAAAAGAAAATGCTTGGGAAGTGAAACGATGGATCAACGTCACTCTCGAGTGGACACCGAAAAACTTGCAAAGGTCGTTATCACCAAAAGGATGATAACGGGAGAATCTGACACCAAAAGGATGACAGACCTATCACCAAAAGGATGATAGTAACACACGCACACGGACCCTTCCACCAAAAGGATGAAAATGAGGTCAAAGTCTGCTATTACCAAAAGGATAATAGGGCACACACACACAGACCCTTCCACCAAAAGGATGAAAATGAGGTCAAAACTTGCTATTACCAAAAGGATAATAGGGCACACACACACACAGACCCTTCCACCAAAAGGATGAAAATGAGGTCAAAGTCTGCTATTACCAAAAGGATAATAGGGCACACACACAGACCTTTCCACCAAAAGGATGAAAATAAGGTCAAAGTCTGTTATTACCAAAGGGATAATAGGGCACACACACACAGATCCTTCCACCAAAAGGATGAAAATGAGGTTAAACCTGCTATTACCAAAAGGATAATAGGGCACACACACAAACCCTTCCACCAAAAGGATGAAAATGAGGTCACCGCCTGCTATCACCAACAGGATAATAGGGCACACACGCACACAGAGACCCTTTCACCAAAAGGATGAAAATGAGGTTACAGCCTGCTATTACCAAAAGGATAATAGGGCACACACGCCGTTATCTGACACCAAAAGGATGACAGACCTATCACCAAAAGGATGATAGTAAGTTTCTGATTTTGAGGGTTACCAACACCAAAAGGATGAAGGTTAAGTTGACTTTACATGGATGGCTACCACCAAAAGGATGATAGTAAGGCAGTTGACAAAAGGTCAAGTTTGCTGGGGATATGATGAGTGAGGCTTTCTTGGCGACATCGACAAAAGGTTGAAGCAAAGAAGTCACTGAGGAACACCATCTTTGTCAACAAAAGGTTGAAAGGACCAACTCACCGGGGAACGCCCAAGGACTTAAAGGAGATGCCCCTGACTGGGATGAAGATTGCCTGAGCTTGATAATAAAAAGGTTGAACAACTTCGTGAGGAACACTCACTGATTTGAAGAAAATACCCCTGGTTGGGCTGAAGATCGTCTTGAAATAACTTCATGGATAACGTCCACGGATTTGCTGAAGATGCCCTTGACTGGGCTGAAGACCGGCTTGGAGTCTTGAGATTGATCCTGGATCTCGACTATGCATGTATGAGTGCTTGATTTTGTAATGATGCACAATGCAAATGCTGACGCGCAGAGATGCAAGTGTTGGGGAAGTATGATTTGGTTTTTTGGTATGCATATGATGCACATGATATTGAATGCGACGCGTATGATGCGTATGATACATATGATTGCAGACGAGTGATTGGATATGTTTAGCGAGGGTGCCAGCATGGTTGACTTTTGGTAGTTGCCAATGAGGATTGGACTTTTGGGCGGTGGGAGGGATTTGATTTCCTCGACATTCAGTTCAGATCTTTGAGGACGCCATGATTAAAACAGACGAAGATGCTTTCGAAGCCTTGAGTTTGATGACTTGTTGATGAATTGTGGGTTCGTCTCTGAGAGGACCACAACTATGCTTGATAGTCAGGGTTGCCTGAAAATACAGAGGGATTTGCCTGCTGCAATGGGTCTTGCCCCAGTCTGAACATGGTAATGGTTTGCCCCTGATTAACCAATTCTGAAACAGTCTGATCTTTGGAGGTTTAGCCTTGATGTGCTTTGAGATGACTTGCCCCTGATTAAGATGTTGAAGGGTTTGCCCCAGCCTGAGGGTTTTGAGGGAGTCTTGCTTCGGGTCGGCACCGCTGAAAGTTCAAGTTCCTCTTCGATTGCCCCTTGTTGGAATTTTCTTGAATGTCTAGCACTGATTTGCAGTTAAAATACTTATTCACAAATAGTAATCTTAATACAATGCTCATGCAAGTTTTGAAAAAGAGTCATTTATTAGAGTGTCGTGATAGTGAGACGAATGGACCGTTAGCCCAAACGTGTGCTGATTTTGATGGTGTGAAAGATATAGCAAGGAGAATAACACCAATGCTGAAGATTAGCAAATATGGGGAGTCAGTTTACGCAACCTTGCAATAGTATGCTTTTAGAATAAGCCTCGCCTCAATTAGGTCTTTCGAGGGTTGTAACATGGTCTTATTTACGGTTTATGAAACAAAGGATATTAGGCTCAAAGTATAATTTGTACCCACCCCTTCTTCGTGATGATCTCCAGTCCTACGCTCAGTTAAATCTGCACATGTTTGTCTTCCAAAAGGGTTGACAGTGTAATCGTGATGATTCAAGGTTTTATCGATATGGCAGTCACCTTATTTTGTTTTTGATGGATGTCAGTGACCCTTTGGTTTTGATATGGTGGTCACTGGTCTTTATTTTGTTTTTGTTGAGGATTTGAGGGCCTCTTTTGTTTTTTTTTATCCCTAACTTTTGCATGGGCGGATTTTGTTTTTCGAGTCCATCGGGATTGCCTTGATTCTTGCCTAAGTCTCCTTTTGAGGTACTCGACTTAGCAGGCTTTTGATTTTTTTGTTTTTGTTTTGTTTTGTTGGAGGGTAGTGACTGCCAAGTCATGGGTCTTTGATGAACAACAGTCATGTCTTTTGGATTTTTCATTGTGATTTGAGTGCGTAATTGGGTTAATTGAACACTACCCTGCCCCAGGTTGAGTGTAAGGGTTTAAATATCCGAAGGAAACTACTGCTTCTTGGCTCGAAGTGTTTTAACCAGGGATTAACTCATTGTTTCTCCAGTGTTTGGGGGTTGAAACAATGCTTGTACATCATCTACAAGATTTTATCCGAAAGCATACAGTTTGCAATTATGGGTATTTCGTTTGCATCATCCTCCCTCCAATCATTGCTAACAACAGTTTGATATAGAGAATGAAGTGGATAAATGTGTCAGTGTTTTGCAGTAAAATGGAAAAAATGAGTGAATACGACATAACTGATTCAAAACATGCATAATCACTACATTAAGAAAACCAAATACAAATGACAATGTTTAAAGCATGCAGTACTTAAACAAATAAAGACAAAATACAAGAATGCAAATGACGGGATAGCAACATGACTGCCTTCTTTGGGGAAACTTGAACTTGACTTGACTTGATTTGACTTGGCTTGCTGCTGGCACTAGCTTGGCGGTGGCATAGGGTTTTTGATGACGTTTGGAGCCCTCCCATTGAACGTGATAAACTTTGAGTCGATCATGTCTTGAACCTTGTGCTTGAAGACTCTGCAGTCCTCGATCGTATGCCCTGGAGCACCATTATAAAACTCACAATGAGCATTAGCATCATAATCTGGGGGGATGACAGTTAGAGGAGCTAGGTCATTGGGAGTGATTGCCCTCTTCTTTATCAATTGAACAAAGATCTGAGCATACGTCGTCGGCAGACGATCAAAGTCTCCATCAGACCTCCTTGTCCTCTGTTGATTAGGCTGACGTTGTTAAGCAACTCTCTGTTGTTGATTCTGAGGAGGATATTGATACCCTTGCTGATTATAGGATTGTTGCTGAGGAGCCTGTTGTTGAGGCATTGGAGCTTGAACAGCTTGAACAGTTGACTGATAAGGCATCAGAGCATATTGCGCAGCAGCAACATACGAATACTGAAAGTATGGAATTTGATAAGGTATTGGAGGGGGAGCTTGTTGAGCTTGCCCTTTCTGAGCAGAGACAGCATTTGCTTCGCCCTTTTTTTTCTTGTATACATTGTTGAAAGGTTTCTTGGCTTGAGACTGGCTGCTAGAACCTCCTGGGATCTTTTCGCTCTTTAGATCTTCTTCAATTCTCTCACCGACAATTACCAAATCAGAGAATCCGGCAGAAACATTACCAATCAACTTCTCATAGTATTGGCCTTGCAAAGTACCCATGAAGATGTCAATCAGTTCTCGGTCAACCAAAGGTGGATGCACTCTTGCGGCTAGCTCTCTCTCTCAAACGTTATGTGTACTCCTTAAAGGATTCGTTGTCCTTCTGAGCCATACTCTGAAGCTGAGTACGATTCAGAGCAAGGTCAGTGTTGTATTTATATTGCTTAACAAATGCATCAGCTAGCTCATCCCAAGTGCGAACATTGCTATGCTCCAGCTGCATATACCACTCAAGAGATGCCCTAGACAAGTTGTCTTAGAAGCAATGGATCATCAGCTTTTCGTCTTTGGCATAGGCAGCCATCTTGCGGTAGTACATCCTTAGATGCATGTGAGGATAACTGAGGCCTTTGTACTTCGGGAATTCTTGTACTTTGAACTTGGGAGGAATGACAACATCTAGCACCAAGCACATTTCCAGAGCATTCAGAGAAGTTGAGTTACGTCCCTCCATGACTCGGAGTTATTCAGCTAGATCGCGACACATTTTGATGGCTTTAGAATCCTGAGCAGCAGTAGGATTGACAATTGGGATAGCAGCATGGTAGTTATGTACCTCATCATACTGATCTACCAGATTTTCCTCAGCATGAGGAATAGGAATCTGAGTGACAACAGGTTGAGCTTGCGGAATAACTCCAACAGCAACTCCAGATGTTGGAAGTGGTTGAGTAGTGGCTCCTTCAGTGGCGGGAGTGAAGTTCATTGGTATCCCATAATTGATAGGGTTGGGAACAGGAACTGAGAGCCTTGAGGGTGACCCTTGCACAGGCACAGTGTTGTTGGCAGCAGCGGCTTCACGCAGTTCTTTTTCTCTTCTGGCCATCATGATAGCTTCAAGAATCTGATCAATCTTTCCATTCATAGAGTCCAACTCCTCTCTGAAGGCAGCTTGCTCTTGCTGAATCTGCTCCATCATTCTTCTTGTGTTGGCTCGAGTTGCATACTGGTGTCGAGGAATCAGCTTGATTTACTGGAGAAGGAAGGAAGTTGAAGTGAGATTCTGAGGTTGAAAATGCAATGCAAGATACGCAACAGATGCAATGCAATGCAATGATATGAGATGCAATGCAAGATGCAAGATCCAGGATCGCAGAATCAAACAGCTTCAAACAATTATGAGGTTAGCCGGAGAAACGGGTCAAGAACCATAGCTAGGATCAAGAAAGCCCACGGGTAGGTTTCTAAAATGGGTAGGTGCCTAGAGTTACGGATATATTTTGACACATTATAACCAAGACAAAGAGACATCTGATTATAATATCCTCGAAATAATCTCGTCTAGGTGAGGTCTTCATTTCTTCCCCACGAGAAAGACTCCTCGGAGGCGCCCACTACACAACCATCGACACACGGGTTCTAAATAGGGTTCTCAGAATCCTAGATCGAGGTCGAAAATATTACTGTCACGAAGTAATACGTTCGAGGGATCTCATCTGATTGGGGCGTTCGCATTAACCCACAAGGAGTTAACACTACCAACCACCATGGATAAATAAGTTAATGGTCCTTGGGATCAACGACTCACCTCGAAAATATTACCGCCATGCCAAAGATTCACCACAACAATAATATCTCCAAGGGAGTCTACTCCAAGCGGGGTTTTCGCTTCAACTCACGCGGAAGAGACCACGCAAGCCTACACTACACAACCACCATCCTAATCCTAGGGTTTTTCTCGACTCGGGTGTAGAGCCATCTCACAAAGTTCCCAATGTCAGAATAACCCAACAATGTCACAAAAGGTAACACAGATAAGGAAATAGGAAAGCAACTAAGTAAGCAAACGAGAAGAAAATAAACAAACAAAACTAACGAACTCGCAATTCGAATCAAGATAGGCTTGACTTTCTCTTGCATGGAGCAAATGGTTCCCAGCAGAGTCGCCAGCTATCGCACCTCGAAAAAAATCGCTTAATCGAAGACATGACCCTTCGTGCGAAAGGCGCAGAATGGTTCGACTGAGTCGCCACCGAACTTTATTTATCCCAAAAGAGGGAAAGGAAAATATCGATAAAACCTTTAAGGAGGGATAAGAACATGGTCATCGCAACCACATTCTGGGTTCGGGAGTCGGTTACGTGAGGGGAAGGTACGCGCACCCCCTCACGTCCATTGTACTCAACGGGAACCTCTTGATTCGAATCGCGATACTCGTTAGCTAAGTTTGTTTGTTTTCTTATCTAAAATAAATGCGGAAATGTAAAGGGAAATGATGCTAAGGGAAAATGGGGTGGTTTAAGGATAGGGTGCTCGGCAAGATCATTGCGACCTCGGGGCTACGTATGATCATTCGGACGAGAATGAGGAATCAGAGCAATCGTAGTTCGACTACGGGGTTTGACGGAGAATGATGGTAGTGTGGACGCAAACGGGGAAAAAAGAAAAAGTGTGGACGCAAACGGGGGAAAAAGAAAAAGTGTGGACGCAAACGGGGGAAAAAGAAAAAGTGTGCTCATCAAGATCATCGCAATCTTGTGCCTACGTATCTTTACTCGGGCGAGAATAAAGAATCAGAGCAGTCGTAGTTCGTGGTACGCCCACGAAATAAGGGAGTTGGTTGATTTTTAAAAGAGGCGCCAATTGCTCACACACGAGTAAGAGAACTCGCACCCAAATAATCGAAGGAATATCAAAGACTTGAACCCCCATTTTTCACCTTAAAAGAGTTGCGATAGTTGTTTGTTGTTTTTGAAGTTTGATTGTGAAAATCCGCTTGACATTGGATCAAGGGTTTATTGTTTGAAAAGAGATTGGTTTGAAAAAGGATTTGGTTAGAGGTTGATTTGAAAATGGGCTCGACGATGAATCGAGAGTTTGGTTGAAAAGGGTTTGTTTGAAAATGGCTCGACGACGAGTCGAGAATTAGTTTGAAAATGGGTTGCCTATGCTAGTCCCTAGGGGTGCTCCTAGTAAACAAACCACAATCAAAAGAAAATTAAATGCGTACATCGGAATAGGGAGCGGGGTACACGTAAATTACAAGGGATGACATGAAATAAAGGGTCTCGTTGTAAGGTAGCCCAAGAGAAAGTCGTGTGTGTGCGAAGTGTCCTAAACTAACCTCGAATCAAAGTTGCCAAGCAAATGATCATAACCTACAGTCCATCAATTAGTTTTTCAGGTTTCGATAATTGTTAGTGTTTTTTTATTAAGATATGAACAAATAAAAAATGGTTAGATAAATATGAATATGATATGAACAATGATAATAAGATAAGATGAACAATAGTATAATCAAGATAATATGACAAGATATAATATTGACATAAAAATAAAGTTGGTCTCGTCTTAATCAAGATTTAATCGAGAAATCTATAATCAACAATCTTTGACTTTCATCGACCAAAAGTGAAATATACGAAAATTACATGGAGACTAAATCGAAAAAAACTAAGAAAGGTCTCACTTTTAATAAGATTTTAAATCGAAAAATCGATAATCTTTTGTATTTGGTTTTCATTGACCCAAAATGAATAATAAAATGAAATACATAATAAAAATGAAATAAAATCGAAAAAGATAGGAAAAAGAATAAAGGTCTCACCTTTATCAAGATTTAATCGATAAATCGTTAAATCATTGATATTTGGTTTTCATTGACCCAAAAAGTTGAAAGAAAAATAAAATAAAATAAAAGTAGGCCTCATATAAATCAAGATTTAAAATCGATTTGACGAAATCAACTTAATCAAGATTGTCGTGATATCATTGGCCCATAAAATAGAAAATCGAAAATGAAAACAAAATATAATGAAATAAAATTGTTAAATCATAAATAAAGAACATCTGCCATACTATTAAAGAAATTCACTAAAATACATTCAAAAAAAGTGAAGGAATTAAAAAAACAGAATTATTTAGTTACAAAATGGTAAAACAAGATGAGAAATAGAAAAAATAAAATAAGAAATAATAAAAAAAAAGGGTAGGATCCGAATGGGCTTAGCCCATGAAAACACGATAAGCTAAAAAAACATTGAGAGTGTATAATTAAAGGAGGGGGTGTGACTCATATGGGCTTTAAGCCTATCATCACCACCTGCAGTCAGCATCAACAAAAAGGGAACTCAAATGTGAAAACGAAACATCAGATCTTCTTTTCCCAAAAATAGAGCAAACGTTACAAGAAAAAAACAACAAAATGAAGCTACGAAGATGGATCGAGTCCCCACCTTCTTCTTGCGATCGCAAATTTCGGTCCCTCTCTCTCGCTCAGCCTTTCCTCGTTCTCTCTCGCGCGGCTATGGCGGTGGATCGGTGGTGAATACGTAAGTGTTGCGGTTTGTGTTTTGTGTGATTTACTCAATCTCTCTTCATCTCCTTATATTTCTCTGTGTTTGATTTCTAAGTTCGTTGAGGGTTTTGACGGATCGTTATTCACAACGGTGGTGGTGGCAGCGAAGTGGTTGTTGGTGATTCAACGGTGTTAAGGGCGGATTGAAGGAGTTGCCGCGGTGGTGAGTTAAGGATGTGAGATTGTTTATGGTGAAAGTATGATGTTGTTGTGTGGGATGTCGCTGGAAAACGATTTGAGCGGCTGAAGGAGTTGTTGGAGAAAATTTTGAGGTTTTGTAGGATGTAGGGTGAACAGGGGAAAGTGAGGCGAGATGGTTTGTGAGTTTGTTGTGAGGTTAGAGATGAATGGAAGGAGGTCGAAGGAGTTTTCAAGAAGAGGATTTGGGGTGGTGAAGAGATGAGGCAGAGATAGTTGAAAAGGGATGAGTGGTGGAAGAAGATGGTAAAGAGGTTAGGATTTGTTGAGGTTTGTGGAAAAGTTCTCTCTCTATTCTCTTTTTCGAATTCCTTCCCCTCACATTCGGTTCTCTCTTCTTTAAATCAAAACACAAACTTGTTGGTTAAGGCTTCAGAACTGTCTTGTTATTGTTGATGAGTCCTTTTCATACGCAGGTTGTTGCTGGTTCTGTGGAGTTTTGCTTAGTGTTGGTCAGGTCCCATGACCTTTGTGTAGGTCTGTTGTTTTTATTGAAGCAGGCGGGTGTACGGTTCACTGATTCTTGGTAATTTTTGTCTTGGTGTGTAGCATGGTACGATGCGTAGTAGTTGTAGTGGTAGCAAGTGTTCAGCACATGGAGTGTGTAGTCACTGTTGTTGCGTTGGTTTTGCAAGGTTTTGTCGCGTGGTCCGGTGTGAGGTTTGAGGTGGGATGTTGCGAGGAAAGGTTTAGTACGATTTTGCAGGAAGCAGCGTATCGTACGGTATGAATCATGGCTGGTACATGGAGGACTTGGTTGTGGCTTTGTTGAAGTGGGCCGTATGGATCCAAACTTGCTCTTATTATCTCTTTTTGTTTGCAATTGTGTAAATGGACTTGGTGGGATTATTTCTTTGTAATTTTTTTTTTTGTAATAATGGTTATAGACTTCTTTTGTATGGGCCTCTATTTTTCTTGTGATGGACTTCTTGAAGAATAATAATAAGAAAACAATGGGGTTATATTGTGAGTTTTTGGCTCATGGAAATTCTGGACAAATAATTTGTAGAAAAAATTGGAAATAAATTTGTAAAAAACATGTGGAATTGGAACTAGTTTAGAAACATGAATATGGGGAAAATGTAGAATGAAATTGAAACTTTTGAATAAAGAAATGGAAACTTGAATCTTGAAAAATTGAATCTTGTGAATTGATGTGAGATTTAAAATTTGGAAATTGGTCATGGATTAGAAAATGAAAAGAAAAGAAGAATGGGTAACTAAAATGGATACTTGAAAGAGAGAGTGGGTTACAATGTGGATTCAGAAAGAATGGGTATAGACTTGAATTTTGAACATTGGATTTGTATTGGATAATAATGGATGTGGTTTGAAATGGTGATTTGAAAATAAGGCAAATTAGATTTTTTTGGAATTTTGTTTCAAATGGATAATGGGATAAATGGATAACTAACTTGAATTGAATTTGGATATGGACATGGTTTAAATGGATATTTAATTGGATGAATGATAAAAATGGTTGAAAGGTAGATATGACGGATAAAAATAAAAGAGAGATGAAGTTGAAGACGGCATATTTTTGGATTTTTTTTCCGAATAATTGTCAGTGGATGAATGTACAAATGAAAATTATACATAGGTATGACAAATTTTAGGTATGACAGCACCATCAAGTACATATTTGCACATTCATCATTTGAGCTAGAATTGGAATATGAAGATGAGCCCTCATTTTCTTCTTCCAAAGCGTTATAATCCATACGATCTTTGGAATAGTTGTATTTCGTCTTCAGGGAGTCTTTGTCCTTCTTTTTATTGTGCTTGTTGAGATTTGGACCTGGTGTTTGGTAATGACCTGGCTTTTCGCATTCGTAGCATATGGCATCTTCTTCCTTTTTTCTTATTTTCCTTATTATGCGGACGTGTCTTCTAAAAGTTGATCAATTTTTTGTTGGAATGTTTGAGCTTATGCTTCTTCATATATTAATTGTAGCGCTTGACGAATAATATTTTATATTCTTCTTTCGAAGAGTCTTGTCAAAACTATCACTATTATCTACTTTCTATGTATTCGACGACGAAGCTTTCAAGGAAATATCATGCTTATGTTTTTTAACCTTCTCTTTCTTTTTGGCATTCACTTCACTTATTGCGAGTTGTTTAAGTTCGTTTTCATGTTCGGTCAACTCTACAAACAGTTTTGTGATATCCAAATTATTAAGATCATTTGATTTTTTAATGGTTGTAACATTTGGTTCCCATTTCCGACATGTAGATCTTAAAATATTGTTAGCATAATCTTTGTTAGAAAGAGACTTTCACAACTTTTCTAACTTGCTTAAATGGAGAAAACAAGTTTCCGTAGTTTCCACAGTTTAACCGGGTTCTATACAAAAAAGTTCTTATTGTTGTGTCGGCCTATTAATCTTATAATCCTTAACGTCTTCAGTGTTGGGTCAAATAGCATATTCATCCAAGTTTCACATCAGGTAGTAGAAAAAAATAGAATTTGAGTATTAATATAAATAGAGATAGTTAGTTTTAGTTTTTCCATACATCAACAAAATGTAGTCTTTTGGGTGTTTTGGGGATTTGGGTAGTTGTGTGTTTAGAGAGAATTTTCTATTTTTCCGTTCAAAAATAGTTTGTTGAGAGGGTTTTTTATTTTTCCGTTCAAAAATAGTTTGTTGAGAGGGTTTGCAATTTTTCCGTCTAAAAATTGCATTTGAGAGAGAGTTTGTTATTTTTCCGTCTAAAAATTGCATTTGAGAGAAAGTTTGCAATTTTTCCATCCAAAAATTGCAATTGTGCGAGGGTTTACAATTTTTCCGTTCAAAAATTGTAATTGGTAGGGTTTGCAATTTTCTCCTTAAAAATTGCAGTTGTATGAGAGAGTTTGTAATTTTGTCGTTATAAAATTACAAGTTGAATTATGATTTTTTTGTTGGAATTTTTACTTCTTTTTCTTTTTTGTGGGTATGCTTCCGCGTGCTTAGAGATTTGTTTTTTTTTTTGTTATTTTCCCTACAACTGGT
This sequence comes from Lathyrus tuberosus, assembly GCA_022829125.1. NCBI lineage: Eukaryota > Viridiplantae > Streptophyta > Magnoliopsida > Fabales > Fabaceae > Lathyrus > Lathyrus tuberosus. The sequence goes on along the minus strand of JALAZF010000503.1, from coordinate 805,141 downwards.
ATCAGAGCTGAGGTTCCGATCAAGGGAGGAAAAAAGAGTAACAATTATTCTGATCAAGGGAGGAAGAAGACAAAAAGATTGAAGAGTAATAATTTTACAAGTATGCCTAATCATTATAATTATAATGATTGCTTTGAAGATGAAGTTGAAGACAAAGTGAAGATAAATGAGACTTTGGATGAAGGGAGGATTCGTTGGATCAAATAGCATATTCATCCAAGTTCCACATCGGATAGTAGAAAAAAAATAGAATTTGAGTATTAATATAAATAGATATAGTTAGTTTTAGTTTTTCCATACATCAACAAAATGTAGTCTTTTGGGTGTTTTGGGGATTTGGTAGTTGTGTGTTTAGAGAGGTTTTTCTATTTTTCCGTTCAAAAATAGTTTGTTGAGAGGGTTTTCTATTTTTCCGTTCAAAAATAGTTTGTTGAAAGGGTTTTCTATTTTTCCGTTCAAAAATAGTTTGTTGAGAGGGTTTTTTATTTTTCTATAGTTTGTTGAGAGGGTTTGCAATTTTTTCGTCAAAAAATTGCATTTGAGAGAGGGTTTGTAATTTTTTCGTCCAAAAATTGCATTTGAGAGAGGATTTGCAATTTTTCCTTCCAAAAATTGCAATTGTGCAAGGGTTTACAATTTTTTCGTTCAAAAATTGTAATTGGTAGGGTTTGCAATTTTCTCCTTAAAAATTGTAATTGTATGAGAGAGTTTGTAATTTTGTCATTATAAAATTACAAGTTGAATTATGATTTTTTGTTGTTCGAATTTTTACTTCTTTTTCTTTTTTGTGGGTATGCTTCTGCGTGCTTAGAAATTTGTTTTTGTTTTGTTATTTTCCCTACATTCAGTTCCCTTGTAAATAATTGAATACCATTCCACATTGATTATACACTCTTACGATGTGAGATAAAATAATATACTATAGCGTTTAACACGTAGATAAGTATATCCCTCGCCTTTAGATCATATGATGCCTTTTTAGTTTCATCATCTGACCAATCTTTTGGGAGTTTAATAGAACCATCGAGTTTGTTTTTGGGAATAAAAGGCATGTAGGTGATTGCTACCTAAGCATTTAGTCTACTGACATCAAGTGTACGCACATATTTTCCTTCCAATAAGCATAATTTTTGCCTTTGAAAACTAGGGCTCCGCTATCACTTCGTTTATATCGCCATTACCAATATTCTCAACTTTTTGTCCGTTTATGCGTGACCAATAGCTCAACTATGCGGTCAATTATTGGTGAAGAGTATGAGAATGCAACGCTCTATAGGGGTGAATAGACCTCCCCAAAAAAATTGACTGATTACAAAAATTAGTTTAGTTTGAAAATTTTATTAGAGTTTTAAAATGGTTTGCGTAGTAGAATCAAAATACATATAAAACTGATAATGCTTATCTGAAGGTATACACACAAAACACCTTAATCAATATACAAAGATGACAACTTGAATCAAACATCTAACCAAAATTAACTAAAGTAGTGTATTGAATTAAAATCAATTTACACGAGAAGTGTAAATGAACATAATCAATACAAGTAGAATTCTAAGACTACATTTTCGAGTCTTAATCAACAAAAAAAAGAATTTGTAGTACCAGTCCAACAAAACTTACGTTGAATCAATACAAGTATAATATTTCCTCCATTTGCTTGATATAATTGATATAAAAGTAACTTGCTCAGTAAATTGTGTAAATAACTACAACCAACTTTAGCTAATCAAACAAACTACTAGTAAATTGTTCGTTAAACACTTCGAAAACATAATTACGACTCAACACAACACCTAATTTATATTTGAACGTCTTTAAATTCTTGTAAGCTTAGTTTTGCAGAGCTCCAATATGCAATTATTTACTTATTCTATTAAGAAATAAAATCACTTTTCAATGTGCTTGATTCTCTCATAGCTAATTGGATATTTTACTAAATCAATGGTTGATTTATTGTCAACAACTAAATTCATTCTCACAACTTCATGAATCTTCAATTATTCAAGCAACAACAAATCCATTATGATTGAAAAGATACAAATGAAGGTGCAACATATTTTGTCTCATGAGATGACAAATAAACTATTGGTTGCTTCTTCGAACTCTATGAGATAGGTGTTCCACCAATCATGAACAAGTAGCATGCAATACTTTTCTTGTCATCTTGATCACATCCCTTGTTGAAATGTGAATGGTCATATTCAAATGTATCCTTTGTTATTATTCTAGTTAGGCATACAAACTTAGTGATCAATCATGCCTCTAACATATTTGAGTATCCTTTTTGTAGTCATTAGAAGACAAACTCTTGGTTGTTACATGAATATGTTCATCAAGCTTACACTTTGGCATAAATTCGGCCTTATGTTTCATAAGTACATCAAGAAACTGATGATTTGTTTGTATAGTGTTGCATTAATTGGTTTTTCGTTTGAATATTTGCTCAAGGTTACATTGTAGTTATTTCAACATTGCAATGGCTCGTATAAAAAAATTTCAATACATATTCAACATACTTCTTTTGATATATAAAAATACCACTACTTATTTTATTAAGTTCCATTCTCGTTAAATATGATAAGTTTCCAAGACCATACATCTTAATCTCTTACATTATACCTACCTTGAAAGCTTCTAAGTCTTCTTCACTTGCTCTAGTGATCAGGAAATCATCATTATATACGCACAATATCACCATCTTGGTGCTTGATTTCCTTAAATAGAATCCACGTTGTGATATACATTTTGTGGAGTCTAAATTTATGAGAAATGTATTAATTCTTTAATTTGTTCCAATGTCTAGAGGCTTGCTTTAAACCATATAAAGCATTTCTTAATATGAACAATTTTTTTTGGCCTTTCAGCTCAAAGCCAAGTGTCTGCCTGGTATAAACTTTTAGAGGTCCATTTAAGAAAGCAAATTATACATTTAGTGAATGCATACACCAAGTTTTATAAGTTGTTATTGTAACATATATTCTTATTGTTACAAATCTTGAAATTGATAAAAAAAACTTCACTATAATTATTGTACCTCGAAAAATGAGTGCACGACCTCGTGAAGCACAACCGCACGCTCGCGGAATAGACTTAACAGAGTCGCCGCCAAAATTTATTTATTCCCAAAGAGGGAAAAGGAAAATATTGATAAAACTCATAAAAGAAAGGATAAGATATGGTCATCACAACCAATATCAGGGTTCGGGAGTCGGTTACGCAAGGACGAAGTATTAATACTCTCATGTTTGTTGTACTCAACGGGAACCATTTAGTTAAGGTCGAAAGAATGTTAGCTTATGTTAATTTCTAATTTTCTACTTATTTTGGATATTAAATGAGAGAAGAGAGATGTTTTTGAATTTTTATTAATGAGAAAGAACCTAAAGTTTTTATTATTAGGGGACCTGACGGGATTTCGCAATCCTGCTCCTACCTATCTCCAGGTGCAATAGAGAATTCAAGGCTAACGTAGTTCTGGTTAGAAAATGTTTGTTTGTTAGTCGATTTTAGCAAAAGTTATCTTGTATGAATCAACGAAAAACATTGTTTTACCTAGAGGTGTGCAAAAATATGGTTAACCAAACTATATTACTAAAATGAATTGCATTGCATCATAAAAAACTTGAATCACTTAAATGGTTAATGAATTGAACCATTTAACTTAAACAATTTTAATTCAGTTTAAAATTGGTTCATAACCAGTATTCTTTCGTAAACTGCTTTAATCATTAAAAAAATGAAAACAAAAAATCCAAAATAAAAATATATTTGTAATTATTGAAAAATAAAAAAGATTTTATTGAAAACAGTTTTTTTCGAAAAAAAATTGAAAATAATTAAAAAAAAAATCCCCTAATTTTAAAATTATTTTTCTGAAACTTCTTTTGTGAAAAAAAAAATTATTCTAAAATTCTTATTTTATTAAAAAAAATTGAAAAATAAAATTCCCTAAATTTTAAAAAAATTTATTATGAAACTTCTTTTTTTGAAAAAAATGTTTTTTTATTTTTATTTTTTCAAAAAAAAATTAAAAAAAAATTATTCTGAAATTTTTTACTTTTCAAGAAAATAAAAATAAAAATGTTTTTCACCAAATTTAAAATTCTTCATTCTATTTTTTTTTTAAATATATAAGGTGAGGTGGCAATTATATGCCTCACAAATACACTGTTGAATTTAAAGAATGGTTCAAATTTATTAAAAATAAAAGTAGGAACAACTAAATATTTCCGCACACAATTGTGGATGGGTGTGCTTGGTTAAACCCTGTATCAGTAACTATAAGATTTCACCATTAAATTAAATATATTTAGAATTTTCTTAACTATTACCACATTGAAATTATATATGTCACCATTTTATCCATTAAAAAAACTAATTAGAAGTTGACACCATATAAAAACTAAAACAAAAGTTATAAAAATAGAAATGAACGCAGATTAAAAAAAACATGCCAAGGATAATGATAAAATGAAAAAATCCCTACAAAAGGAGTTTTTTGACACAAATAATTTTTCAAAAGAATTAAATATGAGACAACGAAAGTGGTTAGAATTTCGGAAGGATTATGTCTTTCGCTTGAATTATCACCTCGGCAAGGCTAATGTCGTGGCTGATGCTTTAAGTTGAAAGCCCTTGCATATGTCTGTTTTGATGGTTAGAGAGTTGGAACTTATTGAACATTTCAGAGACTTGAGTTTGGTCTACGAGCTAACTCCGCAGAGTGTGATGTTGGGTATGTTGAAAATAAACAATGATTTCCTTAATGATATTAAAGAGAGTCAGAAGTTGGATGTGAAGTTTGTGGATTTGATGGTTGGAAGTAATCAGATTGAAGAGAAGGATTTTGAAGTGGATGAGCAGGGTGTGTTGAAATTCCGAGGTAGGATTTGTATACCTGATAATTTTGAGTTGAAGATGATGATCTTAGAAGAAAGTCATAAAAGTAGCTTGAGTATTCATCTAGGAGCTAATAAGATGTATTGGGATTTGAAGAAGATATTTTGGTGGCCTGGACTGAAACGTGATGTGGTGTTGTTTGTGTGTGCGTGCTTGACTTGCCAGAGGTTCAAGGTTGAGCACCAGAAGCCTACAGGATTGATGCTACCGTTAGAAATTCCAGAGTGGAAATGGGATAGCATTTCTATGGATTTTGTGACAGGATTACCGAATACTCCTAGAGGGCATGATGCAATTTAGGTGGTGGTTGATAGACTGACGAAATCGACACATTTTATTCTGATCAACGTCAGTTTTCCTTTACAGAAGTTGGCAGAGATTTACATCCATATGATTGTGAAGTTGCGTGGGGTTCCGTTGAGTATTGTTTCTGATAGAGACCTGAGGTTTACATTCAGATTTTGGGAGAGCTTTCAGAAGGCTTTAGGTTTTAAGCTGAGGTTGAGTTCTGCCTATCATCCATAGACATATGGTCAGACAGAGAGAACTATTCAGTCCTTGGAGAATTTGTTGAGAGCCCTTGTTCTTAAGAAAGGATGTGCTTGGAATAGTCATCTGTCACTGATAGAGTTCACTTATAATAAAAAAAATTCATTATAGCATTGGAATGACACCCTTTAAGGCATTGTATGGTCGGAGGTGTAGGACACCTTTGTGTTGGCATGAATATTGTGAGAATGTAGTGCTTGGGCCTAAAATTGTCCAGCAGACTACTGAAAAGGTGAAGTTGATTCGAGAAAATATGAAAGCTTCGCATAGTAGGAAGAAGAGTTACCATGATAAGAGAAGGAAGGATCTTGAGTTTCTAGAGGGAGACCATGTATTCTTGAGAGTCACTCCAGTGACCGGTGTCGGACGTGCTTTGAAATCGAGAAAGCTTACTCCTCGGTTTATTGGTCCGTATCATATTTCTGAGAGGGTTGGAGTCGTTGCTTATAGAGTGGCGTTGCCACCTAATATTTCGAATTTGCATGATGTATTCTGTGTCTCACAGCTTTAGAAGTATGTTCCAGATCCGTCTCATATGATTCCGATGGATGATATGCAAGTGAGGGATAATCTTGCAGTTTAAGCTTTACTTGTGAGGATAGAAGACTGTGAGATGAAAAGGTTGAGAGGCAAGGAGATTTCTATCGTGAAGGTAGTTTGGGGAGGAGCTTCCGGAGGGAGCATGGCATGGGAGTTGGAGAGTGGGATTTGAGAGTCGTAGCCGGAGTTTTTCGCATCATGTAAATTTTCTAGGACGGAAATATTCTAAGTGGGAGAGAGTTGTAACACCCTGGTTTATTTAATTAATTTTTCGTATATATATTGTGTAAAATGTATGTGTTATTTGGTGTTTTGATGTGTTAAAGGAACCATTGGGTGTAGGGTAGTAGCCTAGAGAGTGGAACTTAGAGTGTTAAGGGTGTGTGAGTAAAAGTGTAGAGACACAAAGTCGTGAGAGATTGTTATTTGTTACTATTATTTAATTAGGACTATTTGAATAAAATAGTAGTAATAGTAATAATTAAATATATATTTTCAAGTACTATTATTATAATAATATAATAAAATAAATATTTATTTCATTTTGTTGGAATAAAAATTAATTAGAAATATTAGAATAAATAAGAAAAAGAAAGGGAGGTAGAGGGAAACTGTCAGTAGAAAGGAATAGAAGCAGAGAAAAGGCTAGGGCAAAAGAGGAGAAGCATAGGAGCAACACTATTGCTAGAAGTTGAAGAGACCATTGCTAGGAATTCTAAGGTAAGGGTGGAATTTTCTTTTGTATAAGGGTTTTGCATGATAACATGCGAGTGGATGTTTGGTTTCTCGTTGATTGAATTCCTTTTCTACGCTATAAATTGTGCAATTGTGTGATAATGTTGTTATGATGTGTGTTTGCATTGATTTTTGTGTTTGTGAATGATTTTGATGTTGTGTGTTGTTGGAAATTAGAATGTGAATCAGGAATATATGATGGTTATGAAAGTTTAGGGGTTTGAGAGGGTTCCAAAACTGATTTTCGTATCAAAAAGCAGTAGAAAAGTGCTTCAATCGCAGTGGTAACCAGTTACCACTTTTGGGGTAACCGGTTACACCTGAGACAACTTTTATAAAAAGTTATTTTTTTTCAAAGGTGTAACTGGTTACACTATCAAAAAGTAGTGTAATCTGGGCATTTCTAAAGGGTGTAACCGGTTACTGGTTTTGGTGTAACCAGTTACACTGAAGATGGTTAGCCCCTGTTTTTGAGCAAGTGGTAACAGGTTACCTATTTGGTGTAACCAGTTACACCTATTGTGTCAACTTTGAAAATTCATAACTTGAGTTTTGGGTGTCCGATTCAGGTGTCGTTCGAAGTGTTAGGACGCTGACAAAATGTACTTTAATTTAAAAATGGTTTCAGTACCTGAAAATGATTTTAAATGATGTATAATGGTGTTGGATGGTATGCGGCGTGTATGTTATGGTGTGGTATTGAGCATGAATGGGTGTTATTACTTGCTACGTTACTATAATGTTATTGTTGAATGCTTGTAGTATATGTTTGATGTTTGGTGGCCAATTTTTGTGCGGTATAATGATTAAGGTGAATATCATTGTACATGTTGTTGTTGTTGTTGTTGCATGTCTTTTGTGAATCATGTATCATGGTGTTTGGACGGTAGTCCGCTTTGGTGAGCCTCAATCCTATGGCGAGGATTGGGTGCGAGTAGCTGGTTCTAGGTGGGAATCAGCGAAGCATTACCTATGGTGATGGTAATGATTTCTGGTGGGCTCTGATTCTATGATGGGGATCGGGAGCGTGTGAATCTGAGAGTTCACAATTGGTACCACATGCATTGAGTCATGGTGTTGAGTCTCATTGCATTGCATACTTGTCGTGTTGTGATATTTGGATTGTGTGGATTATGAGTGGTGGAATGGGTGATTATGTATGTGATGATGGCATCCTTACATATTATTATTGCAATTTCTTTATATGATTGTGATTTCTCACCCCTTCAGTTTGAATATTGCCTTTACATGGGCATCGTGTAGATAATCCGCAATAGAGGCGTGGATGTGAGTGGAAGATAGTACTTTTTATTATGTTTTTGCTGAGTCGGCATTTGCTCTGATATGTAACACTGGGGGATGGAATGCTTATTTCTTTTAATTTATGTTTGGGGGAGATTTCACGTTAATCTCTTATGATTACCGTTTTTTATGATTATGTTTGAATAGTAAAATAATCAGTTGTTGATGTTTTTCCGCTGCTAATAAAAGTTGAAGTTCAGACTTGTTTATAATCATTATTATTTTAAAATTCCATATGTGTTACATATCTGATTGCATGAGTTGGTGATGTTGAAGGTGGCATCCTAATTTGTTATATGTTTTAATTTACTCTGATTTTGTTCATAAATTACGTGGGGAAAATTAGGGTGTTACAAAGAGGGCATGGAATGTTGGATTTTTTAGAATGACTTTCCATGCAATCATCCGTTCAGGCAAAAACTGGGGAAGAGAAATGTCAAATTTTTTCTAGAGATGTTGACCATGGCTAAACCTTTTATGCTTTTAGAATAAAAATTGACCACACATTTCGATAATCCCACGTCTAGCGAATCTCACTTTGGTCGCCCAATTGGAAAAGAATCTCGCCCACGTCGAGATGACTTTGACAAAAACATGCAAGGGAAGTACGACAGATACACCCCTCCGACGGTCTCATGAAAGAATCTATCAAGAGTGTGTAGACATTGAATTCCAAAAACCGAGAATCTGACCTCTATATCCTATCAAGGAAACCCCCCTAACAGACATATCAAAATTATGCAGATTCCATAAAAGTCACAACTACAACACCTATGATTACATCTAGATGTAGGATTCATCGAATAATTGATAAAGATGGGCTAGTTGGCTGAGTATGTGAAGGGAGGTAAGCAAGAAAGAGAATAATCTCCTAGGGGTAAATCCCCCAAAAAGGTTACCACTCTCGAACATGCGAGGGTAACAAAGAGGCCAGCCAAGACAAACACCCCTATATTGCTGCCATTACAGAGGGAGCACCTCAGGCAAATATCCCTTCCAAAGGTACTATGAAGAGGAATATTGCAGAAATGATGGTTTTCTAACGTAAGGAAGGAAACATGCCTGCAAAAATACCAATTATCCAATGTTGGGATTTCGAAACTCATAAAAAATTGAAAGTATTTTAAATGAGATTTCCCCCTTTGTGATCATCACCATGAATGGGAACTTTGGCATGTCTCAGATCTTCATAGACGGCGACAACTCTTTTGACATTATGTACTCTGAGTTATTCGAAAAGATGATCCTATACCAAAATAATTTATGGCATACGAAGGCTCAAATCCCTAAGCATTCAACGAGACTACAACCCACCCCTGGGGATATGTGGAACTAATAGTTGTTGTCGGTAGTATAAAAGACATTCAGGTAGTGAATTCCCAATTTCTTATTGTTCCTTGTATGAGTGTGTACAATTGCATATTGGGACGACCTTTCGCAGCCATGTTAGACATTGTCGCCTCACTAGTCCATCTCAGACTTAAATACCATAACCTGCAGGGGGAACTGACCACCATTAATCCTGATTTTCAAGTAGTTAAAAGAATATATCAAGCTCTTCAAAAAGATCAGGGATAAGGCATATACATGAAGCTCAACGTCACACCTATCATCAAACAACTCAACATAATGGGTTTTCGTCTTCCAAAAAGTGGCTGAAGAGACCATGATCATTTGATAAATAAGCGGTGGTCACCTTACCTGGTTATATTTTTTGTTTCATAATCATGTTTAATGTTATGCTTATCTAATTTAACATTAGTGTTCTTATATTATGATATAATAGCAAGATAAATCAATGTTTTCTAAGACATTATTTTCCTTGTAAATGTGCATAGCAATAGGAAAACTGGGGTAGTAACAAAGACATTGACGCTCGACACAAATAAAGTCAGGGTGTTATCAGAGATGTTTTGCATGTCCGATTGAAGCAATCAATTCCTCACATAAAGTTAGGGGGTGTTGTTGGAGATGCTTTGTGCGTACTGCTAAAGAAATCAATCCCCCACATAAAGTCAGGGTATTGTCGAAGACGATTTGTTCTCTCGGCTAAAGTAATTACTTATCCACATAAAGTCAGGGGTGATGTCGGAGACCATATATACGTTCGGCTAAAGCAATCACTTCCCCACATAAAGTCAGGGGTGCTGTCGGAGATGCTTTTTACATCTTGTTAAAGCAACCATTTTCCAACATAATGTTAGGGGTGTTGTCAGAGACATTTTGCACGTCTGACTAATGCAACCAGTTCCACACTTGCAATCATAATCTATATAGCAACTAACCACTCCATATACCATGGTGGGTTGACCATTCGTCTATCTTTAATCGGGCTTTCACCCGGCAGAGGAACCGACCTTTGGCTGGGAATGACCCTAGTGATGTTTAATAAACTTCAAGGGAAGACCTCGTAAGTTCGTAAAAGATACGAACCGGTACATTCAGGATCATGCCAACAACCTCAAAAGAGGTATCAAAAACATATTATGTATATATCCCCATTTTCATTTTCACAATGACGCCCAACTAACGACAAAGGAAGACCTCGCGACTTCGTAAGGACCAATGCTTTATATATGGGAATATACTAAATTTGTAAAACGACGACCTTAAGTTAACCTTGAGGGAAGACTTGGTAAGTCCACGAAATCCATAGCCAGCTACTCAAGATCACACACAAATACCTTAAACAGGTAATAACGAGCATCTCATTCTATAAAGATGTTTTCTTACATACTCTTCATTGTGAATAAATACAAAAAAAACGACTACTTTTGCAAAAGAACGATCTTCCCGCTCATAACAGCTTCATTCGGCCGAATTTTCCTCGTGGAAAGTGTCAGCGGGAAATAAAAATACCCTACTTGGTCCAAATCATTTTCAAATGAATGTGAATCTGCCTCGAGGGTGGAATTCGTACAGTCAACCAGCTGATGAGTTAACGAAACATTCTAAGAACGCAATGACTTTATTTTCTTGTGAGCACCCCGTTGACTGCTTCAAATAAAAACTAAAGTTTGATCTTTCATATCCACGGTCCTCACCAACTGAGCCACTTGGTTGGAAAGATAACTAGTGAGCTTCAGGGGAAGTAAAACATTTTCACTACGGAGAGAGAGAAAGAGAGAGAGAGAGAGAGAGAGAGAGGGAAGAAAGGTATAAACTTTCTTTTCTTCCCGTATGTATCTGTCTCGTTGAAGTTTCAAATATCAGATGTTATCTTTGATGCTTCGTTTCTCAACACGCTATCAGTCAGACCAAAAAGCATCCCAATGACCAGGTACACCGAGAGCCAGAGAAACCGAGGCACGTCGGGTATACCTGGTTAATTTTCCCATTTTTTCTTCCAAGATGTGCCCAAAAAGCTCATCCAAATAAGCACAATCTTCATCTAGAGGAGAAGGTGGACGATTTTTGGCAGATTAGGAGTCGTACCCGGCAGTAAAGGGAGAGCAGTTTGGCCGAGAATGCTTGCTGAAACCGATAGGTTCTTTGCAGCAACATTTCCGATCGATCATACTCCATGCCTTAGAAGCTGAAATTGTTCTTCATTGTGCATTTTACACAATAATGAATAAAGTGCATACATAAAAACCAGTCATGATGAAAACTCGATAAAACTTAAAATAGAAATTCACAGCTTACCAAAGATGGTTCTTCTCTCTTCCAGAGAGCCAACTCTTATCAAGAGTAGAATTTCAATAAGGTTCTTTAAGTTTTTGTTACCAGCTTTCGTAACCCGGGTAGCTCCTTCTAGATATCCCAAATTATTGATGAATTTTACCAGTCGACCTTTCTAGCAACGAACTTCTTTAGAAAGATCCTTCTCATTATATACAAAGAAGTTATTTCCCGATGAAAGTGACCCTCAGACTAATATTTGGGAAATAAGTCGCACATCTACCATTTGTTAGACTGTCAACATTACAAATTGCAACATGAGCTTCCGGGATGACGTGGGTCACCAGAAGGAACTGATCCTCAAAAGGCAGAAGCTCCGAAAGATGTTCGAAACTAAGAAGGATCGACTTTAAGCGAAGTAGTTTTTCGCCCCAGGTTTGAAATACCAAAGCGTTAAGGCATCTGTAGAGGTAAAAAGTGAAACACATAGGGTTTTCCATTTATATGTTCACACCAGTATTGGTATAATCTCAAATATGCCCATCATGAAGGGTAGAATTGCGAGGGACCCATAGCTAAATGGTTCAAAACCTCCACCTAGAAACCATTTAAAGGGAAGCGAAGGCCCATGGTGGAGAAATTACCTTCATAAAAAGAATGACGCATGTGTTATACTTATGACATATGCTTTCATCATTCGAGGGAATCACGGTTCCCTAATCATAAAATAATCTAACTACTGTAGAAACGTCGTCGAGATCACCTTGTTTGGCAAAAACATACATGGTGGAAGAGTAAATAGGATCCCTTCAAAAAAATGGAGTATCCTCTTTAGGCTTATTAATATCTTTTTATAATTTTTTGTTTATAATGCACTAACTTTGCAGCTACCGGAAATGGGATATGAAAGAAGGAAGCAGTGAAACTAACAAGCTAAAAAAGAAAATCGGAGAAAGAAGGAAAATACTTGTTCTCATAGAAAAGATAAATAAATTTTGGAAGGCAGAAAGACTCCAATAGACATGTATAAATCTTTCACACGAAAAAATACTTAAGAGTTTATATTCCCAAGAATCGTCACGATGATATTTGCTAAAAGATGTTTTGGTGTATGAGGCATTTATGCATTGTTCCTCGTAGAATTAAAACGATCCTCTGTACATCTCCATACAACCAAAGAATGGTCGACATTTGAAGTCGTAATATCAAGCCCTTACCTTTTAATGCCTCGGTAAGGGCTTGGGGGGAAATGTTATAGGCCGAGCGAAAAGACCCCGGAAGAATAAAGTTGACCATATTAATATGGCATGTAATCCGATAAAGTTCCACTCCTACCAAAACCTTCTCGAGTAGCAAAGGTAATTACTTTAACGATCCCAAGATATCTCAACCGTAAAGCACATCTATCTATATATAAAGTGGACACCGAATTGAGGTAACGGTTTTCTAACACAATTTCATTTCATTATTCTTCTCCTTATACTGACTAGGGTATTGAAGTGCTAACCTTGAAGGTACCCCTACTCCACCGCATCAGAGGCCATAATTCATTGTCGTCTCCGCTCAAATTTCTCATTTATGGTTATAGAATGGAACACCTACCATAAATTTGTTTTAAAATGACCACATAAATCACAATATACCACACCTAATTTTTACTTTAACTTCATTGGAAATTCACCCCTGAATGACCTCTTAGCTTGCTTTTATGCAAAACATTCTTCACAAACTTCATTTTTATTATTTAATATTGTGAAATCCATGTTCAATAATGTTCAGTATATTCATATTTTTGAAGTTCAAATGACCATAATCTTGTGTTATATCCAGATAATAGTTGAACATGTTGTTGAGATAATACATTGATGGTCAAACACGTTGATACCAATCTTGAAGATCTTGATACTTGACAAATGACCCTTGAAGAAAAATATTTCATATGCATGATAAACCTTTAGTTATTTATTCATTAACTTCATTGAATAGTTCTTCTCAAACAACTAACATATGCTTATCAAATTACTTGTCATGGAAGGCGTATACATCACATAGTTGATGATCGATTCTTGGCCATCTTTCCTCCTCACAAGCATAATTTCAACCCTTTTTTACACTCCTTGAATGTCATATAAACACCTGATGTTCCTCCTTACAAAATCATCAAGGTTAAAAAAATACTACTTGTTCTGAGTCATGTGATTGTTGCACCTAGTGTCTAATTACCACAAATTAGATTTATCTTGATCCAGTTTTAATGTGGCCACTAGAAGGACATTTCATGAATCGTTATTATTTTCTTGTTAAGTTATATGACCTATTATCATTGTTGTTTGAATAGCATTCTCTTGCATAATGATCATATTTTTTATAATTGTAGCATTACACATATTTCTTGTCAACTTTATTCTTGAAATTATTGTTACTTGTGATTCCATTCTTGTTTGATTCTGCATTGTGATTCTTTTCGTTTTTCTCTCCTTTTCCATTCTTATTTTCCTCTGTAACTTGTAGATTCATTTTCCTTCATCTTATTTTTTATCTTAACATGCATAACTTACTTAACCTTTTCATGAATTCATTTGCTTTATTATCAACTTGTGTGTTTTTAGGGAGTCTTGAAGATAATTAGTGCTTGAATACAACCACTAATTATTGTTCATTCATTATGATCATTTCATATTTTCATCTTAATGCTTGAATATTGACTTTTTAGCTTGTCATCACCACCATAAGCTTTCTTAAGTGTGTTCCATTTGGGTATATGTATTGATGAATCAAGAACCATCTTTTTCCATCTTTCTTTCTTTGCTCATGATGTAGTGCTCTTTGTGGCTCTATTGCATTGTATTATAATGTTGCAATTTCATTATTCACAATTTTAAGAACATCTTAAAATCTAAAATTCACATTCATTTCTCCACGCGATTGATCATAATTCTCTTTGAATATTTGCGGATTCACATGGATCATCACAAGGTCTACATTCTAGAAACACGGTTACTGATTACTAAGCATCAATTTACCATTAATCCCTGTGACAAAGCAACCTTCACAGTTTCTAACAAGAAACTCCACAAGCAATTCTAGTTTATCCTTAACAAAAAACCGTCCACCTAATTTTAAAATAGCCTTGAGGGGCGGATTTGGATTTGGCATGTGTATGCACCCGTGCAGTTTTTGATATTTTATCCTACCACTCTCCCCATCTTGGCCTGGCATTTTATATGGCTGCAATTATACTTATGTTCTTACTAAAAAATGTAGATCTTTTAAAGTATATACAATTATTGATTTTTTCCCTTTTTATTCTGTTCGATAAAGAAATACCATTTTTTAAAATGTCAGATGTTTTACAAAATTATAAAGAATTATGGGACATTTCATAAATTGTCGATAAAAAATCATGGGATTTTTCAAAATTGTTGAAGAAATACCTAATATTTGAAAATTTTGGTGCATATATACTGAATTTTTGAGAAATCTGATGAAGTTATATCAAATATTTTAGAAATTCTGATTAACTATAAGATCTATTGGACATTTTGAAAAATTCGATACAAACCAAGTTTTTCAGAAATTTTGAAAAATCCAGTAAGCAGTTGTGAGATTTTGAAAAAAAACACAACTTTTTGAAATTTTTAACAAACGATACCCGATAAAATATATACATATAATCAAACTGTGCTACAATACCAATACAAAACAAATTATATCGACTTCCTAACTTTTTATTCCCAATGCCTAATTTGTCCCGCATATACTGATTTCATGCTCTTGCACCTTCACTAAAGTTTTGTCTCCATCGATATGTGTCGGGAGGCAAATGACAATTGGGTTTCAACTTCACATGAACTCAATGACTGTTGTCAACAAAACCAAGTGCAATAATTTTGTGTCTACTTGTAGCTATGCATGAAGCTATCACTAATGAGGAGAATGTGATGTTAAGGTTCATGGACAACAAGACCAATACAACAATGTATCTAGAAGCAATATGGTAAACCATATCAAGAATCATCATCCACTTCTCACGACCCTGCACACCCAAGCTAGCTACCTACAACACAATCCTAACTTCTGGCACCATGTCGTAACACAACTTGAAGTAGAACTGATGATGTTGATAAACTTCGCCAACTAACTGCATCTGAAGCAAAGGCTAAGACTCTTCACCCCATCAAAGTAAACCTGCAATAGCACGGAAACCACAATTGCCATATTTACCCACATCAACAATGTCATCAATATACTGATGTAAGAAAAAAAAACTAAGACAAGTAAAGAAGTCTTGAAGACCATCTAACTGGTTAACTTTCAATTGGTTTTGTAAATGATCTCTTTGTAGACCGATTTTCCTGCGAGCCCTCAGTATACTCCCACTGGGAAGGATCATGATGCACATTATTTCCCTATTTGGCTTGAATTTCACCAGTAGTGGACACATGGAAGATGTGGATGGATGCGTTAGTTCCATGACTTTTATCTTCACCACCCTCTGACCTACAATATCCAGTGTACTGAAATACCTCTTCAACTCTTCACACTCTTCTTCTAAATTTGTGTGTCTTCATGAGTGACCTCATGTTATTCAATGTATAATTTCTTCCAAAACATATGAACCGATTCTAGTAGAATAAGCTCGCCTTGTATTTGAAGACCTGCAAGTTCACACGAACAAGGTAACCCATGTTTTGTTCTAATGAAGCAACCACATGCAACTTTGTTTAAACCAACGAATTTTAACCTTTCCATTTCCTTTCAAATTTGTTGTATACACTATCTTGAAATGAAGTTGTGCAATCTAGAATAAAATGGAGTGTTATACTGATGCTTAATGTTGGCAATACTTTTCTAAAATCATACTCTAATTGAACATAACTTCAACTTCAACATGGTGTTCACAACTTCCCAAATTCTACATAAATCTCCCCTGCTAGTTGTCAACATGATTTTTAGTTTCTAGTCAGAATACTCGATCCTAAAAAACATAAATAGAAAAAGGGTGTCAATATTTGATCATTAGTAATGAACCCATATTCAGAGTCACATCGATATACCTGTTTGTTATCGTGTTCCCAAAATGAGTGACTCCATTAGTCCAAACAGTAACAAATTTTTCTTTATAGGGTGCCAACCAAGTTTCATGCACATACTGAACAAATTTAGGAATATCAGCACATACAACCTCAAAATGCTTCAAATGTACCAAAAACTCAGACTCTGTATTCGAATATATGATGTTCCATATATCCATAACATGTTCATGCCTATGTGATTCGACATACTCCTAACACTTCATACTTAAGTTTTTTAAAATATAGAACAAACACATCAAATGAGTTTAGTTTGGAAACACAACTCCCACAACATCCATCAACGCCAGTTCATGGTTCATAATCAAAACCTTCAGTATCAACTTCTCGAAAGCGAACAACTCTTTTAGCTTCTCTAGTTCCCGTGTGAAGCTTTTCTCCCTTTCACGTAACAACTCTTATACACCCGTGTAACACTCGTCAGGTTTTCTGGATCTATATCTTTCAAAGCAACAATTATGTATATGGGAGCCATATTGTATTTGGTAATGTCATTCACAAACTTTCTTTCATTATCTTTTAAACGACCTAATACGTCATGGTCATCTAAGTCCTTAGCTAGTATATGATTGTGAAACCCACACCTAACTATAACCTTTTAACCGCTTCCACTCAGTAAGATCTCAGCAAAAATGGGCATTTCACTTTCATAATATAACTACCTGCAAACACATTTTTCCTTTTGTAGTTTTCTCCTCTCTCACAACCCATAATCAATTTATCTTTTTTCCCTCTCTCTCTCTCTCTCTCTCTCTCTCTCTCTCTCTCTCTCTCTCTCTCTCTTTTTCTTA
This sequence comes from Lathyrus tuberosus, assembly GCA_022829125.1. Classification (NCBI taxonomy): domain Eukaryota; kingdom Viridiplantae; phylum Streptophyta; class Magnoliopsida; order Fabales; family Fabaceae; genus Lathyrus; species Lathyrus tuberosus. The sequence goes on along the minus strand of JALAZF010000503.1, from coordinate 787,611 downwards.
TCCTATTTGCGGTATCAAAACGAATAGTAACAACAATAATACCATGTTGTTCACCAGCGAAGTGCGCCCATGCCAAAATGTCAGCTGGGAAGGAAAATATTTGTCATTTACAACATATACAAAATAAATTATAAAAGTCAGAGATATCATGTAAGTCAGACATACGTCAGTGGTGAAAAACAGTGTAAAACGATGTAAAATCTGCAGAGAAAACATCAGGATCTGGACCGCACAAATGAAGCATCAGGATCCCAGTATATTGGATTTTCAAAAAATTTAGTATTTTTCAATGTTTTCCAGATATTTTGAAATACCCGATAGAAATGAACTTTTTGAAACCTCCAATACCAACATAACAAACCCCTACCCAAAAAATGTCAGATTTTCCACACAAAAAAATCAATAAATCTGCAACAAAAAAGCCGGATTTTTTTAAAAATAATCCGATAAAAATGCAAGAAATGACTGGATTTAAAAAAAAAAGGTAAAAATTCATACCATATATATATTTTTTTAATTTTAATAAAAATGCATAAATTATGCTCTTGCAAAAAATTTCGTATAGGATTTTTCAATATAACTACCAGATTTTTTTTGTTTTTTTTCCAGTTTTTATAGTAAATTGTTTTTGTTTACAAAATGTGAATTTTGAAAAGTAAATAATGCGTGAAAATGGGGTGCCAGTTCAAGTTGGGAGTGGTAGAATAGGAAAAAATATGCAGTTTTCAATTTCACCTTTCAAATCTCAAATGAACCATTAAGACCATTGTTGAATGCCAAATATGTCTTATTTTGATCCATAATTCTTGGCATTTTTCATCTCACTTGTTATGTTTTGTTGGATTTATTTCATGCTTTCATGTTATTCTTCAATTATGTTGCAAATACTTTTTGTTGCTTTGATTTGTCTGTTATTGTGCAGGAATCAGGCATAAAACATCAAAGTGTAAGACACAAGTAATTTGATAAGGAAGCCAAAAAAAAAGTGAAGATTCATCATGTTCTCTGGGAGAACAACAACGAGCAGCCATCAAATATTCGTTGGGCGAAGTAGCAACGAAGCCCCTGCGAGCCATCTCATATTTGAGGCAATAGCTAAAGGACCATAAGTTCGTTGGGCGAACTTCTAGTGAGTGTTCGCTGTGGGAAGTTTCAGCGAGGTCCCACCAAGGAGGAAACCTTGGATGGCAGTAAGTAAAGGGCCATAAGTTCGCTGTGCAAACTTGTTGCGAAGACGCTCGCTGGACAAAGAAGTGTTCGCTAGAAGAGCTTAGATATTTTTCCAGGGGCGGTTTAACTGTTTATAGGCACTTCAGGTGCCATAAAAGGGTGTTCGATGGGAGAGGAATGAGTTCGCTGGGCGAACTTGGCAGACTTTAATTGTACTATATAAGTACTTTCACACTTTTTGGGGATGATAATTGTTAAGTGCAAATTTTGATTTAAATTGAACCTCTTTCTTGGCATTTATCAACTCATTTCTCATGTTTTAATGGATTTATTTCATGTTCTTGTGTCATTCTTCAACATATTGTAAATACCTTTGGATTATTTGATGTGTGTGTTATTGTGCAGGATATAGGCATAAAACATAAATGATAAGGCACAAATGATTGAACAAGGAAGCCAAAGAAAAGAAGAAGTTTCAGCAAGTTCGCTGTCTAAACCAGTAGCAAGGTTAAGGTGAGATTTCGCTGTGCGAACTCACATCGAGGACCAAGCGAATAGGAAACCTTGGATGGCAGTAGGAAAAGGGCCATAAGTTCGTTGTGTGAAGCTGGAGCGAAGAATCTCGTTGTGCGAAGAAGTAATCGCACTGCGAACTTAGATATTTTCCAAGAGCGGTTTAACTGTTCCTGAGGCACATCAAGAGCATAAAAGTGGTCTTCGTCGTGCGAAGAAGGTGTTTGCTAGGTGAACAAGACAAATTTTTGTTTTACTATATATGTACTTTTCTAACATTTTAGAAAAATAACTTTCTGGGAACTTGTAAAACATATAATTTTCAGAATATAACTTTATCTCTCTTTATTCCAAGCATATTATAGAGAGAGAAACACAAACCCTAAGAGGGAAAAGGTAAGAGCTTTGATTTCTTATTAGGTTTGGATGTAATCTTTTGATACTTTATGTATTTCATCTAATCTTTGTATTGTGAACTAGTTTTGATTCAATATTGATGTTGTCTTTGATTTCTTATTTGTGGGTCTTGACAAACCTTTTCAAATCTTAGATCTTAGATATTTATCTATTAATGAGCAAACTTTTGACATAGTTTTGTAATTTGATATTCACTAGTATCACTTTTATTTGATTGTGTTGACTAGTAGCATGAGTATGATCAATATGGTAAAGACCAAGATAACGTTTTTTACACGAATGGTATTGTGAGGATGTGTTATAATAGAGATGAAGAACTATGTTCACATACATTTGGAAAATTAGTTGAATACATGTAAAAAGGGTTAAGCGTATATATGTATTCTGGTCATGGCGTTTTTTATGAATCAATCATGAAGCTGATATGGATGTCATCTTTGTTTACCTGTTTATCTTTTATTTGAACCACTACAGACATACACTATTCAGATCTAGATCTAGGATGATTATCTATTAGGTTATAGACTATAGACATAGATTTAGGCTTAGCATTTACATGAATATCAGTTCTTAATACTCCGTGTTGTTGAGTTGCGTGAGACATCACTAATGAGACAAAATGGTTATTCTCTCGACTTTCCGTTAGACATAACCTCAGTTGTGGGTGATACATGAGGATATTAGACTAATGATTGATTTATGTTTAACTGGCTAGAAGAATGGATGTGTTATCAATTGATGAGATCCAATCCCAACAAGGCTCCGTTTATATTTAAGTCTTTACTTTATATTTTTTTCCGTCTTTATATTTTCTGCCTTTATTTATGGTACCTTTGATCTATCAACAAATTTTCACAACAAGCTTAGAAATGTAGAGACCATTGAACGACATTCTTTCCCTCGCACCGATCCCTGTGGAGATGATATAAATCCCGGAGGGAATTCCTTCAAAACTAAATTTTTGCTTCTTGTTGCGTTACTGCAGTTCAAACAAAATGGCGCCATTGCCGGGGATTGGTGTTTGGATATTGAATCACATTGCAATAGTTTCTATATTTTTGAGCTTTGTACAATTGTTTATATTGTATATATACTTGTTTCCTTTCACGTTTTCTCTAGTGTTGTTTAGGAATGATGAGAACTTCTTCTAAATTGGTTGCTATTTGTATAAAAGTATCCAATGAAGATTCTCCCAAGTTTGGATGGTGATGGTAGGATGTTGAACATGTGAATACAAGCAAGGTAAATTGTACCGCTTTATAGAATGTTAGACTGATTTAAGAATTTTGTGCTTTGTGCAAATGTGTATTCTTGTTTCATGTTGCAACTTATTTGAATGATTGTTTCACTTAGGTCCAAAAGCCACAAATTGTGAGAAACCACCATTATTTACTATATGCTAGGATAACTGATAACTTTGATTAATTCGTTTGATTCATGCTTAATCTTTTGATTATTGTGATTTTGTGGAAGCATTAGAAATGATAAAGATATTTGTTTATATTGAGCACAACCGTATCCAAAAAGTAAGTTACCCGTGAGTAGTGAGAATCCATTAACCCCTTTGAGCCTAAACAATTTAGATCTCATTTTAGTGATGAACTTGATGTTTGTACATAATTTGAAAGTTTAGTTCATCATTGAATTTTGTGAGATTCTAAAAAAAATTCTTGAACCTTTGAACATTGTTTAAATTGATTTCCTTGTCATAAAAAGTAAGGGGTATTAACTTGAGGTTTGGTTGAATTCAAGTTGGGGAAAACGAAAAGGAAAATAGTAGGTTGCTAAAAATTTTGAAAAATTTCAATCAAGCATGAAAAGAAAAAGTGTGAATATGAATGTGAAAAGCAAAAGAAAAAGAATGCTTGTTTGAAAAAGAAAAATAGAGAATGAAATAATTGTGAAAAAGGAAGTTTGAGAATGTTTGAAATAGAGGAAAGAAAGTGGTGAATGAAGTTGTGATATGTAAATACCATGTTTAGTGAATGTTTCTTTTGCATTGGTAATTTCGATTCAATGGCCTTTAGAAATGACCCTTTGTTGTGACCCGACCAAGCTACAACTTTAAAATCCCTTGGTGATCTTTTTGCTTCCATGTTTTCATTTTTGATTGTTAGATGAATGTATGAATTAAATTGTTATTAACATTGTTTGTCAGATTAGTGAAATTATCCCGAGGTTGCAAACACGTTAATTTCTTCATTCTTATTTGAAGATGAGTGTTAGAGTGATTCAAACATGAGAATTTAGTTGTTTTTTGAAACATTGCATGATGTTTGTTTAAGAACTAAATTCGTTATCATTGTTTGATTCTATTAAGTGGTGAACATTGCATGTGCGCATTCTCATGTTTGACCAAATCCTCTTATTTAAGCAAATCTATCTTGTTTGAATTTGAACCGTTAATCCTTTCTTGGTTGAATCTTATGCTTGAGAAAATCCTCTTGTTTTCATGAGGGGCATACTTTGCTTAAGGACAAGCAAAAATATAGTTGGGGAAAGTTTGTTAAGTGCAAATTTTAACTTAAACCGAACCATCTTTCTTGGCATTTTTCAACTCATTTCTCATGTTTTGATGGATTTATTCCATGTTCTTGTGTGATTCTTCAACATATTGCAAATACCTTTGGATTCTTTGATGTGTGTGTTAATGTGCAGGATATAGGCATAAAACATCAATGATTAAAACACAAATGATTGGACAAGGAAGCCAAAGAAAAGAAGAAGTTTCAGCAAGTTCGATGTGCGAACCAGTAGTGAGGTCAACGTGAAATTTTATTGTGCGAACTAACAATAAGGATAACGCGAAGAGGAAACCTTGGATGGCAGTAGAAAAGGGCCATAAGTTCGTTGTACGAAGCTGGAGCGAAGAAGCTCGTTGTGCGAAGAAGTGTTTGCACTGCGAACTTAGATATTTTACAAGGGCAGTTTAACTGTTCCTGAGGCACTTCATGTGCCTAAAAGTGGTCTTCACTGTGCGAAGAAGGTGTTCGCTAGGCGAACATGACAGATTTTTGTTTTACTATATATGCACTTTTCTCACTTTTTAGAAAAACAACTTTTAGAGAACTTGTAAAACATATAATTTTCAGAATACAACTTTATCTCTCTTCATTCCAAGCATATTCTAGAGAGAGAAACACAAACCCTAAGAGGTAAAAGGTATGAGCTTCGATTTCTTGTTAGGTTTGGATGTAATCTTTTGATACCTTATGTGTTTCCTCTCATTTATATATTGTGAACTAGTTTTGATTCAATATTGATGTTGTCTTTGATTTCTTATTTGTGGGTCTTGACAAAACCTTTTCAAATCTTAGATCTTAGATATTCATCTATCAATGAGCAAACTTTTGGCAAAGTCTTGTAAGTTAATATTCACTAGTATCACATTTATTTTTTGTGTTGATTACTAGCATGAGTAGGATCACTACGGTAAAACCACAATAACGTTTTTGATGTGAACGGTATTGTGAGGATGTATGATAATAGAGATGAAGAACTATGTTCACATACATTTGGAAAATTAGTTGAATAATTGTAAAAACGGTTAAGCTTATGTACGTATTCTGATCATGGCATTTTTTATGAATCAATCGTGTAGCTGATATGGATGTCATCTTTGTTTAGTTGTTTATCTTTGATTTGAATTGCTATAGACATATACTCTTCAGATCTGGATCTAGGATGATTAGTTGTTAGGTTCTAGACTCTAGACATAGATTTAGTCTTAGCATTTGCATGAGTATCAGTTCTTAATGCTCTGTGTTATTGAGTTGCTTAAGACATCATCAATGAGACAATACGGTTGTTCTCTCGACTTTACGTTAGACATAACCTTGGTTGTGGGTGATACGTGAGGATATTAGACGAATGATTGATTTATGTTTAACTGGTTAGAAGAATTCATGTGTTATCAATTAATGAAATCCAATCCCAACAAGGCTCAGTTTATATTTAAGTCTTTACTTTATATTTTCCGTCTTTGTATTTTATGCCTTTATTTATGGTACCTTTTGTAACGCCCCGTTTTGTCTTATTTATTTAATCGAGTCGATTTAATTATTTTCGTTTTTATATCATTTTATTCTTGACTTTTATTTGATAATATATTATTTTTCATCGTTATTATGTTTTATCGCGTTTTGAGAGCGTTTGCGAGATATTTGAGCTGAGGGGTAAAATAGTCTTTTAGGGGTTTAGATATTTTTATATAAATAGAGATTAGAGAGAAATAGAAAGAAAGGAAAAAGAAGAGAGAGAAGAGGAGAAAGAGGAAAATCGAGGAAATATCTGTTTCAATCGCGATTAATCGGGTAAGGGTGAGAAGTTTCAATTATATCTTGTTTGTGTATGTATATGTGTTGTTCGTGGTAATTGTTTTGGTTGTTTTACAAATTTTTCTCATTTGATAAATTGATGAACAAATGATTGGAAATCGATGTTTTCACGGTCGGAATTCGATATAAATTGCGTTGTATGATCACACTGTGTTTATGAATAATTGTTGATACTTGTTTTGCTGTTGGAATTGATTTGGGATGAAAAATGGGATTTTTTGGGGTTTTGGAACCATGTAAGCCGCAGCAGGAAATTCTGGTTCTGGTGCGATTCGCCAGGCGAATTGGGAATTCTCCAGGCGAATTAGGTCTCGCCACTAGTTCGCCAGGCGAAGTGCTGGCGAAGGGAGTTTGCCAGGCGAAATCGTAAGTCGCCAGGCGAAATCGGAAAGACATAAATGGGTTAGCTTCTGTAACTCTTAGGGTTTTTCTAAATTTGTGGTTCGCCACTAGTTCGCCAGGCGAAGTGCTGGCGAAGGGGGATCCGCCAGGCGAAATCCTAAGTCGCCAGGCGAATCTGGCTGTTTCTCAATAAATTTGTTTCTTTGAAAATTCATAACTTTTGATCCGTAACTCGGATCGAGGCATTCTTGGTACCGATGGAAAGCTGATAAAATGTTCTTTCTTATAAAAATGGTTTTGAGATTGTTGGCCGATTTAATTATGTCGAGAATTTGGGAATGTGTCATTTTGTTGACTTTTATAGTTTTAATTGAGTGTATTTGATGTGTTATCGTGCCATATGCTTTTGATATATATCGTATGACTTGTCTGATGTTATATGATGTGGATGCATGGGATGAAATGTTGTGATGATGGTATGTGGCCTAAGGGCAAGAAAATGCAATGTGTTGTGTTTGATTGAAAATGCATGATTATTGATGTTGTGATGGTTCACATGGTTGTATATATGTATGCATTGGATTGTCATGAGTCATTGTATGCCAAGCATCATGATATGCATCTTGTGATGTCGTGTGCCCTTGTGGGGTGTGAGCGACGAAACAATTCCCGAGGGAATCTTCTATAACATCGTGTGCCTTATATAAAGAGGACCTAAAACGATGATTATAGACGATCGTGTGCCTTATACAAAAAGGACCTAAAGCGATCGTATCGTGTGCCTTATACAAAGAGGACCTAAAGCGATCCATAAATGTCGTGTGCCTTATACAAAGAGGACCTAAAGCGACCGGGAACATCGTTTGCCCGACGGGGAGTTACACTAAGTAACAAGCGATGATTCCAATAGTTTCTGAGTGAACTAATGATGAGAATGATGGATGGATGGTACCACATTTGCATAGAGTCGTTGTGTTGGTCTCTTTGCATTTGCATAAATCATGAATGGATTGATTATGTGTGGAAAATCATGAATGGATTGATTATGTGTGGGAAATTGTGAATTGATTGATTATGTGTTGAGTTTGTGATTGGATTGGTGAATTGATGTGCATATGTGATAAATGCCCTGGTTAAGGATGATATGTTTTATGTATAGACCTATGCTATGTGATGTGGTGGTGTGTTTCCATATGTTATAACTTTGGTACGCCTTATGTGTGAATATGTGATTATGTTGGTATAATTGATATAAGTTATGTATCTGTGGCTTGCTATATGTAATGGTATGTGATGCGTGTGGTGAGATTAACTATGCATTTGAAATTTTATGTGTTTGCATATTATTATGCAATCTTGATTTAGTTGTTATTTCTCACCCTTCTGCTGTGGTTTGTTGCTCTATGAGGCAATTGCAGATTAGTATCTTGGAGGCTTTTGTGAAGATTAGTCCTCCGTCCTTTGTCGGCCTGTCTGCTCTGATACGTAACACGGGAGTCGGGGAACGCTTTTGTTATATATGTATATTTTTGTTGAATATATTTTGTATTTACTTTGTATGAATGTTTTGATGCTATAAAACAATTTATTTTGTAAAACAATTCAGTTATGGATCTTCCACTTTATTCCATAATTGAACTTTCCTTTTATATGGAAAAAGTTTCCCTTCTACATTTATTCCATTTTGTGTTATGTATCAAATAATTGAGCAGAGATTGTGTTTTCTTTCCTTAATTGTGGCATCCTTGTTTCTGTCGGAAAAATAAAATTTTAATTACTCTGATTTAATTATGTATTATTTATTCGCAATGGGAATTGGGGTGTTACAATAGTGGTATCAGAGCAGGTTGGTCTGTCCGGCCGAGTTGTTGAGTCAGTTGGCGTGACAGTTGAATACTGTCGATGTTGTTTGTCCCTTAGTTTGTGATATGTGTGTGAAACACTGTCAGTACTTTCTGGTTCTTTTAATCCTTTGTCTGCAGGATTGAGAATGAGATAAGTGGGGGAGAAGCTTGTGCTTCTCCAAGTTGCTTCGTTTGTGTGTCGTTGGTTGCAAGAGTGTAAGTGTTGTTTGGACAGTGTTATTCCCGGTTCCGGAGGGAATGCGGAGGTAAGGTTTATGTCAACTAAGGATTTGTGCCTTAGGTAGTTTTGTGCACAAGATGCAAGGAATGCTATTATAGTTTGGTAAAGACGGTTTATGCCCCATCGTGATTGTCGGCTGTCTATTGACAAATTGAGGAACTGATCACCCTTAATCTCTTGTTGATAACATACGGGAATTATGTTGGATGGAATAGACGTGTCTTTCAGACTTTGATAGTGTGTGAAATGAATTGGTTGGAATTGAGAAAATGATTACAGATTATTTTGTTGAGTCGATGAAGATTCTAATATCGGAAGATGAGGTGGAGTAAAGGTTTTGGTATATTGGTCAAGTTGGGAAGTCATTGAGAGAGAACGATTGGGTATCATTAATGGTTGTTCTCAGCGAGTAGAGGGTGAACTCAAATTTGAAGAAGGTGAGGAATTGAGGTTTGGATCTGCTAAGTAAGTAGAAGAACTTTTAGGAAGTGAAACTAAGATGTTTGTTATGTTTGTGATGATAGTGTTTTGGAAATTGGCAGAAAGGCCACAGTGTTGGGTTGCCAGTGGTGCGTGATTCCAAACGTGTTTCCAGATGGAATATTGGATGTTAGCGTTAGAATTACTCAGATTGAAAGAGCGGTTGGAAGATTTACTGGAAAGGAGAATTATGAGGATGTGTCGTCTTGGAGAGCTCCAGTATTGTTAGTAACAAAAAGGAAGGATGATTGAACGGAATGACAAGCATGATGTGTATAATGGTATTGAGACTATGGAAAGTAAAACTTAGAGTTTTGGTGAGTTTTTTATCGATAAAATAGCAAGTGTACTATTTTAATGATGTAGTAATAAGTGGGATTATCCCCAGAATCGATCTCTCGAGGACTGCTCAGAATATGTAGTGCAAATGTTATTTCAATTAGACAAAAGTTCCTTTTGGGGGTTTTGATTTTCAAACTAATTCTAACGACAGAAAGAAATAAGCAAAATAATAAAATGACTTTAACAATTATGAGAAGTTATGTTAGGAAAGGTGTATGAATTGCTCAGCAAGAACCCTAAATTATCTTCAAAGATATATTCCTCCAAAACCTTAATTTTACTGACCCTCAAATATTTTTCTTAAATTCCTTAACCGAAAAGCCTTTGATATTCCCCCTGACCCTAATTCCTTAGCAGTCAAGAGAAAACATCAAGCAATAGTTCTGACAAGGTCTTTTAGTCACTACGGGGTATCCCCATTCCTAGGCAATATCTACCGTAATGTATTATGCAAAAACAATAGATTGGTTTTTCAGGCCAAATCCCTAACCGTAAATCGTTCCCAATTTGTACGATCAAAAAAAGTATTAATTTATTTGCATAACAAAAGATTAAGGTAAGAAAGCATAAACTCATCAAATAATTCAAAAAGGTTCCTTACATCACAATTCAGGGACACCCCCTAGCCTTGGGGGGTTTAGCTACTCATAATATTCAAAGAAAACAAAATACAAAATAAAGACATTACAAGAATTGGTGATAAAAGTTGATCTTCAATTTCTTCCGATCATGAAAATCTCCTCTTTTCCCAATTCTCCAGAGCTCTATCCTTTCTTCTGTAATTCTTTCGTACGATCAAAAGTGTTTATTTTTCTCTCTCCACACAGCCTAAGTAGTTCCAAATCACTAAAACAGTACGAAATTCCCAGAATACCCCTCGGAGCACTAACTTAGACATAATAAAAAATAAAAAAAAATTCTCTCACAGGCTTGCTGACACGGGCCGTGTCAGGCGACACGGGCACCCGTGTCAGCTCTCTGACTCTCTGCGCAAACTTTCTCCACTCCAGGTGCTCTGACACGGGTCGTGTCAGGCGACACGGGCACCCGTGTCAGCTCTCTGACTTCCTCCCAAATCTTCAATTTTAAATGCGTGTTGCTCCAGGCCTTCTGACACGGGCCGTGTCAGGCGACACGGGCACCCGTTTCAGCCCACTGTCCTCATTCCAATTTCATTCCAAATTTTGCGGTTTTTCTCAATGTTTCGCTTCGATTCTTCCTGAATGTTTATGTGAATCTGAAAACACTAAAGAACACAACCAAGGCATAAAATGCGGTAAAAGAGATGTAAAACAAATAAACAATAACAAAATGGTAATTAAAACAAATAGCGAAATGACATATGAAAACCACTGATCAAACCCCCCCAAACTTAAATCGTTGCTTAACCTCAAGCAACAAGCTTGCATAAAATTTTTCAGATCAAACGGTATAAATCCAATGGAAGACCTGTGAAGATAAGGTGTGTTGATACTCATACGTGAGCCTTTGTTCTGATTGGTTAAAACTAGTTCTCTTGGTAATCGTCCATTAACGAAGGTATTCCACAAACACAAACCGCGATAAAACCACAGACCTACATCCCCCCTTTCGGTTACCTCTCCAATTATGCTTTGGGCTTAAGTCTTTTCTTCGATTCTCTACCCCTTTCATTCGGATAATCAGATTAAGGCATTTTTTTTTTCGTTTTCCCTCACATGTATAAAATCGATCGAAATTTTTCTAGGCACCATTATCTCTTTTTCTTGCTCATAGGCGTTTATTAGTCCTCTTTGGGACGACAATTGAGACTCAACCGCCGTTAGGCTAAGTAACCGGGTAAGGGTTACCCAACTTAGAAGGACAAGTTGTCTTTATCGCCATTATTCATTTTTTTTTCGGTGCCTTAGGTCATTTTCTCAATCAACCCTGTACACGCAATTCTTTTTAGTCATGCCGGACTATCACAATGAACTAATCGGGGAATACTTCTCAAATCCAAGTACTATGGCACAAATCTATACGTTGGACTTGTTTCCTTACTCCAGGGAATCTAGGGTATTCGAGTCATTCCTAAGTTTTCAAACTTTCCCAATGTCCCTAATTCTAACTCCTCTTCCCTCAAACTCTATATACTTTCTTGGCCACCTCAAAATCACAGTATTCATAATAAAATTTTAACGGTTCAAATTCGGGGAGAATTCAGAATGGTTTTCAACATATAAAACAGACATGACCCGTACAAAAAGGAAAAACTAAAAGCAGTAAATCCTCCCCCACACTTGAACTACACATTGACCCCAAGGTGTTAGAACAAAAGCGAGAGAGGTCACTCACAGAGATCCTTCTCAGGATGCTGACGGTAATGCAACACCACTGCTACATCATCGTTTGCACATGTAGGATCCAGATTATTTCCTGCTACCAAAACAAAACAAACAGCAAAAAGAAAGAAATTAATCAGAAAAGCATGGGTTGCCTCCCACGTAGCGCTTCGTTTAACGTCGCATGGCTCGACGGTCCACTCCCCATAGTTATGGGGGATACTTCAGCTTCCCCATCTTGTTGCGTGACCTTTCCGCTACCAAGAACTGACCTGATGGAGAGATACGAGCTACTTGTTGCCTCAAGTCAACACCCACTTATATATCCTTCCTTCGAAGTTTCTTTTTCTTTCTTTTCTTGATTTCATGAGTGGACCTTGGCGTATTGTTGCCCTGTGCAATAGATGACCGAGACTCTGCATTTTTGGAGATTATGCCCGAGACTTTTTCAGGAGGTGATCTTGCACTTCTGCTTTTTTCCACCATTCCGATCATTTCAATTGAAGCTTGCTTACCCTTACCTTCTTTTTTCTTCTTGATATCCAAAACATTCAAAGTGATTTCCTCATCAAAAGATTTAAAAGTCACCGTGCCTTTGTCAATATCGAGATTGCACCGACTAGTGAGCAGGAAAGGTCTATCGAGGATGACATGGGTGTCTTCATCTTCTGGAATATTCATAATCTCAAAGTCATCTGGAAAAACCAATTCACCGATCGTCACTAATACATCCTCAGCTACCCCATAAGATTTCTCAGTTGTGTGGTTTGCAAATTTTAAATTTGTTCCCGTATCGCTCACCCTTCCAATTCCAAACTTTTTATAAATGGACAATGGCATGAGACTAACACTAGCACCTGAATCAATCAGAACTTTTTTGAAATTTCTGTCTTTTATAGTGCACGGTATTGCCACAGATCCAGGATCCTTCTGCTTGGCAGGGATTCTCCTATTTTGGAGTACTTCACCACACTTCTCATTTACATTTTTCAACTCTTCCTCCATAGGTTTCTTTTTAGTGATCATCTCTTTCATGCATTTCTGATACACTGGCATTTGCTCTAGTGCCTCAAAGAATGGCATATGAACCTCCAACCTTTTGAACAATGCGACAAATTTCTCAAAGTCCTTCTCTTGTGTCTCCTTCTTTGTAGCTCTTGAGGGGTGCGGTAACTTAATCTGAGGTTTGACCGCTTCTTTTATTTTCTCCCCGTAATTCTCACTTGACTCACCACTTCCAGCCATGATGGCATTCACATTCTGGTTATCTTTGGGGTTTGTCACTGTTGCACTCGGTAAGGCACTTGGTGTTTGGGAATGTGCTAGTTGTTGAGCTATCTGGCTCATCTGAACTTCAAGATTTTTTATGGAGGCTGTGGTATTCCTATAGCTATTCCGGGTCTCTTCCTGAAATTGCAGGTTATGATCTGCCATCTTCTCAATGTCAATCTCCCATTGTGCTTTTTAGGGAGCTTGTTGCTGCTGTGGATATTGTTGCTGATTTTGATCTTTCTAGGAGAAGTTAGGATGATTCTTCCACCCTGGATTATAAGTTTGAGCGTAGGGATTATTCTGCTTCAAGAATTTTATCTCTTCAATTTGTTGTGGAGTTGCAACACAATGTATAGTAGAATGAGGTCCACTACAAATCTCACACTTTACCGCTTGAACCGGTTGAACCTGTGCTATGGTTTGTGTTTCAAGACTCATTTTCTTTAACCTTCTCTCAACCTCGGCCGCAATTTGATCCTCCATTTTTACTACCTGTTCTGTTAGCTTCAAATTAATTATCTTCTCAGGTTAACTAACACTGCAATCATATAACTCAAGGTGCTCATTTGCTGTTATCGCTTCAATTATCTTTTTAACGCCAGTGGCTGTTGAAAAGTTTGTAGAGCCACCGACAGCTGTATCAATAAGTTGCTTTGTCTTCATCTTTAACCCATTCACAAAATTCTGCATTTGTTCGGTTCCGTCCATATTATGAGTGGGACATGCAACCAAACACCTCTTAAATCTCTTGTAAGCATCTCCAAGTGATTCTCCTTCTTTCTGCTTGTAATTAACAATGTCATATCTTTTCCGAATGTATACAGATGCAGGAAAATACTCGTTCAGAAATGTAGTCTCCATCTCTTGCCAAGTAGTGATACTCCCAGCGGGTAAGGAATAAAACCACTCTTCGGCGTCCTCGGATAAAGTAAACGGGAACATCACCAACTTCTTTGCCTATTTAGAGTGTCCCTCAATTTTCAAGGACGTGTTCATGGTAAGGAACCTTTACAAGTGCTTGTTGGCATCTTCATTTATTCTTCCTGAAAACGGCCTACTCTGAAGCTGTCGGATGGTAGATGGGTGCAGCTGGAACTGTGCAACAGTAACTGGTTGATTAACGATTGTCAACTGTACTGCTAAAGCATTTACTCGGCCATAATCACCGAGAAGTCTTTCGACAGGTGGATCTGCCGCCATGATACTAGTTTCTGACTCGGAGTCTATGCCGGAATCTGTGTGCTGAGAGTGGTCTGAAACTGACTCTTCTTTCTCGAGCTCAGGGATAATTGGTTCTGAACTCGATGCTGCCAGCCTTTCTAGCTTAGCTTGCCGACGTCTAGCGTGCAATGATCTTTTGCGTTCTGCGTCAAGAGAAAATTCTGCTGAGGGATTGCCTCGCATATACAGGTTAGACAAATAATAGTAATAATAAAATTAACAGAAAAATAAAATTAAAAATTTTAGTCACAGAGTGACAAAATTCCAATTGAACTAACAAACACTTAAAATTTGGCAGTCCCCGACAACGACGCCAAAAACTTGATCGATAAAATAGCAAGTGTACTATTTTAACGATGTAGTAATAAGTGGGGTTATCCCCAGAATCGATCTCTTGAGGACTGCTCAGAATATGTAGTGTAGATGTTATTTCAATTAGACAAAAGTTCCTTTTGGGGGTTTTGATTTTCAAACTAATTCTAACGACAGAAAGAAATAAGCAGAATAATAAAATGACTAACAATTATGAGAAGTTATGCTAGGAAAGGTGTATGAATTGCTCAGCAAGAACCCTAAATTATCTTCAAAGATATATTCCTCCAAAACCTTAACTTTACTGACCCTCAAATATTTTTCTTAAATTCCTTAACCGAAAAGCCTTTGATATTCCCCCCTGACCCTAATTCCTTAGCAGTCAAGAGAAAACATCAAGCAATAGTTCTGACAAGGTCTTTTAGTCACTACGGGGTATCCCCATTCCTAGGCAATATCTACCGTAATGTATTATGCAAAAACATTAGATTGGTTTTTCAGGCCAAATCCCTAACCGTAAATCGTTCCCAATTTGTACGATCGAAAAAAGTATTAATTTATTTGCATAACAAAATATTAAGGTAAGAAAGCATAAACTCATCAAATAATTCAAAAAGGTTCCTTACATCACAATTCAGGGACACCCCCCTAGCATTGGGGGGTTTAGCTACTCATAATATTCAAAGAAAACAAAATACAAAATAAAGACATTACAAGAATTGGTAATAAAAGTTGATCTTCAATTTCTTCCGATCATGAAAATCTCCTCTTTTCCCAATTCTCCAGAGCTCTATCCTTTCTTCTGTAATTCTTTCGTACGATCAAAAGTGTTTATTTTTCTCTCTCCACACAGCCTAAGTAGTTCCAAATCACTAAAACAGTACGAAATTCCCAGAATACCCCTCGGAGCACTAACTTAGACATAATAAAAAATAACAAAATTTTCTCTCCCAGGCTTGCTGACACGGGCACCCGTGTCAGCTCTCTGACTCTCTGCGCAAACTTTCTCCACTCCAGGTGCTCTGACACGGGTCGTGTCAGGCGACACGGGCACCCGTGTCAGCTCTCTGACTTCCTCCCAAATCTTCAATTTTAAATGCGTGTTGCTCCAGGCCTTCTGACACGGGCCGTATCAGGCGACACGGGCACCCGTGTCAGCCCACTGTCCTCATTCCAATTTCATTCCAAATTTTGCGGTTTTTCTCAATGTTTCGCTCCGATTCTTCCTGAATGTTTATGTGAATCTGAAAACACTAAAGAACACAAACAAGGCATAAAATGCGGTAAAAGAGATGTAAAACAAATAAATAATAACAAAATGGTAATTAAAACAAATAGCGAAATGACGTATGAAAACCACTGATCAGTTTTGAAGTTTTTAAAGTTTTAGGGCGTTAATGGAAATCTTGAGAAAACCCTAGGTGTAGATGTAATATTTGAGAGTTCTTTTGGGTTGGTTGTTGCTACATGTTGGAATATGTGGAATTGGACGGTCAAGAGAAGAAATTGTGTATGGATTACTGACAGTTGAATAAGGTGACGATTGAGAATAAGTGTCCACTTTCAAGAATAGATGACCGAAATGGTTTGGTTGAGTTTGAGTGAAATTACAATTGGTTGGAATGTTTGATAAGAGTGGTGAATTTGTGTGAGTTGAGGCTTTGATCGATTTCATGTGACTGGTTATGTTTATTATTATCGGAATAGGCTGTTATGTACTCGGTTAAGCTTTTATGTGAGTAGCCAGTTACCCAGTGAAAATTTTTGCAGAAGCTTTAAGAATTTATATCTTTTGGAATTTGGCAGGGCATTACAACGTAAAGTGATGTTATTTGGTGTTAGTAATGCGTCTGTAATGTTTATGGAGTAGATGAATCGTATTTTCCATATTTATTTGGATAAAGTCGTAATTGCTTTGATTGAGGATATTCGGATCTGTTATAAACTCAGAGGAAGAACATGTAGAGTGTTTGAGATTTGAATTACAAGTGTTGAAAAGAGACGAAGTTTTATGCTAAGTTATTCAAGTGAGAATTTGGGTTGAAAAAGGCTATTTTTCTTGGATGTGTTATTTCATATGAGAGTATGGTTAATGGATCCATCGGAAGTAGATGCAGTTCTACAATGAGAGGCTCCGAAGTTGGTTAAGGAGATTAGAAAATTTTGGGCTTAGTTGGTTGTTACTGCAGGCTAGGGAAGATTTTGCTAAGTTCGTACTTCTATTATCTCAGTTGACTTGCAAAGGGTGAGTCGTTTGTTTGGGATGTTCGTTGTAAGGAAAGTTTCAGAGAGCTAAAGTAGAAGTTGTCTATGGCTCCAGTTTTGATTCTGTGTGATCCTAATAAACTGGTTGTGAGGTATTGGGATGTGTCTTTGATGAGTTTAGTCTGTGTGTTAATGCAAGAGGGTAAAGTCGTGGCTTATGCTTTACGACATTTAAGGATTCATAAAAGGATCTATACTATTCTGGATTTGGGATTGGTTGCGGTTGTATTGTGTTGGAAGATTTGGAGGTATTATCTTTGTGGTTCTAGGTTCGAAGTGTTTAGTAATCCCAAGAATATTGAGTACTTGTTTGGTCTGAAGGAATAGAGTATGAGACAACGAGGAGGGTTAGAATTCGTGACGAGTTATGAATTTGGCTTGGATTATCCTTCGGGGAAAAGCTAATGTTGTGCCTGAAGAGTTAAGTCGATAGTCTTTGCATATGGTTGTTTTGATGGTCAGAGAATTAAAATTATTTGAGCAATTCAGAGACGTGTGTCTGGTGTGTGAGATAACATAGTCGAGTGTGAGGTTGGGTATATTAACAGTGAACAGTGATTTTTGGTGAATATGAGAAAGAGTTAGACTTTGGATATGAAATTGGTGGATTTGATTGTTGCGAGTAATCAGAGTGCGCAGCGGAAGCGTGATGTGGCACATTTTGTATATGCGTGTGGGACTTGTAAGAGTTCATAGGGTGAACATTGGGAACATGTAAGAGTGATGAGACCATTGGACGTTTGAGAATGGAAGTGTTAGGTGAAAGGTTTAAATATTATTCATGGGCTTTGCATCTTGTTGTTGTAGTTGTCGTCGTTGTCGTGTCGTTGTTGTAGCTGCTGTTAGCAAGGTGGTTTGTCAGTTTGTGTTATTCGTGGTGTGCCTTCGGTTGGCATGTTGGTTGGTTAGTCGGATACGAGAGTCGTATCCAGAGTTGTTCATATTGGGTATATTTTCGAGGACGAAAATGTCTAAGTGGGGGAGAATTGTAACGCCCCGTTTTGTCTTATTTATTTAATTTAGTCGATTTAATTATTTTCGTTTTTATATCATTTTATTCTTGACTTTTATTTGACAATATATTATTTTTCATCGTTATTATGTTTTATCGCGTTTTGAGAGCGTTTGCGAGATATTTAAGCTGAGGGGTAAAATAGTATTTTAGGGGTTTAGATATTTTTATATAAATAGAGATTAGAGAGAAATAGAAAGAAAGGAAAAAGAAGAGAAAGAAAAGGAGAAGAAAGAAAGAGAGAAGAGGAGAAAGAGGAAAATCGAGGAAATCTTCGTTTCAATCGCGATTAATCGGGTAAGGGTGAGAAGTTTCAATTATATCTTGCTTGTGTATGTATATGTGTTGTTCGTGGTAATTGTTTTGGTTGTTTTACAACTTTTTCTCATTTGATAAATTAATGAACAAATGATTGGAAACCGATGTTTTCACGGTCGGAATTCAATATAAATTGCGTTGTATGATCACACTGTGTTTATGAACAATTGTTGATACTTGTTTTGCTGTTGGAATTGATTTGGGATGGAAAATGGGATTTTTGGGGGTTTTGGAACCATGTAACCCGCAACAGGAAATTCTAGTTCTGGTAGGATTCGCCAGGCGAATTGGGAATTCGCCAGGCAAATTAGGTCTCGCCACTAGTTCGCCAGGCGAAGTGCTGGCGAAGGGAGTTCGCCAAGCGAAATCGTAAGTTGCCAGGCAAAATCGGAAAGACAGAAATGGGTTAGCTTCTGTAACTCTTGGGGTTTTTCTAAATTTGTGGTTCGCCACTAGTTCGTCAGGCGAAGTGCTGGCGAAGGGGGATCCGCCAGGCGAAATCCTAAGTCGCCAGGCGAATCTGGCTGTTTCTCAATAAATTCGTTTATTTGAAAATTCATAACTTTTGATCCGTAACTCGAATCGAGGCGTTCTTGGTACCGATCGAAAGCTGATAAAATGTTACTTCTTATAAAAATGATTTTGAGATTGTTGGACGATTTAATTATGTCGGGAATTTGGGAATGTGTCATTTTGTCGACTTTTACCGTTTTAATTGAGTGTATTTGATGTGTTATCGTGCCATATGCTTTTGATATATATATCGTATGACTTGTGTGATGTTATATGATGTGGATGCATGGGATGAAATGTTGTGATGATGGTTTGTGGCCTAAGGGCAAGAAAATGCAATGTGTTGTGTTTGATTGAAAATGCATGATTATTGATGTTGAGATGGTTCACATGGTTGTATATATGTACGCATTGGATTGTCATGAGTCATTGTATGCCAAGCATCATGATATGCATCTTGTGATGTCGTGTGCCCTTGTGGGGTGTGAGCGACGAAACGATTCCGGAGGGAATCCGCTATAACATCGTGTGCCTTATACAAAGAGGACCTAAAGCGATGATTATAGACGATCGTGTGCCTTATACAAAGAGGACCTAAAGCGATCTGATCGTGTGCCTTATACGAAGAGGATCTAAACCGATCCATAAACGTCGTGTGCCTTATACAAAGAGGACCTAAAGCGACGGGGAACATCGTTTGCCTGACGGGGAGTTACACTAAGTAACAAGCGATGATTCCAATAGTTCCTGAGTGAACTAATGATGAGAATGATGGATGGATGGTACTGCATTTGCATAGAGTCGTTGTGTCAGTCTTTTTGCATTTGCATAAATCATGAATGTATTGATTATGTGTGGAAAATCATGAATGGATTGATTATGTGTGGGAAATTGTGGATTGATTGATTATGTGTTGAGTTTGTGATTGGATTGATGAATTGATGTGCATATGTGATAAATGCCTTGGTTAAGGATGATATGTTTTATGTATAGACATATGCTATGTGATGTGGTGGTGTGTTTCCATATGTTATAACTTTGGTACGCCTTATGTGTGAATATGTGATTATGTTGGTATAATTGATATATGTTATGTATCTGTGGCTTGCTATATGTAATGGTATGTGATGCGTGTGGTGAGATTAACTATGCTTGTGAAATTTTATGTGTTAGCATATTATTATGCAATCTTGATTTAGTTGTTATTTCTCACCCTTCTGCTGTGGTTTATTGCTCTATGAGGCAATTGCAGATTAGTATCTTGGAGGCTTTTGTGAAGATTAGTCCTCCGTCCTTTGTCGGTATATCTGCTCTGATACGTAACAAGGGAGTCGGGGAACGCTTTTGTTATATATGTATGTTTTTGTTGAATATATTTTGTATTAACTTTGTATGAATGTTTTGATGCTATAAAAAAATTTATTTTGTAAAACAATTCAGTTATGGATCTTCCGCTTTATTCCATAATTGAACTTTCCTTTTATATGGAAAAAGTTTCCCTTCTACATTTATTCTATTTTGTGTTATGTATCAAATAATTGAGCAGGGATTGTGTTTTCTTTCCTTAATTGTGGCATCCTTGTTTCTGTCGGAAAAATAAATTTTTATTTACTCTGATTTAATTATGTATTATTTATTCGCGATGGGAATTGGGGTGTTACACCTTTGATCTATCAATAAATTTTCACAACAAGCTTAGAAATGTAGAGACCGTTGAACGACATTCTTTCCCTCGCACCGATCCTTGTAGAGATGATATAAATCACGGAGGGGATTCCTTCAAAACTAAATTTTTGCTTCTTTCCGGTTTACTACAGTTCGGACAATAACCCCATTTTCACATAGAAACCTAATTTTTCATCTTTTCTTCACCAAAGAGTTAGATTTTGCAAATAGAAGCTGGATTCGCATCCGAGTTCGATTCTTCGACGTGGGTGCTCATTCATCTTCTCTCAAGGTTTTTAAAGCAAGCTTCCATATGTAGCGGCAAAAGTCGTGAGTGTAATATATTGATACTTAAAAAGCAAGAGTCGTCACCGCACTTTTATTTTTATCCAAAAGGAAAGGAAAAAAAGCAAACAAAACCTAAACAAGTTCTAAACAAGAACAAGTAAACAGAGACTGGGTAAGGGGTTGGCTACGCTAAGGGAAGGTGTTAGCACCCAAAACGTCTATAGTACTCTATAGGAACCCTTTAAAATATTTACGCTTTTTGGTTTGAAAAGGTTTGTTTGAAAAGAGATTGAGGAGATGAGAAGAGAAGCATTTTTTTAAAGATTTTTATGTTTGGAGAGACTAGTCGCCTCATGCCTACGTACCCACAAAGTGCAATATAGGATCAAAACCTCGTAGTTCGTGGTACAAATAACAAAATTGGTTTGTTATGGTTGTTTTTAAATGTAAAGACAAGCCGTCATTTCCAAGCGAATAATTCCGCTAAAAGAGATGAATCATGTCTAAACTTATGAAAAAGTTTTAAAGGAAAAGTGCATAAGGCACAAAAAGTTTAAGTTAGGTTAAGTGTTTTTTAAAGTCTTTTGAAATGGTGTCAATATGCTTATGTAGTTTAGCATTTATTAAGAAATGAAAAGAAAAGTATAAAATCACTTGACAAAGTCAATGTTTGATTATGAAAGAGGTGAGAGTTTGAAAACAAGAAGGTTTTGAAAAAGGAAGAAGATTTTGAAAATTGAAGAATGGGTGGAGAAGAAGTGACTATCCTAAAGCATAAAGTAAAATATAAGGATAAGAATGGTCTAACCACACAAGCAATCTCCATAATCTTTAAACCATAATTCCAAAGCAAAGGGAAAATGTCCTAGTTCTAAGTCCAAGGATCCAAGAATAGCATTGAAGTCCAAGGTCTAGGTTCAAAATTCCATGTCCAGCGCAAAGGATAGTAACCATAGTCAAAGATTAGAAGCACAAGTTTTTTTAGAGGTTTTGGCCTTTATTAATGTTTTTTGTCCAAGTGGACAAAGAGAAAAAGGCATAAACATAAACATATGGTCCAAGTGGACAAAGTGAAAATGACGGAAGTATAAACAAGATATGATATGAGATGATAGTAATGGAGCATAGAAAATAAAAGAGAGATAAGGAGCAAGAAGGAATCATAAAAATATAGTAATAGTAATGTAGTAATATATACATAATAGTAGCACAAAGGCCATAGTGCCATAAGCCTTCAAAAGTAACACCGATTATTCCGTCTCGCATCTTGAACTATAATGATTAAACAATGTACTCAGGTCAAGGTTAATGAAGACTAGTTAGAATATTGATAGAATCAAAGCCTCTACACAACAAGCTTCAAAGATTTTGAACCTAATACAAAAGATTAACCATCCTTGGGCTTACACAACCAAAAGGTTTGGGCCACGAAAGATCAAGTTCTGATTCAGAGGGATGGACAAATGTAGCGTTATGTTAAGCAATCGCCAAGTGATTTATACAGAAGTCACCCTACTCGAGGTCGGTCAATGTACTTTACGTGTTAATACATGTTAGAGAAGTGATATGTAAATCACTCTCCTAAAACATGCCACATAAAAAGAAAAATGGAACGGTCTAATCATAATCGAGATTTCACATTGATTTATCAAAGAAAATCTATCATGATTCCTAATTATGGAGAATGATCCAAATGATCATTCACCCATAGATTTGAAATAATAAAGATTAAACATCTTTGTAAATCAACAATCATCGATTCTTCGATTTCATCGACCAAAAGAAAAAGAAGAAGAAAAATGGATCTAACATATTATGATACACACAATAAACAACAATTAATTAATCAACAAAAAGAGAATAAAAATCAAGAACAATGTAACTCACATGAATTTATTTTTTTAGAAAATTTAAGCTAAGGTCAAAAATTAAAAGAAAAACAAATAACTGAAACAAAAATCTAAAATCAAGAAAGAAATAGAAATGTTTTTTATTAAAAAAAACAAAGAGAAGAAAAATTAAAAAAAAAATGAAAATGAGGGAAGGTTTATAGAAAGAAAATAGGAGGTGATGATGAAAACCTCACACGGCCCAAAGAATACATGGCCCAAAACTAAATGTGACATGATAGTATACTCATTAAAATAAACTAGTAAAACACCTTTGATATTGTAGAAATAATATATTGAGTTACAATTGTAAAAAAACTCATTTATTCTAAATGGAAAATGTATAATGAAAAATTGTGATATGAAAATTTTTCAACTATAAATTTGTAATATGGTTATACAAAATTTGCAAGAAAAAAATTCTTCGATACGAATGCAATTTGCAGCACATGGCATACGATGAAAGTGTCCCGTGCAACAACGACAACAAACTCTGTTTCTGCTATAAAAAATGGTTATGTAAAATCAATTGTGATTAGCAGAATCCATATTAATTCAACGACATTAAACAACAAATAAGCAGCAACATGTTAAGAGTTCATGAAATTAGAAACTAAAATTAAAAACTAAATTTTAGTGATAATTAATTCCATTTGAGATAAGGTCAAACATAATTGCTTACAGACTAAGTTTTTACTCTCCACACCATTCCATTTTGTTTTTACTTAACTACACCTTTTTTCATAGCAAATGCTTTTTCTTATTATATAACAAAATTTGTTGTAAAAAAAATAGAAGTACTCACTTTTCTATGGGAAGAAGTATAACACAATCATCATCAATTGTCTTGGTGCTTTCTAGCACCTGATTATAATCAAATATTATGGTCCAATACAATGATTTTTAATCACAAGAAAAATAATTTAGGTATAAGGGATATTATTGGGAAGCTTCTGCAAAATAAAATTAGAAATATAGCTATACATCCATAAATTTCAGTAGAATAAAATTAGAAATACCTAACTCAAGTAATCTAATACATTAATAAACAGTTCATCTAAGTTACAATGATTTTTCTTCTTCCTATGCTTAAAGTTACATTTTCTTCTGCTTCTATTGCTTTTTCTTGAACTGCATATTGACATCTTTTCCTGGGCATTTTTTACAAACTGCAAGGTTAAACAATGAGGATAATATGCAAACATGTAGAATAATATGCTCACAAACTACCTTTACTTGCAAGACCATATGATATAAAAGATCAAGAATAATGGGATGACTATTTTAAGGTGTTGTTGGCCATACAAAAGTCAGACACACAAACATGAATACAAGCTGGTCGTAAAGTAGTAAATACTTCCAGTAATGAACAACTTTATTTCAATACCATGGTTCCATCATCTAACCAACAGAGGAAACTAAATATAATTTTGTGCCACAGTTCATGGATAAATCACCTTGTAAAGAGGAGTTTTTAGAACTCCAACACCAGATTTGCACACTGCAAGAGACACTGACAGAACAATCTATGGCATAACTGAATGCATCGAACCATTGAAAAATTCCATTGCTGTCATCAAAATTGAAAAACGTGTGTTTCATTATACAATGTTAATGAGATTCATAAAATGTTGCATCAACTAAAAAACAATGAAACAGATACAACACCTACAATTCGAAATGAGAAACAAAACTGTAACATAAATTTTCCATAAGGACTAACTACTATTATAATCAAACAGAAATTGTATCAGTGTAATCTTCAAATATGAAACAGTGGTATTCAAGTAATCCAAGAAGGACATGTATGCATCTAGAGTACGTGTAGTGAAATAACTTCAAGGAGGGTATGAGTTTGACAAATGAAAATGCAATAGATTCTAAGTTGGAGAAAGTTACTTTAACAGAATTGTAGACATATTTATTTGAAAACATCAATCCAACAAAAATCAATAGAAATGGGCAATGGAAAAAGCAATACCTCTAAGACCTTGATGTTGAAATCCTCCTTTTCCTGGTTTTGGAACATTTTCAATCAGTTAAGTTAGGACCAAATTCAATGTTTTAGATGAAGACACATTATTACAAAGAAATGGCGAAAACCTGTTAACCTTTAGAAATGGTAAAATGTATTTATATACGTTATAACATGTGAATAATAAGGCGCCTTTGAGCATATATCAGTACTTCAGCATAAATCATATGCAATTTCACTTCACATGCATTGTTTAAAAATTTGAGCATGTATAAATCATACATTGTGCATGGTCTTAGACAGTTATACAGTTCATAACAGAGCTTTTATAGTTTTCTTAATAGTTTTAAGATAACTTGGATATACATGTGGTGGATGAAATGTCTAACTGTTTCATAATATGATCATTTTTCATGAAATCGATTTTGGTCCATAAAAAATGTGTAGCAAAAGATTCAACAGAAAATAAAGGACTGATATTAGAATTAACTGAAGTAAAAATTAGCCAAATGATTCAACATGTGATAACAAAATACTTAACAAAATATGAGGCAAAGCTAAGGCCCAAGTGTTTCATAGGTCTGACAAATTACAAATTGAGCCATAAATACATTTTACCATTTTGTGGCAGTAAAGGTAAGAAAAATTGTGATTAAACCATGTCAGAATGTTTATAATGAATACTCCATGTATTACCTCATTGTGATTCATGATTTCACTGATCATTTTGTAGACTTGCTCATCCATATTAAGCATAACAACTGAGCATTATTTGTAGAAGGTGGAATGCTTGACACAAAAAGCAAACTCTTTCTTCAAAAGACTATCAAGATATATAGGATAGATTTGTGGGTGATTTTCCCCGGCCTACAACAGAAACACAAAAGTTAGTAACCTTCCATGATCAATGAGTTTAGACAGTATATATGAAAAGGCAAAACTTTCTTCATAAGACATAAGTAACTTACTTCTTTCATGATATCTCTCAACTTGGCACCAGTCATTCCAACAACTGGGACAGAGTCTTTGTCCCAAACACATGAAGATACAAACATAATTGTCGTGTTCAACATCAATATCAATTTTATATCTGCAATAATCAATAGTGAAAATTAGTAGGAAGAAAATAAAGTTGAGACCATAGTCATAAACTAAGACATGAGGATTTACTTGGTGACTTCGACGACATTATGACCATCACAGTTGCATTGAAAAGGAAAATCATGATTTATGTTTGCACGATTACATCCTGAGAAGCAATTATAGTATCAGTCAGAAGGTGTGGATTTGAACCTCATTGTTGTTCCAATGGTTGTGCAGAAGCAGTCCTTGTTTACAAACATGTAAAAGCTAAGTAATGGATAGGAAAATACAAATGCAAGCAAACTAAGATGAAAAAGAATTCTAGTTACCTGATGTTGTCCAATGATTTCAGATGTTGTCTTGAATTCCTTAGAATTGGTCCAAAATTTATCATATTCTGAGTTTTGTGAGCCATATCTTTGTGACATTTCCTGAGATGCCTATTGACAGGGTCGATAAGAACCTAACCTGAAATAGAAATGCCATAGAAGCTTAGAATGATAAATAACAAAATAACATTGTTTTGAAGTGCAAAGGACATTTACTTAGATCTGTATAGGTTAACCTGTGAGTGATCCAAGTTTATGATCCAAGAAAAATGCTTAAATGATACTGCAAATATGAACAATGATTTCAAAAAATAGTTAAACATTCATAGCATTTACAGAAATTTATGAAGCAATGGACACAATCAATGATAGCATTTACATATTCACATATATAACAATAGGCATTAAAGTACCTGTAATAGATAGATAGACCCAATTAATCAAGAAGGACAACACAAAATGAAGACAAAAAAAGCACAACACAAAATAAACATCTAAATAAGAACTAAAAATGAAATTCAAAGCACAAAATCTATTTTTATTAGTGTCTCACCTGTCATAGGACTGAAAATCAAACCAAGTTGTTATTAGCAGAATGCATATAAATTCAACGGCATTAAACAACAAATAAGCAGCAAAATGGTAAGAGTTCAGGATATTAGGTTTCAGACTAGAATTTATTCCAATTCATCATCAACCACCAACAAATGGCAGATCAAGACGTTTGTCCCAATTCAATGCCGTGAGATGTAAAAGGGAGACTATATCAGAAGGAACAACAGGAATGAGAGGAATTTCGCAGCAACATTCAGGGCTCAGAAGAATTTTTTTCGTCACAGCCAACCAACAAATAACATCTGCAGCATCATAAAATTCATAGCATCATAGCCTGGATATGCAACATTTGGTTTTCATGGATGACCTGCAGAATTTTTGTTATAAGAATAAAGTAGTGTTAGAAAAGAAACAGAGCCAATGTATGTATCATATTAGTATCATAGCAAGGTTCATATTAGTGAAAAAGGTTCCCTAATGTATGTACCAAAGCCAATGTAAATGTTGCTAAAACCTGCAAAAAGGAACAGAGCCATAAATATATTAAATAATAATAGAAAACAGCAACAAAACAATATATAGAACATCATTCTAACAACACATGTATGATAATAAATAACAGTACTTGTGAAGAAGTGAGTTTTCGACTTTTATAAAAAGTAAGACCCCACATGAACTATAAGATACAAGTCATATTAAAATGCTAAATTCAATCAAAATAACAAAATGCATAAAATGTAGCAAAATGGTTCCAAAAAACACATAACGTGAAGTCGATCCTGACAATAATTAAATACTTGATCTTAATTTCATAACAGTCCTAGATGAAAATGTAAAATATTAAAGATCAAATCGAAAACCCCTAGCCCTCATAAAGTTACTCCAGGTAAAAGGTACCTCATCCTCATCATCTGAATCTAAAAAACGCATCCTGGCCTGTCTTCTTCGCAACGCCTTTCTTCTTGCCCTTCTTAATCGTCTCCTGGCTTGTCTTCTACACAGTGCAGCAGCTTCTTGTGCCTCCTCAACTTCCTCGGCCTGGAAGAGTACTTCTTGTTAAACATGTTGTATTTGTTGGACCTCGTCAACCACAGGGATTACCTGGGGAACTCGTTGGACGTGTTGAGGTTGTTGTTCATATTCCTCAGATTCATGCAGGACAACGTTATTTGAATTCATTGTTTTTTTTCCCTATCCTATGGTGATGGTTGTATGATACAACAAAGAGATAACAGGACTTTATAATGTGTAATTTGACTATTGATATTCTCATTACATTGGTAATCTACAACTTTTTAGTGGACTTGGGTCATTAATTGTTTAGTTAATTCAAAAGGCAGTGTCAGTAATAATTTGTCATTGAAACCTATCAATGACGTTTTATTAAATTGTCATTGAAACCTAAAGGTCAAAGTAATGATTTGCATTGGAATTTAAAACTTTTTAAAAGCACAATAATTAAAAAGACAAACCTGCATAATTGTGAGCCTAATTCAATGCAACCTGCAACCTGATTTTTTCACAAGACTGGTGATCATGTTCATTCGTAGTCCATAGATGTTCCATTTTCATTCATTTAAAGTTGATATACTACAGAAGATAACATATAAATTATTTATCATATTGGTACCAAGTAATTTGTTAAAATTAGAATGTCAATAACTATAATCAGTAAACCAACTACACAAAATCAATATGAACTATAGAGATTGCAGAGAAAATACCATCCAATCTTCAAAAGCCAATGTCAGTCATGAAATTTTGATGGTGAAGCCTATAAAATTTAACAGAGCCTTACCAGAGTTTCCAAATCATCATCTTCCGGAGCATGCATTGAATACTAATTTCTCAGGGTTCGCATGAATATCATCAACATACCCTTAAAAGCCCCTTCGATAATGATGAAAAGAAATAGAAAATGATATCAACCAGAGAGAAAAAGGCAGAGGAAACAGGGCGGCGTGCGATTCTGTAGAGAATTTCCAAATCATCATCTTCCAGAGCATGCATTGCATACCAATTTCTCAGGGTTCGCAGCAATATCATCAACATACCCTTAAATGACCCTTCGATAATGATGAAAAGAAACAGAAAATGATATCAACCGGAGAGAAAAAGGCAGAGGAAACAGGGCGGCATGCGATTCTGTAGAGAAAGAGGGTGGCGATCGGTTGTGTGGAAAAAGAGGGTGGCGACCGAGAAGGGCGTGGGTTAGGGTTTGGTGGCGGGAGAGAGAGAGAGAGATAGAAAAGTTGAAATTGTGTGGATTAGGGTTTGTTTGGATGTAAGTGGTATTTTGAAAATGTGGACCAATGACAATCAAACAAATGGCACAATATGTGGGAAAGTAAGTTAGGAAGGGTGATGAATTCCCTAGTTACAATAATTCCCTTTGTTTAGTATAAAGATTTAGAAGTGAAAGGGCACAAATGGAAAGTCAATACACTTGTTTGTAATTGCTTTATAGTAGATGCATTGCATACCAATTTCTCAGGGTTCGCAGCAATATCATCAACATACCCTTAAAAGACCCTTCGATAATGATGAAAAGAAACAGAAAATGATATCAACCGGAGAGAAAAAGGCAGAGGAAACAGGGCGGCGTGCGATTCTGTAGAGAAAGAGGGTGGCAATCGGTTGTGTGGAGAAAGAGGGTGGCGGCCGAGAAGGGCGTGGGTTAGGGTTTGGTGGCGGGAGAGAGAGAGAGAGAGAGATAGAAAAGTTGTGATTGTGTGGATTAGGGTTTGTTTGGATGGAAGTGGTATTTTGAAAATGTGGACCAATGACAATCAAACAAATGGCACAATATGTGGGAAAGTAAGTTAGGAAGGGTGATGAATTCCCTAGTTATAATAATGCCCTTTGTTTAGTATAAAGATTTAGAAGTGAAAGGGCACAAATGGAAAGTCAATGCACTTGTTTGTAATTGCTTTATAGTAGATGCATTGTATACCAATTTCTCAGGGTTCGCAGCAATATCATCAACATACCCTTAAAAGACCCTTCGATAATGATGAAAAGAAACAGAAAATGATATCAACCGGAGAGAAAAAGGCAGAGGAAACAGGACGGCGTGCGATTCTGTAGAGAAAGAGGGTGGCGATCGGTTGTGTGGAGAAAGAGGGTGGCGGCCGAGAAGGGCGTGGGTTAGGGTTTGGTGGCGGGAGAGAGAGAGATAGAAAAGTTGAAATTGTGTGGATTAGGGTTTGTTTGGATGGAAGTGGTATTTTGAAAATGTGGACCAATGACAATCAAACAAATGGCACAATATGTGGGAAAGTAAGTTAGGAAGGGTGATGAATTCCCTAGTTACAATAATGCCCTTTGTTTAGTATAAAGATTTAGAAGTGAAAGGGCACAAATGGAAAGTCAATGCACTTGTTTGTAATTGCTTTATAGTAGACTAGTAAAACACCCGTGCTCCCGCACGGGTAAATTTATTTTGATATTGTAGAAATAATATATTGAGATACAATTGAAAAAAAAACTCATTTATTCTAAATGGAAAATGTATAATGAAAAATTGTGATATGAAAATTTTTCAACTATAAATTTGTAATATGGTTATACAAAATTTGCAAGAAAAAATTCTTCGATACGAATGCAATTTGCAGCACATGGCATACGATGAAAGTGTCCCGTGCAACAACGACAACAAACTCTGTTTCTGCTATAAAAAATGGTTATGTAAAATCAATTGTGATTAGCAGAATCCATATCAATTCAACGCCATTAAACAACAAATAAGCAGCAACATGTTAAGAGTTCATGAAATTAGAAACTAAAATTAAAAACTAAATTTTAGTGATAATTAATTCCATTTGAGATAAGGTCAAACATAATTGCTTACAGTCTAAATTTTTACTCTCCACACCATTCCATTTTGTTTTTACTTAACTACACCTTTTTTCATAGCAAATGCTTTTTCTTATTATATAACAAAATTTGTTGTAAAAAAAATAGAAGTACTCACTTTTCTATGGGAAGAAGTATAACACAATCATCATCAATTGCCTTGGTACTTTCTAGCACCTGATTATAATCGAATATTATGGTCTAATACAATGATTTTTAATCACAAGAAAAATAATTTTGGTAAAAGGGATATTATTGGGAAGCTTCTGCAAAATAAAATTAGAAATATAGCTATACATCCATAAATTTCAGTAGAATAAAATTAGAAATACCTAACTCAAGTAATCTAATACATTAATAAACAGTTCATCTAAGTTACAATGCTTTTTCTTCTTCCTATGCTTAAAGTTAAATTTTCTTCTGCTTCTATTGCTTTTTCTTGAACTGCATATTAACATCTTTTCCTGGGCATTTTTTACAAACTGCAAGGTTAAACAATGAGGATAATATGCAAACATGTAGAATAATATGCTCACAAACTACCTTTACTTTCAAGACCATAGGATATAAAAGATCAAGAATAATGGGATGACTATTTTAAGGTGTTGTTGGCCATACAAAAGTCAGACACACAAACATGAATACAAGCTGGTCGTAAAGTAGTAAATACTTCCAGTAATGAACAACTTTATTTCAATACCAAGGTTCCATCATCTAACCAATAGAGGAAACTAAATATAATTTTGTGCCACAGTTCATGGATAAATCACCTTGTAAAGAGGAGTTTTTAGAACTCCAACACTAGATTTGCACACTGCAAGAGACACTGACAGAACAATCTATGGCATAACTGAATGCATCGAACCATTGAAAAATTCCATTGCTGTCATCAAAATTGAAAAACGTGTGTTTCATTATACAATGTTAATGAGATTCATAAAATGTTGCATCAACTAAAAAACAATGAAACAGATACAACACCTACAATTCGAAATGAGAAACAAAACTGTAACATAAATTTTCCATAAGGACTAACTACTATTATAATCAAACAGAAATTGTATCAGTGTAATCTTCAAATATGAAACAGTGGTATTCAAGTAATCCAAGAAGGACATGTATGCATCTAGAGTACGTGTAGTGAAATAACTTCAAGGAGGGTATGAGCTTGACAAATGAAAATGCAATAGATTCTAAGTTGGAGAAAGTTACTTTAACAGAATTGTAGACATATTTATTTGAAAACATCAATCCAACAAAAATCAATAGAAATGGGCAATGGAAAAAGCAATACCTCTAAGACCTTGATGTTGAAATCCTCCTTTTCCTAGTTTTAGAACATTTTCAATCAGTTAAGTTAGGACCAAATTCAATGTTTTAGATGAAGACACATTATTACAAAGAAATGGTGAAAACCTGTTAACCTTTAGAAATGGTAAAATGTATTTATATACATTATAACATATGAATAATAAGGTGCCTTTGATCATATATCAGTACTTCAGCATAAAGCATATGCAATTTCACTTCACATGCATTGTTTAAAAATTTGAGCATGTATAAATCATACATTGTGCATGGTCTTAGACAGTTATACAGTTCATAACAGAGCTTTTATATTTTTCTTAATAGTTTTAAGATAACTTGGATATACATGTGGTGGATGAAATGTCTAACTATTTCATAATATGATCATTTTTCATGAAATCGATTTTGGTCCATAAAAAATGTGTAGCAAAAGATTCAACAGAAAATAAAGGACTGATATTAGAATTAACTGAAGTAAAAATTAGCCAAATGATTCAACATGTGATAACAAAATACTTAACAAAATATGAGGCAAAGCTAAGGCCAAGTGTTTCATAGGTCTGACAAATTAAAAATTGAGCCATAAATACATTTTACCATTTTGTGGCAGTAAAGGTAAGAAAAATTGTGATTAAACCATGTCAGAATGTTTATAATGAATACTCCATGTATTACCTCATTGTGATTCATGATTTCACTGATCATTTTGTAGACTTGCTCATCCATATTAAGCATAACAACTGAGCATTATTTGTAGAAGGTGGAAAGCTTGACACAAAAAGCAAACTCTTTCTTCAAAAGACTATCAAGATATATAGGATAGATTTGTGGGTGATTTTCCCCGGCCTACAACAGAAACATAAAAGTTAGTAACCTTCCATGATCAATGAGTTTAGACAGTATATATGAAAAGGCAAAACTTTCTTCATAAGACATAAGTAACTTACTTCTTTCATGATATCTCTCAACTTGGCACCAGTCATTCCAACAACTGGGACAGAGTCTTTGTCCCAAACACATGAAGATACAAACATAATTGTCGTGTTCAACATCAATATCAATTTTATATCTACAATAATCAATAGTGAAAATTAGTAGGAAGCAAATAAAGTTGAGACCATAGTCATAAACTAAGACATGAGGATTTACTTGGTGACTTCGACGACATTATGACCATCACGGTTGCATTGAAAAGGAAAATCATGATTTATGTTTGCACGATTACATCCTGAGAAGCAATTATAGTATCAGTCAGAAGGTGTGGATTTGAACCTCATTGTTGTTCCAATGGTTGTGCAGAAGCAGTCCTTGTTTACAAACATGTAAAAGCTAAGTAATGGATAGGAAAATACAAATGCAAGCAAACTAAGATGAAAAAGAATTCTAGTTACCTGATGTTGTCCAATGATTTCAGATGTTGTCTTGAATTCCTTAGAATTGGTCCAAAATTTATCATATTCTGAGTTTTGTGAGCCATATCTTTGTGACATTTCCTGAGATGCCTATTGACAGGGTCGATAAGAACCTAACCTGAAATAGAAATGCCATAGAAGCTTAGAATGATAAATAACAAAATAACATTGTTTTGAAGTGCAAAAGACATTTACTTAGATCTGTATAGGTTAACCTATGAGTGATCCAAGTTTATGATCCAAGACAAATGCTTAAATGATACTGCAAATATGAACAATGATTTCAAAAAATAGTTAAACATTCATAGCATTTACAGAAATTTATGAAGCAATGGACACAATCAATGATAGCATTTACATATTCACATATATAACAATAGGCATTAAAGTACCTGTAATAGATAGATAGACCCAATTAATCAAGAAGGACAACACAAAATGAAGACAAAAAAAGCACAACACAAAATAAACATCTAAATAAGAACTAAAAATGAAATTCAAAGCACAAAATCTATTTTTGTTAGTGTCTCACCTGTCATAGGACTGAAAATCAAACCAAGTTGTTATTAGCAGAATGCATATCAATTCAACAGCATTAAACAATAAATTAGCAGCAAAATGGTAAGAGTTCAGGATATTAGGATTCAGACTGGAATTTATTCCAATTCATCATCAACCACCAACAAATGGCAGATCGAGACATTTGTCCCAATTCAATGCCATGAGATGTAAAAGGGACACTATATCAGAAGGAACAACAGGAATGAGAGGAATTTTGTAGCAACATTCAGGGCTCAGAAGATTTATTTTCATCACAGACAACCAACAAATAACATCTGCAGTAGCATAAAATTCATAGCATCATAGCAAGGTTCATATTAGTGAAAAGGTTCCCTAATGTATATACCAAAGCCAATGTAAATGTTGCTAAAACCTTCAAAAAGGAACAGAGCCATAAATATATAAAATAATAGGCTTAAATAGTGTTTTCGTCCTTGTAAGTTAGCGAGTTTTTGGTTTTCGTCCCTGTAAATTTTTTTTTTTTTGGTTTTAGTCCCTATATCTTACTTTTTGCTTGCTGTTTAGTCCCTAAAGCCAAAATCCGCAGGAAAATACGAAGGTTTCCTGCGGGTTTTCCTGCAGATTTTCCTGCGGATTTTGATTTTAAGGACTAAAACGAACGCGAATGTGAAATATAGGGACTAAAACCAAGAAAAATAAATTACAGGGACGAAAACCAAAAACACGCTAACTTACAGGGACGAAAACACTGTTTAAGCCTAAATAATAATACAAAACAGCAACAGAACAATATATAGAACAACATTCTAACAACACATGTATGATAATAAATAACAGTACCTGTGAAGAAGTGAGTTTTCGACTTTTATAAAGATTAAGACCCCACATGAACTATAAGATACAAGTCATATTAAAATGCTAAATTCAATCAAAATAACAAAATGCATAAAATGTAGCAAAATGGTTCCAAAAAACACATAACGTGAAGTCGATCCTGACAATAATTAAATACTTGATCATAATTTCATAACAGCCCTAGATGAAAATGTAAAATATTAAAGATCAAATCTAAAACCCCTAGCCCTCATAAAGTTACTCCAGGTAAAAGGTGCCTCATCCTCATCATCTGAATCTAAAAAACGCATCCTGGCCTGTCTTCTTCGCAATGCCTTTCTTCTTGCCCTTCTTAATCGTCTCCTGGCTTGTCTTCTACGCAGTGTAGCAGCTTCTTGTGCCTCCTCAGCTTCCTCGGCCTGAAAGAGTACTTCTTGTTGAACATGTTGTATTTGTTGGACCTCGTCAACCACAGGGATTACCTGGGGAACTCGTTGGACGTAGGGGTGTTCGCGGTGCGGTTTGGGCGGTTTTGACGATAAAAATCATCCGAACCGCAAGGGAAAAAAGCATGCGGTTTGGTTTAGTTTGGTTGGCTTTTAAAAAAAATCCGAACCAAACCAAACCAAACCAATGCGGTTTGGATTGGTTCAGTTGGTTCGGTTTTTTACAAGATTTTTATTGAGTGATATTTACATATATAGAGAACAACATAACTTTGTGTTTAGTCATTCATACATTGCCAAATAACAACAAAACTCATCATATTTAGACAAAAAGTTCTCATTCAATATACAAAAATCAATTTAAACAAAGGTGGAAAAAAATAGTAGCATAAAGCAATATCAAAATATTATAATAAAACATAAAATATAAGAGAAGGGAGATTAGAGAAGATGAAAAAGAAAGAACATAACAAATGTGAGATTAGAGAAGAAAGGTGCGATAAAAATATAATTAGAAGAGAAAATAGTAACATAAAAATGAGAAGATGAAAAAGAAAGAACATGTGAGTTGAGAGATTAGTGTAGAAGAGGTGAGACGTACATGGCAAAGAATATGAGAAGAATGCACAATACTATTAGGAGAGATTTGAGAAGATTAAAACTGAAAAATTAAGTGTAAGTAAGAGAAAATATTTCGTAATTGTAAGGTTAAGGCATAATGGGTTTGAGTTTTGGGTTAGATGTGAGATAAGTGAAGTTTGGGTTGTAACATAATGCGGTTTGGTTTGGTTTAGTTCGGTTTGCAAAATACAAACCGCAAACCAAACCAAACCATGCGATTTTGTTAAAAGATGGCCCAAACAAATCCGAACCAAATGCGGTTTTTTGCGATTTCGGTTTGGTTTGGTTTGGTTTGCGGTTTTTTATTGGGTTGGTTCGGTTTTGAACACCCCTAGTTGGACGTGTTGAGGTTGTTGTTCATATGCCTCAGATTCATGCAGGACAACGTTATTTGAATTCATTGTTTTTTTTCCCTATCATATGGTGATGGTTGTGTGATACAACAAAGAGATAGCAGGACTTTATAATGTGTAATTTGACTATTGATATTCTCATTACATTGGTAATCTACAACTTTTTAGTGGAGTTGGGTCATTAATTGTTTGGTTAATTCAAAAGGCAATGTCAGTAATAATTTGTCATTGAAACCTATCAATGACGTTTTATTAAATTGTCATTGAAACCTAAAGGTCAAAGTAATGATTTGCATTGGAATTTAAAACTTTTTAAAAGCACAGTAATTAAAAAGACAAACCGGCATAATTGTGAGCCTAATTCAATGTAACCTGCAACCTGATTTTTTCACAAGACTGGTGATCATGTTCATTCGTAGTCCATAGATGTTCCATTTTCATTCATTTAAAGTTGATATACTACAGAAGATAACATATAAATTATTTATCATATTGGTACCAAGTAATTTGCTAAAATTAGAATGTCAATAACTATAATCAGTAAACCAACTACACAAAATCAATATGAACTATAGAGATTATAGAGAAAATACCATCCAATCTTCAAAAGCCAATGTCAGTCATGAAATTTTGATGGTGAAGCCTATAAAAGTTAACAGAGCCTTACCAGAGTTTCCAAATCATCATCTTTCGGAGCATGCATTGAATACTAATTTCTAAGGGTTTGCATGAATATCATCAACATACCCTTAAAAGCCCCTTCGATAATGATGAAAAGAAATAGAAAATGATATCAACCGGAGAGAAAAAGGCAAAGGAAACAGGGCGGCGTGCGATTCTGTAGAGAATTTCCAAATCATCATCTTCCAGAGCATGCATTGCATACCAATTTCTCAGGGTTCGCAGCAATATCATCAACATACCCTTAAAAGACCCTTCGATAATGATGAAAAGAAACAGAAAATGATATCAACCGGAGAGAAAAAGGCAGAGGAAACAAGGCGGCGTGCGATTCTGTAGAGAAAAAGGGTGGCGATCGGTTGTGTGGAGAAAGAGGGTGGCGGCCGAGAAGGGCGTGGGTTAGGGTTTGGTGGCGGGAGAGAGAGAGAGAGATAGAAAAGTTGAAACTGTGTGGATTAGGGTTTGTTTGGATGGAAGTGGTATTTTGAAAATGTGGACCAATGACAATCAAACAAATGGCACAATATGTGGGAAAGTAAGTTAGGAAGGGTGATGAATTCCCTAGTTACAATAATGCCCTTTGTTTAGTATAAAGATTTAGAAGTGAAAGGGCACAAATGGAAAGTCAATGCACTTGTTTGTAATTGCTTTATAGTAGATAAAACCAAAAGAATCAGAATGGAAGCTTCATCATCTTCTTCAATTTCTCATGCGGTACTATTCATCCTCCATGCTAGCAGCTTCAAGCTTAAACGAAATGAAGCGGCGGGATACGAAATTGTGACGGAATTGATCAGAATCCAGAGATGAACACAATGGTATAATCGACTTCAAGAATCGTCCACAACAAGATCGAGTCGAAAAACACGGGATCAGTCTAGTACCTTCAAAACTAGGTTCGAAACAACTTAAATCTTCCTCTTCTTGCTTCTCTGCGCGAATTTCTAAAGTTGTTGTTGTTGATGTGCGTTGATGTCGCGAATTTGCAGCTTCTATTCTTGTTGTTCGTTGCTGTCGCGTGAGTTAAATGTTGTAGGTGTTGTTGATTTGCAGAATTTTGTTGTGTGGTTTAATGGTTTGAAGAACAATGAAGGTAAATGTTGAATTGAGGAAGAGTTTTGAGGTTTTGTTAATTGTTGAAGGATGACGAATTGAAGCTTGAGATGAAAAGAAATGGTTTGTTATTTATTGAAGGTTAACTTTGTGCAGGTGGTTTGAATTGGAATTGAGGTTGAAAGAATGGTGAAGCTTGAAGAAATTTGAGGAGTGTTGAAGTTGCAGTGACTTTGTGAATTTGAGGTTGAAGGTTATGAAGTAATGATGAAGCTTATGGAATGAATTTGGCAGGGAGATTTTGGCTTTTCAAGCTTCGAGAATGAAGATAAATGCTCTGCTATTTATAGAATTTGTGGTGAGTTCACTGAAAGTTTGGTTGAAAAAATTTATTGCCGTGTTGAATCTTTATCCTTGTGTTTTGCTTCTGATGTTGCAGTGTGTATTTCGTTTTTGTCATCATGCTTGTGTCGTTTTGAAGTTTCAGCAGCTTGTGCTATTTTGCTTTTCGTTTCGTTGCGTTTTAACTTTGCTCACTTGATGTTATGTTGCATTTTGGACTTCGCTTGCAGTCGTTTACGTGAGGCTTGGTTGGCGCAGTAGTTGGACTTGTGGTAATGTGCCTTGGCCGTGTTTTCTCATGGCTTGTTTTCATGTGCAGATGGCTTGTATGTGCTTAGTTTGATGTAGTTGTGTATGTGCTTGTAGTTTTGAGTGACTTCGGTGGGCCGTGTGGTAGCAGCATGTTATTCTTGATTTTTGAATTGTAGTAGCATGGCATGTGACTCATGGCTTCTAAAGACTATTCTTCTTCCTTTTTTTTTGTAAGGCTTAAATGCACTTTTGGTCCCCCTAGTTTGAGGTTTTAACACTTTTGATCCCCCTATTACAAAACCTGTGTTTTTTGTCCCTTTAGTTTGATGCGCCTTGCATTTTGTTGGTCTCCCTTCCAAATATGATGACTGATGTGGGTAAAGTGGAACCACCTGTTATGAGGAGAGCAATAGGAAGGCCAAAAAAATAGAGAAACAAGACCAATGATGAGCCAAGAAATCCTCACATTCTCCAAAGGAAGTTCTCAACTGTGACATATGCCAAGTGTGGTGCAATGGGGCATAACAAAAGAAGTTGCAAGGGAAAAAGGGCTGCAGATAGGGTTATCCCAAAGGGTGGGAACAAACCAAAGAAGGCTAAGAAGGTTAAGGCTACCCCAAAGGAAAAACAAACTGAGATTGGTCAAAGTTCACAAGCACCTCAACCAACTCAAGAGTAGTCTCCTATAGGTTTTAGATGTCATTTTGATGTAGGTTATTTTGATGTAATGCTGTCAAGCTATTGGTGTAATTTTGATGTTATTTTGGAGTATTGGTGTAATACTGTCAAGCTGCCAGTCAGTATTAGTTATTTTGGCATATATTTTGATGTTATTTTGTTGGTTTGAATTGGTGTAATGCAGACAAGTTAATGGTTTGATCAATATATAAGTATTTCAAGTAATTTGGTGTAATGCAGACAAGTTAAATTACACTATATTACAATGTAGTAATTATTACAAAGAATGCAGCCTGTTGTCATATATTTGGTTTGTGTAATGCTGCTGTCAAAATGCATACATTATAAGGTTTGTGTTGTGGAATACTATTTGGTTGGGTTAGTGTACATGCTACTGTCATATATTTGGTTTACAACATTAGAAGCTGCATAAATTACAACATAAATTACAACCAGAATTAGTGCACATGCTCATATATGTGGAATACTATTTAAGCTGCATAAATTACAACATAAACTACAACCAGAATTAGTGCACATGCTCATATATGTGGAATACTATTTAAGCTGTATAAATTACAACCAGAATTATCAACATTGCAATTCATTTCATTTCAACAATCAACACACATTACATCTCAAAATTCTCAGCCTTGCATTTCATTACATCTCAACCAACCAAAATACAATTACATTTCTACCTAATCTACTTCATCATTGTTATTCCAACAAAGGCAAAAAAAACTACAAATAACAACATCCAGTTAATCTTCAATTGTTTCTTCATGATCTTCATCTTCATCCTCAATTCCTCCTCCTTTGCTTTGTGTGTGTTAACAATGTCCTTCTCCTCATTCAACTTCATTAACAGTGATGCTATTATCTCTTTTGCCCTAGGAGGCATTTCTTCATCCAACCAAACAAAGTGAGAACATTTCTTGTATCCTTGTACTTTATACATCCCACATCCATAGAAACGACGACCCGGGTTCGCATCCGTCCATGCCGTCATCAACGGAGCATCAAGTCCACACTTGCAGACATCCCTTGAACGAATTGATGACCTACTTCCATGGCTACATCCAGATTCACATTCACGAGGCATAGAAACGAAGACTACTAAGCTGGTTTGTTGGAAAGTGAAGAAGAAGATGATGAACTGAGAAGAAGATGATGAACTGAGAAGATCATGCGTAGTGAGAAGAAAGAGGAACATAAATCCCTAATTTATAAATAATCTTCATAACATAATTAGGTTTTTAATCATCTAGGAGGTAATTAGTCATTTAATTAGTTTTTGACAATTATAATTAGTAACAAATAACATTTAAATGACATGGCATATCATTAAACCAGCCACATCAGCCAATTTAAAGCCAGATCATCATATTGGGAAGGGGACCAACAAAATGCAAGGCGCATCAAACTAAAGGGACCAAAAACACAGGTTTTGTAATAGGGGGATCAAAAGTCTTAAAACCCCAAACTAGGGGGACCAAAAGTGGATTTAAGCCTTTTTGTAATTTACTATCAATCCATTAAAAGTATATTGCATGCATTGCCTTATTTGCCCTTCCACAAAAAAATTATTACACTACATTATGGATAAATTGGTAATTCACAAATGTCTCAATTAATTCTCAATCATCTCTCTATTAACATGCCAAGTGTCAATCTTTTTTATCCATTCATTCTCTCTCTTCATTCA
Source organism: Lathyrus tuberosus (assembly GCA_022829125.1). Taxonomy (NCBI): domain Eukaryota; kingdom Viridiplantae; phylum Streptophyta; class Magnoliopsida; order Fabales; family Fabaceae; genus Lathyrus; species Lathyrus tuberosus. The sequence goes on along the minus strand of JALAZF010000503.1, from coordinate 746,860 downwards.
AATTTCAAATCTTTCTCATATTTCTTTTTCCCACACTTTCTCACTTTTATTTTAATTTTTTCTTTATTTATTTATTATCACTAAAAATATTAATAATCTATTTTTTAATTTTAATAAAATAACACTATATATTTATCTCACGGGTCACTATCAACACAATATTTATTTTATTTTAATCAACCATTATCTTAATTTAAGAGACAAAATCTTTATTTTTAAATATTTTTTTTACATAATTATTTAATACAATTAAATTTGTATGATTATTATTTATTTTACAGTTAAGTAAATTATTTTGAATTTTTCATTTGTATCTAAATATATTTATATCGCATCAAATATTTTTTTTTATCTCACGGGTCATTATCGCATCAAAATTTTCTTTTTTGTCTTTCTTTATCTCACGAGTCTTTTTTTTCTTTTTGCATCATTATTTATTGAAATTGTATAATTATTTTTCATTTTACAATTAAATAACTAATTTCAATTTTACATATGTATATAAATACATTTTATATTATATCAAGTGAATTTTTTATTTCACGGATCACTATAAACACAATACATATTTTATTTTAATCAATAATTATTTTAATTTAAAAGATAAAATCTTTATTTTTAAATATTAAATATTCTTTTTTTTTTCATCTCACGAGTCCCTTTTTTCTTTATATTTTAATTTAATTGAATTTACATAATCATTGTTCACTTTAAAATTAATAGCTAATTTCAAATTTAAATACCTATATAAATACATTTTATATCATATTAAATTTTTATATAAATTTAAATATATTTTATACCGTATCAAATAATTTTATCCGTGCGGGAGCACGGGCATCGTACTAGTTAAATTGGAAATGTAAATGGGATTGTGTCTATTTTTGTAGCTTTTGATGGTCTTGGAAATTTGTAATTTCTAATTACACCTTTAATGTGGAAATGAACCATGATTTGGACAAATGATCTTTGTTTGGATTATGGATAATAAAAATAAAAAATGGAAATTGGATATTTAAATCAAATGGATTTTGGAAAATGGTTTGGGTAGTAAAAAAAATGGTTTTTATGGAAATTGGATAAGGCATAAAGGATAATGATTAAGAAATGGATATTGGTTTAAGAAAGAAAAATGGATCACTTGAAAATATGGATGATGGTTTAGAATGTAGTCTTGAAATGGATATAATGGATGAAGAAATGGATTTGATAAAAAATGTGAATGATTGTTGAATGGATTGGATATTAAAAGTGGATAAGGACTAATAGATAATGATATTTGGAAATTAGAAAGAGTTGGTTAGAAGAATGTATAGTTGGAAAATGGGTATGAAAATGGATCATGGATAGTAAATCTTTATTTTTAGCCCAAAACCAAATTTGACTTTTTCGCAAGCCTCTGATGAAGTGCACACAACCACTACTGAACAATTTGCAACTGAAGCAATGACTATCACCTTTAATCTTTTCCATAATTTCCTAAATCTCTTATGGATATCACCACACAACAACTTGACAATCACTGCTTGAGAAATAGCCCAGCGAAACAGATAACTTGCACTTGAAGCAATCGTTTGATGGTTTGACCAAAATTAGGTCAAATTTCCATCTGAACTGGATCATAAACGAATAGCCACATGTGACTTGAAATTATGCCCTTGCTTTGACAAACCTGCAAAACCCTAAACACACAGAGAGAGAAGAATAGACAAACTACATCATATTTTTGGTATTTTAGTCAGAGGTTAGATAAACATAAACAAATAATAAAGCAAGTGAGAAATACACAGATATTCGGGAGAAACAATGTTGTGATCTTGTTTATGGTATGAAATGCAAATGAAATGTGCGAAATCTTAGGGGTAAAAATTAAGGTCTTACACCATGGTTATGGGTTACTAATTTCCTTTGTATTAAAGGTAGAGGTAGTCTACCTTAGCTTTATGTATTTCTTTTGATTGGCCTTGTATGTGAACAAGTGATGATTAATATATGATGAATATTTTTGTTCTTAATGATTCATTCTTATTTTGTAAAACTCTAGACATAAATTTTATGGAACTTGACCTAAAATATCCATCTATCGATTTATATATTGGAGAGATCGGTCTATGGTTGATATTTGCTTTCTATTGAACTTAAAGCTTACTATATTGGTTATTATATGGAGAGATCATGTAACGATGAATAAAGTATTTCTCACGACGCCGCTCTAGAGATAGACGGTATTGATAGAATACGCGATGATATTAATCGGATCCGACTTCACATGCAAGATTAAGAGAATACGTATAAGTTAGGGTAGATGAAAACTACTTTTGATATACTTTGCTAATCAAACCCTTTAGAATTTAAAAGCTTTGCTACTAAAATCGTGACAATTTATGAAACAAACTTTAAAAACCCGTTTTATTGAAACTGTAAACTATTGAACAGAAAACATCAAATATCAGGACAATCCATATGGAGACGATAACAAAAACCCCCTGTAGTACAAATTGTCACAAAATGGCGCCGTTGTCGGGGATTGTTGTTGATATTGCAAGCATTGCAATAGTTTATTGATTTTAAGATCTTTGTATTGTGATATCTTACATTTGTTTATTTCTCATGTACTGTATAATTTGTTTGGTTAAGTGTGGAGATTCTGTTTATGCGAGGGAGTGTACATGCGAACCAACTTATTTTCAATTCTTAGATTGAAAGAACCGCACGGAAACTCAATAGTTGAACTAGGCAGAGAAGGCAACTTGCCAAATAAAGATAATAACGCGGAAAAACTTCTTCATCTACACTTATTGTTACGCCAAACATGACAAATCCACCACAACCACCCCTTGATTTAACCCCGTGTGTTAATAGTCCAAGACACAATGCTCAGTTTGCACGCAACGTCCACAACGGAAGGAATTTTGAGATGAAGACGGGAATCCTAGCTCTTTTATATGCAAATCCCTTTGCAGGGATGGACCATGTGGATCCGTTTACACATCTCTCGAAGTTTTACGAGATATCGAGTGCAACTAGAGCTCCGAAAGTCGAAGAGGAACCTTTGTTTAAAAGACCATTCCTGCATTCCTTAATTGGGAAGGCGAAGGAATGGTATCTTGATCAATTTACTCTTGTCATGACAGAATGGAACGTATTGGAGGAGAAGTTTCTTGAATGATTCTTCCCTCATAATCGGTTTATGGAGGCCAAGACAACGATTTCGGTATTTGTGCAAGGAGGAAGCGAATCTCTCAACGAAGCTTGGGAGAGATTCAAATCTATGTTGAGAAAGTGCAAGGGCCATGGTTTTGATAACTTGACTCAAGTGCACATATTCCGCAACGAACTTCAACCCATTCATAAAAATATTTTGGATGCTACGACGGGTGGTTCTCTAATATCAAAAAGCACGGAAGATGCAATGTTCATCATTGATAGGATGACACTAAATGATCATCAATGTCAACATAACCGTGGTACTTCACAAAGAAAGCTGGGAATTATCGAGTTGGTAACGAATGATGTTATTCTTTCTCAAAATAAATTACTCTCGCAACAAGTGGAGTTGTTGCCAAAGCAAATGTCAAAGCTTTCACAACAGATCAAAGAGATGCAAGAAGTTCCCAACAAAAATCAATAGGTAGCAAGTTGTGAACTTTGCAAAAGTGATCATTGTACCGGCTATTGTCCACCGGTCGTTGAAGAAGCTAACTATGCGGGAAACCAAAATCAAGGCTATCAACCAAGACCATCATATTAAAGCAATAACCAAGGCTACCAACTGAGAGGTAACAGCCAAGGTTATCAACAAGGGTGGAGGCAAGAACCAGGATCTTCTAACCGTCAACTTTACCAAAGTTACAACCAACCGCAACAAAACCAAGGTGGAAGCTCAAAGATTGAGGAGACTTTTAACCAATTCTAGCAAATGTCTATCTCCACTCAAAAGAGTACGAATGCGGTAATTCGGAACCTTAAAACTCATGTTGGGTAATTGTCCAAGCAACTAGCCAACCAACATAAAGAAACATTTCCGGCTAATACTCAAGTGAATCTGAAGGAATCTTGCAAAACCATCTTTACTAGGAGTGGGAGAACTATTGGTGCGGGAGTTGAGAAAAATGTTGAAGTTGAAAAGGAGGATGAAGTTGTGGAAGAAGTTTAAAAAAATAACGATAAAGAGTTAGTGGAAAATTAGGATGTAGAAAAGAAGTTGAAGCAGGAGAAGAAGAAAAAAAGTAAGACAAGAAAGGAGCATGAGAAGCATTATGCTAGATTCTTGGACATATTTAGCAGGTTTCAAATAACCATTCCATTTTCCGAGGCTCTAGAGCAAATGCCAAAGTATGCAAAATCCATGAAGGACATACTTACAAAGAAGAAGAGGTATACAGATAAAGAAAACATTGAGCTCAATGCAAACTTTAGTGCTATCGTCCAAAGCATTCTTCCGTGGAAGGAAGGAGATTCGGGAAGAGTAGCTCTACCTATAATAATAGGTAGTGATTTCAAATGCAAGGATTTGGTCGATATGGGTGCTAATATTAATTTGATTCCTTTATCCATGGCCAAAAGACTCGAGAACATGGAGATGATATCATCCAACATGATGTTGCAACTAGCAGACAAGTCAAGGACTCGTCCTCATGGTGTTGTTGAATACGTGTTATTGTAAGTTGACAAATTCTTATTTCCGGTTGATTTCATAGTCATGGACATGGAAGAAGATGAGGATACACCAATAATCCTTGGAAGACCCTTCATGAAGACCGCTAGGATGTTAATTGATGTTGATGAAGGTATAATGAAGGTGAAGACTAATGATGAAGAAATGTGTTTTACACTTCTTAAAGGTGTGGTATATTTAAGTCAAGTGGAGGATGATGATCATGTAAGAAAGGAAGATGCTATAGTTGCGATGAGGAAAAAGAAACATGAAGACGCAAGAGTTTCATCAATGAAAAAGAAGGACGAAGATGCAAAAATCAAAGCGGTGTTCAAAAGGAAGGATGAAGAGGCCAAGGAGGCTATGATGAAGTCATGTTAGGATTTTTCTTTCTTAAGGAAAAGTGGACCAAAAACTGGTTATGACAATGATTAAGGACATTTTGTGTTAGTGGTTTCATCCGGAAGCTAATTCAATTTCTTTTAGTTCTTAGGATTCAACCGTCGGACCATCGAGCTCAAACGATGTTAAAAGAAGTGCTAGCTGGGAGGCACCCCAACATTGTAAGTACCCTTTCATCTTTATTTCATTTTTATTGTTAATTTAGTATAAGATGTTTTATGGTGGAAGGCGAAGAAAATAATTTTTTTTCAAAAATTTGTCTCATTCGCCTTGAGTTCACTGGGCGAACCTGGGGCGAATGCTCGCTGAAAGTTTGTTGTGCAAATTGAGTGAGACAAAACAAAATGTCAATTTTTCTGCCACATCACTTAAGTTATTTTATTTTGTGGGCCAAAATTTGTGGGCCCGATGACTTTCTGCTGGATTTTATGGGGAAACCTTTCCCCACTCCCCCTTTTGTCTTTCTCTTCCCATGTGTCTCTATCACTTTCCAAACACACAACAAACATTCTCTTGTCTCTCTCACCCGTACCTTTGCAAGTGAAGAAAATTTTCCCAAGTTTCAGTTTCAATATCCATTCTCTCTATCCACTTCATCACATATTTGATTTCTGTTATTTACTCATTGTTCTTTTTAGAAGCACGTGGTTAGGGTTTATGTGATTTTTTTTGGAAACTTTCTTCTACCTTTATAAATATGTTATGCATGTGTAATTTGTATTGATTTGCATTACTATACTTGTTTGGGTACTGAGCTGTAAGAATTTTTGAGAGTTTGAGATGTTCTTGCTTAGGTTAAGTTGAAATTGGTTTGAATTATTTTAAGAACTTGAATCTTTGCATGAACAATGTGGCTTGGTTGTTGTTGTTTACTTGATACTCATCCTAAAAACTGGATAACACTGATTAAATGGTAGAGATTATATTGTTGTTGTGTTGAGATTGAATAGGCAGAACCTGGAATTTTTTCAAATTCGCAGGGTTCGGCTTAAATTCGCTGGGCGAACTTGGAACGAGTGTTCGCTGGTTCTTGCTGGGCGAACCAAAGGCGAACATGACAACATTTTTCTTTTTTTTTTGAATTGTGCTATAATTTCTTACTCTGGTCTTTTGTGCTTTGCTTTGTTACTAATGTGTCATGTGTTTTGTTTACTGGTTATGTTTGGTGTTGTGCATATGGCACCTCCAAGAACAACTCCTTCCAAGAAAATAATGGTTAGAAGCTCCTCCCGCTCGCAACCAAGCTCATATGACACCAATCGATTCAAAGTTCTAAAGCATGTCGCTAGATATGTTGCTCTTGAAAGAAGAAGCATCTTTCCTAATAAGGTGTTTAATATTAACCCCAAGGTTCCTAACAGGTGGTAGCCGTAATTCTCCACGAAAAAAGTGGGATAAGCTAATTACCTTATGTGATAGTTATAACGTGGAACTCGTAAGGGAGTTCTAAGTTAATGCTCTTCCGGACGACAATGAGGTTTTTTCTTTGACTACACAAGTTTGCGGAAGAGATGTGAAGTTTGATAGGAATACTATTAACCATGTGTTGGATAAATAGAGACATTGAGGAAATTTCTAGTGTCTTGTTAAGGGAAGGCAAGTCGGTGGAACTGAACCCATATGGGGTTCCAAAGAGATATCACGGGGAGGATATGCGTCCTCTAGCACAGCTGGTGCTACTCTTGGTCTTAACGAACATTAAGCCAAGGACGCATATCTCTATTGTGCCTATTCCAGTTGTTCACTTGATCCATAACATCATGATTAATACACAGATTGATGTGGCTCGAATTATTGGTGACGAGATGCATGCAGTGGTAGAAAATAGTATCAAACTAGGGGCGTGAGCTAATTGCCCTTTGGTTTTCCCATGCTTGATCATGGCTTTATGTGTGCATTCGAGGGTGAAGCTACCCTCCCGCCACCAGGTTACCATCTCGACTGCAATTGATGATAATTATGTGGATAAGTTTTGCAGGCTCAAGAGCATGAGAGAAGGGCAAACTTCTGGTGCTGGGGCAGGTACAAGTTCAGGAGCTAGAGATGCTTTTGGTTCAGGATTTGCAGGCTCTTAGGGCTCTGTCTCATTTTATAGGGAGATATGCAAATACAACTGGGATTGGATGACAGCTACTCAGCATGCCATGATTGATATACATGATTCTATACAGATTTTACAGATATTGTACCGAGAGCCTTCGATGGAGCGATCGATCATGAATAGGGGGCAGTTCCTATATCATGCTGGTTGCCAGAGGCCAAGCCATTCTCAGGATAGGGATGGTGTAGCTGATACTGATGAGGCTGATGACGCTAAAGAGGTTGGTGATGAGGAGGATGCTGGTACTGATGCCGGTTCTGGATCTGGTGAGGAGGTCGAGTTGGATGAAGAGGAGATCGAGTCTAATGAGGACTAGTTTTTTTTATTTTTTGAGCATGATCTTAGGCTACTTCCTTTGGTTGTTACAAAGTGAAAATTTTTGTTTAGCTTAGATCATTGCTATATTTGTATTATTTTGATTGTATTCTATTTTGTGTTGTACAATATCCACTTGGTGGATTATTTTGGATAATGTATGTATGTACCACTTTTGGGTACTCTTACTTTTGTTGGTGTTTTACACCATAACATTTTAGTGTTATATCAGTTGAATTCTTCGGTTTAGGAATATTCAACTCTAGTTTTTTATGGTTGTTGGTAGCTTGTTTTGAATTTAATGTTTCTTTCTTTGGTGGTTGAATGTGTGAACTTCTATATTGGTTGCTATTTACTAAAAGTATTCAATGAAGATTCTCCCAAGTTTGGATGGTGATGATAGTATTTTAACATGTAAATGCAAGCAAGGTACATGGTTACCTCTTTCTAGGATGCTAGAATGTTTACGAATTTTTTTCTTTGTGCAAATGTAATTTTGTTTCATTTAGCAACTTTGTTTGGATGCTTGTTTCACTTAGGTCCAATAGCCACAAATTTGTGAGAAACCTCCATTGTTTAATATATGTATAAGATGACTGATAAACTTTGTTTAATACATTTGATTCATGCTTAATCTTGTGATTATTTTGATTTTGTGGAAGCATTAAAAATGATCAAGGCATTTGTTGATATTAAGCACAACCATGTCCCAAAAAAGTAACTTACCTGTGAGTAGTGAGAGTTTGCTAACCCCTTTGAGCTTAATAGGTTAGATCCTAATTTAGTGACGAACTTGGTGTTTGTACATAAATTAAAAGATAGTTCATCATTGAATTTTGTGGTATTCTAAAAAAAATTCTTGAACCTTTGAACAATGTTCTAAATTATTTTTCTTGCCATAAAAAGCAACGAGTATTCACTGGAGGTTTGGTTGAATTCAAGTTGGGGAGAGTGAAAAGAAAAGTGGTAGGTTACTCAAAAATTTGGAAAATTTTCAAACAAGCATTGAAAAGAAAATTGTGAATATGAATGTGAAAAAGAAAAAGAAAAAGCATGCTTGTTTAAATGAAAGAAAAAAATAGAGAATGAATAATGTGCATATAGGAAGTTTGGAAGGGGGAACAATTGAGAAAAGAAAGTGTTAGATGAAGTTGTAGTGTGTACATAACCTTGTATAGTGAATGTTTCTTTTGCATTGGCAACTTTGAATCCATGGACTTAGAAATGTCCCTTTGTTGTGAACCTAACCAAACTACAACATTTAAAGACCTTAGTGGTCTTCTTGCTTCCATGATTTCATTAATTGATTAGATAAATGTATGAATTGGATTGTATTTGCATTGTTTGTCAGGTAAGTGAAATTGCTCTGCGGTTGCAAACGCGTTAATTTCTTCATTCTTATTCGAAGAGGAGTGTTAGAGTGATTCAAGCATGAGAATTTAGTTGTTAATTGAAACATCATGATATTTATTTAAGAACTAAATTCTTTTTCATTGTTCGATTCTAGGAAGTGGTGAACATTACTTGTGCGCATTTGTTTGTTTAATTTGAGCCATAAATCCATTCTTGGTTGAATTAAATGCTTGAGTAAATCCTCTTGTTTTCAATGAGAGGCATACTTTGCTCGAGGACAAACAAAGATCTAGTTTGGGAGAGTTTGTTGAATGCCAAACAATTATTATTTTGATTCATAAATCTTGGCATTTTTCATCTCATTTCTTATGTTTTGTTGGGTTTATTCCATGCTTTCATGTTATTCTTCAATTATGTTGCAAATACCTTTGGTTGTTTTGATTTGTGTGTTATTATGCATGAATTAGACATAAAACATCAAAGTGTAAGACACAAGTAATTTGACAAGGAAGCCAAAGAAAATGTGAAGATTCAGAATGTTCACTGGGCGAACAACAACGAGTAGCCAACGAATATTCGTTGGGCGAAGTAGCAGCGAAGCCCCCAACGAGCCATCTTAGATTTGAGGAAGTAGCTAAAGAATCATAAGTTCACTGGGAGAACTTGTAGCGAGTGTTCGCTGTGCAAAGTTTCAGCGAGGTCCTAGCAAGGAGGAAACCTTGGATGACATAAGTAAAGGGCCATAAATTCGTTGTGCGAACTTGTTGCGAAGATGCTCGCTGGCCAAAAAAGTGTTCGCTAGGCGAGCTTAGATATTTTCCTAGGGGCGGTTTAACTGTTCAGAGGCACTTCAGGTGCCATAAAAGGGTGTTCGCTAGGCGAGGAATGAGTTCGTTGGGCAAACTTGGCAGACTTTAGTTGTACTATATAAGTACTTTTCACACTTTTTGGGGATGATAATTCCATTTTCACATAGAAACCTCATTTTTCAGCATTTCTTCACCAAAGAGTGAGATTTTGCAAATAGAAGTTGGATTTGCATCCGAGTTTGATTCTTCGACGTGGATGCTTATTCATCTTCTCTCAAGACTTACAAAGCAAGCTACCATGGTTATGGGTAGCTAATTTCCTTTGTATCACGGGTAGAGGTAGTCTACCTTAACTTTATGTATTTCTTTTGATTGGCCTTGTATGTGAACAAGTGATGATTAATATATGATGAATATTTTTGTTCTTAATGATCCATTATTGTTTTGTAAAACTCTAGACATAGATTTTATGGAACTTGACCTAAAATATTCATCTATTGATTTATATATTGGATATTGGTCTATGGTTGATATTTGCTTTGTATTGAACTTAAAGCTTGCTATATTGGTTGTTATATGGAGAGATCGTGCAGCGATGAATACGATATTTCTCACGATGCTGCTCTAGAGATAGACTGTATTGAGAGAATACGCGATGATATTAATCGGATCCGACTTCACATGCAAGATTAAGAGAATACATATAAGTTAAGGTAGATGAAAACTACTTTTGATATACTTTGTTAATCAAACACTTTAGAATTTAAAATCTTTGCCACTAAAACCGTGACAATTTATGAAACAAACTTTGAAAACCCTTTTTCTTGAAACAGTAAACTATTGAACGCCAAGCATTAAATATCAGGACAATCCCTGTGGAGACGATAACAAAAAACTTCTATAGTACAAATTGTAACAACCATCTCAGTGTGTGTTTGGAAACTAAGATAATCCCATTAAAAACTTACTAGTATGTACATATCCTCAAAGCTAAAAACCCGCATTTTTATAGTAACATCTAGTTAAAGATTCCTCAGATGTTTTTTTATAAGCAAAAAGACATTAAAAGGGAGCACAAGGGGTGTCCAACACTTACAAAGTCAACAACCAACCAAAAGAGAAAGCATAATAAAAAATACAACAAATCAAGAAACCAAATTACAAGAAAATATAAGTCGAAATGACACACCAATCATCCTAAGAGCAAGACAACCTGCAACGATTAGAGGCAAAAAATGACACCCATGAGATAAACTTGATCATACTAAACATATCCATCTTGATTAACACTCTTCCCTTTAATACTACAATACCAAATAACCCAGCAAATAACCAAGCCAAAAAACCAAACCATCCTCCTCTTGCCAGCATTCCCTATAACTTTAATATATGCTAGAAAATAGCATGCTAACGAGCAAGACCACTGCGGCACCGACGGCCCAAACCAGCCACATGCTTCGTCCAAAATACGATTCAAAACAGGACAATGCAAGAAAATATGATCCAAGCTTTCATCATCCAAAAATAAAAGAGAACATACCGTATTATGAGTTTCGACAATAATGTGGCGCTTTGCTAACTCCACCCTCAACGAAATCCTTTCTAGGAGCGATCTTCCATAAAAACTCCAAAAGCCTCAACTTATCTGCCTCCAAAACAGTCCCACCCAACTTAGCTGTTCCAAACAGTCACATTGATGTCAAATTGATAGCTGAGATAAAAAAATCTATAACTGCGTGCTTTTCCCAGAGCAAGGAATCCAATTTTCCTTGATAGGAGATGAGGTAAGCAGGGCCGACTATGTGGGTGTGCAAGGAGAGCCACCACACAGGGCCTCAAAATATTAAAGGACTCAAATTTGATAATTGGGCCTAATACGAATATAAAATTAATTAATATATGATATTTGTTCCTTCTAAAATATATACCTATAAATAAAGAAGATAAATGGTTTTGGATTGACTTATTTTTCTTTCCAACATTGCCCTTAAGTCAGGTGACTCATCAAAGGATGGATAACTTCTCAAAACATCAACTGCCATACTGTAACTTCCATTTTCAAAAATTGTTACGGTTTACTATGCCTTGCAACTAATATGATAAGTTTAGAAATGTTCTCTCAAATAAACTACTCCATTTTTTTAAAATTTAACATTCTCAAACTTAATTGTTTATTTATTTTAATAAAGATTAAAAAATTTAAATCAATTTTCATTTTTCAATATGTTCCCATTTTTTCTCATAAATACGACTCCAAATCACAAACCCATCTTCAATTCCATTACTCAAATATGCAAATCTGAAAAATGACGGCAACAAAAGCATCCAGGGAACATGATTTCAGCGAAAATCACCGTGTTTGGGGAAACTATTTTAGGAAATCAGCGGCAATCGCGTGTTTGGGGAAAATGGCAGTAGTTATGATTCATGAATTTGGCGCAGGTTGCGGCAATGCATAGAACACAGCATCATGAGGATATTTCAAATTGCAATTTGTGTAACGTAGCAGATTTCAAATTAGAAATCGTATCTTATGTTTCAAATCTGATGTTGTTTCAAACTTGCATATATTTTCCGCATCCATCTAATAACACTAATGTTTCAAATTGCAATTTGGGTAAAGCAGATTTAAGTAATAAATCATATTTTTTATGGTAACATCGATTTTGTTTCTCTAGTATAATAATATAAAACTTTTATGCTAACATTGATTTGGTTTTTCTGGTATAACAATATTAAGATTTTTTATAGGAACATTGATTTGGTTTTTCTAGTATAACGGTATTATGTGTTGAGATATTAGATATAATTCAAGTTGTATTGTGTGGCCCAAGCCTAAAGCTAATTAGGGTTTAGGGTTTGATATTTAGTTTGTTATTTTAGTGTATATAAATAGACACTTTGTAATTCAGTTTTATAAATTCAATAATATTAAACCTTGTTTCTTTATTTTCTCTCTCTTTCTCTCCTCACTAAAAGTGTCTCACGCACTAACAAGTTGGTATCTAGAGCTCCAGTTAGATTCTTGATTGTGTTTTCAAGAATCACACGTCAGAGATCGTGTTTCCGTGATCGTGGGTTATTGTTGATCAATCACTGCAAAGATGAATGGTAACAGAAATTTAGCAAATTCCCTTCCAACTCTTGATGGAAATGACTGGCTCTGATGGAGAAAACAGATGCAATACCTATTTGGATTTCATGAAATCCTATAAGTGGTTATGAATGGTGTTCCTGCGCTTGGTGAAGATGCAACCGAAACACAGAGAACCGCTCACAAGGAGGCCAAGAAAAAGGATTGTAAGGCAGCATTCTACATCCAATCAACAGTTGATGCGATAAATTTTGACAGAATCGCTCATGCTGAATCAGCGAAAGAGGCGTGGGATATTCTTGTCAAATACTATGAAGGAGGCGAGAAAGTTAAGGTTGTCAAGTGGCAAACTTTGCGACGACAATATGAATTGTTGTCAATGGGAGAAGATGAAAAGGTTGCAGGTTATGTGTCGAAGGTGCATAAACTCGTTTATCTCATGAAGGGTTATGGTGAAACCCTAATTGATTAGATCATAGTTGAGAAGGTAATGTGTACTTTGACCTATCACTTTGATCACGTTATCGTAACTATTCAAGAATCCAACAATCTTGAAACCCTAAAGTTGGAAAACTTGGTTGGTTCATTGGAAGCACATGAGATTAGGATTGTCGAAAGGAAAGGAGTTAAAGACTCGATACAAGCACTACAGGCTCAATCGTGGAAGAAGAATGGTGGTTCCAACAAGTTCAAAGGCAAAATCGATAAGAATCAAGGCAAGAAGTCTTGGTCGAATCCTCACAAGAATAAGATCGATGATAGAACTTCTGAATCCTCGAAAATAGGAGAACGAAATTCCTATCAGAAAGACAAAGTAGAGAAAAAAGGTGTGCAGTGCTATAACTATGAAAATTGGGGTCACTTGGCCAAGCATTAATGGTACAGGAAAGAAAAAGGTTCGACAAAAGACAAGGACGAAGGAGCAAACCTTGCACGTCAAGATTCAGATGATTCTGATGATATGGTGGTTATGGCTACAGTTGCAGATGACCATGTCGAATTCAAGATCTGGTTCCTCGACTCAGGCTGCTCGAATCACATGACTGGTCGAAAAGTATGGTTAGTGGATTTTGATGAGTCAAAGAAGAGCAAGGTAAAACTTGCTGATAATGGCTTGTTGCAAGCAGAAGGTACTGGAAAAATAGTTATTCAAAAGAGTAATGGAGTAAAAGCTTTGATCAAAGATGTACTATATGTCCCTGGAATGAAGTGCAATCTGCTAAGTGTTGGACAACTGGTCAAAAATGGGTTCTCAGTGGTTATGAAAGATGGAGCCTTAGAACTTTTCGACATCCAGAATAATTTGGTCTTGGAATCTCCTATGTTGAAGAATAGAACATTTAAGACCATGATCAGTTCGACTAAGGTACAATGTCTGAAAACAATTATCGACCACAAGAATAGTTGGTTGTGGCATCTGAGGTTTGACCATCTGAACTTTAGGTCGCTAAATCAACTTATCACTCAAGATATGGTAATTGGTATACCAAGTCTTGAGATGCACAACAAACTCTGTGAAGGTTCTCTAGTCAGAAAGCAGTCCAGGAAGTCTTTTGTTTCAACTATGCCAATGAGAGCATCCTGCATACTCGAAGTTGTACATTTTGATGTATCTGGTCCTTTTGAAGAGCATACCATTGGTGGAAACAGGTACTTCGTCTCATTTGTCGATGACTACAGTCGAAATCTCTGGATCTATGTGATCAAACGAAAGGACAACGTATTTAAAATCTTTAAGAGAAAATTAAAGTTCTGCGAACAGATGGAGATGGCGAATACACATCCAAGATATTTGAAACATTTTGTGTAGAACATGGTATTGATCATGAGATAACTGCTCCTTATACTCTTCAACATAATGGAATACCAGAAAGAAGAAACAAGACCATCTTGGGCATGGCGAGATGCATGCTGAAGCAGAAGAATTTGCCAAAATCCTTATAGGGTGAAGTTGTTTCGACTGTTGTTTATAGTCTGAACGGGTGCCCTACAAAGAAGCTGAAGAACAAGGTTCCTGAAGAAGTGTGGAGTGGAAAACAACCATCAATGAGTCATCTGAAGGTGTTTGGCTCTATTTGCTATAATCATATTCCTAATGCTACGAGAAGGAAGCTTGATGATAAGAGTGAACCTATGATTTTGGTAGGATATCATAAGACTAGAGCATACATGTCATTCAATCGAATTAATCAGAAGATTGTGATGAGTCGAGACATTGTGATTGATGAAAATTCTGCCTTGGATTGGAATTCTAGTAATGCAATTGACAAGCCATTTAGGACCTATGACTTTGACGAAGCAAGTAATGATGTCGAAGTCGAAGACATTGTTGACACTCCAGTCGAAGAAGAAGTCAAAGCAGTTGCTGACACTTTCGACACAGTCGAAGTCGAAGAGGATATGGCTGGCACAAGTCAGAGACCTCAAAGAACTAGAGCTCGTCTAGTAAGACTTTATGTCTATAAAGTGGTTGGTGACGATGAAGTCACAATAGATGAGGAACTAGTTCATTTTACTTTACTTGCAGGTGCTGAACCAATCTGCTATAGCGAAACCTTCAAAGATAAATAATTGAAGTTTTCTATGGTCGAAGAGTTACAAGCAATTGAAAGAAATAACACATGGGAGTCGGTCGAATTGCCAGCTCATACAAAAGCTATCAAAGTAAAATGGGTGTTCAAGTTGAAGCACGATGTTGATGGGTCGATAGCAAGACATAAGGTGATATTGGTAGCTCGAGAATTTCTCCAGAGAGTAGGACTCGACTACTCTGAAGTATTTGTACCTGTCACAAGATTGGAAACTGTTCGACTAGTGGTGGCCTTGGCATGCAAGCAAGGTTGGTCAATATTTCACTTAGATGTGAAATTGGCATTTTTGAATGGACCTTTAGCTGAAGAGGTGTATGTCACACAACCTCCTGGGTTTGTGATTCATGAGGAAGCAAGTAAAGTATACAAGTTACACAAAGCGCTCTTTTGTCTCAAGCAGGCACCTAGGGCATGGAACAAGAAGATTGACTCATACTTAGTTGAATTAGGATTCGTAAAATGCAAATCTGTGTATGGTGTCTATGTTCAGGTTATGGCACAAGATATAATAATAATCTGCTTATATGTCGATGACTTGCTAGTAACTGGAAATAGCTTGAAGAACTTGTCGAAGTTCAAAGAGCTGATGAAGAAGGAATTTGAAATGTTGGATCTGGGAAAGTTGTCATACTTCCTAGGCATGGAATTTCAAATTTCGAAGTAAGGCATGGTGCTACATCAAAGAAAGTATGTGAAAGAGATACTCAAGAGATTCAGAATGGATGATTCGACTTCTGCATCTTGGCATATCGAACTAAATTTAAAGTTGGAGAAGCATGGAGAGGAAGACAAAGTCAATGCAACTTTGTTCAAACAGATTGTCGAATCTCTAAGATATGTGTGCAACAATCGACCTGATATATACTTCTCAGTTGGATTAGTGAGCAAATACATGAGTGAACCAAGGGTGTCACACATGAAGGCTGCAAGAAGAATCCTGAGATACTTAAAAGGATTGACAAACTATGGAATTTTATTTCAACGAGACTCTGAAAGCAAAGAAGCCATGGTTACTTGTTCAAATGTTGACTAGTGCGGAGATAAGGAAGATCAAAGAAGCACTACTAGATATTTCTTTCAAGTATTTGGTGCCCTAATTTCATGGTGCTCGAGAAAGCAACTTGTGGTGGCATTGTCATCGTGTGAGGCTGCATATATAGCAGGATCCTATGTTACGTATCAAGCAATTTGAATTAGATATGTGCTTGAAGAAATGGAGGTCGAAATGAAGAAACCTCTGGTACTGCAGATCGATAACAAGTCAGCCATAAATCTGGCAAAGAATCTAGTTTTGCATGGAAGAAGTAAGCACATCGAAGCTAGATTTCACTTCTTAAGGGAGAAGGTGAATAAATGTGAACTTGAAGTAAGGCATTGCTCAAGTGAAGCACAATTGGCCGACATTTTCACCAAAGGATTAAAGATCGACAAGTTTCTAACTTTGAGAAAGAAATTAGGAATAGTTCAGATGACAATGATTAGTGTGTTTTGACAACTTGAATTATAGGGGGTATGTTGAGATATTAGATATAACCCAAGTTGTATTATGTGGCACAAGCCCAAAGCTGATTAGGATTTAGGGTTTGTTATTTTAGTGTATATAAATAGACAATTTGTACTTCAGTTTTATAAATTCAATAATATCAATCATTGTTTCTTTATTTTCTCTCTCTTTCTCTCTTCACTAAAAGTGTCTCACTCACTAACATTATGCATATTGTGTCTTATGTGCATATTAAACCAACACTTATACATGAATTTTGGTTTAAAATTGGAGGTATCACAACCCAAAGTGTTTTCATGTAGATATCTCAAGTTCTTTCTTGGACAATTACCTTGAAACTCTTATAGTCTGTCTAGAGGAAGTTGTTTTTCAATAAATTTTTTTTGGAGTTTTCTCAATAAAGATGATATTATATATTTTCATGTTCTACTCTAATGGCAGTGCAAATCGTCTTTGTTTCTATGGTCTAAAATTATATATTTTTATCCTTTCTAACATCATTATGTTTATTGATATAATATTTTGTGATTTAGTTTTGTAATTCTCTAAAAGATAATAATTTATTGATAAAGGAATATCTGAAAGATGCGTTTAAATGTTGGAAGAGAGATAGAGAGAGGGAGGGATTAAAAGGGGAAGAAGAGAGAAAGTTTTTTACTACGTGCAAATCACAAAAGATAATTGAGGTTGAAAATTTGATTTTTTAACTATTTAACAAGGGACATCTAAATAGTATCATACGATAACCGAGGGAAACTATTTAAAATTGTATCATGCTTTGACTATAATTTTTTTATTTGTTCGCTTTTTTAATGTACATCGTAAATATAAACATTATTTTTAGTTTAGTTTTAATTTTAAATTAAATTATTTTATGAAAAAGTATGTGAGAGAGTTGAGAGAGATAGAGAGAGAAAGAGAGAAAGATGAAAAATAAATATATTATTTTAATTAAATAAATTGAGTTTTAAAAATATCTTGGTACACGTGCCAATTTAAATTTTGAGTTCTAAATGAATATAATTAAAACATATTTAAAACTAAAAAAAAACTTCCATATACTTTAATTTTGAAAATCCAATTATTCTATTTGTAGTAGAATAATACTATTCAAAGAATTAAAAACATAATTTAAATTAAATTCAAAATTAAATAAAAAATACCCACTTATATTTTGACATGTGTACGTATTTAAAAAGCAGACAAACGAGCATGAAAGTGTCTGTTTGAACGCTAGTTAAAAGATAAAGTGTAGTCGAGCAGTAACAATAATGTTTTAATAGTTAGGGGTGTTTGCGGGTCGGTTTGGTTCGGTTTTGAATTGAATTTTCATTTTTTTTATAAAACTCAAACTGAACCAAACCGATAAATAAATGATTGGGTTGAGTTGGATTGATCGGATACATTAGAAACTAATGTGCAAAAATATTTTTAAAAGATTTCTAAACATTAATTAATTCTATATAACAATATTAATTTTTTTAATTTGTTTCATTTATTTATATAGGTTGTGAAAGTTACAAATGACGTTTCATTTTTCTTTCTTAAGTTGAATATTTTATACTAGTTTTCATGAGAATGATATAAATTATATTAATTAATATGGTTGGTTCGGGTAGACGGGCTCGCAGTTAGAATTTTGAAAATTTGTTGCCTAAACTAATTAAAATCGGATTTCATTAGTTTAATTCGATTTTTGCCTGAACTAAAAAAATGTTCGACCCAAACATTATGGTTTAGTTTGAATTTCGTTTTGCTTCGAATTTTCCTGAACCAATGAACACCCTTATTGATAGTAACTCTGATTGGGTTCGAATCCCAACTTGTTAAACTTTAGGAATATTTTTCGATTTTGATAAAAAACTCTACCACTTGGAATTATTTTTGACATTTATGGCTGCAATTAACTTAATCATTTTTTTTTTCAAAATTGTTAAACTTTACAAATATTTTTCCAGGTTAATAAAAACCCTTGCCACTCAGAATCGCTTTTGAAAATTTTTTACCCAAATAACCCACTTTTTCAAAAAATCCCAAAATACCCCACTTTTCAAAAAAATTCCCAAAGTACCCCACTTAGGCTTTTTGATTACATAAGGGCGCCATTCCAATTGGCGACCCTTTGTTAAGGCCTAAAGGGTGTTTCCAATTGGATTGGAGACACCTCATGCTGTCTCCAATCCAATTGGCGACTTGGTTGAAAACTTAAAGCCCTGTCGCCAATTCATCTGGAGACAGGGTGCATTTTGTAAATTTTTTGGCAAAATTAAATAAAATTATAATTAATTAAATAAACTATTACATAAATTAATGTTGGCGACCGGGTGGGTCATACCGGCCACCAGTTGCACATCCCCTAGGCACTCTAACTCGTTGCACTTGTTCCTCTCCTTGTTGATTCACTCAGCCAGGTGTTTGAGGAGTTGAAGTCTCAGGAACATTCCTAGATGGTTCCTTAAGAATTTCTTGCATTTCCATGAGGTCTTGTGTGTTAAAACTGAGCGTGCGACCCATGCCTGAGTAGTTCGGATGTGATGAAGGGGTCATTGGTGTGCGGACTGGACGATTGAAAGGGGATATTAGTGTGAAGGATTCGTTGGTGAAAGGTTGAAATGGTAGTGGTGTTTGAAAGCCATAAGGTTACTGAGATGGTTGGGTGTGTAGGCTAGGGTATGATGTCAGAGTGTTTTGGCTATGGAAAAATGTTTGGGCGTTATGACTATGGTATGATGTACCCTCATTTTGGTTGTATCTTGATGTTGTACTGTGGCATAGCCATATTGGGTTTCTTGATAGTAATCATTTTGTTGGAGATGGTATAGGGGACGCTCTTGGTATTATGGTTGGGTGTTTGGCATGTTTGGGTGGTTAATGGGTTGGTATTTTTTTTTGTTTAAGGGGTTGTGAGTACCATGGCCTTCTAGGCGGGCTAGACATTGAGGCTTCTTGTGTGTAGGTGGTTTGACATGGGTCGTATAAATACCTGTCTTCGGAAACAAAGCCGGTTATAACCGATTTGTACCAAGCCATATAATTATTATAGTTGGTATGGACGAGGTTGCCATCATCGGGTCACGTAAGACATGGGCGCTGCGGTTCATCCATTTACGACACTTAGATTTTGCAAAATCCTTCCAGTCGGGAAAGTCCCATTGATCATTAACTCTTTTTAGATGCCATTTACCGGTGTCAACAGGAGGATCTGGGATGTTTTAATGCATTCCAAATTGTAGTTTGACACGGTACCTGTTGTGCATCTCCACAGTTGTGAATTTGATGATAGGGACGCATGTTGTAACACCCCAAATTTCGTAAGAATATTTATTTAATTTATTTAAATATAATATTCATGCATTTTCGGTGAATTTTGGTGGTTTGTGTTGGCGTTGGCATTTTCGTGGAGTTTTGGTTATTTAATTAAATAATAGTATATAATATGGAATATATTAGTATTATTATTAATTTAAATAATATTAGAGGAATTAAGGGTAAGATGGACTTTTGAGGAGGATTAGTGAGGGTATTATTGGGAAAGCCCATTTTAGAAGCCCAAAGGTTTAACAAAAAGGAGAATTTGAGAGGAATAGGTTTCATTTGGTCAGAACGTGAAAAGAAGGAAAGAATGCGAGAACTCTGAGGAAAAAGGGAAGAGGCGAGGATTCGAGAAGGTTTCCAAAGACTCAATAGAGAAAGCTCTGAATCGAAAATCTAAGGTATGAAGAGTATTGCCTTTCATTGTTTTCAATATAGGAATTCGATGTATTTAAAGTGGATTTTGAGGTTTATGTGGTTTATAGGATTTATGAGTAAACTGATGATTTGAGGGTATTTTGTGAATCAATTATTAAGGGTTGAATTGAATCGGATAAAATAGACCTTGAGGGTGATTTTCCCTGTTGATGTTGTTTCGACCTTGTGGTGAAAGAGATTTATGGGGTTTATGAGAATCTTGAGAGTTTGTGAAGGTTTAGGTGATTTGAGGTTTCGAATAGTGTAACAAATCGACCTAATAGTCGTAGGTTTTATGCCTTTGATTACCATAATGCCTTAGGAATGTTGTAGGGATGTTTTTTGGGTAATTGAGGTTGAAATCGTAAGAGCTTTTGGGTCTGATATGCTACTGATGCGTAGCAGCGATTTCCTGAAATCGCAGGTTCGCAAAGCGAACGTTTCCTTTGCAAGGCGAACACTCGCCCTAGACTCGCAAAGCGAGTAGCACAACAAATGCGCGATAATTTGTTTGATGATACTGGAATGAATTCTGAAGGGTGACATTTAATTTGCAAAGCGAACGTCCCAGCGAGTGGATTCGCAAAGCGAATGAGGGTGGCGAGCGAGAGACAAAATGGAAATCCTCTGGTTTTTGTATGGGATTTTGGGGTTCGCTGGCAGCTCGCAAAGCGAACGCCAAAGCGAACAGGTTCGCACGGCGAACTTAGTAGAGATTTTGTGCTGTCTTGATGTTTTGGTGCTAAGATTTTTCAGATGATATTTACCATGATGTTACTGATGAATATGAGATGATGTTTTGTGATGTTTGACGAATATATGATGACATGATTAATATGAGAACTGATGAATGATGATGTACATAAATGATTTTTTTTTATGATGATGATTAATGACATTGTGTATCATGCATTCATAGTATTTTAGTGATGATGTTAGACTTCAATCCCACTGTGTGGATTTGAGGTAAATTTTGATGTGCTCCGGTTCTTGTGTGGAACCGATCCTAATGACGGGGATCTTTGGAGGGTGATGGCCTAGTGTCCATCGACTGTGACGATTGATACCACATGCATGAGTCTTGTTGTGCATTATATTTGTTTGGCATTGAAATATTTTATGATGTTGTGATTTGATGTTTTCCTTGTGATAACCCTGAAGATGTTGTATATGATGATGACGTCATTTTATGCATATCCTGTTTTTATATTGATTATAGTGAATTGTGATTACTTACCTTGCCCGTTTGAATGTTGTCTCCACGTGGGTAACATGCAGGTGGCAGGCTTAGCTGTGGATGCCTTCGAGGACTTTTGGAGTTTATTTGCTTTTGGTCGATGTAGAGGGTCTTGCTCTTATATTGTAACATCGGGTTGGGTCGTTGAGTCGAACCATGTTGAGTTGTTATTTTTGTTGTTATTTGATTATTATGGCTTTTAATGAAAACCCTTTTGATTTCGGATTATTGTGGTTATGGTGGTTCCGCTGCTATTTGATGGCTTTTTTATTATTTTGAGGAAAACCCGTTGTTTATGGAGCAAATGTTTTATTTTGAGTTTATTGAGAAATGTGCACCCTTCTGAGGTGATTTTTACTCGGATAATTTGTGTATTTTGCTGTGTATATTCGTGGGGTAGAAAAGGGTGTTACATTAGTGGTATCAGAGTAGGTCGGTCCGTCCAGCCAGGTTTTACTCGATGTCAGTCCCCTGTCGGTCTACAAGTGTGTGTACAATGTCGATGTTTTAGTTCTTCTAACCTTGTTGGTGGTGTGCAGGATGGCTGGAAGAAATGATCGGGCAATTGCTGATGCGTTGGAATCAGTTGCTAATGTGGTGGCTCAGCTCAATCCGAATGGTAGAGCTCTAGATGAGTTTCGTGCTTTGGGGAAGTTTCAAAGGAACAATTCACCGACTTTTGTGGGTGCTCATGTTCCAGCAAGTGCGCACAAGTGGCTGAAGGTGATCGAGAAGATCTTTCGAGTGATGTGGTGTACTGATGAGCAACAAGTTTAGTTTGGAACGCATATGCTGGAAGAAGAGACCGAGGATTGGTGGGATAACACCCGTCAGAGACTCGCATATGTTGGCACTGTGATAACCTGGGTTGTGTTTAAACAAGAGTTTCTGGGAAAGTATTTTCCAAAGGATGCTCGTGGCAAGAGAGAAGTGGAATTCCTTGAGCTGAAGCAAGGAGACATGACTGTGGCGGAGTATACCGCAAAGTTCGAGACACTGGTGAAGTTCTGTCCGCACTACAACCGTGTTGATGCTGAAATGTCCAAGTGTCTCAAGTTCGAGAATGGGCTGAGACTGGAAATTAAGCAGGGTATTGGGTATCAACAGATCAACAGGTATACTGACTTGGTGGATAAGAGCAGAATCTACGATGGGGATAACCGAGCTCGATGTGCTCACTACAAGCAGATGAGTGAGAAGAAAGGGCAGTATAGGGGAAAACCTTATACAACTTCAACTGACAAAGGGAAGCAGAAGGCTTCAGAGGGGAAAAAGACAAGTGGGGGAGTAGCTCCCGCTTCTGGGAAGTGTTATAAGTGTGGCGAGCAATGCCACCGTGCTGATGTGTGCACCAATAATGTGGTGAGGTGCTGCAGATGTGGTAAGAAGGGTCATAGGGCTACTGACTGCAAAGATGATGGTCTAACTTGTTTCAATTGTGGTGAGAAAGGTCATATCATTACTCAATGTCATAAGCCGAAGAAGACTGCGACAGCTGCTCAGACCAGTGGCAGAGTGTTTGCTTTAAGTGGTGCAGAAGTGCCAGAGAAGGTAAACCTGATTCAAGGTACTTATTTTATTAATAATATCGAGTTAATTGCTATTATTGATACTGGTGTTACTCATTCTTTTATCTCGCTTGAATGTGCTAATAGATTGGGTTTGAAGTTATCTGATATGAATGGTAATATGGTAATAGAAACTCTAGCTAGTGGTTCTGTTACTACTACCTTTGTGTGTTTGAGATGTCATGTGATGATTTTTTAGAAGAGTTTTGTGATGGACTTGGTGTGCCTACCCTTGCACCAAATTAATGTGATCTTTGTAATGAACTGGTTGAAGTTCAACCGTGTTCATATCAATTGTTATAACAAGACTGTGGAGTTTCCTGAGTTTGGTGATAGTGGAGAGCTGATGTTCTTGTCTGCTAGGCAAGTAGACAAACTTATGGAAGACGGAGCCCTGGTGTTTGCAATGTTTGCATCGTTGCAAATTGATCGTGAAGCTGCAAGTGTTGACTTACCTGTTGTATGTGAATTTCCAGATGTGTTTCTGGAGGACATCAGTGATTTGCCTCCAGAACGTGAAGTAGAGTTTGCAGTGGACTTAATACCAGGTACGAGTCCAGTGTCGATGGCTCCTTACCGGATGTCCGCTTTTGAGTTAAGTGAACTAAAGAAATAGTTGGAAGAGTTGCTTGAGAAGAGGTTTGTTCGACCAAGTGTTTCTCCGTGGGATGCTCCTGTGCTGTTAGTGAAGAAGAAGGACGGAAGTATGAGGTTGTGTGTTGATTATCGGCAGTTGAATAAAGTGACTATCAAGAATAAATGTCCACTTCTGAGAATCGACGATTTGATGGATCAGCTAGTAGGTGCCCGTGTGTTTAGCAATATTTATTTGAGGTCTGGTTATCATCACATTCGTGTTAAGCCTGATGATATTCCGAAGATGGCTTTCAGGACGAGGTATGGTCACTATGAATACACTGTGATGCCATTTGGTGCATCCAATGCATATGGTGTGTTCATGGAGTATATGAATCGGATCTTTCATGAGTATTTGGACAACTTTGTAGTGGTGTTTATCGATGATATCTTGATATATTCTAGATCTAAAGCAGAACATACAGAGCATTTGAGAACTGTGTTGCAAGTACTGAAGGAGAAGAAGTTGTATGCAAAGCTGTCCAAGTGTGAGTTCTGGTTGAAGGAAGTGAGTTTCCTTGGCCATGTGATTTCAAGCGGTGGGATTGCTGTTGATCCTTTTAAGATTGATGATGTGTTACAGTGGAAGACTCCAAAGTCTGCTACCGAGATACGAAGTTTTTTGGGATTGGCGGGTTATTACCGCAAGTTTATCGAAGGCTTTTCTAAGTTGGCATTACCTTTGACTCATTTGACTCGGAAGGGTCAAGCTTTTGTGTGAGATGTAGCTTGCGAAGAGAGTTTTGTAGAATTGAAGAAGAGGTTGACGACCGCTCCAGAGTTGATTTTTCCTAATCCGAGAGAATCTTTTGTGGTGTTTTGTGATGCGTCGATGATGGGTCTTGGGGGAATATTGATGCAGAATGGACAAGTGGTTTCCTATGGTTCGAGACAATTGCGAGTTCATGAGAGGAATTATCCTACACATGACTTGGAATTGGCCGCTGTGGTGTTTGTGTTGAAGATTTGGAGACATTATCTGTTTGGCTCTAAGTTTGAAGTATTCAGTGATCATAAAAGTCTGAAGTACCTATTTGATCAGAAAGAATTGAATATGAGGCAGAGAAGATGGTTAGAGCTGTTGAAGGATTTAGATTTTGATTTGAGTTATCATCCGGGCAAAGCAAATGTAGTGGCCGATGCGTTGAGCAGAAAGTCATTGCATATTTCGATGCTCATGGTGAAAGAGTTGGAGTTACTTGAACAATTCCGAGATTTGAGTTTGGTATGTGAAGCCACTTCCGACAGTGTGAAGTTGGGAATGTTGAAGTTGACGAGTGGTATTCTGAAAGAGATCAGAGTGGGACAACGATCTGACTTGAAGTTGGTTGACCAGTTGACATTGATCAATCAAGGTAACGGAGGAGAATTCTGGATTGACAAGAATAGTGTGATGAAGTTTTTGGATAGAGTATGTGTCCCAGATGTTCCAGAAATCAAGAAGAGTATTTTAGAAAAAGGACACCGAAGTGGGTTGAGTATTCATCCCGGTGCTACGAATATGTACCAGGATTTAAAAAAATTGTTTTGGTGGTCAGGTATGAAGAAGGATATTGCAGAGTTTGTTTATGCGTGTTTGACGTGTTTGTTTATGCGTGTTTGACGTGTCAGAAGTCGAAGATTGAGCATCTGAAGCCTTTAGGTATGATGCAGCCATTGAATATTCCAGAATGAAAATGGGATAGCATTTCCATGGATTTTGTGTCGGGATTACCGAGAACTGCTAAAGGAAATGATTCAATTTGGGTGATTGTGGATAGGTTAACTAAATCAGCTCATTTCTTACCGATGAAGATTAATCATTCTATGCATAAGCTATCCGAGATGTACATCGAGGAGATTGTGAAGTTGCATGGGATACCTTCGAGTATTGTGTCGGATAGAGATCCGAGATTTACATCTAGGTTCTGGAAGAGTTTGCAAGATGCTTTGGGTACCAAGTTGAGGATGAGTTATGCCTATCATCCGCAGACGGGCGGTCATACAGAAAGGACTATCCAATCCTTAGAGGATTTGCTGAGGGCTTATGTGTTGGATCACGGAGGAGCTTGGGATAGCCATTTTCCGTTGATTGGGTTCATGTACAATAACAGTTTTCATGCTAGTATTGGAATGACGCCCTATGAAGCTTTGTATGGGAGAAGGTGTAGGACTTCTTTGTGTTGGTATGAGTCGGGCGAGAGTGCTGTACTCGGACCTGAGATTGTACAAGAGACGACTAAGAAGATTAAGACAATCCAAGAAAGGATGAGAGCGTCGCAAAGTCGCCAGAAGAGCTACCATGATAAGAGAAGGAAGACACTTGAATTCCAAGAGAGAGATCACGTGTTTTTGAGGGTGACGCTAGTGACTCCACGTTTTGTTGGTCCAAATCAAATCTCACAGAGGATAGGAGAGGTAGCCTATCGAATCGCTTTGCCGCCGTCACTTGCGAATTTGCACGACGTGTTCCATGTGTCTCAGTTGAGGAAGTACATTCCAGATCCGTTGCATGTGATTCAGATGGATGATGTACAAGTGAGGGATAATCTGACTGTGGAAGCATTACCTGTGCGGATTGATGGTCGTGAGATGAAGCAGCTGTAGGGTAAAGACATAGTTTTGGTAAAGGTGCTATGGGGTGGACCGGCCGGCGAGAGTTGGACTTGGGAGCGTGAAGATCAGATGAAGGAGTTGTATCTGACTCTATTTCTTTGAGGTAATTTTCGAGGGCGAAATTTTTTTAAGTGGGAGAGAGTTGTAACACCCCAAATTTCGTAAGAATATTTATTTAATTTATTTAAATATAATATTCGTGCATTTTCGGTGAATTTTGGTGGTTTGTGTTGACGTTGGCATTTTCGTGGAGTTTTGGTTATTTAATTAAATAATAGTATATAATATGGAATATATTAGTATTATTATTAATTTAAATAATATTAGAGGAATTAAGGGTAAGATGGACTTTTGAGGAGGATTAGTGAGGGTATTATTGGGAAAACCCATTTTAGAAGCCCAGAGGTTTAACAAAAAGGAGAATTTGAGAGGAATAGGTTTCATTTGGTCAGAACGTGAAAAGAAGGAAAGAAGGCGAGAGCCCTGAGGAAAAAGGGAAGAGGTGAGGATTCGAGAAGGTTTCCAAAGACTCAATAGAGAAAGCTCTGAATCGACAATCTAAGGTAAGTGGAGTATTGCATTTCATTGTTTTCAATATAGGAATTTGATGTATTTAAAGTGGATTTTGAGGTTTATGTGGGTTTATGGGATTTATGAGTAAACTGGTAATTTGAGGGTATTTTGTGAATCGATTATTAAGGGTTGAATTGAATCGGATAAAATAGACCTTGAGGGTGATTTTCCCTGTCGATGTTGTTTCGACCTTGTGGTGAAAGGGATTTATGGGGTTTATGAGAATCTTGAGAGTTTGTGAAGGTTTAGGTGATTTGTGGTTTCGAATAGTGTAACGAATCGACCTAATAGTCGTAGGTTTTATGCCTTTGATTACCATAATGCCTTAGGAATGTTGTAGGGATGTTTTTTGGGTAATTGGGGTTGAAATCGTAAGAGCTTTTAGGTCTAATATGCTCCTGATGCGTAACAGCGATTTCCTGAAATCGCAGGTTCGCAAAGCGAACGTTTCCTTTGCAAGGAGAACACTCGCCCCAGACTTGCAAAGCGAGCAGCGCAGCGAATGCGCGATAATTTATTTGATGATACTGGAATGAATTCTGAAGGGTGACATTTAATTCGCAAAGCGAACGTCCCAGCGAGTGGATTCGCAAAGCGAATGAGGGTGCGAGCGAGAGACAAAATGGAAATCCTCTGGTTTTTGTATGGGATTTTGGGGTTCACTGGCAGCTCACAAAGCTAACGCCAAAGCGAACAGGTTCGCACGGCGAACTTAGTAGTGAACGTCTGCTGTTCGCGAAATTTTGCTTTATGATTCTGTGTTGTCTTGATGTTTTGTTGCTGAGATTTTTCATATGATTTACCATGATGTTACTGATGAATATGAGATGATGTTTTGTGATGTTTGACGAATATATGATGACACGATTAATATGAGAAATGATGAATGATGATGCACATAAATGATTTTTTTTATGATGATGATTAATGACGTTGTGTATCATGCATTCATAGCATTTCAATGATGATGTTAGACTTCAATCCCATTGTGTGGATTTGAGGTAAATTTTGACGTGCTCCGGTTCTTGTGTGGAACCGATCCTAATGACGGGGATCTTTGGAGGGTGATGGCCTAGTGTCCATCGACTGTGACGATTGGTACCACATGCATGAGTCTTGTGTGCATTGCATTTGTTTGGCATTGAAGTATTTTATGATGTTGTGATTTGATGTTTTCCTTGTGATAACCCTGAAGATGTTGTATATGATGATGACGCAATTTTATGCATATCCTGTTTTTATATTGATTATAGTGAATTGTGATTACTCACCCTGCCTGTTTGAATGTTGTCTCCACGTGGGTAACATGCAGGTGATCAGGCTTAGCTGTGGATGCCTTCGAGGACTTTTGGAGTTTATTTGCTTTTGGTCGATGTAGAGGGTATTGCTCTGATATTGTAACATCGGGTTGGGTCGTTGAGTCGAACCATGTTGAGTTGTTATTTTTGTGGTTATTTGATTATTATGGCTTTTAATGAAAACCCTTTTGATTTTGGATTATTGTGGTTATGGTGGTTCCGCTGCTATTTGATGGCTTTTTGATTATTTTGAGGAAAACCCGTTGTTTACATAGCAAATGTTTTATTTTGAGTTTATTGAGAAATGTGCACCCTTCTGAGGTGATTTTTACTCGGATAATTTGTGTATTTTGCCGTGTATGTTCGTGAGGTAGAAAAGGGTGTTACACATGCAGTTCAAACGACAACATCTTCCTCTCTGACTTCATGTAGGTGTTCCATGTTTAGATATGGACTCCATATGAACTGAAGAAGAGAAAAATATTAGATCATAAAATAGTTAATATAAAATATAAATTGATTTGTTTAGAGGCCTTACATCTGCAGGTGTTAGGTGGTCCAACAGATTGTGGTATTGAATGATACAATGTCTAGGACATCTATTGTAACTTATACCCTTAGCTGACCATCTAAACAACAAGAAGTTCAAATTCAATTAGTTAGACACAATAATTGGTAAGTTGATATAAACTAAAATTAACTTATTAACTTACTTTTGTGCATACGGGAAGGAAAAGTTGTTGTGGTTGACGGGCGTTAGGGATGGCAATTTAGACCAACCCAGTGCTTGAGCAAAACGGCGCATCCAGAAAAAGTAGATGTGCTTTTTTTGGCACACTTACACAAAGAGCTATACAAATAAGACAGACAAGCAAAACCCCAACTATACTCTCTTGTTTTATCTAGCTTTCTCAATAAGGGTAAATACATAATGTGCATAGAAGAACCAGTGCCTTCGGGAAATAAAAATAAACCAATTAAAAGCATAAGATAACACCTGATTTCATTATTTTCATTTCTTTTGTAGAATCTTCATCTAATATAAAACCGGTGTACCATGATTCTAGGCGCGAAAGTAAGATACCTTGGCCTCTTGAGCTCTCATCTAGAAAGTCGGCACCCAAAAGTTCCTCACAAATTGATGCGTCAAGGTTTGTTGGTCCATTAACCGCCTTGCCATCAATACGCAAACCAAGTAACACGTACGCATCCTCTAAGGTCACGGTACATTCACCGGTTGGAAAAAAGAAGATGTGCGTCTCTGGGCGCCATCTCTCTTGCAAAGCTAGTATAAACTTTGCAGTCGAGGTGAGTATAATAATCTCTCATATCGTGACGCGGTATAATTTTACTCCCTCATACAAGAAGGCGTGGATTGCAAGGACAAAGAATGTTGAACAGGTATTTGGCAACTGGGAGGATTCATACAAGGAATTACTGTGATTTTTGGTAGCGCTAAAGACATACACACCAGGAACTATTGCAATCATGCAGACAATGCCAACATGTAGGCCAGATGGAACTATTGTTGATGGAAATGTCATCTTTCACCGTCTCTTTTGGTCTTTTCAACCATGCATAAGAGGTTTGACATTCTGCGAACCTACTATTCAAATGGATGGAACATGGCTCTACGGAAAATACAAGGGCACCTTGCTTATGGTTGTTGCACAAGACGACAACAATAATGTTTTTCCCATAGCCTTTGCCTTGGTTGAGGGTGAGACCGCTTCTGCTTGGAGTTTCTTCCTTAAGAATCTCAGAACACATGTCGCTCCACAAGCCAATCTCTGTTTGATTTCAGACAGGCACGCTGCTATAGAGAGTGCCTATAATAACCATGATAACGGGTGGCATAATCCTCCTTCTACCCATGTATATTGCATTAGACATATTGCACAAAACTTCATGCGTGCAATCGAAGACAAGAACCTTCGTAAAAAAGTTGTGAATGCCAGGTATGCTCTAACTCAACCAACATTTCAAAACTACCTTAACGAAATTAGGATGTCAAATGCAGATGCAGGAAGCTGGTTGGATAATATTCCACTGGAAAAGTGGGCAAGGGCTTTTGATGGTGGATGTCGTTGGGGCCACATAACGACTAACCTTGTGGAGTCCATGAACGAGGTATTCAAAGGAATTAGAAACCTTCCAATCACCGCTTTGGTGAGATCAACCTATTGTAGGTTGGCATCACTTTTCACAACAAGAGGCGAAAGATGGAGTGCACTGTTAACGTCGGGTCAAGTATTCAGTGAAACCATAATGAAATTGATGAAAGATGATACTATCAGAGCCATCACACATACAATTACAATTTTTGACCTTCATAGAAAAACATTTAGTGTACAAGAAACAGTGAACCATAATGAGGGGAGACCTAATTTATCCTATGCTGTCAGAATAAACAGATGTTGGTGTGACTGTGGCAAGTACCAGGCCTTTCGTGTACCTTGCTCACATGTCATTGCAGCACGCGCACATGCTCGTCATGATGCTTATAGCTATCTATCTGATGTTTACAAGGCGATTAATGTTATGAATGTATACAACGAAGGCTTCGTAGTGCTACCAATGGAGGAATATTGGCCTTCATACCAAGGTGACATAGTTTGGCACAACGATGAGATGAGAAGAAAGAAAAAGGGACGCCCAAACAGCAAGCTATAAGAACTGAAAAGGATACCGCTAATAAAATGATAAAATTATGCAGTATATGTCGTCAGCCCGGACACAACCAAAAAAATTGTCCCAATGTCGGAGGAACATCTGCATCATGATTTAGCTTATCGTTTCATTTGTTGTAACCAAATATTTTCATATATTGACGAGTCTTTGTTACAACAATGTTAACAATAAACAACACTAACAACACACAACACATATGACACGTAAAACTATAGTTTTAAAAACCGGACCGGACCGGTCGGTCGGACCGGTTGGACCGGGAACCGGCCAGGTAACCGGCCGGGTTCACTTGCTGGATCGGCCTTGTCATCGAACCGGTGGGAACCGGGAAAACCGGCGGTTCAACTGCTTATTTTAAAAAAAAAAAAAAATTTTATTTTTTATTTTTAAATTTTTTTACTCAAATACATATGAACTTTTCTCCAAGAATAATAGTGATCACTCATTTGATTCAAGTGATACACAAATTAAGTTTCATAATATCCACAAAACTATTTTTACTATTTTGTATTTATATTGATTGAAAAACCATCATACAAATATTTGTATAGAAATTTAAGAACACATATTAAAAAACTAAATATAATATAATTTTAGACTTAACTGATTTCCATTATATATATATAGACTTGAAAATTTTATTATTTAGAATAATGTTAATATTTGTATTGTTTTAATTATTAACATTAAAACTGATTTTCTATTAACATTAAAACTATGAATTTAAATTAAACTCTGTTTAATTTAGACTCTGTTTAAAATTTACAATTAGACTCTGTTTAAAATTTGAATTTAAATTATGAACCTATGAATTTATGATATGATATTTTCAAAAAATTTAAGTGCTAGTTATATTTTTTAGAGACTGAATCATCCGGTTCGACTGATTTTACCGGTTTTATACCTATTATAATGACAGGTTTATTCAACCGAGTTATCCGGTTTAATCCGGTTTGGTCATGCGGTTCGACCAATGACCCAGTGGTTCGACCGATAAACCAGTGACCCAGTACCCTCACCGGTTTGATGACCGGTCCGGTTTTTAAAACACTGCGTAAAACAACTAACGGAAAAGAAACATAAAACATTCCTAACTAATTACAACAATCAAACTAATTTCATTCGGTCCAAACATGACTTCCCTCACATCTTTGTTAGTCTTAACACGAACTCATTCACGCAGCCGATCAAGTCTCTCGATACTTCGGATTTTTCTCCTTCACCAATGTCTCCTTCTAACCACCGATTCAACTCCCTCTTAAGTTGATTGAAACTTTGTATGTTCCAAAACAGCATGTCTATCGAAGATTTCTCTCTCGAATAGACGACTTTTCCCCACCGCCGACGATACATGTTATCAGTAGAACAAAGATATGAAATGAGATGTGGAACTAAATGATCAGAACACTTTTATTTATAGAAAAAAAATTCAATTTCTAAGGAGTCTCCAGATGAATTGACGACTCCCTTATGTGTCTATAACCAAGTCGCCAATTGGATTGGAGACTACATAAGATGTCTCCAATCCAATTGGTGACAGTACCCTTTAGGCCTTAACAAAGGGTCGCCATTTGGAATGACACTCTTATGTAATCAGAAATTTTAAGTGGGGTACTTTGCAAATTTTTTTAAAAAATAGAGGTATTTTTAGAATTAAAAAAAAAAAAAGATTATTTGAGTAAAAAATTCTCGCTTTTGACATTTATGCCTGCAATTAACTTAATCAATTTTTTCCCAATGTTATTTATTATATAGTACTAAATCTGACTACAGATTATTTAAGGAAATCTCTTATAACCAATCCACAAGCATTAAACAATATGGTTAAATCTGACTCCATCTTCTTCTCAAAAATGATCTTTTAAAATTTATTTTATTTTAATTTTTTCAATATATATATATATAACTTTTAATTTGCATTGCTTAATTTTTTTTAATAGTATTTTAAAATTTTAGTAGGTTTATTATTATTTTTATTTAAGTTATTATTAAATAGATGATAAATCAAGTTATTAGATTAAAAAAAATTAAACTTATTTTAAGCTAACTTTCTTAAAAGTTTTTTCCACTAATTTTAATTTTAATTTTACAATATCAACTCTTTAATATGAGTAAGTATCGCGGTCTCTCGTTCAAGTTCAAACGATCTCATAATATAATGTCTTAAATTTTAAGAATTTTATAGAAGTATGGAAAATTTTTAAATGTAAATTTAAAAAGATTTATATTTTTCTAACAACATTGTGAATCAGACACATTAATTAATAAATATGGTATAGTAGTTGATTGACCTTTAAATTTTTTAATTTCACGTTGTTTATTAATTAAAACACTTGTTACTAATGTTGTCGAAATTGTTTAAAGAATCATTTTCTTTCATTAAATGGTATAAACTTTTCTATAAGTTGAGTATCACAAGAATAGAAAAATACGAAAAATTATATACACTTAATTTGAAGCCATTAATATGTTGAGAGAAAATACCCTTTATGTTACTCCCTCCGGTTACTATTATAAGCAAAAAAAACACCTTAAATTTTAGTCACTATTATAAGCAAAAGTCATTAAATTTTTTACTAATTAATACTTGTATTACTATTATACCCTTAATTTAATTCAAAAGTATTTAATGTTGATAGTTGATTCATTAAATAAATTTAGGATATTATCGTAAATTTTATTTTGATTGTACATGAAATTAAGAAAACTAATTACACTTAACTAACTTTCTTAATATGTGTAAAAGTAGTTATTTTAACTTATAATTGTGATTGGAAGAAGTACTCGATAATTCCTTCGTATTAATTTCATATCATTCCATTCATATGTTATACTGAAAAAGAACCATACAATTCACATATATGTCATGTTGTATTGAGCTTCCAAATACCCAAGAACCATTCATTCGATTTGATTTAAAGATTAAACTTCAATAAATTTATTCATATGTAATAATTCAATGATTATAAAACTCACTATCAGCAGTTAAATCAAATCAAACGGACCAACATTTTGATAGAATATGGTGCATTAGGTATAAAAATCATTAAAATTTTATATTTTCATTATTAGGTGGACATGATTTTAGCTAGTTACTATGAAAAATCAAATATTTATATAAAATAATTTAATTAATATATATTTATACGGTTAATAGTTTAACGTTAGTCAATCACAACTATTAGATTTTTAAAAATAATTAACTTAAATTATAATTGCTTTTAAAATCATATGATTGTGATATGCCTACAATATAATTTTTCAAACATTTATTGTGTATATTAATTAAAACATCCATATATATGATAGTTATTTAAGATCTTTAAACGAATCTAAAATATTATAAAATAAAAGAAAATACTATTTTAAGAGGATATTTAAATCTTTAATTTACAAACATATAGGTGAATCAATTAAAACAAATAAAAAATATATATTTATTTAAGTTAAATAAAGATACATTTGTTCTATCTTCACTCCTATAAAAAAGGAAGGGCATCACATAACTAACTAAGTACATATCAAATAAAACGTAAACAAAACATCATAAGTTTTTTGAAATTTGAGAAAAAGAGTTTACTTTTTCAAGAAGTTACCGTGTAACTTGAGATATTTTGGTAAAAAGAGCCCACAAGAAAAACTTCTACTCAGGTATTATCAACTTTTTCAATCAACCTTCGTCTTCTTATTCTCAAATGGTTAATGTGTTTATATTTAAAATTTCAATTCTTTAATTCCTTTCTAAAACTTTGAGAGTTTTATTTCTTTCTAATATTTTGAGGGTTTAGGGTTAATTTCTTTCTAATCCAGTTATAGATTTGATATCCAAAATTATGAAATTGTAATATATGTCATCTAAAAACTCTAACCCTACCCATATATGCAATATGCATAGAAAACCCTATATTTTTATATATTGTGGTTATAATGTTTTCATCGGACAACTTGTTTATTAGTGTGTATTGTTTTTTATTTTACTTATACATATAATGTGTTTATTTTTCACAATTATAGAGATTTATGAACGGGCTTAACTAGAAGTGATTATCGGAGTTTTATTGAAGTTCAGTGATAAAGTTCACTTATCAATAAGGATTATAAGGTATTTTTTATTTTGTTGACTTAATTATACAATTTTTTTTTCTTTTTTTGATAATTACACCTATAATTATTTTGTAATTGTTTTTTTTTCGCTTTGTAAAGGTGAATATCTCTTATAATAATAAGAAAAAAAATTGTTATTCCAACTTTCCAATACAAATGGATCCTCCGCCATCTCGTGTCTCTAGAGGTAGAAGAACATTGAAAATTGTATATGATGATCCCGATGCAACAGATTCTTCATCCGATGAAAGAAATAATATTAGTGTGGATAAAAAAACAATGAGGAAGAGAGTTGTGCTTGAAATTGCATTCCCTAATGTTCCGAGTGATCAAACAGTTGATAATGGATTGAACAAGAATGATAAAAGTTGTGGAACACAAAAACATGAAGTGAAACAACCGTCTTGCAAATACAAAGGTGTTCGAATGAGAAAATGGGGCCGATATTCAGCAGAAATCCGCAACCCAATTAATAATAAACGTAATTGGCTTGGAACTTTCGACAGCGCAGAAGAGGCTTCTAAAGCTTACGAAGCTAAAAGACATGAATTTGAAACTATATATAAGAAGGATTTTTGTAAAGGGAAGAGGGACAAGAGACTCAAAACAGTTTCTTTTGCTAAACCTTTGGTTGATTTTTTGAATGACTCTTTTGACTTCAAGAGAGACACGTCAAATATATCTTTATCTTCGCCTGAATTGGTTAACAATGTTGAAGTTTCAAGCGATGAAACTAATTCTTTACAGAAAACAGACATAGTGCAAGAACCATATGTTGTTGCGAGTGTTAATGTTTCATCGCAACTTGAATCGAATTGGTTAACACTTGATGAATCAGAGTTAGACTTGGTTGCTGGTGATGATCTTGGTTGCCTTGATGACTTGAATGATATTGATATTCCATTTGATTTTGATTACTTTGGTACTCAATTTGCAGTTTATCATGGGATTGAAAAACCTCACAATCCTCACAAAAGAAGTTCGATTAAAGAACTTCCCAAAATTCCCAAGCATTTTAAAGAACCTCGCAATATACCCGAGCAATAAATTTTGCAGTTCTGAATCGTTATACTAGTACTACAGCTGTAACTACAAATTCTATGTTGTTCGTTACTAAGATTATCTTGATCTTCAAAATGAAATTCATCTTACAATTTTTTTGTTAACTTATACATATGTATGCTTTATGTTTCTTTTCAAATAATTTGATTTCATTTTAACATAATGTTAAAAAATTAAAACACCCATACATACATGTGAGACTTAATTCATGCTCTTAAGACTATAAATTTATTCATAGCACTCTAAATTCAAGTCTCTTGTGAGCTCGAGTAAACAGTGAATCTGTGTTCATTTGGTTTCGCTTGTAAACAACCAGCAACAACACTGCACAAAATTACAAACACATTCATGAAATTAGCAGTGAAACTTGAAATACACGTTTCACATATATACAAAATTTAAGGGCAAAACAATAAACATGCAATAGCTGTTGTTTTATCGTCATGATCATTAAAAGAGAGTCTTCCATTTCTGTCTACTATGATTTGATGAAGAGAAGCTACCAATGTTTACTGCTAACTCCTTTGGACACACTCCATTTGTGAACTGATTGTGAAGCTTTGCTGATGGCAATGTGAAGCTTTGCTGATGGCAAAGTGATCAATACGGCGATTTTCGGTGTCAAACTCTGATGTAAAGCTACCTTTACTTCCCCTGCTTCGGCCGTGCGAATGACGTATAGAATTGTTCCTCAGTACTTCATGGCTTCCTTTCTCCATTGAGCTTGAATTTGCTTTGTGAGAGTAAGTATGAGAGGATTTTGCTTCGTCAGCATTAATGTTTTCGTTGTAGGTCTCTGAATTTTCCATTGTATTGTTCGGATGAAATTACAGACACTTAATTTGAAGCCATTAATATGCTGAGAGAAAATACCTGTATGTTACCTGATAATTCTCTCATATTCATATCATTCACTTCATATGTTATAAAGAAAAATAACCATACAATTCACATATGTCATGTTGTATAGAGCTTCCAAATATCCAACAACCATTCATTCGATTTGATTTAAAGATTAAACTTCAATAAATTTCCTGAATGAATACAGGCAGTATATAAATCAACAATTTTAAGCAAAATTTGATAAACCCTAAATCCCTTTGAAATTTTATTTTGACCTATTCTCTAATTTCAACAAAAAAAACCTGTAGTTCTTATTATTGCAACAAAAATACCGATTCTCAAACATTGAATCCCTCGGCACGGAGACAGAGTCGATGAGCTTCGATCCACTTGGCACAAGCGTCTTCTCCGTGCTCCACTATGCACTCATCTCGAATCCTCTTCGTGTCTGGACAAGCACAGCAGATTTTCTTCTTCTTCGGCGCATTCGACACTTCACAAGCCGAAGCCGTTACTGTTGTTGTTGCTGCTGTCGCTGTTGCTTGGTTCAGAGCGGAGGAGGAAGAAGCAGCGACGCCGTGTGTTGCCGTAGTCGCTGTTGCTTGGTTCAAAGGAGAGGAAGAAGCGGCGACGCCGTTTTGCACTTGCGCGGCACCCATCAAATCTTCTCTGCTAACAACAGTAAAATTAACAAGTAAATAAGAATGGATGAAGAAAAATTGAAATGAAAGGTGGATTTAGAGGGTGAAGAATTGAAGAGAACAAGAACATTGATTCAAGGGTTTGGGAAACTTTTTTCTGTTTGATCGCGTGAAAACGTCGAAACGGCAGCGTTTCTTTCAAAACATGTAAACAGATTCTCTATGGTTAGAATTTCCAGCACGCAATCACGATATTTATGACAGTTTGATTTTATGAGAAGTGTAGAATACACAAATTTGAAATTTATTTAATAATTTAAAAAATACTATTTTTAAATCGCAAACGTCCGATCTTGATCGGACAGTTTACAACACATGACTGCATATAATTGCAGGAAATTTTTTATTGTAGGCAGATCCAGACTATCAAAAATGTTAAATATGTTTATCATTTTAACGATAACTTTGGGACCATTTAAATCTATCCAATAAATTTTGATTGATGCACTATAATTTTTAAAAACAGAAAGATGATAAGGATATGATAAAAATAAGGTAAAATAAGACACTAATAAGAAGCTATTAAATTTAATTGAAATGCACAACGTTGGTGTGAAATGTTTAGCTTTTATTTTAATTTTCTTTAAAATAATACATTTAAATGATTATAATGTATTAATAGTGTAAAAAAATTACATGAAAGTGAATAGCAATTAAATATATACATAATATGATTTTTTTTTTTTAAATTTTATATATATCATGTAACTTGATGAATATAATCCCTCATGTTACTCCCATTAAAAAAAATCCCTCACGTTATTGTTATAAATAAAAGTTTATTGGCATAAATGCATTTTTGGTCTTTCTAGTTTGAGTTTTTTATACTATTAGTTCCTTTATTACAAAACCTGCGATTTTGGTCCCTTAAGTTAGATGCACTTTGCATTTTTGTGGTCCCCCTCCATTTTTGCATATGTGGCATTGATGATTAGGATTAAAAAATTATTTTTAATGACTTGTCATTGATGACTAAGATATTTTAATATTTAATAATATTTTTAATTAATTTAATATTTTTTATTAGAGAATTAATAGTTTAAATTATTATTTAATAAATTAAAAATTTGAAAAGTATTTATGGCCTGTAGCCCATTTTGTATCAGCATATATCAAACTCCCAAAGACCCACTTCCATCGCAACTTATTTAAGTGATAGCTCATACTTGATCAAGCTTTATAAACCCTTGAATTATAATTGAAATAAGCAATGTGAGACTCAATACTGCTACTGCAATTAACACAAACCAGAGCATTTATCTTTGACACACATAACATAAACCACTGCAGTGCAAGAATAAAATGAGTTTGATCATAACATAAACCACTTTTCCACTTTTCCACTACACTAATCCACTTTTCCAAGTCACAACATAAACCACTGCCGTGCAAGAATAAATGCCACGAAAGAAGATTTTGTTTTGACAGCAGAACGAGCCATGAGCTATTTGAAACCATACCTGCAACAAACCATGATTTCCAAATCATTACAACAAAGCCATATTACAAAGGAAAAATAAAAAAGACCATCTGCAACGTGGTCCCAAATCCAACCTGCTCCAGTCGTACGCTCAATAAAATCAATACACACTGTTGCTAATTCCCACAAAGCCACAAAACATTACTCAGAACCTGCCATACCTTTGCAACCCCAACATCCCTTAACCTCACACCACTACTTCCTTCGATTCACATTGTGGTACACATTCCCTACAACATGCCGCAACTCAACGACAAAATAAAACCTTCGCAACGCAATTGATAAAGGACATTAAAACAACAACGCTTCAACAATACACCACAGGTTGTACGAAAGGAAAAAGGGGGAATTGCAAGACACGTAAAATGGTACGAAACGCAACAAAAATCAGAAAAACAAAAACCTCGTCTCAAGAATAATACCTCACTTTATATCACAAAACAAAACGCAGTGCATCCATGATTCCCCTGTTTACTGCGAAACAACAATAACCAAATTTTCTTCACAAACCTTCTTCTTCTGCAACAATGCAATTGAGAAGAGAGAGTGTAACTGACTGCAATGCCTTATTGGTTGTTTGAATAGTAATTAGTCCATGTATACAAACTGCAACAACTTACTCCATGTTGAGAAGAGAGAGTGTGACTGAAATAGTGCAAAAAAAAGTCCCACATCGATTTCTCAAACAATGGAAATAGTGTTTAAATAGTATGGTAAATTTATCAATTCCAAAGTGAACCACATGTGAGAGAGAGAGAGAGAGAGAGAGAGAGAGAGAGAGAGAGAGCGTGGTTGAGTGAGTGGGTAACGTGTCAGGATCACCTGTAACTAAAAATATTAATTTATTAAATAATAATTTAAACTATTAATTCTCTAATAAAAAATATTAAATTAATTAAAAATATTATTAAATATTAAAATATCCTAGTCATCAATGACAAGTCATTAAAAATAATTTTTTAATCCTAATCATCAATGCCACATATGCAAAAATGGAGGGGGACCACAAAAATGCAAAATGCATCTAACTTAAGGGACCAAAATCGCAGGTTTTGTAATAGGGGGACTAATAGTATAAAAATCTCAAACTAGAGGGACGAAAAGTGCATTTAAGCCAAGTTTATTTTTCAAAATCATTGAATAATTAACGAATTTGATTTATTTGTATATTGTTTATGTAATAATTGTGATTGGTTTATGATGTTAGACTCTTAATGCGGTGGTATGGATCTTCGTTACAATGGTACAAAGGTGGACCTGCAAAGTTAGTACTTCAACGTCTAAGTCAGTTATAGAGCTTAAAGTGAGTAAAGTGTGAGTTTGAAAAGAAAGTATGTACCTTATGTCTTATGTGTGCCAGTTATATGTGATAGACAATTTTAATAGGTTTCACCTCAATGAGCTTAACACTTGGGTATCGCCCGCATTGGACATTTGGCAGGTCTAGAACAGTTGCCCCAATGTTTATCGAATGTTTTATCAACCGATGAGCCTTTCAAAGTCGAGGTCGGCATCTTATCTTCAAACTAACCATATGTAGAAGTGGGAAGACCATGAGCCAATTGCAAAAGTAGTGGGAACAAGTGAATTTATGCACTTCCCATATTGAGATGTTTCGTCGCCTTTCAGACACATGACCTTAGGCTCACAAGTTAGGGTGTGGTGATCTCCTTTAGGGTATTCGAGTATACTCAGGTGCAGTTGTATTCCCAAGGTATGATCTAATCATCACTTTTTGTCTCTTCATTTTCATTTAAATAGATGAACTAGTTTTCAAATGTTATGTTCGTTTTGTTTGTCATTCGAAATTTGTCTTCTCCACTGAACTCGTCTTTTATTTGCAAACACTGACAATTTTTAATCACTTAATATCTCCCATGCCGCAGATCCTACTTCCATTTGTCCTTGTCTTTCTTAAGCTTTTATGCCTTCCATAAGGTATCGCAATGGCCAACTTAAGGACTGTACTTGTAAATGTGGCACCCGA
Organism: Lathyrus tuberosus; assembly: GCA_022829125.1. Lineage (NCBI taxonomy): Eukaryota > Viridiplantae > Streptophyta > Magnoliopsida > Fabales > Fabaceae > Lathyrus > Lathyrus tuberosus. The sequence goes on along the minus strand of JALAZF010000503.1, from coordinate 705,530 downwards.
ATTTGATAGTGGCGAGTCTTCATCAGCCGCTGGAGTCGAGGATCTAGATCTCATGGACATTTTCTATGGGGTGGATCCACTTATCCATGCTCAGGATATGCCTAACGGTAGTTCTGTGTCAGGTTTGGATTCCTTGGATGATGATGATGAGGATCTTGTAGTGGGGGAAACAACTGTTTGCATTGTCTCACTAGCCTGTGCTTATTTTAACTAGGTATTTCCCTATGCCCCTTATTTAGGGAGACATAGTGCGAGATTAGTTACTTCATTCAATCTCTCTAGAGATAGTTTACTCGTAATTGTACCATGGTTTGTGTTTATTTTAAGAATTACCCTATTAATCTTGACCAAAATGACCATTTTTATGACAGAGAAACAAACATGGTCCGACTTGAAAGCTTACTGGAGCTGACTGACAAAGATCACTATTACTGGGTAGATCCCGAATATTTTTAGAACAATTTCCACCAATTATAGAGCGATTGTTGTTGAGCGTGTTGACATCGAGGTAGGGCTATATTCCGACTAGTTGATCTCCCTCATCCTTACCAACAAAAGGATATGCAACTTGTTCAGAGGGTGTTATATCCCCCTTTATGACTATCTCTTATAAATTAGGAGTAAGATTGCCTCTGACCGTTTTCGAGAAAAAGGTGTTTGATTATATATGCATTGCCCTCTCTGAACTCCACTTGATGTACTAAGGTTTTATAAAAGTATTTCAACATTAGTACGAGTATAAGAGGCAAAGGGGTTTCGCCTAAAAAGTATTTTCTTTCATCCTTTTTTTGTTTCTCGTACTTCGTCTAAAAATGATAGGGCCAAGGGTTAGTTCCTTTGCATCGAAGTAATATCAATAAAGCCTTCCTCATTTACACTAAGAGCTGAAAGCAGTTTAAAACATATATCTCCTAATAACTTTGATTTGTTCGATGGCTCATTTAGAATTTCTCAGCGTCCCATATCTCACCCCGAGTTTAATCGCTTGCATTGACAGAGTTTGAAGGCGATGGTTGATAGATCATTTTAAAGAGACTAACAATTACTACTTATTTCCTCACACCTCCCTTTTGGACCAGTTCAACCGTCTTTTGAGCGGGAAACAAAAAGATTAATGACCAGACTGGCGATTTAGTCAGGATCAATAGGAACCATGGTAAGGATTATGCTAAAGATGAAAACCCACCAAAGAGACTGAAGTCGGTTAGACAGGCTCCTACCACTATTCCTCTGGCAGATCTCGATGGTGTTCCACCTACCCAAATTCTTACTATATTCAGATATCAGATTCCTCGCAATAATTCGAAAATAAGAGCTTGTGTATCTGCTGAATTTCACACTTTCATCTATAATCTTTTTGAGATAGGAAAATATGAGTTATTTGCAAATTCAACCTCTAGATGTCGTGTGTATCCTCCATTACAACTTTGGTCTAAGAAGTATGATGAAGTCTAGTTTCATCAAATGGTTATCTCCCTAGTGAATCTCAGCGAGAAGTTTGGTGAACACCACCATAATTTGTGTCTCTTTATTTGAGAAATTTGTCCCGTAAGATAACTAGTCAGCATCTTCTCGAAGATTCCAAGTGAAGTTATTGATCCAACAAGTGATCACTTTTTCCAGAGCTTGTTATCTCAACCTTTTCAAGAGAAAGACTTAATAAGAAGAAACGAATACCAGTTCCATGGCTAAAAAAAGCAAGGATCGAGGGGAAGTTTTTTTTTCAGAAACGAAGACCAGTTTCATGGCTTATGACCGGAAACGCGGGGAAGTTTTACCCTTTATAAGTAAGATTACTTAGTTAAAGAATATGAGTAAGCATGTTTTGATGGTGGGATTCTGTTGCCATTCAAATTATCTGAATCATAGTTGTGTCCCCTAGGTGGAATTGTCATCTCCCCAATCAAGACACTTCTTTGTTTCCCAGCATACTACATCCTTAGTCTTAATTTCTTTCCCTAGTGAATAATTCTTTAATACCCAGCGATTCAAATTATTATTAATATTCTGTGATGTCATCCTCACAAGTCTCATGTCTTGCATTCACAAGCATCACATCATTTATGGCATCTTAGGATCCAATATTTGTGCAATTTTTGTTGTATTTAAGTCTCTCATATCTGGTCGAAACTAAGATATCAATCTTCACCTCTACAAATAAGAGAACCTTAAATAGGGGCATCTGTCATACCCTAATTTTTTACCCTAAGATCCCACATCATTTGAATTTCATTAGCATCATATGTGTGTATACGTTTATGCATCACTAACCCATTTGGAGATACACAGATTGTTGTTTGTTTCATTTGATTACAAGTTAGGGATTTTTTGAGCCTCAAAGGAGACTCGGGCAAATGATTAATCAAGAATAGGCATGATCTTTAACTTACCCAATATCTCTTTCATACATGAAGACTAAGAGCTCTCATTCATCAAATAATCAAGTACAAGGTTGCCTCATTTCAAAATCAACAAGCCTCAAGATCCTCAGTGCACCAAAATTAGGGTTTTGACCTAATTCAGTCCTTGAGCTGACTTGTGGAGCAAGGCATGATCCAAGACCTCAAGATATGTTTCAAGAACATCAAACGCCTCATATTAGTCCATTCATATGATTGTATTAATCCAAAGAACTTGATTCATAAGCAGTATAAGAATTCAAATTCATCTGGACCACAAACTAGGGTTTTTTTTATGAAAAGTAAACCACATCTTTGATTGTTGAGCAAGGCATGATCTCAAATCTTGGGACATGATTCAAGACATTCGAAAACACCTTTGGAGCCCGTCCATGATGTTTAATTTAGGCCAAGTATTTGATTTCATAAAGGATCACAAAGTTCAAAATTCATCTGATACCAAAAGTCAACTATGGTCAAAATCAAGTTTGACTTTTGAAGTTTTTGGTCAAACATGGTCTCTTCAAGCCAAGAACAATTTTAATATGTGATTTGGATCATGATTGATCAAGAAAAATCAAGAAAAATGAGGTTACTTGTAAAAAGGGCAACCACAAAGAACTTAAATTTTTTCTAAGTCATGAAAAACAATGATTTTTTCCCTACTTTCCAAGGTCATAACTTCCAAACCAAGTAACCAATTTCTTTGATCCAAATATCAAATTGAAGAGCTTTTTAGATTTCAAGATATAAGGCCATGAAGTTAGGGTTTCCACACTTTTTGAACTTTGACACTTGAAAAATTTTAGACAGAATCTGTCTTGTGTTGGAGCCAACTTGACTACTTTTCACCATGATCTAAGATGAATCAAGACCAAATTCAAACATCAAAGTTGAAGTATGATATTCCAGCTTTCCAAAATGTCCAAGAACACAATCTAATTCCATTTGAGCAAGGAGATATGGAGTGCCAAAAATGCCTTGATGCAACTGTTTTGGTAAGGAAGATTTGGCATTACTTGTGGTGCACGATTTTTTTAGTCCAAGTGTGATGATCATACATTGCTAATTCAACAAGAATCTAAATGAATCATACAAAACCTGCAAGATAGAGAAACTAAGTTAAGAGGAATCCCTTTGAAATGATGAGACATGATCACTTTAAACCTTGAATTCAAGAGGCATTTATATGGAATAGTGCATTGTCAAAGAAACCACTCTCACCAGTCAAGATGCACTCTTAAACAACAATAAACACCTCTACAGAATGTGTAATTGGTTAAAAGAAGAGCTAGACTAGTGGAAGAGATAAGGTACCTTGAGTTGAAAGTAATGATGCATTTCCAAAACCATTGAACATTGAGCTCATCCTTCAACCATCATTATTCCTCCAAAACAAACTTGCTCCCCTATAAATAGAGACCACATTTGATCATTCAACACACACCAAAACAATCACAACACTTGTTTTCTCACTCTTTCTCTTTCACTTCAGAATTTCAAATTTTCAAAGAGTGAGAATCGAATTTTCAAAACCAGAGCTTAAACCACTCTAACAACCATCCAAACACATCACAAATCATCCCTTGAAGGTGTTCAAACCTTCAGCTTCCTCTCCAAACACCATAATAAAAAAGTCAACTGTCAAAACTTCATATCTTTGATTTTTTACCTTTCACAAGCCATGTCTTGATTCTGTCCATTTCAAAACCATCCAACACTTCAAACATACTCTAAATAACATCCTTAAGTTGTTCCAATCATAGTTCCTCAATTGTAACATCATTTGGTGAAGTTACCCTTTAGTCACTTTTGACAAATTTGCAAGAAGAAGCTAGATTATGTCCTAGTGGTTTTCTTTGAGTTCCAAGCATCCAAGAAACTTCCTATAGGTCTATTTGAGGTGTCCAAAGCATTGGTTCATTTCTGTAACAAGCATTTTGAAAGTTGGCAAGTGAGCTACAAGAGGTAAGTTCCCAAAGAACTTGCACTTTGTGAAATATGTTTTGTTTTGAGGTACATTGAGTTTGAACATGCTTTATATGTCATATGTGTTGTGTTTCATTCATTTTGAGTGCTCTTGATGATTGTATGAAATTGTTGGATAGAACTTGCAAAAATATGTCATTTTAGGATTCACTATCGTGTTTTAAAATGTAGCCATTTTTAGCAAAATATGAGACCACCATTAGATTCCTTAGGAAATTTTAGGTGAGTTTGATCTTTGGATCATTAATTTTCATCAAGAAATGACAAAGTTATGCCTTTCTTGCAAATGAGGAAATCATGTGTGTTTTTCCCAACCAAGTCAGCCATGGGCGCACTTCTGGACATGCCTAGGTCACTTTCAACCTTATCTATTATTGGGGTGTGATGATACACTGGATGTATCACCACCCAGTGGTTAAATCTGCGCGCTCTTGATACCTTTCACCCTTGAAACTGGGGTTCGAATCCCCATCGCCCCAATTTCATTTTATTTTTCTGATTTTCAAATAAGCAACACATATATTACTCACCCTCCATATATTATCACCACGCGCGTGTGGTTGAGTTAGCTAGTATTTTGACCTGTAGGCGAGGGAACCTGAGTTCAAATCCCATGGGTACCATTCCCCATTTCTTTTTACCACCTTATTTTCTTATTTTTCTTTGTATTTTCAATTGATCATAACTTTCTCATTTTTTATCATTTTGAACCCATTCTTTTTGAAAATTGTTCATGAAAATGTCTATTTTCTATTTGTGAAAATAAATTTCCAAAAATTATTATTTTTTATACATTTATGAATGTCCAAAGTTGGTGGTTATTTTAGGGTTGCCATGATCTTATCTTGATTCTTTTGGATGATTCCCTTACTTTCTCTTATACATGCTGCTTTGTGTGGATCACATACACATTGTAGAAACTTTGTTTGACCTTATGAACTTGTGTATTATGATATTACTTGAGTTTTATACCTTTTTTATGCATGTTTACATGTTAAAAGTATATGTTGAACTTTGTCCATACCATGAGCTATTTGTTTGACTATTTTGCCTTAACATGAGATGTTCTTTCCATGTTTACATAACCATGATGTGTTGCTTTTGCCATATTTAGGTGTCCTTATACACTTGAATTTTGTCTTGAAAATGACTATGAATACATACTTGTATGCCTAAACTTTTTGTGATGTTCTTACTTGCTTATGACCATGTTTGAACCCTAATATCCATGTTTGGTTGTTACCAAATTGTCCTAACATGTTCAACTTGTATCCATGCTTAAATGTTCAAATAATGCCTTAACTTGTTCACATGATGTTTAAACTTTAAACTTGTCATCTTTAAGTATTCTCACATGTCATCTCTTGTATGTTTACATCTTCATCCACATATTGTTGTCATAAACATGTCCTTTTGTTCAAGTATGCTTGGTTGTTTCCCTTACTATATTCATTGGATCCTCGATTCATCTTGAATACATATACTTGCTTGAACTTCTCTGTAATTGCTCCCATGGATTAAATATTTGCTTACATGTTTAAGTATTTCCTTCATAAACTCCTACCATGATGAATATATCTCTTTGTTTGATACACATTCACACATTTTCAAAAACTTCTGGGCTTCTGTAAGAGTGTAAGACCCATTACATTTTCAAAAATTCTGAGCCTCTATAAGAGTGTAAGACCTATTATATTTTCAAAACTCCTGGGCCTCAGTAAGAATGTAAGACCCATTACATTTTCAAAACTTCAGGGCCTCTGTAAGAGTGTAAGGCCCATTACGTTTTCAAAACTTCTGGGCTTCTGTAAGAGTGTAAGACCCATTACATTTTCAAAACTTATGGGCCTCTGTAAGAGTGTAAGACCCATTTCATTTTCAAAACTTATGGGCATCTGTAAGAGTGTAAGACCCATTACATTTTCAAAACTTTTGGGCCTCTATAAGAGTGTAAGACCCATTACATTTTCAAAACTTCTGGGCCTCTGTAAGAGTGTAAGACTCATTACATTTTCAAAACTTCTGAGCCTCTGTAAGAGTGTAAGACCCATTACATTTTCAAAGCTTCTAGGCCTCTGTAAGAGTTTAAGACCTATTACATTTTCAAGTTCAACCATGCTTAGACATGGGCCTCCATAAGAGTGTAAAACCCCCCACTTTCAATACTTGTCAAATATTTTTCACATACTTATTCATATTAAGTTTCTCTTGACATTTATAACACCTCATCCTTAGTTTAGACTTAGTTCAAACATCAGGGTTCCCTCAACTACAACTTAGTTCAAACACTAGTTCCCCTTGGATGAAGTCAACTTCACCACAGCCTCCTCTTGGGCTTCATACAAGGACCCTCCAGGCTTCTTAAAAGCATCATAGCCTCCATCTTGGGCTTCATACAAGATACCATCAATACTCACCCCAGTTAAGTTAGCCTCCTCTCAGGCAAATAAACTTTTCAGCTTTACATCTTGGGCTTTGAACAAGATACAAAACCGTTTAGCTTCACATCTTGGGCTTTGAACAAGATACAAACAAACTTTTTAGCTTCACCTCTTGGGCTTTGAACAAGATACTCAAATAATTCAATTTCTCCCCAGAGATGAGACATTACGTAATCTCTGTAGGAAGATATCTCTTCTATACACCATAATTCAAAATCAAACATTAAAATTTTTTTCCATACAAGTGATGTAAGTGGCACACTTGTTGATTCAAAATCCAAGCTGGAGTCCTTCTCTTATCATGGTCCAAAACTTTTCTTTCATCTAAGTGATGTAAGTGGCATACTTGTTGATACTATAGCCAAGTTAAGGTCCTTCTCTTAGCATGCAAAGACTCGTAAAGGAAGATGTGGCATTGCTTAGGATTCTTTAACATCCAAGTTCAAAGCTTCTTCCCTTATGATATTATTCTCAAATGTTTGTGATGAATAAGTGAGATATCTCCCTTAAGAATGACAATTTGTCTTTTCTTTCAAACTAACAAAACTTTTAGCTTCATCATCTTAGGCTTTAAACTAGATATACAAATACCCTTTTAGCTTCATTATCTTGGGCTTTGAACAAGATACAAATTCCACCCATAGTTAGGTGGAACTACGAACGCTCTGATTTCCCAAAGTCTATTTTTTTGGGAATACATAGGCATAAGATTGAGAGATCTTAGCGAACACACCTTTAAATAAAACCCCTTAGGTCCCCGTACCCTTTCACAAAAACTCCCGAAAACATCTCACATTCTCATTCTCATCTATAAGTTCAAACTTTCCCAATCAAAAATAAACAATTTAAGTAGATAAGATAACTAATAGTAAATAGTGTACAAAAGGTTCCTATAGAGTACTATAGATACTTAGGGTGTTAATAGTTTCCCTTAGTATAACCAACCCTCGATTCTAGATCTCTTCGCATTTGTAGGAAAAACACTTCCACGCAGGGTTAGTTTAGATTCCTTCCCCCTTCCTTTTAAGCATCATAGGATAAATATTAGAAATTCGAAAGTGGCACAAGCACAGTTTACGAGGGTCTCACCATCTCAAGATTGGTGGGGTCACGGAAATCGGTCCACACTCAGAATAACATGAATGAAACTTTAATGAATATGTATGGAAGTTCATGCAGAAAGTTTCATATTTGAAAGTTTAGAAACTTGTTTGGATTATGAGATGTGAAAGTTATATATCAAAGAATCTCTTTTGACATATGAAAGTTTTGTTTCTACGAGTCTCTTTTGAAAAACTGAAACCACTGGTATATATGCATCCAATATACCCTTTTGAAAGAGTGTATATTCATAAAACATTTCCATGTTTGATGTATGAAAGATGCAAAACATTGGAATCAGATTTTTCTTGAAAAAGTGCCACTGCTTTAGTGGTAACTGGTTAACACAATCATCGTAACAAGTTACAACTGAAGCGATATGTAAAATTTGAAATTTTCCAATGTGTAACCGGTTATCAGAAATGGTGTAACCAGTTACACGTGATACTTTTTCAAAAACTAAGGTATTTTTACGTTTATGTAACCGGTGCAAATTATAGCCGTTTTTAGGTGTTATAACGACGGTTTTAAATGCCACAATTTACGAAAAACATAATGTTGGAAACAATCTTCTAAAAAACCATTTTTATGTTTATGTTACCGGTTACACCTGCTATGAAAGTGAAAAATACTTAAAAATTAAGTTTCAAACAAGTTCCACATGATGTTAAAATGAATGCATGCACAAGATGAAATGATTATGATATCCTGAGCAATTAAGATATACATACTTGAATTATAAAGATTACTCAACCATCTTGATACTTCCATTGACTTTCCAAAGCTTATAATCATTCGAACTTGATTGCTCTGGTCTTCAAGCTTTGAATTCTTTTTGTTGATGTGTTTGTCTTCATCAAAACTATAACCAAGGACAAGAAGAATTCTTCTTCACATTCTCCCCCTTTTTGATGATGACAAAACATCCTTTAAAATTTTACTTGTTCATCATTGGGTTGCTTCAATATGTGATTTTTTGAAATATTGAGCAACAACCAGAATCTCCCCCTATCTTGTATATCTCCCCTATGCTATTGCAATTCAAGACTTTATCCCTTGAAAATGATCGGAAGTGATCAGACTGGATCGTCGTGGCCTTCGTGTAGGACAAATGAGGATGCTTGTAGGAGAGAAAAGGGGGTTGTACCTGCAAGGTACTCCGATGCCAAAGTAAGTGTTTGGTCAAAAGAGACAAAGCAAGTACGCAAGTAAGATTTCAAGTATTGGATATTTGATACCTGCCCCTCTCAAGTGAAAGGGTATTTATAGAGATAACCCCCAGCGTGGGGCCAAGGTCTCCCATGCGGCCGAAATGTCTGGTCGACCAATGGGAGACTGCCAGGTGGAGGGCAAGGCACGTGGCCCTTTGACCTGGTCCAACTATTTCTGTAAGATCCGGGAAGACAGTTGGTCGCGTGAACGGCTAAGCGAGTGAGAGGGACATGCCTAACGGCTAGTTTCTGCCCAACGGCTAGTTCCTGCCCAACAACTAGTTCTTGCCCAATGGCTAGTTTCTAGCTATTGGGCCTGGCCAATAGCTGGACTGGATTATGCCTTTGCCTTGCTAGGGGCAAAGCGCCTGCCTAGTCTAGAACAGGAGCCCCCCAAGTCTTTGCTCTGGTGAAGAGTGATGACTTAAGGTAGCCATGTGAACAGTTTACCTTTGAGTGATAGCGTTCGGGGAGCATGTTTGTGAAAAGGTAGTTTTATGTCGAACAAGCTTTAGGAAGGGTGCCCGGCAAAGTGACATTTTTATGTCGGGGAGCTTTGACAAAGACGTGAGTTGCATGCGTTGTTGAAGAGGTGTGCTCGCAGGATAGCAAAAGACTTGGTGCATGTAACGCCTACCCTTGGGAATGCCAAACGAAGATTCCCTTAGACACGTGGTGGACATGCAGCCCCTGCCAGACCTAGATCCGCCTAGGCTATGATGACCTTTGCGCTTCCCAAGCGAGCAAATGCTTATAAAAAGGGGGGGGGAGAAGGGATTCATTTACACACATGAATTTCTGGAAACTTCTTGAAGAACATGGAGAACAAGGGATAAATGTTCATGATTATTGCGTATGTTGGTGTAGATCTTCCTAGGTTTTGGTTAGGATTAATTTAAGGTTTGTAGTCGGGCATTAGGCCTGTTCGACATGAAATGTGGTCCTTTCGTGATGAGCTTACTTCATTGTATAGGCTTCTAAGTTTTTGTAAAGTCGCAGAGGCTCGTCCCCGTCGTAGGGGACAACGGCGTCATCGTATTCTGTCGTGGTCGGTGTGGGCTCGAGGTTGTCCCAGGATTCTTCCTCGCCCTTTCACTTGATTAGTGGTGGAAGGGTGGATTTTATCTTAGTCGTCGAATTCACTTTTCTTCCTCTGTTTTTCAGGTGAATTGGCTGACCCTCGCGAAGAAGTTGTGCCTGGCGCTGGGGCTATGAACGAGGAGGCGGAGCAGTCTGTTGAATATGCCAATATCCACGTAGCAAACAGGGACCTTAAATGGATTGCCCAGGAACCTTTATCGACAAGGTCTACGTTCACTGAAGAGGAGATTCGGGAGTTCCCTTATTTGGAAGACCAGGCCGAGGATGCACGAGTTCAGTGGAGGGTAATCTGCCCGACGAAAAACAACAAGATCTGCTCGATCTACCCGAGGATGTGGTCCCCCATGTATGAGTTTTCCTTTGTGGAGGCTAAGTTCCGTTTGCCTTTCACCGACTTCTCGGAGGCCCTCTTTCGCCACTTGGAATTGTGCCCCGCCCAACTTCATCCAAAGCGCTGGCCTTCATACACGCTTTCGAGATGGTGTGTCATTTCTTATGTGTCGGGGCAACTGTGGATCTCTTCTTCTGCATCTTCCAACTCCAACGAAGCACTACGGGCTCGAAGCAAAGCTAGGTGTTCTTTAAACAGCAGAGCAGGCTCTTCTGGCCGTACTCAGAGTCTGTTGGGCATTTCAAGGACATGTTCTTGGTTGTGAAGCTTGTCTCTGAAGCGGCCAAAAGGTCTATCTCTACGCTCGAAACTGTGACCATTGATGGTCGGCAAGTTGAGAAGCCCGTGTCTAAGTTCCCTTTGGAGTGGGCGTTCTCCCACTTCAGATATATGACCGACCAGTTCCTCGTAAAGCATGAGCAGCTTAGTGAGGGGGAAAAGGAGTCCTACCGGGTGCTTCATGCCTACATGTAGAGTTTCTATCCGGATTTTGTGGTGGACAGAGATGGCAATGAGCTGCTTGGGGACCACGGAGAGCCTATTCGAGCAGGCCGTTATATCAATACTAAGCCTCTCCTTGAGTGTGAAAACGACGACGTTGCATTCCAGCTTATCGGTACAACCTGTTCTTGTGCCCATATTTATTAAATTTCTTCTCGCTGCTGACCCCTATCTTTTTGTGTTCGCAGAGAAAATGGAAGATATGAGGGAACGGTTGACGAGGTCCCAGGCAGCCAAAGTCCAGAAGAAGGTGCCTTCGATCCCCAAAGCTGGTGCGGCCAAGCAGCAGGCGAGCCTTGAAAGATTAGTGGCCGGATCTGGTCATACTTCGGGGACGACCTCTACCCCGCCGACTCCGGACACCTCCCACAAGAGGAAGCAGGATGATACTGGCTCCTCTCCGGCGGGCTGCTCGGGTGGTTTTTCTGGAGGGAAATTTGTGCTGCCCTCATGCTACCTTCAGGGGAAGATGTTTGACGGGGAGAGCTCTGTCGTCGTCCCGGACCTAGACGCCTCAGCTATCTTGTCCACCGATCCCCAGGTGCGGAGGAAACTTCTCCACCAGGATGCGGCCAACATGATCAGGATATTGGAAGCGGTGCTGGCCCTTGGAGATGCAGATGTCGTTCTTCTCACCGACCTCAAGAAGGCTAAGGCCATGATCAATGATTTAGATCTAGAGAATACAGAGATAGGCAACGAGCTGAAGAAGCTACAGGGCCACTAAGAGGCCAAGATACTGCTCCAAAAGGAAGTGACCCAAATGAGGGAAGAGGTGACCAAAGTCAATGAGGAAAACACCTGTTTGAAGGCGAGGATAACTGAACTAAAGGGTTCGTCGGCGGTGGGTCAGGACGAGACCGACGAAGAGAAGACCTTGAAGACGAAGAGGGACCTGATCGAGAGGATTTATCTCCTCGGGGAGGATATTTTAGGGGCAGCTGAATTTGGTTTTAATGCTGCTTTGGAGCAGTTGAATACCCTCAACTCTGACATCTAGCTACTGACCGATGGAATGGGTCTACTCAACGTGATCGTCAATGGCGAGGTGGTCCCCCTGGAGGTTGCCAATGAGGCCGTTTAGTTTGATTTTTGAATGTACTTGTATTTTGTGGGCCTGCGTGCCTTTTTGTAATGTTTTGTCGGGCACAACCCTTGTAATGTATTGCTGACTTATTCCGACCTCGTGGCCGAGGTTATAAATATTATTTTTTTGGTATTTTCTTGTCGCATTTATTTATGCATATTTTTGTTGGTTGAATGGACGTTTGCCCAACTTGTTCTTGTTATGCTCGACAGTCTGGGAAACTTGTCGGGGAGGGCGAAGCAGTTTCGCCGGCGATGAGACTAGGATCTCAGTTGAGGTACTAGTCCCATAGGCTTGGACTGTTCCCATCGCGAGCTGGGTGTCCTGCCTTATTGGTGTGGCAACGACGGAGCTTGATTGAGGTATCCCCGTTGTGCACAGATTCTACTCGTCCCATAAGCAGAAACTGACCGATGTTGTAAAATAGATCATGCTTACACCAGGGCACGGTCCTGTGGCCGAGCCGTCTCCTCGTTGGGGGTGATCTCATCAATAGTTAGTCCGACCTTGTAGTTGGTCCTAGCTGTAGTATTGTTTGAGCTTTTCAGTATTCCATGGTTGAGCAAATGATTCTCCGTCCAGGGTTTCTAAGTAGTAGGCTTCAGTGCCTATTTTGGACTTGACCCTGTAGGGTCCTTCCTAGTTAGTGACCAGCTTTCCCTCGCGTGAATCCTTCTGGTTTATGTGTAGGACTAAGCTGCCAATGGGGAAGTCGCGCTTTATGGCCTTAGCGTCGTGGCACAAGGTTATTTTTTGTTTCAGCGAAGCTTCACGGAGAGCTGCTCCTGACCGTATTTCTTTGACCAGGCCGAGCTCTTCTCTCAAGGCTTCGTCGTTCATCTCCTCGTCGAGGGGAGCTTCCGTTCGTCTGGAAGGTTCTCTGATCTCCACCGGTATCACCGCCTAGGTTCTGTAAGCTAATCGGAACAGGGTTTCCCCGGTGGTGGAGTGTGGTGTTGTTCTGTAGGCCCAGAGCATGCTATGTATCTCCTCGACCCATCTCTTATTGGCTTTGCCCAACCTTCATTTTAGGCCGCGAAGGATTACCCTGTTCGCAGCCTCTGCTTGCCCGTTAGTCTGGGGATGCTTGACGGAAGTGAAGTGTTTCTTCATGCCTAATTTGGTGACGAAGTCTTGGAACTTCTTGTCCGTGAACTGGGTTCCATTGTCGGTCACGAGGGCCTGGGGTACTCTAAATCGGGCGAGGACGTTCCTTTTGTAGAAGCGGAGTATGTTGAAGGCTGTGATCTCGGCGAGGGATTCGGCTTCGATCCACTTTGTAAAGTAATCGACGACCACAATTAGAAATTTTTTTTGGTAAGACCCCATTGTGAGGGGGCCGAGTATGTCCATCCCCTACCAGGCGAAGGGCCAAGGCGAGGATAAAGTCTTCAACTCATTTGGGGGTGCCAAGTGCATGTCCCCGTGGCGCTGACATCGGTCACATTTTTGGACATGCTTCTTGGTATCATGTTGCATGGTCGGCCAGTAGTATCCTTCCCGCATGGCTTTTCGTGCCAATGACCTCCCTCCTAAGTGTTGCGCGTTGATACCCTCATGGATCTCTTGGAGAACTTCGGGGACCTTGTTCTCCTCGATACACTTTGTCATACCCCAAATTTTGACCACTAAGATTTCCCATCATTGTGCAAATAATCATCACAATATGGATGTATCATCATGCCTCATCAGTCTCCCCAAAGATGGGTGAGCATTCACCACAAACAAGAATTAGGGTTTTGAGCCCTCTCTGAGCCTTAGACAAAAGATCAATCAAGAAATGACATGATCTTCAACTTGTATAACCTCTCAAACAACCACAAAGAATCAAGAGGACTCCCACATCAAGGACCAAGCAGAAAGTTGCTACCTTCCGAGTGGATTAAGCCTCAAGATCGCCAGTGTCACCAAGTTAGGTTTTGGTCGACCAAGGCCTCCAGATGGAAATTTTCCTCTGGGCATGAGCCAATGCTTCAAAGCATAACCTAAGATACTCCATGGGACCTCATGAACCCAATCATCAAGTCAATTTAGCCTCAGGGGATGCATTCACAAAAAATCAGGAATTAGGGTTTCTTAACCTAATTCACCCCTAAGTTGACTTTTGGGACAAAACATGAACCAAGACCTCAAGACATGATTTTAGGGTCTCCAATACACTATATTGGTCCATTTGCAACAATGGATTGATCCAAGAAGCTTGATTCACAAGTTTCAATTTCATCTGAACCACAATTAGGGTTTTGCTGAAAAAGTCAACTGTATCTTTGACTTTTGACTAGGACATGCTCCCAAATCTTGGGACATGATTCAATACACCCTATAACACCTATGGAACATATCCACCAAGTTTGATTTAGGTCAAGGACTTGATTTCATAGAGGATCGCACAGTTTAGATTTCATCTACTAAAAAAGTCAACTATACAAAAAGTCAAAGTTGGACTTTTTGATTTTTTTGGTCAATTATGGTTCCTTAACCCTAAAATGATGTTAATGTGTGATTGGAATCATCATTCATCAAGAAAAACCAAAGAAAGTGAGATAACTTGTAAAAGGGGTAACCATAAAAAACTTAGAATTTTTCTAAGTTATGAAACAAAATGGCTAGGGTACCAACTTCCAAGGATCATAACTTGAGATCCAAGCAACCATTTTGGATGGTCCAAAGCTGGATTTGTAGCTCTCATGGCATAATTTAAAAGTGTCAACTACAACTCATTCCAATTCATCATGGATTTTAAACTATGGAGTGATAAAAATGGGTGCAAACATGGAAATGCCTCTTATTTCAACACTTAGACAAAATTATGTCCAAGACAGATTTTGTTGAAAACACTAAAACTTATGAGGTTTTTTCACATAGTTGCAAGGGAAATCAACTCCAACTATAAACATCAATGTTGTTGCAAATGTTGCTGAGAATTCAAAGAACTTATTGGCATGAAACAACTCAGCTTGAGCCAAGAATTATGGCTGCTGCAACACACCATGGCAAGGCTGTCATGAAAAACCAGTTTTCAAGTTTTCTTGTTTCACACGATTTTTGAGTCAAGGCTTATGATCTTTATGCCACATGTATTAAATCTGATCACAATGCATCTGATCCAACCTGCTAAGTTAGGCCAAGAATGTTTCAAAGCTCATCCTTTGGCATGATGAATAATGGAACAAATCCTTGGAATTCAAAGGCAATTTAATGCAAATAGTGCACTTTCAAGATTCTAATCACTTGTAGTCAAGATGCCCTAATAAACAACAATTAAAGTGACTGAGGAATGTGGAATCAGTCAAGGCATAGCTGATCTATTTGGGGCAGCTGTTACACCTAGTGCAAGAGGCATTTATGCCAAGCCAAATCCATTTGAATGTAATCTGATCCAGCAGACATTCACTATTCCTCCAAGACAAGAATTGATCCACTATAAATAGAGGTCCTAACTAATCATTCAAACCACATCAAAGCAGCTTGCAACATTGCTATCTCATTCTCTCCTTAAGTGCCAAAACTCCATATTTTGAGCAAACACTATCGGGTTTTGAGTTGCAGCCTCAAGCAACTCAAACCAACTTCTCAAACACATCACATATGATGTATATGAGATGTTCAAACACTTAAACCATCTCTGTAACACCTCTAGCCCAAAATCACTCTTCAACTAGTCCATTATGCATCCATTATGCAACTTGGATACCACAACTTGATCTAAGCAATTTCCAAGAGGTCCAAAGGTTGAAATCCACTCCATAACATCCATTGGAGCTGTAGAGGTCATCAAATTACTTCTGGAACACCATTTGTGCAGAGATTCAATCTCACCTGCAACAAGGTAAGCCTCAAAACTCTCATAACATGATCCATGCACATTTCCTCGCATGATACTTTTGCCAAATGTTTATTATCGTGTTTTAACTGTTTCCTCTCAAAAAATTTGATCATAGCACTCAAAACCATGCTTGCACGATTGCTTTTGCAAAATTAGGGTTCATACATTCATGTTGATATAACTTGTTGCACACTAAAAATAAATAAAATCAAATATTGCCATCATGTTCCTTGTTAAAAAACGCATGAGTTTGGTGTTTGAATCGTGTCAAATGATTGAGAAACGACTGAGATAGAGGGCTTCACACATGTGAGCTTGAGGTTGAAGATGGCCATGGCGCCATGCTTAAGAAATCCAACCAAACTTGCCTTATATCTTTTCCTTGCCATGTATATTATGAATTGCCATTGCGCCCCAGTGGTTGATCAACTGGTTTGTGTGTACTAGCGAGTGGAAGGTCTGGGGTTTGAATCCCCCTCGCCCCATACCTCTTTTTTTTATCACTTGTCCTATTTAATTATTTTTCATATTATTTTTTGTTAATAACTTGAAAAATTAATAACTCTCTCAATTTTAATGAGTTTTGATTGGTTCTTTTTGCAAAAAATCACAAAAATGTTAAAATATTTTAGTCCACAAAAAAAATCAGATTTGTATAAATTATTTAATATAGTTGGTATTTTTGTAAATAAATTCATTTTTTATTGTTTTTAAACATTTTTAAAGTGAATTTTTATCTTGAAAATCAAAACCAAATGAGTTTTAATTCATCTTGTGATTAAAACATTATTTTTCAAATCTTAACCAAAAATCACAAGTTGTTTATTCAAGCTTATTTGGTATTTTATCATTATTTATTGAATTTCTTTAAGAATTTACTTTTAAAAATGATAAAATTAGGGTTTATTTGATTTTCACCCTCACAAATATTTTTCAAACACTCATGGGCCTCTAATAGAGTGTAAAACCCAACCCCCTTTTTTTTAAATAAACTAATTTTGGGCCTCACACATTGCATAAGTCCCTATGTATATTTTCAAAAGTTCGGCGATCGTCGTCTTTTTTAACAAAACCAACTGGGCTTCTCCTTGAGCTATAAGTCCCATCTTTGTTCATTTTTAAACACTTTGGGCCTCTAATAGAGTGTAAGACCCAATCCCCTTTAACCAAAACCATTTTGGGCCTCAGATATTGTATAAGTCCCGACACGATAAAAAATCTCGGCGCGATCGCCAGTTTAAAATCACATGGGCCTCTCCTTGAGTTGTAAGACCCATCACTTGTACAAAAACACTTTTGGGCCTCTAATAGAGTGTAAGACCCATTCCTTGTAAATAAGATACCTTGTTGGGCCTCAGACATTGTATAAGACCCAATGCATTTTCAAAAACCTCGGCGCGATCGCCGTTTCTAAATAAACCATCTGGGTCTACCCTCGTGTTGTAAGTCTTATCTTTCTTTTCAAAATAATCTTTGGGCCTCTCCTTGAGTTGTAAGACCCATACCTTTGTACAGAAAATCTCTTTGGGCCTCAGTCCTTGTATAAGTCCCGATACGATATTCAAAACAACGGTGCGATCACTGTTAAAACCTTGGGCCTCTCTTTGAGTATAAGCCCCAACAATCTTTTCAAAACAATTTCCCTTTTGATTTAGATTCAAATATACAGTTGTTATCAAAACTTTCTTTAATTTCTTTGATTAACTAACAAAATAACATGGAAGCTTGCTCACCTGTAAGTTTTTATCCGCTTTCATTTACTCGCTTTAATATATATAACTGTATTGTGGGAAGCTGCGCATGGTTAGCCTTCTTTCATTCTTTTAAATACATGTCAAATATATATAACTGTATTGTGGGAAGTTGTGCATGGTTAGTCTTCTTTCAGATTCCTTTAAATACTTGTCATATATCAACTGTATATATACTAGTATAGTTATCTAGAGTTTTTCCCGGTAACTAGGTCTAGAACTAGGTAAAGCCATGTTGGTCACTCTTAAATACAAAAAAAAACTAGATCCCCATAGGATTTCCAGATACAGTCTTCCCTTCTCTTGGGTTTAATCAATATGGAACAAAGAGAAAGACAATACTCTCAGTGAACCTTTTCTCAGACTGTCACCCTTAGAAATTGTCAAAGAAATTCTACTCCCCGAAGTTCATCTATTCTCCGTGAATAACATCTCTTGAGTTTCTTCCAAATACTAAAACTTTCATGGAATAATCTCTTCTCTGTGAATTGCATTTCTTGAACTTCTCTTGGTTTGGGGACCCACAAGCTTCCTAAAAGCATCCCCGCCTCCTCTTGGGCTTTGTACAAGGACCCGTCGGCTTCTTAAAAGTTCTCATGCCTTCTCTTGGGCTTCGTACAAGGACCCTCACGACCTCTTAGAGGTATAGGACATAACTTAGTCATCCTTTGCTAGAGTTGTCTTTCTAAAAAGAGTCACAAAAGCCCTCAGACCAATTTTAGGGTTGATACTCATCCCTTAAACGAGTCGGCCTCCTCTTGGGCCTTGTACAAAGATAAACCACACTAATAGACTTGGACAGTCTAAATCTCCTTGAGTCTCAAAGACATTCTCAAGTACCCTACATACATAGGGAGAAATCCCGGATTCTGGATTAATCTCCAGCAGAGTTATAACTCGTGGGTTCTAAAACCTAGTTTCTCTCCTAAAAAATCCCCAACCAGGGTCAGTTTATCACCATATAACTCTATCTTAAATCAGAACCTCAAGGTGTCTGATCTATCAACTCTTTTGTATTCCCCTGTAAGAGTTGATTCCCCGCTTGGACCTGCCTCGGGATCTCAACCATTCCCAGCAGAAGATAGCCTCCTCTTAGGCTTTGTATAATGATCATTTCCTCAGGAAAGTTAGCCTCCTCTTGGGCTTTGTACAATGATTCTCCCCAACGAAGCTAACCCTTTCAGACTCTCTTGTTGAGTTAATTACTTTTCAGACTCTCTTGTTGAGTCAATCACCCTTTTAGACTCTCTTGTTGAGTCAATTATTTTTCAGACTCTCTTGTTGAGTCAATCACCTTTTCAGACTATCTTGTTGAGTCAACTACTTTTCAGACTCTCTTGTTGAGTCAATCACATTTCAGACTCTCTTGTTGAGTCAACCCGTTTTAGCCTCAATCTCGGGCTTCATACGAGACAGAAAAAAGGCATTCTCTTGTTGAGTCAACCCTTTTTAGCCTCAATCTTGGGCTTTGTACAAGACATAAATCGTCATAACCTTCTCTTAAGCTTGGGGACAAATATCTTCCCCAGCGAGGTCACTTCCTCCCAGCCTTCTTTTAGGCTTTGAGGAATGATTTCCCAAGCAGAGTCAAACCTTTTTTAGCCTCAATCTTGGGCTTCATACAAGACAGATAAGTACCTCCCCAACGGATTTAGCCTCCTCTTAGGCTTCATATAATGATATCCCCAAAGAGTTAGTCTCTTTTAGCCTCCGTATTAGGCTTTGTATAAGACACCAATATATCCACACTCTTGTTGAGTCGGTCTCATACAGCCTCCTCTTAGGCTTTGTATAAGGACTTCCCCAGTGGAGTCATTCAACCCCTTAGCTTCAACCTTGGGCTTTGATAAAGGTACATAAAAATCAACAATCCCTCTTTAGAGATGGCAAATTCTCTTTCATTCAACCTTTTAGCTTTAATCTTGGGCTTTGAACAAGACACAAATACTCCTTTTAGCCTCTGTCTTGGGCTTTGAACGAGACACTAAAACATCTTTTTCCTCCCTTAGAATAGGAGGAACTACGATTGCTCTGATTTCCCTGTTTTGTTTAAACGGGAATACGTAGGCATAAGATTACGAAATCTTAGCGAGCATACTAATCAAAAACCCTACGTCCAGTACCTTCATACATCAGTCAAAACTTAGGTCCAACGCCTTACCAAAAACATCAACAAAAACTCACTCTCCCTGTCACATTTCCCAAGAAACTTTCCCAACCCATTAACAGATAAACACCACCAAGTACAAAGCAAAACATAAAGCTAATATCCTGTGGATAACCACATATAGGATGGGTAATTGACAACTCCCCATTGTATAACCTGACCCCGAACTCCCCGAATCTCTTTAATCGGTTGTTCAGTTAAACATTCGCATACAAGGTTAGTTTTAGATACCTTTCCTTTCCCTTCCAGATTCATGGGATAAATAAGAAATCAGAAAGTAGCACCCCCTCCTACCATTGCGGTGAGGAAAACCCAGCGATAAGGTGGTCGCGTCACTGGCAAAAATCGCTCGCTACAGGAAAATGGCGACTCTGCTGGGGACCCATTTTATTGTTTAGGACTAGAAATATTATAGCTCCTAAGAGGTCTAGGATGTTAGCTTTAGGAATGAATATATATATATATATATATATATATATATATATATATTGCTTTTCCTACTTGATATCCGTGTTTACTTTTCTGCTAATGGGACTGTGGGTGATGCCTGTAACGCCCCGGTTTCGTCTTATTTAATTAATCGAGTCGATTTAATTATTTTTATTATTATATTATTTTATTCTTGACTTTTATTTGAGAATATATTATTTTTCATCGTGATTATGTTTTATCGCGTTTTGAGAGCGTTTGCGAGATATTTGAGTGTAGGGGTATTTTGGTCTTTTTGTTGGGATAGATATTTGTTTTATTAAAATAGAAAGTTAGAGGTGAGAAAGAGAGAAAAACAGAATTTTGAGAGAAAAAGAGAAGAAGAAGGAAAAGAGAAAGAAAAGAAGAAAAAGGGAGAAAACATGGAGAGAAAGAAATTGATTCAACCGACTTTTCAAACACGATTTAATCGGGTAAGGGTGTGAAACATTATTATCTTATCCATGTGTATGATTATGTATGTGTGTGTTGGAATTGTTTGGTTGTTTTAGAAATATTTGAGGTTAGGTTGGATTTTGACATAATCGGTTAGAATTGATGTTTTCACGGATGAAATTTGAAATAAATTGTGAAGATTAGTCGCATGAGGTTAGACCGAGATTATAGAAACTCGTTTTGTTGAATTTGGTTGATTATGTGAGTTTTCACAATTATGGTGATTAAGGGTTTTGAGATTTTGGTGAAAAATAAAAGTCGTGGAATCGGGTTTTTCTTGATCCTAATATGTTGGTGTGTATTTATGTGATATCACCATGTATTTATTCGGAAGAAAGTAATTGAATCGGTCAGGTTTCGGGCGATTACGCAGCTGTACCAGAATGTAGCAGAAATTCTGGTTTTGTGCGCAGGCGTACGGACGCGTGCTGTAGGTGGAAAATCCTGATTTTTCGGAAAACTTCGGAAATTCATATCTCTTGAACCGTAAGTCGGTTTTGACCCCCGTTCGAAGCGTTGGGAAGCTAACGAGATGTTCTTTCTGGGAAAAATGGTTTTGAGGTCTGAACCTGGTCCAATTGGAGCAGTATTTTCGAACTGTTTCGTAGTGTCGGGCCTCCGGTTTATGTTTTTGCGTTATTTTGAAATATACATATCTTCTTCGTTGTTTATCGGATTTAAGTGTTCTTTATATCGAATCGAAGCTGTGGATGAGTACTTTTTGATGATGATGGAAAATATTATTTTTAGCCGACTTTTCTGGTAAACCGTAAATTGATTTGTTTGGATAAATGTGTATGTTGTTATACAATTGATGTGAATGTAGATGAATTATATGTGATGAATGCATGAATATATTGTGAATATGTATGCATTTCAAGAATGTCTTTTGAGTCATTTTGCATGTGAAGCATCATTATGTGCATTCTTGTGTTGAGCGATTCTAATGAGAATCCGTTGTAACGTCGTGTGCCTATGTGAGGTGTGAGCGATGATTACAAATGATTGTGTGCCCATGTGGGGTGTGAGCAATCGGATCGTGTGCCCGTGTGGGGTGTGAGCGATCGGGTCGTGTGCCCATGTGGGGTGTGAGCGATCCATAAACATTGTGTGCCCATGTGGGGTGTGAGCAATGGGTGAACATCGTAGGCCCGACGGGGAGTTACTTCGGTAACGAGCGATGGTTCCAGCAGAGTTCCTGAGTGAACTAGTGATGATTGAGTCGGTACCGCATTGCATTTGCATAGAGTCGTGAGTCGGTCTCTATGATTTGCATTTCTCATCTTTAAATGATGCATTGGTGAATAAACATATATATGTATATGTTGATGTGGAATGAGTAGAATTGTGCAGGTGTGCATGGATGGATAAACATGAATATGTGTGTTTATGTTTAATGATAAGCATTATGAGGAATATGCTTGGTTTTATATATATATGCCTTGCGATGTATATGGAGTGAGATGTGATGATTGTGACATAGTAAACATTGATATATGTATGTTTATGGGAAATGATATAAACTGTATCTTATAATGATGCATTGTTGAATGAACAAGTATGTGTGTGTTCATGTGGAATAATGATAATGGTGAATGTATGCATAATGAATATGCTTGATGATATATCTATATTGTGATATATGATGCGTTATGGTGAGAATATGTGTTATATGTTTATGTTGTAGTACATAATTATATGCATTGTTATTATGATAATATTTCTCACCCTTCTGCTGTGTTATGATGCTCTATGAGGCATTGCAGATTAGGTATCTGGTGGTCTTTTGTGAAGCGTGGCTTCATTTTCTTTTTGGTCGTCTGGCTCTGATATGTAGCATCGGGTAGCTAGGATGTGTTTATGAGCTTTTGTGATACTTTTGTACATGTATCTAGCTGATGAATGTTTATGTAAACATGAATGATATTGGTGACTACTATTGGAGTATGATATATATATCTATATGTATATATGTTTGTGAATCAATGTTTAGATGTTTCCGCTTTTATTCTAAATATTGAGATGTGGGTATAAGGACTGAGATCCTTTGTTGTTTGAAAGTTACCCCACTGTTGCATATCTTTGTGAGCAAGTGTTGTATGTGTTTAATTTCAAGTATAATGTGACATACCTTTTTATGCCATGTTGTTTTAATTATACTCTGATCAAATTTTGTATACGTGCCTAATTGATTAATTGGGGGTATAGAAAGGGGTGTTACATTAAGTGGTATCAGAGCCAGTGTTGAGTCAGTTGTTGAGTCTGTTGGTGTGACAGTTGAATACTGTCGTTGTTGTTTGTCCCTTAGTACGTGATATGTGTGTGAAACACTGTCAGTGCTTTCTGGTTTTCTAATCCTTTATTTTCAGGAGTTAGAATGAGATAAGTGGGGGAGAAGCTGGTACTTCTCCATGTTGCTTCAGGTGTGGAGCGCTGGCTTAGTGTGTTGTGAATTGCAAGATTGTAAGTGTTGTTTGGACAGTGTTGTTCCCGATTCCGTAAGAAATGCGGAGGTAAGGTTTATGTCAACTAAGGATTTGTGCCTTAGGTAGTTTTGTGTATGGGATGCAAGAAAGGCTATTATAGTTTGGTAAAGACAGTTTATGCCCCCATCATGATTGTTGACTGTCTATTGGCAAATTGAGGAACTGATCACCCTTAATCTCTTGTTGATAGTAGACGAAAATTATGTTGGATGGAATAGGCGGGTCTTTCCGGCTTTGATAGTGTGTGAAATGAGTTGTTTGGAATTTAAGGAGATGATTACAGATTGTTTTGATGAGTCGATGAAGATGCTAATATCGGAAGATGAAATGGATTAGAGGTTTTGGTATGTTAGTCCAGTTGGGAAGTCGTTGAGAGAGAATGATTGGGTTTTATTTAAGGACTGCTTCACAGAGAGTGGAGATTGAACTTAATTGGACGAAGGTGAATAGTTGAGGTTTATATCTGCTAAGTAAGTAGGAAACTCTTAGTAGATGGGAATAAGATGTTTGTTTTGTCTGTGATGGTAGTGTTCTGGGAATTGGCAGGAAGTCGCAGTGATGGGCCGTCAGTTGGGCATAGTTTTCAGATGTGTTTTTGGATGGAACATTAAGGTGTTGTCTTAGAGAGCTCCAGTATTGTTGGTAACAAAAGGAAGGATGATGGACTGGAATAACAAGTATAATGGTATTGAGACTATGGACAGCAAACTTAGAGTTCTGGTGGGTTTGGAGTCTTTGGAGTTTTAAGGCATTAATGGAAATTGCGAGGAAACCCTTGTGGGTGGATGTAACATTGTGTTTGAGAATTCTTTTTGGTTGGTTGTTGATACATGTTGGAATTGCGGAATTGGACGGTCAGGAGAAGAAATTGGGTATGAATTACTAACAGTTGAATAAGGTAATGATTGAAAATAAGTGTCCACTTTCATGAACAGATGACTAGAATGGTTTGGTTGAGTTTGAGTGAATTACAATTGTTTAGAATGTTTGATAAGAGTGGTGAATTGTGTGAGTTGAGGCTTTGATCGACTTAATTAGACTGGTTAGGTTTGTTATCCTCGGAATAGGTTGTTATTTACTCGGTTAAGCTTGTATGTGAGTAACCAGTTACCCAGTGAAAAGTTTTACAAAAGCTTTAAGGATTTATATCTTTTGGATTTTGGTTGGGAATTGCAACGTACAGTGATGGTATTTGGTGTTAGTAACGCGTCTCTAATGTTTATGGAGTAGAGGAATTGTATCTTCCATATTTAATTGGATAAGTTCGTAGTGGTTTCGATTGAGGATATTTGGATATGTTATTTCAGATGAAAGTATGGTTAATGGATCCATCGGAAGTAGATGTAGTTCTACATGAGAGGCTCCAAAGTTAGTTAAGGAGATTAGAAACTTTTGGACTCAGTTGGTTGTTATTACAGGTTATGGAAGACTTTGTTAAGTTCGTACTTCTGGTATCTCAGTTGACTTACAAAGGGTGAGTCGTTTGTTTGGATGTTCGTTGTGAGTAAGTTTTGGTGAGCTGGAGTAGAAGTTGTCTACGGTTTCAGCTTTGATTTTGTGTGATCCTAATAAACCGGTTGTGGGGTATTGTGATGTGTCTTTGATGAGTTTAGTCAACGTGGTAATGCAAGAGGGTAAAGTCGTGGCTTATGCTTTACGACAATTGAGGATTTATAAAAGGATATGTATTATTATGGATTTGGGATTGGTTGCGGTGGTATTGTGTTGGAATATTTGGAGGTATTATCTTTATGGTTCTAGGTTCGAAGTGTTTGGTAATCGCAAGGATATTGAGTACTTGTTTGGTCTAAAGGAATAGAGTATGAGACAACAAGGATGGTTAGAGTTCGTGATGAGTTATGAGTTTGGCTTGGATTATCCTTCGGGGAAAAGTTGTTGTTGTGCCTGAAAAAGTTAAGTCGGAAGTTTCTATGCATGTCTGTTTTGATGGTCAGGGAGTTAGAATTATTTGAGCAATTCCGAGACTTGTGTATGGGGTATGAGATAACACAGGAGAGTGTGAGGTTGGTAATATTAAAGTGAACAGTGATTTTTGGCGAATATGAGAAAGAGTTAGACTTTGGACGTGAAATTGATAGTTTTGATGGTTGTGAGTAATCAGAGTGCGCAGCGGAAGCGTGAGGTGGCACATTTTGTATTTACGTGTGGGACTTGTAAGAGTTCATAGGTTGAACATTGAGAACATGTAGGAATGATGAGACCATTGGACGTTTCAAAATGGAAGTGTTAGGTGAAAGGTTTAAATATTATTCATGGGCTACTATGTAGAAGGATGTTTTGGTTATATGTTCGATTGGGAATCGTAGCATTGTTGTAATAAGGTTGTGTGACAAGGATGTTGGTATTCTGGTTTTGTAGAGGTTGTGGAATCAATGTTGTGTCGTGGAACTTGTGTTCTTGTTTGTGTTGTTGCCTCGTTTCCATGGTGATGGTTCGCGTGTGTGTAGCTAATTCCTATGATGGGGAATTAGGGGAGTGTTATCTACGGTGATGGTAACGATCTTGTTGTGTTTCGGTTCTAGAGTGAACTTGTGTGTTGGTATCGTGGTTTTCCTTGAGTTGTGAGTTGGTCGTCAAGTGCATTGTATGGGCTTTGCATCTTGTCGTTGTTGTTGTCGTCGTTGTCGTGCCGTTGTTGTATCTGCTGTTAGCACGGTGGTTTGTCAGTTGTGTTATTTGGGGTGTGCCTTTTGTTGGCATGTTGGTTTGTTAGTCGGATGCGAGAGTCGTGTCCGGAGTTGTTCGTCTCAGTATATTTTCGAGGACGAAAATGTCTAAGTGGGGGAGAGTTGTAACGCCCCGATTTCGTCTTATTTAATTAATCGAGTCGATTTAATTATTTTTATTATTATATTATTTTATTCTTGACTTTTATTTGAGAATATATTATTTTTCATCGTGATTATGTTTTATCGCGTTTTGAGAGCGTTTGCTAGATATTTGAGTGTAGGGGTATTTTGGTCTTTTTGTTGGGATAGATATTTGTTTTATTAAAATAGAAAGTTAGAGGTGAGAAAGAGAGAAAAACAGAATTTTGAGAGAAAAAGAGAAGAGGAAGGAAAAGAGAAAGAAAAGAAGAAAAATGGAGAGAAAGAAATTGATTCAACCGACTTTTCAAACACGATTTAATCGGGTAAGTGTGTGAAACATTATTATCTTATCCATGTGTATGATTATGTATGTGTGTGTTGGAATTGTTTGGTTGTTTTAGAAATATTTGAGGTTAGGTTGGATTTTGACATAATCGGTTAGAATCGATGTTTTCACGGATGAAATTTGAAATAAATTGTGAAGATTAGTCGCATGAGGTTAGACCGAGATTATAGAAACTCGTTTTGTTGAATTTGGTTGATTATGTGAGTTTTCACAATTTTGGTGATTAAGGGTTTTGAGATTTTGGTGAAAAATAAAAGTCGTGGAATCGGGTTTTTCTTGATCCTAATATGTTGGTGTGTATTTATGTGATATCACCATGTATTTATTCGGAAGAAAGTAATTGAATCGGTCGGGTTTCGGGCGATTACGCAGCTGTACCAGAATGTAGCAGAAATTCTGGTTTTGTGCGCAGGCGTACGGACGCGTGCTGTAGGTGGAAAATCCTGATTTTTCGGAAAACTTCGAAAATTCATATCTCTTGAACCGTAAGTCGGTTTTGACCCCCGTTCAAAGCGTTGGGAAGCTAACGAGATGTTATTTCTAGGAAAAATGGTTTTGAGGTCTGAACCTGGTCCAATTGGAGCAGTTATTTCGAACCGTTTCGTAGTGTCGGGCCTCCGGTTTATGTTTTTGCGTTATTTTGAAATATACATATCTTCTTCGTTGTTTATCGGATTTAAGTGTTCTTTATATCGAATCGAAGTTGTGGATGAGTACCTTTTGATGATGATGGAAAATATTATTTTTAGCCGACTTTTCTGGTAAACCGTAAATTGATTTGTTTGGATAAATGTGTATGTTGTTATACAATTGATGTGAATGTAGATGGATTATATGTGATGAATGCATGAATATATTGTGAATATGTATGCATTTCAAGAATGTCTTTTGAGTCATTTTGCATGTGAAGCATCATTATGTGCATTCTTGTGTTGAGCGATTCTAATGAGAATCCGTTGTAACGTCGTGTGCCTATGTGAGGTGTGAGCGATGATTACAAATGATTGTGTGCCCATGTGGGGTGTGAGCAATCGGATCGTGTGCCCGTGTAGGGTGTGAGCGATCGGGTCGTGTGCCCATGTGGGGTGTGAGTGATCCATAAACATTGTGTGCCCATGTGGGGTATGAGCAATGGGTGAACATCGTAGGCCTGACGGGGAGTTACTTCGGTAACGAGCGATGGTTCCAGCAGAGTTCCTGAGTGAACTAGTGATGATTGAGTCGGTACCGCATTGCATTTGCATAGAGTCGTGAGTCGGTCTCTATGATTTGCATTTCTCATCTTTAAATGATGCATTGGTGAATAAACATATATATGTATATGTTGATGTGGAATGAGTAGAATTGTGCAGGTGTGCATGGATGGATAAACATGAATATGTGTGTTTATGTTTAATGATAAGCATTATGAGGAATATGCTTGGTTTTATATATATATGCCTTGCGATGTATATGGAGTGAGATGTGATGATTGTGACATAGTAAACATTGATATATGTATGTTTATGGGAAATGATATAAACTGTATCTTATAATGATGCATTGTTGAATGAACAAGTATGTGTGTGTTCATGTGGAATGATGATAATGGTGAATGTATGCATAATGAATATGCTTGATGATATATCTATATTGTGATATATGATGAGTTGTGGTGAGAATATGTGTTATATGTTTATGTTGTAGTACATAATTATATGCATTGTTATTATGATAATATTTCTCACCCTTCTGCTGTGTTATGATGCTCTATGAGGCATTGCAGATTAGGTATCTGGTGGTCTTTTGTGAAGCGTGGCTGCATTTCCTTTTTGGTCGTCTGGCTCTGATATGTAGCACCGGGTAGCTAGGATGTGTTTATGAGCTTTTGTGATACTTTTGTACATGTATCTAGCTGATGAATGTTTATGTAAACATGAATGATATTGGTGACTACTATTGGAGTATGATATATATATCTATATGTATATATGTTTGTGAATCAATGTTTAGATGTTTCTGCTTTTATTCTAAATATTGAGATGTGGGTATAAGGACTGAGATCCTTTGTTGTTTGAAAGTTACCCCACTGTTGCATATCTTTGTGAGCAGGTGTTGTATGTGTTTAATTTCAAGTATAATGTGACATACCTTTTTATGCCATGTTGTTTTAATTATACTCTGATCAAATTTTGTATACGTGCCTAATTGATTAATTGGGGGTATAGAAAGGGGTGTTACAATGCCGCATCTGGAAAGATTGAGTATACACCTAAGATATGTGATGGAACGAGACGGATAATCTTACAGGGAGTGAATCCCAAATAAGAGGTCCCGGTAGACCATCGAATCAGTGGAGATACCCTTTGCGGATTTAATGCCTATACGACTTCGGTAGTTGAAAGCAGATTGTTCGATTGGGTTATCTGAGAAGCTGAGGATTTTAGTAGACTGAAACCATGTTACTATTTTGCAGTGCGGAAGCTCTTGGAAATAGTTGTCACGCGATACTATCCTCATTTGAGATTACTCTAAGATACATCAGCTCGCTCGGGTGATTCCAGCCTGCTGTTATAATCCCAAGAGGGGTCAATGATTTTGCGGACAGGTACAAAAAATCACCAGTAAAACCTTTGGGGATGGGTAGAGCCTTGACTTCATGACACCGAACCTTTGATCCCATGTTTTTTCTATGTTTTTGTGTGTTGCATTCATGCATTCATTTCATTAAAAAAAACTTAAAACAAAGAAAATTTTCTCTTCTAGTCTCTCTTTTTCAAATTAAACTGAGACAATGATTGCAAATGTCAAAGAGAAAGATTGCGTTATGGATTTTGGTAGAAGGAGGACTAACAAGTATACCTTCAAGGTTTCAAAATTAGAGGATTTAAGAGGTTTGGCGAGGATGATCACCAACCCTGATGCTTTCAGAGCTAAGTATGAATGACTGATGTCTCTGTTAAGGGTCCATGTAATTGAAGGAATCCTGTCTACACTCATCCAGTTCTACGATCCGGTTTATCACTGCTTCACATTCCCGGATTACCAGCTAGCACCAACACTGGAGGAGTACTCTCACCTGACTGATTTACCTATCACTGACCAATCTCCCTTTTATGGACTGGAAGAAATTCCAAAAGATAAAACCATTGCAAGAGCAATTTATTTGGACGAGTCAGAAGTCAGGACTCACATGACCACTAAGGGTGGAATCCAAGGTTTGCCAACCCAGTTTTTTGTAAAGAAAGCCCTGTACTTTGCTAGTATAGGGAATGTGCCTGCTTTCGAAAGCATCTTTGCCGTACTCACCTACGGGTTATTTCTGTTTCCTAACATTGATAGTTTCGTTGATATCAATGCCATTAAGATTTTTCTGATTGAAAACCCCGTACCAACCTTGCTCGCAGATGCTTATCATTCTGTACACTTAAGGAATTTGTACAGCGGAGGAATGATCACATGTTGTGTACCCTTTCTATACAAATGGTTCACTTCCCATTTACCCAAGTCTACTGCTTTTTAGGATCAAAAGAGTACTTTACGTTGGTCGCAGAGAATCATGTCTCTTACCAACTCTGACATCGATTAATACAATCGAATCTATGACGGGATCAGGATCATTGACCGTTGTGGAAACTTCCCTAATGTACCCCTCATAGGAATTAAAGGAGGAATCAATTATCATCCAGTTTTAGTTCGCCGTCAATTCGGATACCTGATGAGGCATGCCCCGCGTAATGCTCATTTGGAAGGTCTTTTCTTCAAGGAAGGAGAAAACGACAAGGCACTAAAGACAAAAATAGTGCATGCTTGGAAACATGTTCACAGGAAAGGAAGAGAGTCTCTAGGGAAACCAGATTGTATCTCTGTGGAGCCTTATCTCCGCTGGGTACAAACTAGAGCTCTCAAACTGAGGATGCCTTACCCTCGTCAAGAAGTTCTTCCATTAAGGGAATATGTCCTTTATTTCATGTCTAATGCGGAAAAACTTCAAGTTACTCTCGCCAAAGTTCAACAAGAGAAGAGGTCTTGAAGGAACAAGTACCCCATTCTCATTGTGGAGTGTAACAAAATACAGTAACTATTAAAAGATAAAGATGCTCTGATTGAAATTTTAGAGCAACATGCTGTAGAGAATCAAGAAGACCAAAGGAATTTGCTCGCTCCTTTCACTTGGCAAAGGAATGACAACCCGACAACGGATCAAGAGCCCCGGTCAAAGAAAAGGAAGATACCAGAACCAGCACCTGAGCTTCCCTCAGAGAGGGCTCAGGATCCATTAGTTTAGACTTTTCCTTTTATAGCACTTTGTAAATTACTGTATTTCTGTTTTCCCAATCTTTGAATTCAATAAAACGGGGTTTCCCCACTATTTGATATTTGCAATCCAATTGTCAAAGTTTCTTTTGATTAATTAACAAAAAATTTAATTAATTAATCATTGCATATCATTCATCATTCGCCCATAACGCATTCTTCTTCCCTACGAATCTCACGTTTGTGTCTCGATTCTAGAGTCAAACTGTCTCATTCGTACAATACTCGGGAAAATCGACAAAAGAAAATGGATGATCTCGAGGAAGAGAACAGAGGGTTGAGAGAAGAAATCGACACTCTGAAAGAAGATTTGAGGAAACTTCACAATGACATGCAATCTCTGGCAGCAGCCCAGATACAACAACAAAGGACTGTGATCTCAGAGATCACATCTACGCCCATAGTGGAAAAGTATGATCCTCGGTACAACATGCCAAAAGATCGTCCCTGGGGCATGCCACTCAACTATATCCCAGAAGGATATATTCTGCCAATCATGGAAGATCCGGAAACTATAGCAGGAGCCGCTGGGCCTGAAGGTTACAAACTTTGGGAAAATGAAGATGCAAGGGGCATGACAGCAACTCCTGAAGGTTACAGACTTCGGGAAAGGGAAGCACCGAGAGTCACTGTCGTAATGACTGTACCACCACCGGTGGTTCACACTGTCCCGGAAGGATAGATTCTATAGATACCTTCTGGTGGAAATGAGAGTATAAACTATAAAATGAAGGAATTCCAAGAACAGTTCCTGGAGATGCAGAAAGAACTGCAAGCCATTCGCGGTCAGGATCTATTTGGAAAGGACGCCGCAGACCTTTGTTTGGTCCCTAATGTGAAAGTTCCGCACAAGTTCAAGGTGCCCGAATTTGAAAAATACAAGGGCAACTCTTGCCCTCAAAGTCATTTGGTGATGTACGCTCTAAAGATGTCAACACAGACAGAGAACCAACATCTACTTATCCATTATTTCCAGGATAGTTTAACCTGTGCCGTACTCAAATGGTACATGGGATTAAACCACACCAAGATTGTTACTTTCAGAGATCTTGGCGTTGCCTTTGTTCAACAATATAAGTATAATCTGGACATGGCACCAGACAGAGATCAACTCAGAGCCATGTCGCAGAAGGATAAGGAAACCTTTAAGGAGTATGCTCAGAGATGGAATGAAATTGCCGCTCAGATTTGTCCACCTCTTGAGGAAAAAGAGATGACAAAGATCTTCTTGAAAACCTTGATCTCATTTTACTACGACAGAATGGTCGCCAGTGCGCCCAATGACTTCACCGAGATGGTGGGCATGGGAGTTCGTCTTGAGGAAGCTATCTGAGAAGGACGTTTAATTAAAGATGCTGGACCATCAAGCAGTACCAAAAGATACGGTAGTGTTTTGCCTAAGAAAAAAGAGCAAGATATTGGCAATATCTCTCTTGAATATCAAAGGCGACGTTACCAACCAGTAGCACCTGTAACTCCTGATATTAACCCTGCGCCTGCTCCAACGTATCAACCTCAAGTTACTCAAAGCCAACCGAATCAACAACAATATCAGCAAAGGACACAATAGCCTCTTCAGTAGGCTCGTCCTCAGTACATCAACAACCGTACAACTTGACCACCAGGGTTTGACCCTATACCAATGTTGTACGCAGAATTGTTTCTGTTACTACTGGTCAACAGGCACATCCAGACCAGGTCTCCTCTTTCAATACCGTAGAATCCGCCTTTTTGGTTCAAAGCAGATCAGACATGTCCTTATCATCAAGGAGGACCAGGGTATAACATAGAAAACTGACTCAATTTCAAATTCGATGTGCAAAAGCTCGTCAGGAACAGGGTCTTATCCTTCAAGGATACAAATCCGAATGTTCAGACGAACCTGTTGCCTCAACACGAGAAAGTTGCAGTCAATTTGATAGAGGGAGAGTCTAACCACAACTATCAAATTCATGATGTACTCTTATTAAGGGCTAATATGGTCAAGATGCATCGCAGACATAGCGGGTACGATCATGTACCATCTCATAACTATCACCAGTGTGATATCTGCTCGAAAGACAATCAAGGATGTTCTGTGGTGCAATCAGCTCTATAGGAACAGTTGGATCTCGGTTGGATCCAGGATCACCGAATTCATGGGGTTAACATGACTTGTACGAATTCCAACATCATTCAAAACCACGACATCCGTGCGATGAATGTCAACTTGGTGGCAATGCACTCAAGGCAAAGCCAACATCATGATCTGCCACAACACGATTATGATTCCTGTCTAATTTTCTCGGTAAATAATCAGGGGTGCTCTTTTGTACAAGAGGCCCTCCAGTGTTAGATGGATCTTGGATGGATCCAGGATTACCGTGATAAGAATCCCTATCAGGTCAACATGATTCAAATTTTCGATAAGATGAACAGGGCGGTAGAAGCGGCTAACAAGAACATCAAGAGGATTGTTCAGAAGATGGTCGTAACCTACAAAGACTGGCACGAGATGCTACCCTTTGCTCTTCATGGTTATCGTACATCTGTCCGCACTTCAACAGGGGCAACCCCTTTCTCTCTAGTATATGGAATGTAGGAAGTGCTCCCCATAGAAGTAGAGATCCCATCAATCCGGGTATTGATGGAAGCTAAGATTACAGAAGCTGAATGGTGTCAAAGTCGGCACGGCGAACTGAATCTGATCGAAGAAAAGCGAATAACGGCTTTATGCCATGGTCAGTTATATCAGCAATGAATGAAGAAGGCGTTCGACAAAAAGGTCCGACCTCACGTCTTCAGGAAAGGAGACCCCGTGCTCAAAAGATACAATCATTTCTCACTTATTATCGGGGCAAATGGACTCTGAATTATGACGACCCCTATGTGGTCAAGAAAGCTTTCTCAGGCGGTGCCTTGAGACTCGCAACCATGGATGGAGAAGAATTTGCCTACCCTACGAATGTTGATGTAGTCAAGAAATACTTCGCCTAAATAAAAAAAAATATAGAAAAAAAAAACGTCTCGGTGGATTGAAAACCCGAAAGGGCGGTCCAGGAAAAAATTAGAGACATAATCAAAAATCATCCCGGTGGATTGGAAATCTCAAAGTACAATCCAGGCAAAAGTTAGGGATTAATGGCAAGTAACTACGTCCAACAAGGGCAAATCCCCCAGTAGCAGTCATGCCATCCATCATAAAACTCCGGTCAAGGTCATCTTCGACAGAAGCTCAGGATGTCTCGAATTCAAAGTTGGTAGAAGGATAATGGTCGTTATGTTTCAATGTAGCCCTTTTCCCTTAAATTACCATTTTCTAAACTTTGTAAATACTCTATGGAATCATGCGCTTGGATGATTTCCATCCTATCAATAAAATTTGAGCCCTTGTGCTTTTGTTTGTAATTCCGGTTTGTTTTAGCTTTACAAAACGATATTTTAACATGATTAACAATTCTTGAAATAAAACAAAAATGAATTTACTTGTCAAACTTTTATGTTGCTTTTAAAGATGGAAATTTCTTTTGACTATTGAACATCGAAAGAACATCGATTGCTTCTCCATAGGTGTTCGAGCTTCAAAGTGCAGAATCAAAGTACTCCTTCTAAACCAGTACGTCGGAACGAAGGATCAACTGTGTCGAATGCGACTATTCCGTCTGACACCCCCGACAGAATTCTTACCTCCTAAGTCCGACCAACGTTTTTCCCCGCGGGAACTAATTTCTCCTAAGCAAGGCAGAATTGTTATTTTGAACCGAAGATACTTCTTCGTCCCCTACAGTGGCCGAGTATCCAGTCGTGTTCATCCACTAGTCTGTATGTCACGTCAGTTTTGTAAGCATATATATACATACATCATGCATTATTGATTTGCATTCATATTCATATTGCATCACTATTACTCTAGTCGGTCTTGTCCCCTAGTGATAGAAGTCCTCTCAATCGAGTTGTCAGTTCTTTCCTCGTCAGGAAATGTTGCATCTGAACAACCTCTCTCCTCCAGTTTATTTCTGTATTGGAGTTGGCCCTTGACCACTTTGATAACTTAAACCTCTGAAAGACAAGAAAACGTTCGACAACGTCACTCTTCATCATGGAAGATGATATATTCACTTTCCCAGATTAAGGAAAATCCCCAGCGAAAGCCTCACAACTAAAGACTCTCAGCAGCACATTGATTTGTCTCTCCAAGAGAGTCAATGTTAATGAGGTCATCAGCACCTCCAAATGGGGTACATTGTACGGCATTTCTCCGAGAAGATCTCGAAGAAAAGTATGATGTAATATCCCTAAGCCAGAAACAGCCTCTCAAGAGACTCATTTTCCCCAGTAGAGTCGACAAATGGCATCTCCAAACAGAGAAGTTTGTGCACCTCTACAACTCAGACGAATGGGTTTTCCAGCAAGTCTGACATCAAAAGTTTTTCCCATCAAATGGCATCTCCCCAGGAAAATTCAGAGAGAAGTTTGAGGGAAACCACTACGAATAGTGTCCCTTGTCAAGAAAGTTTATTGACAAAAGAAACTGAGACCAGTTCCTTGGTAGGAAACTAGGTTCGAGATGAAGTTTATTTCAGAAACTTAGACCAGTTCCTTGGTAGAAAACCGGGATCGAGGGGAAGTTTATATCAGAAACTTAGACCAGTTCCTTGGTAGGAAATCAGGATCGAGGGGAAGCTTATTTCAGAAACTTAGACCAGTTCCTTGGTAGGAAACCAGGATCGAGGGGAAGTTTGTTTCAAAAGAAAACTGAGACCAGTTCCTTGGCTGAAGACCAGGATCGAGGGAAAGTTTACCTTTTCGAAGCATCATTGCTTAGCGAAAGAAGGTGGATGGGCAAACCGCCGTTCATAACCACCGTCAAAATTTTGTGCATTCCGATATTTAATCATCTTGCACCCCAAATGCCCGAATACCTTCGCCATTCACACCTTCGGGTCCAAGAAGATTAAATAGGGATCTCTCATACCCCAAATTTTGACCACTAAGATTTCCCATCATTGTGCAAATCATTATCACAATATGGATGTATCATCATTAAGGGTGGAAAAACGGACCAGGCCCATTGTGCATGCTTGTTTTACCTGCACTTTAGTGCGGGGTGGGCCAAAGGTTTAGGCCCTCACCCTCTAATATGTCCGCCCCGCCCGCCCCGTTTTCTTCGCGGGCTTTTGCGGGCATGAACATTTACATAAAATTTTGCATTTTTAGGCTTAAAAGGTGCAGTGCCCGCGGGCTTTATTCGCCCCGCCTTCACATTTTTGCGGGGTGGGCATAGGTTTTAGGCCCGCATCATCAACTATGACCACCCCGCCCCGCCCCATTTTTTTGCGGGAATTTGCGGGGCGGGCCTAAATGGGGCGGGCATGCCCGTTTGCCACCCCTAATCATCATGCCTCATCAGTCACCCCAAAGATGGGTGAGCATTCACCACAAACAAGAATTAGGGTTTTTGAGCCCTCTCTGAGCCTTAGACAAAGGATCAATCAAGAAATGACATGATCTTCAACTTGTTTAACCTCTCAAACACCCACAAAGGATCAAGAGGACTCCCATATCAAGGACCAAGCACAAAGTTGCTACCTTCCGAGTGGATTAAGCCTCAAGATCGTTAGTGTCCCCAAGTTAGGGTTTTGGTCGACCAAGGCCTCCAGATGGAAATTTTCCTCTGGGCATGAGCCAATGCTTCAAAGAATAACCTAAGATACTCCATGGGACCTCATGAACCCAATCATCAAGTCAATTTCTCCTCAGGGGATGCATTCACAAAAAATCAAGAATTAGGGTTTCTTGACCTAATTCACCCCTAAGTTGACTTTTGGGACAAAACATGAACCAAGACCTCAAGACATGATTTGAGGGTCTCCAATACACTATATTGGTCCATTTTCAACAATGGATTGATCCAAGAAGCTTGATTCACAAGTTTCAATTTCATCTGAACCACAATTAGGGTTTTGCTTAAAAAGCCAACTGTATCTTTGACTTTTGACCAGGACATGCTCCCAAACCTTGGGACATGATTCAATACACCCTATAACACCTATGGAACATATCCATTAAGTTTGATTTAGGTCAAGGACTTGATTTCATAGAGGATCGCACAGTTTAGATTTCATCTACTGAAAAAGTCAACTGTACAAAAAGTCAAAGTTTGACTTTTTGATTTTTTTGGTCAATTATGGTTCCTTAACCCTAAAATGATGTTAATGTGTGATTAGAATCATCATTCATCAAGAAAAACCAAAGAAAGTGAGATAACTTGTAAAAGGGGTAACCATAAAAAACTTAGAATTTTTCTAAGTTATGAAACAAAATGGCTAGGGTACTGTCATACCCTAAATTTTGACCACTAAGATCTCCCATCATTGTACAAATTATCATCACAATATGGATGGGCCATCATTCCTCATTAGTCTCCCCAAGGATGGGTGAGCATCCACTACAATCAAACTTAGGGTTTCAAGCCCTCTCAGAGCTTAGACAAAGGATCAATCAAGGCATAACATAATCTTCAACTTGTCTAAGAATCAAACACCAAGAATCAAGCACAATGTTGCAGCATTCTGAGTGGATTAAGCCTCACGATTGCCAGTGTCACCAAATTAGGGTTTTGGTCTACCAGGGCCTCCACATGGGAATTTTCCTCTAGGCATAAGCCAATGCTTCAAATCATATCCTAATATACTCCATCGAACATCATTAACCCAATCATCAAGTCAATTTCACCTCAGGGGGTGCATTCACAAAAAGAATCAAGAATTAGGGTTTCTTGACCTAATTCACCCCTAAGTTGACTTTTGGGGCAAAACAGGAGCCAAGACCTCAAGACATGATTTGAGAGTCTCTAATAAACCACATTTATCCATTTGAAACAATGGATTGATCCAAGAAGCTTGATTAACAAGTTTCAATCTCATCTGAACCACGGTTAGGGTTTCGCGGGAAAAGTCAACTGTAGCTTTGACTTTTGACCAGGACACGCTCCCAAACCCTAGGACATGATCCAATACACCCTATAATACCTATGGAACATGTCCATCAAGTTTGATTTAGGTCAAGGACATGATTTCATGAAGGATCGCACAGTTTGGAATTCATCTGACAAAAAGTCAACTATGCACAAAAGTCAACTTTGACTTTTTGAGATTTTTCACAATTATGGTTTTTTAACCCTAAAATGATGTTAATGTGTGATTGGAATCATCATTCATCAAGAAAAATCAAGAAAAGTGGGATAACTTGTAAAAGGGGTAACCATAAAAAACTTAGAAATTTTCTAAGTTATAAAATAAAGTGGCTAGGGTACCAACTTTGGAGGATCATAACTCCTAAACCACAAGGCCATTTTTCCCCATCCAAAGCTGCATTTGTAGCTATCATGGTCCTCTACAAAAGCTTCAACTACACCTCATTCCAATTCATTATGGATTTTGAGTTATGGAATGATCAAAGTGGCTGAAAACATGAAATGCCACTTTTTCCAACACTTAGTGAAATTTTCACTAAGTCAGAATCTGCCTTCACTTTTTTCCAAATGTAGGGACATTTTTCACTTGGATCCAAAAGGTATCAAAACCAACTATGATCAAACAGTTGTTGTATCATATAAGGGCTTTCCAAAATGGCCAAGAACATCACCAAACTCAACTTGAGCCATGAGATATGACAATGGCAACATGCCTTGCTGAAAACTGCCAAGGCTAGGCAGAATTTTGCACTTTTGCTCGATTTGGCAAAATCAGATAATTCCAAACCTTGTCATGGAGGCATCTGAGGATCAAATCTAAAGGGAACAAGCATTGATCAAAACCTCCAAAGTCTTTGGAACAAGAAGTAGCATGTCAAACCTAGAAATCCCTAAAAGAGGGACAAGACTCCAATTTTGGATTGGTGCATTCAATGAAAGCACCAAGGTGGCATGGAATGACACATTTGCAACTGAATTCAATCAAGATTGATCCAACAACTAGGGAACCACAGCTCTGTGCCCTAACCTCTAGTCAATGGCTAGAGAAGACTTGGATTCTCATTGATCAATATTGGCCAAACCTCTGCTGTGGTTGCCATTCACTATTCATCATAAAACAAACTTGCTCTACTATAAATAGAGCTCATTTATGCTCAGTTTGAGTACACCAAAGCCATCAAACAGATGCTTTCCTCAAAATCACTTTCTTTAGGCAAAAATACCTTCTTTAGCAAGGTAACTCTGAGTTTTTGAGTTAGAGAGCAATTCCACCACAGCTCATGATCCAAACATATCCAATATGTCATATCTAAGTTGTCCAAACTCACATAAGTGACCTGTAATCCTTAAATCACAAAGTCACCTCTCAAAACCTCAAAATAGTACTTTTGTGCATTTTTCAAGCCATGCCTTGATTCAGTCACTTTCCAAACCAGATAAAACCTCAAACACACTCCAAATATCATCCTTAAATTGTCCCAAATGGTTTCCCC
Organism: Lathyrus tuberosus; assembly: GCA_022829125.1. NCBI lineage: Eukaryota > Viridiplantae > Streptophyta > Magnoliopsida > Fabales > Fabaceae > Lathyrus > Lathyrus tuberosus. The sequence goes on along the minus strand of JALAZF010000503.1, from coordinate 666,234 downwards.
CATCTGGAACACCATTTGAGGGAGTTATTATTTTGGCCATTTTTGCCCCTTTTGCAAGAAAGGGCCAGTTTGTGTTTTTGCAGGTTCCAGCTGATTCCAATCATCCTAAAAGCTTTTAAGGGATCATTTGAGAGTGTTCAAAGCATCAAACCATTTCTGGAGCAAGTGGCTTGGCAGATTGCACAAAAAACTCCAAAAGCTCAAAAAGAGGTGAGCATCATGACTTGAACTTCCCAAAATATGCATTGCTTTGAGGTCCACTGATTATGCACATCTTATACATGTTATATATGTTGTATTTAAACCAATTCATCATGTAATTCATGCCTGTACCAAAGTGTAGCATAGAAAATGCAATTATAGGCCTATTTCAAAACCCCTATCGGATTTTGAGGAGGGAGCATGATCTGGAAAAAATACCACCACCATTGGATTCCTTGTGAAATTCTAGGCCAGATGCATATAAATTTTGTCCCCAACCATGGAGAAATGAGAAAGTTATGGACCTTCCCGTTTCTTGCCAAAACTTGCCTTGCCTTGCCTTGGTCAGGCCTAGAAAACAAGGCAAGCCTTGTATATTTGTTGGTTTGTTTTAATCAACGGATGTATCACCACCCCAGTGGTAAGGCGCGCGCCCTATAACCTTGAGGTCGTGGGTTCAAACCCCACTCATGCCATTTTGTGTTTTTTTCACATTTTGCTATTTTTCCCCATATTTTAATGTTTTGTTAATTAATTGGAAAATTAATAACTCCTTCAATTTTAATTATTTTTTATTGGTTATTTTTGCAAAAAATCACAAAAATGTTAAAATATTTTATTCCACAAAAAAATTAAGTTTATATTAGTTATTTGATATAATTAGTATTTTTGTGAATAAATTCTCTTTTTAATTGTTTTTAAACATTTAAAAGTGAATATTTACTTTGAAAATCAAAACCAAATAAGTTCTAAATCATCTTGTGATTAAAACCTCATTTTTCAAACCTAAAACAAAAATCACAAGTGGTTTATTCAAATTCATTTGGCATTTTTATCATTTTTATTTGATTTTCTTTAAATATTTACTTTTAAAGAAGATAAAATTAGGGTGTCTTTGATTTTCACCCTCACAAATTATTTTCAAACACTCATGGGCCTCTAATAGAGTGTAAGACCCAACCCTTTGTAAATCCAACCTATTTTGGGCCCCATTTATTGTATAAGTCCCGTTGTATTTCAAAAGTTCGGCGCGATCATCGCCCGTTTAAAACAAAAACCCTGGGCCTCTCCTTGAGCTATAAGACCCATATTTGTTCACTTTCAACCATTTTTTGGGCCTCTTGAAAGAATATAAGACCCACCCCCTTGTACAGAAAACCTTTCTTGGGTCTCAGTCACTTGTATAAGTCCCTCTGTATAAATTCAAAACAACGGTGCAATCATCGTTAAACTTTGGGCCTCTCATTGAGCTGTAAGCCCCAACAATCTCTTCAAAGCACTTTCTCCTTTGATTTTGAATATAATATTGTTATCAAAGCTTTCTTTGTTGAACAAACAAACCAAACAACATGTAAGCTCTACAACCGAGCAAGTGTTTACCCGCTTTCATTTACTGCTTTCATATGTATATAACTGTATTGTGGGGCTGCTCACTGTAAGTCTTCTTTCACAAACTTTTATATACCTGCCAAATATCCACTGTGTAATACTAGTATAGTTATTTAGAGTTTTCCCCGGCAACTACGTCTAGCACTAGGTAAAGCCTCGTTGATCGCTCTTAAATACAGTCAAAACTAGATCCCCGTAGGATTACGAGACACAGTCTTCCCTCCTCTTGGGGTTAAACAATATGGAGATGTGAAAGGCAGATTCTTTTTGAACCCTTTCTCAGACTGTCACCCTTAGAACTTGTCAAGGAGCTCTAACTCCCCAGAGATGATCTTTTCTCCGTGAATGGCATCTCTTGAGCTTCTTCCAAATTCTCGGACTTTCTTGGCTTGATCTATTCTCAATGAATAGCAATGTCTTGAACTTCTCGGGGTTTGGGGACCCACAGGCTTCTTAAAAGCACCCCCGCCTTCTCTTGGGCGTTGTACAAGGACCCGTCGGCTTCTTAGAAGTTTTCACAGCCTCCTCTTAGGCTTTGTATAATGATTATTTCTCCGGGAAGATAGCCTCCTCTTGGGCTTAGTACAAATTATCCCTCGACTTCTTAAAAGTTTTTCTCGCCTCCTCTTGGGCTTCGTACAAATTGTCCCGACGACCTCCTAGAGGTATAAGAACATAAATTAGTCATCTTAATAGAACAGTCTTTCAAAGAGTCTAGATCTCACTACTACTGTTTCTTAAGCATAGTACAAAAGATAAAACTCGTAGACTCGGACAGCTAAAGCTCCTTTGGATTCCCTGTTTCCTTAGAAAATAGGAAATAATCTCGATCCTCAGATCAAATCCATGAGTACGACGTTACCCATATAAGAATTGATTTTCTCTTTTATCCAATATACTGGACCTGTCACTCAACTGAAACAATAAACATAGCCTCCTCTTAGGCTTTGTATAATGATCCTTCTTCAGTGAAGTTAGCCTCCTCTTGGGCTTTGTACAATGATCTTCCCCAGCGGAGCTAACCTTTTCACACTCTCTTGTTGAGTATAAAAGACTCTCTTATTGAGTCCATCTCCTTTTAGCCTCCATCTCGGGCTTCGTACAAGATACAAAAACACTCTCTTGTTGAGTATAAAAGACTCTCTTGTTGAGTCCATCTCCTTTTAGCCTCCATCTCGGGCTTCGTACGAGATACAAAAACACTTTCTTGTTGAGTATAAAAGACTCTTTTGTTGAGTCAATCTCCTTTTAGCCTCAATCTCGGGCTTCATACGAGATACCAAATTACTCTCTTGGTGAGTATAAAAGACTCTCCTGTTGAGTCAAACCTTTTAGCCTCCGTCTTGGGCTTCATACAAGACACATACAAAAGCACTCTCTTGTTGAGTATAAAAGACTCTCTTGTTGAGTCAATCCCTTTTTAGCCTCTCTCTCGGGCTTCGTACGAGACACATAAAAGCACCATCTTGTTGGGTCAATAGCCACCTCTTAGGCTTTGTATAAAGAAAACCCCGGTTGAGTCAATCAACCTTTTAGCATCCAAGTTGTGCCTTGTTCATAGCATAAAAGCATCAACAACTCTCCTTTAGAGATGACCAATTCTCTCTAAAGTCAAAACCCTTTAGCTTCACATCTTGGGCTTCAAAAAAGATACAAATAGACCCTTCAGCTTCACATCTTGGTCTTTGAACACGATACAAACCACCTTTAGCTTCACGTCTTGGGCTTTGAACAAGACACCAAAGCAACTTTTCCTCCCATAGAATAGGAGGAACTACGATCGCTCTGATTTCCCTGTTTCGGTAAACGGGAATACGTAGGCATAAGATTGAAAGAAAAATCTTAGCGAGCACACTAATCAAAAACCCAAAATCCCGTACCTTCATACATCAATCAAAAAGCATCAGTCCTAACATCTTACCAATAGCATGGTCCCGAAATTTCAGTCTTAACAAAATAAGAAGAAAGAGGCCCCACTTCCATATAGCATCTGTAACCTAACAGACCGCTGTTTAAACTCAGTATGCAAGCAGGGTTAGTTGGAGACATATATTTCTCTTCCTTCATCAGCTTCAATAGGATAAAAAATGAATCGACCTGTAGTCCCCCCAAGAGAGACAGTGCTTTAGAACCACGTCCAAAATCGCTCGCTACAGGTACCAACTTCCAAGGATCATAACTTGAGATCCAAGCAACCATTTTGGATGGTCCAAAGCTGGATTTGTAGCTCCCATGGCATACTTTAAAAGTGTCAACTACATCTCATTCCAATTCATCATGGATTTTAAACTATGGAGTGATCAAAATGGCTGCAAACATGGAAATGCCTCTTATTTCAACACTTAGACAAAATTCTGTCCAAGACAGATTTTGTTGAAAACACTAAAACTTGTGAGGTTTTTTCACATAGTTGCGAGGGAAATCAACTCCAACTGTAAACATCAATGTTGTTGCAAATGTTGCTGAAAATTCAAAGAACTTATTGGCATGAAACAACTCAGTTTGAGCCAAGAATTATGGCTGCTGCAACACACCATGGCAAGGCTGTCATGAAAAACCAGTTTTCAAGTTTTATTGTTTCACACGACTTCTGAGTCAAGGCTTATGATCTTTATGCCACCTGTATTCAATCTGATCACGATGCATCTGATCCAACCTGCTAAGTTAGGCCAAGAATGTTTCAAAGCTCATCCTTTGGCATGATAAATAGTGGAACAAATCCTTGGAATTCAAAGGCAATTTAATGCAAATAGTGCACTTTCAAGATTCTGATCACTTGTAGTCAAGATGCCCTAATAAATAACAATTAAAATGACTGAGGAATGTGGAATCAGTCAAGGCATAGCTGATCTATTTAGGGCAGCTGTTACACCTAGTGCAAGAGGCATTTATGCCAAGCCAAATCCATTTGAATGTGATCTGATCCAGCAGCCATTCACTATTCCTCCAGGACAAGAATTGATCCACTATAAATAGAGGTCCTAACTGATTATTCAAACCACATCAAAGAAGCTTGCAACATTGCTTTCTCTCATTCTCTCCTTAAGTGCCAAAACTCCATATTTTGAGCAAACACTATCGGGTTTTGAGTTGCAGCCTCAAACAACTCAAACCAACTTCTCAAACACATCACATATGATGTATATGAGATGTTTAAACACTTAAACCATCTCTGTAACACCTCTAGCCCAAAATCACTCTTCAACTAGTCCATTAGGCATCCATTCTGCAACTTGGATACCACAACTTGATCTAAGCAATTTCTAAGAGGTCCAAAGGTTGAAATCCACTCCATAATAACCATTGGAGCTGTAGAGGTCATCAAATTACTTCTGGAACACTATTTGTGCAGAGATTCAATCTCACCTGCAACAAGGTAAGCCTCAAAACTCTCATAACATGATCCATGCATATTTCCTCGCATGATACTTTTGCCAAATATTTATTATCATGTTTTAAGTGTTTCCCCTCAAAAAAATTTATCATAGCACTCAAAACCATGCCTGCACGATTGCTTTTGCAAAATTAGGGTTCATACATTCATGTTGATATAACTTGCTGCACACTAAAAATAAATGAAATCAAATATTGCCATCATGTTCCTTGTTAAAAAATACATGAGTTTAGTGTTTCAATCGTGTCAAATGATTGAGAAACGAATGAGATAGAGGGCTTCACGCATCTGAGCATGAGGTTGAAGATGGCCATGGCGCCATGCTTCAAAAATCCAACCAAACTTGCCTTATATCTTTTCCTTGCCATGTATATTATGAATTGGCATTGCGCCCCAGTGGTTGATCAACTGGTTTGTGTGTACTAGTGAGTGGAAGGTATGGGGTTCGAATCCCCCTCGCCCCATACCTCTTTTTTTATCACTTGTCCTATTTAATTATTTTTCATATTATTTTTGTTAATAACTTGAAAAATTAATAACTCTCTCAATTTTAATGATTTTTGATTTGTTCTTTTTGCAAAAAATACAAAAATGTTAAAATATTTTATTCCAAAAAAATCAGATTTGTATTAATTATTTAATATAGTTGGTATTTTTGTAAATAAATTCATTTTTTATTGTTTTAAAACATTTTTAAAGTGAATTTTTATCTTGAAAATCAAAACCAAATGAGTTTTAATTCATCTTGTGATTAAAACATCATTTTTCAAATCTTAACCAAAAATCACAAGTTGTTTATTCAAGCTTATTTGGTATTTTATCATTATTTATTGATTTTCTTTAAGAATTTACTTTTAAAAATGATAAAATTAGGGTTTGTTTGATTTTCATCCTCACAAATCTTTTTCAAACACTCATGGGCCTCTAATAGAGTGTAAGACCCAACCCCCTTTTTTGTAAATAAACTAATTTTGGGCCTCACACATTGTATAAGTCCCTCTGTATATTTTCAAAAGTTCGGCGATCGTCGCCTTTTTTAACAAAACCAATTGAGCTTCTCCTTGAGCTATAAGTCTCATCTTTGTTCATTTTTAAACACTTTGGGCCTCTAATAGAGTGTAAGACCCAATCCCCTTTAACCAAAACCATTTTGGGCCTCAGATATTGTATAAGTCCCGACACGATAAAAAATCTCGGCACGATCGCCAGTTTAAAATCACCTGGGCCTCTCCTTGAGTTGTAAGACCCATCACTTGTACAAAAACACTTTTGGGCCTCTAATAGAGTGTAAGATCCATTCCTTGTAAATAAGATACCTTGTTGGGCCTCAGACATTGTATAAGACCCACTGCGTTTTCAAAAACCTCGGCGTGATCGCCGTTTCCAAACAAACCATCTGGGCATACCCTCGTGTTGTAAGTCCTATCTTTCTTTTCAAAATAATCTTTGGGCCTCTCCTTGAGTTGTAAGACCCATACCTTTGTACAGAAAACCTCTTTGGGCCTCAGTCGTTTATAAGTCCCGATATGATATTCAAAACAACGGTGCAATCACTGTTAAAACCTTGGGCCTCTCTTTGAGTATAAGCCCCAACAATCTTTTCAAGACAATTTCCCTTTTGATTTAGATTCAAATATACAGTTGTTATCAAAACTTTCTTTAATTTCTTTGAACAACTGACAAAACAACATGGAAGCTTGCTCACCTGTAAGTTTTTATCCGCTTTCATTTACTTGCTTTAATATATATAACTGTATTGTGGGAAGTTACGTATGGTTAGTTTTCTTTCATTCTTTTAAATACATGTCAAATATATATAATTGTATTATGGGAAGCTGCGCATGGTGCGTCTTCTTTCATACTCCTTTAAATACTTGTCATATATCAACTGTATATATACTAGTATAGTTATTTAGAGTTTTCCCCGGCAACTAAGTCTAGAACTAGGTAAAGCCATGTTGGTCACTCTTAAATACAAAAAAAAACTAGATCCCCATAGGATTTCAAGATACAGTCTTCCCTTCTCTTGGGGTTAATCAATATGGAACAAAGAGAAAGACAGTATTCTCGGTGAATATTTTCTCAGACTGTCACCCTTAGAAATTGTCAAAGAAATTCTACTCCCAGGAGTTGATCTATTCTCCGTGAATAGCATCTATTGAGTTTGTTCTAAATACTCAAACTTTCCTGGAATGATCTCTTCTCTGTGAATTGCATTTCTTGAACTTCTCTTGGTTTGGGGACCCACGGGCTTCCTAAAAGCATCCCCGCCTCCTCTTGGGCTTTGTACAAGGACCTGTCGGCTTCTTAAAAGTTCTCATGCCTTCTCTAAGGCTTCATACAAGGACCCTAATGACCTCTTAGAGGTATATGACAGAACTTAGTCATCCTTTGCTAGAGTTGTCTTTCTAAATAGAGTCACAAAAGCCCTCAGACCAAATTTAGGGTTGATACTCATCCCTTAAACGAGTCGGCCTCCTCTTGGGCCTTGTACAAATATTAACCACACTAATAGACTTGGACAGTCTAAATCTCCTTGAGTCTCAAAGACATTCTCAAGTACCCTACAAACGTAGGGAGAAACCCCGGATTCTGGATTAATCTCCAGCAGAGTTAAAACTGGTGGGTTCTAAAACCCAGTCTCTCTCCTAAAAAATCCTCAACCAGGGTCAGTTTATCACCATATAACACTATCTCAAATCAGAACCTCAAGGTGTCTGATATATCAACTCTTCTATATTCCCCTGTAAGAGTTTATTCCCCACTTGGATCTGCCTCGGGATCTCAACCATTCCCAACAGAAGATAGCCTCCTCTTAGGCTTTGTATAATGATCCTTTCCTCAGGAAAGTCAGCCTCCTCTTGGGCTTTGTACAATGATTCTCCCCAACGAAGATAACCCTTTCAGACTCTCTTGTTGAGTCAATTACTTTTCAGACTCTCTTGTTGAGTCAATCACCCTTTCAAACTCTCTTGTTGTGTCAATTACTTTTCAGACTCTCTTTTATAAGACACCAATATATCCACTCTCTTGTTGATTTGGTCTCATACAACCTCCTCTTAGGCTTTGTATAAGAACTTCCCCAATGGAGTCAATCAACCCCTTAGCTTCAACCTTGGGCTTTGATCAAGGTACATAAAAATCAACAATCCCTCTTTAGAGATAACAAATTCTCTTTCAGTCAACCTTTGAGCTTCAATCTTGGGCTTTGAACAAGACACAAATACTCCTTTTAGCCTCTGTCTTGGGCTTTGAACGAGACACCAAAACATCTTTTTCCTCCCTTAGAATAGGAGGAACTACGATTGCTCTGATTTCCCTGTTTCGTTTAAACAGGAATACGTAGGCATAAGATTACGAAATCTTAGCGAGATTACTAATAAAAAACCCTAGGTCCAGTACCTTCATACATCAGTCAAAACTTAGGTCCATCACCTTACCAAAAACATCAACAAAAACTCACTCTCCTTGTCACATTTCCCAAGAAACTTTTCCAACCCATTAACAGATAAACACCACCAAGTACAAAGCAAAACCTAAAGCTAATATCCTGTGGATAACCACATATAGGATGGGTAATTGATAACTCCCCATTGTATAACCTGACCCCGAACTCCCCTAATCTCTTTAAGCGGTTGTTCAGTTAAACATTCGCGTGCAAGTTTAGTTTTAGATACCTTCCCTTTCCCTTCCAGCTTCATGGGATAAATAAGAAATCAGAAAGTAGCACCCCCTCCTACCATTGCGGTGAGGAAAACCCAGCGATAAGGTGGTCGCATCGCCGACAAAAATCGCTCGCTACACACTTCAGGAGTAGAATGGAGAATCCTCGTTGATAGAGTTTGCCATCGATTAGCACGTATGAGTAAGCTCTTCGTTTAATCATGCTGGACTTCTTGTCATCCTCGGGCAGTTCACCTTTGGTGAGGTAATTGTATACAGGTGTCATCCAACAGTGCTTGTCTCCGATGGCATTGACGTCGAGCAGCTCTGATGATTTCTCAATGCTTGGTCGGGCGAGTATCTCTTGTACGACGGATTTATTGCCGCCTTTCTTTCTGGTGCTAGCCAGTTTTGACAAGACGTCTGCCCGTGTGTTTCATTCGCGAGGGATGTGCTGGACTTCCCATGCGTCGAACTTGGTAATTATTTCCATTACCAACGTCAGATACTCGACTAGTTGATCTTTCTTTGCCTGAAACTCTCCCCGTACTTGAGATGCCACCAGCTGGGAATCGGTGAAAATCTTTACCTCCTTGGCGCCCAAGTCTTCGGCTAGTCGTAACCCTGTGAGGAAGGCCTCGTATTCGGCTTGGTTATTAGACGTAGGGAATAACAAGACTAAAGATACTTCGATCAGTATTCCCTTCTCGTTTTCGAGGATAATGCCTGCGCCGCTACCAGAGGGGTTGGACGCCCCGTCCACGTAGATGGTCCATCTCCGCGTTCTGCTTGGTGGGGACGAGGGCAGCGTCATCTCTGGCACGAAGTTGGCCAGGGCTTGTGCCTTAAGGGCCTTCTTGCCCTCGTAGTGGATGTCGAATTCCGATAACTCCAGGGACCATTTGAGCATTTTGCTGGCCATGTCTGACCGGCAAAGCAACTGCCTTATGGGTTGGTCCATGCGTACTACTATGGTATGGGCCAGGAAGTAGTGTCTGAGACTTCTCAAGGCGATGACGAGGGAGAGCGCGACTTTCTATATTTGCGCGTATTTGGTTTTTGGCCTTTGCAGGACCTTGCTGGTGAAATAGGTGGGCTTTTTCCCATATGTTGTCTCGCGAATGAGTGCAGCGCTAATGGCTTCGCTAGTGACAGAGAGATACAAGTACAAGGTCTCCCCGCACTCTGGTCGGGAAAGCACGCGAGGTTCGGACAGGGCTCGCTTAAGATGGGTCAGGGCCTGCTCATATTCCTCTGTCCATTCGAATCTGGCCTCATTTTTGAGGAGTTTAAAGAAGGGTAGGGCGTGTTGGGCAGACTTAGCCACGAAGCGGGAAAGTGAAGCGAGCATCCCGTTGAGGGTTTGTATGGACTTCTTCGACCTGGGAGTGGGAAATTCTGCGAATGCCCGACATTTGTCGGAGTTCGCCTCTATCCCCGTTTTGGTGAGGTAGAACTCGAGGAACTTCCCTGCCCGCACCCCGAAGGTGCATTTCTCTGGATTAAAGCGCATTTTGCACTTTCTGGCCTGGTCGAAAACCTTTTGCAAGTGGGCCGTATGATCAGATTCCTCTTGGGATTTTACGATCATATCGTCCATGTAAACCTCGAGCATGTCTCCAATTTCTGATCGGAAGACTTTGTTCATCATGTGCTGGTACGTAGCCCCAACGTTTTTCAGACCGAAGGGCATTACATTGTAGTAATAGTTCCTCGAGGTGGTCATGAATGTGGTATACTTCTTGTCCCTTTCGACCATAGGGATTTGATTGTATCCCGAATAGGCGTCCATGAAGGACAAAAGCCTGAAACCTGCAGAATTATCAACGAGCTTATCTATGCTCGGCAGAGGATAAGCATCTTTCAGGCAAGCCCAGTTGAGATCAGTATAGTCAATGCACATGCGCCATTTTCCACTATGCTTTTTAACAAGTATAATATTGGATAGCCAAGTTGTATACCTGGCCTCCTGGATAAATTTTGTCTCTAAGAGGTCATGTACAAGTTTTTCGGTAGCCCGTGCCTTCTCATTGGGCTGCTTGAGCCTGCGTTGTGCGACGGCTCGAGCAGCTGGGTCAATGGTCAGTTGATGGTATGCGGTCTCAGGGTCCAGGCCGGGAATGTATGCGGCACTCCATGCAAACAAGTCGGCGTTGTCCTCGAGGTATATCTTCAGTTGTCCCTTTACCTCGTCGGGCAGCCTCGCCCCTATCTTCACTCCTCTGCTCGGGTTGGCGGCGAAGGTGATGACTTAGAACTCCCCGTCTGGAACAGGGCGCATGAGGGTAGATGTAGAGGATCTGCTTGCCCCTGCTGACGTGCCTTCACCAGAGTCTTTGCCCTCTTCATAAATTCGACTGTCAAGGTCGATAATGTGCACGGGGAGAGTCGGTTTCTTGTCAGGCTGGCCCTCCTCGCTGAGCTGGTCATCTTCCCTTGCCCGCTTGGCGGCCTTGGGCGCTGCACTGATCGAGCTTTGGCCTCGGGTAGCTGCTTCAAAACACCTCTCCGCGGCCTCTATATCTCTGTGTAATGTTGTGACGTGACCCTTCTCCATATAGTATTTCATCTTGAGATGAATGATCGAAGGAACAGCAATCAGCTCTGCCAAGGTTGGTCGGCCGAAGATGCATTGGTACAGTGAAGGGCAATCGATCACCAGAAACTGAATCTTGATTGACTTTGACGCCTCCTCCTCTCCGAAGGTGACTGGTAGCTCCACGTACCCCAGGGTCTGGCCGTTGCACCATTGAACCCTTGTAGGTTGGACCCTACGTATGGTGACAGGTTCTTCTGATCCAGCTTCAAAGCTTTGAACAGACCAGGGTACATGATCTCCACGGAGCTGCCCTGGTCAACCAGGATTCGTCGAACATCGGTATTGGTCAGCCTCGCCCTGATGAGCAGAGGAATATGCGAATTTGGGGAGCCCCCGAGCAGCTCTTCCTGATAGAAAACGATTGGCTGGGACCGCCCACGAACCTTCTCTAGTGTGGACAGCTGGTTTGGACTACAGTCGATGAATTGGTCAAACTTTCTCTTGACCGACCCCACTATGAGCTCGCTGTATCCCCCACATGAGATTACCATAGTCGTTGGGAAGTTCTCCCATGTGCTGTGTGTGAAGATCTGAATAGGATCCTCAATATGGCCGGGGATGACGAAGTCCTCTGGTCGAGTGATGGACATAGAGACCTGAGGAGGAGGACTAGGCGGTGAAGATTCTGCCTCCTTTTTGGCCTCAGATGTCTCTCGTCGGGAGGGCTTTCCTTTCTTCGTATATTGCTTTAGATGGCCCTCCTTGATGAGGATTTCAATGGCGTCTTTCAGGTGCATGCAGTCTTCGGTCACGGGGTCGTGGCAGTGGTGAAAGCGGCAGTACTTACTCTTGTCTGTATTGCCCTTGGACGATGTTGGTTTGGGGAACCGGACTCCTCCCTGCTTAAACTCTGCGTTGATGCACTCAGAGAGAATGCGCTCGCGGGGAGTTGTCAGCAGGGTATACTCCATAAAATTACCAGCCAGTCCCTAGCCTTCCCGAGGACGATCGTCTCGTCGCCTCTCTTTATCGTGTCTGAGGGCCTCTGATTCATCCTTTTCTTTTTTTGACGCTCGGGAACTCTCTTGATCTCTAGAGTCTCGGGCTTTGTAGGCTACCTCATTCTCCTCGTATTGCACAAACGACTGAGCCTTACAGGGTAGTGCGGCTAGGTTGCGGGGAGGCTCTATGCCCACCGCCTTGCAGAATTCACTCTTTGGTCTCAATCCTTTTTCTAGGATATACTTCTTCATGTAATCTGTCGTGCGGACTTCAATAGCCTCCTTGTTGAACCGTTTGATATACACGCGTGGGGGCTCATCTCTGCCCTGCATAATGGCTTCTAACGTGGCCTCCGATTTGGGGTGTCACCGGGAGGCGGTAAAATGGCGAACAAACTGGTTCTTTAGATCTTTCCAAGATGTGACCGAACCCCGAGGAAGTCGTTTGAACCAGGATATGGCCCCCTTCCATAGAGTGATTGGGAACAACCGATATTTGATAGCCCCGCTCACGTTATGATAGTAGAGTATAGCCTCTATGTTCTCTATGTGCTCTCCTGGGTCGGTGGTCCCGTTGTAAGTAGCCAAGGGAGGTGGTTTCTCCAATCCGCAAGGAATGCGCATGTCCATGATCTCCTGGGATAGGGGTCCATGGACATCGTCGTCGTTGCTCGTGCTAGATGATCGACAAGGGGAGTCGCTACAGCCGCGACTTCTGCTATGGCGGGGAGAATGTCTACTCGATCTGTGATGCTCGTGATGGCCTCTCGAAGGTCTGCTCCTTTTCGGAGAGGGGGAGCGTCTGGACTTCTGCTGGGGAGATCGGTGTCGTTGCCTAACGAGCGTTGAGTCAGGTTTCGCCGATCTGAAAACGTATTTGTTCAGGAGAAGGGGTTTTGGACCTGTCTCGCCTGCGCTTCTGAGAAGGAGACTGTGGCCGTGGAGAAGGACTGTTGGGCCTCCGCGAGGGGCGTTGCTCCTTGAGGGCGTGTTTGAGCATGTCGAGCCTCTCGCCTTGCTGGATGATCAAGAGGTTAGACCTGTTGAGGGAGGCGATTAGGGAGACCGTGCCTGGGTCTGCATTTTGAGTGACTAGAATAGGCTCAAAAGCGGGGCCAGCAGCTGGTGCACACGGCTTCACCTCATCGGGGGTAGGAGAAACGATTTTCCCATCCCGATGATCTGTCTTCGGAAAAGCGGCTCCAGAGAGGAGGTGCTCGGCGTTATCAGCGATAACGGTTAGGATAGGCTTTGGACGGGCGTCATCGTTCCTGGTGGAGGCCATAATGATCAAAAGGAGTTTGGAGAGAGCTTTGGTCTTTGATGTGAAAAAGAAGGGATCTTGAATCAAAAGACGGGGAAGCTAGTTTCCACAGAAAGCACCACTGATCGGAAGTGATCAGACTGGATCGTCGTGACCTTCGTGTAGGACATATGAGGATGCTTGTAGGAGAGAAAAGGGGGTTGTACCTGCAAGGTACTCCGATGCCAAAGTAAGTGTTTGGTCAAAAGAGAGAAAGCAAGTACACAAGTAAGGTTTCAAGTATTGGATATTTGATAACTGCCCCTCTCAAGTGAAAGGGTATTTATAGAGATAACCCCCAGCGCGGGGCCAAAGTCTCCCATGTGGCCGAAATGTCTGGTCGACCAATGGGAGACTGCCAGGTGGAGGGCAAGGCGCATGGCCCTTTGACCTGGTCCAAATGTTTTTGTAAGATCCGGGGAGACAGTTGGCCGCGTGAACGGCTAAGCGAGTGAGGGGGACATGTCCAACAGCTAGTTTCATCCCAACGGCTAGTTTCTGCCCAACGGCTAGTTCATGCCCAACGGCTAGTTTCTAGCTATTGGGCCTGGGCAATGGCTGGACTAGATTGGGCATTATCCTGCTGAAGGCAAAGCGCCTGCCCAGTCAAGAACAAAAAGATTATGAACAAGAACAAATACAATACCCAATATTTCTCTCCCTTTTTGACAGCATCAAAAAGAAGACAAAGTAGAATAAAGTACATAGCAAGGTGATAACATAGGAAGGATATATTTATAATTAAAAACTAATAGCACAAAATTAGACATGTATCTCCTTCACAAGGATTTGATGTCAATGTTGAAGCTTCTTCAAAACATATTTTCAATCAATGAAACTTTTAGAAACTACCATGTCATATTATCTTGTGTCTTGAAGGATCAATCTTGATTTGACAATGCTAGCATATGACCTTCAAGTACCTACAAAACAATTAGTTACATCTAGGTACCCAAATTTGTTTGGGGCATTTTGGGTTAGATATCTTCCTCACCCATACATACTCACTATAAGGAATACCATAATTTCTTATGTAGCAAGCATTAGTAGTATGGAATTTTACTTTACAATAGAAACAAGTAGGTCTAAAAATATGATTCCTTTTATAAGGCCTTTTATGATCATTTACAACATGTTCTTTCTTTGATTCTTCATTGTTGAATTTGTAGTAGCCTTTACAAATATGGTTTAATTTGTACTAGGATTATCAAAGTTAGTAAAGCCAAGACCACATTTATCATTTGAAATTTTTTGACTTCTTAACACATTTTCTACATCAATTTGACCTTTTTCAAATTTCACAATTACTTGTTATAATTCAACAATTTTAGACTCAAGAGATGAAAAATTTTGTATGCTGAATTTTTGATTAAGTCTAACAAGGGAGGCTTCTAGATGAGCCTTCATGCGAATTTTATAGAAATCAAAGTATTCACCACAGAACAAGGGAGGCTTGTTATTGCTGCCACCATCTATGAATAACAGGTTTGCGGAAGCCATTTTGGATCACAAGAGTAGATTACTTGAACCAGCTTTGATACCAATTGTAAGTATGGAATACACCTAAAAGAGGGGTGAATTAGATTTATTAGACTTTTCTTAATTTGAAGCATTAGAGCTGGTTTTGTTATTTTTCAGAATTGATAATGCTGAAAAATAAATGCAGAAAATAAAGGATACAATGATATATCCTGGTTCCACTCACAATCTGAGAGAACTTCAGTCCCCTCACTCCTTGTGAGAGATTTTCCACTATGTCATATCTTTGTACAAATCTTCCACCAAGATTTATCCTACAATCATCTAACATAATCAACACAAGTGAAAAAAGAAAACAATCTTTTATTTTTCACTCTCTTGTTTCCAACAACCTGGACAACAAGGTATACATAAATCTGAGTTTGTAACAGAAGTTATAGTATTGACCATTGTTAGGTGAGGATTTGACCTAAAAATGAACTATCTTTCCTTGCACTTTTTCCACTCTTTTCTCATGTTTTCATTGGTTTTGCTAATGATTGTTGTTGTTCTTCTAACAATGAGAATATATCTTTGGTGCTTGTAATGTGTGTGTTATTGTGTAGGAAAAGGCACTAATTGATCAAATTTGTAAGACACAAGAAATAGTGTAAGCTGCCAAAGAAATAAGGAATACATCAGTAAGTTCGCTTTGCGAACTCTAGCGAAATGCCAGCGAAGCTTCGCTTTGCAAACTCTGGCGAGGTCTCTAGCGAATGGTCCCAGAATTTGGCAGGGGCAAAAGGCACTAAAGTTCGATTTGCGAACAGGAAAACGAGTGTTCACTTTGCGAGCGATCCTTCGCATTGCGAACTCACAAAAATTTTGTGGCACTTTAAGCTTATCAGAGGCACCTCAGGTGCCTATTTTTGCCATTCGTTGTGCGAATGAAGAGGTTCTCTTAGCGAACATGAAAATTCCTGATGTACTATATAAGTAGCTTTTCAGCTTTTTTAGGTTAGAATCTAAAATGTATCATAGAGAAATATTATAACTTGTAATTTGAAGATCAAAATTTATATCTCTTTATTTCAAGGGGGAGAAGGTAAAAGCTTCAATCTCTTGTTGGATTTGGATGTAATCTTTTGATACCTATTGTATTTCATCTAATCTATGTTTGTGAACTAGTTTGGATTCTTTATTTTTTGTTGTCTTTGGTTGTTTATTTGTTGGTCTTGAGAAAACCTATTTGAAATCTTCAATCTTAGATGTTCATTTATCATTGAGCAAACTTTTGACAATGTTTTGTGATTTGATATTCATTTGCATCTCAGCTTTTTTAGCATTGTGTTGATTTTTAGTTTGAATAGCTTCTAATAATTAATGCAATAAGAGACCGCACTATCGCTTGACAAACAGTATCGTGAGGGTGCGTGAAAATAGTGATGAAAAACAAAATTCACATTCATTTGGCAAATTAGTTGAATGCATGTAAAAAAGGGTTAAACGTGTGTATGTATTTTGATCATTGGCTTTGTATATGAATTACTCGTTGGTTTGATATTGATGTTATAGTAATATCTGTTGGGTTTTGACTCCAGAGATGGATTAGGCTTAACATTCATGTAGGCTTTAAATGCTTTGTATTGATTGGTGATGTGCGAGAGCAATTATTGATCGGTATAAAATCACTCATAATATGCGGGGACTGAGAGGATATGTATGTCGTGAGTGATACATGATGATATTAGGCGAATGTTTGATTTATGTATAAATTGGTCAGAAGAATGCATGTGTTATCAATTGATGAGATCCAATTCCAACAAGGCTCCGTTTATAATTAAGTCTTTACTTTATATTTTCCGTCTTTACATTTCATGCCTTTTATCTTGGTTCCTTCTTAAAACCAAAACTTTTGAACCATAAGTTTAGAAATATAGATACCGTCGAATGACATTCTTTCCCTCGCACTGATCCCTATGGTACGACAAAATTGGGTTACTTATATATTTTTGCTTGCTGCTATTCTAACTTCAACAAAATGGCGCCTTTGTCGGGGATCGGTGTTTAGATATTGAATCGCATCGCGATAGTTTCTATATTTTTAAGCTTTGTACATTTGTTTATATTATATGTATTTGTTCTCTTTTATGTTTTCTCTAGTGTGATCAGGAATGATGAGAACTCCTTCTAGATTGGTTGCTATTTGTATAAAAGTATTCAATGAAGCTTCGACAGAGTCTGGATGGATGTTGAGCGTTGAAAGTATGCATGGTAAATTGTACCACTTCATAGAATGTTAGAATGATTTAAGAATTCTGTGCTTTGTGCAAATGTGTATTTTTGTTTCATTTTGCAACTTGTTTGAATGCTTGTTTCACTTAGGTCCAAAAGCCACAAATTGTGAGAAACCTCCATTGTTTACTAAATGCTTGGATGACTAATAACTTTGTTTAATACATTTGATTCATGCTTTATCTGTTGATTATTGTGATTTTGTGGAAGCATTAGAAATGATAAAGGCATTTGTTTATATTGAGCACAACCGTATCCGAAAGTACCTTACCCGTGAGTAGTGAGTATTTGTTAACCCATTTGAGCCTAAACAGTTTAGATCTCGTTTTAGTGATGAACTTGGTTTATGTACATAATTTGAAAGTGTAGTTCATCATTGAATTTTGTGAGGTTCTAAAAATTTCTTCTTGAACCTTTGAACATTGTTTTAATTTGATTTCCTTGCCTTAAAAAGCAAGGAGCACTCACTTGAGGTTTGGTTGAATTTAAGTTGGGGAGAATGAAAAAGAAGATTGGTAGGATGCTAAAACTTTTGAAAAAGATTAAATAAGCATGAAAAGAAAAAGTGTGAATATGAATGTGAAAAACAAAAGAAAAAGAATGCTTGTTTGAATGAGAAAAATAGAGAATGAAATAATTGTGCATAAGGAAGTTTGAGAAGGTTGGTGATAAAGGAATGAAAATGGTGAATGAGGTTATGATGTGTAAATACCA
This sequence comes from Lathyrus tuberosus, assembly GCA_022829125.1. Taxonomy (NCBI): domain Eukaryota; kingdom Viridiplantae; phylum Streptophyta; class Magnoliopsida; order Fabales; family Fabaceae; genus Lathyrus; species Lathyrus tuberosus. The sequence continues at coordinate 648,277 of JALAZF010000503.1, read as the reverse complement.
TGCATAGTGAATGTTTATTTTTGCATCAGCAATTTAGATTTAATGGCCTTTAGAAATGTCCCTTTGTTGTGAACCCGACCAAGTTACAATCCTTAAAGCCCTTAGTGATCTTTTTGCTTCCATGTTTTCATTTTTTATTGTTAGATGTTGTATGAATTAAAGGTGAGTGAAATTACCCTGCGGTTGCAAACGCGCCAATTTCTTCATTCTTATTTTGAAGAGGAGTGTTAGAGTGATTCAAGTATGAAAATTTAGTTGTTCTTTGAACCATTTATGATATTTGTTTAAGAACTTAATTCTTTGTCATTGTTCGATTCTATTGAGTGGTGAATGTTGCTTGTGCGCATTTTCATGCTTGACTTTGGTTGAATCTTATGCTTGAGCAAATCCTCTTGTTTTTATGAGGGGCATACTTTGCTTGAGGACAAGCAAAAATCTAGTTGGGGAGAGTTGTTAGGTGCGGATTTGACCTAAAAATGAACTATCTTTCCTTGCACTTTTCCCACTATTTTCTCATGTTTTCATTGGTTTTGCTAATGATTGTTGTTGTTCTTCTAACAATGAAAATATACCTTTGGTGCTTGTAATGTGTGTGTTCTTGTGCAGGAAAAGGCACTAATTGATCAAAGTTTTAAGACACAAGAAATGGTGCAAGCTGCCAAAGAAATGAAGAATACATCAGTAAGTTCGCTTTGCGAACTCTGGCGAATTGTCAGCGAAGCTTCGCTTTGCGAACTCTGGCGAGGTCTCTAGCGAATGGTCCCAGAATTTGGCAGGGGAAAAAGGCACTAAAGTTCGCTTTGCGAACGGGGAAAGCGAGTGTTCGCTTTGCGAGTGATCCTTCGCATTGCAAACTCACGAAAATTATGTGGCGGTTTAAGCTTATCAGAGGCACCTCAGGTGCCTATTTTTGCCATTCGCTGTGCGAATAAAGAGGTTCGCTTAGCGAACATGAAAATTCCTTATGTACTATATAAGTAACTTTTCAGATTTTTTAGGTTAGAATCTAGAAAGTATCATAGAGAAATATTATAACTTGTAATTTGAAGACCATAATTTATATCTCTTCATTTCAAGGGGAAGAAGGTAAGAGCTTCAATCTCTTGTTGGATTTGGATGTAATCTTTTGATACCTATTGTATTTCATCTAATCTATGTTTGTGAACTAGTTTGGATTCTTTATTTTTGGTTGTCTTTGGTTGTTTATTTGTTGGTCTTGACAAAACCTATTTCAAATCTTCAATCTTAGATGTTCATTTATCATTGAGCAAGCTTTTGACAATGTTTTGTGATTTGATATTCATTTGCATATCAACCCTTTTAGCATTGTGTTGATTGTTAGTTTGAATAGCTTCTAATAATTAATGCAATAAGAGACTGTGCTATCACTTGACAAACGGTATCGTGAGGGTGCGTGAGAATAGTGATGAAAAATGATATTCACATTCATTTGGCAAATTAGTTGAATGCATGTAAAAAAGGGTTAAACATGTGTATGTATTTTGATCATTGGCTTTGTATATGAATTACTCGTTGGTGTGATATTGATGTTATAGTAATATCTATTGGGTTTTGACTCCAGAGATGGATTAGGCTTAACATTCATGTAGGCTTTAAATGCTTTGTATTGATTGGTGATGTGCGAGAGCAATTATTGATCGGTATAAAATCACTCATAATATGCAGGGATCGAGAGGATATGTATGATGATATTAGGCGAATGTTTGATTTATGTATAAATTGGTCAGAAGAATACATGTGTTATCAATTGTTGAGATCCAATTCCAACAAGGCTCCAATTATAATTAAGTCTTTACTGTATATTTTCCGTCTTTACATTTCATGCCTTTTATCTTGGTTCCTTCTTAAAACCAAAACTTTTGAACCATAAGTTTAGAAATATAGATACCGTCGAATGGCATTCTTTCCCTCGCACTGATCCCTGTGGTACGACAAAACTAGGTTACTTATATATTTTTGCTTGCTGCTCTTCTAGCTTCAACAATCATAACCCAAACATATACACCTAAGTGCTCAAAATAATATGAATGAAACTTTAATGAATATGTATGGGAGTTCATGCAGAAAGTTTTTATATTTGAAAGTTTAGAAACTTGTTTGGATTTTGAGATGTGAAAGTTGTATATCAAAGAATCTCTTTTGAAATATGAAAGTTTTGTGTCTAAGAATCTCTTTTTGAAAAAATGAAACCACATGTATATATAGATGCAATATACCATTTTAAATAGTGTATATTCATGAAATATTGCCGTGTTCGATGTATGAAAGATGCAAAATGTTGGAATCAGATTTTTCATGAAAAAATGCCACTGCTTTAGTGGTAACCGATTAACACAATCATCATAACCGATTACAGATGAAGCGGTATGTAAAATTTGAAAATTTTGAATGTGTAACCGGTTACGCCTGATACTTTTTCAAAACTAAGGTATTTTTACGTTTATGTGACTGGTGCAAATTATGGTGATTTTAAAGTGTTGTTACTGCGATTTCAAATGCCACAATTTACCAAAAAAATAATGTTTGAAACAATCTTCTGAAAAACCATTTTTACGTTTATGTAACCAATTAACCAATTGGTGTAACCAGTTACACCTGCTATGAAAGTGAAACATACTTAAAAATTAAGTTCCAAACAAGTTCCACATGATGTTAAAATGAATGCATGCACACGATGAAATGATTATGATAATTCTGAGCAATTAAGATATATATACTTGAATTGTAAAGAATACTCAACCATCTTGATTATTCCAGTGACTTTTCAAAGCTTGTGATCATTTAAACTTGATTGCTCTAATCTTCAAGCTTTAACTTCTTTTTGTTGATGTGTTTGTCTTTATCAAATCTATAACCTAAGACAAGAAGAACTCTTCTTGACACCTGGCACCAAGTAACCTTCCTCGTGAGACAAGTTCTTTGAAGAAATTGTATGATCTTTCCATCTCATAAGTGTTTCAGCTTCAAGAAAGGTTGTATATGCTTCAACGAGAGTCAAGTCAACTTTCTTCCTTCAAAGAGGAAATTAAATTGTAAGGAACCCCTATGGAGTTGGATGGCTGGGAGGTTGATTTTCCAGGCACCCTCGAGGAGGAAAATAAACCTTCTTGTGAAGTGAAGTCTGCTTTGGAAACTTTATCCTCTAGAATTGTGGTCTTTGAAATTGAGCAAAAAAAAAAGAGGAAGATGATTACTCAAACAAGTTGAAATCCTTCCAGGAAGAATTGGCTAAGTTAGAGAAAAAATTTCTAACTTAATTGGCAGAGTGCCTAGGAGATACCCCTTTCAAGAATGTTGTGGACCAGTTGGAACTGCTATATCCTGACATTCAGATTCCACACAATAAAATGGGCTTTCGAAAAGAGATAATCAACTGAGTGATTTTTGAGTGGAAGTGATATGGACTTTTGAAAGAATATATTTTTTAATTTAATATTATCTATGGTCTTGTATATTAATAAATATTTTTACGCATTTCTTTCTTGTTTATTCAGCTCAAGTCATACACAATTTTATTCCAACATCTCAGTAGTAGTAAAGGTGTATGAGTTGAGAATCTGTCTATCCCTTTGAGGGGTCGTATATTTATAGGAGTACCCGATGTTGGAACAAAATTGATTTGTACCATATCTCTAAGATTTTAATGAATAATAAAGTATTTAAAGAACAATAGGATATGCTAACTGTAACACCACAAATTCTATTCATTAATTTAATTGGATTATTTAGAATTTTATTAATTATTTTGTGTTTTATTTAAAATAAAATTATGTGATTATATGTGTTGTTAAGGTGTAATGGTATTGGTAGGGTGTGGTGAGAAATAAATGCTCGGTACAATGAGTAGAAATAACTAAAATATTGACATTTTAATTAATATCAGAATAAAATCATTTTATTTATTTAATTAAAATAATGAGAATTGTTAATAATTAGACTATAGCAATTTTATTTAAATTGTTGAAATAAAATAGTAGGAAATAAGGAGAATAATAGTAGTATTTTATTACAATAAAATCAAAGACAAGAGGAGCATAAAGGTAAATAAGAGGATAAATGGGGGTGGCGTCAGAAGTTTCTAACTAAGGGAGATTAGGTTAATGACAAAAAGGTTAGAAAGTGAGCTTTGAGAGTTTTTACGTAAAATGGAATTTTGGGTGAAAAGATGAAGAGACAAGGGCTAGGGCGTAGGAATAATTTCATTGTTAGAGTTTGAAGTTGCATCTTGATGGAAAACTAAGGTAAAAGGGGGATTAATCCTAATATGGTGTATTTTGCATGTTAGGGTAGAGAGAAGTTCTTAATCCTAATAGAATTTCCTTAATATTTTTCCTCTTGATGAAGTTGGGATGAACATATGAATGCAATTATGTAGGGCATGATTATATGTAGTGTTGTATGAATTTCGTGCAATATTTTACCATGAGAATTGTGTGTTCATGATTTATGATGATGTGTGTATGTGTGTTCATATTTTGTTGTAAAATTGATGAAAAATCATGAATTAATCCATGAACAAAATTTCATGTTAATCAGTGGAAGATTGTTGTTTTTATGTTAGGTATTATTATCCTGGTTGTTGTTGTGCGATTTGGGGTTTGGGGATGAAAATCAGAGCTCTGTTTTGAACTCCATTACAGAAAACATATTTTTCTATTCTGGTTAAGGGTGACGAGCATCACCCTGATGACGCCTTGGCCATCATTGATTTAGAGGCATTGACGGACGCCAACTGCTTGACGGGTAGATCGTCAAGGTCCTCAGGCATGTTTGTTTGGGACGATCATCATATGTGTGACGTGTGTGTTGACGTGGCAGGTGACATGCGTTACCTTGGTGACGACTGACGGGTAACCCGTCACACAGCTAGAATGAGCATTATTCACTCTACTGCACATAATTGTTCTGTTGTTCCTATTTTTGTGTTGTGTTGTGTTTCAGGCTATTGTTAGCCACTGACTAGGAATATGGTTTTGTTTATTATGTTGTTGTTATGTTAGTAATCATGTTGTCGTTATTATAGTGATTATATTGTTGTTATTATGGTGATTATGTTGTTGTTATCATGGTAATTATGTTGTTGTTATCATGGTAATTATGTTGTTGTGCATGTTGGTGATGATTGCATGATGAACCTTTTTGGTGAGATTGCATGTTATGATGAATCATGCATCATGGTGTACGAGCTTCAGTCTAGTTTTTGGTGTACTATGGCTCGGTGGTATGGGTTTAGGAGCGAGTAACTAATTCCAATGAGGGATTAATGAATCGTTACTTATGGTGATAGCAACGAATTTTGGTGTGCTCTGGTCCTATGGTGGGGATTCAGGAGCGAGTAACTGGATCCATATGGGAACTGGTGAAGCATTATCTATGGCGATGGTAACGATTTTGTGTGATCTGGTCCTATGGTGGGGATTCAGGAGCGAGATGCACTCGAGTTATCCATAGATGGTACCACATGCATTATTGAGTTTCAATGTTGAGTACATTTGAATTAATAATTTGAATATGTATTTGGATGATTACGTTGATGTTTGCGAATGAGGATACTTTGTGATGTATGATAATGATTTATATTGAATACTTGTTGATGTTGTTTAGTCTACCCTTGCATACGTTTGCACCATTATATATTATGAGTGTATTATAACCTCTTTGTTATTTGTGTGGTTTTGTGCTCCTTCTTGGGGTACAGAAGAACAGGTAACTGAGTAGCTGTTAAGAGGATGAAGGACGGCGTAGAGATTGTTCTTCTATTTCCTGTTTTATGCGTTTATTTAGTATTCGATGCTCTGATCTGTAACTCTAGATGGGTAAACGTTTATTTTGCTATTTTCTTTTGGTTTTTAAGTTATTTACTGATCGAAAGTGATCAGACTGGATCGTCGTGGCCTTCGTGTAGGACAGATGAGGATGCTTGTAGGAGAGCAAAGGGGGTTGTACCTGCAAGGTACTCCGATGCCAAAGTAAGTGTTTGGTCAAAAGAGAGAAAGCAAGTACGCAAGTAAGATTTCAAGTATTGGATATTTGATACCTGCCCCTCTCAAGTGATATGGTATTTATAGAGATAACCCACAGCGCGGGGCCAAGGTCTCCCATGCGGCCGAAATGTTTGGTCGACCAATGGGAGACTGCCAGGTTGAAGGCAAGGCGTGTGGCCCTTTGACCTGGTCCAACTATTTTCGTAAGATTTGGGGAGACAGTTGGTCACGTGAACGGCTAAGCGAGTGAGGGGGACATGCTCAACAGCTAGTTTCTGCCCAACGGCTAGTTCCTACCCAACGGTTAGTTCCTGCCCAATGGCTAGTTCCTGCCCAACGGCTAGTTCCTACCCAACAGCTAGTTTCTAGCTATTGGGCATGGCCAATGGCTGGACTGGATTGGGCCTTGCCCTGCTGGGGGCAAAACGCCTGCCCAGTCCAGAACAGGAGCCCCCCAAGTCTTTGCTCTGGTGAAGAGTGATGACTTAAGGTAGCCATGTGAACAGTTGCCTTTGAGTGATAGCATTCGGGGAGCATGTTTATGAAAGGTGGTTTTATGTCGACCAGGCTTTAGGAAGGGTGCCCAAAAAAGTGCCATTTTTATGCCGGGGATCTTTGACAAAGACGTGAGTTGCATACGTTGTTGAAGAGGTGTGCTCGCGGGATAGCCAAAGACTTGGTGCATGTAATGCCTACCCTTGGGAATGCCAAACGAATATTCCCTTAGACACGTGGTGGACATGCAGCCCCTGCCAGACCTAGAGCCGCCTAGGCTATGATGGCCTTTGCGCTTCCCAAGCGAGTACATGCTTATAAAAATGGGGGAGAATGGATTCATTTGCATACTTCACGCAAATTTCTCTTCTCAACCTTTTTTCTCTCCAATTCGTCTTCTCGCCGGAGTTCCTCTTCACCGACGTAGATCTTCATTGTCTACGCCCATACCTTCATCTTCATCCTCCAGACCCAAGTAAGTTATTCATCTTTTCCTGCAATTCACATGGTGTTCTTCATTTTCATGAATTTTTCGGCAACCCATGAACTTTCCGGTTGAAGATTCATGTGTTCTTCGATGAACACATGAATTTATGGAAACTTCATGAAGAACATGAAGAACAAGGGATGAATGTTCATGATTATTGCGTATGCTGGTGTAGATCTTCCTAGGTTCTGGTTAGGATTAGTTTAAGGTTTGTAGTCGGGCATTAGGCCTGTTCGACATGAAACGTGTTCCTTTCGCGACGAGCTTACTTCGTTGCGTAGGCTTCTAAGTTTTTGTAAAGTCGCGGAGGCTCGTCCCCGTCGTAGGGGACAGCGGCGTCATCATATTCTGTCGTGGTCGGTGTGGGCTCGAGGTTGTCCCCGACTTCTTCCTCGCCCTTTCACTTGATTAGTGGTGGAAGGGTGGATTTGATCTTAGTCGTCAAATTCACTTTTCTTCCTCTGCTTTTCAGGTGAAATGGCTGACCCTCGCGAAGAAGCCATGCCTGATGTTGGGGCTGTGAACGAGGAGGCGGAGCAGTCCGTTGAATACGCCAATGTCCATGTAGCAAAGGGGACCTTAAATGGATTGCCATGGAACCTTTATCGACAAGGTTTACATTCACTGAAGAGGAGATTCGGGAGTTCCCTTATTTGGAAGACTGGGCCGAGGATGCACCAGTTCAGTAGAGGGCAATCTGCCCGATGGAAAACGACAGGATCTGCTCGATTTACCCGGGGATGCGGTTCCCCATGTATGAGTTTGCCTTTGTGGAGGCTAAGTTCCATTTGACTTTCACCGACTTCCAAGAGGCCCTCTTTCGCCACTTGGAATTGTGCCCCGCCTAACTTCATCCAAACGCGCTGGCCTTCATACGCGCTTTCGAGCTGGTGTGTCATTTCTTACGTGTCGGGGCGACTGTGGATCTCTTCTTCTGCATCTTCCAACTACAACGAAGCACTATGGGCTCGAAGCAAAGTTAGGAGTCCTTTAAATAGCACGGCAGGCTCTTCTGCCCGTACTCAGAGTCTGTTCGGCATTTCAAGGATAGGTTCTTGGTTATGAAGCTTGTCTCTGAAGTGGCCAAAAGGTCAATCTCTACGCTCAAAACTGTGACCATTGATGGCCGACAAGTTGAGAAGCCCGTGTCTAAGTTCCCTTTGGAGTGGGTGTTCACCCAACTCAGATATAGGACCGACCAGTTCCTCGTAAAGCACGAGCAGCTTAGTGAGGGGGACAAGGAGTCCTACCGGGTGATCCATGCCTACATGGAGAGTTTCAGTCCAGACTTTGTGGTGGACAGAGATGGCAATGAGCTACTTGGGGACGACGGGGAGCCTGTTTGAGCAGGCTGCGATATCAATACTAAGGCTCTCCTTTAGTGTGAAAATGACGACGTTGCATTCCAGCTTCTTGGTACAACCTGTTCTTGTGCCCGTATTTATTAAATTTCTTCTCACTGCTGATCCATGTCTTTTTGTGTTCACAGAGAAAATGGCAGATATGAGGGAACGCTTGATGAGGTCCTAGGCAGCCAAAGTCCAGAATAAGGTGCCTCCGATGCCCAAAGCTGGTGCGGCCAAGCAGCAGGCTGATAAGTCCAAATTGTAGCTATTTTTGTATATAGGTTTTGTTGCACTTATCGATACTTTTTGTTAATATCGTACGAATAAACCCCGCTTTGTTTGTAAATACGTTTACTTTATGTTATAGTGTATATATTGCGTATCGTGTAAATATCATTGAGTTTAATTTATTTTATCTCATTTTTGTAGGTATTCAAGCAATAATATCTTGTCATATTCATAAAGAGCATTGAATAAGCTTTCCAACGCTTCAAACCGGGCGAAAAACGGAGTTACGGTTTGAAAGTTATGGCCGAAACAGTGCAGGATTTTTGCTGTCATGACAGCTTTCGCCCCAGGCTCGCCAAGCGAATTTGTGGCGAGCCAGACAGTCCAGAAGGATGAAAAAAGTGCAGAATAAGCTATTTTTGATCCGCCTGGCGAACCAGAATTTCGCCAGGCGAATTTTGACGGACAGAAACACCATATAAGGTATAAAAACACAATTTTTAGAGGATGGTTTGGGTATTTTTTGCTCCCACTCCATCAAACATCATTTCTTCATAGGAGAGCTTGAAAACAACAAATGGAGCTTGCATCTTGTCGAATCGGAGGTGGATTCTCATCAATCGTCTTGACAAATCGAGAAGTGTTGGTTTATCTCTTTTTCCTCTTTTTGTAAACTCTATCTTTTTGGGTGTTTGTACAGTTACTCTGAACATATGTATCTTTGTTGATCATAATATTGTATAAAATCTTCTTTACAAATCATTATCGATGTCTTCCTTGATCTTTTTGCATTTATGTTTGGATTTGTGTTATGTTAGAGATAAACATCATGAATCTTGATTAGGGATGGATATCTATTGTCTATATGCTAGAGATAAATTTAGAGAATAATCTTTTTGGTGTCGGAACTTAATGCCTTCCGTGTTTCGAGGCGTCGTGCGCGAGAGTGACGACGAGAGTAATATGGTTGCTCTCTCAGCTCAGTGTGCCAGAGATGGACACTGTTGTGAGCGATACTGGATGATTTTGACGAGTATTGTAGTATAGTGAAAATGATCGACAAATTTATGTTTGTGACAAGTGGATTATATGTATACCAGATAAGTTTCTTCTCTCTGAAGAATGAATTATTTTTATATTAATATTTACTTTTCTGTTTCTATGTTTGAAACATTTTAAACCAAACTCTTTAACATTTAAATTGTCGAACGGCGGTTCAATAGCACCGATCTCTGTGGACACGATAAATTCCCGAAAAAATACTTCCAAATCTTTTTGTTGCTTACCGCTTTACCGCTTCAACAAAATGGTGTCGTTGTCGGGGATTGGTTTTGATATTGAATCGCATTGCGATAGTTTCTTTGTTTTTGAGTTTTGTATATATCGTATATATTGTCTGTTTCCATTATGTTTGTTCAAGTGTTGTATACATTTTGTTCCCATAACGTTTGTTTAAGTGTTTGGTTAGGACACTTGCTTTTGGTTTGCGCGGTGAGGCATCACTATGGCATGAAGGAAGGAAGTTACTAGCTAAGCATTGTAAAGGCGTCGAGCTTACGACGTAAAACAAGCATGGTGTATTCTTTTCTTTTGTTGTTTTTTAGTTTAGGTAGTGTGGTGAGTATTCATTAAACAAGTTGTACTCGGATTTTTCGTAAAATTCTCAAATCTTCACTTTACAACTTGTTTAATGAATTTTTGCCGGTTTTTCAGTTTGTGTATATTAATAGTTTTCGCGTTTGTCAATGAGCTTATTTTGAGTTGCTTGAGGAAATTTAGTGATGTTCCAAGTTTGATCGTTTCAACTTGCGGATGAATGGTAATGATTTTGTTAAGTTTTGTACACGTTCGAGGTATGTATTTATCGCTTTCTAGACTTTAGCATATTCATGATACTTAGGATTTTTACAAACTTGCATGCCATTCATTCTTTTGTATACTTGTTCATGTGTGAATCACTTTAGTTCCCACCCTTTTTGTGAGGAAGTCTTCTGTTGTTCATATATGCACGGAGTACCGACTTTCTTGTTCTAACTGGATTTTATTATGTTTAATCTTTTGTTTGTGTTAATTATATGAATGCATGAAAATGATCAAGGCAATTTTGTTTCATTTTGAGCACAACTACCTAGCCAAATAGTCATTCACCTTGTGAGTGTGTGAGAATTCGTAACCCCTTTGAGCTTTTTGGTCCATGTTTTATTTGAACTTAATTCTTGTCTATGAGCGTTTAGTTCACTTATTTTTTATTGGATTTTGTTTTTTCTTGGACCTCAACTTTGTGTTGTTGTATGAATTTTTGCCTTGCCTTAGAAAGTAGGGAGTATTCACATGATGATGTGGTTGAATTCACGTTGGGGAGAGAATGATTGTTTACTCATTGGTTGGATTCTATGAGGATTGAAAAAGAAAAGAAAAAAGAGAAAAATATGACAAAGAAAAAGAAAAGAAAAAAAAAAGAAAGAAAAAGAAAATCCTTGAGAAAGGAAACAAAAGGAGTTCAAATAATTGTGCTAAATAAGTATTGTGTTTTGTGTAACACTTGGGATTTTGGAAGAAGTTGATTGGAATTTTGGTGTTTGAATCTTTGTGAGTTGATCACTCCCTTAGGTTTAGGCAAGTTTTTGTTTCAATTACCTTAAGAAATTGCCCCTTGTTTGTTTACCCGACCACGCTACAACCTTGAAAGTCCTTGTGATTCTTGCCTTTGTATGTTCAATGTGAATTTTTGGATGAATGCATAATTTAGTATTTTGTTTGCAAGATTGTGGTGTGAGTGAAAAGTGTCTCATTTTGTGTTTTTCATCTACCGGTGATTGTTTTTGCTAGGAGTGATTCACATTTGAACTTGTGTTGTTTTAGAATGTTCGGCATGAATTTTTGTATTTTGCATTTGTTTCGTGACTATGTTATCGTTGTAGTTTAGTGGTAAGTATTTACTTTGTGTGTACCATTTTCATTTGAACCATTTTCAAAACCTGTTGATTCGTGATTCTTTGGTTTTCACTCTGTTTCTTTGAGTTGTCTGAATTTTGTTTGAGGACAAACAATTATGTAAGTTGGGGAGAGTTTGATAAGTGCAAATTGTAGCTATTTTTGTATATAAGTTTTGTTGCACTTATCGATACTTTTTGTTAATATCGTACGAATAAACCCCGCTTTGTTTGTAAATACATTTACTTTACGTTATAGTGTATATATTGCGTATCTTGTAAATATCATTGAGTTTAATTTATTTTCTCTCATTTTTGTAGATATTCAAGCAATAATATCTTGTCATATTCATAAAGAGCATTGAATAAGCTTTCCAACGCTTTAAACCGGGCGAAAAACGGAGTTACGGTTTGAAAGTTATGGCTGAAACAGTGCAGGATTTTTGCTGTCATGACAGCTTTCGCCCCAGGCTCGCCAAGCGAATCTGTGGCAAGCCAGACAGTCCAGAAGCGTGAAAAAAGTGCAGAACAAGCTATTTTTGATCCGCCTGGCGAACCAAAATTTCGCCAGGCGAATTTTGACGGACAGAAACACCATATAAGGCATAAAAACACAATTTTTAGAGGATGGTTTGGGTATTTTTCGCTCCCACTCCATCAAACATCATTTCTTCATAGGAGAGCTTGAAAACAACAAATGGAGCTTGCTTCTTGTAGAATCGGAGGTGGATTCTCATCAATCGTCTTGACAACTCGAGAAGTGTTGGTTTATCTCTTTTTCCTCTTTTTGTAAACTCTATCTTATTGGGTGTTTGTACAGTTACTCTGAACATATGTATCTTTGTTGATCATAATATTGTATAAAATCTGCTTTACAAATCATTATCGATGTCTTCCTTGATCTTTTTGCATTTATGTTTGGATTTGTGTTGTGTTAGAGATAAACATCATGAATCTTGATTAGGGATGGATATCTATTGTCTAGATGCTAGAGATAGATTTAGAGAATAATCTTTTTGGTGTCGGAACTTAATGCCTTCTGTGTTTCGAGGCGTCGTGCGCGAGAGTGACGACGAGAGTAATACGGTTGCTCTCTCAGCCCAGTGTGCCAGAGATGGACACTGTTGTGAGCGATACTGGATGATTTTGACGAGTATTGTAGTATAGTGAAAATGATCGACAAATTTATGTTTGTGACGAGTGGATTATATGTATGCTTGATAAGTTTCTTTTCTCCGAAGAATGTATACTTTTTATGTTTATTTACTTTCCCGCATTTACCTTAAAACCATTTTAAACCCAAACTCAAGAACGCGGGAGATTGTCGAACGACATTGTTTCCCTCGAACCGATCTCTGTGGACACGATATAAATCCCGGAGGGAATTCTTTCCGAAAGTAAATATTGTTGCTGCTTGCCCTATTTTACATTCAACACAGGCGAACCATGAAAGGTTCATGGCCGGAGTTGATCCTACTTTGGGGACGACCTCTACCCCGCCGACTCCGGACACCTCCCACAAGAGGAAGCGGGATGATACTGGCTCCTCTTCGGCGGGCTGCTCGGTGGTTTTTCTGGAGGGAAATTTGTGCTACCCTCATGCTACCTTCAGGGGAAGATGTTTGACGGGGAGAGCTCTGTCGTCGTCCCGAACCTAGACGCTTCAGCTATCTTGTCCACCAATCCCCAGGTGCAGAGGAAACTTCTCTGCCATTATGCGGCGGCCATGATCAGGATATTGGAAGCGGCGTTGGCCCTTAGAGATGCAGATGTGGTTCCTCTCGCCGACCTCAAGAAGGCTAAGGCTAGGATCAATGATTTGGAACTAGAGAATGCATAGATAGACAATGAGCTGAAGAAGCTACAGGGCCACCAAGAGGCCAAGATACTGCTCCAAAAGGAAATGACCCAAATGAGGGAAGAGGTGACCAAAGTCAATGAGGAAAACACCTGTTTAAAGGCGAGGATAGCTGAACTGGAGGGTTCGTCGGTGGTGGGTCAGGACGAGACCGACAACGAGAAGACCTTAAAGACGAGGAGGGACCTGACCGAGAGGATCTGTCTCCTCGGGGAGGATAATTTGGGGGCAGCTGAATTTGGTTTTAATGCTGCTTTAGAGCAGTTGAAGGCCCTCAACTCTGACGTCCAGCTGCTGACCGATGGAATGGGTCTACTCAACATGGTTGTCAATGGCGAGGTGGTCCCCCCGGAGGTTGCCAATGAGGCCGTTTAGTTTGATTTTTTAATGTACTTGTATTTTGTGGGCATGCGTGCCTTTTGTAATGTTTTGTCGGGCACAACCCTTGTAATGTATTGTTGACTTATTCCGGCCTCGTGGCCGAAGTTATAAATATTATTTGTTTGGTATTTTCTTGTCGCATTTATTTATGCATGTTTTTGTTGTTTGAATGGACATTTGCTTGACTTGTTCTTGTTATGCCCTACGCCGCTACCAAAGGGGCTAGACGCCCCGTCCACGTAGATGGTCCATCTCCGCGTTCCGCTTAGTGGGGACGAGGGCGACGTCATCTCTGCCACGAAGTCGGCCAGGGCTTGTGCCTTAAGGGCCTTCCTGCCCTCGTAGTGGATGTCGAATTCCGATAACTCCAGGGACCATTTGAGCATTCTGGCAGCCATGTCTAGCCGGCAAAGCAACTGCCTTATGGGTTGGTCCTTGCGTACTGTAACGCCCCAGTTTTTGCCAGTTTTATTTTATTGAGTTGTTTTTGATTATTTTATTATTATTTTATTGTAATTTCAACTTTTGTGTAAAAATGTGTTATTTTTAGTCGTGAATATATTTTATCGCGTTTTGGGATCGTTTGCGAGAAATTTGAGTGTGGGGGTATTTTGGACATTTCATAGATATTTTTACTAAGTTAGTAAGAAAAGAAAATAGAAAAGAAAAGGGAAAGAAAAATAGAGAGAAAGAAAGAAGAAAGAAGGAAAAAGAGAGGAAAAGAGGGGAAGAGAGAAAATTGAAGAAAGTGTGGAAAAATCATCAAGAGCAAGTTGTAGAGTCGATTTAATCGGGTAAGGGTGCGAAACTCGATTATACTATGCTTGTATATGATTATGTATGAATGGGTTTGGATGATTCTCTTGCTTTCCATGTTTTTCACTTTTAGGTCGAAAACGATAAAATGAGTAGAATCGATGGTTTAACGGTTGGAAATCGATGTAAAGGTGGTAGTTTGTTTGTTGACATGATTAGAATAGGTTCTGATTGAAATATGTTGATTTGGAAATGGTTTGGGTTGGAAAATATCATTTTTGGGTTTTCAACAGCGCTGAAGGATTCTGAGTTTTCGCAGGTTCGCCTAGCGAACCATTCAGCGAAGGGTAGCGAAGGTTCGCTACGGGTATTCGCCTAGCGAAGGCATGAGTGAAGGTTCGCTAGAGTGTTCGCCTAGCGAACTTTGGGTGTTTTTGGCTCTGTTTGGTTCTGACTTGGTTCGCCAAGTGCTCGCCTAGCGAACTTTGTGTCTGTTTTTAGCTAACAGTTGGTTCGCTGGAACATTCGCCTAGCGAAGGAGCTAGCGAATGCTCACGAGGGAGGTTCGCCCAGCGAACAGTGTTGTTCGTGTAATTTTGTTTTCTGCATAAATTTTGATCTGTGATTCGGTTTGAGGCGTAGTTTGATGCATTGGAAAGCCATTGAGCTGTACTTTCTTATTATGATGGTTTAAAATTTGTTAGCCGATTTTATTTTGTCGGTAAATGTAAATAGTGTCAATGGTCGACTTTTGTCGTTTTAATGGTGCGTATTTGACTTGTGTTATGCTTTATGGTGTTGCTTCGAATGTGGTATGACTTATGTGCTGTTGTGATGATGATTTGTGGCCGTAAGGCAAGAAAATGCTAAGTGTGGTATTTGATGATATATGCATAATTGTGAATGTGTGTACGTATGCAATGAGAATGTCATGAGTCATTGTATGCCAAGCATCATGATGTGCATTGTTGAACGTCCTGAGTGACGGTTTGATTCCCGAGGGGAATATGCTATAACATCGTGTGCCTCGAAAATATGAGTCGATGCCTGAGGACTTAAAGCGATGGGTATAGACGATTGTGGGCTCCTTTGGAGACTTAAAGCAATCCTTAACGTCGTGTGCTTCGAAAATATGAGGCGATGCCTGAGGACCTAAAGCGACGGGTGAACATCGTAGGCCCGACGGGGAGTTACTTGAGATTCTCAGTAACGAGCGATGGTTCCAATAGTTCCTGAGTGGACTAATGACGTGACATGACGTGACAAAGGAAGTCGGTACCGCATGGCATGTGCATAGAGTCGTGGTGTCGGTCTCTGTGCATTTGCATTCATCATGAGTCATTTGTGCATGGAATTGTGAATGTGATTAATGAAATGGAATATGTGTGATTGTATTGTGAATGATTGATGTGCAGTGGTAATTGATACGTGTGAATGGTACTGTGTGTTGTTATAATTTATCTGTGTGCTTTGGTGGTGAGAATATGTTATTTGTGCATTTTGTGTTAATATATAATTTTATGCAATTATATTATGGTTGTTTTTCTCACCCTTCTGCTGTTTTATAACGCTCTATGAGGCGTTGCAGATTAGAGCTGCTGGAGGTATTCCTTTTTGTGAAGCGTTGCGTCTTCATTATTTTGGTCGGTCGGCTCTGATATGTGACTCCGGGTAGCATAGGGTGGCCGTTTGTGATTGTTTTGTATATCTGATGATATATTTTGGTTGTACAGTTATAACTTGATGTATGACAGCCAAGTTTATATGTATATATGTATATGTGTTATTCAGATTTTAGATCTTTCCGCTTTAATTCTAATTTCTGAAAAGTGGGTGTAAGGAACGAAGTTTCCTCTGTATGATTGTTACCCCACGTTGCATATCTAAATGAGCAGGTGTTGCATGTTATGTGTATGTTTGGCTTCTTTGATGTGATTCTCCCTTTCTATGCCATGATGTTTCAAATATACTCTGATCAATTTTCGAATTTTCTTTTTACCGCTTTAATTGCGTGTTAATTGGGGGTATAGATTAGGGGCGTCACATTAAGTGGTATCAGAGCCAGTCCGTGTCAGTTGTGTAGTTTGTGTCTGTTGTGTCTGGCATATTGGGCGAGTTGTGTTGAGCGAGTTGTTGTTTAACCATAGTTTCTGTTTTGGACAAACAGAATATGGCTGGTCGTAATGATGCTGCTTTGGCTGCTGCGATGGAAGCGATGGCACGAGTTGTGCAGGGTGCACCGAATGCTGCCGGAAATGATGAGTTTAGAAAGAATAAGCCGCTGGTCTTTAAAGGGAAGCATGATCCGGATGGTGCGCAGTTGTGGTTGAAAGAGATTGAGAGGATTTTTTGGGTAATGGATTGTGATGACGATGATGTTAAGGTGAGGTTAGGCACTCATATGCTACACGAAGAGGCTGATGACTGGTGGGTCAGTACTGGTCAAGTGTTGGAAGCTGATGAGGAGGAAGAAGAGATCACTTGGGAGGTGTTTAGCCGAGAGTTTCTAAGGAAGTATTTTCCCAAGGATGTCCGAGGAAAGAAGGAGATTGAGTTTCTAGAGCTAAAACAAGGTAATATGTCGGTTATTGACTATACTGCTAAGTTTGTGGAACTTGTGCAGTTTTATCCTCATTATGTGGAAGCGACTGCTGAATTTTCAAAGTGTGTGAAGTATGAAAGTGGCTTGCGTCCTGAGATAAAGCAGGCTATTGGTTATCAGAGGATTCGAAGGTTTGCTAATTTGGTGGAATGCTGTAGGATTTATGATGAAGATAGTAAGGCTCGTTCTGCTCACTATAAAAGTGTAAGTGACAGGAAAAGGAAACAACAGTTCCGTGGTGGTCCGTATGTGCCACCGGCTGATAAAGGTAAACAAAGGGGAACTTTTGATCGAAGGTCAGGTGGAGGAGGTATGTCTAATCCTATTAGGTGTTTTGGATGTGGTGAATTGGGTCATCGCCAGCATGAATGTAGGAAGAAGTTGGATAAGTGTTCTAATTGTGGTGGTATCGGACATGTTTTAGCTGATTGTAAAAGGAAGAATGTAGTGAAGTGTTATAATTGTGGGGAACCTGGTCACATTAGTTCGAAGTGTCCGAATCAGAAGAAAGCTCCAACTAGTGGGAAAGTGTTTTCATTGGCGGGAACTCAAACTTCAAGTGTAGATCGTCTGATAAGAGGTACTTGCTTTATTAATAATACGCCTTTAATTGCTATTATTGATACTGGAGCGACTCATTCGTTTATTTCGTCTGAGTGCGCGGAACGTTTGAATCTTGGGTTGTCTTCGATGGATGGTGAGATGGTTATTGATACTCCAGCGATGGGGTCAGTAACTACTTCTTTAGTGTGTTTGAGTTGTCCTTTGGCCATTTATGGTAAAGACTTTGCGATGGATTTGGTGTGTTTACCGTTGGAGGGTTTAGATGTGGTGTTGGGAATGAATTGGTTGCAATTCAATCAGGTGCACATTAATTGTTATCATAAGCTTGTAAGGTTTCCTTCTCTTGTGGAAGAAGAAGACTCGAGTTTCTTGTCTACTAAAGAGTTGAAGAGACTTTTAGCGGATGAAGCTCAGTTGTTTGGGTTGTTTGCTTCATTGACTGTGGATAGTCAAGTTTCTCTTGATGTGTTTCCTGTTGTGTGCGAATTTCCTGAGGTGTTTCCTGATGATATTTCAGATGTACCGCCAGAGAGAGAAGTTGAATTTTCGATAGATCTAGTTCCTGGTACTAGACCTGTTTCTATGGCACCTTATAGAATGTCGGCATCTGAATTGGTGGAGTTGAAAAAGCAGTTAAGTGAGTCGTTGGAAAAGAGGTTCGTGAGGCCAAGTGTTTCTCCTTGGGGTGCTCCAGTTTTGTCGGTGAAAAAGAAAGATGGGAGTATGCGATTATGTATTGATTATCGCCAGTTGAACAAAGTGAGGATTAAGAACAAATATCCGCTTCCAAGGATTGATGATCTGATGGATCAGTTGGTTGGTGCTTGTGTATTTAGTAAGATTGATTTGAGATCGGGTTATCATCAAATAAGAGTGAAAGAAGAGGATATTCAGAAGACGGCCTTTAGAACACGTTACGGTCATTATGAATATTCAGTGATGCCGTTCGGGGTTTCTAATGCGCCTGGTGTGTTTATGGAATACATGAATCGGATTTTCCACGAGCATTTGGATCGTTTTGTGGTGGTGTTTATTGATGATATTTTAATCTATTCTAAGTCTCGGGAAGAACATGCAGAGCATTTGCGTATTGTTTTGCAGGTTTTGAAGGAAAGGAAGCTTTTTGCCAAATTGTCCAAGTGTGAATTCTGGTTGTCTGAGGTGAGTTTTCTTGGGCACGTAATTTCAGGTAATGGTATTGCTGTGGATCCATCTAAAGTAGAAGCAGTTCTACAATGGGAGGCTCCTAGATCCGTTACTGAAATTCGAAGCTTTCTAGGTTTGGCTGGTTATTATCGGAGGTTCATTGAAGGTTTTTCTAAGCTAGCTCTTCCTTTGACACAGTTGACTTGTAAGGGCAAATCATTCATTTGGGATATTCAATGTGAAGAGAGTTTTTGTGAGCTGAAGAGAAGATTGACGACAGCTCCGATTCTTATTTTACCTAATCCTAATGAACCATTTGTTGTGTATTGCGATGCTTCTTTAATTGGTTTGGGTGGTGTTCTGATGCAGGAAGGTAAAGTTGTAGCTTATGCTTCAAGGCAATTAAGAGTTCACGAGAAAAACTATCCTACTCATGATCTTGAATTAGCGGTTGTGGTTTTTGTGTTGAAGATATGGAGGCACTATCTCTATGGTGCAAGGTTCGAGGTCTTTAGTGATCATAAAAGCTTGAAATATTTATTTGATCAGAAAGAGTTGAACATGAGGCAGCGGAGATGGTTGGAATTCTTGAAAGATTACGACTTTGGCTTGAATTACCATCCTGGTAAAGCTAATGTGGTAGCCGATTCATTGAGCCGGAAATCGTTGCATATGTCCGCATTGATGGTGAAAGAGTTGGAACTTTTGGAATCGCTTAGAGATTTGAGTTTGGTATGTGAAGTGACATCGGTTAGTGTGAGGCTTGGAATGTTGAAAGTTACTAATGAATTTATGTTGTCGGTTAGTGAGAAACAAAAGCTGGATTTGAAATTCGTTGATTTGATGAGGAATGAGAATGTGGATTTCAAGGTGGATAATTTTGGTGTTTTGAGGTTTGGTGGTCGTATTTGCATTCCTGATGATGCGGAGTTGAAAAGAATGATTTTGGAGGAAGGACACCGGAGTAATTTAAGTATACATCCGGGAGCGAATAAGATGTACCAAGATTTGAAGAAGATTTTCTGGTGGTCTGGTTTGAAAAGAGATGTGGCTCAGTTTGTGTATGCATGTTTGACTTGTCAGAAATCGAAAGTGGAACATTTGAGACCTGGTGGTTTGTTGCAACCGTTGGAGATTCCTGAGTGGAAATGGGATAACATTTCGATGGATTTTGTGACGGGATTACCGAACACTCAGCGTGGGCATAATGCTATTTGGGTGATTGTAGACAGGCTGACTAAATCGGCGCATTTTATTCCGATTGACATCAGTTTTTCTTTGGAACGGTTAGCTGAGATCTATATCAGCGTGGTTGTGAAATTGCATGGGGTTCCTTTAAGTATTGTTTCGGATCGAGATCCTAGGTTTACATCGAGATTTTGGGAAAGTTTACAGAAGGCTTTGGGTTCTAAATTGAGGTTGAGTTCGGCTTATCATCCGCAGACAGATGGTCAGACCGAAAGAACTATTCAGTTGTTGAGGTCGTGTGTTTTGGAACAAGGTGGTGCGTGGAACAGTTATCTTGCTTTGATTGAGTTCACGTATAATAACAGTTTCCATTCTAGTATCGGAATGGCACCTTTTGAGGCTTTATATGGACGAAGATGTCGAACGCCGTTGTGTTGGCACGAAACTGGTGAAAGTTCTATGGTTGGACCGGAATTGGTGCAACAGACGACGGAAAAGGTAAAGTTTATTCGTGAGAAAATGAAGGCTTCTCAGAGTAGACAAAAGAGTTATCATGATCGGAGACGGAAGGATCTTGAGTTTCAAGAGGGTGATCACGTATTTCTGAGGGTTACGCCGATAACGGGTGTTGGTCGTGCTTTGAAATCTAAGAAGCTTACTTCTCGATTTATTGGTCCTTACCAGATATCTGCGAGAGTTGGTGTTGTGGCGTATCGTGTGGCGTTACCGCCGAATCTGTCGAATTTGCATGATGTTTTTCATGTTTCACAACTTCGGAAGTATGTTCCGGACCCTTCACATGTGATTCCGATGGACGAGGTTGAGGTAAGGGATAACCTTACGGTCGAGGCATTACCGGTTGGTATTTTGGATCGCGAGGTGAAGCGGTTGAGGGGCAAAGAGATTGCACTTGTGAAAGTGGCGTGGGGAGGCGCTACTGAGGGTAATTTGACGTGGGAATTGGAGAGTAGGATACGGGAGTCGTATCCAGAGTTGTTTGTATCAGGTATTGTTTTCGAGGACGAAAATTTCTAAGTGGGGGAGAGTTGTAACGCCCCAGTTTTTGCCAGTTTTATTTTATTGAGTCGTTTTTGATTATTTTATTATTATTTTATTGTAATTTCAACTTTTGTGTAAAAATGTGTTATTTTTAGTCGTGAATATATTTTATCGCGTTTTGGGATCGTTTGCGAGAAATTTGAGTGTGGGGGTATTTTGGACATTTTATAGATATTTTTACTAAGTTAGTAAGAAAAGAAAATAGAAAAGAAAAGGGAAAGAAAAATAGAGAGAAAGAAAGAAGAAAGAAGGAAAAAGAGAGGAAAAGAGGGGAAGAGAGAAAATTGAAGAAAGTGTGGAAAAATCATCAAGAGCAAGTTGTAGAGTCGATTTAATCGGGTAAGGGTGCGAAACTCGATTATACTATGCTTGTATATGATTATGTATGAATGGGTTTGGATGATTCTCTTGCTTTCCATGTTTTTCACTTTTAGGTCGAAAACAATAAAATGAGTAGAATCGATGGTTTAACGGTTGGAAATCGATGTAAAGGTGGTAGTTTGCTTGTTGACATGATTAGAATAGGTTCTGATTGAAATATGTTGATTTGGAAATGGTTTGGGTTGGAAAATATTATTTTTGGGTTTTCAACAGCGCTGAAGGATTCTGAGTTTTCGCAGGTTCGCCTAGCGAACCATTCAGCGAAGGGTAGCGAAGGTTCGCTACGGGTATTCGCCTAGCGAAGGCATGAGCGAAGGTTCGCTAGAGTGTTCGCTTAGCGAACTTTGGGTGTTTTTTGCTCTGTTTGGTTCTGACTTGGTTCGCCAAGTGCTCACCTAGCAAATTTTGTGTCTGTTTTTAGCTAACAGTTGGTTCGCTGGAACATTCGCCTAGCGAAGGAGCTAGCGAATGCTCGCGAGGGAGGTTCGCCCAGCGAACAGTTCTGTTCGTGTAATTTTGTTTTCTGCATAACTTTTTATCTGTGATTCGGTTTGAGGCGTGGTTTGATGCATTGGAAAGCCATAGAGCTGTACTTTCTTATTATGATGGTTTAAAATTTGTTAGCCGATTTTATTTTGTCGGTAAATGTGAATAGTGTCAATGGTCGACTTTTGTCGTTTTAATGGTGCGTATTTGACTTGTGTTATGCTTTATGGTGTTGCTTCGAATGTGGTATGACTTATGTGCTGTTGTGATGATGATTTGTGGCCGTAAGGCAAGAAAATGCTAAGTGTGGTATTTGATGATATATGCATAATTGTGAATGTGTGTACGTATGCAATGAGAATGTCATGAGTCATTGTATGCCAAGCATCATGATGTGCATTGTTGAACGTCCTGAGTGACGGTTTGATTCCCGAGGGGAATATGCTATAACATCGTGTGCCTCGAAAATATGAGGCGATGCCTGAGGACTTAAAGCGATGGGTATAGACGATTGTGGGCTCCTTTGGAGACTTAAAGCAATCCTTAACGTCGTGTGCCTCGAAAATAAGAGGCGATGCCTGAGGACCTAAAGCGACGGGTGAACATCGTAGGCCCGACGGGGAGTTACTTGAGATTCTCAGTAACGAGCGATGGTTCCAATAGTTCCTGAGTGGACTAATGACGTGACATGACGTGACAAAGGAAGTCGGTACTGCATGGCATGTGCATAGAGTCGTGGTGTCGGTCTCTGTGCATTTGCATTCATCATGAGTCATTTGTGCATGGAATTGTGAATGTGATTAATGAAATGGAATATGTGTGATTGTATTGTGAATGATTGATGTGCAGTGGTAATTGATACGTGTGAATGGTACTGTGTGTTGTTATAATTTATCTGTGTGCTTTGGTGGTGAGAATATGTTATTTGTGCATTTTGTGTTAATATATAATTTTATGCAATTATATTATGGTTGTTTTTCTCACCCTTCTGCTGTTTTATAACGCTCTATGAGGCGTTGCAGATTAGAGCTGCTGGAGGTATTCCTTTTTGTGAAGCGTTGCGTCTTCATTATTTTGGTCGGTCGGCTCTGATATGTGACTCCGGGTAGCATAGGGTGGCCGTTTGTGATTGTTTTATATATCTGATGATATATTTTGCTTGTACAGTTATAACTTGATGTATGACAGCCAAGTTTATATGTATATATGTATATGTGTTATTCAGATTTTAGATTTTTCTGCTTTAATTCTAATTTCTGAAAAGTGGGTGTAAGGAACGAAGTTTCCTCTGTATGATTGTTACCCCACGTTGCATATCTAAATGAGCAGGTGTTGCATGTTATGTGTATGTTTGGCTTCTTTGATGTGATTCTCCCTTTCTATGCCATGATGTTTCAAATATACTCTGATCAATTTTCGAATTTTCTTTTTACCGCTTTAATTGCATGTTAATTGGGGGTATAGATTGGGGGCGTCACACGTACTGCTATGGTGTGGGCCAGGAAGTAGTGTCTGAGCCTTCTCGCGGTGATGACGAGGGTGAGCGCGACTTTCTCTATTTGCGCGTATCTGGTTTCTAGCCCTTGCAGGGCCTTGCTCGTGAATTAGTGCAGCGCTAATGGCTTCACTGGTTACGGAGAGATACAGGTACAAGGTCTCCCCACAATCTGGTCGGGAAAGCACGAGAGGTTTGGATAGGGCTCGCTTAAGATGGGTAAGGGTCTGCTCGCATTCCTCTGTCCATTCGAATGTGGCCTCCTTTCTGAGGAGTTTAAATAAGGGCAGGGCGTGCTGGGCAGACTTAGCCACGAAGTGGGAAAGTGAAGCGAGCATCCCGTTGAGGGTTTGTATGGACTTCTTCGACCTGGGCATGGGAAATTCTGCGAATGCCCGACATTTGTCGGGGTTCGCCTCTATCCCCCGAAAGTGCATTTCTCTGGATTAAAGCGCATTTTGCACTTTCTGGCCTGGTCGAAAACCTTTTGCAAGTGGGCCGTATGATCGGATTCCTCTTGGGATTTTACGATCATATCGTCCATGTAAACCTCGAGCATGTCTCCGATTTCTGATCGGAAGACTTTGTTCATCATGTGCTGGTACGTGGCCCCAGTGTTTTTCAGACCGAAGGGCATTTTATTATAGCAATAGTTCCTCGAGGAGGTCATGAATGTGGTATACTTCTTGTCCCTTTCGGCCATAGGGATTTGATTGTATCCCGAATAGGCATCCATGAAGGACAAGAGCCTGAAACCTACAGAATTATCAATGAGCTTATCTATGCTCGACAGAGGATAAACATCTTTCGGAAAGCGTTTTAAGAGCGTTTGCGAGATATTTGGGTGTAGGGGTATTCTGGTCTTTTGATGGGTAGATACTATGTTTTTCATTTAAAATAGAACTTAGAGGTTAGAAAGAGAGAAAAATAGGGAGAAATAAAAAGAGAAGAAGGAAAAGAGAAAGAAAAGAAGAAAAAGGGAGAAAACTTGGAGAGAAAGAAATTGATCCAACCGACTTTTCAAACACGATTAAATCGGGTAAGGGTGCGAAACTCGATTATCTTATACTGGTGTATGATTATGTATGCGTGTGTTTAAATGTTCTCTTGCCTTTCCTAGTTTTTCCATTTTAGGTTGAAATGAGAAAAATGAATCGAAATCGATGTTTTCACGGTCGGAAATCGATATAAACTGTGTTGAATGATCGTATGATATGTATGAACATTGTTGATACTTATTTTGATGGATTGAAAACGTTTTGGTTGGAAAAAGTGGGATTTTGGGGTGTTGGAACAGTGTAAACCCGTAATAGAATTTTCTGTTTCTGGTGTAGACCGTCGGACGGTGGTTTGGGCGCCGAGCGACGCATGGGTTGCGCCGCTGCTCAGCCGGGCGATACCCAGGAGGCGCAGCTTGTCACGCTGCTGACTCTTTTAAGTTTTGGGTAGAGGAAGTTTACGCCCCTGCTTCGCCGGGAGAAGTAGAGGCGAAGGGCCACCGCTGGGCGGTCCTTGGGTAGCGTCGGGCGCTGCTGGGACTTTTCAAAAAGTTCCCTTTCCTCTTTAATTCCATAACTTGTGACCCGATGGGCGGTTTTGAACGTCCTTGGTACCGTTAGAGAGCTAATGAATTATTCTTTCTTATAAAAATGGTTTTGAGATTTGTGGCCGATTTAATTATGTCGGGAATTTGGAAATGGTCGTTTTGTCGACTTTTACCGTTTTAATGGTGTGTATTTGATGTGTTATCATGCAATATACTTTTGATATATATCGTATGACTTGTGTGATGTTATATGATGTGAATGCATGTGATGAAATGTTGTGATGATGGTTTGTGGCCTAAGGACAAGAAAATGCATTGTGTTGTGTTTGATGGTATATGCATGATTATGGATGTGTATATGTGTGCATTTGAATGTCATGAGTCATTGTATGCCAAGCATCATGATATGCATTCTTGTGATGTCGTGTGCCCTAGTGGGTGTGAGTAACGAATCGATTCCAGAGGGAATCCGCTATAACATCGTGAGCCTTATACCGAGAGGACCTAAAGCGATGATTATAGACGATCGTGAGCCTTATACAAAGAGGACCTAAAGTGATCGGATCGTGAGCCTTATACAAAGAGGACCTAAAGCGATCCATAAACGTCGTGAGCCTTATACCAAGAGGACCTAAAGCGACGGGGAACATCGTTTGCCCGACGGGGAGTTACACTAAGTAACAAGCGATGATTCTAATAGTTCTTGAGTGAACTAATGATGAGATGATGGATGGAACGGTACCGCATTGCATTTGCATAGAGTCGTTGTGTCGGCCTCTTTGCATTTGCATAAATCATGAATAGATTGATTTTGTTTGGAATTGTGAATGGAATTGATGAGTTGAGATAT
This sequence comes from Lathyrus tuberosus, assembly GCA_022829125.1. NCBI lineage: Eukaryota > Viridiplantae > Streptophyta > Magnoliopsida > Fabales > Fabaceae > Lathyrus > Lathyrus tuberosus. Next base: position 622,471 of record JALAZF010000503.1, on the reverse strand, counting down.
ATATATATATGTTGGTGATAAATGTATTGTGCGTGATTGATATGCCTCTGTGATGGATGTATGAGATATGCTTTGTGTTGGTTTGCATTTGAATTATGGTGTAAGTCGTGGTGAGAATGTTTTATATGTGTATTTTTGTGTTATTATATAATCGTATGCAATTATATTATGATTGTGTTTCTCACCCTTCTGCTGTTTTGAATGCTCTATGAGGCATTGCAGATTAGATGCTGGAGGTCTTTTTGTGAAGTTAAGTCTTCATTCTTTTGTCGGCCGGCTCTGATATGTAGCACCGGGTAGTCGGGGAGATCGTTTGTGCTTATGTGTATACGTATATGTTCATTTTGGATCGTATATGTATGAATCTGTGTATGACAGACAAACTTTTTATGATATATATATATATATATATATATATATATATATATATGAGATTCAGTTGCAGATTTTCCGCTTTTATTTTGTATCTGAATTGTGGGTGCTAGGAACTGAATTCCTCTATTATGTGCTACCTGATTGTTACATATCTATATGAGCAGGTTGTTGTATTTTGTTTCAATTAATGTGACGCCTTCGTCTATGCCATGAATGTTTTCATTACACTCTGATTATTTGTTATCGCTTTATTTCCTTGGGGTATAGATTGGGGGTGTTACACGGTCTTAGGGTTCAGGTCGGGCATGTCTGCGGCACTCCATGCAAACAAGTCGGAGTTATCCTCGAGTCATATCTTTAGCTGCCGCTTTACCTCGTCGGGCAGCCCCGCCCCTATCTTCACTCCTATGCTCGGGTTGGCGGCGAAGGTGATGACTTTGAACTCCCCGTCTGGAACAGGGCGCATGAGGGTAGCTGCAGAGGAACTGCCTACCCCTGCCGACGTGCCTTCACCAGAGTTTTTGCCCTCTTCAGAAATTCGGCTGTCAAGGTTGATAATGTGCATGGGGATAGTCGGTTTGTTGTCAGGCTGGCCCTCCTCGCTGGGCTGGTCATCCTCCCTTGCCTGTTTGGCGGCCTTGGGCGTTACACTGATCGAGCTTTGGCCTCGGGTAGCTGCTTCAAAACACCTCCTCACGACCTCTATATCTCCGTGTAATGTTGCGACATGACCCTTCTTCGTATAATATTTCATCTTGAGATGAACGGTCAAAGGAACAACGATCATCTCTGCCAAGGTTGGCCGACCGAAGATGCATTGGTACACTGAAGGGCAATCGATCACCAGAAACTGAATCTTGATTCACTTTGATGCCTCCTCCTCTCTGAAGGTGACCAGGAGCTCTACGTACCCCCAGGGTCTAGCCGTTGCACCGTTGAACCCTTGCAGGTCAGACCCTATATACGGTGATCGGTTCTTCTGATCCAGCTTCAAAGCTCTGAACAGACCAATGTACATGATGTCCACGGAGCTGCCCTGGTCACCAGGATTCGTTGAACATCGGTGTTGGCCAGCCCCGCTCTGATGAGCAGTGGAATATACGAATTCGGGGAGCCCCCAGGCAGCTCCTCCCGGTAGAAAGCTATTGGCTGGGACCGCCCGCGAACCTTCTCCAGTGTGGACAGCTGGTTTGGACTGCAGTCGTTGAGTTAGTCAAACTTTCTCTTGACCGACCCCACTGTGAGCTCGCTTTATCCCCCACATGAGATTACCATGGCCATTGAAAAGTTCTCCCACGTGCTGTGTGTGAAGATCTGAATGGGATCCTCAATATGGTCGGGGATGACGACGTCCTCTAGTCGAGTGATGGACACAGCGACCAGAGGAGGAGGACTAGGCGGCGAAGATTCTGCCTCCTTTTTGGCCTCAGATGTCTCTCGTCGGGAGGGCTCCCCTTTCTTCGTATATTGCTTTAGATGGCCCTCCTTGATGAGGATTTCAATGGCGTCTTTCAGGTGCACGCAGTCTTCGGTCACGTAGTCGTGGTTGCGGTGAAAGCGGCGATACTTACTCTTGTCTGTATTGCCCTTGGACGATGTTGGTTTGGGGAATCGGAATCCTCCCTGCTTAAACTCCATGTTGATGCACTCAGAGAGAATGCGATCGCGGGGAGCCGTCAGCTGGGTATATCTGTAAGACGACCAGCCGGTCCCTTGCCTTCCCGAGGACGATCATCTCGTCGCCTCTCTTTATCGCGACTGGGGGCCTCTGAGTCGTCCTTTTCTTTTTTTGACGCCTGGGAACTCTCTTGATCTCTAGAGTCTCGGTCTTTTTAGGCTGCCTCCTTCTCCTCGTATTGTATATACGACTGAGCCTTACGGAGTAGTGTGGACAGGTTTCGGGGAGGCTCTATGCCCACCGCCTTGCGGAATTCACTCTTTGGTCTCAATCCTTTTTCTAGGATATACTTCTTCATGTAATCTGTCGTGCAGACTTCAACAGCCTCCTTGTTGAACCGTTCGATATACGCGTGCAGGGGCTCATCTCTGCCCTGCACAATGGCTTCTAACGTGGCCTCCGATTTGGGGTGTCGCGGGGAGGCGGTAAAATGGCAAGCAAACTGGTTCTTTAGATCTTTCTAAGATGTGACCGAACCCCGAGGAAGTCGTTTGAATCAGGCCATGGCCCCCTTCCTTAGAGTGATGAGGAACAATCGACATTTGATAGCCCCGCTCACGTTATAATAGTGGAGCATAGCCTCTATGTTCTCTATGTCTCTCCTGGGTCGGTGGTCCCGTCGTAAGTAGCCAAGGGAGGAGGTTTCTCCAATCCGTGAGGAATGCGTATGTCGGTGATCTCTTGGGATAGGGGTCCATGGACATTGTCGTTGTTGCTCGTGCTAGATGACCGACAGGGGGAGTCGCTACGGCTGTGGCTTCTACTACGGCGGAGAGAATGTCTGCTCGATCTGCGATGCTCGTGATGGCCTCTCGAAGGTATGCTCCTTTTCGGAGAGGGGGAGCGTCTGGACTTCCGCTGGGGAGATCAGTGTCGTCTCTTAACGTGCGCTGAGTCAGGTTCCGCCGATCTAGAATGTCTTTGTTCGAGAGAAGGGATTCTGAACCTGTCTCACATGCACTTCTGAGGAGGAGACTGTGGCCGTGGAGAAGGACTGTTGGGCCTCTGCGAGGAGTGTTGCTCCTTGAGGGCGTGTTCGAGCATGCCGAGCCTCTTGCCTTGCTGGAAGATCAAGAGGTTAGACCTGTTGAGGGAGACGATTAGGGCGGCCGTGCCTGGGTCCGCGTTTTGAGGGACTAGAATAGGCTAAAAAATGGGGCCAGCAGCCGGTGCACGTGGCTTCATGTCATCGGGGGTATGAGAAGCGGTTTTCCCATCCTGATGATATGTCTCCGAAAAAGCGGCTTCGGAGAGGAGGTGCTCGGCGTTATCAGCGATAACGGTGAGGATGGGCTCTGGACGGGCATCATCGTTCTTGGTGGAGGCCATGATGATCAGAAGGAGTTTGGAGAGAGCTTTGGTCTTTGATGTGAAAAATAAGGGATCTTGAATCAAAAGACAGGGAAACTAGTTCCCACAGACGGTGCCACTTATCGGAAGTGATCAGACTGGATCGTCGTGGCCTTCGTGTAGGACAGATGAGGATGCTTGTAGGAGAGAAAAGGGGGTTGTACCTGTAAGGTACTCCAATGCCAAAGTAAGTGTTTGGTCAAAAGAGAGAAAGCAAGTACGTAAGTAAGATTTCAAGTATTGGATATTTAATACTTGCCCCTATCAAGTGAGAGGGTATTTATAGAGATAACCCCCAGCGCGGGGCCAAGGTCTCCCTTGTGGCCGAAATGTATGGTCGACTAATGGGAGACTGCCAGGTGGAGGGCAAGGCGCGTGGGCCTTTGACCTGGTCCAACTGTTTCCGTAAGATCCGGGGAGATAATTGGTCGCGTGAACCGCTAAGCGAGTGAGGGGGACATGTCCAACGACTAGTTTCATCCCAACGGCTAGTTCCTGCCCAATGGCTAGTTCCTGCCCAACGACTAGTTTCTAGCTATTAGGCCTGGCCAATGGCTGGATTGGATTGGGCCTTGCCCTGCTGGGGGCAAAGCGCGTGCCCAGTCCAGAACATTTACGTTGGAGGCATTTAGCCATAACCATGTTTATGTTGTGAGACTTAATTATTTTACTGAACTGTTTTAATTTAGTTGATTTCTTGCTGCGATGGGCCATGTTTAGGCGAGCATGTGATGATAAGTGTTTATATTGATGCATGTTTTTATATAACCCGTGTTACAGAGCATGTTTGTGTTGTGGTTGATTGACACCCTAAGTGTGTATTTCTTTTATTTCTGCATTATTCCGCTTTTTGGGGTTCAAGGTGTTATAATAACAAATGTTCAGGTGTGCATGACCATAGACTAAAAATTCTAAAGAGAACTTACTACTAGTACTGAGAATGAACATTTAAAGATAAGTTAAAGATCCAGAATCTAAAAGATTATGAGCCGAAGACCGGACTCTAAAGACTCAGACTCTGAATGAAATCAATCTCTGAAGATCCAGACTCTGGATAGTCAGCTTATGTAGATATAGACTCTGAAGATTAAGACTCTGAAGATTCAGACTCTAAAGATTCGGTCAACATTAGGATCAAAGAGATTATTATAGGTCACTATCAAACTCTGAGGACATTTTGTCTTCTTCTAATCATGTGAAGACTTAAGCAAAATCTGCAGAAGGCAGTTGGGATGCAACATATAATTCCTTTTGTAGAAAAGGGATTTCAAATGAGCTTTCAACAATATTAACTATATAAAGAAACATCTCAAAGTCTCTAAATCAAGCTTCTCAAAGACTCTCTTGTGCAAACTCTTCAACGACTTTTTTCTTATATATATATATATATATATATATATATATATATATATATATATATATATATATATATATATATATATATATATATATATATATATATATAAAGGAGTTGAAGACTTAAAATAAACTATTAACATTCAAAGAGATGTTACTGTGTCAAATAAAAATCTAAAGTTGAACTTATAATTTTTTAACACTTTATATTTTAGAAATTCTTAAGTCTTAAAGAGTCTTTATGTGTTGTATTTTGTCTACACCTCTAACTGAATATCAGGTGCAGTTTTTCATAATCTAACAACTGTAAGTTAGAGTTTAAGAAGTCACTCGCTAAATGCTTGAGCATTTGAAGTCTCTTGCTTGTGTGCTTGAGCATTAGAAGTCTCTTAATTGTATGTTTGAGCATTGAAAGTCTCTTGTTTGTATGCTTGAGCATAAAAGTTTCTTACTCGCGGGTTTGAACATTAGAACTCTCTTGCTTTGTGCTTGAGTAATTGTAATTAGTTTTGATTATAGTGAAATCCCTTGGAAGTGCAAGGGGACCAGACTACTCTCGATTTGTGATAGGAACCAGGATAACTGCTTGTGTCTCTCTTTCTTTCCTTTCTACCTCTGAATTATTTTAATTCGCTGCTAAATGCTTAAATCTTATTCAGATGCTAGACTTTGTATTCAAAATCTAATAAGTGATTTTAAAAAAATAAAGAAAAGCTAACACAATTTAACCCCCTTTTTGTGTTTTTCTCACATTCAGTTGGCATTAAAGCATGATTTATGCTTTTGACACTTAACAGTGGTACATAAGAAGATCCTAAGAGAAAAACATGACTGATATGTCTGAAGCCTCTGGTGGTCCCATAAACATTGTTGTTGTAAACTATGATTATAATACCTCTAAAAAGAATAACTATACAACTAGACCTCTAACTTTAAGTGGAAACCCTATAGAGTTTGAATGTTGGAAGAGTAAGAAGTACACTCACATCATAGGTCTTGATGATGAGCTGTGGGGCATTCTTGAAGATGACATTGATATTCGAGTTCATGGAGTAGGGATGGTAACTGACAGAAAAAATCTCACACCTGCTCAAAAGATGACTTATAGGAAACATCACAGAGTTAGAGGCATTTTGGTAGATGTTCTACCTCACTTTGAGCACATCAAGCTTATTTACAAATCTACTGCTAAAACCATCTTTGAATCCTTGGTTGCTACCTATGAAGGCAATTAACAAGTAAAACAAAGTAAAGATTAACCTTTTGGTTCAACAGTATGAACTGTTCACAATGAAGGAAGATGCAGACATCGAAACCATTTTCTCAAGGTTTCAAGTTCTTGTATTTGGACTTCAAGTTCTAAACAACAGCTATACAACTTATGATCATGTCAAGAAGATTCTTAGGAGTCTTCCTATCAGATACAAACCAAAGGTGACAGCTATTCAAGAAGCCAAGGACTTAAACACTATAAGTCTTGAAAGTCGAATAAGCAATCTCCAAAGTCATAAGAAGGATCTCAATAGAGATTAACCTTCCAAGAAATCAAAGTATCTTGCTTTGAAATATGTTGCTCAACTCCCATGTCACTTAAAATCAGGGAATTTGAATAAGCAACTCATGCAAAAACTTCTAAAGAAGATTGTGATGATGAAGAAATGGCTTTCATAATCAAAAGATTCTAGTATCTGGCCAAGCAGAACAAAATATTCATTGGCAAAAGTAGTGGCTTTAGAGGATAAAGCTCCAGAGAAAATAAAGATGATCATAAGGGATGTTTCAACTACAAGAAGCCTGATCACTTCATTATTGACTATCTAGAAGTGCAAAAGGACAAGTCAAAGAAAGAAAGCTATCATATTGTTGTTTTATTATAATGGATTGGCATATTCGATCAAAAAGGGATCGAAGTCTAGCAAGAAGGGGACTGTAGACTCAGGTAGTTTTTTACCACTGAGTTTCTTCAGCAACTTCCTAATATCAGACTCTGTTGAAGGTTCTTGTTTAAGGTTCTGGAATAGGTCAGCCTCAAGAGCGTAAGCCTTCAGTTGTTCAATTAACAAACGTGTAGAGTCCTTATTGAGAATGCTTTCAGCAGCTGAGATCTTGAGGAGCGACTAGCAACGCTCATGCCTCGACTCTTGACCAACCTTCTCAAAGCCTCGACAAGGTTTTATGCTTTGATGGCTATGATTTATTCTTGACTAAGGGAGGGGTTATATGATGAGTCTTTTACGGGTGGATGAGTTACAGCTGCAGCTCTGAACGACCTGGTCACACCATGTTGTGATTCAGCGCTAAGAGCATCTGCAACATTGCTCATCTCCTCCTTCAATTCAGGTTTTACCTCTTCAAGGTCTTCTTCATTTCTTGAAGGAGTATCCTCAGAATCCCTAGAGTTCTCAAAGTCTTCAGAGTTGTTAAACAAGGCATTTATTTCTCTCTATCAGAAGCAGTCGAACCTCCAATTGAGTCATCAACACTTTCAAAGGTGTTAAAGTCTTGGCCTTCTTCAGTGGTTGGTATAGGAGTGGTCACTAGAGTTGGGTTAGTAATTTGGTTACCATATTTTCTCATATCTTTATATTTACCCTCCTAATTGGCTTCAGGATCATGGTCCATAGTGATGGTTAAATGTACAGAGTGAGAGCTAGTATAGGGAGGCATCGACTAATCGAAACCAACAAAATAAGTGGTCTTGAGATCCTTGTCGAGAAGGGGACCCCCTACAAAAAGAAAGAAAACTGTTAGTTAATATAGTTTAAGTTAGCATAAAAATACCTTGATAAAATTGACATATCGTGATTCGAGCGAAGGAGTCGTCGGAAGAATTTTTCTCAGACGCGGCGTTCCCCATTAGTGTAGGAAAGACACTGGGTCGAACTTCATTACTGTCTCCTCCAATATAGGCAGCACCTTCATCTTGAGTCTTTTGTTGAGTTGTAGTTCTAGAGTCAGAGGAGAAGCCTTTTTTGAGTTTTTATTCGTCTTCTTCTCAGTCGGCCGAGACTCAGAGGCGACGACAGAAGTCGGTTTGGGTTGGAGGACTTCCATTGGGATAGGTTTTAATGATGGCTTAGGCTCTATTTGGTAAAAATAGCGGTTGACTGATAAGTTAGCTGATAGCTTATAGCTTATGATTGATAGATGGTGACTGATAGCTTATAGCTTATAGTTGATGGCTTATGACTTATAGTTGATAAGCTAATTGAAGTGTTTGGTAAAATTAGCGGCTTAATTAGCTGATAAAATAAAATGACATAAAAAATATTTAATAATTATTATTTTATTTTAAATTATAATAAATTATAAAGGATATTGGTGGATTTTAGTTAAAATAATAAGAGTAAAAGTGGATGAAAAAATGATAAGCTATAAGTTATAAGCTAAAACGCTATTTAAAGTAGCGTCTGGAAAATAAGCTATAAGCTAATAAAATAAGCTATAAGCTCGTGATAAAAAGATTGTTATCAAACAAATCTTTTATTGTCATATGAGCTTATAAGCTATAAGTCATAAGCTATAAGCTCAAAAAATGTCTTACTAAACAGAGCCTAATGTCATCATCTTTCTCCATCTCTTGAGTTCCCTATAAAAAAGGAAATAAGTTACGACAAATATAGAAGTAGAACTAAAGGGGAGACAGAGAATCAAAGTTTTAAACAAGAGCTTTCTTCGACGCTGCAGCAAGTGCGTCCTTCTTAATTTTCTTCGACGGATGAGGAGGAGCAGCCATGGTAGTTGCATGCATTCGACCTTGGAAGAGAAAAATATTGGTCATAAAAATATATGTAAGATTTTACCATTGAAATAAGAAGGATGATGTGCAAACATGTTTTGCCACTTCCTCTTCGACAAAGACATCTTCCTTTTGTTTCTCTTTCCCTTTAGGGGCATCAACATTCGAGGTAGTTTCTCTCTTCTGATTGTGTAAACAGAGAAGTTAGATTGCTTTTATTAAAGTTTGAAGGTTAGGAGAAATGCTAATGTTACCTGTGACGCTGGGCCAGACTGGCCGCCGACTGCAACATCATTTGTGTTTTTCTTAATAGGAACAGCTGTAAATGAAAAGTGACATAGTTAAGCCAAAAGACATAAAAGGAAGGAAAGTTCAATCCAACGGACCTTGATGCCTCACCATTAGTAATGTCAAATAAGACTTCGATCTGATTGATGTCGACATAAAGGTGACCCTGGTAGCTGTGTATGTCATGCTTGGTCAGAACCATTCTCCGGACAGGTTTTTTGTAAGCATTTTCTAAGGCATTCATTACACTTCCACAAACAAACCATCTTGGAAATGGAGGCGAAAATGCCAAGGCCATTTCACATGAAGGCAAGGGTGTAAAATTTGGTTTGTAGAAAACCAAAGCAAAGAGATATTTATCCTTCACATAAGGAGGAAACTTTAGCTTTGGTAGTTTTTCAATAAGCTTTTCTTTTAAAGTAACCGACGACTCAGAGATGGTTTGACGAAGGTCACGAGCGTTGTACACAATTTCGAAGTAGAATTGGAAAGCAAAAATTTCTTTAATGTGTGTGCTCATACCTTTCTTAAACTTTGTCTTCAAATAAATGAAAGTTGTAGTTAGATGAGTCGCATTGGTCATCACATATATAAACTTGGCAGTTTGATAATCCTTCCATCATGTGTCGAACTCCTGGGTGCAGTAGAAATACCTTTTGGAACTTGAAATGAGTAAGCTCTGAGTTGTTTTCATCTTGCTCAGGTAGGAGTTCGAAATATGTTTCCTCGGTCATCCCGATAACTCTCAGGCATAAGTCTTTCTTGCGCTGAAAATAGGAGTTAGGTTTTAATTGGAAAAAACCAAGCTATTGAGCCACAAGGTTGGGTTGATACCTAACAAAGCCTATTTGATTCTTCTTGGATGATATTTTTGTCGATAATAACTTTGGTGTTAGAATAGATTTCCAAATTTCATTAGATTCAACTTGATGTGCAACATCGCGCGCAGGGAATTCTCTTTTAAACCATTCAGGTCCATGAGGTCTATCCACAAAGGGGCCACTTGAGGAGTAAAGTTGTAGCATTTTGCAAACATCATGTATTACTCGGTGAAGCTCTTTGGTGTCGAAAGTCCTTAATCAGTAGGGGTGAGCAAGGCCAATCGACTTCCTTGAATGAGCCAGACTTTGGATTCTCCAACAGAGTGATTGGGTTTGTTAGCTAACAAATATGGCTCAAAAGTAGCATTATTCCAGATTTAGAGGAGGCATAAGGGACCTGCTAATAGAAGTGTACCTTTGGGGTTGTTGGTCAGGATAAACATCTTCATAGCGTTGGATGTCAAACTTGAAGCTTCATAAAGTAAAGCCAGAATCAATTGGCTTAAGTAGATGTTCCTTCCAGCATGTAGTTGGTTGGCAAGAGTGACATAAGATTTCGCCACCTGTAGAGAACTTGAACAGAAAATGAAGTGTGATAGCCATAGAAATAGAAAGACAACACGTTATTCGTCAGAAACTTCTGTAGTGACCTTGTTGAAATGATCAACAATGAAGTTAGTGAAGCTGGCTCGTTTCGAGTTGAACCCAATAATGTCGTCAGTTTTGACAAAAGGATCGAACACTTCGCCTATCAGTCGAAGGCCAGTGATGGCAACTATGTCGAATAATGTTGGCGCAAACAAGCCACAACGCAATTGGAAGTTGTTCGTCGAACCCTCCCAAAAGTGGAGTGTAGTTAGCAACATGTTCTAGTTATATGTAGGGCCTACCCTAGATAACTGGATCAGGTCGAAAAGACCTTGATCCTTCCAAGTCTGTCCTTTCTTGGACTCTACCTTATTTAGCCAGCTAAGATAGTTTGATTGATTGATATAAGGGGCGGAACAAAAAAATCAAGTAGACATATAAGTATGGTCTAAAGGTTGATCTATGGCTGCTAAGGGTTTTGTTCGATGGTAACAGGGAAAAATCTCACTAATCCTAGCTACATACATATTCAGATCAAGGAAAGGGCCATAAAAAGCATGTGTAATATTAGAAATGGTGAAAGGGATCAATACCTTTGATTTTCAAATAAGTGTTTTTTCTTCCTGAAGACGAGGCTCAGGAACGTACAATTGATTCCCAGTGAGAGTATGTGTAACGATGGATGCAACCAATGGAACTTTTTGGTTGAAAGTTGATTTGGAAGCCATCTGAGTGAGTAAATTTCGAAGCTTTTGCAGAGGGAAACTTGAAAATATCGTGTAATATGAAGGAAGTTAGAAGAAAATGGAAGAATGGAAGAGGATGACTATTTATAGCTTTGGAGGAAGAAATAATTTGTTTCTTTATTTTTCTTTAAAAGAAAAAAAAAATCAGACTTTTTGACAAGTGTCCCATTAAAAGTGATAAAGTGGGAAGTTGGATTTTATGCATGGCCCACATCCTTCCTAGGAACTCAGAGCCATGATGGATCTTCTGAACCTACGCGACTCGAAGAGACGTTTTAAGATGTAGCCATGATGACAATGACGTCAGCGCACAACTTTGAATAGTGGCAGAACTTCAAAAATGTCACATGTCTCTCAAAAAACGAATCGAATGTGGCATTTTGAGGGGCAATTTATTATCCAAGAAATTCCAAAAGGAATATTTGACTAAAGGATTAGATGGAAATTCTGCAAATGTAAAGCAAGGTAGTAATACCTTCCGACCAAAAACATTGGGAGAAGAGATAGTGGTATTCGACACTCAAGGGGTTTGGTCATTCATCAAATTCGACAAATCGAAGGAGTTTAACTAAAGGAAGATTCAAATTTCAAATTGAAATAACTGTCTTTTAGTCTTATCCAAAACACCAAAAACACGTAGAAGACAATAGAAGGCTAGTCAAGCATGCATGGATGACGTGTCAGACAGAAAGGAATTTGACATTGGAAGACAATTAGTTTCATAGCATTATAAATTGGAATTATAGTGTTAGGATACAGTTAGTCAAAATTATTGTAAACTTCAATATACACTAAAAGTACCCACACGCAAAAGAGAAACGAGTTTTCTGAAGAAATGTACTTACCTTTACTTATTTTATTTAGCATTCAAGTAACTAGTTTCGACCTAATCGAAATCAGTTAATATATTTACTTTCAAATTTTGATTGCTTTTCTAAGACATTCAACATTCATTGCAAGCAACACGATATCATTAAATGCACACTTTTTTTCTCAGAGACTTAGCACAAACTTGCCTCATGATTTACTAGTTTGATCCTTCAAGCAAAATATTTAAATCTAAGTGATTGTTTACCAAAAACACCGGTGAACACCTATATATATATATATATATATATATATATATGGGAGAGGAGTAACGAATTCAGTATCTTACAGCCGTAGAATACGGAGGACTGTTGAATGTTCATGATGCGCAGATATCCTATCACAAAGTATATGATAGTCCTATAGTAAGGAGAAGATTCTGGAAACATAAACGGGTACACGACCAAGGGGTTTTGGCATGGGATAGACTATCTCAGGGTGGTTGGTTTAAGGGGATTATGGCCGACCTAGAACTGTGAATAAGATCACCCCAAGAGGTTGAGAGCAAGCCTTACTAGGATGACATTGTATGGGGATGCACTGTCTACCACAAGATACTTCCCTTCAATGGTTACGACGCTTACCTCTGATTCGAATGTTGTTTTGAGCATGATGTGGCCCTTAACCTACAAGTGCTCACCCGAAAGGCCAATCAGTAATCCTTGGAAAGCTCAAATGATATTGGGGTCAAGTTGGAACCCTTAGAAGGCGCTCTAGAACAAGATGTCTATTGAGTTTTAGGGGTCGATCAACACTCACTTCACATCCTATTTGGCATGCTAAATTTCGAAGACCACAAGATCATTATTATGGGGGAGAACATCAATTATGTCTTCTCGCAAAAAGCTTATTTTGGGGTCCCGGTCCCTGCCTGAGGTTCTGAAAGCTACAACGGGTGTAAAGTTTGCTGTTAACACATGCCATGCATACCTTCTCTAGGAGGATCTAGATTCTCCCTTGGCGAAACCTCCTATGATGGTGTTGGTGATCTTCTCGAAACTTTGCTCGAACATCCTCGTGAGAAGACACTGAAAGCAACAATGAGTAAATGATTTGTGTGGCCAAGGTTAATTTTACCAAGCCCCACGGTGGGCAGCAATTATACTTGCTAAAAGTACAAATGTGTGATAACCCTCAGTGATTAAGGGCTTTCAGAGGATTTAAGGTTATTATGAGGTTGAGAACTAGCTCATATTGGGTTAAAAGCTTTTGTCTAGGTATTTATGTGTTGTAGTTAGGTATCTCTCTGTCACAATATTAAGGTATTTATATCCACCGAATGTCTCGATCCAAGACTTATTGGAATATAGCAACCACAATGGGAATGGGTACTTGGTTCTTTGAAATTTAGGGAGCGCAGTTAATTCCCACAACTTTTTTGACTCGATACAAGTATCCCACACGATTAATGTTATGGACGGAGACATGAAGGATCTGGGCAATGTATTCGGGAAAAGGACGCCCTATCCAAAAAAGGGACGCTTAAACAAACAAATGGGCAATCTGGGAAGGACGATGAACTAAGTGTAGGTTTTTGCTATGCCCCAATGACCCTTTCAAATTACACTGCTACAAACGAAGACGAGGAGACGAAGAACGACAATTAGATCATACATTGAGAATACGACCGTACTTAAGTGCACTCGAATACCCTAGAGATGACCACCACACCCTAACTTGTGAGCCTAAGGTCACATGCTTGAAAATAGGCGAAACATCTCAATGATGGGAAGTACATTCAATGCGTTTGTCCCCCACTACTTCTACAACTGCCTCATTGTCTTCCCACTTCTCCTTACGAACGACTTTAATGATGAGAAACCAACCTCAACTTCGAAAGGCTTCCCGATTGATAAAACACTCGGGACAACTGTTATGCGCTGACCAAATACCCAATACGAATAAGTTTCAAGTGTCAAGTCCAGTGAGGTAAAACCCATTGAAATTGTCCATCATATATAAGTGGCATACGAAAAGTATAAGGTACACACAATCTTTTTAAACTTATACTTCATCTATTTTTGAACTTTGCAACTTACTTAAACACGTTTGAATGCTAACCTTATAAGCCACTCTCGCATTACCGTGTTGAAAACCCGCAACACCGTATCAAAAATCCACCACTACAAATCAATTACAATTTTATTTTCAGTTGGGAATAAAAATCAAATGAATTTTAGAGAAGACTTTGAATTTCCCAAGAAAGAATTGGCCAATTGAACTAAACAATGCACTTGGGATCTACACAACACCTTTTAAACCTATTGTCATGTCTATGTACCATATGATATATGGAAAGCCTCGACCTTTACACTTAAAATTGAAGCATAATTTGACCACTAATTTAATTCTAGAATTTGATCTTACATAGGCAAGGGAATCCACAATTCTTCATCTTCACGAACTCGAAGAGTTTTAGAATCTCTTTCGAGATAATGTTAAAATTTATGAGAACAAGACAAACAAGTGGCATGATAAAAACTAAAAAGATTGAAGTAAGAGAATAATGACAAATAACAACTTGTACGTTTATTCCATATTTCCATTCCATATTGAGGTTCATTTGAGATATTTTTTTTATGTAGTTGAATTGAAGAATCTAGATCTGGACATAATAATAAAATATCAAATGATGGACATGATAATATAACAAGTTAAAAGATATAGCTTCTTGAAACATTACTCAAAACTCATAAGCAAATAAACACATTTGATGAATACTATGGATGCATAATACAACAAAAATTTACACTAAAATTGTACTCATATATGTTCTTTCTATAAACCACACACAAATTTACATTTCACTTTAACTAACTAACTACTAATCATATTTCTCCCTCCACACATAAACAAGAAAATCAACCCAAGAAATAGCCAAAGCAATATCTCCAACAACATGTCTTAACCAACCACAAGCAAGATCTTCAACCTTACCTACAAAGTAAAATCTCCAAACAGCCATTGAAATATGAAGCAACACACACCCTTTAGCAAAGAAACTTTGAAACTCCATATCCTTCACACAAGCAACCATGAAGACAAGAAATCCAATAGTGAACAACAACAATCCAGAGAAGGAATCTGATGTTTGAATCAATAACTGATCATGTGGTGTTGACCCTTGAAGGTTAATTGCTGTCTTTGAACCATGTCCTAAGACATGTATCTCTTTGGAGTAAAAAACCATCAATGATCCACATGTTAGAGCTATTGTTGAATGAAGAACACATATTAAGAAAAAACAAGATGAACCCATTTTTCAAAAACCTCTTTGAAGGTCTTTGGTTGGTTAAAGTTTCCAACTTTCAACTCAATTATGCTTCTTAGTTCTTCCTCGTCAAACATGAAATTTCTGAAACATAGTAACTTTCAAACATGGGATAGCACAATTCTTAACAAAGATATTTGTGAAAGAGGTTAAATATTGTGATTGAATTTGCATAAATTATTGATGATAAATAAATGTCATAAATGTGTTATTAATTATTTGTTTCCATACCTGTTACCTTCCAAACTTTCATGCTTCTTTTTATTGCTTCCTTTCTTGTTGAACTAAAATCAAATGAAATAATTGTGGGTCATGGAAATGGATCTATAGAAGATAATCCAGAACATTGTGTCACTATATTATATTTTTGGAACCACGTAGGGTCTTAATTTGTAGCCACTATTCTTATCTTAATTTTTTTTTGTTTTTCAACGTTGATGTCGGTATGTGAGGGGGTAGTTGTGTGCTTAAAATCTTGATATTTTAGTAAATCACACTTATGACAAATATTTACTTTAAATACTTACAACTCACAAGATTTTTTGTTGTTTAATTAGGTGATACTTATCACTCTTATTAGTTTAAGTGTCATTTTTATTATTAATAAGGAATGATTAATATCTCCCACTGTCATTTCATTAGACAAATGAGAAAATGATATTTTGATAAAACAAAATAAAAGTGCTTAGTGTTATCTATTTGTGACACTAGAGGAATAGAGAAATTGCTAGTTAAAAAAATACATTATCAACTAAGGCTATATTTTTGGCATATGTAGTTTCGATGGTGTGTGGTTTTGGTCCATATTATTTTAATATTTTAACGTCTTATAAAATATTTTAAAGTCTTATTTGCAAGTTCGGGGAAAAGGAAAGAGTTTTGATTTTGGTCCCTGAATCTTTTTTTTTCGGTCTAAGTCCTTAACATTTAATTTCTTTTTGTGATTAGTCCCTGCCGTCAAACTTCCGTTACAAAAATGATGATGTGGCTAACGGTGATGATGTGGCAGGGCTGATGTGGTTCCTACCGCTGACGTGGCAAGGTGTTTTTTCGTTTTTTTAAGTCCTCGTCAGCATTATTTTTTTATGGGTTAAATAAGTATTAGGTCCCTGAAAATAACCCAACATTCAAGTTTGGTCCCTAAAAAAATTTTCTTCAAGGTTTGGTCCTCTTAAAGTTTTCCGTTTCTAATTGTAATCATTCCTGTTAGTTTCCACTAACGGAGGATAATGTGGCACGCCAAGTGTGCAATAATCCCTTGTCAACTGTGTATTCTTATGTCACGTCAGAAATGATTTTCTCCTTCTATCCAACTTAATAAAAGCAACGGTGGATGAAGCACCAATCATTTGCCAACAAAACCTCTTCTCTCTCCGCCTATCCCTCTCCTTGAATACTCCTCTCTCTCTGCAACTAAACAAATGCCTAAACCCTAAAAACCCACCGTCCTCCTCCGTTAATGGCGAGGTGTTCGTACCTTCGCGATGATGACGTTAATGGCGACTCGTTAGGTACTCTGTTTCTCTCTTCTCTTACTTCTGTTTGCGAACTCTTCTACCTTCAATTTGCGAATTTTTCTTCTCCTTTCCGGTTTGGATCCGTTGCAAATCGATTGTGTGTTCTGTTGATGAATGTTGTTGCAGGTTCTTTAGTTTGGTGAAAGAATCTTGATGAAGGTTGTTGCGATTTGTGGATGGGGATGAAGATTAATGGAGCGACTCGTCGTACTCGATGATGTGACCAAGTCAGAGCAATTAAATGCCCTCTGTGGAAATCCTAAGTTGTTTGGTTCAGGAAGTGTATTGATTGTTACAACTAGAGATGTACGTCTTCTCAATTCACTCAATGCTGACCATGTTTTCACAATGACAGAAATGGACAATAATGAGTCACTTGAACTTTTCAGTTGACATGCTTTTCGGCAACCAAGTCCTAGAAAAGATTTCAGTGAACTCTCTAAAAATGTAGTTGCTTATTGCGGAGGATTGCCACTGCCTCTTGAAGTCCTTGGATCTTACTTATCTAAGAGGACAAAACAGGAATGGAAAAGTGCAATATCAAAATTAGAGAAAATTCCTAACAATCAAGTGCTGCAGATATTGAGAATCAGCTAGGATGGCTTAGAAGATTATAAGGAAAAAGATATATTTCTTGACATATGTTGTTTCTTCATTGGAAAGAACAGAGCTTATTGTGGTTTCGAGAGGATGTGTTGGATGTTTTGTCAAATAATACTGTAAGAGCTTTTGAGCATCCTCTATAACCTTTAGGATGTGCAATTGTATGTTTCTGGACTAGTTTGAATGCATGATTTACATTCTCAATGTTCATTAAAAATATGTTTATGCCGCTGCACCTCTGCAGTTATATATTTATATGTATTACTTTCTAGTTATGAAGCACTAACACTAACACAACATTTTACACTAACACGTTGACAATGGTAAAGAATTGCATGTGTCAGTATTGTTTGACACCAACATGGGTCCGATGCAAAGCACAACCTCAATACGAAGTGTTAGTGCACCTAAATTTTTAGCAAGCAATACAAATGATATACATTTCCCTTATTTTTCTCTGATTGTCAAAGTTTGTCAGAGATACACAAGTCCATTGGAGATCTCAAGAAGATTCATCTCATAAATTTGAAGAATTGTACTAGTCTTGCCAATCTCCCGAGAGAGATCTATCAATTGATATCAGTGAAAACTCTCATTCTTTCTGGTTGTTCAAAGATTGACAAGTTGGAAGAAGATATATTGCAAATGGAATCCTTGACAACTCTAATGGCAGCAAATACTAGCGTCAAACAAGTTCCTTTTTCGATTGTTAGATCAAAAAGCATTTGATATATATCCCTATGTGGATATGAAGGGTTATCACGTGATGTTTTTCCGTCTCTCATTTGGTCTTGGATTTTACTAACCAGAAACTCACTACCCAGTGTTTCTCCATTTAGAGGCAATTCATTGTCTCTAGTTTCCTTGGATGTATCGAGTAATAATACGAGCTCTCAATCACCAACGCTTACCATCCTTTCAAAACTTAGATGTGTTTGGGTTCAATGTAATTCAGAGGATCAACTAACTCAAGAATTACAAATATTTATTGATGATCTTTGTGATGTGAATTTGATTGAGTCGGAAACAACATCAGATGGACCAAAGACCTCAAATCATTCCTTGAGATCATTTATGATTGGAATGGGAAGTTCTGAAATAGTCATGGATACTCTTGGAAAGAGCTTATCACATGTTCCTCCTTCTTCATATTGCAGCATACTGTTTGCAGAGTTGTTCATACCTTGACTCACAACTTTCGTAATGCTACCGGCTTAGTGAGAGCACCACTGAGATTACCTATCAAATCAAACAATGTTCTTGTTAAGATCATTTATGCTAGTGTAAATGCTAGTGATGTAAGTTTTTACATATTTCTAGAAGATTTGTGTGTGAATTTATTTTCTAGCTAGAATTCTGACAAGAATTTGAATTGATAGGTAAATTTTAGCTCAGGCCGCTATTTTGGTGGCAATAACAATGATACTGCAGCCCGTCTTTCATTCGATGCAGGATTTGAGGTATGCTGTATTTCCAAACTTAGATTTTTTTTATGAAGCTGATCACTTGATGCAGTATGCCTATACTCATACATGTGCTGAATTCCAGCGGTGACTAGATAGTTTAGTTATGAATCGTGATGTTTACCTTTTCAAGCCGGAAGTAAGGAAACTCCTGCAGCAAAGTCCAACAGTAACAGTCACAGAAGAACCAGAGAAATCATTTGATATGCTTGTTTAGATTCTGATTTGTAGCTGATGATTGTAAAATCAGTTTTGAAAAGAGCTTCAAATGTTTGAACATTCTATTTTTTAGTAAGAAGTTTCTGTTTAGTGTATGGGATTCATAGCTAAGAAGTTTCTGTTTAGAAATCTATTTGTTATTGAAAGTTTAATTTGAGAAGCTTTGTAGCTTAATTTTGTAAGGTGAGTGTTCAGTATGAATGGAAAAAGAATCTGGATGTTTTATGAATTAGCTACAAAAATGTTGTGTTTAAATTAGCTAGAGATTAGCTAGAAAGTAGATGCAAATTAGCTACAATTTCTGGATTCAAATATGATATAAATATTAAAAAAATTATAATTGAAACTATTGCCACGTGGCATACATGTCAGCAATTTTTGCCACGTTGGCATTGCCACATGTAAGCCACGTCATCAAAAAATTTCCACATGGCGTGCCACATAATCCTCCGTTAGTGGAAACTAACGAGAGGGACTACAGTTACAAACAGAAAACTTTAGGAGGACCAAACTTTGAAGAAAATTTTTCTAGGGACCAAACTTGAATGTTGGGTTATTTTCAAGGACCTAATACTTATTTAACACTTTTTTTATTTATTATTTTTTGTGTTGATTTAAAAGCTAATGCAAAGTTTAAAAATGGTCCCAAAAGGAGTTGAACCCAAGACCATTGAGTTCACATGATAGTACATAACTACTACACCAACTTACATATTTGGTTAATTCATTGCAACAAATTTATATATTACATAAATGATATAACTAATATATTACTAAACCAACCTACATATTTCAACTAATAATAAGTTTAATAAATATTTCAGCTATTAGATAATATAACTAATAATTAGTTTATTAATTATTTTATTAAATATTTAATAATATTTCTGCCACTTATTTAAATAGTTAAAATATTGAATAAATTAACGAAGTTAGTTTAAACTATTTGAAATAATAGTTGAAATAGTTATGTAAATAGTTATTTAATGATATTAATATTTTATTAATATTTAATAAAATAGTTAAAATATAAATATTAAATAAACTATTTTATCTATTTAATAAAAATTAAAATATAAATTAGTTAATAAATTATTTTAAATAAACTGTTTTATCTATTTATTATAAACTATTTTATCTATTTAAAATATAAATTAATTAATAAAATATTTAATATTTAATAACCTATTTAATATTTTAATAGTTGAAATATAAATTACTTAATAACATATCTAATATTTAAAAAACTATTTATCAAGTATTTTAAAAATCTATTTAATAAACTATTAAAAAAGTATTTTAAAAAACTGTATAAAAGTATTTAATAATGTTAATTAACTAAATAGTTGAAATATTTAATAAACTATTTAATAATATTAATATTATTTCATAAAATCAATAAAAATATAATTAAAATATAATAGTTGCAGTAAGTAGTATTATTTTATAATATTATGAAAATAGTTGAAATAATATAAAATAATTGTTTAATATTTAATAAGTTGATTAAAAATTAATTATTTAATCATTAATTACCATTTATTAATTACTATTTATGAATAAAATAGCATACTTTGTGAAGGGATTAATTATTGTGGTAGCAAAGCAAACAACTATAACCCGTTTTTATTCCAATAATTAATCAAATATATTAATTAGTTTATTAAATATTATACTATTAAATAATTAGTTTATTAATTTTAGTGAAATATTATTTAATTAGTTTGTTAGATAATTTTAATTACAGTATTATTAAACAATTTAAACTACAACATTATTAATTACTGAAATAATTACTGTATTATTAATTACAATTTTATTAAATAATTTCAATTATATTATTATTAAATAATTTTAATTTTAATATTAATAAATTTTATTAAATAATTACAGTATTATTCACTAAATATTTAATAAAATAATTATTTGATATACTAAATATTGCAACTATTTTACTAGTTTAAAGACTAATTATTTTATTAATTAATAATTATTTGGTTTATTAAATATTTGGTTTAATAATTTTACTATTTCAATTATTTTACTAGTTTAAAGACTAATTATTTTACTAATTAATAAAATAATTATACTAATTATAATAAATAATTTGTACTAAAAATATATATAAATATTTATATTAAATAATTTTTATTTATATTAATAAGTATTAAGTATTAAACTCTATAAAATAATTTATATTATCAGTATAAAATAATTTATACTAATTTGTATTAAATAAGTGCAGTATTTCAAATATAAGTATTAAATAGTAAATATTGTATTTATGTAATATATAAATTTGTTCCAAGTAAAAACACAAGTGAGTTGAATGGTCTAGTAGCTAAAAATCATGTTGTGGAACCAAAGGCATGGGTTCAAGTCCTCTTGGGACTAAAATTTGAATTTTTGCCTTCTTTAACTACAGGGACCAAAATCAAAATGATGATGTGGAATTATTGGAGGTTAAAATAAATGAAAAATGATTAAAAAAACTTGTCACGTCATCACCGTTAGCCACATCATCATTTTTGTAACGGAAGTTTGACGTCAAAGACTAATCACAAATGGAAATCAAATGTTAAGGACTTGGACCGAAAAAAAAATTCAGGGACCAAAACCAAAAACTCGCCAACTTACAGGGACGAAAACATTATTTAAGCCTTTTTTTTTAATTAATACCTGCAGTTAGCAGAGCACGCTGTCACACAGTCAGCATTTTGTATATCATATGATCAAAATCAAGTGGTGGAGATTTATAATTTTATAAATAAATAAAACTATCATAACAAATTCAATGGTTGAGATCACCCTGCAGTTACTAATTGACTGCAGGGAATCCATTTCCCTTTTATAGGAGGCTGACTTTAGCTAAAAGTTGATACTAGCTATATCTATGTATTCAATGTTGTTTGCTTGTATTCTTAAATATTTTTTTAATAAGATTAAAATTTTTTAAAAGAATTTGACTTAGGAGATGTGAAAAATGTCATGTTGTTTGTTGGGAGATGGTCACTTAACCCAAAACATTGGGTAGTGTCATGCTCGAGGTCTTCGAAACGGGAACCGGCCAGGTAACCGGTCTGATTTAGTTGCTAGATCGCTCATGTCATTGAACCAGTGTGAACCGGTAAAAATTGGTGTAAACCGGAAAAACTGGCGGTTTAATTGCATTTTTTTAAAAATTAAAATGACGTCTTTTTGATTATTTTAATTAAAAAAATTAAAATAAAAAATGAAATAAATGAAATAAAAAATTAAAATAAAAAATAAAACAAACTAATGATATCATTGACGGAGAAGTTGTTGCGGATGCGGTTGATTTTACTACAAATGATTTTAATATTGAAGAAAAAGATCCCAACATTGAAACAATTTTTCCTCCTTTGAATTGGTGCACATTAGAGTTATTTTGTTATAAACTATTTAATTAAATTATGTTGCAATTAGACTTTGTTCGCCATTAGACTTTATAATTTTGTAACATTTTGTTATGTGTGATACCTTTGTTTTAAATTTGAATTTAGATAATGAACTTGTGAACATATGATATGATATTTTAAATAAATTTAATTGTTAGTTATATTTTGTAAAGACTGAATCATCCGGTTCGACCAGTTTTATATCTATATAGTTTTGTTATATAGACCGGTCTATTCAACCGAGTTATCCGGATTAATCCGGTTTTGTCATGCCGTTCAACCAATGACCCAGTGGTTCGACCAATAAACCAGTGATTCAGTACCCTCACCGGTTTGATGATCGGTCCGGTTTTTAAAACACTGCTCGAGGATGTTGGGGGAGATTTTTTTATGGAGCATTGAATATTGTGGATTTTTTTTAGCAATATATTTGTGAGAGACACAACATATTCACCCAAAACTTTAATGTGATAGGTGAGTGAGTTTTCCCACTTATAAATGTTTAAGTCTCCACATTTCCAATCAATGTGGGACTATTATCCACACTACTCACACTTGCTATATTTTCTACACTTCCCCTCAAACGTGAGTCTACAATGCTCCCCCTTAAGTGAAAGCTCTTTTTTACTTCCACAAACTTTTGTACTGCGCATAACGTTTCTTCTTACTCACCACCTTTGTGGCACCATTGACACTCTTCAACGGAACGTTTCTTACTCACTACCCTTGTGACGTCGTTTGACTTTCGATACAAGTAAGTCGGTCCCTTCCTCGAACCAAAGGCTCATGATACCATGTGTTGGCGGAGATTTTTCAACTAGGGAGCATTGAACATTGCGGGACTTCCTTTTAAGCAACACCTTTGTGAGATACACACCACATATTCACCCAAAACCTTAAGGTTTTAAGTAAGAGCATCAACATTCAGCCAAGAGCAACACAAGTGAGAAAAACACCACATATTCACCCAAAATCTTAAGGTGGTGTGTGTGTGGATTCTCTTAGTTATAAATGTTAAAGTCTCCACATTTATAACTAATGTGAGACTCCAACTCACACTTGACTTTATTATTCTCAACACTCCCCCTCAAGTGTGAGTACACAATGCTCCCCCACAAGTGGAAACTCTTTTGTCAACATACACTTGTACCGCCGTTGATACCTCTTTCCTGGGCATTTCGATGCACCACTTTTTGGACATTTCTATTTCAACAGGACACCTATTCTTAAACATTTCGATACAAGTAATTCGGTCCCTTTATTCGAACCAAAGCCTCATGATACAATTTATTAGGTCATGAGGAGAAGCATTAACATTGGGCCAAGAGCAACACAAGTGAGAGAGACACCACATATTCACCAAAAACCTTAAGGTGATAGGTGTGTGGGTTCTCCCACTTATAAATGTTCAAGTCTCCACATTTATAACCAGTGTGGGACCCCAGCTCACACTTGATTTTATTATTCTCACAGAGGAGGCTTGATAATATGAATAAGGATCACATTCTTAAAATGGGTGGAAATTATAAAATAGTTTTCATGCTTTATGGTGTGAGAGGTGATTTGGAGGAGATACAAAAAAAATTACGAGCATTAAGATGTTATTGTTGGTGTAAGTCTTAAGGGAATGGTTTGTGTTTGAGCTTAGAACTTGTATCATGTTAATTTATTGTTCTATTTGAGAACGAAATGATGATTAAAAATGTTGAGTTGATGTTGTGTTGCGCTGGAGATATGTTTTGATGCGGTGGAGAAATGATGATCTGCAAGATAACACTCCAACGCGTAAGTTAGTGAGAGAAATAAATAGTGTGATATCAATGGGCAACAAAATTCATACTTAAAAATGGCACGTCCCTCCTATTTAAATAGGAAAATTTGTAGTACCTGAAGTGTAAATGTGAGTATGAGACCCGAATACAAGTTGGATGGATCTGGACAGTAGAGATGCGTCTTTCGAATGAGGTGACCAGGAAGTGTGTGGCTCTGAATTCACCCATCCTTGTTTTGACTTGTTGTGTCCCCATGTTAGGCCTTTATGCTTCTTTGAGCCCTTTTTGGTTAGACCAAAACAGTTGCTTATAAACCTTTGTCTTATGTTATGGAGGGCAAAGGTTTTGAAATAAATTATAATACCTGCATATGAGGTCATCATGAGGAGATGTTTATGGAACACCATCGTTATCGGGAAACAGTGACTCTATGATAATATTCATATGTGGGGTTTTAAGGAGCAAAGGGTGATCAACATGTTCCCTTGTTCAAGCTAGTCATCATTATGATTATATTGAAGGTACTAAAGTGTCATTTAAACAATTCTAGGGAGATCTCAACCGTTGGTAATGGAAAATGATTATGTAGCCTCTAACTGAGTACACAGGGTCACTGAGGGGTTGTTGCTTTCTTTTACTGACTTTCTTATTGACTTTGCATGAAAAATCTCTTCCTTCTTTTACCTTTAATTCAAGAGATTCTTTGGGCGAATATTGATCTGTGTCCGAGTAATTTTGTTTGTCAATTTAGTTTCACGTGTTTAATTTTTCGTTTGAACTTCTGGGTTTTGGTTTATGACCTTTTTTCCTTCTTCTTCGCATCACCATTTTAGGGTTTTTAGTACTTTGAACATGATTATTACCTCCGTGTAACTAGAAAAACCGGTAAACGTATCTCGAGATATTGGGTAAATTCAAAAATATCAAGTGTTGCTTTCGTTTTTTCTCGCAGTGAAGCTTTTGCCCATGTTATGATTAAAGTAGGCCCGTTTGAGGATTGGGGTAACGCTTTGAATTTAATTTATTTATTTAATTGCATTTTATTTAAATTATTAAGTGATTTATATGTTGTTATTTGGATAATTGGTGAATATATGTTTCTTGGTGGGTATTGGAGAAAATTAAGGGAATGGTAGAAATTAATTAGATTAGTTTTAATTAATTTAAGTTGAGAAGAATGATTAAAATAAAAATAAGATAGTTGTAAAAAAATAAGTGAAATATGGTGGAAAATAAAATTATTAGAATTAAAAATTAAAATAAAAGAAATTATAGATGGTAATAGAAGTAGGGGCAAAATAGGGCATATGAGAGTAAGTTGAGGGTAGTAAGAGAATAACCTAATTAAAGGGAATTAGGTTTTGGTTTAAATAGAAAAAATTGAGGGTTGAAACTTTTACGGTACGTTAGAGACTGCTTCGCTGCGATTGATTGTGAAGAAAAACATGGAGCAATCGATTGATGCTAATGTTATGAACCAAAAAATTGAAAAAATAATAGGTGTAAATTGATTGACTGACACCCTGGGACAATCAATTGATGTCAATCAATTAATTATCCCAATTAATCGATTAATTCGATGTTTTACGCAAAACAATGTCGAACCAAGAAAATTGTCATTTTAGTGTTTTTGCCATAACTTGTAGATCCAAATGAGGTGCGGTTTGAAGCGTTGGAAAGTTAACACGTATGACTATCCTGTATTGATTCATTAAGAGGCTACATAGGTACTAGAGTATGTGAAATTTAATTGTTTTACTTATTTCATAATGGTTGACGATACAAAACGAAAGGTTAGTCGTTGTGAATTAATGAATTAATGATGAAGCGATGATAATATGAATCAATATGATTGAGTGCTATGTAGATGCATATTTGATGTGTGCATATATATTGTTAAGTGCAAATATAATTATGTGTATTGTTGTAAATACTTGCTGATGATTGTTGAGATGCATAGTTTGGAGTGAGAACCACTGTTAATGCGTTTGGATACACGATTGCTTACAGTCAGATGTGGGGATGTAATTATTGTTGTGTTGTTGTCATTACATTATTGTATGCCATACATCATATGTTTTCGTTGTTCTAAAAGAGGCGACTCACAAGTTCAGATGTTGGGACTAGTGATTTGTTCCAAGCTCAGATGAGGGGGCTCAGGGTTCAAATGTTGGGACCATGTTCGTATGAAGAACCATATGAATATAAAGTCGAGGTGTTGTCATATTGCATACAAGTTGGAATTTGTGAATTGATTATTGTTGTGTGAATACACCACCTATTAATGATTATTGTTGTTGTTGTTGTTGTTTAGGTTACTCTTTCTGATCTTTTGCACGACTAACATATTTGAGCGTATTCTCGCCACCTATTTGTTGTATTGTTTGTGGGTTGATGTACGGTGTGTACAAATACTCAAGAACATGAGTAGTAGCTAATGTGAGTTAGGAGATAACATTAGATCTCATCTTCATTTATTTTATCGTTTATCGCTTTTAGTCGATTAAATGCTAAATGCTCTGATCTATAGCATCGGGAACGAGACATTATTACTTTGTTTTGAGTTAATGTTTAATTATGTGGTTTAAAGTCAAATACTCCGTTTGTGAAATTTAATTATGTAGTTTAAATGTTTTTCGAAAGTTTTGGATGGTTGTCCTAGTGACGCCTTAAATTATCGATTAAATCTTTTTATATAAGTTTTGGGGTTTAGTGTGTTATAGAAGGCGTGGCCTAGGTTAGTACTTTTAAAATGTACAATGAAGGTTGGAGAGAGTCATCTCACGCATGGATGATGAGGGACTATGTATGTGTATGATAAGCTTTTCTAGAATTAGTCTATCTCTCCTATATTTATAGAATTATGATATTTATAAGAGTCCTCCCGAACCTTATTTAGTCCAATTCCAATCTTTTTTTTTGGAACACATCACTTTATAGAGGATCAATTTCACGCTTTCTTAGAGAAAGGACCTTCTCCGCATGACTTAATCATAATCGTTAATTCTTTCCAATATCCCTCAAGCCACGTACATGCTAAAATGGGTGACTAATTGTGGGTTAGGGTAGCCATTCCCAATTCGGGTGGTCAAACCCAATTAGAGCATGCAAGCCAATATTATTGCACTTGGTTAAAGTTTTAATCATGGACCATCCTTTTTAGGTCCAATAAAATTATTCCAGTCCAAATATCTTATTAGTTTTTATTTAAAAAAATTATTCTCAATTTTTATTTTTATTCAAGTATATAAATTATTATTTGTTTATTTTTAAAATTAAATAAAAGTACTCCCTTTATTTGGGCTGCACCCCCATCACCTTAGCGTATTACTTGGTACACGCCCCCACTCCTACATATTACTAGACGCGCACCCCTTTCTTGTTTACACAAAAATAAAAACACCACTTATTGTTCTAAAAAGTTGAAGGAACCCTAGCAGCTTGCAGCGTCGTCAACCATTCTTCCACCACCGCCAATTTCCACCACGGAAGTTTCTCAGCGTTTCTCATCCTGTTACAAAGAAGTGGTAAGGATAAGATTCACCCTGTGCCCTTCGATTTACTTTTTCTTCCTGTTATTCAAGTTGAAGATTTTTAACAGTATTGTTTCAGTTTCACAATCATATGAAGCATGTTTTGCGTTTTTTTCCTTCGTATTTTGACCATTTGTTTGATGTATGTTGATGGATTATTATGTTTGAAGGATACTTCAATTTGGATGAACAAAATTTTTTTTTTTATTATTTGCAGTGTTTCCAATTCCGAATTTCAATTCGTTTGATTATTCAGGTTTTCAATACTCATTCAGTATAAAGTTTTGTTTTTGGGCTCAATTCAATACTTACCTGTTATATTATGTTCAATTAATTTGACAAAAGTGATAATGTGTTGATAAATTGTCAGTTGTACTCTGAAAAATGGCGTACGGAGCTGTGAAACCCACAAAGGTTGGTTTGGAGGACTCCCAGGAGCAGATCCACAAGATTAGGATCACTCTTTCTTCGAAACATGTCCAAAATCTTGAGAAGGGTGGGTATTTTATTTTTATAGTTCTGATAATCTTCATGATTTTATGTTGGTTGCTATTGCTGATTATGCTAATTTTTGGTTTTTGTCTTTCTTGGTTGTTGTTAGTTTGTGCTGATTTGGTTCGTGGTGCAAAGGACAAGCATCTCAGGGTCAAGGGACCGGTCAGGATGCCTACTAAAGTTCTTCACATAACTACAAGGAAGTCCCCTTGTGGTGAAGGTATTCCATTTAATTGTTTATTTGTTTTCGCTCTATAAGTAGTTTGTTATTTAATTGTGTTCTTCACAACACCTGAAGGCTGTTAGCTAGACACATAATTTATGATATATTCATAGTAAATTGGCAACTTATTTCAATAAGCTCCTACAACAGCTTGTGAGTTATAATTGAGTGTGTAATAATAAGCTTTTAGTTAAGTTGACACCCAAATTCCTAGAGATGAACTTGTTTATACAAAGTTGGATTATGTCAATGGTCTCAAAACAGCAAAAAGGCAAGCCCTGCATCTAATTGTATTTTTTTCAGTGTTCCTATACCTTTCTTTCCTTTGAGTTTTGCAATTCCTTCATTATATAGCTTCTCTATCTCTTCGTTTAAGTCATCTCTCAGTTTGAGTAGAGAGGTGTTCCATATTGTGTTGTGCTCAATATTTTTGATACCAATTATCCCTAGGTTGTCGATAGGGGCGTAGCAGAACCAGACCTCACCGCGACATTTTTGGGTTGCTAAGCGCCCGTGATAGTGAGAATAACAACTGCTATTTGTGGAGTCATGGCGGCACGTAGTGGAACTGGACCTCACCTTGACATTTTTGGGTTGCTTATTGTGAAGCTGAGGGTAAATTTGTAAATTCAAATTGGTGTTTTGACCTTATAAAATAGCACAAATGTTTGCTTTACGTCATTTCATGTGTTTCTTGCCATTCCCTCTTCACCTCTTCACAGTGAGGAGGAAAAGACAAAAACCATTTGAAATGACCTAAACCAAACACTCATGCTTTTATATTAGGTCAAATAAAAGGGTCAAAATACCAATTTGCCCTTAAAAATTTTAAATTTGCAAATTAACCCTCATCTTCACATTAGTCTGCAAACCACGAAAGCGCGGCCATGACTCCACAAATAGCGCTTGGCCGCCCAAAAGCGTTGCGGCGTGGTCCAATTCCGCTACGCTATGCCGCCATAGCGCGCTATCAACAACCTAGGTCCTGTATTTGTGGTTTGCAGAGTTTGTCTATATCCTTTTGTTATCATGTGATTAATTTATATGCATGCGTATTGAGAATTCATGTGGCCCAAAAATATTATTGCTTTCTGATCTAATTCCCAGGCTGGGAAATACTATTTCCCTCATGTCACCTTAATCATACACTGCTAATGTTTCCTATAAAAATGTAATGTGTAGGCTTTTATGGATGATGTTACTTGATTAATGAACAAACATTATGAACTGCTTGTGTTCATGAGCTTCCTCTTGTTTCAGGTACCAACACTTGGGATAGATTTGAACTCCGTGTGCACAAGAGAGTCATTGATCTATACAGTTCCCCTGATGTGGTTAAACAGATTACTTCTATCACCATCGAACCGGGTGTTGAGGTTGAGGTGACCATTGCTGATACCTGATCTTGATCCAAGTTTTAACTTGTTCTGTTTCCTGGTTCTTTTGTCCTCCTATATTTTGACAGTTACAGTTGAGACAGTTGGGTTGTTTTCTTTAGTTTTACAGTTGTGAACTTTGATAAAGCCCGAAGAGTTGTTATGTTTTAGATTCCTATCAAATTGAATTACTTTCTATTTATAATGTTTTTTCTTTTCAATTCTATGTGTTTGCTTTATATCTAGTGCTTTGAAAATGCAATAGGATTGGAAGTTCTTAGGAAATACACACCTACTGCTTAAAGGGGTTGCAGTGAGAAGAATCATTAATCTTGGAAACACCTTTAGGATCAGAACCTTTTTCATAAGTTTTAGGACTAATGCTGATTTTCCTAGAGATATCCTTCAACAAAACTTAAAATCTGAAGGGACATGGTATAAACAAACTGTGGCACCATTCTACCTGCACAGTGCAACTAAAAATTTAAAATTTGTCTTTTTCTTATACCATATATGAAAACTTGGAAGAGAAATCCAGTTTCTGTGTCTGAACTCAAAATGAAACACGTCTTCATTTTCCTTGGAGCTTACAATAGGCATACAAACAGGATCCAAAGAAGCCAAGTGATTGACCAAGAACATTGAACTGCATGACAACAAAACACAAGACTTTATAAATTTTCATGAAAAGAAATGAATAGTGTGTAAATGATCACCAATGAAAGATTTGAAGTCCCAAAGGGAATTATGTATACCAAATCATATGGAAGTCCTCCAAATAACATCCATCCAAACCCACTAGTAAAAACATCCTATAAAAGAAGTAACAATCAAGTTTCAGGTATTAGGGTAGAAGTTGAAAATAAATAACATGATGTAGAAACATAACTAACCTTTAAATTACCACAAATTGCCTGTGTAAGTGCTGAGTTGACAGTTGTATTCAAAACCACAATATAGTTTATAAAGAAAGTAAAAGTACATG
Organism: Lathyrus tuberosus; assembly: GCA_022829125.1. Lineage (NCBI taxonomy): Eukaryota > Viridiplantae > Streptophyta > Magnoliopsida > Fabales > Fabaceae > Lathyrus > Lathyrus tuberosus. Next base: position 591,787 of record JALAZF010000503.1, on the reverse strand, counting down.
ACAGAACAATTACAACCTGACCAAGATTCCAATACAATAAATCAAACAATGCCTCCAAATTATCAATTGAGCAATATCAATGACAACAAGAAGCACCTGAAATCCAGGGTAGAGCAAGTATGTGAAGTTGAGTGTTGATTGTAGGTCACCTTTAAGCAAGGACCAAAAAAACAACACTGGTCCACAAATTAGCACTAAAAAAACAAGAAAGGGTTAAGTTAAGAATGAGTCCATTTATTATGATGTTCAAAATCAATGAAATCTTACCATTGCTCCATACAAGGCCAAATATATTAAGACCACTAGCTTTACCTATGAAAAATTGTCAAGTAGTATATGAGATTCAATGACAGACTCAAAACAGTACAATGAATGAGACATAACAAGAAAAGAAACATTGATCATGTTACCAACACGAGAGATAGAAGCAAGGTACACTGCTTTGCACATGTTTTCTATGAAAACAACTGAATATGCATAAGCATCAAATGATAAGTCTCTTGCTCCAGCAACCAAAGCACCAGCTATGATTATCCCAACACTAATAATCACAAGTAAGAAACTGAATAACTACACAGAACTAAACTGGATAGAAGAACAATGAGAGTACCATACCTTACAAGAACAAAGAACGAATGTTTCTTCCCGGATAGAAAATACTCCATAATCATTGTGAATGCGACAGTAGTTCTTCTGAGAGTGGTGTACATTGGAATATTAATGCCGCGCACAGCTTCCATGGTCACCACCTGAAAACTTATGTTCTTATACAGTCTAAAAAAGTTATGTGTACAAATCAAAAATCAATGTTTAGACAGAAATACTTACCATGAACAACAAATATGTTATTGCTAGAGGAAATGTGTGGACTAATGTACTGAAGGGCACAAATAATATTGAGTTTTTAGATTTAGAGCTGTTCTGGGATTCACCAGTTGTGAAAGAAATTATGTTGAAGGATTTCAATACATGGAGAATAACAAATGCACACACCATCTGAAACAAACCTTACTTATATAAGTACATAACATAACTTATCCCTGATAGATAGAGCCGTCTCAAACTTTTGAGAAGCCCTGTGTAAAAATTTAAAGTTAACTTCATTTGAGTTGTAAGTTATTTTTAAGAGGCCCTTTTTAACCGTGAATAATGTGTATGGAGACCTTTTTTATCATAGTTTAATTATGAAAAAATGTGAGGCCTTGTGTTGTAGGTCGCTTTGCACGCCCTTAAAGGCGGCCCTGCTGAATTACCTGAGAAAGTGTGATGACATTTGCAAATGGGAAATTGTAAGAAGTGAGAGCTGCTTTATTGAACATGACCAAAAGAACTGCACAAAAATCAATTACATCAATAAATTGTTATATAATGGAAAATCATATTTACTATTAAGATATGTGACAGAAAAACAGCTACACCAGTTTTATATAGTGTTGTTTAGCCAAGCAAGATGTGTAGGATTAAAAGTTTTGTATAGTGTTGTTTAGCCAAGCAAGATGTGTGGGATTAAAAGTGTGAGTGGTTAAGTCTCGTATCAACTAGAAATTGAGGAAATGTTGGGTATATAAGAGAAATGATTCATACTTCCGTTGCCTTAAGGTTTAAGGTAGATATATGGTGTCAAGGTCTCTTGGATCCATGAACATTTAGTCCATTGACACTTTCGTCGCTCTCCAGACTCACCAACAAGTGGTTTTAGAGTCGTGGTTCGGTTTCATGGGAGAGCGGCAACTGGAATGTGGGGTGCAAGTGTGAGTGATTAAAGTCTCACATCTCTTATGAATGGGTGAAATATTAAATTTATAAGAGAGATGCCTCATTTACGTAACGCCTTAAAGTTTTGGATGGATATGTAGTGCCAATGTCTCTTGGATCCATGAACATTTAACTCAATGTCAATGTCTCTATAATATACCTTAGAGGGCCTTTTAGTAGTTAGTGTGGAACAAAGGTGGAATCCATTATCCATGTTTTACGTGACTATTCTTAGATTTTTCCTATTTGGACTAATGTGGTTAAGTTGGATAGGAGAGACTCTTTTTTCACTAGTAATATTAAGGAGTGAGTGAATATTAATTTGCGTTTGGATTTTGGTATTAATGGAGATCTGTCATGATAAGAACTTTGGACAACCTCTTGCTATGCACTTTGAATGTGGAGGAATAAGGAACAAAATGATGACAATTTTTTGGGACTTTGAATTTCGTGGCAACATGTTACTAAAGGTGCTTATGAATATTTTTTGTCAGCGAAGTTGCACGGTAGTAATATGGAGTTGACTCGAGAGACTAAGCAAATAAGGTGAACTCCTTCTCCTTCGGACTGACTGAGATTGAACACGAATGAAGCAAGTAAGAATGGATTGATAACTGGATGTCGTGATCTTTTAAGAGGTTGTATGGATGAGTGGCTCGGAGGCTTTGCAAGATATTTGAATTTTTTAAGTTCATATATTATTTAACTTTATGGTGTGTTTGAAGGATTAAGATTAACAAAAGAGTTTAAGCTTCGTATAGATTCCAAAGTGGTTGTTCAAAATATTTTGGTTATTGGACAAAGTAGTATAATTAGAATGTGATTAGTACAATAAATTTAGTAGTTACTCAAACTGGATTGAGAGGTGCGAGTTTTTCATATTTACCGTGAGTCAAATACTTATACAAATGCAATTGCCAACATGAGGTGTGATCTAAGTCCTAATTTGATGCTTTATGAATGTGTTTTTGCTCAAATTTTTCATCTTTTGTTAGCCGATTGTATTATAGTCTCTACTTTTAAATTAATTGTTGTATAATCTTTTTTCTTTGAACTTCGACGATTTTTTCTTTAAAAAAAAATGCACCAAAACGTTTATATATGGTGACACAATAATAGTGGAGATTAAAACTCAATTTTTATTTTTACAAAAGTTGAAAACAAAATTTATAAGGATTATTAATATATTTAATCTTGTTATATAAACTAAATTTTAATGGAAAAAAAATACTAAAGAAGAAAAGAAAGTACATTTCCACTAGAAGACAACACTAAATGGCAACTCCAACTTGAACAATCATGTAATAATATTTTAATGTAGCAATAAAGCATGCTAATCTTAACAACACAAGTATAGCACTAACTCAAGATATGAACTAAAATAGCACGTTGCACATGAACTGTCCTACAAAGTGGAACTAGAGTCTAAATTGTTTATCAATCAATGATATGAGACATAAAGAAGAAGCCTAAGAGATAATATAATTTTCTAAATTATATGCCTAAAGGCTAAAGTAGTATCTAGAATGAAAAAGTCTTAAGATATGTTAGACAAAAGGACACATTTCCAACTCTTTAATTAAAAGTAATTTAGGGTGTGCAATCATCCGTACACCCCTTAATCAATAATATATGTAAGCACTACTACACAAGTATTGTGTTGGTCTTTTTCAACACATCTTTATCATAACACATCTCATCGTTTAAATATATTTGTGTTTTGAATCTTTATATTACAGATGTTGATGTTAATGATCATTGATTAAGATGATTTTTGGATTGAAACATTTTTAAACATAACACTAACTAAGCCAGGGATGACAATGAATAGGATTTGAATACGGTATTATAGTTCTCATTGTTATATTTGTGGTTGGAAAAATTCACGTACCCGAACTCACATCAGATTGAGTACCAACATTGGCATTTGTACATGTGTTATATGAATATGTAAATACGATACTTATAATCGTTATCCGCATTTTTAATTAAAAAAATATCGAGTTATAAAATGTCATATCATTTTATCATTTTAAATTTTAATAACATTACAAAATTTTTAAATAATTTATTATTGAATTATAAAATAAACAAACACTTATATTGTATATGTAATAGTTTAACATTGATATATTTTTATAAATGTGTGTGTGTGGAGATATGACAAATTGTCATCCCTAATTTCACACTACACTTGCTTGCTTTTGTTTGATTTATTTCAAATATGCATTAAAACATTGGGATTGATGGAGCGAATCAAGATTTTTAGTCCGTTCTCTCTACTTTGTATGTATTGTTTCATTTTTGATGCAGGTCTAGATAAGTCATGGTTTTTTTAATGAAAAAAAGAATATGCACGGATAATATAAAATAGTTTTATATTGTTAATTAATGATAAATGTATATCCCATCAAATTATATTTTTATTTTTAAAATACAGACATGTCATGGTCAAATAAAAAAATCATTTTAAATAATAGTGTAAAATTATTTTACACCGACAATAAACTATCTTTAATCTTTATTTTTTAATTATTTTTAGACTTTATGTATGATGTCGCCGGTGAAATTATCTAATTTTTTGACGGATCAAGTCAAAATTTTCTTCCCGCTATTTTGTCAGCTTCGTCCCATCCAATCTTTTTAGTGAGTTTGGTTAATGAATCTTCGGAGTTATATGCATAATAACCAACAATTTTTTTTAAATTTTTATTCAAAGGTTGTTATGTACACCCGTCAAATATCAAACATATGATGAAATGTGTAAGTGACAAACAGGTGTGTATATGCTTTTACAAAGTTAGAAATTAATCACAGTAAATAATTTTTTATTATGAAGAGTGCCCTTAATCAAATATTTTAAAAGACATTTTTTAATACATCATCCATATTTTTTAGACACCACGCGAAATTTCGTTTTTACCTCCAGTTTTCGGATGTGCACATCCGGACGCACCGTTTTCTTAAAAAACGTTGATTTGTTCCGAATATGCAAATCAGAAAAAATTTCTGATCTTCAAATCTGAAAAAAATAAAAAAAATTCCATAAAATAATTTCATGATCTGCAGATCCGGATAAAATCAAAAGTATTCCATAAAATCATTTACTTCTAAATATAATTAAATCCAATATTATTAAAATTAAAATCTAAATGATTAATATAGTTTTTACTTCTAATATAATTAAATCCAATATAATTAAATCCAATATAGAAGTAAATCATTATATTGAGAAAAAAATCATTTAGAAGTAAATACCATATTAATCATTTAGAAAAAAAATCATATTAATTTTAATTATATTGAATTTAATTATATTGGATTTAATTATATTGAAAAAAATTATTTAGAAGTAAATACCATATTAATCATTTAGATTTTAATTTTAATTATATTGAATTTAATTATATTTAGAAGTAAATGATTTTATGGAATACTTCTGATTTTATCGGATCTGCAGATCAGGAAAGGAAATGATTTTATGAAATTTTTTAAATTTTTTTCGAATTTGCAGATCAGGAATTTTTCCTGATTTGCACATCCGAAACAAATCAACGTTTTTAAAAAAACTACATCCGGATGCGCATATCCGAAAATTAAGGGCAAAAACGAAATTTCACGTGGTGTGTAAGAAACATGAGTGGTGTATTAAGAAATTGACTATTTTAAATGTGAAATAAAATTTGAAATTTGCTTAAAATATGTTATGTTCACATAATCACAGTCAAACCACTGTGCTACAACAATTAAAACCAGATAACTCAATTTACATATACAGTTAAAATAAACAAACAATGTACTAAAAATTAATTATAATTGTAAATTATTTAAAATAATCAAATTAAATCATAACTTCTAATATATATAAACTTATACTCGCATTATTATTTTTATAAATCTTTTACATTTTTTATTATGTTGAAAATGATGAATTTGAAGAGGTAAAAACAAACCTGAAGAAGTCATGTACGATAAAGCAGTATAAACTCCTTTTGTTGTCATGGTTGGAACTTTATGTTCTGTTTCTTTGCTCTCTTTCATATCATTAGATAGTGGCAGCAAATTCTTTGTAGACTCCATTAATATGGCATGCACAACTCAACCCTTCTCTCTCTTATTTCTTGTTTGTGTTTGAGAACTTAAAAGTGAGAAGTGATTATTTATAGCAAAGCAAAGAGAAAAGGTGACAGGGTAAAGCAGAGTTTTTTAGTGAAATTTTGGGGTTATTTAGCAAATTGCAATATGAAGCCGCAAACACCGGAATAGGTAATTCAATTTATAAAATTAAAGAAAATAATAATTAATGAATTTGGATTCCTTATTATAAAAAAGAGTTTAAGTTAAGCCCAAGGTCTTTTATAGTTTGACTTCATATATATTGAAATTATATTTTTACACAAGAAAGGGCCTAAAGTCTAAAAAAAAAAGACGAACGAACATTTTAATATGTCGGAGTAAGGGATTAAGATTCTAAAATTATCGTTAGTTAAAACGACATTCAATTCATTTGACATAGATTCTAACGATAGAGAGTTTACTATAATATACCTACAAGGACCTCTAAGAGCACTACTCAGAGAACATTATGTTCATAGTAACCTTAACACCGTCAATCTAACCGTCTGCTTGCAACCCAGCAGCGCCGACCACCAACATAATCTTTTACCTCACGTGAGTTGGTCCCTTAAACAACCTCAAAAACCATCGTCTAGGACTACTCGCCACTGTGAGCTAGCCCTTGCCCCAAACTTGTAATATACCTATTAGAGTCTCCGAGCCTTCATGTCCTTGCAAGAGAAATAAGCACACACTGTACTTTTTGGACAGTACAGTGACCCCTCTGTGGGACCCCGGTAAAATTTGGGTCACACCACTTTTTAACAACCATCACTTTTCCTGTCGTGACCTCAACTCCAGTACCTATGAAAGATAGGTCGCCAACACATCCTACCATACCCAAGATATCTAAGAAACATATGACACTAACACTTCGTACTATATTCAAAACACTCAAACATTACAATACCATAACACCGAACAAAAATATGGCTACCAAACACCACAACAAACATTTCTTCCTTTCCACAACGAAGCATTCACACAATGTCGTCATTCTACCAACCATAACACCCACACATAACCCTATCAACCCAAATAAGACAACCAAACTACAACAATATAGACAACAAACTCAATTACGACAACACGTTAATGGATATGCAAGGCTACGAAGAATTACAAGAAATTCTTAGGGATGATGATGATGCTCCAGAGATCTTGTATTAAACACCTCATGTGAATCAACATAGACCTGTATAAGAAAGGGTACCTCGCAGTGTGAAACCGGTGACCTATATGATCAAACAGGTTGTTATTATTAGTGTAAAAAATATTCTCGTACGTAATCCAATTTAAATGAAATAATATTAATATTTTTTAATTTTTTATTTAATTAATTGTTTTGATTTAAATAAAAAATGTAACACATAGGCGTCAAATGAATTGGCGCTTCCTTTGAAGTCCAAAATATAGGTCAGTTGGATTGGCTTAACCTATTAGAGATGTCGATTCAATTGACTTGTCTTCTAAATTGTCTAGTGCAGACGTCAATTCATCTTACTTTAGTGATACGTATGGTTTTTTTAGAGGATTTCTTAACACACCACCCATGTTTCTTATACACCACGTGAAATTTCCATTTTGCCCCCAGATTCCGGATGTGCACATCCGGACGCACCGTTTTTTCAAAAAACGCTGATGTGTTCCGGATGTGCACATCCGGAAGCATGGAATAGCTTTATTTTTAACAAATACCGGATCTGCAGATCTGGAAAAAAGTCTAACTTAATTTTTTTTTCTTAAAAATCGGTTTTGTCGGTCGGTCGCAAACGTTAATATATCAACGCAAGTCAATATACATTTGAATAGAAAACTCTGTTTTCCGTATCTGTACAATAGAAAACTTTGTTCTCCGTATCTGTACAATAGAAAACTTTGTTCTCCGTATCTGTACAATAGAAAACTTTGTTCTCTGTATCTGTACAATAGAAAATTTTGTTCTCCGTATCTGTACAATAGAAAACTTTGTTCTCTGTATCTCTACACTATAAAACTTTGTTCTCCGTATCTGTACAATAGAAAACTTTGTTCTTACCATTTTTAATTGTTGAAATAACTTATCCATGCTTTGAAATGTTAATTTGTATTCATGATTAAGTGTTGTCAAAACTTATCCTCTTTTGTTTTGTATCCATGATTAAGTGGTGTTATTAAACCTAAAACATGCTTTACCTTTTCCAAGATAAATGGCAGCATAGTCGACACAAAGTTGGTGGTACTTCTATTACCACTTGGAGAAGCAGAATCAGAATTTTCTACTTCACTTATGTAGTATCGAGCGCGGAAAGCTAGCAAGTGTGCATAATAAGCAGGAGGAACTGTGACCCAAAGTCAGTCCGTTGGTTATACTCAGGTTCATTGCGAAGAGATAATTCAAGATCTCTTTAAAATAACAGTGGATCCTTAGAAGGGAAACAATTCCTCTGTATCTTTAGAAAAACTCTAGGGTTGTATTCATGATTAAGTGCACACTTGCTATCTTTAGAAAAACTCTGGACTGACTTTGGGTCACAATTCCTCCTGCTTATTATGCACACTTGCTAGCTTTCCGCGTTCGATACTACATAAGTGAAGTAGAACATTCTGATTCTGGTTCTACAAGTGGTAATAGGAGTGCCACCAACTTTGTGTCGACTCTGCTGCCATAAGTAATGTGGCTGGTGCACCAGTAGTAATAATGTCATCAGAAGTTATAACAAACTCTAGGGTTGGAGTCTCTCCGTCAGCATAATGGTTGTCTTCGGCATTTCAATAAGTAACGTGGTTGGTGCACCAGTAGCATTAATGTCATCAGAAGTTATAACAAACTCTAGGGTTGGAGTCTCTCAGTCAACATAATGGTTGTCTTCGGCATTTCAAAAAGTAATGTGGTTGGTGCACAAGTAGCACTAATGTCATCAAAAGTTATAACAAACTCTAGGGTTAGAGTCTCTCAGTCAACATAATGGTTGTCATCGGCATTTAAATAAGTAATGTGGCTGGTGCACCAGTAGCAGTAATGTCATCAGAAGTTATAACAAACTCTAGGGTTGGAGTCTCTCCGTTAACATAATGGTTGTCTTCGGCATTTCAATAAGTAATGTGGCTGGTGCACCAGTCGCATAATGTCATCAGAAGTTATAACAAACTCTAGGGTTATAACTTCTGATGACATTTGCGACTAGCCGACAAAACAGATTTGTAAAAAAAAATTACGCTTTTTTTCGGATCTGCAGATTCGGAATTTAAAAAAATAATGCTATAATATGTTCCGGATGTGCACATCCGGAATGCATCAGCGTTTTTTAAAAATTTGGTGCGTCCGGATGTGCACATCCAGAATCTGGGGGCAAAATCGAAATTTCACGTGGTGTATAAGAAACTTGGGTGGTGTATTAAGAAATTGTCTTTTTTTTATTTGAAACATTATTTTGAAAATTAATAGGGAAACATGATTATTTTGATATTTTAGTTGAAAAATGTTATTTTTTAAAGAAATTCTGACATGAATTTTTACCTCACATTAGTACAATGAATTAATTAGTGAAATTTTTTTATTTAGGGTTCAACATAGTAAAATGATATAATCGGAGAAATCTTCTTAATTTAAAGTAACATACTACCTCTATTTTTTTACAAGTTGTTTTAAAAATTTTACATATAAAGAAGTGTAGTTAATTTTATGTGTGAAAGAGAAATTAAAAAAAGTTTTACAAAAATGTCTTTTATTAATGATATTGAAAAAATTATGTGAATTGGGTTCAAGAAATTCATCTGAATCAATGTTGATATGAAGGCTCAAGCTCAACAAGCGTTTACATAACAGATTCTAGACAACCTTAGCCCCAAAGGTCGATAGTCAATTCAATGTCTTATTACTTTTTAAAGATAAATTTGAGACATAGTAACACTTCAATGTTCCTTAATTATTAGTATCATGGATAAAATTTGCAAGTATAAATGAAGATTTAAAAAAAAAAAGCTAATAATAACTTATGAATACAAATTTGTATTGTGTGCAAAATGCACAACTGAGAACCCATTTCTTTCTCCCTTTTTTCTATCCCCTTTGAAAAAAGTAAGCAAGGATCTTGTCAAAGACAGATATTTACAAATAAAACATAAAAAGGGAGCAACATTTTTGAAATGGTATCAGTTGTTTAGAGCTCTTTGATGTATAATTTGCAACAAAGAATGCATTTACAATTTAGAACGCCGAGTTAAAAAAGAAACCAAAACCTCAAGGAGAAAAGATTAAGACTAAAATAGTTGGTTCATAAGAAAATAATTGTCTACTACTTTACGATGACGCCTAGAACCTGTTCTCCTATCTCCTCTTCCGTGTCTAGAATTCTTCTTCAAAGGCTTGTTAGTAGTATAGGAAACAGGTCGATTGAAACGAGTGATTATGACTGGAGGAGGAGGCATGTTCTCCAATACGTCTCTATGGTAAGCCTGAAATTTATTGCAAACCAACATCAAAATTCTTCATTTCAAAAGAACAAATGCAGAGAGAATTTACACTATGTTTTAGACATTAGCCAATCTCATGAGAGAAAAATGGTTAGCATTAATCAATTTGTTTCCTTTTTGCAAAGTTCTTCCCATTAAATATAAAAGACTGATCAATAACTTTTTTTGTTTCCAATTTCGATTTTCCCTTATATTTATGAAAAAGACACATGGTTTTTAGAAGAAAAAAAATGTATGGAAAACAGTAAGAACCGTGTTTCATGTACAAAGCTTTAAAAATAGGACATAGATTGAAAATGGCAGCAAGTAAAAACTAACCTGTATCACAAAGTTTCGCCTTTCACAATCCAGAAACATATCGATACTCCAATCAACTTTTGCCATTATTTTGTCTCTTACCGTGGAAAAGCTCAACTGATCCCTGGAAGTAAAGCGATCGACTTCATTGAACCATAAGCAGGTAAACAGATTTGTAATTGGAATGTGTTCTCTAATGATAACACAACCTTCAGGAACATCTGCAGAGGCACAAGGCATATTTAAGATGGAGTACTATATGCAAGCACGGGCACATTACTCCGTACATAATAACCTATTTTGCAAGAATAGGCCTGTAAATATCGAAATTGTTCTTACCACTAGTTATGGGAAGTTTAGCCCTAGAATAATGAGTTAAGCCATCGTGGGATTGATAAAATTGGACTTGGCGATCAATGGAAGCATTTTCATATTTTCCAGCTGCTTTATTAGCCTCAGCCTCGACAAAGACATCAAAGCGCCTATAGTGTCTTGAAATGGCAAACGTAGCATTTGGGCGCCACAAAAACCTGGATAATAAAAAAAAAAACAGGCGGTGACAATGAATATATAACTGATACTATCAGAAATTCTTCTAGGTAACTTGGCTAAGTAAGCAACAATTACTTGTACTTCACCGAAGGCGAAGGGTTATATTGATAAAACAGAAACAGTACTTTGCACAAGTATTCGATATTGATCTTGTACTTGTTGAAATGAAAATACAATCAAGTCTTTATATAGACTCAAGTTTCTACTATTCTAGGAATTCTAAAGAGTGCAATAAAATCTATTAATAGGCCACTAACATCTTGGCCCTACCACTAACCTCTTGACCTTTCAAACTTCTAAATTAAAACACACTTAGCATAACATTTAATGTTTATTCAACAAAACTCCCCTGTAAACTTAGATGTTTTTCCCATCCATCAAGCCTATCATTTTCTTGCCTCTGTCGAAAAGCTCTTTTGACAATGGTTTTGTAAGGATATCAGCTGCTTGGTCTTTGCTTGCCACATGCTTCAATTCGACACTTCCTTCCTTCACATGTTCTCGAATGAAATGGAATCGAACATCAATGTGTTTGCTTCTTTCATGATTCACCGGATTCTTTGCTAGCTCAATTGCTGATTTGTTGTCCACGTGTATCACAGTTGCACCTTCTTGTTTTAACTCCATCTTGCTCAACAATCTTCTAAGCCATATTGCATGACAAACGCACCAAGATGCTGCCACATATTCAGCTTCACATGTCGAAAGCGTTACTATTGGTTGCTTCTTGGAGAGCCAAGTAAAAGCAGTATTTCCCATAAAGAACACATATCCAGACGTGCTCTTTCGATCATCAATATCACCACACCAATCGCTGTCGGAATAACCAATCAACCTGTAATCTTCTGCTTTTGAATAAAACATTCCAAGCGACACAATTCCTTGAATGTATCGAAGGATTCTTTTCAATGCCTTCCAATGTGAATGTACTGGCTCCTCCATGAATCGACTTACAATGCCGACACTTAACGAAATGTCCGGCCTTGTACATGTGAGATAGCGAAGACTTCCCACCAAGCTTCGAAATTTACTTGTTTCGACACGATCTCCCCCATCAAATTTCGACAGCTTGGCACCTCCATTCTTCTTTACATAGAGAACATGCTCATAAGGCCATTGCTTGAACTCATTTTCCTTGAAATATGTGTCGATACGTGTATTCCATGCTCGTGGTGCTTGTTTTAGCCCATAAAGTGCTTTCTTCAATTTCAGCACCTTCTTCTGTTCTCCAGCTTTCATATACCCTGGTGGCTGTTCAACATAAACTTCTTCGAGCACACCATTCAGAAATGCTGACTTGACATCCATTTGAAATATTGGCCATTTGAATTGAGCAGCTTGTGAGATGAGTAGTCGAATTGTCTTCATTCTAGCAACGGGAGCAAATATTTCGTCATAGTCAATTCCTTCCTTCTTCTTGTATCCCTTTGCTACAAGTCGTGCCTTATATCGTTCCACTTCGCCTTCAACATTCATCTTTTTCTTGAATACCCACTTCACACCAATGGGTTGACTTCCTTTGGTAATTCGACCAGCTCCCATGTGTTGTTGTGATTAATCGCCTTAATTTCTTCGTCCATGGCAGTTTTCCACTTCTTGTCTCTCAATGCTTCTTCAAAATTGATATTTTCAGCATCTGCCAAAAGACATACAAGATGTACCTCACTTGTCGAATCATACAAATCTTGTAGACTTCGCATTCTGGGTTGTCGAAGTTCATCTCATTTTCAGAATCTTCAAGTTCTGTCGAAATGCTTGTTGGTATAGCGACTGATCCAGCTTCGACAATAACCTCTGTCGAACTGTTCCAGTCCCACTTGCTCGCTTCGTTTATTCGAACATCCCTACTCACTATCACCTTCTTGTTTATGGGATCGAATAACCTGTACCCTTTTGTCTTCTCATCATACCCAATGAATATGTACTTCTGACTTTTGTCTTCAAGCTTCGTTCTTCGTTGATCTGGTACGTGTGCATAAGCCACACTACCAAATACTTTGAGATGAGAAACTGCTGGCTTCTGTCCGCTCCATGCTTCTTGTGGTGTTTGATCTTCTAACTTCGAATGTGGACATCGATTCTGAACATAAACAGCACATTGTACTGCTTCTGCCCAGAATTCCTTCGACATGTTCTTGCTTTTAAGCATTGATCGAACCATGTCGAGAACTGTTCGATTCTTCCTTTCAGCTACACCGTTTGTTGAGGTGAATATGGTGCAGTTAGAAATCTCCTTATGCCCTACTCTTCACAATACTTCGTAAAGACTGTCGAAGTATACTCACCACCTCTGTCAGATCGAACTGCTTTGATGTGTCTGTCAGTTGCCTTCTCCACCATCACTTTGAACCTTTTGAACACCTCGAATGCTTCCGATTTTTCTCTCAAGAAATAAACCCAGATTTTTCGTGAGAAATCGTCGATGAAGGAAATGAAGTACCTTTTACCACTAAAAGATTCTGGTGTAATTGGACCACAAATGTCAGTATGGATCAATTCGAGAATCTGTTTAGCTTGATATTCTGCCTTCTTTTGGAATGAGGTTCTTGTTTGTTTGCTAAGTACACATTCTTCACAAAACTTTTCTTCATAATCCATGTCTGGTAGCCCATGCACCATGTTCTTCTTCGCTAACCTTCTCAGACCAGCATGATGTAAATGACCAAAGCGTAGATGCCACAGCGACGCTTTGTCTTCGATATTGACTTGCAAACATTTTTCTCGAACACTCCTCAAGTTCAGCTTGTACATTCGATTTCTCCCCTTTTCGACTTGAGCAATCAGATGCCCTAACTTGTCCTTCAAGTGTAATATTCGATCTTTCATGAATATCGAATAACCTTTTTCTATGAGTTGTCCCAAACTCAAAATGTTTGTCTTGAGATCTGGTACATAATAAACATCTTGGATTGACCCAGTCAAGTCATCCTTCTGCAAGTAGCAAATCGTGCCTTTGCCTTCGACCTTCACTTTCGATGCATCTCCGAAAGATACATGACCATCTTCAATCTTTTGCATTTCTTTAAACAAGTGTTTGTAACCACACATATGATTACTTGCTCCAGAGTCGAGATACCACATAGTGTCATTTTCCGCGTCTTCTTCCTTTTGAGTCATCAACAGAAAATCATCATTTGCTTCGACTTCCAAAGCTAGATTGGTTGTTTCTTCTACTTTCTTTTCGATTCGACAATCTTTTGCAAGGTGTCCCACTTTACCACAGTTATAACATTTGAAGGAGTTGCAATCCTTCGCATAATGACCATGCTTGTTACATTTGTAACATTCAACGTTGGAGTAGTTCGACCGACCACCTCTTTGACCACGTCCTCTGCCACGCCAATTTTGCTGGCTCGACTGTCCTCTGTCGAAGTTGCTGCTTCGACCACCTCGACCACTGTCACGACCTCCATGGCCACGTCTTCTTCCTCGAGAGTTTTGAGAATAGAGTACCTTTTCGTCTTTGACTGACTCCTTCGTTTGATTTGCTTCTTCGACTGCTTCCTCCTTCTTCATCTTTCGTTGTTCGTGTGCCTCGAGAGAACCAGCGAGCTCTTCGACTGAGAGCGTCGAAAGGTCCTTCGATTCTTCTATGGCACACACAATATTCTCAAAATTATCTGTTAAAGATCTCAGAATCTTCTCAACAACTCGTGCATCAGTCACTGCTTCACCATTTCTAGTGAGTTGATTCACCACCATTTGTACACGCGTGATGTAGTCAGATACAGTTTCTGACTCCTTCATCTGCATCCTCTCCAATTCTCCACGAAGAGTTTGAAGTCGAACTTGCTTCACTCGATCTGCTCCTCTGAACACTTTTTCTAACGTGTCCCATGCTTCTTTTAACGTAGTCGAACCGGCAATTTTTTCAAAGCCAGATTCGTCAACTGCTCGGAATAGCATATACAATGTCGTCTTATCTTTTGAACGCGTCTCTTTCAACGCCTTTTGTTGAGCCGCCGTATATTCCGTAGTATCTGCTGGTTCTGCGAAACCATCCCTGGTCACCTCCCATGCATCTAGAGATCCAAGAAGAGCTTTCATTTGGATACTCCAGTTCTCGTAATTCGCCTTCGTTAAACGCGGCAACGGCATTTGACTAATCGTATTTGCCATTAGCTCTGATGCCAATTTGATAAAACAGAAGCAGTACTTTGCACGAGTATTCTATATTGATCTTGTACTTGTTGAAATGAAAATACAATCAAGTCTTTATATAGACTCAAGTTTCTACTATTCTAGGAATTCTAAAAAGTGCAATAAAATCTATTAATAGGCCACTAACATCTTGGCCCTACCACTAACCTCTTGACCTTTCAAACTTCTAAATTAAAACACACTTAGCATAACATTTAATGTTTATTCAACATATATAACTCGATCATCATGACTATAAAAAGAAATCTAAGTCTGTATTATGCAATAAGAAATCTTCAAAACTTTTATAGAAAATACCAAGGACAGAGACCAACTTGAAGCCAAATTGTACAGGATGTGCACAAGTATCACGAAGTTGAAAATAGTAAATAAATTCTATAAATCATGTAAATCCATGCCGAAAATCATTTACCAACTAATAAAAAATAAATCTTCTAAAGTGTATGGCTGATATTATAGTATCTAAAACTTGTCAAAGAATACTAATTCAACTCTAAAGTTTAAAAAGACAGTTAGCAGAAACGTGCCTCCCTCTACATACAAAGGGAATAAAAAAATGAAGAAAAATATATTAAAAAAGAGAATGCATTTTACCTTTCAAGAACTTGATATGGGTCAACAACGAGCTGAAGCTTCCCATCTATCCAAATTGAATATCGAATATTGGGGAAGATTCTGTGAAGAAGAAGTTTTGGAATCTGCCATATGTTCAGAGGCATCATAATTCATTACAGCCCATACATAATAAGTTCCACACTCATTATAGGGAGCATGACAAAAACACTATCATACTTCAATAGGATACAAATTTGATTTCTATTTGTTAATATATTAAAAAAGCAAATTGTTAATACTTCATAAAACCAATAACTCAGTTTTTTCTTGTATAATTATTTCAACTAATTAACACCCTTTCCCTTCCACCTTTCCTACTGTTTCTATTAGATTTCACTTTTTATAGTACTACCTAACTCAGCAAAACAGTTACCTACCCGTATACTAAAAAATTAGAAGATAAATCAATAAATAAATTTATTAATCTTTATGCATTGAAGCCTCTAGCCTCACTTCATGCACTGGATTAACAAAGTCATACATGATTACAGGTCCTTCCACATCAAAATGCAAGCAGCCCTTGGAAAAAAAGAGCCCATTTTATTATACTACATAGTTTATTTTGGTAGGAAGCACCAAAAACCAAACTCAGCAATTAAATTGGATTTTGGAAAAGAGTAATAAAGGCTCAATTAATCAAGTACAATTGTTATACGGATTAAAGTGAAATTCAAACAGCATCGAGATAAATGTAGAAAGAAAAAAGTTCTGAGATCAAATCAGAAAAACAGATGTAATTCAGAAAGAAGTGTTAAGAAATTACGATATACAGGTCAAAAATAGTATTAGATTTCAATAAATCACATTATTGATGTTGTAATAATAAGCAAAGGGTAAGCAATTAACCTTTCCATTACGCCTAGAATCAGCATATGGAATATTCCGGACAACAATGATTCTCCACAATCCAACTCTCCTGCTGCTATCCAAAATACTGGCATTTCTCATATAAGTTTCTGTCTCTTCGTCAATAAACATATAGAAAGGAACGTTTCTCCTTGCTTCTATACTGATGTTCCTGGGCTGCTGTATTACATCATAGTTTCCTGATATATATATTGGATGGAGCTATGAGAAACAGAAAACAGAGGACAAAAAAGAAAATGTAGAACATAATCAGTCATAAATCATACCAAATATGGCAGACGCAACAATTATATCATGGTACTGATCCAACTCTAAGAGATCTTCCTCATCAAAATCAAACCCGGTCTGGCGGCCAGGTCTGCTTCCTTTGACAAATCTGACAAGAGTGTATGTCAGCCAAGAAACGCAACAATAGGCATTAAAAATGCATTGAGTACTGAACCCAGATTATGTGCAGTCAAAAAACCCTGCAGGCACTACATCTCGACGGGTAAGAAATGTGCCATGTCTCTACCTCACCAAATTGGGTTTAAAACACAAACTCGAAGTACTAACCATCTTATCTTTATCGAACAACTGAGATACAGTGATTGCAAGTTATGAGAAAATTAAAACAATTAATAAAAACGAACTAACCCGCAATGCACTTTCATGATCTCTTTTATATCAAAAGAAGAATCCCTTTCTTCCAGAGTAGGGTATCCACCAAAATCAGAGCCACCCTCTGGTTCAATTGGAAACATAGTTTCATTTTGCACATATGTGAGAGTGTGAAGTATAGGAGACTCTGATGGGGAACTTGGCATACTATCTATAGCTTTCTCCACAGGTATATAGCACACAGGACATGCTGAAAGGGAAAGAGTAAAAACCTGATCAACAGAATTCTAAAATGACAACGCAATATGTACCGAGTTCGATATTTATATCAGAAGCTATTGCACAGATTCAAAACAGATACAGTTTTGTAAGTTAAGAATTGAAAACATGATCCGACTGAAAAATAAAACAAAACTTACGGCGTGGTCCGGTTCTTCTTCTATCAGCCGGTGGAGGAGGATATGTAAAATGGTCACAATAATGTCTGGCTGTAGAGGAAGAGCCTATTTTTCCTTTCAAATTATATGAAGATCGTAAATGGGAAACAGGATGATCCCTGATTGTAGAACTACTTGTTACTGGCGTCTTTCTAGTAGAAATACTATCCTTCAATTTTGTTTCTATTGTTTCATCAAGGCCTAAAAAATCATAGCTACTAAAGGCATGAGACCGTGTATTTTCAATTTCACTAGTAATGTTTCCACCTGAAGATCAACGCAAAACCAAAAACACACCATGAAACATACATATTTGATAAACAAAAGTTTCAAAAGTTACACAAAAAAAAAGGACATTTCAAAGCATGTTATAACTTATAAATCATAACCAATATAACAAAACTAGTCTATTCTAACTAACTAGATAAGAGTTTAATATATACGGAACATCATATAAAACCAATCATATCTCATCGAAGTATCATTTTGTTATATCACTTTTATATGGACAAGCATAAAGAATCCATGTGGTGAAATATGATCAGTGTTGTCAATCGCAGATCATGGATGATTCGTTCAACCTTTGCTATGCTATAGAGCCTATATAATCACTAATTGTCAACATTGTGTACTAAACAACATATCACATAACATTCGCGATCGGCAATTTAGCAACAATGGATATGACTGAATAATAGTCTTATAGCATATACATTAAACTCTATAAATAAACACATACATGAAGGAAACAATGGAAGAGTAACTAAACTAACCTTTGTATAGTGTAAAGCAACCAAAGACAAAAATGAAAAGGCCAAATAGAAGTGTGAGAAGCATAGCAACCCTGCCACGTCCAAGGTGGCGACAAATATACGGCCAACCCCTTTCTTTCTCTTTAATGTTATAAAGGAGCGCCTTTGAAGGTCTACGAACAAGGCCAGGAACCTGCAAACCATTTCCATTCTGAATCAACTGCAGAGAACCATAGCTACTTGTTCGTAGACCCAATGACACTCCAGTCATCTCTCTCCTTTCAATTTCATCTCCTTTTCACCATCAACAACAGCGACAACAACAACAAACAAATCTACAAATCCACAAATCTACAAATCCAAAATTCCACAACCTCGATAACTTCAAATTTCAAAATTCAAAATTCTAATTGTAATAAGATTAACAATAATGCTATAAGTATCACATTTTACAAGAATCCGAAACCCTGCGAGCTACATTTGATGCCGAGGATTGAGAAGCGAAAGACACGATTCATGAGTTGGAAGGGTAAAAAGGGAAAGTTGATCGGAGTGGGTCCCACCGATGAGACTCCGGGGAAGCGTGATGGGGAAATGGTTGGATGGAAGGAGAACGGAATCTCGGCGTGGAGGTTGTCGTGGTTGGGTTTGAAATCGGGAATTGGGAAGAAGAAGGAGATGATGATGGATTGAGGTGTAGCGTGAATGGAGGGAAGAGAGAATAGAGACAAACAAACATACAAGATTTGCATCAATGCATTGCATTTTAATGGGCCTTCATTTAGCCCAATTTAATGCAACACCAAAAATATATACATGGAATATGTTTTGTTTTTTTTTTATATAAATCGGATATTTTTGCGCGCAACTGCAGAGATTAATCGCTCAAGTTAAATAGGACTTCAATGTGTGGCAACCAAAAAATTAGATGTATAGGTTCGGGCTCGATCCTACGACCATCGTATTAATAGTTGTGTAGAGACATTACATATAAGGATGCAGGTTCGAATTCACAATTTTCACGTAAATTTCAACCACAGAATTATTTTTAAAAAATAAGTAAAGAAAATAAAGAATATTTTTTAGAAATTCTATGAATCATTTTGTAATATTGACTTGGTGAAATTGGTTTTTAGAATACAAAAAGAAATAAAAGGTTAGTTTTTCTTATACTCATCAAATGTTAATTCATGAAAAGCTCAAAAGTGGGTGAGGAGTGTGGAAAGGATGTGGTATACAAATTGTATGGGAGGTAGTAAAGGCAAAATTTATTTGCAAAAAACTTACCTAACATGAAGTTATTGTGATGACAAGTGAATTGTGTTTAAAGAATAGGATATTAAAACAAATTAAATACAAAGTGAAAAAAAAAAAAGAATAAACGTGTGCTTAGAAATAGGGATGGGCAAGTGGGTACCCAAAAAATTACCAACATAAGGTAGGATAAAAACACGCAAAAATGAGTACGGGTACGGACTCGAATAATTACTCACTTAAATAAGCGGGGATAAACACCTTAGTACCCAGTCCGCCCTTTACCTGCACAATATATATTTATATATTTTAATTTATATTATTATATAAAAATAAATGTTTATAAAATTTATTAAAAAAAAATCAATTTTAAACTACTACTTATTTAATATAAGTGATCACTTATTTCACAATTCAACAATAAAAAATTTTAAAAAGTTTTTAATATTTTTAAAAACTTAAAATATTATGATATTTTATACTTGATGAACTTATTTTTATTAAAAATATGTGAGTAACGGATACGGGTACGGGCACTTATATACCCATAGGATACGAGGACGGTTGCCAATTTTGATATCCAAGCGGGTATGGGCTCGGATACAGAAATTTTTTTCAACTGCGAATATAAAAACAGGTACTATAATACTTTATCCATACCCTATCTATTATCATCCCTACTACCGTAGTAAGAAATAAAGAAGCGTCACTTAAATATATATAACTTTCAGCCACTTCATAAAACTATTCGAGGGTATAAATAATTTCCCCCCAAAAAACAGACATTTTAAATAAATTTAAAATTTTTGAGGAATTTAAAAAACATATATTAATTTGTGTCCTTGAGACACATGTTAAAAAACTCACAAATAAATAAAAAGTTTGTATTAAAAAATAATCATAAATTTTTTAAACAATGTCATTCAGCTGAAATAAATCATGAGCTTGGTTGAAAATATGATTTATTCAGTTTAATGGCAATGTACTCTTTTCCAACTACAGATGTTAAACATGACTCATATTTTATTTTTTCCCCACATCATTATGATGGAGTAATAATTTTGAGCCAAACCATTATTAATTAGTCTGAAGTTGATAATACTTTTAGAGAACTAACCAATTCAAATTTGTCTTTATATATTACTACTCCGTTTCATATTATAAATAAAAATTATTTTTTAAATATATTAAATAATTAATATATCTGATCTATATATAAATCAAATATATTAATTATTTAATATATCTAAAAAATAATTTTTATTTATAATATGCATCGGGGGTTTATAGTACTTGCATATAGTGTGGTTCTAGATTATGTGTGTTTGAAAAATACCTGAAGCATGATGGTTTACGCTCACCTAACTCTCCAATCTCTATCTTACTATTACCACTACTTATGTGAAGTTTAGTCCAGGAATAATGAGTTTTTTAATGAGAAGTTTGTTTCAAGATCAGATTCTAAGGGTATATTTGAAAGTTGATTTTTGGAGGGTGTTTGAGAAAAAGTTTTTGAAATATTGCATTTATATCTTAAAATGTGTTTTATATTTTTTAAAAATTAAAAAAAAAATACTATATTAATATATAAAATTATATTGTTTTTTTTTATTTTTAAAAATATCAAATATGTTTTAAGATATGAACCCTTTCAAAAATTGTGGTCATAGTCAAAGATTCTGATCAAGGATTGTAGTTGAATAAAGTCACAATTTTGGACCAAAGAAAACAACAGTCATGGTTTTGCACCCATGATTTTGTAACAACTCCTATGATTTTGTGAAGATAAAGTCACAATTTGATCATTCACAGTTACTAACAATATTAGATCAGCAATAAAGTACTCGACTCTACATCTAGGGTCTATAGTGCTTTCAGGTCGAAGGGTGGTATACACCACTATCACCATGATAGTAACTTATGACACTTTGCGTAATATAATATGTAGTACTCACATAGCGGGTCAATCCAGTATAAATATTACTCCTAATATTCATACATATGTTAAGACTTGATAAATCTTTATCCATGATCCATGAGATATGATCATCAATCTATCTACATAATAGTCTTAATGTTTTAAGGTTATTCCACTTCACAATAAAGCTCGACTACAGATACTTTAAGAATAATGTCCTTATGTTTAATGGGATCTCATGATTAAGTCACACTTAATATTTCATTAAACGGACTAGCTATTCTACGGACTTTATTATCTTGTAAAAACAAACATAATAAAGAAATGTTTTTTATTATTAATAAATAATTCGATACAAGTACCAAAAGTAATGGTCTCTAGGGCTTACATCAACACTGAACACCTCTATGTTTCAGTTACTTGTCATAAAAGGTTTGTCTTGTGAAGTCCAGCTTCTCCAACTATTAGTTTTGATGAAGACAAGTTAGAAGCAAATTCTCATAGCAAAAGAATGGAAAAAGCATCATGTCAAAGCTAAAGCAACAAGTTTCCAATTTCATTCAACTTATGAAGACTAGATTTGGATCTTTATGCTTGATCAATATTTTTGAGGTACAAGCAAACAATTTCATTATGTTCAGACATAAGTGCTCAAGGAAAATCATTTTGATCATTCCATGTGCATACATTCTTTTTAGGCTTAATTAGTGTTTTCGTCCCTGTAAGTTAGCGTGTTTTTTGTTTTCGTCCCTGTAATTTTTTTTTTGGTTTTAGTCCCTATATTTCACATTCGCGTTCGTTTTAGTCCTTAAAACCAAAATCCGCAGGAAAATCTATAGGAAAATCCACAGGAAACCTTCGGATTTTCCTGCAGATTTTGGCTTTAGGGACTAAATAGCAAGCAAAAAGTAAGATATAGGGACTAATACCAAAAAAAAAATTACAGGGACGAAAATAAAAAACTCGCTAACTTAGAGGGACGAAAACACTATTTAAGCCTTCTTTTTAACACCTTTGAAACTTGGTTGAACTCATTTTTTAAAGTATTTTTCAGTTTCAAAGCAGGTGTAACCGGTTACATCATTCCTGGTAACCGATTACACGTACGTATTTTTGAGTTCTTAGTTTGGCAATGTTAGGTGTGAAGGTGAGAAAAGTACACAAGAATGGGGGGTTGAATTGTGTTTTGCAAAATTCTTTGTACTTCTGAACCAGAGTTCAGATTCTAAACCAGAGTTCAGAAACTGATAATGAATGCAGCAGAAAATGTAACAGAAGTAAATAAAAACAACAAAGAACATACAAAAATTATCATGGTTCCTCTCCAACTGAGACTACTTCAGTCCCCTTTCCATGCAAGAGATTTCCACTATAATATAATCAACTTGATTACAACTGCTTATACTCACCAATATAAGACTTTCCCTGCTCAGACCTACAGTCTAAGACTTCCCTGGTTAATTAGCACCTGATTAAGACTTATTTTCTTAGATCCTCAGATCCTAAGACTTTCCTTGCTTAAAACCTTCTGGTTCAAGACTTCACTGCTTAGTCATTTTGCCTAAGACTTCACTGCTCAGACGCACCGTCTAAGACTTCCTTTGCTCAGATCCTCAATCCAAGACTTCCATGCTCAAACACACTATCTAAGACTTTTATCTAAATAGATTTGTTTAAAGAAGGAATAACTTATAACAACACTTAATTAACAATCAGAGGTGTTTAAATACAATACAACACATTTTTACACAAAGGATTTTTAAGCTATACAAAAATATGAACACTTTAACAGATTAGCCTCTTTTGAGCTAATATAAATGTAGAGTGTGTATATCTCAGTTGTAATTGTAGCTTTATTTCTTGAGTTGATCTTCCAATCTTCTGCTCCTTTTATAGCTGAAGAAATATAGTCGTTGAAATATCCACAACGGATATAATCAGATCAGGTCTTCTAGTACATCTTATTTTCCAAGAAAGTAGATACTAGAACTCGTAGTCAAGAAATTATCCACAGAACAAGGCCATTGTTTGGAGAACACTTCTATGAAACAAGTACAACACAATCTTTTGAAGATAATGTCAATATATCTCAAGTCCCGTGTTAGCAGAGCTTGAGTTGACATTACTCAGCTTCAGAGGCAGCCATAACACGCTTTTAATTCTGAAGTGTACTTGCAGTAACTTTCTGACCAGACTCTCTCACGTGTGTATAATCAGAACTGAACTAAAGTTACTTTTGTGTCAGAACTAGTTACATCAAATAAATATAATTCTGCACACGCGAACTAACTAGTTAGGTATTCTAATTGTTTTTCAAATACTTAGTTATCATCAAAACTTTAGAGGATACATGGTATAAACCAAATTTGTCTCAACAATCTCCCTTTTTTTTATGATGACAACTTTAAGTATTTAAAACAATCAATAGTAGATTAATTACTCATTGAGTTTCAAGGTCTGAGGTTTGTAAGCTCCCCCTGTGTCAAACAATCTTAGAGGTGAGTTTTGTAAGCTCCCCGTGAGTTTTACCTGTGGAGTCTAAGAGGTGAGGTTTGTAATCTCCCCCTATATAGAATAATTAAATCCACTCTAAGTGTGAGGTTTGTAAGCTCCCCTTATATAGGATCACCAACCTTATTCGGATCCATAATTAATATAGAAGAATACTTAATCCATTATCCCCCTTTGTCATCAACAAAAAGACAGAAAAAAAAGAAGAAGAAAACTTCAACTATTAATAATGTTTTCTGAACAATTTATGGCTAAACACCAGTCATGAACAAGTTTATCAATCAACCTAGCTTGTTGCATATGAGCAGCAACACCCTGTTGAACAAGAATCACGGAAAGAACTCTGCCAAAAAGAATGAGAAAAGATAGTTCCTCACGAGACCCAAGAATCTCTTCTTTCAGATAATTGAACATAGAAATAGGCAGATTGATTTTAGTTATGGAAACTAAGAGCAGAATGAAGTGTTTATCATCAGAAGAAAGTCATCACGTCCCTTTTTCTCTAGGCCTTAGATTGGTCCCAATAATTTGGTACTAGACTTTTGCTATAGGAGTAAGGGTAGAAGGACTTTCAATAGGGCATCTACTATCATAGATGTTGTTCATAAGGTTCATAAATCTGTTGTTATGTCTATAGTTTTCAACAGTAACTCCATCTTCCTCACAGTTAATTGCTTGAGAGATGATTTTAGAGTTGATCACAACAGGAAAACCATAGACAACAGATATAATATGACAATCATCTAGCTCATTCTGATGAACATGAGCATTTGCCCAAAAATCTTTCACTAGATCTGGATAGATAGGTCCATTAAGGATTGCAAAATATCCACCCCATTTCTGAAAATGAATATCTATAACTATCCGTGAAAGATTACTCATCGTTGATTCATTAAATGTAACCGTAAATTCCTTCAGAACATCCAGATCATAGATCTATCCTTTAATGGTTTTTGAAGACATTTAAGAAAAAATTCTAGTAATTTCACAATATTATCTTATACAAAAGATAATTCATGAAATCAGGAAAACACCCAGACAACATTATAACATATAGAATACCAATTTATAAGCAAGTATGTATTAAATGTTTGGATAGTGATGAGTCTGAATAAAAATGAATTAGAATCTTTGTCAGTACACTACTTTTAAGAACCAAATTTCAGAGCAGATTTTGAAATAAAAGTGATAGATAGATCTCTGAGCAGGGAATCTATCAAATCAATATTTCAAAAAGCTTGTAGGTATTAGAATGTAAGACAAAGTTCCTTATTGTATCAGAGCTCAAGATTAGTCTAATTGTTAATTCAAAGCACATAGCAAGGAATTAAACTAATTACTTTATGCTTAAACAAAGCAATCAATAATGAGAGAGATCCTATACACCCTAATCAAGGCTTATAGACCATTCTTAAAGAAATTTCAGATTTTTAAGAATTTCAACTGGGTGCTATCAGAATCCAACGATTCCTCTAATACTTCATTCAGAAGATAAGCATTATTCATCGAAAAAGACCATGTTCGGATTTTTCTTAATAAAATCAAATTTGGAAATAGCTAAGGGTTTTGTAAATATATCAGCCCATTGATATTCAAAATCAATAAACTGAATATCTATTATGCCCTTCTGAACACAGTCTCTTATAAAATGACGTTTGATTTCAATATGCTTAGTTCTAGAATGTTGAATCGAATTCTTCGTTAGACAGATATCAGCAGTGTTGTCACAGAGGATAGGAGTATTATTTCTAAAAATCTGATCATCTTC
This sequence comes from Lathyrus tuberosus, assembly GCA_022829125.1. Classification (NCBI taxonomy): domain Eukaryota; kingdom Viridiplantae; phylum Streptophyta; class Magnoliopsida; order Fabales; family Fabaceae; genus Lathyrus; species Lathyrus tuberosus. The sequence continues at coordinate 565,729 of JALAZF010000503.1, read as the reverse complement.
AAGTTAATATTTCATCCATAGTAGTTAGGTGCAACAATTAGCAGCTGAAATGTATTTTGCTTCTACTATAGACAGAGCAATAGTTGTTTGTCTTTTACTACCACAAGAGATAAGGTTTTCACATAAGAATTGACAAGTTCCACTAGTGAATTTCCTTTCGATTCTATCTCCGACATAGTTAGCATCACATAATCTAACTAGCTTATACTCTAAGGAATTCTTAAAAAGAAGTCCAAGATTTGTTGTTCCTTTCACATACCTAAAGATCCTTTTAACAGCAGTCAAATGAGTCTCTTTAGGATCTGATTGGAATCTTGCACACAAACATACACTTAATAGAATATATGGTCTGGAAGTAGTGAGATAGAGTAAGGAACCTATCTGTCATACCCCAAATTTTGACCACTAAGATTTCCCATCATTGTGAAAATCATCATCACAATATGGAGGAACCATCATACCTCATCAGTCTCCCCAAAGATGGGTGAGCATCCACTACAATCAAACTTAGGGTTTCAAGCCCTCTCAGAGTTCTTAGACAAAGGATCAATCAAGAAATGACATGATCTTCAACTTGTCTAACCTCTCAAACATCTACAATGGATCAAGAGGACTCCCACTTTAAGGATTAAGCACAAGGCTGCTTCCTTCTAGGTGGATCAAGCCTTAAGATCGCCAGTGTCACCAAATTAGGGTTTGGTCGACCAGGGCCTCCAGATGGAAATTTTCCTCTGGGCATGAGCCAATGCTTCAAAGCATAACCTAATATACTTCATGGAACCTCGTGGGCCAAAGCATCAAGTCAATTTGACCTCAGGGGATGCATACATCAAAAATTAGGAATTAGGGTTTCTTGACCTAATTCACCCCTAAGTTGACTTTTGGGACAAATCATGAGCCAAGACCTCAAGAGAGGATTTGAGGGTCTCCAACATACCACATTGATCCATTTGTAACAATGGATTGATCCAGGAAGCTTGAGCGGCAAGTCTCAATTTCACCAGTACCACAGTTAGGGTTTTGAGGAAAAAGTCAACTGTAGCTTTGACTTTTGACCAGGACATGCTCCCAAACCCTAGGACATGATTCAATACACCCTATAACACCTATGAAATCAATCCATCAAGTTTGATTTAGATCAAGGACTTGATTTCATAAAGGATCGCACATTTTGGAATTCATCTGACAAAAAGTCAACTGTGCACAAAAGTCAACTTTGACTTTTTGAGATTTTTCACAAAAATGGTTTTTTAACCCTAAAATGATGTTAATGTATGATTTGAATCATCATTCATCAAGAAAAATCAAGAAAAGTGGGATAACTTGTAAAAGGGGTAACCATAAAAACTTAGAAAATTTTCTAAGTTATGAACAAAGTGGCAAGGGTACCAACTTTGGAGGATCATAACTCCTAAACCACAAAGCCATTTTCCCCATCCAAAGCTTGATTTGTAGATCTCATTACCCTCTACAAAAGCTTAAAACTGACCTCCCTCCAAATTCCTCATGGATTTTGAGTTATGGAATGATCAAAATCACAAAAAGTGAAAATGTCACTTTTTTCCAACACTTAGTGAAATTTTCACTAAGTCAGAATCTGCCTTCACTTTTTTCCAAATGTAGGGGGATTTTTCACTTGGATCCAAAAGGTATCAAAACCAAATATGATCAAACCATTGTTGTATCATATGAGGGCTTTCCAAAATGGCCAAGAACATCACCAAATTCCACTTGAGTCATGAGATATGACAATGACAATATGCCTTGCTGAAAACTAGCAAGGCTAGGCAGAATTTTGCATTTTTGTTCGATTTGGCAAAATCAGATAATTCCAAGCCTTGTCATCACTTTGGACACATCTGAGGATCAAATCTAAAGGGGACAAACACTGAGCTAAGCCTCCAAAGTCCTTGGAACAAGAAGTAGCATGTCAAACCTAGAATTACCTAAAAGAGGGACAAGACTCCAATTTTGGATTGGAGCATTCAATGTATACACCAAGGTGGCATGGATTGAGCCATTTGCAACTGAATTCAGTCAAGACTTATCCAAGACCAAGGGAACCACAGCCCTGTGCCCTAACCTCTAGTCAATGGCTAGAGGAGACTTGGATTCCAAAGTGCAACCATTGGCCAAACCTCTGCTGCAGTTGCCATTCACTATTGATCCCAAAACAAACTTGCTCTACTATAAATAGATCTCATTTGTGCTCAGTTTGAGTACCCCAAAGCCATCAAACAGATGCTTTCCTCAAAATCCATCTCTTTAGGCCAAAATGCCTTCTTTAGCAAGGTAACTCTGAGTTTTTGAGTTAGAGAGCATTTCCATCACAACTCATGATCCTAACACCTCATAAACATCATATGTAGGTGATCCAAACTATCAAAAGTGACCTGTAAGACCAAAATCACAAAGTCACCTCTTAAAACCTCAAAATAGGCCTTTTATGCATTTTTCAAGCCATGTCTTGATTCAGTCACTTTCCAAACCAGATAAAACCTCAAACACACTCCAAATAACATCCTTGAACTGTCCCAAATGGTTCCCCCCATCTGGAACACCATTTGAGAGAGTTACTATTTTGGTCATTTTAACCCCTTTTGCAAGAAAGGGCCAGTTTGTGTTTTTGCAGGTTTCAACTGATTCCAACCATCCTCAAAGCTTCTAAGGGGTCATTTTAGAGTGTCCAAAGCATCAAACCATTTCTGGAACAAGAAGTTTGGCAGATTGCACAGAAAACTCCAAAAGCTCAAAAAGAGGTAAGCATCATGACTTGAACTTTCCAAAATATGCATTGTTTTGAAGTCCACTGATCATACACACCTCATACATGTTATATATGTTGTGTTTAGATCAATTTATCATGTAATTCATGCCTGTATCAAAGTGTAGCATAGAAAATGCAATTATAGGCCTTTTTCAAAACCACTATCGGGTTTTGAGGAGGGAGTATGATCTTAAAAAAATACCACCACCATTGGATTCCTTGTGAAATTCTAGGCCAGATGCATATAAATTTTGTCCCCGACCATTGAGAAATGAGAAAGTTATGGACCTTCCCGTTTCTTGGCAAAACTTGCCTTGCCTTGCCTTGATCATGCCTAGAAAATAAGGCATGCCTTGTATATTTGTGGTTTCACTTCAAGCAATGGATGTATCACCACCCCAGTGGTAAGGCGCGCGCCCTATAACCTTGAGGTCGCGGGTTCAAACGCCACCCATGCCATTTTGTGTTTTCTCACATTTTTGCTATTTTTTCCAATATTTTCATGTTTTATTAATTAATTGGAAAATTAATAACTCCTTCAATTTTAATTATTTTTGATTGGTTCTTTTTGCAAAAAATCAAAAAAATGTTGAAATATTTTATTCCACAAAAAAATTAAGTTTATATTATTTATTTAATATAATTAGTATTTTTGTGAATAAATTCCTTTTTAATGTTTTAAAACATTTTAAAAGTGAATATTTACTTTGGAAAATCAAAACTAAGTGAGTTTTAATTCACCTTGTGATTAATCCCTCATTTCTCAAAACTTAAACAAAAATCACAAATGGTTTATTCAAACTTATTTGGTATTTTATTTGATTTTCTTTAAATATTTACTTTTAAAGAATAACAAATTAGGGTTTCTTTGATTTTCACCCTTATCAAATAATTTCAAGCACTTTTGGGCCTCTAATAGAGTGTAAGACCCAATCCTTTGTAAATACAAACATATTTTTGGGCCTCACTTATAGTATAAGTCCCGTTGTATTTCAAAAAGTTCGACGCGATCATCGTCCGTTGAAAAACAAACTCTGGGCCTCTCCTCGAGCTATAAGACCCATTCAAAATCTTTTGGGCCTCTATTAGAGTGTAAGACCCAATCCCCTTTGAAAACCAAACCATTTTGGGCCTCAATACATTGTATAAGACCCACCGCGTTTTCGAAAATCTTTGCGCGATCGCCATTTTCAAATAAATGACCCTGGGCCTCTCCTTGAGCTGTAAGCCCCATCACTTGTACAAAAATAAACCTTTTGGGACTCTTGAGAGAGTGTAAGACCCATCCCCTTGTACATAAAACCTTTCTTGGGCCTCAGTCACATGTATAAGTCCCTCTGTACAAAACGACAGTGCGATCACTGATAAACCTTGGGCCTCTCCTTAAGCTGTAAGCCCTAACATCTTTTCAAAATACTTTCTCCTTTAATTTTGAATATACTGTTGTTTTCAATCTTTCTTTGTTGAACAACTAACCAAACAACATGGAAGCTCTACAACCGAGTAAGTGTTTATATGCTTTCTTTATCCACTTTCATATACATATAACTGTATTGTGGGGCTGTTTCACTGTAAGTCTTCTTTCATAAACTCATATCAATTGTGTAATACTAGTATAGATATTTAGAGGTTCCCCGACAACTACGTCTAGCACTAAGCCCTGTTGGTCACTCTTAAATACAGTCAAAACTAGATCCCTCATAGGATTACCAGATACAGTCTTCCCTCCTCTTGGGGTTAAACAATATAGAGACGTGAAAGGCAGTATTCTCGGTGAACCCTTTCTCAGACTGTCACCCTTAGAAATCGTCAAAGGAACTCTACTCCCCAGAGATGATCTTTTCTCCGTGAATGGCATCTCTTGAGTTTCTTCCAAATTCTTGGACTTTCCTGGCTTGATCTATTCTCTGTGAATAGTCTGTCTTGAATTTCTCGGGGTTTGGGGACCCACAGGCTTCATAAAAGCGTCCCCGCCTCCTCTTGGGCGTTGTACAAGGACCCTACGACTTCTTAGAAGTATTCACAACCTCCTCTTAGGCTTCGTATAAGGATTCTTCCTTTGGGAAGAAAGCCTCCTCTTGGGCTTCGTACAAATTATCCCTCGGCTTCTTAAAAGTTTCCAGCCTCCTCTTGGGCTTCGTACAAATTGTCCCGACGACCTCCTAGAGGTATAGGAACAAAAATTAGTCCTCTTAATAGAACAGTCTTTCAAAGAGTCTAGATCTTTCTACCGTGAACGTACTGTCTCTTAAGCATAGTATAAAATATAAAACTCTAGACTTGGACAGTCTAATCTCCTTGAGTCTCGAAGTTATTCTCAAGTAGGGAAAAACACCAGTAGACTCGGACAGTCTCCAATACCCTCTGGATTCCCCATTTCCTTAAAGAACAGGAAATAACCTTGATCCTCTGATCAATCCCAAAGCATAGCCTTACCTTTAATCAGTCTCTTTATAAGAACTGATTTTCTCTTTTAACCAACCTACTGGACCTATCACTCAACTACAACAGCAATCCTTTTAGCCTTTATCTCGGGCTTCGTACGAGATACAAAAAGACTCTCTTGTTGAGTCAATAATCCTTTTAGCCTCCATCTTGGGCTTCGTACGAGATACAAAAACACTCTCTTGTTGAGTATAAAAGACTCTCTTGTTGAGTCAACCTTTAGCCTCCGTCTTGGGCTTCGTACAAGACACATCTAAAAGAACTCTCTTGTTGAGTAAACTCCTTTTAGCCTCCCTCTCGGGCTTCGTATGAGACACAAAAGCATCCTCTTGTTGGGTCAATAGCCTCCTCTTGGGCTTTGTATAAGAAAAACCCCGGTTGAGTCAATCAACCTTTTAGCATCAAAACCGTGCCTCGTTCACAGGATACAAACATCAACAACTCCTTTCATCTAATCGCTGTAAGCGGCAAGCCTCTAGATTATTTACATCCACGCCACTATCCCTCTTTTAGCATGAGAAATTCCTAAGGAAACATAACATTGCTCTACACTGAGTTAAAGTCTTCTCCTTCAGGTTAAAACCCCCTATAAAGGAAATTATGACATTGCTAGGATTCACATATCCCGGTTAAAGTAATCCTCCTTTATAGTCAGTCACCCAACAATTGTGACAAACAGACCCCCCTTTAGAGATGACAAATTCTCTCTAAAGACAACACCTTTTTAGCTTCACATCTTGGGCTTCGAACAAGATACAAATAGACTTTTCAACTTCACATCTTGGGCTTTGAACAAGATATAAACCACCTTTTCAGCTTCATGTCTTGGGCTTTAAACAAGACACCAAAACACCATTTCCTCCCATAGAATAGGAGGAACTACGATCGCTCTGATTTCCCTGTTTCAGTAAACGGGAATACGTAGGCATAAGATTGAAAGAAAAATCTTAGCGAGCATACTAATATAAAGCCCCAAATCCCGTACCTTTACATATCAATCGAAAAGCGCCAGTCTTAACCTCCCACCAATCGCCCGGGCACTATTTTAACAAAATAACCTAAGATAGACCCACAATCTTTGTAGCATCTGTGAACCAACAATCATCTGTTCAAACTCAGTTTGCAAGCAGGGTTAATTGGAGACATCTATTTCCCTTCCTTCATCAGCATCAATAGGATAAAAAATGAATCGAGTTGTAGTACCCCAAAGCGATAGTGCATCGCAACCACGCAAAAATTTGCGCTACACTATCATATCTCGATATTTAGTTGGATCCACTTTAGTACTGTATTCTTCATCATTCAGGTTGCAAGTTGGATGAATATGAGTTGACATGACTTTGCATTCATCAAGATTGAATTTTTTTCAAGAGCTCTCTTGTATACTTAGACTGATGAATGTATATACCTTCTTCCTTTTTATTAATTTGAATTCTAAGGGAGTATTTCAATTCTCCCATCAGGCTCATCTCAAATTCAGTCTGCATAATTTTTGAAACTTTTTGACAAAGAGATGCATTAGTAGAACCAAAAATTATGTCATCAACATAAATTTGAACAATCAAGATTTCTTCTTCTAGAGTTTTCCTAAATAGTATAGCATCAACCTTGCCTTTAGCAAAACCATTCTCAAGCAGGAGATTACCCAGTCTCTCATACCATGCTCTAGGAGCTTGTTTAAGACCATAGAGTGATTTCTTGAGCTTGTAGACAAAGTCTGGATGGTTTGGATCTTCAAATCCAGGAGGTTGCTTGACATAAACTTCTTCAGTAATAACTTCGTTCATAATAGAACTTTTTACGTCCATCTGATAAAGTACAATATCATGGTTGATGGCATAATAGAGAAGAAGTCTTATGGCTTCTAACCTTGCCATAGGAGCAAAGGTTTCAAAGAAGTCAATTCCATCTTGTTGACTGTAGTCTTAAGCTACAAGTCTAGCTTTGTTTCTAACAACTTCTCCAAGTTCATTTAGCTTGTTTCTGAAGACTCACTTGGTTCCAATGATGTTTTTCTTCTGTGGTCTTGGAACAATATCCCACACATAATTTCTCTAAAACTGATTTAATTCACCTTGCATAGCCATGATCCACCCATTATCTAATAATGCATCATCAATAAAAGTAGGCTCTGTCAATGAAATAAGTCCAAGCATTGATTGATCATTTCTGAAAGCAAATATGGTTTTCAATGGCTCGTTTATTACCAATTATTTGCCCTTTTGAATGAAATGCTTTGTATTTAAACGGTCTCTTTGGTGGAGAAGAGGCTTCAGTACTATTTTGAGCAATCCTTGAATCAGTAGCAGTGAGACCAGTTGGAGTAGCTTCAGTTTTCACAACCTCTGGAAATCCGTCAATAACACTAATAGATTCTGAAGTATCATCATCTATACTCTTTTCCTTAGGAACACATACCACAAGTTTTTCTTCAGAGTTCTGTATACCTGTAGTGTTATCATTCTGGGCCACAAATTTTAACTTGCCATAATTAGGTATTTTTTCATCAAATTTATTGTGCATATAATTTTCAACCATTATGGTTTCTGAGTTATACACTATGTATGCTTTTGAGCATTCAGAGTATCTTAAGAAGATACCCTTTTAAGCTTTAGCATCAAATTTCTTTAGGTATACCTTATTGTTCAAAATTTAACAAGTACATCCGAATTGATTAAATTAAGAAATACTTGGTCTTCTACCTTTAAATAATTCATATGATGTTTTATTCAGAATTGGTCTAATATAGATTTTGTTCTGAATATAACATGCAGTATTAACAACTTTTGTCCACAAGTACTTGGGGAGTTTATTTTCATGAATCATTGTTCTTGCCATTTCTTGCAAAGATCTGTTCTTTCTATCAACAACTCCATTTTGTTGTGGAGTTCTAGGAGAGGAGAAATCAAGAATAATTCCATATATTTCATAAAAGGACTCAAGTGGTTCATTTTCAAATTCTCCCCCATGGTCACTTCTAACCTTCAGAATATTACTTTCATCTCAGATTGTACTTGAATGCTGAAGATGATAAATACTTCGTATGTTTCATCTTTAGATCTAAGAAATTTTACCCAAGTCCATATGCTGAAATCATCAACAATGACCAAACCATATTTCTTCCCACTGATTGAAGCAGTCCCAATAGGACCAAACAGATCAATGTAAAGCAATTCCAAGGGTCTAGAGGTAGAGACAATGTTCTTGTGTTTAAAAGAGGTTTTCACAATTTTTCCAACTTGACATGCTCCGCAGAGAGCATCTAAGTGATAGTCAAGATCTGGCATTCGTTTAACAAGTTTTTGCTTGCTAAGTTTAGAGATTAATCTCCAGTTAGCATGACTTAACCTTTTGTGCCAAATCCATTTCTCATCACTCATTGTCATTAGGCAAACGACCTTCTGATCATCCAATTCAGAAAGATTGATTTTATAAACTTTTCCCTTTAAATATAATAGTTTTGTCAGAATTAACGACATAGCAAAAATTCTTATTGAACAATACTTCACAACCACCATCACCCAACTGGCTTATGCTAAGTAGATTATGCTTCAAGGCATCTACCGACCAGACTTTATTTGTAAGAGTTTAAGAATTACCAATGGTACATGTACCAATGATTCTTCCCTTCTGGCCACCTCCAAAACCCACATTTCCTTCCTGTCTCAGATTCAAGGTTTAGAACATATGCTTTTCTCCGGTCATATGTCGTGAGCATCCACTGTCCAAGTACCATGATTGGCTTTCCATCCTTTTCATTTAGGCATATTTGCATTAAAGACAATTTGAGATTTAGGTACCCATACACGTATGGGTTTTTTTTGGGTTAGTCCTAACATGTTTTCTCCTATCATGTCCTGTTGCCATGTGAAAATGTTTGGCCTCACTCCAAGTTTTTTGTTTCCAAAAACCTTGACTGAAGTTAACTTTAGTTACAGAATCAGTCTTAGTCTGTGATTCAGATGTTGTGGATACTGAAGATACCTGAGCTTTTAAACTATCAGGTTCTGATATCACAATACCTTTCAATTTCTGATCAATAAATTTAGTCAAATTCATAACTTTCACATTATTAGCAGTAGGAACAAAATAGTTACTTAACACAGTTTGAGCAATGCTGGATAAGCAAGAATTTGGGAGTACTTTTAATGAAACATCAGTACTAGAGCAACCTTTATCATACCCCAAACATTCTCTATTATTTTTGCCAACTCCATAAATCATAGTGTAGCGAGCGAAACTGGGCGTGTTTCTTAAGCACTGTCGCTCCTTGGGGGTTACTACAGGTCGATTCATTTTTTATCCTATTATGAGCTGACTAAGGAAGGGAAATAGATGTCTCCAATTAACCCTGCTTGCATATTGAGTTTAAATAGTGGTCTATTAAGTTACAGATGCTATCAATGTGGGGGGCCTCTCTTAGGTTATTTTCAGGGAATTTAGACTTTTAGCGGGGAATACGGACTAGGATGTTTTGACTGATATACGGGATTTTGGGTTTTTGCTGAGTGTGCTTGCTAAGATTTTTCTTTCAATATTATGCCTACGTATTCCCATTTTTCTGAAACAGGGAAATCAGAGCGATCGTAGTTCCTCCAATTCTACGGGAGGAAATGGTGTTTTGGTGTCTTGTTCAAAGCCCAAGACGTGAAGCTTAAAGGTGATCTATATCTTGTTCAAAGCCCAAGATGTGAAGCTAAAGGTAGTTTGTATCTTGTTCAAAGCCCAAGACGTGAAGCTAAAAGGTGTTGTCTTTAGAGAGAATTTGTCATCTCTAAAGAGGGGTTTGTTTGTCACAACTGTTTATAGAGGAGAATTACTTTAACCGGGATGTGTGAATCCGACAATGCCATAATTTCCTTTATAGGGGATTTCCAACCTGAAGGAGAAGACATTAACTCAGTGTAGAGCAATGCCATCTTTCCTTAGGAATTTTTCATGCTAAAAGAGGGACAGTGGCATGGATGTAGATGATCCAGAGGCTTGCCGCTTACAGCGATTAGATGAAGGGGAAGGAGTTGTTGATGTTTGTGTACTGTGAACGAGGCACAACTTTGATGCTAAAAGGTTGATTGGATCAACCAGTGGTTTTCTTATACAAAGCCTAAGAGGAGGCTAAAAGGTTTTCCTTATACAAAGCATAAGAGGAGGCTAAAAGGGAGTTTAACTCAACAAGAGAGTCTTTTATGGTATCTCGTACGAAGCCCGAGATAGAGGCTAAAAGTTTTATACTTAACAAGGGAGTGATTTGTGTCTTGTACAAAGCCCAAGACGGAGGCTGAAGAGGGTTGACTCTACAAGAGAGTTTTTTATACTCAACAAGAGAGTGCTTTTGTATCTCGTGTGAAGCCCGAGATGGAGGCTAAAGTGTTGATTCAATAAGAACCTTTTTGTATCTCGTACAAAGCCCGAGATGGAGGCGAAAGATGTTCGACTCAACAAGAGAGTCTTTTTTTTCTTGTATCCCGTACGAAGCCCGAGATGGAGGCGAAAGAGGGTATTGTTTCAGTTGAGTGACCAGTATATGGGTTCAAAGAGAAAATCAGTTCTTATATGAGTAACACTGTACTCAGGGGTTTTGATTCGAGGATCAGGAATATTTCCTTTTCTTTGAGTAAATGGGAAATCCAAAGGGTATCGAGAATGTCCGAGTCTACGGGGTTCCTTCCTATTCTTGAAGGGTGCTTGAGAATATCTTTGAGACTCAAGGAAATTAGACTGTCCAAGTCTAGAGTTTCATCTTTTGTACTATGCTTTGAGAAACAGTAGTAGACTCTTGGAAAGACTGTTCTATTAAGATGACTGATTTCTGTTCCTATACCTCTAGGAGGTCGTCAGGATAATTTTTACGAAGCCTAAGAGGAGGCTGGAAACTTTTAAGAAGCCGAGGGACAATTTGTATTAAGCCCAAGAGGAGGCTTTCATTCCCGGAGGAGGAAATAATTTATACGAAGCCTAAGAGGAGGCTGTGAATACTTCTAAGAAGCCGACGGGTCCTTGTACAATGCCCAAGAGGAGGTGGGGATGCTTTTAGGAAGCCTGTGGGTCCCCAAACCCCGAGAAGTTCAAGACAGGCTATTCACAAAGAATAGATCAAGCCAGGAAAGTTTGAGAATTTAGAAGAAACTCAAGGGATGCAATTCACGGAGAAGAGATCATCTCTGGGGAGTAGAGTTTCTTGACAATTCCTAAGGGTGCTTTTAAGAAGCCTGTGGGTCCCCAAACCCCGAGAAGTTCAAGACAGGCTATTCACAAAGAATAGATCAAGCCAAGAAAGTTCGAGAATTTGGAAGAAACTCAAGAGATGCAATTCATGGAGAAGATATCATCTCTGGGGAATAGAGTTTCTTTGACAACTTCTACGAGTGACAGTCTGAGAAAAGGTTCAAAAAGAATCTGCCTTTCACATCTCCATATTGTTTAACCCCAAGAGGAGGGAAGACTGTGTCTGGTAATCCTATGGGGATCTAGTTTCGACTATATTTAAGAGTGATCAAAACGGCTTTACCTAGGTTAGACGTAGTTGCCGGGGAAACTCTAAATATCTATATTATTATTACACAGTCGATATGAGTTTATGAAAGAAGACTTACAACGAAACAGCCCCACAATACAGTTATATGTATATGAAAACGTAAATTAAAGCTTATAAACACTTACTCGGTTGTAGAGCTTCCATGTTGTTTGGTTAGTTGTTCAACAAAGAAAGATTGAAAACAATAGTATATTCAAAATCAAAGGAGAAAGTGCTTTGAAATGAAAGATTTGGGGCTTACAGCTCAAGAAGAGGCCCAGGGTTTTACCAATGATTGCACTGTTGAATTTGTACAAAAGGACTTATACGAGTGACTGAGGCCCAAAAATTTATTTGTTGTACAAAGGGATAGGTCTTACACTCTCTCAAGAGGCCCAAAAGGTTTAAAGAAAAAGAGTGGGGCTTATAACACGAGGGTAGGCCTAGATGATTTTTCGTTTAAAATGGCGATCGCGCCGAGATTTTCTTTTAACGCAAAGGGGCTTATACAATATCTGAGGCCCAAAGTGGTTTTGGTTAAAAGGGGATTGGGTCTTACACTCTATTAGAGGCCCAAAAGTTTTGATTGAGTCTTATAGCTCGAGGAGAGGCCCAATTGATTTTTTTAAAGGCGACGATCGCGCCGTTTACTTGTACAGAGGGACTTATATAATAAGTGAGACCCAAAATTGTTTGTACAAGGGGGTTTGGGTCTTACACTCTCTCAAGAGGCCCAAGGTGTTTTTTAAAAAAGAAGAATGAGTCTTACTACTCGAGGGTAGGCCCAAGGTTATTTGCGTACAAAATGACGATTACGCCGAAGTTTTTGAAAATACCCGGAGGGACTTATACAATAAGTGAGGCCCACAATAGGTTATTTTACAAAGAGGATTGGGTCTTACACTCTATTAGAGGCCCAAAAAAGTTTTGAAAATGATTTATGAGGGTTGAATTAATCAAAAACCCTAATTTGTTTTCAAAATGTGTTTTAATTGAATAAAATATTCAATTAAAATGATCAAAATTGTTTAACATGTGGAAAACAAATTGTGATCTTGGATTAATGCTTCATAAATCAAGTTTTGCCCTACAAAATGATTAGAAATCATTAAAATCTGCAAAATCAATAAGGAAAAAATATTTTAAATGTCAAAAACAATTAAAAAATTAATTCTTTGCAAAAATATCAATTATATGAAATAAATAATATTTTTGGGATTTTTTGGGAAAATAAAATATTTTAACATTTTTGTGAATTATTAAAAAAAAATCAACTCAAAATCATTAAAACTCAGAGAGAAATTAATTTTTGAATCAATTAAATAAAATCACAAAATTCAAATATTTGAATTTGAGAGAAATGGCGCCAAGAACAGCTGAAGAGCACGCGCGTTTTTCAGTTTTGCCCAGATTTGCGTTTTCTATCCAATCTCACTGAATACTTGATTATATCATGCAATCCACATATCAATATGCTCGTTTTCACCTCACGATCATGTGTATGACAATTAATTACATTTAAATTAAGCATAAAACAAGAAATCACGACAAATCCTCAAGAACCCTAAATTCTGCATGAAGGCTGGGATTTTTGATACACGATTCAAACAAAGCAATTACTTGAGGGGAAATATTCCATGCATGATTATGAACATTTGGCAAAAGTATTGTGCGAGGAAATATGCATAGATTGAGAGATTACCAAGTTTAGGCTTACCTCTAGGTCGTGACAGCAAGAGCAAATTGATTTCTGAGTTGGAGGTGTTACAGATGAGTTGTGATGATCTAAACAGCTTCCCTACACCCTATGAAGTGTGTTTGAATGCTTGGACTTGATGGAAATTGGCTGGATCACTTCATGACATCTCAACTGCAACTTGGTTAAAACCTTGAGCAATTGACTGGTGATTCTGAGAAATCAGTGTTCCAAATGTTGTTTAAGTGTTTGATCAGGTCCCATATGATGTATGTGAGGTGTGTGTGTGATTGGTTTGAGTGAAATTGCTCTCTACTAAAAAGCCCGATAGTGACTTGCTAAGAAAGGCATTTTTTAGAGTGAGAAGTGGATTTTGAGAAAGGAAAGTGTTGTAGGCCCTTGGTGTACTTAAACTGATCACAATTGAGCTCTATTTATAGTAGATCAAGTTTGTTTTGCAAGGAATAGTGAATGGCAACTGCTGAGTAGGGTTGGCCAATGTTGGCAAATGAAAATCCAAGTCTCCTCTAGCCATTGACTAGAGGTTAGGGCACAGGCTACTGGTACCCTTGGTCTTGGATAAGTCTTGACTGAATTCAGTTGCTAATAGCTCTGTCCATGCCACCTTGGTGCTTCCATTGAATGCTCCAATCCAAAATTGGAGTCTTGTCCTTATTTTGGGCAATTCTTGTTTTGGCATGCTATTTCTTGTTCCAAGGACTTTGGAGGCTTGGCTCAGTGATTGTCCCCTTTAGATTCAATCCTCAAATGTGTCCAAAGTGATGACAAGGCTTGGAATTGGCTGATTTTGGCAAATCGACCAAAAGTGCAAAAATCTGCCTTGCCTTGGCAGATTTCAGCAAGGCATCTTGCCACTACCATATCTCAAAGCTCAAATTGAATTTGGTGATGTTCTTGGCCATTTTGGAAAGCCCTTATATGATACAACAATTATCTGATCATATTTGGTTTTGATACCTTTTGGATCCAAGTGAAAAACCCCCCAACATTTGGAAAAAAATAAGGCAGATTCTGACTTAGTGAAATTTTCACTAAGTGTTGTAACAAAGTGACTTTTCTTGATTTTGATCACCCCATAACTCAAAATCCATGAGGAATTTGGACATAGGTCAGTAAGAAGCTTTTGTAGAGGGCAATGAGGTCTACAAATCAAGCTTTAGATGGGGAATAATGGCTTTGTGGTTTAGGAGTTATGATCCTCCAAAGTTGGTACCTTTGTCACTTTATTTCATAACTTAGAAAATTTTCTAAGTTTTTATGGTTACCCCTTTTACAAGTTATCCCACTTTCTTTGATTTTTCTTGATGAATGATGATTCAAATCATACATTAACATCATTTTAGGGTTAAAAATATATTTTTGTGAAAAATCTCAAAAAGTCAAAGTTGACTTTTGTGCACAGTTGACTTTTTGTCAAATGAATTCCAAACTGTGCGATCCTTTGGGAAATCATGTCCTTGACCTAAATCAAACTTGATGGACATGTTCCATGGGTGTTATAGGGTGTATTGAATCATGTCTTAGGGTTTGGGAGCATGTCCTGGTCAAAAGTCAAAGCTACAGTTGACTTTTCTCGCAAAACCCTAACTGTGGTTCAGATGAAATTGAAACTTGTTGCTCAAGCTTCTTGGACCAATCCATTGTTCCAAATGGATCAATATGGTATATTAGAGACCCTCAAATCATGTCTTGAGGTCTTGGTTCATGATTTGTCCCAAAAGTCAACTTAGGGGTGAATTAGGTCAAAAAACCCTAATTCCTGATTTTTGATGAATGCGTCCCCTGAGGCTAAATTGACTTGATGATTGGGTCCATGAGGTTCCATGGACTATATTAGGATATGTTTTGAATCATTGGCTCATGCCTAGATGAAAATTTCCATCTGGAGGCCCTGGTCGACCAAAACCCTAATTTGGTGACACTGGCGATCTTGAAGCTTGATCCACCTGGAAGGGAGCAACCTTGTGCTTAATCCTTGGAGTGAGAGTCCTCTTGATCCATTATGGATGTTTGAGAGGTTAGACAAGTTGAAGATCATGTCAATTCTTGATTGATCCTTTGTCTAAGAACTCTGAGAGGGCTTGAAACCCTAAGTTTGATTGTAGTGGATGCTCACCCATCTTTGGGGAGACTGATGAGGTATGATGGTTCATCCATATTGTGATGATGATTTGCACAATGATGGGAAATCTTAGTGGTCAAAATTTGGGGTATGTAACATAGATGCAAGTTTAATTCTATTAATGTCAGATGTAATGAATTTATAAAAAGCTAAATCATGTTTTCCTAGAGATGAACATTCATTTTGAGATGTGCTAATTTCTTTTAATTCTTCATTCAAAATAAAATTATCTCTTTTTAAAATTTTAATCTGACTGGCTTGATCTTTGCAATAATTTATAAGATTATTAGCACATGAAATAAAGTTAGATTAAGAGTATACCTCATCTTCATCTTCAGATAAGTGCCCTTCATCTGATGAGTGCGCCATCAATGCAAGATTGGCATCATCTTCCTTATCTGAATCTCCATCATCGAGCTCTTCCCATGTAGCCATAAATTTCTTTTTGAATCTGTTTTTGAAGTTGTCCTTCTGATGACTTTCTCTCTTCTGATTATCTTTCTGAAAATCAGGACAATCATTTTTGAAGTGGCCAGGTTTGTTGCAGATGTAGCAGATCTTGTCTTCATCTTTTTCTTTGAAGATAGATCTCTTATTACTCATAGGAAATCTCATGTTTCTTCTGTCCATTTGCTGAAATCCTCTAATAGAAACAAGACATATCATCATCATCAGATCTACCATCAGAATCTTCTTCAGAAGTTTCATCAGGTTTACTGCTCTTTGAGGATTTTTTTGGACTTTTCACAAAAAATTTCAAAAGTTATGTCTCAAGGAAAGAGACTTAAGTTTCTTTAAAGACTCGTCTCCATTTAGTTCCATCTCATGGCTTTAAAGATTGCTGATTAGACTTTCAAGAGACAGCATATTCAGGTCCTTAGCATCCTAAATAATTGTTACTTTAGGTGTAAACTTTAGAGGGAGACTTATTAGAATTTTCTTAACATGATCTGAAGAGGAGTAGATTTTGTTTAGCACCTGAAAGCCTGATACCAGAATATGAAACCTGGAGAACATGGTTTCGATATCCTCATCATCCTTCATTTTGAATAGCTCGTATTTATGTATCATCAAGTTAGCTTTTGCTTCTCTAACTTGCTAATTCCCTTCATATGTAGAGCACAGAGATTCAAAGATAGTCTTTGCAAAAGACTTATCAATGATTTTCATGTACTCAGCATGTGGTAGGGCATCAACCAGAATACCTCTGACTCTATGATGTTTTCTATAGATTTTCTTTTTAGCTGGAGTCAGAGTTTTCCTGTCAGATACCATACCAATGTTGTCAACATCGATTTCAATGCAATCTTCAAGTATGTCCCATAGCTCATCAACAAGTCCAATGATATATGTTTACATATTGCTTTTCCACCATTCAAACTCAGTGGAGTCACCACTGAATACATGAGGTTTAGCAGAGTAATGATTTCTCTCAGAGCTACTGTAATCATAGGGAAATCCCCTTACTGAGGAGCTAGCATTAGTATCCTCGGTAGTCATACTTCTCTCGTTGGATCTTTGATTGTACCACTGTTAAGTGTTATGTACAGACCTTACTCTAATGCCAACTGAAGGTGAGAAAAATACACAAGAAGGGGGTTGAATTGTGTTTTGCAAAATTCTTTTTACTTCTGAACCAGAGTTTAGATTCTAAAATAGAGTTCAGAAACTGATAATAAATGCAGCAGAAACTGTAAGAAAAGTAAATAAAAACAACAAAGAACACACAACATTTATCCTGTTTCCCCTCAAACTGAGAGTACTCCAGTCCCCTTGCCACACAGGAGATTTCCACTATAATCAACTTGATTACAGCTGCTTATACTCACCAGTATAAGACTTTCCCTGCTTAGACCTATAGTCTAAGACTTCCCTGCTTAATCAACACCTGATTAAGACTTCTCTGCTTAGATCCTCAAATCCTAAGACTTTCCTTGCTTAAACCCTCCTGGTTCAAAACTTCACTGCTTAGACACTCTACCTAAGACTTCTCTGCTCAGGCACACCGTCTAAGACTTCCTTTGCACAGATCCTCAATCCAAGACTTCACTGCTTAGACACATTATCTAAGACTTTTATCTAAACAGACTTATTTCGAGAAGGAATAACTTACAACAACACTTGATTAACAATGAGAGGTGTTTAAATACAATACATCACACTTTTACATAAATGATTCTTAAGTTATACAAGAATAAGAACACTTTAAAAAATTAGCCTCTCTTGAGGTGATATGAATGTAGTGCTCTCAGTTGTAGTTGCAGCGTTATTTCTTGAGTTGATCTTCCAATCTTTTGCTCCTATTATTGCTGAAGGAATATAGTCGTTGAAGTATCCACAACGGCTATAATCAGATCAAATCTTCTAGTACATCTTCTTTTCCAAGAAAGTAGATGTTGGAACTTATAGTCAAGGAATTATCCGTAGAACAAGGCCTTTGTCTGGAGAACACTTCTATGAAACAAGTTTAACACAATCTTTTGAAGATAATGTCAACATATCTTGAGTCCCATGTTAATAGATCTTGAGTTGACACTACTTAGTTTCAGAGGCAGCCGTAACACGTTTCTGATTCTAAAGTGTACTAGCAATAACCTTCTGATCAGACTCTCTCACGAGTGTATATTCAGAATCGAACCAAAACTACTTTCGTGTCAGAATCAGTCACATCAAATAAATATAGTTATGCGCACACGAACCATCTAGTTAGGAATCCTAATTGTTTTTCAAATACTTTGTTATCATCAAAACTTTAGAGGATACGTGGTATGAACCAAATTTGTCTCAACAAGGTGTAACCGGTTACACCATTTCTGGTAACCTGTTACAAACACGAAACTTTGAAAAAAGTTATACTGCTTCAGGTGTAACCGGTTACACCATTTCTAGTAATCGGTTACCACTAAAGCAGTGACATTGTTTATTCAAAATCTGATTCTAAAGAAATTATTTTTTCATCCCTCAAGCATGGCATCTTTTCATGAATTCATGCACATTCATAATGGTATTGAGGTGTTATAAATACTTTACTTATCAAAATTTGAAATTTCGCCTCTTTCATTGCAATTCAAACTCATTACTCTCTCATTTTCAAAATAAGTGTCTTATCATACAAACTTTTGCTGAAACTTACTGCATACATTTTCATTGCATTTATGAAATTTTCAACATTATAATCATTAAGCACCTGTATAACATATTGTGAATTTCCTACTTGATAAAGAAGATCAATTCTAGTAATTGACACATTGATATCCAATTTCAAACTCTTGTATAAAATTCAGATTAGTGTGAATACCTTGCTGTCCAGAATTATTGGAAGAAAGAGAGTGAAAAGGAAGGATTGTTCTCTTATTTCACTTTGTAAAGATCATAAGGGGATTGTCCTTATTGGTTGGTTTAGGAACTTGTGTATAATGGCAAGGATAGGCTTGTACAATGTTCTAAACAGATAGTAAAATCTCTTAGTACGTTAGGGGACTAGAATACTCTTGGTTTGTGAGGGAAACACTACAACAAATAACGCTTTTCACGATGAAGCTTTCACCTTGAACAATAGAAAATTGAGGTATAAAGCCTAGGCTTGCTATTTTTTGTTATTTAAAAAAATAAAAAAAAACCATAAATTCCCTCGGTTTTTCATAACACCAAGGTGAAAAAATTACTCAGTACAAGCTTTGTTCCCAACTATCGCAGTTTATGATTTTATTTGTTTATAAATGTAAAAAAAAAATGTTCTAACCCTTTGTTATTTATTTAATTAAGGCATAAAATAATAAGATTTTACTATGAAAGTGTAGCGCGGGTTTTTTTGTGGTTGCGAAGCACTATCGCATTAGGGTACTACAGCTCGATTCATTTTTTTATCCTATTGAAGCTGATGAAGGAAGGGAAATAAATGTCTCCAATTAACCCTGCTTGCAAACTGAGTTTAAACAGATAACTATTAGTTTACAGATGCTACAAAGATTGTGGGTCTCTCTTAGGTTATTTTGTTGAGAACACAGTGTTTAGACTATTGGTAGGATGTTAGGACTGATGCTTTTCGATTGATGTATGAAGGTACGTGATTTTGGGTTTTTGATTAGTGCGCTCGCTAAGATTTTTCAATGTTATGCCTACGTATTCCCGTTTAATGAAACAGGGAAATCAGAGCGATCGTAGTTCCTCCTATTCTATGGGAGGAAATTGTGTTTTGGTGTCTTGTTCAAAGCCCAAGACATGAAGCTAAAGGTGGTTTGTATCTTGTTCAAAGCCCAAGATGTGAAGCTGAAGGGTCTATTTGTATCTTGTTCGAAGCCCAAGATGTGAAGGTAAAAGGGTGTTGACTTTAGAGAGAAATTGTCATCTCTAAAGGGGTCTGTTTGTCACAATTGTTGGGTGACTGATTATAAAAGAGAATTACTTTAACTGGGATATGCGAATCCAGCAATGCCATAATTTCCTTTATAGGGGATTTTCAACCTGAAGAAGAAGACTTTAACTCAGTTTAGAGCAATGTCATCTTTCCTTAGGAATTTCTCATGCTAAAAGAGGGACAGTGGCGTGGATGTAAATAATCCAGAGGCTTGCCGCTTACAACAATTAGACGAGGGAAAAGGAGTTATTGACAGCATGATTTGATGCTAAAAGGTTGATTGAATCAAACGGGGATTTCTTTATTCAAAGCCTAAGAGGAGGCTATTGACCCAACAAGAGGATGCTTTCGTGTCTCGTACGAAGCCCGAGATAGAGGCTAAAAGGGTTGACTCAACAAGAGAGTGTTTTTATATGTGTTTTGTACGAAGCCCAAGACGGAGGCTCAAAGGTTTTGACTCAACTAGAGAGTCTTTTATACTCACCAAGAGAGTGATTTGTATCTCGTACGAAGCCCGAGATAGAGCCTAAAGGAGTGGTGACTCAACAATAGAGTCTTTTATACTCACCAAGAGAGTGATTTGTATCTCGTACGAAGCTCGAGATAGAGGCTAAAGGAGTGGTGACTCAACAAGAGAGTCTTTTATACTCAACAAGAGAGTGTGAAAAGGTTAGCTCCGCTGGGGAGAATCATTGTACAAAGCCCAAGAGGAGGCTATTGGTGCCAGTAACTGTTTCAGTTGAGTGACAAGTCTAGTATGTTGGTTAAAAGAGAAAATTAGTTCTTATAAAGAGACTGATTCCAGGTGAGGTTGTACTTTGGTACTGATCAGAAGATCGGGGTTATTTCTTGTTCTTTCAGAAAATGGAAAATCCAAAGGGTATTGAGACTGTCCAAGTCTAGAGTTTCATCTTTTGTACAATGCCCAAGAGGAGGCACGGGCGTTAAGGGATGAGTATTAACCCTCAAATGGGCGGGGTTTTGACGCTGGAAAGACTGCTCTAACAAAGGATGACTAAGTTCTGTCCTATACCTTTAAGAGGTCGCCAGGGTCCTTGTATTAAGCCCAAGAGGAGGCATGAGAGCTTTTAAGAATCCGAAGGGTCCTTGTACAATGCCCAAGAGGAGGCGGGATACTTTTAAGAATCCTATGGGTCCCCAAACCCTGAGAAGTTCTAGACATGCCATTCATAGAGAATAGATCAAGCCAGGAAAGTCCGAGAATTTGGAAGAAACTCAAGAGATGTCATTCACGGAGAAAAGATCATCTCTGGGGAGTTAGAGTTTCTTTGACAATTTCTAAGGGTGCTTTTAAGAAGCTTGTGGGTCCCCAAACCCCGAGAAGTTCAAGACATGCCATTCACAGAGAATAGATCAAGCCAGGAAAGTCCGAGAATTTGGAAGAAACTCAAGAGATGCCATTCACGGAGAAAAAACCATCTCTGGGGAGTAGAGTCTCTTTGACAACTTCTAAGGGTGACAGTCTGAGAAAGGGTTCACCGAGAATGCTGCCTTTCACGTCTCCATATTGTTTAACCCCAAGAGGAGGGAAGACTGTGTCTGGTAATCCTATGGGGATCTAGTTTTGACTGTATCTAAGAGCGATCAACGGGGCTTTACCTAGTGCTTAGACGTAGTTGCCAGGGAAAACTCTAAATAACTATACTAGTATTACACAGTTGATATTTGACAAGTATATAAAAGTTTGTGAAAGAAGACTTACAGTGAGCAGCCCCACAATACAGTTATATATATATGACAGCGATAAATGAAAGCGGGTAAACACTTACTCGGTTGTAGAGCTTTCATGCTGTTTTGTTAGTTGTTCAACAAAGAAAGCTTTGATAACAATATTATATTCTAAATCAAAGGAGAAAGTGCTTTGAAAAGATTGTTTGGGGCTTACAGCTCAAGGAGAGGCCCAAAGTTTTATCAGTGATTGCACTGTGGATTTTGTACATTGTACATGGACTTATACAAGTGACTGAGGCCCAAAAAGGTTTTCTGTACAAAGGGATAGGTCTTACACTCTCTCAAGAGGCCCAAAAGTTTATTTTTATACAAGTGGTGGGGCTTACAGCTCAAGGAGAGGCCCAAAAAAAATGGTTTTTGAACTGGCGATCACGCCGAGATTTTCTTTTAACGCAGAGGGGCTTATACAATATCTGAGGCCCAAAATAGTCTTGGTTAAAAGGGTTTGGGTCTTACACTCTAATAGAGGCCCAAAGGTGTTTAAAGAAAAAGAATGAGGCTAATAACACAAGGGTAGGCCCAAGGGTTTGATTTGTTAGAAAGGCGACGACCGCGCCGAATTTTTTGACGGTATCGGGACTTATACAATACACTGAGGCCCAAATCATTTTGGTCTTTCTAAAAGGGTTGGGTCTTACACTCTACTAGAGGCCCAAAATGGTTTTGAAAAAGTTTGACGAGGGTTGAATTAATCAAAAACCCTAATTTGTTTCCAAAATGTATTTTAATTGAATAAAAATTCAATTAAAATGATCAAAATTGTTAAACATGTGGAAAATAAATTGTGATCTTGGATTAATATTTCAAAAATCAAGTTTTGACCTACAAAATGATTAGAAGTCATTAAAATTTGCAAAATCAAGAAGGAAAAAATATTTTAAATATTAAAAATAATTAAAATATTAATTCTTTGCAAAAATATCAATTATATGAAATAAATAATTTTTTTAGGATATTTCGGTAAAATATAATATTTTAACATTTTTGTGAATTATTAAAAAAAGAATCAACTCAAAATCATTAAAACTCAGAGAGAAATTAATTTTTGAATCAATTAAATAATATCACAAAATTCAAATATTCAAATATTTGAAAAAGGGCGCCAAGAACATGGCAAGAACATACGCCCTTCCTCTGTTTCTGCAGATTTGCATTTTCTATCCAATCTCACTGAATACTTGATTATATCATGCAATCTACATATCAATCTACTCGTTTCAACCTCACGATCATGTCTATGGTCTTTAATTTCATTTATTATAAACATGGAATAAGAAATCAAAGAGAAACCTCAAGAACCCTAAAATTTGCATGAAGGTTCATAAATTTCATACACGATTCAAACAATACAATTGATTGAGGGAAAACACTCCACGCATGATTATGAACATGTGGCCAAATTATTGTGCAGCAAAAATTGCATGGATCATAGAGTTAGAAGAGCTCATGCTTACCACTTGCAGTTGGTGATCGTGTTTTGTGTTAGAGATGTTACAGCTAGGTTCCAATTATCTGGATAGCTTCCCTAGGTGCCATGGAGTGTGTCTGGATGCTTGGAGTGGATTGATTTGAGATGGAACTTGATTTGGCACCTCAACTGCAAATCTGTCAAAGGCTTGAGCAGTTGGCTGGTGATTTTGTGATTTTGGTGTTCCAGATGTTATGTGAGTGTTTGGATCACTTCTATATGATATTTATGAGAGGTGTGTGTGTGTGTGATTAGTTTGATTGGAATTGCTCTCAAACTCAAAACCCGGTAGTGACTTGCTTTGGAAGGCAAAATTGGAGTGAAGAATGAGAATCCAAGTCTCTTCTAGCCATTGACTAGAGGTTAGGGCACAGGCTGCTGGTTCCCTTGGTCTTGGATAAGTCTTGACTGGATTTAGTTAGCAATGGCTCAGTCCATGCCACCTTGGTGTATGCATTGAATGCTCTAATCCAAAATTGGAGTCTTGTCCCTCTTTTAGGCAATTCTAGGTTTGGCATGCTACTTCTTGTTCCAAGGACTTTGGAAGCTTGGATCAGTGTTTGTCCCCTTTAGATTTGATCCTCAAATGTGTCCAAAGTGATGACAAGGCTTGGAATTATCTGATTTTTCCAAATCGAGCAAAAGTGCAAAATTCTGCCTAGCCTTGGCAGTTTTCAGCAAGGCATATTGCCATTGTCATATCTCATGGCTCAAATGGAATTTGATGGAGTTCTTGGCCATTTTGGAAAGCCCTCATATGATACAACAACTGTTTGATCATATTTGGTTTTGATACTTTTTGGATCCAAGTGAAAAATTGCCCTACATTTGGAAAAAAGTAAGGCAGATTCTGATTTAGTGAAAATTTCACTAAGTGTTGGAAAAAAGTGACATTTTCACTTTTTGTGATTTTGATTATTCCATAACTTAAAATCCATGGGGAATTGGAATGAGTGGTAGTTGAAGCTTTTGTAGAGGGTAATGAGAGCTACAAATCCAGCTTTGGATGGGAAAAAATGGCCTTGTGGTTTAGGAGTTATAATCCTCCAAAGTTGGTACCCTAGCCACTTTGTTCCATAACTTAGAAAATTTCTAAGTTTTTTATGGTTACTTCTTTTACAAGTTATCCCACTTTTCTTATTTTTCTTGATGAATGATGATTCCAACCACACATTAACATCATTTTAGGGTTAAGGAACCATAATTGTGAAAAATCTCAAAAAGTCAAAGTTTGACTTTTGTGCACAGTTGACTTTTTATCAAATGAATTCCAAACTGTGCGATCCTCTATGAAATCAAGTCCTTGACCTAAATCAAACTTGATGGATTGATTTCATAGGTGTTATAGGGTATATTGAATCATGTCCTAGGGTTTGGGAGCATGTCCTGGTCAAAAGTCAAAGGTACAATTGACTTTTCTCGCGAAACCCTAATTGTGGTTCAGATGAAATTGAAACTTGTTGATCAAGCTTCTTGGATCAATCCATTGTTGTAAATGGATCAATGTTGTTTATTAGAGACCCTCAAATTCTCCTTTGTGGTCTTGGCTCATGTTTTGTCCCAAAAGTCAACTTAGGGGTGAATTAGGCCAAGAAACCCTAATTCCTGATTTTTAGTGAATGCATCCCCTGAGGCTAAATTGACTTGATGATTGGGTCCATGAGGTTCCATGGAGTATCTTAGGTTATGATTTGAAGCATTGGCTCATTCCCAGAGGAAAATTTCCATCTGGAGGCCCTCGTCGACCAAAACACTAATTTGGTGACACTGGCGATCTTGAGGCTTAATCCACTTAGAATGCTGCAACCTTGTGCTTGATTCTTGATGTGGGAGTCCTCTTGATCCATTGTGTATGTTTGAGAGGTTAGACAAGTTGAAGATCATGTCAATTGTTGTTTGATCCTTTGTCTAAGAGCTCTGAGAGGGCTTGAAACCCTAAATTTGATTGTAGTGGATGCTCACCCATCTTTGGGGAGACTAATGAGGCATGATGGTCCATCCATATTGTGATGATGATTTACACAATGATGGGAATCTTAGTGGTCAAAATTTGGGGTATGACAGATGCCCCTATTTAATCTTCTTGGACCCGAAGACGTGAATGACGAAGGTATTCGGGCATTCGGGGTGCAAGATGATTAAATATCGGAATACCCAAAATTTTGACAGTGGTTATGAATGGTAGTTTATGCATTCATCTTCTTTTGCTAAGCGTTGATACTTAGAAAAGGTAAACTTCCCCTCGATCCTGGTTTCCTACTAAGGAACTAATCTTAATTTCTAAAATAAACTTCCCCTCGATCCTGGTTTCCTACCAAGGAACTGGTCTTAGTTTCTAAAATAAACTTCCCCTCGATCCTGGTTTCCTACCAAGGAACTGGTCTCAGTTTCTGATTTAAACTTCCCCTCGATCCTGGTTTCCTACCAAGGAACTAGTCTTAGTTTCTTTTGTCAATAAACTTTTTCGACAAGGGACGCTATGCGTAGCGGTTTTCCTCAAACTTCTCGCCGAATTTTCCTGGGGAGATGCTATTTGATGGAAAAAAATTTGATTGTAGAGAAGTACAAACTTCTTTGTTGGAGACGCCATTTGTCAACTCTACTGGGGAAAGCAGTTCTGTTGAGAGACTGTTGTCGCTTGGAGATATTACATCATACTTTTCTCGGAGATCTTCTCAGAGAAATTCCATATGATGTGATCCAATTTTGAGGTGCTGATGACTTTATTAACATCGAATCTCCGGAGAGCAAAATCAATGTGTTGTTGAAAGTCTTTAGTTGTGAGGCTTTCTCTAGGGATTTTCCTTAATCCGGGAAAGCGAAGACATCATCTTCAATGGCGAAGAATGATGCTGGCTGAGGGTTCTCTGGTTTTTCAGAGGTTCAAGTTATCAAAGTGGTCAAGGGCCGACTTCATCCCAGAAATAAACTGGAGGAGAGAGGTAGTGCAGACGCAACATTTCCTGACGAGGAAAGAACCGACAACTTGATTGTGAAGACTTTTATCCCTAGGGGACAAGACCGACTAGAGTGATAGTTATGCAATATGAATGCGAATGTAAATCAATAATGCATGATGTATGTATGTGTATGCTAACAAAACTGACACGACATACAAACTAGTGGATGAACATGACTGGATACTCGGCCACTGCAGGGGACAAAAAGTATCGCTGGTTCAAGATAGCAATTCTGCCTTGCTTAGGAGGTAAGAACTCTGCCGAGGATGTCAGAAGGAATATTCGCATCTGACATAGCTAATCCTTCATTCAGGTGTACTGATTTAAAAGGAGTACTTTGATTCTGCACTTTGAAGCTCGCTTACTTCGGGAGAAGCGATCGATGTTCTTTCGATGTTCAACAGTCAAAAGAATTGCCATCTTTATGTTAAAAGCAGAAAAAGTTTAACAAGTAAATTCATTTTTGTTTCGTTTCAAGAATCTTTAATCATGTTAAAATGTCGTTCTATAAAGCTAAAACAAATAAGAATTGCAAACAAAAGCACAAGGGCTCAAATTGTATCGATAAGATGGAAATCAGCCAAACGCGTGATTCCATAGAGTATTTACAAAGTTATAAAATGGTAATTTAAGGGAAAAGGGCTACATTGAAACATAACGACCACTATCCTTCTACCAACTTTGACTTCGGGGCATCCTGAGCTTCTGTTGAAGATGACCTTGACTGGAGTTTTCTTTCGATGGATGGTGTAACTGCTGCTGAGGGACTTGCCTCTGTTGGACATAGTTATTTGCCATTATCCCTAATTTTTTCCTGGATTGTACTTTGAGGTTTCCAATCCATCGGGATGATTTTTGACCATGTCTCTAATTTTTGCCTGGACCGCCCTTTCGGGTTTTCAATCTACCGAGACGTTTTTTAGGCGAAGTATTTCTTTACTACATCAGTATTTGTGGGGTAGGCAAATTCCTCTCCGTCCATGGTTGCAAGTCTCAAGGTGCCGCCTGAGAAAGCTTTCTTGACCACATAGGGGCCATCATAATTCAGAGTCCACTTGCCTCGAGAATCAGTGAGAAATAATTGTATCTTTTTTAGCACAAGGTCTCTTTTCCTGAAGACGCGAGGTCGAACCTTTTTTGTCGAACGCCTTCTTCATTCTTTGCAGATGCAACTGACCATGGCATAGTGCCGTTATTCGTTTCTCTTCGACCAGGTTGAGTTTGTCGTGTCGACTTTGACACCATTCAGCTTCTGTAAGCTTAGCTTCCATCAATACCCAGATTGATGGGATCTCTACCTCTATGGGGAGCACTGCGTCCATGCCATAAACTAGAGAGAAAGGGGTTGCCCTTGTTGAAGTGCAGACAGATGTGCGATAACCTTGAAGAGCAAAGGGTAGCATCTTGTGCCAATTTTTGTAGGTTACAACCATCTTTTGAACGATCTTCTTGATGTTCTTGTTAGCCACTTCTACCGCTCCGTTCATCTTGGGTCGGTAGGGAGATGAGTTATGGTGTTCGATCTTGAACTCTGCGCACAACTCTTTCATCATCTTATTGTTCAAGTTGGATCCATTATCAGTACTGATCTGGCTTGGAACACCATAACGGCAGATGAGATTGTTTTGATAAATCGGACCACCACTTGTCGGGTTACATTGGCGTATGGCGCTGCTTCGACCCACTTGGTGAAGTAGTCAATGGCGACCAGAATGAACCGATGTCCGTTCGAAGCTTTGGGGTTCGATTATGCCAATCATGTCGATTCCCCATATGGAACAAGGCCATGGGGAAGAAAGAACTTTGAGATGCGTTGGCGGTACATGGATTTTGTCTGAGTATATCTGACACTTGTGACATCTCCTCATGTACTTGTAACAGTCGGATTCCATGGTCAACCAGTAGTACCCTGCTCTTAGAATTTTTCTCGCCATTGCGTGTCTGCTGGCATGAGTGCCAAAGGATCCTTCATGAATTTCTTTTATCAGCATGTCTGCCTCTGGTCTGTCGATGCATCGGAGCAAAACCATGTCGAAATTCTGCTTATAGAGTGTATCACCGCTCAGAAAGAAACTACCAGCCAGCCTTCTGAGGGTTTTTCTGTCTTTCCTTAGTGCCCCAGGTGGGTACTCTTGTTTCTGAAGGAAGCATTTGATATCGTGATACCACGGTTTGTCGTCTATGACTGCTTCAATCGTGAAGATGTAAGCGGGCAGTTCAAGGTGCATTATGTCGATCTTAGGTAGGTCATTCCATTTACCTACACTAATCATGGAAGAGAGGGTGGCTAATGCATCAGCCATGTGATTCTCATCATGAGGGATGTGATGAAACTCAATTCTGTTGAAGAAGGGTAACAACCTTCTTGCATAGTCTTTGTAAGGAATCAGTTCTGATTGGTATGTGTTCCAATCTCCTTTGATCTGATTGACGACCAAAGCTGAGTCGCCATATACATACAAGTTTTTGATCCTCAAATCAATCGCTTCTTCGAGACCCATAATACAACCTTCGTATTCGGCCTCGTTGTTTGTGTACTTGAACGTAAGTCTGGCGGTAAAAGGAATGTGGGTACCCTGTGGTGTTATGATGATTGCCCCAATTCCATTTCCGTAATGATTAACTGCTCCGTCAAAAATTAGTCCCCGCTGGGAACCTAGTTCTGGCCCTTCACTAAGTAGCAGTTCATCGCAATCTTTCTTTTTAAATACATGACATCTTCGTCCGGGAAGTCAAACCCGATTGATTCCTGGTCGTCAATCGGTTGATGAGCCAAATGATAGGCTAAAATACTCCCTTTAGCGGCTTTTTGAGCGTGGTATTTGATGTCGTATTCTGACAGCAACATCTGCCAACGGGCAATCCTTTCCGTGAGAGCAGGTTTTTCAAATACATACTTGATTGGATCCATTTCAGAGATTAACCAAGTGGTGTGACGAATCATGTACTGGCGAAGACGTTTGGCTACCCAAGCCAAAGCACAACAAGTTTTCTCAAGCATAGTGTACCGAGTCTCGCAGTCGGTGAACTTCTTGCTTAAATAGTAGATGACAGACTATTTCCTTTTTGTTTCGTCTTGTTGGCCAAGTACACAACCCATCGAGTCTTCCAAGACTGTTAGGTAGATGAACAATGGTCTTCCTTCCACTGGAGGTGATAGAATCGGTGGGTTCAACAGGTATTCCTTGATACTGTCAAAGGCAGTTTGACAGTCTTCTGTCCAAACGCAGTCCTGGTTCTTTTTGAGTAATTTGAAAATCGGCGCACATGTCGCGGTCATGAGGAATATGAATCTAGAGATGTAGTTCAAACATCCCAGGAATCCTCTGACTTGTTTTTCAGTTTTCGGAGAAGGCGTTTCTTGAATGGCCTTGACCTTGTCGGGATCAACCTCAATTCATTTCTGGCTGACGATGAACCCTAAGAGTTTCCCTGAACGGACACCGAAGGTGCACTTGTTGGGATTCAAGCGGAGATTTTACTTTCTCAACCGTTCGAATAGTTTTGATAGGTGTGTCACATGCTCCTCCTCTGTTTTAGATTTTGCAATCATATCATCGACATACACTTCAATTTCTTTATGTATCATGTCATGAAACAGAGTAGTCATGGCCCTCTGATAGGTTGCCCCGGCGTTCTTCAAACCGAATGACATTACCTTGTAACAGAAGGTACCCCAGGGGGTAATGAACGAAGTTTTCTCCATGTCTTTCGGCACCATTTTGATCTGGTTATAGCCCAAGAATCCTTCCATGAAGGAGAAAACTTTGATTTTGGTGTACTGTCTACCAGCATGTCAATGTGTGGTAAGGGAAAGTCATCATTTAGACTAGCCTTGTTTAGATCTCTGTAATCTACACACATTCTGACCTTTCCATCCTTTTTCGGAACTGGTACGATGTTGGCTAACCATTGACGATATTCTGATGTAGCGAGGAAGTCTGTGCCAATCTGTTTCTGTTCCTCCTCTTTGATTTTGATGGCCATGTCTGGGTGAGTTCGTCTCAACCTCTGTTTTACTGGCGAACATTTCGATCTTAATGGTAAATGATGTTCCACGATGCTGGTATCCAACCCTGGCATGTCCTGATAGGACCAAGCGAATACATCGGGAAACTCTTTGAAAAGTTTCGTCAAACTCTCTTTGGCAATTGGACTGAGCAGTGCCCCAATCCAGACTTCTTTTCTCTCTTTTTCTGAACCCAAGTTTACTGTTTCCAACGGCTCTTTGTGAGGTTCAATGGACATTTCCTCTTGTCTGAGTAATTGGGAGATCTCCTCTGGAATTTCGTTGTCAACTTCTTCTTCAGCCCCAAATACCGGGAACTCAAAGTCGGGAGAAGGCATCAGATCATATGTTTCAATGGGGTTGAAAACAAGCAATCTGCATGACGGTATGATTTGTGTTTTAGAAGAGATAGAGAGAATGAAAAAGTGTGTGCAGTGTATTTTTCTTTGAAAACTGCTTATTTTATTATTGAGTTATTTTTTAGGATTACCATTTTCTGAGAAAAGCGAAAAGAGAAAACAACAATTAATGCGGAAATTACAGAACGACGTTATTTTATTAATGAACAAGTCAATTTTTGAAACTACAGCCCTATAAAACAAAACTTTGTCGCTTTGGACGAAGCGAAGAGGGATAATTACAGAAAGCGAGCCCTATTAAAGCATCCATTTCACCTGGGCAGGGTGAAAGGTTAAAGACGGCAATTATTTTGACTTATGAACAATCTTCGGAACATCGACAACAACCCATTGGCGGCGAACTCCTCGATGAATCACAAAGTCTGGTACATTCCTTGATTTGTCTTCAGAAATGAAGCTGATTTCTGGTGAGGCATGATTATTGGAATCTGTCTCCCAGACAGAGTTGTCGTAGGAGGATTCCGCAGTTGTATTTTGCGTAGTATTTGTACTCAGCTGTATCTCTCCATCCAGTTGACTGGATGTCTTCGAGTCTGATACGAGAGCTTTCAGGAGTAGTGTACTTGACCATGTAGTCGTATTTTCCACTTGGTTATCCCAAGGTGTCCCACACTTCTTTGGGACTGGAGGAGTCATCTCTCTCGATGACGTTAACCTCGGGAAAAGCATAGTTGATGAATTCTAGTCCGGCAAACTTTGTGAATTCATCGTCGTGCGGGATATTTTCTGAATGACCTGAGTGTTGATCCCATGACATGGTGGGGAAACATGTATTCTGTTCAATGATGCTCAGCTGATTTTCATTGTTCGACTGATTTTCTTGCCCCGAGTTTCCTGGGTACGGCTGCCAGATAGGCAGGTTATCCATCGGGCCATAATAGCCGTGGTCAAAGTTGTCCTTCATTAGAGCGTCTTCCTCTAATGAGTTTGGTGGAGCACGGCATCCTTCCGGATCACAATCTCTATATATCATTTCGACGTCTGACCTTGGTATAAATCTCGGACTTTGTGCGGGATAGCAAAATGGCGTAGGCACCTCTTCTTGAGGCATATAACCGTCCTTGTTAAGATAGGACTTCCACTCTTCCTCCGTATCAGAGGGATCCTCCTTATTTATAGTATGGAATTCTTGAGACACTGGGTGAAGGAAACCTCCACTATGGAAGAAGTTCTGAATGGGATGAAGACTCTCATCATTAGCAGCTGTGTGGGTGCAGGTTGCAGAAAAACCAAGACCCTTCTTTGTTTTATTATCTGTAGGAATAACAAGTTGTCCCCATCCTTTTGCATTGTTATTCTCGATCACTTCGAGAGCATCTCTGTATGAGGAAATAGAGGTTCCTTTCTCTGATTGATTCTCATTGCTCACTGAAAGTGCTTAGAACTGAGTTCCAATAACCTCCTCGGGTTCTACACAAGTGGACAATGAAAGGTTACTCACGATCAAGGCTTGTTCACCACAGACCGTGACGAGTTAGTCGTTCTTGACGAACTTCAGTTTCTGGTGAAGTGTCGAAGTGACTGCCCCAGCCTGGTGTATCCAAGGTCTTTCTAATAAACAGCTGTACGCTGCTCGGACGTCCATGACCTGGAAAGTGATTAGGAAAATGTGAGGACCAATAGTTATGGGAAGGTCGACTTCGCCGATAACTGCTTTCTGAGACCCGTCAAATGCTTTTACGTTAACCTCACTATGTAACGCCCCAGTTTTTGTCAGTTTTATTTAATCGAGTCTATTTGATTATTTTATTATTATATTACTTTATTCTTGACTTTTATTTGGCAATATATTATTTTTCATCGTTGTTTATGTCTTATCGCATTTTGAGAGCGTTTGGGAGATAATTGAGCTGAGGGGTATTTTGGTCTTTTGCTTAGGTAAGTTTTATGTTTTTATATATATATAGAAAGAAATAGAGAGAAAATGAGAAAAAGAAGAAAAGAAGAGAAAGAGAAAAGAAGGGGAAGAGAAGAAAAAGAGGGAGAAGAGGAAAATCATCAAAATCTTTGCTTGGACTTCGATTAATCGGGTAAGGGTGAGAAGTTTCGATTATATTTCGATTGTATATGTATATGTATGTGTTGTTTGTGTTTTGTTTGGTTGGAATATATACTTTTTCTTATTGGTTGGATTGAAGAACAAATGTGTAGAATCGATGTTTTAACGGTTAGAATGCGGAATAGTTCGCGTAGAATAGTCGGGAAATGATGGGTTTTAGTCGGGGATACTCGTTGGTATGATTTGAGGAGTTTTGGATTGAGTTATATAGTTTGTGAGGGTTAGGGCAATAATGATGAAATAGTGAGAAATCAATGTTTTCACGGTTGGAATTTGGAATAAGTTGTGTATTGTAGTCGGGTAAGGTTTGGGTTTAATCGAGAATGGTTGTTTGCGTGTTTTCCCGCGGTTTCGATCAAGTTCGAATTTAGAATTCAATGATAAAATATGTTTTAAAATATGTCAAAAATGGAAAATGTGTTGGATGGCTTTTTAATAGTGAAAATATTATAGTACGTTGAATTCTGAGATCGCAACTTTTTACGGAATCGAAAACGGATGTCCGGAAGTCTAAAAATGGTGTTTTTAAGGCTGAGACTCAGCAGTCTGCGCGCTCAGCGTGCAGGTCTGGGCGAAAATGAAAAATTCCTGAAACTTCAAAAATTCAAAACTTTTGATCCGTAAGTCCATTTTGGTCCCCGTTTGAAGCGTTGGAAAGCTAGTGAAAAGTTATTTCTATTAAAATTGGTTTGGAAGGTAAAAGATGATTTAATTAATTCGTGTTTTTGAAAAATAGTCAGGTTGTCGGATTTTTACCGTCGTATTGGCGTGCGAATGATGTGTTATCATGCTATACGCTTTTGATATGTAACGTATAGCTTGTGTGCTATTGTATGGCGTGAGTATATGTGATAAAATGTTGCGCATGATTGATACGCATTGGTGATGGATGTACGATATTTGAATGTGTGTTTTGGATGTAAATCATACGACAGTGCATTGATGTGAATGTATATAGATTGTATGTGATTGTATGAGATGAATGCATGAATATATTATGAATGAAATTCTGGTATCAGACATGTGATGTTAAGGTACGATGTCACAACAACACACTATGCACAATGGACAGAACAAACAGCAAAATAACACCAAGAATTGTTGACCCAGTTCGGTTACAACCAACCTACTCTGGGGATACCAAGCCAGGGATGGAATTCACTACTTGTAGATATAATTTACAGACTCAACAACCCGTTGACAATCTCCTAAACTTATACTCTACAAATGACTTCCTACCTAAGAAACCACCTAGGTATGAGAACACCACTCAATCCCTTACAAACACTCAAAGAAACCACTTTGAGTAACCTTGATCTTACTTCACAGCTTCGATCAAGCAACCACTCTCTATTGCTTCATAGCTTCTAGAGAGGACAGAATACGACACAATAATTCACTCTAGAATTCTGATTATTCAACTCGTACAAAATACTCAAGACACGCAGCCTATGCTCTTGATCTTCTCTCTGTATTTCTGTCCCTTTTTCCTTTGGTCTTGTGCGCTTTATATAGCTCCTTGAATTGGTCTTGGACCTGCTACAATATCTCCCAGATTTGTTATTTAAAACTGAATATTTAAAACAAATTTTCTCCTAAAATCTTTTTAAATCTTCAACCTTTTAAATCTCCTACAAATCTGCACCAGATCTCCTATGCAGCAGAAAATATCTATCCCAAGATATTCGCATCCAATGAGACAGCTTGCTCTCCACAATTCCAGCTAACACGCAACCCTAACAATAACACAACCTGCTGTTGTTAATTCTGCAGATCTAATGTCACAACATCGCCTATGTGACATCAGATATCCAACTTCAGCAAATACAGACTTAACACAGCCCAGTGTTAAGACTTCAATGTTGCAACATCAGCACCTTGACATCAACATTAAACATACTTTGTTTTACCAAAATTCTAGCCAATCCAAGAACTAACAATCTCCCCCTTTGGCTAATTTTGGCTAAAACAATCTCTGCACTCTACAAACAAACTCTGCACTTTCAGAGACTTCAGCAGCGGAAAAACTTCAATCAATATTTTTGAAACTCTTCAACAGCAGCAGTTTGACAATTTTCATAGTCTTCATCACTAGATCTGCTGCAGCACCATCTTCATTATTGACAACCGCCAATTGGCGCTCCCCCTCAAAAATATGAACCAACATCACAGCTGTTTAGTAGCTCACAATGTGCAGCACTTCTCCCCCTTGATGTCTGCTTGGCTGTACTCTGCTATGATATCTTCACTAGCTCAGTCTAAACTCCCCCTCAATAACTGCATCAACACTTTTCAACTAAACACCTTTTACTTTTAGCAGCATCAATTCTTCATGGCAATTTTTAACTTATCTCCCCCTTTTTAGCCATAATTAGACATACTTCAATCAGAAGCCCTATGAACTACAGTCAGTACACCCTAGCTCTCATTGTTAGCCTCACAGTTAGCAACCAGGCACAACAAATCATAGACGGAAACTAAAAACATAAACAGTGCATATAACAACACAATATTCAACTTACATAACCAGCATAGCAAGAGCAAAAAATAAAACTAAAATAACTAGAAGCAAAAGTAAATAAGCTAGTCTTCTTCTGAACTTGCATCTTCTGCACTATCTTGTCCTTCGTCTTCAGAGTCAGCACGATCATCTTGTTCCAAACTTTGGATCATCTTCTCAATCTTTTCTTTTCTAGCCAGACTGGTATTAATCACAACATCCAAGTATTTGCGGGTTGCCTTCAGTTCTGCCAGCAAATCAGCCTTGGAAGGTTTTTTCTTGATACCTGCATTTGATGTTGACACAATATCTGCAACATGACTTCCCATAAACAACTTATGGTGCAAGGATAATGGAGACTCCCTTTTGCATGCTTTATCTGCACAAGTCAATATTCCTGGTTGTTGACTCAGAATGACTCCACTAATGAGAGAAGGAAATGATATAGGCATTTTAATAGCATTTGTTGTTGCATGTTTTACAGTCTGATCAAATATGTATGTGCCATAGTCAAACTTTTTCTATGTACCAACAACATAGATAAGCCTTCCTAATCCCACGACTATTGTGGTTTTGTGATTCGTGGGTACCCAGTTTGCAGCTCCAATTCTGTGTAGTATAGCATACTTCACACTCAGTTTGCTAGTTAGTAGCTTTTCTTTTAATGGCCATACTCTAACCTGTCCGACAGTAATTTCCTTGCACACTTCATTATCTGTATCCTCCAGTTCTGTATACTCTGCATCCTCTCTTCCTAAGTAGCTGTTGACCATCTTAGGTGAGAACTCAACACATTTTCCTCTGACAAAGACCTTCATATAATCTGGACTGCTCTGGTCAGAGATATTTATAGGCATATTTACTATGAATTCCTTTACCAGCCCATCATAACACCTTGAAAATCCACACACGGTTTTCATTAACCCAGCAACTTTAATTCCTTCCATCACTTCTTTAATCTCCAAGGCTTCTTTGCCAATCTCTCTCTCAAGAGAAATTCTCCTTTGGCAAATGAACTTCCACATATAGGCATTGCTTGCACGGTGGAATTAGATGTTATCCACAGGCACATCTGGGACTTTGTCTGCAATCCTTTTTGTAATAGATCTTCTGACATGAGTGATGTTCTGAACATCATCCTCATCATCATGCTCAGACTCAGATTGTTCCACAATCTTCCTCTTTCTTGGAGTCACTTCGACCTTGCTCCAAGCTTTAGTTGGCCCAACAACAGTCTTTTTCTTCTTATCATCTGAAGCCTTATTTGGATACGATTCACCCTGCTTTTCTTTCCTTGTCCTTAGTCTCTTAGCCAGACCAGACACTGCTCTTCCAATGACCTCATCATCAGATAAGTCATCAACATTAATCACATCAGTACCCTTTTCTCCTCCAGGAGTAGTCTCAGCATCCCTACTAGGCGATGTTCTGACATCCCCTTCAACATGAGTATCATCTGCTTTAGTATTACCTTCAACTTCCTTCTCAGCATCTTCGATTACGGAGACAGCCAATCTATGAAGATTTGTATCAGTAGATTGCATGTCACTCTTTTCTCTTGTACCCTGATCAGCACCCATTTGTCTCAGGGGTCTAGATATACCCTTAATAGGAAGTCCTTTCTCAAAAATTTTGTCAACGATCTTCCCCATGCACTTATCAACATCTACCCTTTCCTCAGCAGTTTATGGACACGGGTTGGTAGTTCTAGGTTTGTCTCCAAATAACACACTAGTAACAACTTTCTTTGTTTCAGGATTCTTAAAGACAGTAGCAGGTCTCTTGGGAGTTAGTTTAGTGGGTCTCGTGGTACCTGATTCAGGAAAAATGGTTGAGAGGGGCTCAATGTCCATAGGATCGATTGCTGAACCTTCGTCAGTGGAAACCCTAGCTCTTCCTTTTGTGGAACTCTGACACTCAGATTTCTTGGATGGAGACGCCATGACTCTTTTCATTGAGGGTTGATTCTTGAAGACGAAGAAGTTAATTCGTTATGAGAACAGGGCTTTGAAGAAGCGTGATGTTGCAACACCGGGAAAGGGGGGTCTGAGGCAAGGAGCTTGATTTGGAGTGTCAATGATTTTTTTCTTCCATAAATACTTTCCTTTTAAACAATTCACATCAGGACTCATTAACTCTGAGTGACCTTTCAGCATCCTGACATCATAGTCTGATGTTATAACATCAACTTGAACATCATTAATTGAATTTTCTTCAAGAGAAATCCACTGATAGCAGTTGTCTTTGGTTCTGGCACCCTTCATTACAACCTGATTGTGCTCATTAGAAACCACACACTCATCCTTAGTATAGTTTACCTTGTAGCCTTCATCACACAACTGGCTTATGCTGATCAAATTTGCATTTAAACCACTAACAAACAAAACATTGTCAAGTTTAGGTCTATCATCACCTTGCACTTTCCCAACTCCTGCAACAACACCTTTTTCTCCATTGCCAAAAATAACCTCATGAGAGGGACAATGACTGACTTCAGCAAACATGGATCTACTACCAGACATGTGTTTGGAACACCCACTGTCAAAATACCATGTTCCTTCTTTAAACTCTTTGTCAGCCATGTGAGCCAATAAGCACTTCACCTTCTCCTTAGGTACCCATTGTTTAACAACTTTGGGCCTGTACTCTCTCCATCTGTTTTGAGGCTGAGAGTATCCATGCAGCTTGTAGCACGAGTACTGCATATGTCCAAACCTTCCACAATAATAACATCTCACCCTTTCATCTCTGAATCTTCTGCCATGATGAGATTGTTTAGGCTGCCATCCATAATATGGTCTCCTCCTACCATAACTGGCCTGCCTTCTATTATGCTGGTATCTTCTTCCATAAGAAGGCTGAGAATGTTGTTTCCTGGATTGTCTCCCATGATGGTGTGGCTTTCTTCTTCCATAGTGATGAGGAACAACACTGTTATATCCATATCCATAACCATACCCCTGATGTTGAGGCACCTGATGAGACATGTGCTGTTTGAACTGAGCAGCTTGCATGCTCTGGTGATATTGAGAAGGCATATACTGACTAGCTCCTTGAGGCTGCTTTTTCTTCTGATTAGGACCAGTCTTCTTCTCAATCTTCTTAGATTGTGAAACATCAGCTTTCTTAGGTGTAGGATCCTGCTTCTTTGGCTGATGTTGTGACACCTCCTTCTTTGAACCTGAAGTGCTTTCTTCTGAAGTTCCCTTATCCTCAGCTACATAACCTATCCCAGCTTTGTTTCCAGCAGCTTTTTCTGTCTGAAGGATCTTATCAAGTGTGTCTGTTCCACAGCTCAGCATCCTAACAGACTTGGTCATTTGATCAAGGTGAGCTCTAACTAGTACAACTTCATTTTCCAGGTTAGCTTTTTCATTCTCTAGCTGAGTAATCTGTTGCTTGTGGCACTTGTTTTCTTGACAAATCTCAGCACTTTTTAAACACAGCTCTTGATAGGTAGATGCTAACTCCTCATAAGTTACTTCTCCATCACTAGACTCATCATCAGAAACAACAACTCCTGTTAAAGCTCTCACATGCTTTGCTGACTCACCTTTACTTTCACTATCAGAGCCAGACTAGGAAACTGTCATGCCCTTCTTCTGCTTTTTCAAGAAGGTGGGACATTCTTTCTTGACATGTCCATATCCTTCACACTCAAAGCACTGAACTCTTTTATCTTGGGCAGTTTTCTTTTCATCCTTCTCTTTTGACTTGCTGATGTCAGAAGGTATGTTCTTGACATTAGGCCTGGAGTTATTATTCATTCTCTTAAATACTTTGGTGAACTGTCTTCCCAACATCACTATGGCCTGAGATAGATCCTCCTACGATTCAGAACTCTTTCCTTTTTCTTCTGCACCATTTGACACCAAGGCTATACTCTTTGGCTTCTTTTCTGGTTCTTCCTCATTCAACCCAAGTTCAAAAGTTTGAAGAGATCCAATGAGCTCATCAACTCTCATCTTGCTGATGTCTTGTGATTCTTCAATGGCAGTTACCTTAATCTTATACTTCTTAGGTAGGGACCTAAGGATCTTCCTCACAAGCTTTTCATCAGACATCTTCTCACTAAGAGCACCGGATGCATTAGCCAGCTCCAGAACATTCATGTGGAAATCATGAATAGTCTCATCGTCCTTCATCTTCAAGCTTCCAAATTTTGATTTTAAAATCTGAAGTCTTGACATCTTGACTCTAGATGTTCCTTCATGCGTAGCCTGCAAAATATCCCACGCTTCCTTAGCAACTTCGTAGGTATTGATTAACCTGAAGATATTTTTGTCCACTCCATTGAAGATGGCATTTAGAGCTTTGGAATTTCCAAGGGCAAGCTCATCTTCCTCCTTGGTCCACTCTTCTTCAGGCTTTGGCTTAGAGGTGCCTTCTTTATCTTTGCCAGCATCATCCTTCTCACACATGACATGAGCTTTCCATTCTTTAATAACAGCCTTCCAAGCCATACTGTCCAAGGATTTTAAGAAAGTGGTCATCCTTGGCTTCCAATAGTCATAATTGGATCCATCCAAAATAGGGGGTCTGTTGACGAATCCTCCAACTTCTTTGTCCATCTTTACACCAGAAAGTAACTTCCCTAGATCTCACCCAGAGACAGACAAGATGCCTGCTCTGATACCAATTGAAATTCTGGTATCAGACGTGTGATGTTAAGGTGCGATGTCACAACAACACACTCTGCACAATGGACAGAACAAACAGCAAAATAACACCAAGAATTGTTGACCCAGTTCGGTTACAACCAACCTACTCTGGGGGCTACCAAGCCAGGGATGGAATTCACTACTTGTAGATATAATTCACAGACTCAACAACCCGTTGACAATCTCCTAAACTTATACTCTACTAATGACTTCCTACCTAAGAAACCACCTAGGTATAAGAACACCACTCAATCCCTTACAAACACTCAAAGAAACCACTTTGAGTAACCTTGATCTTACTTCACAGCTTCAATCAAGCAACCACTCTCTATTGCTTCACAGCTTCTAGAGAGGACAGAATACGACACAATAATTCACTCTAGAATTCTGATTATTCAACTCGTACAAAATACTCAAGACACGCAGCCTATGCTCTTGATCTTCTCTCTGTATTTCTGTCCCTTTTTCCTTTGGTCTTATGCACTTTATATAGCTCCTTGAATTGGTCTTGGACCTGCTACAATATCTCCCAGATTTGTTATTTAAAACTGAATATTTAAAACAGATTTTCTCCTAAAATCTTTTTAAATCTTCAACCTTTTAAATCTCCTACAAATCTGCACCAGATCTCCTATGCAGCAGAAAATATCTATCCCAAGATATTCGCATCCAATGAGACAGCTTGCTCTCCACAATTCCAGCTAACACGCAACCTTAACAACAACACAGCCTGCTGTTGTTAATTCTGCAGATCTAATGTCATAACATCGCCTATGTGACATCAGATATCCAACTTCAGTAAATACAGACTTAACACAGCCCAGTGTTAAGACTTCAATGTTGCAACATCAGCACCTTGACATCAACATTGAACATACTTTGTTTTACCAAAATTCTAGCCAATCCAAGAACTAACAGTGAATATGTATGCATTTCAAGAATGTCTTGAGTCATTTTGTATGTGAAGCATAATGATGTACATTCTTGTGTTGAGTGATTCTAATGAGAATCTGTTGTAACATCGTGTGCCTATGTGAGGTGTGAGCGATGATTACAAACGATTGTGTGCCTAGGTGAGGTGTGAGCAATCGGATTGTGTGCCTATGTGAGGTGTGAGCAATCGGTATGTTGTGATGATGGGTTGTGGCCTTATGGCAAATATGTGCATTGTTTTGGATTGGACCTCGATGTATGATTAATGATGTTGTTGTGTAGTAAAATACATTGTTTATATGAAATTCAATGTATCTTGTGTGGTGACCTTTATGGTTTGAAATGCATTGTTTGAATTGATTTGCAATGCATGAGTGTGATGATGTTGAATAATTCATATGGTTGAATTGTGAATGTATGGAATTGATGAGTTAAAATTATGCATGATTATGGTTGTATATATGTGTGAAGATGCATTTGATTTTCATGAGTTCTTGTGTGTCAAGTATCATGATATGCATCTTGTACGTCGTGTGCCCATGTGGGGTGTGAGCGACAGG
The DNA here is from genome assembly GCA_022829125.1 of Lathyrus tuberosus. NCBI lineage: Eukaryota > Viridiplantae > Streptophyta > Magnoliopsida > Fabales > Fabaceae > Lathyrus > Lathyrus tuberosus. The sequence goes on along the minus strand of JALAZF010000503.1, from coordinate 524,486 downwards.
TTGGTTCCAGAGGGAATCCGCTATAACGTCGTGTGCCCATGTGGGGTGTGAGCGATGATTATAGATGATTGTGTGCCTAGGTGAGGTGTGAGCAATTGGATTGTGTTCCTATGTGAGGTGTGAGCAATCCATAAACATTGTGTGCCTATGTGAGGTGTGAGCAATGGGTGAACATCGTTGGCCTGACGGGGTGTTACTTGTAGTAACAAACGATGATTCCAGCGGAGTTCCTGAGTGAACTAGTGATGAGAAAAGTTGGAAGTCGGTACCGCATATGCATTTGCATAGAGTCGTTGTGTCGGTCTCTTTGCATCTGCATGAATTATGATTGCATTGTTTATATGTGGAAAATCATGATTTAATTGATTATGTGTGAGACATTGTGATATGCATTGGTGATAAATGTATAGTGCATGATTAATATGCAATTGAGAATGGAGTAATTATGTGATTGAGCTTGTGATAGCATATGTGAATTGATGTGCAGTCGTGTTAAATGCATTGAATTATGAATGATATGTTTTGTGTATAAACATATGCATTATGTGTGAATATGTGATTATGTCGGTATAATTGATATATGCTATATTTTGTGGTGATGTGGTGGCTTGGTTCCATATGTCATAATCGTGTTTGAATTATGTGTGATACGTTTTGTAATTGTGGCATGCTATATGTGGTAGTATGTGATGGTATGGGTGAGATGATTTATACATGTGTTTGAATGTGTGTTTGCATATTATTATGCAATCTTGATTTAGTTGTTATTTCTCACCCTTCTGCTGTTTTATAATGCTCTATGAGGCATTGCAAATTAGAGTTGCTGGAGGTCTTTTTGTGAAGACTAGCCCTCCGTTCTGTTGTCGGTCTTGGTGTCTGCCTGATACGTAGCACGGGAGTCGGGGAACGATTATATATATATATGTATACATTCGTTGAATGTATTTTGTAGTACTTTTGTGAATATAGTTGATGTTCTAAAATGATTTATTTTGTAAAACAAGTCGGTTATGGATCTTTCCACTTTATTCCATAATTGACCTTTCCCTTTATATGGAAAAAGTTTCCCCTTTGGGGGTATTCTATTTTATGCTATGTATCAAATTTATGAGCAGGGATGATGTTCTGTTTATTTAAATGTGGCATCCTTGTTTCTGTCGGAAAAATAAATTTTTAGTTACTCTGATTTTATTTATGTATTATTTATTCGCGATGGGAATTGGGGTGTTACACACTGCCCCTCATCGGGGGTCCTTTAAATGATAGTTGCATTAAAGTGGACTTAGGCATAACATTGATGGTCGATCCTGTGTCTACCAGTACGCTGGCTAAAACATCGTCCTGGCAGCTAACTGTGATATTGAGCGCCATGTTGTGGCTTTTGCCCCCCTTTGGCAAATCCTCAACACTGAATCCTAAGTTGTTGCAGGAAGTGATGTTAGAGATGACGCTATCGAACTGTCATATTAACACATCCTGTTCCACAAAGGCCTGCTCTAAGACTTTCTGTAGAGCCTCTCTGTGGGCTTTGGAACTGAGTAAAAGTGATAGCACCGAGATCTTTGAAGGAGTTTGTAACAGTTGGTCAACAATGTTGTATTCACTCTTTTGGATGAGCTTCAGCATCTCATCATTGTTTTTCGAAAGGTCGGATTCACTGGATTGACCGACTGGTGGATCGAGAGCTTCTGTCTGAAGTTCCTTTTCTTTGATAGGTTCTCCAACCCCTCAGTTGAAGATTTGACCACTCCGTGTTACTCGACTGATGTCTGCAATATTCACGACGGAGGGTAATGGAATTTCCTTTCCGTTTTCAATTATCGTTGCACCGTATTTGTAAGGGATCGCCTTAGATAATTCATACGGTAATGGTCCTGGCAGATAGATAACTACAGGAGCCTTCTGATTTTTCTGACTGTCGTAATTAACTTCAATCAGTTCCTTGCTAAGAACTTTTGATTCATCCAGTAGAGGGATGATGGTACAAACATCCTTGTTCCTCTCAGGGTCAGAGATTACAACCACGTCCCTGATTTGATTAGCAAAGTAGTCCGGTGTCTAGTCAACGGACCCTGAAGCTAGGTTTGGGTGAATCTCTTTGCGATCTAACTGACCTTGGAGAGATGCTCGCACGAGGTAACATCCTTGGTTATTTTCCGAACAGACTCTACAGCGTTCATAGTTATGTGGTGGCACCTGGCCACACCCGCTTTGAATACAATGTAACCTCACTAGGTCAGTTTCCGAGATCGGACATCCTGACTTTGACGCCGAGTAGGGTTTCCATTATGCACACTGATTTGTTGCGTGCCTTCATCCATATAAATTGGAAGCCACCAGTGGTTTAACAAGTGTTGTAAAGTTCTTTGAACGAGAGTGCACCCTTGGTTACTCTCACAACATCCTTTACAGTTCTGATAATTATGCGAAATGAGAAAACCGAGTTGGACCTGCCTGGCATGTAATTCCACCAAGTTGGTATTCATCAGAAGAATATCAAATATTTGAATCATGTTGATCTGATAGAGATTCCTATCATGGTAGTCCTGGATCCATCCTAGATCCATCTGACGCTGGAGGGCCTCTTGTACAAAAGAGCATCCCTGTTTGTTTACCGAGCAAGTAAGACAGGAACTGTAATCGTGCCGCGGCAGATTATGATATTGGCTTTACCTTGAGTGCATTGCCACTAAGTTGACATCCATTGCACGAACATCGTGGTTCTGAATGATGTTGGAATTCGTATAGGTCATGTTGACTCCACGAACTCGATGCTCTTGGATCCACCCGAGATCCAATTGTTCCTGTAGAGCTGATTGCACCACAGAACATCCCTGATTGTTTTTAGAGCAGATATCACACTGGTGATAATTATGAGGTGGCACATGGCCATATCCACTCTGTCTACAATGCATCTTGACCAAATTGGCCCTTAACAAGAGTACATCATGAATTTGATAGGTGTTGTTAGACTCTCCCTCTATCAAATTGACTGCAGCTTTCTCATGTTGAGGCAGCGGGTTTGTGAGAACATTCAGATTCGTATCTTTGAAAGATAAAACTCTGCTCCTAACAAGCTTTTGTACGTCAGATTTGAAACCGAGACAGTTTTCTATGTTATGCCCTGGCCATCCTTGATGGTAAGGACAAGTCTGAGCCGCTTTGAACCAAAAAGGAGGATTTTCTGGCACCGTAAGAGGAGACTTAGTATAGACATGCCCCTTGGCCAATAGTAACGGAAATAGTTCTGCGTACGATACGGGTATAAGATCAAATCCTGGTGGCCGCGTTGTACGGTTGTTGTTATATAGAAGACGAGCCTGCTGAAGAGACTGTTGTGTCCTTTGTTGAAATTGCTGTTGATTCGGTTGGCTCGGCGCAACCTGAGGTTGATACGTAGGAACATGCGCAGGATTGATAGCAGGAGTTACAGCTGTTACTGGTTGATATCGTCGCCTTTGCTTTCTGAGAGAGATATTCCCGATATATTGCTCTTTTTTATTAGGGAGAGCACTACCGTATCATTTTGTACTACTTGATGATCCAACGTCTTTTACTAAACGTCCTTCTCGGACGGCTTCCTCAAGACGAACTCCCATACCCACCATCTCGGTGAAGTCACTGGGCGCACTGGCGACCATTCTGTCGTAGTAAAATGAGCTTAAAGTCTTTAAGAAGATCTTTGTCATCTCTTTTTCCTCAAGAGGTGGACAAATCTGGGCGGCAATTTCACTCCATCTCTGAGCGTACTCTTTAAAGGTTTCCTTGTCCTTTTGTGACATCGATCTGAGTTGATCTCTATCCGGTGCCATATCTAAATTGTATTTATATTGTTGAACGAAAGCAACGCCAAGATCTCTGAATGTGTCGATCGTAGCGCGATTTAAACCCATGTACCATTTTAATGCGACACCGGTAAAACTACCCTGAAAGTAGTGAATCAGTAGCTCCTGGTTCTCTGTTTGAGCGGACATTCGCCGAGCGTAATCACCAGATGACTCTGAGGGTAAGAATTACCCTTGTATTTTTCAAAGTTGGGCACTTGGAACTTGTGTGGAACTTTCACATTGGGGACCAAGCAAAGGTCTGCGACGTCCTTTCCAAATAAATCCTGACCGCGAAGGGCTTGCAGTTCTTTCTACATCTCCAGGAATTGTTCCTGGAATTCATTCATTTTGTCGAACATGCTGTCGTTTCCACCAGAAGGTATCTGTAGAATCTGTCCTTCTGGGACAGTGTGTACCACAGGTGGTGGTATAGTCATTATAGCCGAGACTCTCGGTGCCTCCTGAAGTTTGTAACCTTCAGGAGTTGCTGCCATGCCCCTGACATCTTCGCTTTCCCAAATTTTGTAACCTTCAGGCCCAGCGGTTCCTGCTGTGGTTCCATGATCCTCAGCGATCGGCGGAACATATCCTTCTGGGATATAGTTAAGTGGTATGCCCCAGGGACGATCTTTCGGTATTTGATACCTAGGATCATACTTCTCTACTATGGGCGTTGAGGTGATCTCTGAGATCACAGTTCTTTGTAGCTGAGCTTCTGCCATGGCTTGCATGTCATTACGAAGCTTTCTTATATCCTCTCTCAGAGCGTCGATCTCTTTTTTCAACTCTCTGTTCTCTTCCTCGAGATCATCCATCTTTTTCTGACGTTTGGCCCGAGTATTGTACGAATGAGACAGTTTAACTCTAGAATCAAGACGCAAACGTGAGATTCATAGGTAAGAAGAATATGTGACGTGAGAATGATGAATGCAATGATTATATTAATTGTTTTTGTTTATTCAAAGTAAACTTCGATAATTGGATTGCAAATATCAAACAGTGGGGAAACCCCATTTTATTGAATTCAAAGGATTGCGGAAATGGAAATACAGTAGATTACAAAGTGCTGGAAAAGGAAATCTAAACTAATGGATCCTGAGTCCTCTCTGAAGAGGGCTCAAGTGCTGGTTTGGGTGCTTTGCTCTTCTTTGAGCAGGGCTCTTGGGCCGTTGTTGGGTTGTCATTCCTTTGTCAAGTGAAAGGAGCGAGCAAATTCCTTTGGTCATCCTGATTTTCTACAGCATGTTGCTCTAAAATCTCAATCAGAGCATCCTTTTCTTTTAACAATTACTGTATTTTCTTACACTCCACATTGAGAATATGGTACTTGTTCCTCCAAGACCTCTTCTCCTGCTGAACTTTGCTGAGAGTAACTTGAAGTTTTTCCATCTCAGACATAAAATAAAGGGCAGAGTCCCTTAGTGGAAGAACTTCCTGATGAGGGTAAGGCATCCTCAGCTTGAGAGCTCTAGTTTGCACCCAATGGAGATAATGCTTCATCGAGAAACAATCAGGTTTTCCTAGAGACTCTCGTCCTTTCCTATGAACGTGTTTCCAAGCGTGCACTATTTCCGTCTTTAGTGCCCTGTCATTTTCTCCTTCCTTGAAGAAAAGACCTTCCAGATAAGCACTGCGCGGGACATGCCTCATCGGGTATCCAGATTGACGACGAACTAACACCGGATGATAGTTGATTCCTCTCTTAGTTCCTATAAGGGGTACATTTGGGAAATTTCCACAACGGTCAATAATTCTGATCCCGTCATAGATTCGATTGTACCAATTGATGTCTGAGTTGGTAAGAGACATGACTCTCTGCGACCAACGTAAAGTATTCTTTTGATCCCAAAATGCAGCAGATTTGGGCAAATGGGAAGTGAACCATTTGTATAGCAAGGGTACACAACACGTGATCATCCCTCCGCTGTATAAATTCCTTAAGTGTACCGAATGATACACATTTGCGAGTAAGGTCGGTACGGGGTTTCCAATCAGGAAAATCTTAATGGCGTTGATATCTACAAAGTTATCGATGTTGGGAAACAAAAACAACCCGTAGGTAAGCAAAACAAAGATTCTTTCGAAAGTGGCCACGTTCCCTATAATGGCAAAGTACAGGGCTTTCTTTGTCAAGAACTGGGCTGGCAAACCTTGGATGCCACCCTTAGTGGTCATGTGAGTCCTGACTTCCGACTCGTCCAAATAAATTGCTCGTGCAATAGTCTGATCCTTTGGAATTTCTTCCAGTCCAGAAAATGGAGCTTGATCATTGATATGTAAATTAGTCAAGTGAGAGTACTCCTCCAGTGTTGGTGCAAGCTGATAATCCGGGAATGTGAAACAGTGATAGACCGGATCGTAGAACTGGATTAACATGGACAGGATTCCTTCAATTACGTGGACCCTTAACAAGGACAGCAATCCTCCATACTTGGCTCTGAAAGCCTCATGGTTGGTGATCATTCTCGCCAAACCTCTCAAATTCTCTAACTTTGGAACCTTGAAGGTGTACTTATGAGTTTTCCTTCTATCGAAATCCATTAGCGCAATCTCCTTTCTCTGATATTTGCAATCATTGTCTCAGTTTAATTTGAAAAAGAGAGACTAGAAGAGAAAATTTTCTTTGTTTTAATGTTTTTTAGATGAATACATGAATGCAGCACACAAAAACATAGAAAAAACATGGGGTCAAAGGGTCGGTGTCATGAAGTCAAAGCTCTACCCCCCCCAAAGGTTTATATTGGTGATTTTTTGTACCTGTCCGCAAAATCATTGACCCCTCTGGGATAACAACAGCAAGCGAATCGCCAGCGAGCTGATGTATCATGGAGTGATCTCAACTGAGGGTAGTATCGCGTGATAACTATTTCCGATAGCTTCTGCACTACAAAATGGCTGCAGTCTTCTAAAAACCTCAGCTTCTCAGATAACCCAGTCGACCACACTACTTTCAACAACCGAAGTCGTATAGGCAATGTATCTACAAAGGGAGTCTCCACTGAGTTTGATGGTCGATCGGGAGCTCTTAACTGGAATTCATTCCCAGTAAGATTACCCGCATTGCCATCACCTATCTTAGGTGTATGCTCAATCTTTCCACATGCGGCATCACACGCATTCCCATTAGCAAAAAAATAAACACAGATATCAATTAGGAAAAGCAGTATATATATTTGTCTTAATCATCCTAGACCTCTAGTCTTATGATCCTATACAGACAATGACACCCCAGCCGAGCTGTCATTTCTGTGATATGAATGTGAACTCAAGGTCTCTGCCTAAGAGATGGGAACATCTGATAAGGACAAGATTTTCCCCAGCAGAGTCGCCATTTTTCTGTAGCGCGAGTTTTTGTGTGGTTGCGAAGCACTATCGCTTTAGGGTACTACAACTCGATTCATTTTTTATCCTATTGAAGCTGATGAAGGAAAGGAAATAGAAGTCTCTAATTAACCCTGCTTGCAAACTGAGTTTAAACAGATAACTGTTGGTTTACAGATGCTACAAAGATTGTGGGTCTCTCTTAGGTTATTTTGTTGAGAACATAGTGTTTAGACTATTGGTAGGATGTTAGGACTGATGCTTTTCGATTGATGTATGAAGGTACGAGATTTTGGGTTTTTAATTAGTGCGCTCGCTAAGATTTTTCAATCTTATGCCTACGTATTCCCGTTTAATGAAATTGTGTTTTGGTGTCTTGCTCAAATCCCAAGACATGAAGCTAAAGGTGGTTTGTATCTTGTTCAAAGCCCAAGATGTGAAGCTGAAGGGTCTATTTGTATCTTGTTCGAAGCCCAAGATGTGAAGCTAAAAGGGTGTTGACTTTAGAGAGAATTTGTCATCTCTAAAGGGGTATGTTTATCATAATTGTTGGGTGACTGATTATAAAGGAGAATTGCTTTAAGTGGGATATGCGAATCCAGCAATGCCATAATTTCCTTTATAGGGGATTTTCAACCTGAAGAAGAAGATTTTAACTCAGTTTAGAGCAATGCCATCTTTCCTTAGGAATTTCTCATGCTAAAAGAGGGACAGTGGCGTGGATGTAAATAATCCAGAGGCTTGCCGCTTACAACAATTAGACGAGGGAAAAGGAGTTGTTGATGTTTGTATGCTGGGACCAAAGCATGATTTAGTGCTAAAAGGTTGATTGAATCAAACAGGGATTTCTTTATACAAAGCCTAAGAGGAGGCTATTGACCCAACAAGAGGATGCTTTCGTGTCTCGTACAAAGCCCGAGATAGAGGCTAAAAGGGTTGACTCAACAAGAGAGTGTTTTTATATGTGTTTTGTACGAAGCCCAAGACGGAGGCTCAAAGGTTTTGACTCAACTAGAGAGTCTTTTATACCCACCAAGAGAGTGATTTGTATCTCGTACGAAGCCCGAGATAGAGGCTAAAGGTGATCGACTCAACAAGAGAGTCTTTTTGTACTCAACAAGAGAGTGTTTTGCATCTCGTACAAAGCCCGAGATGAAGGCTAAAAATGGATTGACTCAACAAGAGAGTCTTTTATACTCAACAAGAGAGTGTTTTGTATCTCGTACAAAGCCCGAGATGGAGGCTAAAAGGGTTTGACTCAACAAGAGAGTGTTTTTATATGTGTTTTGTACGAAGCCCAAGACAGAGGCTCAAAGGTTTTGACTCAACAAGAGAGTCTTTTATACTCACCAAGAGAGTGATTTGTATCTCATACGAAGCCCGAGATAGAGGCTACAGGTGATCGACTCAAAAAGAGAGTCTTTTTATACTCAACAAGAGAGTGTTTTGTATCTCGTACAAAGCCCGAGATGAAGGCTAAAAATGGATTGACTCAACAAGAGAGTCTTTTATACTTAACAAGAGAGTGTTTTGTATCTCGTACAAAGCCCGAGATGGAGGCTAAAAGGGTTTGACTCAATAAGAGAGTCTTTTATACTCACCAAGAGAATGATTTGAATCTCGTACGAAGCCCAAGATAGAGGCTAAAGGAGTGGTGACCCAACAAGAAAGTCTTTTATACTCAACAAGAGAGTGTGAAAAGGTTAGCTCCGCTAGGGAGAATCATTGTACAAAGCCCAAGAGGAGGCTATTGGTGCCAGTAACTATTTCAATTGAGTGACAGGTCCAATATGTTGGTTAAAAGAGAAAATTAGTTCTTATAAAGAGACTGATTCCAGGTGAGGTTGTACTTTGGTACTGATCAGAAGATCGGGGTTATTTCCTGTTCTTTCAGGAAATGGGAAATCCAAAGGGTATTGAGACTGTCCAAGTCTAGAGTTTCATCTTTTGTACAATGCCCAAGAGGAGGCACGGGAGTTAAGGGATGAGTACTAACCCTCAAATGGCCTGGGTTTTGATGCTGGAAAGACTGCTCTAGCAAAGGATGACTAAGTTCTGTCTTATACCTTTAAGAGGTCGTCAGGGTCCTTGTATTAAGCCCAAGAGGAGGCATGAGAGCTTTTAAGAAGCTGAAGGGTCCTTGTACAACGCCCAAGAGGAGGCGGGGATACTTTTAAGAAGCCTGTAGGTCCCCAAACCCCGAGAAGTTCAAGACATGCCATTCACAGAGAATAGATCAAGCCAGGAAAGTCTGAGAATTTGGAAGAAACACAAGAGATGCCATTCACGGAGAAAAGATCATCTTTGGGGAGTTAGAGTTTCTTTGACAATTTCTAAGGGTGCTTTTAAGAAGCTTGTGGGTCCCCAAACCCCGAGAAGTTCAAGGCATGCCATTCACAGAGAATAGATCAAGCCAGGAAAGTCCGAGAATTTGGAAGAAACTCAAGAGATGCCATTCACGGAGAAAAGATCATCTCTGGGGAGTAGAGTCTCTTTGACAACTTATAAGGGCGACAGTCTGAGAAAGGATTCACCAAGAAGAGGGAAGACTGTGTCTGGTAATCCTATGGGGATCTAGTTTTGACTGTATCTAAGAGCGATCAACGGGGCTTTACCTAGTGTTTAGACGTAGTTGTCGGGGAAAACTCTAAATAACTATACTAGTATTACACAGTTGATATTTGATCAGTATATAAAAGTTTGTGAAAGAAGACTTACAGTGAACAACCCCACAATATAGTTATATATATATATATATATATATATATATATATATATATGACATCGATAAATGAAAGCGGGTAAACACTTACTCGGTTGTAGAGCTTCCATGATGTTTTGTTAGTTGTTCAACAAAGAAAGATTTGATAACAATATTATATTCTAAATCAAAGGAGAAAGTGCTTTGAAAAGATTGTTTGGGGCTTACAGTTCAAGGAGAGGCCCAAAGATTTATCAGTGATTGCACTGTGGATTTTGTACATTGTGTAAGTTCCTGGATTGGCTGGAATTTTGGTAAAACAACAAGGTGTTCAATGCTGATGTCATGGTGTTGATGTTGCAGCATTGAGTCTTAGTACTGGGCTGTACTAAGTTGTGAAGGTTAACTATGTTTGATGTCATGGGCTTGATGTCATAACATTGCACTTAACACTGGGCTGTGTTAAGGTTGCTAGTTGCTGAAGTGGATGTCTGATGTCACATAGGTGATGTTGTAACATCAGACCTGCAGAACTGAAGCTAATGACAGCATGGGCTTGTTGTTATTAGGGTCGAGTATTAGCTGGAATTGTGGAGAGTGTTGACTCGTTGGATGAGAATATCTTGGGCTAGATATTTTCTGTTACATGGGAGATTTGATTGCAGGTTTGTTGGAGAATTAAAAGGTGGAAGATTTAAAAAGATTTTGGGGATAAAATCTGTTTTAAAAGATTCAGTTTTTAATTAACAAATCTGATCAAATATTGTGACAAATCCAATCCAAATTCAAGGAGCTATATAAAGCGCACAAGACCAAGGAAGAAGGTACAGAAAACAGATTGAAGATCAAGAGCTGGAGGCTTAGAGTCTAGGGTTTGTTTAGAGTACTTGTAATCACACTATTATAGGTTTGAATAGGTGTTGAATTTTCTGTCCTCTCTAGAAGCTGTGAAGCAATAGAGAGTTGTTGATTGATCGAAGCTAGGAAGCAAGATCAAGGGATCTCAAAGAGGTTGTTCTTTGAGTGTTTTAGGGGATTGAGTAGTGTTCTCATATCTAAGTGGGTTCTTAGGTAGAAAGTCACTAGTAGAGTATAAGTTTAGGAGATTGTCAACTGGTGTGTTGAGTCTGTAAATTATATCTACAAGTAGTGAATTTCATCCCTGGCTTGGTAGCCCCCAGACGTAGGTAGTTAGACCGAACTGGGTGAACAATTCCTTGTGTTTTCCTGTTGCTTATTCTGTCCATTATTGCAGAGTGTGTTGTTGTAACATCGCACCTTAACATCACACGTCTGGTACCAGAATTTCAATTGGTATCAAAGCAGGCATCCTGTCTGTCTCTGGGTGAGATCTAGGGAAGTACTTTCTGGTGAAAGATGGACAAAGAGGTTGGAGGATTTGTCAACAGACCCCCTATATTGGATGGCTCAAACTATGAGTATTGGAAGCCGAGAATGACTACTTTTTTAAAGTCATTAGACAGCAGAGCTTGGAAGGGTCTCATTAAAGAGTGGAAAGCTCCAGAGGTTTGTGAGAAAGATGAGGCTGGCAAGGATAAAGAAGGCACCTCAAAGCCAAAACCTGAAGAAGAGTGGACCAAGGAGGAAGATGAGCTTGCCCTTGGAAATTCCAAAGCTCTAAATGCCATATTCAATGGAGTGGATAAAAATATCTTCAAGTTGATCAATTCCTGTGAAGTTGCTAAGGAAGCTTGGGGTATTTTGCAAGCAACACATGAAGGAACATCGAGAGTCAAGATGTCAAGACTTCAGATTTTAACATCAAAATTTGAAAGTCTGAAGATGAAGGATGAGGAGACCATTCATGACTTCCACATGAATGTTCTAGAGCTGGCAAATGCTTCCAGTGCTCTAGGTGAGAAAATGTCTGATGAAAAGCTGGTGAGGAAGATTCTTAGATCCCTCCCCAAAAAATACAAGATGAAGGTTACTACTATTGAAGAGTCACAAGACATCAGCAAGATGAGAGTAGATGAGCTCATTGGATCTCTTCAAACCTTTGAGCTTGGGTTGAATGAGGAAGAACTAGAAAAGAAGCCAAAGAATATAGCTCTGGTGTCAAATGATCAAGAGGAAGAAGGGAAGAGTTCTGAATCCCAGGATGACTTATCTCAGGCCATAGTAATGCTGGGAAGACAATTCAACAAAGTGTTAAAAAGGTGGAACAATAACTACAAGCCTAGGGTCAAGAACAGTTCTTCTGACATCAATAAGCCTAAAGAGAAAGATGAAAAGAAGCCTGCCCAGGATAAAGGTGTTCAATGCGTGGAATGTGAAGGGTATGGACATATTAAGAAAGAATGTCCCACATTCTTGAAGAAACTGAAGAAGGGGATGTCAGTCTCCTGGTCTAAATCTGATAGTGAAAATGAAGATGAGTCAGCAAGGCATGCTAGAGCCTTAACAGGAACAGTTGTGTCAGATGATGACAGTGATGAAGAAATAACCTATGAGGAACTAGCATCTACTTATCGAGAGCTGTGTTTGAAAAGTGCTGAAATTTGTCAAGAAAACAAGTGTCACAAACAACAGATTGCTCAGCTTGAAAGTGAAAAAGCTGGTCGAGAGAACAAAGTTGTACTTGTTAAGTCTCAATTGGAGCAGATGACAAAATTTGTTAGGATGATGAACAGTGGTACTACTAATCTGGATAAAATTCTTCAGTCTGAGAAAGCAGCTGGAGATAAATCAGGAATAGGATATGTGGCCAGCACTTCAGGAACAACAAGAGAGATGTCTCAACCTGTGTCTCAACATCAACCCAAGAGACAGAATCCTACATCAAAGAAGAACAGTCCTCAGTCTCAAGGAGTTAGTCAGCATACGCCTCCCCAATTTCACAAGAACTTAGAGACTGCTGGGTGCAATCAGAACAGGGTTCATCATCATAAGAACAGGAATGGAGACAAATTCAACAAAGTTGTTCCTCATTGCTATGGAAGAAGGAAGCCACACCACCATAGTAGACAGCCTAAGAGACAGCATCATCAGTACATGAAAAGACAACTCAACTATGGTATAAGAAGACAAAAGTATGAGTGGCAGTCACAGCCCTATCAAAGCAGAAGAAGATGCTTCTACTGTGGTAGGATCGGGCATATCCAGTCTTCATGCTTCAAGCTACATGGTTATCCTAATCCTGCTCCTCAACCCAAAGAGGTAAGAACTAAAGTGGTGAAGAAATGGATACCTAAAGTTATCAGCTTGATAGCTCACACCTCCTTAAGGGTTTCTACCAAAGATGACTGGTATTTTGACAGTGGGTGTTCAAGACACATGACTGGAGTAAAGAATCTGCTCGTTGATGTGAAACCTCAGACTTCTGGCTACGTGACATTCGGTGATGGAGTCAAAGGGGAGATAAAGGGGATTGGCAAACTAAATTGTGCCAATGCTCCCAGACTGGAGAATGTCCTACTTGTTAAAGGACTAGCAACAAATTTGATTAGTATCAGTCAACTATGTGATCAAGGATTCAAAGTAGACTTCACTAAGTCTGAATGTGTGGTCAAAGATGACAAAGGAGAAGTGATCATGAAGGGAGACAGGTCAAAGGACAATTGCTATCTGTGGGCACCTCAAAACTCTGAGTCATCCACGTGTGTGCTTGCTAAAGAAGATGAAGTCAAAATCTGGCATCAGAAGTTGGGACATCTTCACCTAAAGGGAATGAAAAGAATTATCTCCTCAGAGGCAGTCAGAGGGATTCCCAAACTGAGCATTGAGGAAGGAAAAGTGTGTGGAGACTGTCAAAAAGGAAAGCAGACAAAGATGTCTCATCCGAAGCTTCAACATGACACCACCTCCAAGGTGTTGGAACTTCTTCATATGGATCTGATGGGACCCATGCAGGTTGAAAGTCTAGGTGGAAAGAGATATGCTTATGTTGTCGTGGATGACTACTCAAGATACACTTGGGTAAATTTCACCAAAGACAAATCTGAAGTGTTTGATGTCTTCAAAGAGCTCTGCCAAAGACTCCAAAGGGAAAAGAAGTGATCATGGAAGAGAATTTGAGAATAGCAAGTTTGAAGAATTTTGCTCAACTGAAGGAATAAGTCATGAGTTTTCATCACCTATCACACCTCAGCCAAATGGAGTTGTTGAAAGGAAGAACAGAACTATACAAGAATCGGCAAGAGCAATGATTCATGCCAAGAAACTTCCTTATCACTTCTGGGCAGAAGCTATGAACACTGCCTGCTATATTCACAACAGAGTTACCCTAAGAAGAGGGACTTCATCTACTCTATATGAGCTGTGGAAGGGGAGGAAACCAAATGTCAAATACTTTCATGTATTTGGAAGTAAATGTTATATTCTGACTGATAGGGAGCAAAGAAGAAAACTAGATTCCAAGAGTGATGAAGGAATCTTTTTGGGATACTCTACTAATAGCAGAGCTTATAGAGTCTTCAACTCCAGAACCAAAGTTATGATGGAGTCTATCAATGTTGTGATAGATGATGAAGATAAGCAGGAAGTTGAGGATGTTATAGAAGATGTTGAAACACCTGCTGGTGAAGCATCTCTTGATGTTGAAGAAAGAAATACCTCTCCTGGTACCACTAATGCTGAGCCTGAACAACCTCAGAAAGATCCTTCAATCAGAATCCAGAAGGACCATCCCAAGGAACTAATTATAGGCGATCTAAATTCTAGAGTAAGAACTAGATCTAGAGAAGTCATTGCTAGCTCATGCTTTGTTTCCAAAATTGAGCCAAAGAATGTCAAGGAAGCTTTGACAGATGAATTCTGGATAAGTACCATGCAAGAAGAACTGGAGCAGTTCAGAAGAAATGATGTCTGGGATCTAGTGCCAAGACCAGAAGGGGTGAATGTTATTGGAACAAAATGGATCTTCAAAAACAAGTCAGACGAGCTTGGAGTAGTTACAAGAAACAAAGCCAGACTTGTTGCACAGGGCTATACTCAAGTAGAGGGAGTTGATTTTGATGAGACTTTTGCTCCAGTGGCTAGATTAGAATCCATCAGGCTTCTCTTAGGTGTGGCCTGTAACCTAAGATTCAAGCTGTTCCAAATGGATGTGAAGAGTGCCTTTCTGAATGGCTATCTGAATGAAGAAGTCTATGTTGATCAACCGAAAGGATTCACTGATCCAAACTTCCCCAATCATGTGTTCAAACTGAGGAAAGCTCTATATGGCTTAAAACAAGCTCCAAGGGCATGGTATGAAAGGCTAACAGAATTCTTAACAGCTAGTGGATATAGAAAGGGAGGGGTAGACAAAACCCTGTTTGTCAAAGAAGAAGGCGGAAAGTTGATGGTAGCCCAAATCTATGTGGATGACATAGTATTTGGGGGAATGTCAGAAGCTATGGTCAAACAGTTTGTTCAACAAATGCAATCTGAATTTGAAATGAGTTTGGTGGGAGAACTCAGCTACTTTCTTGGACTACAAGTCAGACAAATGGAGGACTCTATCTTTATTTCTCAGAGCAAGTATGCTAAGAGTACAGTAAAGAAATTTGGCCTGGATAAAGCAAATCACAAAAGAACTCCTGCTCCTACACATTTGAAGTTATCCAAAGATGAGAATGGAGTGAGTGTGGACCAAAGCTTGTACAGAAGTATGATTGGGAGTTTGCTATACCTCACAGCAAGCAGACCTGACATTTCATTTGCTGTTGGAGTGTGTACAAGATATCAGTCTGATCCTAAGGTAAGTCACTTAAACCAAGTAAAGAGGATTATGAAATATGTGAATGGGACAAGTGACTATGGGATGCTGTACAGTCATAATACTGGAACTGAGTTAAAAGGATACTGTGATGCTGATTGGGCTGGAAGTGCAGATGATAGGAAAAGCACTTCAGGAGGCTGTTTCTTTCTAGGGAATAATCTGATTTCCTGGTTCAGCAAGAAACAGAACTGTGTGTCTCTCTCAACTGCAGAAGCTGAGTATATAGCAGCAGGAAGTAGTTGCTCTCAGCTAGTGTGGATGAAGCAGATGTTGAGTGAATACAATGTCGAGCAAGATGTTATGACTTTATACTGTGATAATTTGAGTGCCATTAACATCTCTAAAAATCCTATACAGCACAGTAGGACTAAGCACATAGATATAAGACATCACTTCATAAGAGATCTGGTTGAAGATAAAATCGTTACCTTAGAACATGTAGCCACAGAGAATCAACTGGCTGACATATTCACTAAAGCCTTAGATGCAAACCAATTTGAAAGATTAAGAAGCAAATTGGGAATCTGCATTCATGAAGACTAAATTTGCAAAAGGGGTTGTGGGCAGTTGGAGGTTCTAGGCTTGTGTGTAGCCAACTGCCAGGAGATAATTGTCTAATTATGGCTAAAAAGGGGGAGAGTTAAAAAATTGCCATGAGGAGAAGAGTAATTGCTGCTAAAAGAAAAAAATAAAAGTGTTTAGTTGAAAAGTAATGATGCAGCTGTGGAGGGGGAGTATAGACAGCATAGTTGTGGAGCTGCTAGTGAAGAATTCATAGCAATTGGAGAGTGCAGCAAAGCAGACATCAAGGGGGAGATGTGCTGCACATTGTGAGCTACTGAACAGCTGTGATGCTGGTTCAAGTTTTTGAGGGGGAGCACCAATTGGCTGTTGTCAATAATGAAGATGGTGCTGCAGCAGATCAAGTAATGAAGACTATATGAAGATTGTCAAACTGCTGCAAGTTGAAGTTTCAAAATATTGAAGATATTCCGCTGCTGAAGTCTCTGAAGATGCAGAGATTGTTTTAGCCAAAATTAGCCAAAGGGGGAGATTGTAAGTTCCTAGATTGGCTGGAATTTTGGTAAAACAACAATGTGTTCAATGCTGATGTCATGGTGTTGATGTTGCAGCATTGAGTCTTAGTACTGGGCTGTACTAAGTTGTGAAGGTTAACTATGTTTGATGTCATGGGCTTGATGTCATAACATTGCACTTAACACTGGGCTGTGTTAAGGTTGCTAGTTGCTGAAGTGGATGTCTGATGTCACATAGGTGATGTTGTAACATCAGACCTGCAGAACTGAAGCTAATGACAGCATGGGCTTGTTGTTATTAGGGTCGAGTATTAGCTGGAATTATGGAGAGTGTTGACTCGTTGGATGAGAATATCTTGGGCTAGATATTTTCTGTTACATGGGAGATTTGATTGCAGGTTTGTTGGAGAATTAAAAGGTGGAAGATTTAAAAAGATTTTGGGGATAAAATCTGTTTTAAAAGATTCAGTTTTTAATTAACAAATCTGATCAAATATTGTGACAAATCCAATCCAAATTCAAGGAGCTATATAAAGCACACAAGACCAAGGAAGAAGGTACAGAAAACAGATTGAAGATCAAGAGCTGGAGGCTTAGAGTCTAGGGTTTGTTTAGAGTACTTGTAATCACACTATTATAGGTTTGAATAGGTGTTGAATTTTCTGTCCTCTCTAGAAGCTGTGAAGCAATAGAGAGTTGTTGATTGATCGAAGCTAGGAAGCAAGATCAAGGGATCTCAAAGAGGTTGTTCTTTGAGTGTTTTAGGGGATTGAGTAGTGTTCTCATATCTAAGTGGGTTCTTAGGTAAAAAGTCACTAGTAGAGTATAAGTTTAGGAGATTGTCAACTGGTGTGTTGAGTCTGTAAATTATATCTACAAGTAGTGAATTTCATCCCTGGCTTGGTAGCCCCCAGACGTAGGTAGTTAGACCGAACTGGGTGAACAATTCCTTGTGTTTTCCTGTTGCTTATTCTGTCCATTATTGCAGAGTGTGTTGTTGTAACATTGCACCTTAACATCACACGTCTGGTACCAGAATTTCACATTGTACAGGGACTTATACAAGTGACTGAGGCCCAAAAAGGTTTTCTATACAAAGGGATGGGTCTTACACTCTCTCAAGAGGCCTAAAAGTTTATTTTTGTATAAGTGGTGGGGCTTACAGCTCAAGGAGAGGCCCAAAAAAAATGGTTTTTGAACTGGCGATCGCGCCGAGATTTTCTTTTAACGCAGAAGGACTTATACAATATCTGAGGCCCAAAATAGTCTTGGTTAAAAGGGTTTGGGTCTTACACTCTAATAGAGGCCCAAAGGTGTTTAAAGAAAAAGAATGGGGCTTATAACACGAGGGTAGGCCCAAGGGTTTGATTTGTTAGAAAGGCGACGACCGTGCCAAATTTTTTGACGGTATCAGGACTTATACAATACACTGAGGCCCAAATTATTTTGATCTTTCTAAAAGGGTTGGGTCTTACACTCTACTAGAGGCCCAAAATGGTTTTTAAAAAGTTTGATGAGGGTTGAATTAATCAAAAACCCCAATTTGTTTCCAAAATGCATTTTAATTGAATAAAAATTCAATTAAAATGATCAAAATTGTTAAACATGTGGAAAACAAATTGTGATCTTGGATTAATGTTTCAAAAATAAAGTTTTGACCTACAAAATGATTAGAAGTCATTAAAATTTGCAAAATCAAGAAGGAAAAAATATTTTAAATGTCAAAAACAATTAAAATATTAATTCTTTGCAAAAATATCAATTATATGAAATAAATAATATTTTTGGGATTTTTGGTAAAATAAAATATTTTAACATTTTTGTGAATTATTAAAAAAAGAATCAACTCAAAATCATTAAAACTCAGAGAGAAATTAATTTTTGAATCAATTAAATAAAATCACAAAATTCAAATATTCAAATATTTGAAAAAGGGCGCCAAGAACATCGCAAGAACATGCGCCCTTCCTCTGTTTCTGCAGATTTGCGTTTTCTATCCAATCTCACTGAATACTTGATTATATCATACAATCTACATATCAATCTACTCGTTTCAACCTCACGATCATGTCTATGGTCTTTAATTTCATTTATTTTAAACATGGAATAAGAAATCAAAGAGAAACCTCAAGAACCCTAAAATTTGCATGAAGGTTCAGAAATTCCATACACGATTCAAACAATGCAATTGATTGATGGAAAACACTCCATGCATGATTATGAACATATGGCCAAATTATTATGCAGCAAAAATTGCATGGATCATAGAGTTAGAAGAGCTCATGCTTACCACTTGCAGCTGGTGATCGTGTTTTGTGTTAGAGGTGTTACAGCTAGGTTCCAATGATCTGGATAGCTTCCCTAGGTGCCATGGAGTGTGTCTGGATGCTTGGAGTGGATTGATTTGAGCTGGAACTTGATTTGGCACCTCAACTGTAAATCTGTCAAAGGTTGAGCAGTTGGCTGGTGATTTTGTGATTTTGGTGTTCCAGATGTTATGTGAGTGTTTGGATCACTTTATATGATGTTTATGAGGTGTGTGTGTGATTGGTTTGATTGGAATTGCTCTCAAACTCAAAACCCGATAGTGACTTGCTTTGGAAGGCAAATTTGGAGTGAAGAATGAGAATCCAAGTCTCCTCTAGCCATTGACTAGAGGTTAGGGCACAGGCTGCTAGTTCCCTTGGTCTTGGATAAGTCTTGACTCAATTTATTTAGCAATGGCTCAGTCTATGCCACCTTGGTGTATGCATTGAATGCTGCAATCCAAAATTGGAGTCTTGTCCCTCTTTTAGGCAATTCTAGGTTTGACATGCTACTTCTTGTTCCAAGGACTTTTGAGGCTTGGATCAGTGTTTATCCCCTTTAGATTTGATCCTCAGATGTGTCCAAAGTGATGATAAGGCTTGGAATTATCTGATTTTGCCAAATCGAGCAAAAGTGCAAAATTCTGCCTAGCCTTGGCAGTTTTCAGCAAGGCATATTGTCATTGTCATATCTCATGGCTCAAGTGGAATTTGATGGAGTTCTTGGCCATTTTGGAAAGCCCTCATATGATACAACAACTGTTTGATCATATTTGGTTTTGATACTTTTTGGATCCAAGTGAAAAATGCCCCTACATTTGGAAAAAAGTAAGGCAGATTCTGACTTAGTGAAAATTTCACTAAGTGTTGGAAAAAAGTGACATTTTCACTTTTTGTGATTTTGATTATTCCATAACTTAAAATCCATGGGGAATTGGAATAAGTGGCAGTTGAAGCTTTTGTAGAGGGTAATAAGAGCTACAAATCCAGCTTTGGATGGGAAAAAATGGCCTTGTGGTTTAGGAGTTATGATCCTCCAAAGTTGGTACCCTAGCCACTTTGTTCCATAACTTAGAAAATTTCTAAGTTTTTCATGCCCTGGTCGACCAAAACACTAATTTGGTGACACTGGCGATCTTGAGGCTTAATCCACTTAGAATGCTGCAACCTTATGCTTGATTCTTGATGTGAGAGTCCTCTTGATCCATTGTGGATGTTTGAGAGGTTAGACAAGTTGAAGATCATGTCAATTGTTGATTGATCCTTTGTCTAAGAGCTCTGAGAGGGTTTGAAACCCTAAATTTAATTGTAGTGGATGCTCACCCATCTTTGGGGAGACTAATGAGGCATGATGGTCCATTCATATTGTGATGATGATTTACACAATGATGGGAATCTTAGTGGTCAAAATTTGGTGTATGACAGAAAGCACTCGATAAACAGATTTTACCTTAATCCTTAGTAATATGAAGCCGCCCTAAACTCACAAGCATCATTCTTTGGGATGGATTGCAAGACAGAAAAAATCTTCAATGTTCTTCTATCTTGAACAAAATATTTTTTCTGTGCTTGTTATCCATCTAAACATAATAGTGTTAATGTTGCCGTTGTTGTATTTTTGGAATAACTCTCAGTTAAATAAGGGAGCTCAAACTTTAAAGAGTACTCAGTTGATAGATTATAAGTGTAAAAAATAATTCCTGCTTCAAGTTACACAAATAATTGAGGTTAACCAACAAGGAAGGGAGCTTAACCTTTGAACAAAGAACAAAATGCAACTAAATTTGGATATCAGCGAAGATTTGTTGTAAATAATTTATTTTAATATTTAACAATGTAATTTAAGAAAAAAAGAAGAATTATTCACCTCAGTTTTCGTCATCACCAAGGTGATAGTTAAAAGGAGAAGATAAAAAAACCTCGATTTTATATTAAAATTGAGTTGTTTAATAATCATATTTTACTATAAAATTACTTGTTAAATAGAATTTACCCTAAGACTAACTTATATGTAGTCGGCCTAAAGAGAGGAAATATTCACCACCGTCCATTTGATCATGAGTTGCTACTACAGATCTCTGAGATGGATTGTAAGTGTAGGAAATAAAAATTTTCATTGGGAAACAAATCTCTAGTATCTTGCATGGGACCTGGACCTAGAAAATAAAAATTCTGATTGGGAAACAGATTTTATAATGTAATTTTAATATTCTGTGTAAACAATGTGATTTAAAAAAAACAACTTATTCACCTCGGTATTCTTCGTGGCCGAGGGGATATTTAAATGTTTTTTTACTATATTCAACGCCCCTAAACAAATCTTTGATGTCTATTTAATATTTATCAATGCTCAAGAATCTGCCATTAGTGATCCGCGTGAAACCTAAGGGCATTATAAAAGCATGCTGAATATTGAAAATATAACCTATATGGAACATGAAGCGCTTGAAACATAAAGACTTTGGAAAAGTTCTTTAAGATGGATTGCAAGAGGAGAAAATTACTTGGGTTTAAGGTTTGTTTTCTTAAATATTTATTTGGCACAAAATTATATATTTGAATATTGATTTTATTTATCTAACCTTTATTTTGTTTTGCTTCGGAATCAAATGCATGCAAGATCCGTAGAGAATAATCTTGCACCCAACATTTGATCTTACAGAAGATTCAATAATTCGAAGATATAAAATCTAAATCTCCAGGGAATTTGATTTTTACCTAGATCTCTAGGGATTTTGATTTTGATTTTAAACAATGTAATATTATGTGTAACTAATGTAATATTCTGGGTAAACAATGTAACAATTTTTTTATCAAAAATAAAAAGAAAAAGAAATAATTTTACCCCTCTGTTTTCAAGATAAACTGAGATATAAGATACGCTAGTTTTCAAAATAATAAAAGTGTTGCTGCTAGGGTTCGAACCCATGTGCATATAACTTTACCTCTCGATTTTAATTCCACAGTGGTGAGTTTTCATGTCGCCCTTCGTTACCTTGCTTCTTTGGCCGAGGTATTATGTCTTTCGCGTCCGAGGTAAATAGCACTTTTTGTTGTAGTGGAACCAGGATATATCGTTGTGTCCTTTACTTTTTGCACTTTACCACTTTCTAAATCATCACCAAACCAGGAAGTTAAAAACATAATTTCAACAAATTGAAAATTAATCAAAGTACCAAATTAACCCCCCTTAGGTGTAATCACAACTTAAAATTGGCATCAGAGCAGGTTATAGGTAACGTGTTCCCAAAGATCCAGAATGCCTTTCGCAAGTGCAAATCCTGTTTTCAAAGATGGTGGCAATAACAATAAACCTCCACTATTTTCTAGTGAATACTTTAATTTTTGGAAAATTTGCATGAAGACTCACTTTGAAGCGCAAGGAGAACGAATATGGGAAATTGTCCAAGATGGTCCACATGCTCCTACAAGTGTTGTTAGTGGTGTTGGAACTCCAAAGATTAAAAGCGCTTGGGATGAAAATGATAAAAATAAAATTCTTGATGAAAATAAAACAATCAACATACTTCAAATTTCACTTAGCATGGATGAATTATTTTGTGTCTCTCAATGTACACCAATAAATAAAATATGGTATATATGGTAGAAACTTATGAAGGAACCAATGAAGTGAAGATACCAAGATTGAATACGTTAAGTTAAGAGTACGGGATGTTTAGAATGCATCCCGGAGAATCAATTGTCGCATTGCAAAAGAGATTTGTACACTTGACAAATCACTTGATTGAACTCGGTAAGACTTTTAATAACAATGATATTAATCTTAAAGTGCTTAGGTCTTTAACCAGGGAATGACAACCAAAAGTGATGGAAATATCGTAAAAGAAAAGCCTTTCTACCATGACGTCTGCATCCTTGCTCGAAAAACTTCAAGAGCATGAACTTGAACTTGGAAGATTAGAAAAGCATGAGAACCAAGAAAAGAAACCAAAGGAATTGCTTTGAAAGTTGACTCAAATGAAGAACAAGAAGATGATGATCCGGAAGAAGATGAAAATTGCATGCTCCTTATAAAAAAACTTGGTAAGTTACTTGGCAATAATGAAAAATCTTTCAATTATGCAAAAAGAAAGAAATTTTTCAGGAAAAAAGGATGCTTTCACTTTAACACAAAATGTCACATGCTATGAATGTGGTAAACAAGGACACATAAAGATGGATTGTCCAAAACTCACCAAGATTAGCGGCTTCAAAAGTAGAAAAGAGACAAAATCTAAAAGAGCCTACATTGTATGAGAAGACAATGAAATAAATTCGTTATCTGACTCGAAAAGTGACGATGAATGTGCAAATCTTGATTTGATGGCATCACACCATTCCAATGATGAAGATGATGAGGTTAGTAATGATTTTTCCATTTATGATAATGATGCACAAGGTGCTATAGATGAATTACTCAATGAATCCAAAATTCTGTATAAAACGGTGTCAAATCAAAATAAACAAATTTTATCTCTTGAAGAAAATATTGACACCATGGAAAAAGATTTTGAAGTTGAAAAACAAAACCTTATTAAAGAACAAAAACAAAATTTTGTATGCAAAGAGTGTGAGTCACTTTCTTTCCAAATTGTCAAATTGAAAAGAGTTCTTGAAAGATATGAAATAAAATAAATTGGATTGGAGGGAGTCCTTAGTCAACAAAGATATTCTAATGATAAAAGTGGACTTGGGTATTCTAAATTTGACAAACGAAGTTCTAGTAAAACTATATTTGTTAAGGCTAGTGATAAATCCACTAAAGAGAAAGTGATCAAAGCAAATAGTGTTCATCATTATCCTAAAAGGAAAAGTTTTGTTAAGAATAAATCTTATGTTCCTAGATATAGAAGTAATTTTGTTCCTACTTGTTTCTATTTTGGTATAAGTGGTCACACGCCTAATGCTTGCTATGTAAGGAATTTTAGTGTGGCAAGTGGGCATTATGTGTGGGTCAAGAAAGGGACTAATTTTAAAGACCCCAAGGCAATTTGGGTACCTAACAAAATCTAATTTATTTTGTAGGTATGCTTGAAAACCACTACAAATCTATGGTATCTCGATAGTGGTTGTTCTAAGCATATGACGGGAAATATCAATAAATTTTCAAATCTAGTGCTCAATGCCAACATTGCCAAGAGATATGTCACTTATGGAGACAACAACAAAGGAAAAAATTTTGGCATAGGCAAAGTTAGTGCACCACCTTTCACATCCATTGAAGATGTTCTTTAAGTTCAAGGACTAAAGCACAATCTTCTAAGTATAAGCCAACTTTGTGACAAAGGCTCCAAGATCAAGTTCACCAAGGATGAATGCTTGATTAAAAATGATGCCACTCATGAGGTAAAACTCAAAGGTAAAAGATTTAATAATATTTTCATGATTTCCTTAGATGATTTATCTTTGAAAGTAAAATGTCTCATGGTAAACAACAATGACTCCTGTCTATGGCATAAAAGAGTTACTCATATTTATATGGAACATTTAAACAAACTAGTTGAGCATGATCTTGTCATTGGTTTACCTAAGATAAAGTTTGTCAAAGATAAATTATGTGATGCTTGTCAAAATGGAAAACAAATCAAATTAAATTTCAAACCTAAGAATGTTGTGTCTACTTCAAGGCCACTATAACTGTTGCATATTGACTTGTTTGGTTCATCAAGAACGACAAGCTTCGGAGGTAATGTATATGCTTTAATTATTGTTGATGATTTTTCTAGATATTCTTGGACATTCTTTTTATTGTGGAAAAGTGATGCATTCAAGGCGTTCAAAAAGTATGCAAAATAAATTCAATATGAAAAATCACTAAAAATTTCCTCCATAAGAAGCGATCATGGTGGAGAGTCCCAAAATACACCTTTTGAAGAGTTTTGTAAAGAATATGGGATCTTTCACAATTTTTTAGCACCAAGGACTCCACAACAAAATGGAGGGGTGGAGAGAAATAAATGGTCTCTAGTAAAACTTGCAAGAACAATGCTTAATGATTCAAATCTTCCAAAATATTTTTGGGCGGATGCGGAAAACACGACATACTATGTAAGTAATTGAGTTATTATAAGACCAATTTTGAAAAAGACTCCATATGAACTCTTCAAGGGAAGGAAGCTAAACATTGCTCACTTTCACATTTTTGGATGCAAGTACTTTGTCCTAAACAATGACAAAGACAATCTCAGTAAGTTTGACAAAAAGTCCGACGAAGGTATTTTTCTTGGCTATTCTCTTACTAGTAAAGCATATAGTATTTATAATAAACAAACTTTAACTATAGAAGAATCAATGCATGTTTCCTTTTATGAATCTATCCCCTCTAAGGAGGATATTGTTGTGTCTGATGATGATGATATTTTAGAAGTTCATATGGAAGATGCTTCCTGTAGCGGTAAAAATCGTGAGTGTAAGCTATTGATTAACTTAACTCAAGGAAAACAGAGTCACCACCGCGCTTTTATTTATTCCACAAAGGAAAAGGAAAAAAGAGCGAATAAAACCTAAGAAGTATAAAAAAGCAAAAGCTAAAAAAGACAAAGAGAAATGGGTAAGGGGGGTTGGTTATGTAAAGGGAAAGTTTTACGCACCCAATACATCTATAGTACTTTATAGGAGCCCTTTGATGTATTCATTCTTTTTGGTCTGAAAATGATTTGCTTGTAAAGAGATTGTGGAGATGAGAATAGAAATATTTTTTAATATTTTTGTGTTTGGAGAGACTTATCACCTCATGCCTACATACCCACGATGTGCAATGTAGGATCAAAACCTCGTAGTTCGTGGTACAAAGAATGAAAATGATTGGTTATGGTTTATTTTATCTTGAAAAAGACAACCTGTCATTCTCAAGAGAGAATACTCAACTAATTACCCAAAGATATGGGAAAGAGACATTTGCTTCACATTAAGATGGAGGATTTGCTTGGATTAACATCAACAAGACTAATCACTTCAACATCTAAGTGGAAAATGACCATACTTTCAACAAAATACCCTGGTTAGGAGTTTTACATCTCATCAAAAAAATGACTCATGTCTAATTCTTTTTAAAAAGTTTAAAAGAAAAAGGTGCATAAAAGCACAAAAAAAAATTGGATTAGTTTTGTATTTTTTATGTCTTTTTGAAATGGTCAAAATATGATTAAGATGGATTGTCATTTATTGAAGAAAAGCAAGTTTTAAAAGTCACTTGACAAAAGTCAAGGTTTTATTATGAAAACGGTTTTAAGTTTGAAAACAAGAAAGTTTTTGAAAAAAAGGGAGAAGGTTTTGAAAATTTAAGAAGGGGAGGAGAAGAAGTAACTATCCTAGTGCATAAAATAAAAGCTAGGGAAAAGAAGGATCTAACCAAAATGGAGCCACTTCAAAGCAATATTAAAAGAATTCCATCTTTAAGCAAATTAGCCACATAAAGCCAAGTCTTTAATCAATACTCCAAGCAAAGGGATAAGAAGTCCTAATTCTAGGTCCATAAGTCCAATATTACTTCAAAAGAGGTCCATAAAGAGATCACTTCAAAGCATAGGATAGTAACTAATAGTCCAAGATGAGGAGAATTAAGTTTGTTTATGGTTTAAGCCCTTATTAATGTTTTGGTCCAAGTGGACAAAGAAAAAAAAGGCATAAGCATAAACATGTGTCCAACGGACAAAGGAAAAATTGCGGAAGCATAAACACATGTCCAACGGACAAAGGAAAAATTGCGGAAACATAAACATGATATGAAATGATAATAATGAAGCATAAAAGATAAAAGAGATAAGGAGCGAGAAGGAAATATAAACAAAATTAATACAATAATATTGTTAGTAAGTTAGTGATTAGTAGTTAGAGTTAGTGATCAATAACAATTGAATAATCACACTTAGTTCAAGATTGATGAACCTCATTAGAGGATTGATAAGACCAAAGCCTCATTTCAACAAGTTTCATGAGTTTTGAACCATAAGATAAATAATCAACCATTCTTGAATGTTTTCCGATACGGGACAAATATTGCGCTATGTTAAGCAATCGCCGAGTAATTTACGGAGTAATTACCCTACAAATGAGGCCAGTCAATAGCTCTTTGTGCTAATGCATGCTAGATAAACGATATATAAATCGTCATCCGAAAGCAATACCGCACGAAAATAAAAATGGTAACGATCTAGTCTTGATCGAAATTCAACAAAGGAATTCCAAGATCAATTAGACTTTCATCGATCAAAAAGAAAAAGAATCAAGATGAAGAGAAGTGGATCTAACATTTATGATCCACACAACCAACAAAAAAGAAAAAAAACTAAAAGAAATCAAAGTGAAGGATAAAGAATCAAAATATTTTTCAAACAACTCTCTTCAAGAAAATTTTTCTAAACAGAATTTAAAACAAAAAGCCAAGTAGTAAGTCAAAAATCTCAAATAAGAAAAATAAGAAGAAAAAAAGAGAAAAAAAAATGAATTAGAAAAGAGAAAATCATAAAAATGAGAGAGGTTTTGAAAGCAAAAATAGCGGTGGCGGTAATAAAGCCACACGGACCAAGGCCCAAAAATATTAAAAAAAAAGAAATAGAAAAAGAAAATGATACATTAAAAATTAAAAAGAAAAAAGAAGAATCATATTCTGAACTTCATCATCCTCTTCTTTGTAAAACGAAACACCAATGGTTACTATTCACGCCATGCTAGCAACTCATAACTTCATCAAACCGGAGCGGCGTGATTCAAGACTCACGCGGTTGCGATCGAATCGAAGAGTAGATTCCAAATACGTTATATATTTCGAATAATATTGAACGAAACAAGCGGATCGAAGTCACGAAACTACATCGGAAGTGTTTTCTACCTTCAAAGAAACGGTGAGTAAGCTTTAAATCTTTCCTCCTCTTTCTTCTTCTGAACTCGAGCGTGGTTGTTGATTGTGAAATTGATGTTGCTTTGAATTTGAAGTGTTGTGAATTATTGAATGAATTTGCAGATTTTGTTTGAATTAGAGATTGAAAGTTGAGTGGAGATTGAGATGAGTTTTGTGTGAGATTTTCGCAGGGTTTTTTTGGCTATTCAAAGCTTGGAAAATTAAAGGAAGCAAGCCTCTTATTTATAGAGTGAAGAGGTGAGAATGAAAATTGAGTTCATGAAAATTGGTTGCCGTTTTGTTCCGTCATTTGCAGGTTGTGACGTGATGTCGTCGTTTTGAATGCACTGCATTTTTGAATTATTTATTTCATGTTGCAGCTGCGTTTTGCTTTGGAGCTTGTTGCGTTTTGATGTTTGGTGTTGTATGTAGCTCACGTGATGTCGTTTCATTCTTACACAAGTTGCGTTTTGAACAGAGCTCATGTCGCAGCTCAAGTTTTGAGGATGTTATGGCTTGTAGAGTAACAGTTGGCTTGGAGGCTTACTCGGTTTAGAAATGGCTTGCTGCAGTTTGTTAAAGGGCTTGTTATGTGCAGCGTGATGCAAGTAGAAGCTTGTGATGGCTTGGGGAAATAGCAGCTTGGAGTTTGAAGCTCGTGACATTCACGGCTTGGAGCTGGCTTGTTTGCAAGTGGCTGATATTCACGAAAGCTTGTGAAGCTTGTGGCTGGAAGTAGTTTCATTAAGTAGGTGAATATTGTTTGTGGAAATGACTAGGAAAATGAGGTCACGTGTGTAGCTTTTGTGAATTTATTATTTTTGCATTTTCACATCATAGCTTGTAACAAAAATGGGAAATGGGCCTAAGCTTGATGTATTTTTTTTTGTTTATTTTTTTTTCTATGATATGGGCCTTGGATTTTTGGAGGAAAAAAAAAGATATATAAAAAAAATGTGGATGTGAAATGGATTTTAAAAAACATGGTTATTAGATATTAAAAAAGATAATTTGACTTTTGGATATTGGAACTAGATTTATGGATATTTAAAAAAAAATGAAATGAAATTAGATATGAAATATGGATATTGAAAAAACGGATAAGGTAACTGGATTTTATGAAATTGGTTATGAGAAGAAATGAAATTTAAGAGTGTACATGGATAATGGATTTTGGGTATTGGAAATGAAAGAAGAAAAAATGGATTGGATATAAATTTTATGAATTGGATTAAAAAATGGTTTATGGATTTAGAAAAATTGAAAAATGGAAGTGGGTTTCTAAATGGATATTGAATAGAAAAGATGAGTGGAAAAAAGGGGATGGTTTATAAATCGGATAATGATAATGGGTATGAAAATGGATACGCACACTCACCAAATTTTCCACACACGGGCACAAAACTTTTGATCCTTAATCTCAACACCTTGAATAATGAACATGAATCTAACATCACAAGCCACTGATACACCTTGACTGGAAATCCATCAAACTCGATTTGTTCAGAGAAATCTCTGAATCCCATAAGTTCTGAATCACTTCAAAATTCGTCTGAATCAATCATCTGGGAAAATAAATCCGTAGATGAACCAAATTTGGACTGACGAACTCAGATGAACTGATGAATGTCACCATACAATAACTTGACAGTCACTGCTTGAGAAATAGTCCACTGAAACATATAACTTGCATTTGAAACAATCTCTTGATAGTTTGACCAAAATTAGGTCAAACTTCCATCTGAACTGGATCATGAACGAACAACCACTTGTGATCTGAAATCACCTCATTGTCTTTGACAAACCTGCATAACACACACAGAGAGAAACTGCAGCAAATTTTTGGTATTTTGGTTAGAGGTTAGTAAACAGAAACAAGTGAGAATAATATACAGATACTCAGGAGAAACAAAGATTACGATCTTGCTTGTGGCATGAAAAAATGCAAATGATATGTGGGATCTTAGGGGTAAAAATTAGGGTATTACAGATGACCCTATTTAAGTTTCTTCTATCAGGAGATATGAAGATGGAAATCTTTGTCTCGACGAGATAGAAGAGACTTAAATATAACAATAAACCCAATTTTTGGCCCTAAGAGACCATAAAATGATATGATTATGCAAATGATATGCAGACACAAGACCACTATGGGGAGAATATGCCACAGGAGATCAACAAAACGAAGAACGAGAGAATGAAACTCCACCGGCGAAACACATCACAAGAGACCACCAACTAGCCGGGGAACACACCACACAACTACTGGGACTCATCTAAGGAAAAGATTCAAACTGGGGATAACTGTATATGGAAATAAACCACAACACAATAAGGATATAACTCATCAGAGAAGGCTTAGCACAGCAAGGCTCCACTAGGGAAAATCAATACCTCAACAATGAACTATCTCTTGCATAGGGAAGAGACTAACCATCCATCGGAGTAGAAAACCTCAACAATGAACTGTCCCGTCTAACCCAAGAGACTTACCATTCATTGGAGTCACAAAATCTCAACAACAAACTATCCCACTTAACCAAAGAGACTTACCATCCATCGGAGTAGAAAATCTCAACAACGAACTGTCCCATCAAACTGAAGAGGCTTACCATTCATCGGAGTCACAAAATCTCAACAACGAACTGTCCCATCAAACCGAAGAGACTTACCATTCATTGGAGTCACAAAATATCTACAACGAACTGTCCCATCAAACCGAAGAGACTTACCATTCATTGGAGTCACAAAATCTCAACAACGAACTGTCCCATCAAACCGAAGAGACTTACGATTCATTGGAGTCACAAAATCTCAACAATGAGCTGTCCCATCAAACCGAAGAGACTTACCATTCATCGGAGTCACAAAATCTCAACAACGAACTGTCCCATCAAACTGAAGAGACTTACCATTCATTGGAGTCAGAAAATCTCAACAACGAACTGTCCCATCAAACCGAAGAGACTTACCATTCATCGGAGTCACAAAATCTCAACAACGAACTGTCCCATTAAACCGAAGAGACTTACTATTCATCGGAGTCACAAAATCTCAACAACGAACTGTCCCATCAAACCGAAGAGACTTACCATTCATCGGAGTCACAAAATCTCAACAACGAACTGTCCCATCAAACCGATGAGACTTACCATTCATCAGAGTCATAAAATCTCAACAACAAACAGTCCCATCAAACTGAAGAGACTTACCATTCATCGGAGTCACAAAATCTCAACAACGAACTGTCCCATCAAACCGAAGAGACTTACCATTCATCGGAGTCACAAAATCTCAACAACGAACTGTCCTATCAAACCGAAGAGACTTACCATTCATTGGAGTACAAAATCTCAACAACGAACTATCCCATCAAACCGAAGAGACTTCCCATTCATTGGAGTCACAAAATCTCAACAACAAACTGTCCCGTCTAACCGAAGAGACTTACCATTTGTTGGAGTACAAAATCTCAAAAACAAACTGTCCCATCAAACCGAAGAGACTTACCATTCATTGGAGTCACAAAATCTCAACAACGAACTGTCCCGTCTAACCGAAGAGACTTACCATTCATTGGAGTCACAAAATCTCAACAACGAACTGTCCCGTCTAACCGAAGAGACTTACCATTCATTGAAGTCACAAAAGGTATTAACTGCATCGCCTCAGGCTTCTCAAATAAAGGAATGCCACGAAACAGTATTGAACCTTCCAAAATGGGAATCATACGCAGATTTCAGCTGAAGGGCGCAGAATCCTCAAAGGTGCAAAATAAATGCACTCTCAATCTAGGTTTCACAGCCTAGAGATCCAAATAAATATTGCCTAGGGACCAAAGTTCAATCCAGGAACAAGCTATAGAGAAACGGTTAAACAAGACTCATTCCGAGGAGGAAATATCTCAACTGGGGACTAATTCCATCCAGATAATGAACTGGAGAGGAAACTGAATCAA
Organism: Lathyrus tuberosus; assembly: GCA_022829125.1. Classification (NCBI taxonomy): domain Eukaryota; kingdom Viridiplantae; phylum Streptophyta; class Magnoliopsida; order Fabales; family Fabaceae; genus Lathyrus; species Lathyrus tuberosus. Next base: position 492,772 of record JALAZF010000503.1, on the reverse strand, counting down.
AATCTTCCACGAGAAATAAACTCAGTGGGGAATCAACAAAAATAGGCATTTTCTGCTTACGGGTCGACACTCTAAATGGAGAGAGGACACACATGCTCTACGGGGATAACAACACCAGAGAGCAAAGAAGCACTAACACAAATGCAAAATGCAAAATGCAACAACAACATGCTATGCACAACAAAATGAATGCGCATGCGATGCTTATGAGTATGAATATGCTGACAAAACAGACATAAAGATAAACAGAGGGTGAATAAACATCACAACACCACTGAATACTCAGCTAATCTCAACAAGATGGAGATATCATTAGCAACTCTGCTAGGAATTTAGCTGAAGAAATCCTGCAAGAGATAAACAATAGCCATCAAAGAAAAATAAATCCTACTACAAGGCTCAAATCTTGCTGGAAAAAGGAAGATACTCCTTGGGCAGAAACCCGAATATCAATCTTCTAACATCAACTATCCACAAAGAGGATAACCACATAAACTCTGCTTTGAAGATGGCGGGAAAGCTGTCGGAGAATCATAATAACCCAAACCTTTCTAAATCTTCCTAGAGTTCATAAAAATTCACAGGAACTTTCATTTCAAAAGGATGAAGAGATCTGCTGCGGAGAAATAATGAATCCGCTGGGGATTGCAGACATATAAACATCTACACAAAATCCACTAGGAATACAAGGCAGATCTGCTAGAGATACAAGAGAACACTCTCAGAGGATTAATCAATTCTGAGCAAAGCATCCTGAACTTGCTGGGAAAACAACAAAATGTCAAACTGTGGGGGATTTTAGATCAATACTCATCATGAATGAGAGAAAACCCAACAGGTGACCAGTATATCAATATTCCTTGAATATAGTTATCATGAGCGACTTCACTGGGGAATAGCCACAATAGTGATGCATAACCTCCATTGGGAGGAATCTCTTAATAAAACAAATTGATGAGAAGTACTCCCTGGACCTGCCGGGGGAAATGAGAAATTAACCTCACTGATTTATAATTGGAAACAATAATACACTGCCTCCGTTGGAGAATCATCAAGGCTAAATCCCTGGGTACAACTGCCTGGAGAGAAAAACATCCACAAGACAAGATGAAACACGACAAGTGATCACCACGTCAATGCTTCTTAGAAGAAAAATAACATCGCTCTCTGTTTGGAGCATCCAAAGCAACAACATCACCTCTAGAGGATGAAACTCTGAGTGAGGATTATTCATATGATTTTTGCTGGGGATAGCAAAAAAAAGATTCTCTGCATGGGGATTAACACCAATGAGAGATGATCTTCAAAATTGCTCAACTTCCTGACCAATAACATAATCAGCTGGAGAAGATCTAGATCGAGACATAGCTGGGGAAAAACCAAACAACACTTGTCTGGAGAAAACTCAAACAGGTATACCATCAACTTGTCAACAACCGGTTACATAAGCAAAACTTTGCTTAAGGGAATAACAGTTAACTCCACTGGAGAAATATCAACAAAACTCTACCGGGGAAATATTAACATGAACAAACTCTGCTGAGGAAATATCAACAAGCTTTACTGGGGAGAACATTAACATGAACAAACTCTGATTGGTTTACCAAAGTTTTCCTCGGGAAGAAACCTTGTACCATAATGACTTAATATAACCTGCCCCAGTATCTTCAAACTCTGAGAGATTCGTCGAATCTCGACGTAACTGCCCCAGATTGACTGAACTTGGCACATTCTTTGATTAATAAGAATTCAAGCTTTTCCCCTGTGAAAACATCAACTAGGAAAACAAACTTGCTCATGCTCAACAAAATCTTCAAGTAACATGCCCCTGGACATGATCATTCCTTGAAGTGATTGGCCAATTACTCATCAGAGTTTCAGGCCTCAAAAGATTAAGCTCATCACTGATGCTCAAATGTAAGCTTCTATGATGTCAACAAATGTATGCAAGCAGAAAATGTCAATTCTGAGAATGATAATTCTAATGCAATTACACATGTTAGTCTTGAAGTTTTTACTGAAAAGATGTCACCAAACCCTGTGAACAAATCACTAGTTAGGATGCGACATTGGTTTTTGAATGCACATGCAATACCAACAAAGATCTTTTAGCGCAACTCATGGGAGTCAGGAACGCTATCTTGTTTGGAGTATGCTCTCAAAATAAACCCTGCTTCAATTAGGTCTTTTGAGGGTTATAACTTGGTATGGTTCACGGTTTTCAGAAAAAGGATTTTTAGGCTCAAAATTTATTTGTACCCACCAATTCTCCGTGATATTCTTCAGTCTTACATTCAGTTAATTTGACATGAATGTTCATCTCTCAAAAGGATAAAACTGACGGTTTAAGAACCAATAAGGTTATTTGGGGCATAACAGTCACCCTTTTGTCTTTTGACTTTGTAGTCACACAGATTTGTTCAGGATTTTTCTTTAAAATCCTTTCTTTTCGCTTTTCACATTTTTCATTCTTTTGTTTTTCCCTAACTTTTGCCTGGACTAATTCTTTTGAATTTGATGTCCAGCGAGATGCCCTAATTTTTGCCTAAGTCACTTGTTTTCAATTTTCGACTTAGCGGGCTTTTATTTTCTTTTGATTTCTTTTTTCGAACAAATCATGTGACATTTGCTTATCTGACTTGTTAAAAGGGGTTGTGACTGCCTCTTCCCTTTGGAATGAGGGATAACCATTGTGGTTGGTCCTTAGATACACACTCCTTTTGAAATTTGGACACTTGGTAAAATTAACTGAAGACTACCCTGCCCCAGGTTAAATGTGAGGGTTTTTTCATTTAGAAAAGAAACTCATACTTCATGGCTCAAAGGGGTTAACAAGGGATTATCTTCCTTATATCTCCGGTGTTTGGGAATTTGAAACAATGCATGTACATCATCAGTATGGTCTTGTTCAAAAGCACACAACCAGAAATTTTGCGTTTTCACTGCATCATCCTCCCTCCAAGAGTTTAAACAAGAAGTTGGTATTGCAAATGCGGAAAACAAATTATGAGCGAAAGAGAATGGATCACTTCAAGATAAACATACTCATTGCATTAAGATTAATATTCAAAACAAACAAGTTCTAAATGCAAACAAAGCAATAACAATCATAAAAGATTACAAATGAAAATGCAGTAATAAACTAAAGATCTGAGGAGATTGTCTCAATCTGAGCTTGAAAGGACACCTTCAACTCTCTTGGGAGACACAAAAGCAAATGCACGGCCGCTGAGGGTCACTCCACTAACATCGAAAATAGGAACCTCCTTGAGTTTTTATCTTCATCATTATAAAGGTGTTCCATCCATAAATGGGCTTCCTCTCTTGAAGGTCAATACCTTATCGTCGATCATCTCTGTCACAGGGTGGACATTCTGAGGATTTGGCATATACCTCGAAAATTGAGAATATTTTTCAACAACTTGACCAACCAGATCATTTTGCACAGGTCGGGATCGAGTAGGAACATCCACTTGTGGAGCACCGTCGTCCGAAGGAAATCCGTACATCAGATTAGTCGTCATTGTAAAGCCTGACATGGGATCAACATTCTATGTTCTCTCCATTGTCCTTCAGTAACTGCTTTGAATTCAGTATGAATGACAGGAAATTAGCTAAATTCTCTTCTTTCTCTGATTAGCCCGAGTATTATACCGGTGATACAACTTGTCTGAACAAGACCAAGAAAAGGAACCAAATAAGACACCTGGAAAATGCAAGAAACAATGCAGAATGATGCTTGATGCAAATGCAATGCAATATGAATGCAGCAGACATGGGATCAAAGCTTCCATAAATTCTGAATAACTGCTGTACTGATGACTGGATGAGCTCAAAGGTCTGCTCTGAAGAGAATACCGGAATACCAGGTCGATAAGTCCACAATGATAAGAAATCCAAAGTACCGGGCATGCTGAAAGTCAGGGTTTCCTGCAAACCTGTTAACACCTGCCCATTCTCACATGTGGGTACTAAAAAGCCAGGATCCTCAGTTTTAGATTCTCGATTTGAGAAGCAATAGTACATTCATCCCTCGAGGTACAATACTATCGCCAAACAAAGAGGTCGTCCACTGTTCCCCCAAAAAAGGGTATCCTATAGCAAGTTCCCAGCATTGGGTCCTCGGATCGACAAGTGTAACGGGTTTGCCATTTCTGGTCTACCATTATCACATGTCGGGAGGAGAGGCGTTACTGAGTTCTCAGGGAAACGGTCGCCAGAGTCGACAGCTCTCTAGATCAACACCCTGAAATGTGCAAGACACGTACGTCAGAATATCTCCCAAGATAGCCTCGTCTGGATGTGAATTTCGTGAACACCAACCGTATCAAGACGACGCGTAGGTCTCACTACTTTCCACTCTAGTCCTAAGTGTATACTCAAGCCTGTGTATTGGGCTTATCTCTCAGAACATCCCAACCAGAACAAACAAATAACAAGCAAGTCAGACAAAAAGTAGTAAATAAATCAAAGTAGGCTAAACCCCTTAAGGGATGGACCAACAAGAGGTCAATCTTTCCCCAGCAGAGTCACCATTTTTCTGTAGCGGTAAAAATCGTGAGTGTAAGCTATTGATTAACTTAACTCAAGGAAAACAGAGTCACCACCGTGCTTTTATTTATTCCATAAAGGAAAAGGAAAAAAGATCGAATAAAACCTAAGAAGTCTAAAAAAGCAAAAGCTAAAAAAGACAAAGAGAAATGGGTAAGGGGGGTTGGTTATGTAAAGGGAAGGTTTTACGCACCCAATACATCTATAGTACTCTATAGGAGCCCTTTGATGTATTCATGCTTTTTGGTCTGAAAATGGTTTGCTTGTAAAGAGATTGTGGAGATGAGAAGAGAAATATTTTTTAATATTTTTGTGTTTGGAGAGACTTATCGCCTCATGCCTACGTACCCACGATGTGCAATGTAGGATCAAAACCTCGTAGTTTGTGGTACAAAGAATGAAAATTATTGGTTATGGTTTATTTTATCTTGAAAAAGACAACCTGTCATTCTCAAGAGAGAATACTCAACTAATTACCCAAAGGTACGGGAAAGAGACATTTGCTTCACATTAAGATGAAGGATTTGCTTGGATTAACATCAACAAGACTAATCACTTCAACATCTAAGTGGAAAATGACCATACTTTCAACAAAATACCCTGGTTAGGAGTTTTACATCTCATCAAAAAAATGACTCATGTCTAATTCTTTTTGAAAAGTTTAAAAGAAAAAGGTGCATAAAAGCACAAAAAAAATTTGGATGAGTTTTGTATTTTTTATGTCTTTTTGAAATGGTCAAAATATGATTAAGATGGATTGTCATTTATTGAAGAAAATCAAGTTTTAAAAGTCACTTGACAAAAGTCAAGGTTTTATTATGAAAGCGGTTTTAAGTTTGAAAACAAGAAAGTTTTTGAAAAAAAAGGAGAAGGTTTTGAAAATTTAAGAAGGGGAGGAGAAGAAGTGACTATCCTAGTGCATAAAATAAAAGCTAGGGAAAAGAAGGATCTAACCAAAATGGAGCCACTTCAAAGCAATATTAAAAGAATTCCATCCTTAAGCAAATTGGCCACATAAAGACAAGTCTTCAATCAATACTCCATGCAAAGGGATAAGAAGTCCTAATTCTAGGTCCATAAGGCCAATATTACTTCAAAAGAGGTCCTTAAAGAGATCACTTCAAAGCATATGATAGTAACCAATAGTCCAAGATGAGGAGAAATAAGTTTTTTTTATGGTTTAAGCCCTTATTAATGTTTTGATCAAAGTGGACAAAGAAAAAAAGGCATAAGCATAAACATGTGTCCAACGGACAAAGGAAAAATTGCGGAAGCATAAACATGTGTCCAACGGACAAAGGAAAAATTGCGAAAACATAAACATGATATGAAATGATAATAATGAAGCATAAAAGATAAAAGAGATAAGGAGCGAGAAGGAAATATAAACAAAATTAATACAATAATATTGTTAGTAAGTTAGTGATTAGTAGTTAGAGTTAGTGATCAATAACAATTGAATAATCGCACTTAGTTCAAGATTAATGAAACTCATTAGAGGATTGATAAGACCAAAGCCTCCTAACAACAAGTTTCATGAGTTTTGAACCATAAGACAAATAATTAACCATTCTTGAAAGTTTTATGATACGGGACAAATATTGCGCTATGTTAAGCAATCGCCGAGTAATTTACAGAGTAATTACCCTACAAATGAGGCCGGTCAATAGCTCTTTGTGCTAATGCATGCTAGATGAACGATATATAAATCGTCATCCGAAAGCAATACCACACGAAAAGAAAAATGGTAACGATCTAGTCTTGATCGAAATTCAACAAAGGAATTCCAAGATCAATTAGACTTTCATCGATCAAAAAGAAAAATAATCAAGATGAAGAGAAGTGGATCTAACATTTATGATCCACACAACCAACAAAAAAGAAAAAAAACTAAAAGAAATCAAAGTGAAGGATAAAGAATCCAAATATTTTTCAAACAACTCTCTGCAAGAAAATTTTTCTAAACAGAATTTAAAACAAAATGCCAAGTAGTAAGTCAAAAATCTCAAATAAGAATAATAAGAAGAAAAAAAGAGAGAAAAAAAATGAATTAGAAAAGAGAAAATCATAAAATTGAGAGAGGTTTTGAAAGCAAAAATAGTGGTGGCGGTAATAAAGCCACACGGACCAAGGCCCAAAAATATTAAAAAAAAAAGAAATAGAAAAAGAAAATGATACATTAAAAAGAAATAAGAAAAAATAAGAATCATATTATGAACTTCATCATCCTCTTCTTTGCAAAACGAAACACCAACGGTTACTATTCACGCCATGCTAGCAACTCACAACTTCATCAAACCGGAGCGGCGGGATTCAAAACTCACGCGGTTGCGATCGAAACGAAGAGTAGATTCCAAATACTTTATTTATTTCAAATAATATTGAACGAAACAAGCGGATAGAAGTCACGAAACTACATCGGAAGTGCTTTCTACCTTCAAAGAAACGGTGAGTAAGCTTTAAATCTTTCCTCCTCTTTCTTCTTCTGAACTCGAGCGTGGTTGTTGATTGTGAAATTGATGTTGCTTTGAATTTGAAGTGTTGTGAATTATTGAATGAATTTGCAGGTTTTGTTTGAATTAGAGGTTGAAAGTTGAATGGAGATTGAGATGAATTTTGAGTGAGATTTTCGCAGGGTTTTTTTGGCTATTCAAAGCTTGGAAAATTAAAGGAAGCAAGCCTCTTATTTATAGAGTGAAGAGGTGAGAATGAAAATTGAGTTCATGAAAATTGGTTGCCGTTTTGTTCCGTCATTTACAGGTTGTGACGTGATGTCGTCGTTTTGAATGCACTGCATTTTTGAATTATTTATTTCATGTTGCAGCTGCGTTTTGCTTTGGAGCTTGTTGCGTTTTGATGTTTGGTGTTGTATGTAGCTCACGTGATGTCATTTCATTCTTGCGCAAGTTGCGTTTTGAACAGAGCTCATGTCGCAGCTCACGTTTTGAGGATGTTATGGCTTGTAGAGTAACAGTCGGCTTGGAGTCTTACTCGGTTTGGAAATGGCTTGCTGCAGTTTGTTAAAGGGCTTGTTATATGCAGCATGATGCAAGTAGAAGCTTGTGATGGCTTGGGGAAATAGCATCTTGGAGTGTGAAGCTCGTGACATTCACGGCTTGGAGCTGGCTTGTTTGCAAGTGGCTGATATTCACGAAAGCTTGTGAAGCTTGTGGCTGGAAGTAGTTTCATTAAGTAGCTGAATATTGTTCTGTGGAAATGACTAGGAAAATGAGGTCACGTGTGTAGCTTTTGTGAATTTATTATTTTTGCATTTTCACATCATAGCTTGTAACAAAAATGGGAAATGGGCCTAAGCTTGATGTTTTTTTTGTTTTTTTTTCTATGATATGGGCCTTGGATTTTTGGAGGGGAAAAAAGGATATATATAAAAAAATGTGGATGTGAAATGGATTTTAAAAAACATGGTTATTAGATATTAAAAAATATAATTGGACTTTTAGATATTGAAACTAGATTTATGGATATTTTTAAAAAATGAAACGAAATTAGATATGAAATATGGATATTGAAAAAATGGATAAGGTAACTGGATTTTATGAAATTGGTTATGAGAAGAAATGAAATTTAAGAGTGTGCATGGATAATGGATTTTGGGTACTGGAAATGAAAGAAGAAAAAAATGGATTGGATAGAAATTTTATGAATTGGATTAAAAAATGGTTTATGGATTTAGAAAAATTGAAAAATGGAAGTGGGTTTCTAAATTGATATTGAATAGAAAAGGTGAGTGGAAAAAAGGGGATGGTTTAGAAATCGGATAATGACAATGAGTATGAAAATGGATACACACACTCACCAAATTTTCCACACACGGGCACAAAACTTTTGATCCTTAATCTCAACACCTTGAATAATGAACATGAATCTAACATCACAAGCCACTGATACACCTTGACTGGAAATCCATCAAACTCGATTTGTTCAGACAAATCTCTGAATCCCATAAGTTCTGAATCACTTCAAAATTCGTCTGAATCAATCATCTGGGAAAATAAATCCGCAGATGAACCAAATTTGGACTGACGAACTCAGATGAACTGATGAATGTCACCATACAATAACTTGACAGTCACTGCTTGAGAAATAGTCCACTGAAACAGATAACTTGCATTTGAAACAATCTCTTGATAGTTTGACCAAAATTAGGTCAAACTTCCATCTGAACTGGATCATGAACGAACAACCACTTGTGATCTGAAATCACCTCATTGTCTTTGACAAACCTGCACAACACACACAGAGAGAAACTGCAGCAAATTTTTGGTATTTTGGTTAGAGGTTAGTAAATAGAAACAAGTGAGAATAATATACATATATTTAGGAGAAACATAGATTGTGATCTTGCTTGTGGCATGCAAAAATGCAAATGATATGTGGGATCTTAGGGGTAAAAATTAGGGTATTACACTTCCAAAGTCAACAATGATGATCAATCAAAACATAAAGAGGAACCAATTCAACAAGAGATAAATCACAGGGATCTACCTAAAGAATGGATAACCCATCGTGATCATCCAATTGAAAAGTTATTGGTGATATAAGTAAAGGTGTAACAACAAGACTAAATCTCAAGGATGCTTGCTTGAATATGGCATTTGTTTCTCAAATAGAACCTTCCAAAATTGATGAAACCTTAGAATATGATCAATGGATACTTTCCATGCAAGAAGAATTAAATCAATTCGAAAGGAATTAAGTTTTGGAACTTGTTCTTAGGCCAAGTGGTAAACACACCATGGGCACCAAATGGGCGTTTAAGAACAAACTTGATAAGAATGGTATAATTGTTCGAAACAAAGAAAGGTTGGTGGCTCAAGGATACAATCAAGAAGAAGGAATTAACTTTTAAGAAACATTCACTCCAGTTGCAAGGTTAGAAGTTATTCGTTTATTACTTGCTTATGATTGTTCATTAAATTTTTCAGTTGTTCCAAATAGACGTCAAGAGCGCCTTCTTGAATGGTTACATCAATGAGGAAGTATATGTCAAACAACCTCTAGGTTTTGAAGACTTCAAGAATCCTTCACATGTCTTCAAGTTGAAAAAGACTCTTTATGGCTTAAAGCAAACACTAAAAGCACGGTATGATAGACTTAGCAAATTTCTATGTGAAAGAGGATTTGAAAAAGGTAAAGTTGATAATACTTTGTTTATTAAGAAAATTAAAAATTATACTTTATTAGTTCAAGTTTACATTGACGATATCATATTCGATTCAACAAACAAAGAACTTTGTGAAGAATTTTCATTGATGATGCAAGGAGAGTTCAGAATGTCTATGACGGGTAAGATGAATTATTTTCTTGTATTTAAAATTAAGCAACTAAAGAATGACATCTTCATCAACCAATCTAATTATTGCAAAGAGTTATTAAAGAGATTAGACATGGATAATTACAAAGCAATGGCTACTCCAATGGGATCCGGGACATATGTAGATCGAGATGAATCCGGTGTTTCAATTGATATCATAAAATACTGAGGTATGATTGGTTCATTATTATATTTGAAGGCAAGTCATCCTGACATAATGATTAGTGTTTGCCTTTGTGTGCAGTTTCAAACCAAACCTAAAGGTAGTGTATGTGACTTAATTGGTTATTCTGACTCAGATTATGCAGGTTGTAAAATAGATCGGAAAAAAACAAGTGGCATATGTCACATTCTAGGAAACACTCTTGTATTTGGTCCTGTAAAAAGCAAGTATGTGTGGCTTTTAGTACGACGAAAGCAGAATACATTGTTGCATGAAGTTATTGCGCTTAAAAACTTTGGTTGAAACAACAACCTTGCAACTATGGCATGAACCTTAGATGCGTTTTGTTAAAGTGTGATAATACAAGTGCCTTAAACATTACCAAAAATCTAGTCATGCACTCAGGAACAAAATATATCAACATTAGACATCATTTCCTCCGTGATCATGTGCTTAAAGGCGATGTTGAAGTTACATTCATGGATACATATAACCAACTCGCAAATATTTTCACAAAGGCGCTTGCAAAAGAATTGTTCTTCAAGATTCGAAGGGAACTCGACATATTGGATGAACTTGATGTATGATTCTTCAAAGACATTATTCAATCATCATTAAAATCATTAAGGTACATGTTACCTAAAAAATTTCATGCAAATTCACAATTACATTTTGTGAATTATTCTTATTAAATATGATGATTATTCATTTTTGATGATACGAACAATGTTTATGTATTGTTTTTACATGATATAAATATGTTAGAAGTATTATGTCTACATATATGAGTGTTATTTTTATGATTAAGTGTGCGAGCATTGCAAAATCCAGTTATTGTTTTTGCATTTTTCAACTTTTTCATGCATGTAACCAGTTACCATAATTGCAATGACAGGTTACCAATTCGTGTTTTCAGATTTTTTCCTGTATTTTCAGTGTTTCGCGTGTTTGTAATCGATTACCACTGTACCAGAATCATTTTTCTATATCGCTTTCAATGGCTTTTATTATGTTGGTCAAAATTCTTCACATTCTTCTCACTCTTCCACCTACTTTTTATTTGCTAAAATAATCCATTAACACTATCTTTTATTACCAACTCATATAATAATAACTACCAACACAATCCCATTAAATCTCCACTCATCAAATATTTCCATAAATAACTTTCACCATTCAAAAAATCATTATATTTTTCTCACAAAGGAAAATCCGAAAATCACCTCTTCCAAACCCTAACTTCATCGAACCTTTCAAGCTCCTTCAATGGCTCCCACAAGGAAATAAAGAGGCGAAGCAAAAATTTGTGAAGATGCTTCTGATCAAGCTCCAGATTCTCAAGATTTTGAGACAGTGGAACCAACTCTTAAACAAAGGAGATTGCTCTTCAACTTCAGAAATTGTCTTCAAACTCCTCTCAAGCGTGGTAATCTTGCTTCCTTTCTCTGTTTAAGCTTTGATTTTCTAGCCTTACTCCATCATCAAGAGTTAGATAGTCTGATTGCTGACTCATGACCAACTTATTTTGACTTAGTTAGATATTTTTATGCAAATTTGTCAATTGCAACGAGCTGTATTTTTTCTTCAAAAGTTAAGGGAAAATATATTGTTTTATCTTTTGAAGAATTTGGAAAGTGCTTAGACATTCCATATGAGTGTGAGAGAATTTTGCATGGTTTTACTCCTGATTGGATTGGTTATAGTAAAGTTGGTTACTACTTCAGCATTATCCGTTTGACTCAATAGGAAATTATGAACAAGAGAGCTCGCAACTCTTCTTCGAACCAGTTAATTTTACCAGGTAAGAACCTCTCGGTTAGTGATAGGATGCTACACTACTTCATAACGTATATCCTCATGCCAAAACACTCAAACCACTCTCAAATCGGTGATACTGAGATGCATATTATTTTTGTTGTCAAGAGTCGTTTGAAGGTAAATGGGGCATATGTTATAATGCATCATATGCAACATCAAAGAAACTTGAGTGGTGGACTTCCTTATGCAAGGTTGATCACATGCATTATGGAACATTGTGGAATTGACTTGAAAAAGGAACCTAAGAAGAATATGAGTGTTAAAGAATGTGAAATACATGTTGGGGCAGGCGTGAGAAATATGGGTATTTTTAAAGACAAAGACGGTACTTTCAAGCATAAAGATTATCCTTCTGTTTCATTGCCTCCTCCTAAACCTGAAGGCGGCTACACGAATGAAGCCATCTACAACAAATTGTGTGCCGTGGAGACTTTTATGACTTCAAGTTTCCCTGAACTTCATCTTGAGATAGACTCCCTTAAAAGCCAAAACTGAAACAAAAAACAAGAGGAAAGTGAAGATGATGAGATGGATGAAAGTGACTAGGCTTTTACTTATGCTACATTATGTTATGATGTCTTTAGTTTATGCTTCTCATGATGTTCTTAGAACTATTTTGATATTATATTGTTTATGCCTTCGTTTTCGTTTCTGTTCTATTTTCGTTTCGTTTCAAATGTAATGAAATATGATGTTGTTTCTGTTTTCCATGGTTATGTAAGACTTATTATGTTATGACATGTTCTATTTATGTTGTGTTTTCTTATCCAATCATTGTTTTATGTTATGAGAAAGCTTCTTGTATGTTCATAATATTTCAATCCTTTTCCCATCCTTTTTGCTAATGACAATGGGGGAGAAGATATTGTGTGTATATTTATGCCTTTCTCTAACAAAATTTTAAATACTTTCATTCAAGGATCCGAGGGAGCATTGATCAAGGGGGAGTTATCATTATTAGGGGGAGGAAAGGTTATTAAACTTTCAATGATTTGTCATCATCAAAAAGGGGGAGAATGTGAAGTCAAACTTCTCCAACTATTAGTTTTGATGAAGACAAGTTAGAAGCAAATTCTCATAGGAAAAGAATGGAAAAAGCCTCATGTCAAAGCTAAAGCATCAAGTTTCCAATTTCATTAAACTTATGAAGACTAGCTTTGGATCTTTATAGTTGATCAATATTTTTGAGGTACAAGCAAGCAATTTCATTATGTTCATACATAAGTGCTCAAGTAAAATCATTTTGATCATTCCATATGCATACATTCTTTTTAACACCTTTGAAACTTGGTTGAACTAATTTTTTAAAGTATTTTTCAATTTCAAAGCAAGTGTAACCGGTTACACATACGTATTTTTGAGTTCTTAGTTTGCAATGTCAGGCGTAATCGATTACACCATTTCTGGTAGCCGGTCACACACACAAAACTTTGAAAAAAAAAATTATACTGCTTCAGGTGTAACCAGTTACACCCTTTCTGGTAACCGGTTACCACTGAAGTAGTGGCATTGTTTCATTCAAAATTTGATTCTAACAAAATTATTTTTTCATCCCTCAAGCATGGCATCTTTACATGAATTCATGCACATTCATAATGATATTGAGGTGCTATAAATACTCTACTTATCATATTTTGAAAACTCACCTCTTTCATTGCAATTCAAACTCTTTCCTCTCTCATTTTCAAAACAAGTGTCTTATCATACAAACTTTTGTTGAAACTTACTGCAAACATTTTCATTGTATTTCTGAAAGTTTCAACATTAAAATCATTGAGCATTTGTATAACATATTGTGAATTGCCTACTTGATAGAGAAGATCAATTCTCGTAATTGATACATTGATATCCAACTTCAAACTCTTGTATAAAATTCATATTAGTGTGAATACCTTTTTGTCCAGGATTGTTTGAATCAAGTGAGTGAAAAGGGAGGATTATTCTCTTGTTTCACTTTGTAAAGATCATAAGGGGATTATCCTTATTGATTGGTTTAGGAATTTGTGTATAGTGGCTAGGATAGGCTTGTACACATTTCTAAACAGATAGTAAAATCTCTTACTGCGTAAGGGGGCTGGAATACTCTCGGATTATGAGGGGAACCAGGATATATCGTTGTGTCTTTTAGTTTCTGCACATTACCGCTTTCTAAATCATCACCAAAACCAGAATGTTAAAAGCATAGTTTTAACAAACCGAAAATTGATCCAAGTACCTAATTCATCCCTCTTATGAGTAATCACTATTACATGTCTTAGTAGATTTGTAAAACTCAACATTGTTTATTATGTTGTAAACACTAATCAAGATTGAGTGATTGGGAAGAAAGTGTATAGGTTCTCATATTTAGGGGGAGTCCTTAAATAGAAAGACACTATGATTAGAAATAGGCTTTGAACAACATAGGGTTTGTTGGTTCTTCTAATACTAAGGGTACTAATTCAAAGTTGTCGATTTCGTTTCTTTGGTATAGTGCCTCCTCAGACGTAGGTGTGGTTTCATAGAACTGGGTTACCCATCTCTTGTGTTCTTTATTGCTTTTCTATTTCATCATCTTGTAAAAGTTTATCTATCATATCTTGCTTGCGAACTAGTTTTTTCTTTCTAATTTATAATGTCTCTGACATTGTGTATAACATCTGTCCCCATAAGTTGTAATATGTTATAAACTAGTAGTTCTTGTTGTCCTAGGCATCTGATCTAACATCTATCCCTTATAGAACAGAATTTTCAATTGGCATCTATTTACTGTGAAAATTAGTAAACAACTGCTGGTCTACCAAACTAATAAGAAATTGGGTAACTTGCAGCATTGACCATACTAAATCCTAGGACATGTGCTAACAACTTAAATAAGGTTGGTAAAAATGACGACTTCGACAATATTTAAGGTTTTAAAGGTTAAAAACTTTGAAAATGTTAAAGAAACTAAACTACAGAATGTAATCGAAAAACAAGTAAATGTGCTAAAATAATCTGGGCGAATGAAGAAAATAAACTTGAATTGGAATGTAAAATATGGTGTTTATATCAAACGTACATTTTCTCAACACATTCTTTTCTCTGCACACGGGTACTTTGAGTAAATTAGAGAATTTTGTACAACTTTTGAACACACACAATCCTATCACTAAGACTGCCTATTTATAATGAATCAAAATAACCACTTTTAACAGCCTTTCTCTAAAGTTAAGACAAGTGGCGCTCGGCATGGCTCCAATTCTTCAGCACTCTTCACGTGTCTTCATTCCAAAAATTGGATAAGGACAATTTCCCTCCTTAATTCAAATTCAAACTCATGTTGTACACATCATCTATTATACTCCGTCGAAACAACAACCTCATGCTTAGAGAATTTCCTAAATCCATCCACCCATTCTCCCCCTTTTTTTTAAAAAATGACTTCGACTGAGCATCTATCATCCATCTTGCCTAGTCGAAATGTACCAAAACTTGGCAAATGATTTCCTTTCCTTTATTTGTTACCTGAATCAAACCAGGCGTCGAAATTGTGAGCCAACAAATTGCCCCTCAAAAATTTCATTTTCGACATTACTTAAGAAAGGGACATTTTTTGACAAACTTATTCGATGCCTAAAATAATCTATGCGTGATTCGACGTTTGTAATGAATCAATGGCAAAATGATTACCCTCCCTCAGCATGCTTATGATGTCATAGTCATGATTACCTTTTTCTGAAAAACGTCTCTTCAACCCACGTGAGGATCTTTATCATCATCATATCTCCTAGACCCTAGGAGATCATGGTGCTAGGCATTAACTTCCACCGTTCCATCAAGGATAGTGAGAAGGACACGCGTTCCACTCCCATTTTAACCATTAATGTGATTCTGGAACTGCTTCCACTCCCATCCTTATAAATACCCCATTTCTCATTTCTTTTCACTTTTTACGCTTTTTAAATTCTCAACTCTTCAAGAAAAAAAATCCTCTCACACTTCAGAGAACTCAGTCTCCCTCTTCACATTTCAACAATGGCTTCAACAACACGATCCACCAAAGATGCCAACAAAACCACTAAAGAGTCTAACAAACCTACAAAAATTCCTAAGAAGATCTCTCAACTTCCTCCATTTGACTCAATCACTGGTCCGGTCATGGTAGGAAATCAACAATACTTGCCTGAACCGCTTGCTGAAGAAAAAAGAAGAATTTATACTTTACAAGTACTCATTCCTCTTACTGTTGCCGGTAAGCCTCTGGCTTTGTAAGGTCCTTTGTCTGATCCTAGTATTGATCCTAGCAAACTTAGGGATTTCTTCCCCACTTACCATAAATACAAACCCATAGGTCAAGCTAAGAAACCTAAGGCTAGTAATGAGGATCCCAATCCTGCTAACCAGAACAACCCTTCGACTGAAGAGGCCATTGATCTTAGGTACATAAACAACTTTAGGGTATTTAGAGCCAATACATCTTTTAAGGACCCTCTGACTCTCTTGGATGGTTAAAGAAATTAGAAAAAACAAAGTCCGAAATCTGGAAGGACATGGGCATTTATGTTTTGATTATGTTGTCGAAGGTAGGTCTTGACTATTGCTCAAACATGCTTGTCTCTTCCTTGTATTTTTGGGACAACACCCATTACACTCTCCATCTTCCATGTGGAATGATGACACCAACTTTATTCGATGTAGCCGTTATCACAGGGCTCAAGCCGACTGGCAACACCTATGACCCTGACTTTATGTCTGATGATAGCATTGGCTTTTCAACCTCTAGGGCAGCATATTCGACCCACATCGCACATTATCATGATAAAAGATATATAAGAGGTTTCGGATGTAGAACATATAGCTTTCTTAGCATTATGGCTGTCTCGTTGTGTCTTCTGTTCGAAGTCACTCCAAGTAGCCAGAAAATTCTTAACTATGGCGAACCAACTCCATTCTGGCCATAATCTTTGTCTAAGCGAACTAATTTTGGCTAGCCTTTATGAATCTATGAGCAAAGGTGTTACCCAACTTAAGTGTCTGGGTGACAAAGCAAATTTCCTCCTTTCTGGACCTTTCTGGCTTCTTCAATTGTGGTTAAACGCTTCATTCGACGCCTGCCTTCCCCACAAGAATTAAATCAATGAGAACGCTGACGAAGTGAAGAACAAGAGAGTAGAAGGTCTACGCCTGGCCAAGTTAACTCCTGTTGACGAAGGTCGGCCTATTCAACAAACCTTTACTAGCTTTATCATGTTGTTTGCCAAACGTTATGACTTATCACCAAACATGGCTCCCTTCACTGCAAGTAAATGTGGTCCTGAATGGTTCACCAGGCCATTTTCAGCTCCGTCGAAGGCTCAAGAAGCAGAATCCAATGCAATCTGGGAAGCTTTCCAGACTCCCGAAGTTTTAATCCTCAGATTCAATCTCTCGAAGAGTCTAGTCACCTTGATTGCTTATCAGCCCAATCTTGTCGCCCAACAAATTTGGATTAGTTCAGGTCTTACCCAAACCCCTTTATGACAAGAAAAACCTCATCCTCCTCTATAACACAGTTCATACTGAAGTCATAACTATTAAACAAATTGCGCGGTATGCTGGTCGAACACAACTCCTTCCCGTTGCTTTCAAACCAAGCTTTCTCTGCACCCAAAAATTTGATGAATGGTGGAAAACTTACTATGTAGAAGATTTTTTCGACGTGGCTGCTTTTACTTAGCACATTAACAAGGCTTTCCTCTCTGTGCAGGAAAAAGTCAAGAAAGGTACTTCGACGCATATCAAAGAAATCCAAGCATTCCAGGAATACTTTGAAACTGCCTATAGACCTAATGATATTGGTCGAACCTTCCGCGACGCAGCTGTTACTTTAAAGTAATTTTTTTCAAAGAAAATGGAGAACCTAAAGATCCCTTCCTATGTTCCTCCTGAGAAACGGTACAAAACGAATTTTAACTTGTTTCCTTCCATATTCCCTCGACTGCCAAGTGTAACACCCCATTTTAATTTATTTAATCGTTGTGTGTTATTTCTTTTGTTTGGCCTTGTGTAGAGTGTAGGGTCCTTAACGGAGCGGGGAAATAGAGATGTTGGAATAATAATAAGGTATTAATGAATAAGGAGGGGACATATTTAATAGTAGTAGAAAGAGAAATATTATTATTTTTATGTCCAATATTATTATTCTTCTCATTATTGTTATTAGTATTATTATTATTACTATTAATATGGTTATTAGTAAATAAAATGAAAATTTTATTAATAAGATAATGAGTAGTAGTAAAACAAGGTAAGGAGGAGGATTAAGAAAATTGGGGAAGAAAAACACATTTGTTCACCAAGAGAAAGTGGAGAGGAAGAACTAAGCTTGGCATCATCAATTTGCACCAGAATTGAATCGATAATTTAAGGTAATGGGGAGAATGGATTTCAATATAGGTATTGATAACATTAGAAGGTAGGGGGAGAATCGATAATTATGGTTGTTGTGGAATTGGTGTTGAATGTTTGAAATTGTGAGGGAAAGTGTGTAAATCAATCCATTTTATCTTAATATGTGTAAACACTATGTTACTGCTGCTGTATGTTGCTGGTATTACAGGTTTGGGTGTGGAAATTTAGCAGAAAATGGACTGGTGTGAAACCAGAAAAATTTTGGGTATTCGCTGCCCATACACGTATTGGGCAAGTCCATACGCGTAATGGGCAAGGCAGAACGCGTATTTGGTTGGGCAATACGCGTATGGAACCCATTTCTCACGGCCCTCTGCTGAAATGCGTAAGGGTACGCGTATGGGGCTGAGCAGTACGCGTATTAAGTAGGGCAATACGCGTATGGAGATCTGGAAGTGAAACTATTAAGAGAATTCAGTCTCTGCTCATACGCGTATCACGTTGGGCAATATGCGTATGACCAGCGAGAGTGCAGAATTTTGCCGTTTTCGCGACTTCTTTCCCGTTCTCGCGTCCGAAGCGGTTTCTTTTGGTTTGAGAGGTTGGGAATAGATGTCAGACCCTGTGAAATGCGTAATTGGTGATGAAAATAATTAATCTAGTAATTTCAATGAATTAATTAGATAGTTAACAAAATGACGTCGAGTGAGGGAGGCCCGGTTGTGGGGTGTGTTGTGATGAATTATTATTTCATGTGTGATCAGGAGGATCATGAGAATGTGTAATTTTACTATACATGTGTGTGTATGCATATTGTTGTCGTGCATATCATGGTGTCGGTGGTGATGGATCATTGCTCAGGAGGAGTGTATGTGATTCATCCGAACTCCATTATGGAGTGTGGTGGGGATAAATCATTGCCAAGTAGGGGTGTATGTGATTTATCCGGGTTCAATTGAATGAACCATGGTGTGTTGGTACCATTTGCATTGCATTGTGTCATTGAGTCACATTGCTTTATTATTATGTCTTTGTTGGATTACGAGTGATAGTGACAAGTGTGACGTGAATGTGTGTACATGGTGTGTGATTGCTTGAACTCTATTTCTTAGCATGTATTTTACGCCATTAATTATTGAATGTAGTTCTTACCCCTTTGTTGTTTCTTGTGTCTGTGCTTCTTTGGAAGTACAGATGATCCAGGTACTTGAGTAGTGCATGGAGTGCGTGTTGCCTGATCGAGTCTTAGGAGTCGCTTTGATACGTAACACGGGATAATGGGAATTTCATCTTTTGTTGTATATATTGTGAATAGTGTTATGTATTATTACTCATCTTAAGACATGGTGAACCACGTGTTTAGGTGGACCATGATCTCGTTGGCTAGGGGCCATGTTATGTATATTTTTTTTTGGGTTGGATATTTCATTCCGCTGTTTTGAATGATTTCTTTTGAAAAACAAGAAGTGAATGAAGTTAATATTGAAATTCAGGTTATGTTTTCTTGATGTGACATCCCACTTATAAAGGGAACTCTGATTATTTTCGTATTAAATATTAATTATTTGTTTGTTCAGGATAGTGGGTGTTACAATTGGTATCAGAGTAGGTCGGTCCGTCCAGCCAGATGTGGTATAGAGTCTGTCCTTAGAATAGGAGTAGACTTGTGTGTTCTTCTAACCGTGTGGTAATTGTTGAACAGTATGGAAAGGAGGAATGACGCTGCTCTTGCTGCGGCACTGCAAGCTATGGCGCAGGCAGTGCAGAACAACAATCAGATTGTCGGGGAGGCGCATTTCCGTAACTTAGAAAGGTTTCAGAGCGATAAGCCGCCAACCTTCGAGGGTGGTATTCTTGATCCTGAAGCGGCACAGAAGTGGCTGAAGGCTATTTAGAAGATCTTCAGGACCATGGGATGTAACGAAGCTCAGAAAGTACAGTTTGACACTAATATGCTGGCAGGTGAAGCTGAAGCCTGGTGGGATAATAGTCGTCAAAGGTTGGAAGCTGCGGGTACTCTTGTTACTTGGGCAGTGCTAGAGAGATCTGAAATAGGGTAGCATGACTGTTGTTGAGTATGTTGCTCGGTTTGAGGAGTTGGTACAATATTGTGCTCACTACAATACTGATGAGGCCATGAATTTGAAATGCTTGAAGTTTGAGAACGGATTACGTCCCGAGATCAAACAGGCCATTGCTTGTCAGAAGATACGAAGTTATCCGGAGCTGGTAAGCAGAAGCTGGATTTATGATAATGATAACAGGGCCCGGATTGCTCATTACAAAGCCTTGGGTGACCGGAAGGGTAAGCAGAGGTATGGGGGTACGCCTTATAGTGCTCCACCTGACAAAGGAAAACATAAAGCTGCTGTGGGAAAGAAACCAAAAGAAGGAGAAATGGTTCCTGATACTCTCAAGTGTTTCAGGTGTGGTGGTGCGGGTCACCGTGCTATTAATTGTCCGAATGAGGTGAAGAAGTGCTTCAAGTGTGGGCGACCAGGGCGTGTTATAGCAGATTGTAAGGCCATATGCCTACCTGTTATAACTGTGGAGAGAAAGGTCACATTAGCACTCATTGTGAGAAGCCAAAGAAATCTCAGGCCAGTGGAAAGGTGTTTGCCTTGGTGGGAGCCCAGTCCACCCATGATACGCGTTCCATCAAAGGTACTTGTTTTATTAATGACATTCCTCTGATTGCTATCATTGACACGGGTGCAACCCACTCGTTCATTTCTGTTGATTGTGTAAAGAAATTAGGGATTGTGCCGTCTACTTTGGATCAGAGGATGACTATTGACACTCCCTCTATTGGTTCGGTGGTTACTTCTTTGGCATGTTTGAATTGTCCGTTGACTATTTTTGGTAGAGATTTCGGCGTGGACTTGATTTGTTTGCCACTCAGTAATCTGGATATTATTCTAGGGATGAACTGGTTAGAATTCAACCGAGTTTATATTGATTGCTTTAGGAAGAGGTTGTTGTTCCTTACTCCTGAAGAAGAGGTGTTGGCTAATTATTTGTCTACTAAGGAATTGAGAACCTTGTTAAAAGATGAAGCTAAGATGTTTGCGGTGGTTTCCTGGTTGTCATTTAAAAGCAATACGTTGGTTGACGAGTTACCGGTGGTAAGCGAATTTCCAGAAGTGTTTCCAGAGGATATTACCGAATTGCCTACGGTGAGGGAAATTGAGTTTACTATTGATCTTGTTCCTGGTACCAGACCTATATCTATGGCACCATACAGGATGTCGGCATCAGAATTGGTGAAGTTGAAATCTCAAATTGGAGAATTACTTGATAAGGAGTTTATTCGGCCAAGTGTATCGCCGTGGGGGGCTCCAGTGTTGTTGGTGAAAAAGAAGGATGGTAGTATGCGTCTGTGCATCGATTACCGTCAGTTGAATAAAGTGACCATTAAAAATAAGTATCCACTTCCACGAATTGGTGACTTAATGGATCAGCTTGTGGGGGCTCGTATTTTCAGTAAAATTGATTTGAGGTCGGGCTACCATCAGATTAGAGTGAAGGAAGGTGATATTCAGAAGACTGCATTCAAAACTCGATATGGACATTACGAGTATGCAGTGATGCCTTCCAGAGTGTCTAATGCGCTGGGTGTGTTTATGGAATATATGAATCGTATCTTTCATTCTTATCTGGATCAGTTTATTGTGGTATTCATTGATGATATATTGGTTTACTCCAAATCTGAAGAGGATCATACATAACACTTGAGGATTGCATTGCAGGTGTTGAAGGATAATAAATTATTTGCAAAGTTCTCAAAATGTGAATTTTGGTTTAATACTGTGAGTTTCTTGGGTCATGTTATTTCTGGTGATGGCATATCAGTGGATCCATCTAAAGTAAGAGTTGTGCTTCAGTGGGAACCCCCGAAGTCTGTAACGGAAATTAAAAGCTTCTTGGGTTTGGCAGGTTATTACCGAAGATTTATCGAAGGATTTTCTAATTTGGCGTTACCGTTGACTCAGTTAACTAGAAAGAGTCAAGCTTTTGTTTGGGATGCGGCGTGTGAAGAAAGTTTTGAAGAACTGAAAAAGAAATTGACTACAACACCAGTATTGATTCTACCGAATCCAAGCGAATCTTTTGTAGTGTATTGTGATGCGTCTAAGATGGGATTAGGCGGAGTGTTAATGCAAGATGGCAAGGTGGTGGCATATGCTTCACGACAATTGAGAGTACATGAAAGAAATTATCCTACTCATGATCTTCAATTAGCTGCAGTGGTTTTTGTATTGAAAATTTAGAGACATTATTTGTATGGATCGAGATTTGAAGTGTTCAGTGCCCATAAAAGTCTGAAGTATTTGTTTGATCAGAAGGAATTGAATATGAGGCAGAGAAGATGGTTAGAGTTCTTGAAGGACTATGATTTTAATTTGAGTTACCATCCGGGGAAAGCTAATGTTGTAGCGGATGCTCTAAGTCGGAAGGCAATACACATGTCATCATTGATGATAAAAGAAATGGAATTAATTGAACAATTCAGAGATTTGAGTATGGTTTGTGAAACTACACCGGAAAGTGTTAGATTGGGTATGCTTAAAGTGAATAATGACTTTCTGGACATAATTAAGGAAAATCAGAGGCTTGATGTGAAGCTAGGGGACTTGATACCTTCAGGAGGAAATAATCCTGATAGTGATTTTAAAGTGAACAATGTGGGGGTATTGAGATTCCGAGGCTGAATTTGTGTACCAGATAATGATGAATTGAGGAAGGCAATCTTAGAGGAAAGTCATCGGAGTAGCTTGAGTATTCATCCGGGAGCCACAAAAATGTATCAAGACTTGAAGAAGTTATTTTGGTGGTCCGATATGAAGAGTGATGTAGCTAAGTTCGTGTATGCTTGTTTGATATGTCAGAAGTCAAAAGTGGAGCATCAGAAACCTTCAGGGTTGATGCAACCATTAGAGATCCCAGAATGGAAGTGGGATAGTATTGCTATGGATTTTGTTACTGGTTTTCCAAATACGGCGAGAGGCTTTGATGCTATTTGGGTGGTGGTGGATCGGTTTACGAAATCCGCACATTTTATACCAATTAATATCAGTTTTCCGTTGACAAAGCTGGCGGAGATTTACATCAGAATAATTGTGAATCTGCATGGTGTTCCGTCGAGTATAGTGTCGGATAGAGATCTGAGGTTTACTTCAGAATTTTGAAACAGTTTGCAGGAGGCTTTGGGTTCTAAACTGAAGTTGAGTTCGGCTTATCATCCACAGACTGATGGTCAGTCAGAGAGGACTATTCAGTCGTTAGAAGATTTGTTGAGAACCTGTGTGTTGGAGAAAGGTGGTGCGTGGGATACTCATTTGCCATTGATTGAGTTCATGTATAACAATAGTCATCATTCTAGTATTGGTATGGCACCTTTTGAAGCTTTGTATGGTAGGAGGTGTAGAACGCCTCTGTGTTGGTATGAAACTGGTAAAAATGTGGTGCTTGGGCCTGAAATCGTGCAACAAACTACTGAAACAAATCAGATGATCCGTGAGAAGATGAAAGCGTCTCAGAGTAGACAGAAAAGTTAACATGATAATCGGAGGAAAGATTTGGAATTCAACAAAGGTGACCACGTATTCTTGAGAGTCAACCCTGTGACAGGTGTTGGACATGCACTGAAATAAAAAAAGTTGGATCCTAAATTCATTGGAAAGTATCAGATCTTCCAAAGAGTGGGTACAGTTGCTTACAGGGTGGCGTTACCGCCAGAACTTTCGAACTTGCATGACGTATTTCATGTATCACAACTTCGGAAGTATGTGTCGGATCCATCACATGTTATCCAGAGGGATGAGGTACAGATTCGAGAGAATCTTACTGTAGAAACGATGCCGATAAGGATCGAGGATCGCAAGATGAAACAACTTAGAGGAAAAGGAATTCCCCTCGTAAGAGTGGCTTGAGGAGGAGCTGCTGGAGGAAGTGTGACCTGGGAGTTGGAAAGTAAGATGCGAGAGTCATATCCAGAATTGTTTCCATCAGGTACATTTTCGAGGATGAAGATATTTTAAGTGGGGGAGGGTTGTAACACCCCATTTTAATTTATTTAATCTTCGTGTGTTATTTCTTTTGTTTGGCCGTGTGTAGAGTGTAGGGTCCTTAACGGAGCGGGGAAATAGAGATGTTGGAATAATAATAAGGTATTAATGAATAAGGAGGGGACATATTTAATAATAGTAGAAAGAGGAGTATTATTATTTTTATGTCCAATATTATTATTATTCTCATTATTGTTATTAGTATTATTATTATTACTATTAATATGGTTATTAGTAAATAAAATGAGAATTTTATTAATAAGATAATGAGTAGTAGTAAAACAAGGTAAGGAGGAGGATTAAGAAAATTGGGGAAGAAAAACACATTTGGTCACCAAGAGAAAGTGGAGAGGAAGAAATAAGCTTGGCATCATCAATTTGCACCAGAATTGAATCGATAATTCAAGGTAAGGGGGAGAATGGATTTCAATATAGGTATTGATAACATTAGAGGGTAGTGAGGATTCTTTCTCCTCATAGGAATTGTATGTATAATTATGGTTGTTGTGGAATTGGTGTTGAATGTTTGAAATTGTGATGGAAAGTATGTAAATCAATCCATTCTATCTTAATATGTGTAAACATTATGTTGCTGCTGCTGTATGTTGCTGGTATTGCATGTTTGGGTGTGGAAATTTAGCAGAAAATGGACTGGTGTGAAACCAGAAAAATTCTGGGTATTCGCTGCCCATACGCGTATTGGGCAAGGCCATACGCGTAATGGGCAAGGCAATACACGTATTGGGTTGGGCAATATGCGTATGGAACCCATTTCTCACGGCCCTCTGCTGAAATGCGTAAGGGTACGCGTATGGGGCTGGGCAGTACGCGTATTAAGTAGGGCAATACGCGTACGGAGATCTGGAAGTGAAACTATTAAGAGAATTCAGTCTCTGCTCATACGCGTATCACGTTGGGCAATATGCGTATGGAAGGGCGAGCGAGCTGGGCAATACGCGTATAGCCCAGGGCAATACGCGTATGACCAGCGAGAGTGCAGAATTTTGCAGTTTTCGCGACTTCTTTCCCGTTCTCGCGTCTGAAGCGGTTCCTTTTGGTTTGAGAGGTTGGGAATAGATGTCAGACCCTGTGAAATGTGTAATTGGTGATGAAAATAATTAATCTAGTAATTTCAATGAATTAATTAGATAGTTAACTAAATGACGTCGAGTGAGGGAGGCCCGGTTGTGCGGTGTGTTGTGATGAATTATTATTTCATGTGTGATCAGGAGGATCGTGAGAATGTGTAATTTTACTATACATATGTGTGTATGCATATTGTTGTCGTGCATATCATGGTGTCGGTGGTGATGGATCTTTGCTCAGGAGGAGTGTATGTGATTCTTCCGAACTCCATTATGGAGTGTGGTGGGGATAAATCATTTCCAAGTAGGGGTGTATGTGATTTATCCGGGTTCAATTGAATGAACCATGGTGTGTTGGTACCATTTGTATTGCATTGTGTCATTGAGTCACATTACTTTATTATTATGTCTTTGTTGGATTACGAGTGATAGTGACAAGTGTGTCGTGAATGTGTGTACATGGTGTGTGATTGCTTGAACTCTATTTCTTAGCATGTATTTTACGCCGTTAATTATTAAATGTAGTTTTCACCCCTTTGTTGTTTCTTGTGTCTGTGCTTCTTTGGAAGTACAGATAATCCAGGTACTTGAGTAGTGTATGGAGTGCGTGTTGCCTGATCGAGTCTTAGGAGTCGCTCTGATACGTAACACGGGATAATGGGAATTTCATCTTTTGTTGTATATATTATGAATAGTGTTATGTATCATTACTCATCTTAAGACATGGTGAACCACGTGTTTAGGTGGACCATGATCTTGTTGGCTAGGGGCCATGTTATGTATTTTTTTTTTTGGGTTGGATATTTCATTCCGCTGTTTTGAATGATTTCTTTTGAAAAACAAGAAGTGAATGAAGTCAATATTGAAATTCAGGTTATGTTTTTTTGATGTGACATCCCACTTATAAAGGAAACTCTGATTATTTTTGTATTGAATATTAATTATTTGTTTGTTCGGGATAGTGCTAGCTCAATGGTAGTGGGAATGCATTGAACGTGGTACTTATCCCCAGGTACGCGGTTCGATTCCCACGGGAGGCAAAAACACTAGTAGTGAAGGGGGATAGTGATTTGGCTTGTGAGTAATAGTGTCTGTGGTGTCTGTGGGGGAGTCCCAGCCCGGCTGTTACACCAAGTGCTGACTTTAGAGTGGTTCTTAGCCCTTTATTCCCAGACTGGTTCGTCTGTGGGAATTTTATAAAAATCCTTCGACAAGAATCGTAAAAGCGTGCTCAGCGGATGGTTGCGATTAAGCACACATTAGACAGTTTTAAAGGTCACCTTTATATTGGGATCGAAGATGTTCGCATTGAATCCAAAATATATGAAGGTGTGGAATGGGGAAGGTTTTCGATCCAAAATTTCTTATTACTTATTCTCTTTCACCTATAATAACTGTTTCTATTTTACTTTAGCCGTGAAAATTCCACCAAAGAAACCAACATCTAGAAAACCAGTCGAAGTGAAAAAGGAGGGAGGAAGTAAAGCAACAACAACAACAAAGGTATTTTATATTCCTTATTAATTTTTTTGCTTTCCCATATGTTCCATTATATTTCTAACGTTTCCCTTTCAGGGCGCTCGAAAACTACCCCTAACTCCCCAAAGAAGACGAAGTTGTGGTGGTTGAATCGGATGATGAAGACATGTCTCCGACTACCGAACAACTCCTCAAGAAAAGGAAGAGGCATCTCAAAATGACTGAAGCTTTGGCCCAACCTCAAGCAAAAGGTACAAAGGCTCCAACCAAGAAACCTACTACCTTCACAATACTGGAACCAACTCCTGCAGAGTTGTCGAAGAAAGCTGCGGACTAACCTGAAAGTGACATTTCAAGCCCTGGAGCTGATGCTCCCAAGGTACCAATCCCCGGAGCTGATGCTCCCAAGGTACCAAATCTTATACCTTATCATTTACTTAGTAATATTTTCAACTTTCTGTCTTTCGATTACTTTTTTCAAGATAATGCAGGCGTTTCTACTCAACCGGCTACCAAATCAAACAACACCACACTCCTCAATAGAGAAGGCGAACCGACGTATCATCCTACTTCTTCCAAAGATTCTAAAAAAAAATTTGATGAGCGAAATTAATCAGACGGTCGAAAAAACAACGCGAAACTTTGTCGCCCAAAACTACAACCTAGAATTCCCATACCAGTGGGTCTGAACACGAAGGTCACCAAGAAAGGGACACGCAAGCCGAAATAACTAGGAATGATATGGAGGTGGATCACCCTGAAGCCCACGTCGAAGATGAAGCTGAAGGTGGCTCCCCAAGAGTCAAAAACCTAGATGTCATCCAACAAGATCAAAACGATGATATGGAAGAAAGGGAGAATCGCTCCGCGTTCAAAAACTATTCGATGCCCCCTATTGAGGAATTTTTGGATGACGATGAAAATGTTGAAGAAGATGAACACCAGGACGAAGAAGAGGAGGAAGAAACTCATGATGGTATAACTGACGAACCAACCCCAAATCCTGACCTGTCGATTGCGAAGGACTCAACCAAGACCTTTGAAACCCTTTCTGTAGTAGAACTAAAAGTTTTAAAAAAGAAGAACCCTCGCGAATACCTGAAAGCTTTGATAGGTTCTAGAGGGAGTTCATCTAAGAAGAGTCTTAGTTCCTCCTCAGTGTCTGGTGGCCGATCCTCTAACAATCCTGCCCGCGAAATGATTTCAAAAATCAAGGAAAAGGTTTTTACACGTGACCTATTTCGCCTCATAGAATCCGACCCTACTTCTCTTATTGCCTTGAAAAGTCTTCTAAAAAAGGTTGATATTCTGACCGCTTCTCCTGAAGTTGCGAATGTCATTTTGGAGCTGACTTCAATGATCGAACATGTTACTGCTGATCTTATCAAAATAAAGCAAACCTCTAAAGATATCGAAATTCATGTTGGCTCTGCAGCAGCTACATGGGATGCTGTCTCGGAGTCGACTAACCGATTGGCGGATTTAGAGAAAGCTCAGGAACGAAACAAAGTTGAGATCAAAATTAACAATCGAAATATCAACTCTTGGCAGGAGCAAATAAAAGATCTGCAGATCAAAATTTCAAAAATCAAGAAACAAAATGCTGAGCTTCTGAAGTTCGACAATTCTAAAGTGACTAAAGAGCTTGATGTTGGGTTGGGCTTTATTGATAAAGACCAAAAGTTAGAAGCAAGTTAGAGGCTCTGAGGTCGACCAAGTCTGTCTATGAGAAACGTCTAGAGTTTCTAAAGGCGAAGTATTTCAACATGAAGGCCAACGTTCCATTTTAGCTCTAGTTCCTTTTGTTTTTTTCAAATTTTATCATAACTCTGGATTATGTAATAACTTCGAACCCTTCATGGTTCTTTTAGAAGTAATGGATTTAGCCATTCTGGAAACAAATTTCATTTTACCATTTTGGCTTCGAATATTTTGCATGTGATTATTCTTTTGCTATTTTTATCTCTTGGAGTGCAGGTTTATATTTTTTCAAATATTTTCCATTTACTCTCAAGATTCTTTTATCCTCGCTTAACACTTCAGTGTCATATGCTTCATTAGAGAATACTTGAATAACTTGAAAGGGACCTTCCCATTTAGGGGACCATTTCCCTAAAGTCCTATCTTTTCGATCCATAAGAAGGATTACTTTCCAAACCAAATCTTCAGGAAAAATGAGTTAACTTTGATTTCTTGTTATAGGACTTCTCTATCCTTTTTTATGTCTTTTCAGCAATTCCATGGCTTTTAGTCTTTCTTCGTCCAAATCCACTAATTCATCCAACATCATATTCCAATATACATCTGATAGAATTCCATGATGTCTTTGAATTCTTGTCGATTGAACATAAATTTCCACTGGTAAGACTGCCTCATGCCCAAACGTCAACCGAAATGGAGTCGTATTAGTAGCTTCCTTAGGGGATGTTCGACATGCCCAGAGGACTTGTTCCAAAGTCTTATGCCAGTTTCGAGGCATTTTCCCTACACGCTTCTTTGTCAAAGCAATATTAATCTTATTCGCTGCCTCAACTTGGCCATTAGCTTGAGCATAGTAAGGTGTGGATGTTAACAGTTTGAAACCTGTTTCTTTAGCGAACTCTTGCATCTTTCGACTAGTAAATACCGATCCTTGGCCCGTTGTAATAGTTTATGGAATTCCGAACCTGTAGACGATGTATTTCTTGATGAATTTGATCACCCCATCTTGGTCCATGTTCGTCAGTGGTACAACTTTGATCCATTTCAAAAAATAATCAATACCGACCAAGATGTATCTTTGATTTTTGGATGACGCTGGTCGAATTTCTCCAATAAGATATAATGCCTAGCCTCTAAAAGGCCATGGTTTGGCTATAGAATGCAATTCCCTTGCAGGAACACGTTGTATGCCTGCATTCACCTGACATTCTTGACACCCTTTGGCAAACTCAATACAATCTTTCAACATGGTGGGCCAATACATACCTTGTCGAAATAAGAACCACTTGATTTTATGGCCCACCTGAAGTGCCCCATATGCCCCACTATAGACATTCGAAAGGGTTAAATATGCCTCAGACTCGCTAAGACATTTAAGCAAAACTCCCTCAGGAGTCTTTTTGATCAATTCGTTTCCCAAGAGAACATAACCTAAAGCTCGATACCTGATTTTTCGTTCAGCAGATGCTGTAGGATTTTTCAAATATTCCACTATAATTTTTCTCCAATCTTCGTCCTCAGGCTGTCTATCGCCAATATTTTGAAGTTCTCTTTATTAGCATACCCTAGCTTTGTTGTCTCCAAATCTGATGGAGATAATTTGGTCGACACAACCCTACCCCTGACTTCGATCGCATCTTGCAATTTTTCCTTCGAAAATTTGTACCCAAAAGCAATCTGAGCCAAGTCATTTGCTACTTGTTTTTCCAAACGAGGTATGTGTCGAATACTGATCTGTTCAAATCTTTTTAAAAGTCGATTGGCTATCACGAAGTACACGATGATATTTTCTTTCCCACATTTGTACTCCTTTGTGATTTGTTTTATGACTAACTCTGAGTCACCCATTATTTCGACTCGAGTTGCCCCCAATTCCAACAGTATCTCAAGTCCGGCTATAAAAGCCTTGTATTCAGCCTCGTTATTCGAACAAAGACCTTCCACTTTATACTTAAATTTTGTTGGAATTTTGTTAGGATAAATAATCAAGACTCCTACACATGTTCTGTCTTTATGACTCAAACCATCGAAGTATAACTTCCAAGGTTCTAGTTTGACGTACTTTAATGATTCTTCATTTATTGAGTGGTCGACTATAAAGTCAACCACTACTTGCCCCTTAACAGCTTTCAAAGGCATATAAGTTAGAGAGTATTCAATTAAGGCTAACGCCCATTTACCAATTCGACTATGCAAAATTGGTTTCGACAACATATGCTTTATGACATCAAAATGTGAGGAAACAAAAACATCAACAGGTTTTATATAATGCTTAAGTTTTATACATGAGAAGTACAAACACAGGCATAATTTTTTGACTGTGTTATATCTGGTTTCTGCATCGTTCAAGACTCTACTAAGATAATAAATGGCTATTTCGACACCATTTTCATCTTCTTGAGCTAACATGCTCCCTAAAGTATTATCCGACGCAGATATATACAACCTCATAATCCTATCTCTACAAGGTGGAATCAATATTGGAGGGTGACTCAAATACTCCTTGATTTTGTCAAAAGCCTCTTGTTGAGCTTGTCCCCATTCGAATCCTTCCTTGTTGAGTCGAAGCAAAGGTGAGAAGGCTTGAGTTTTGCCGCTAAGGTTCGAGATAAACCTTCTCAAGAAATTAATCTTTCCCAGTAATGACCGCAACTCCTTCTTTGTTGATGGCGCTTTCGCTTCCATTATGGCCTTGGTCTTATTCTGGTTTATTTCGATTCCCTTTTTATGGACCATAGAGCCTAAGAAATCCCCCGCCTGCACACAAATAGCACACTTGAGAGGATTCATTTTCAAACTATGTCTTCTCATCCTTTCAAAGGAGTGTCGAAGATGGTCTATGTGATTTTTTCCTGAAATTGACTTTACAACAATATCATCAATATATATCTGCATAAAAGTCTCAATGAATTCATGGAAAATCGAATTCATTGCCCTTTGGTAAGTTGCCCCAACATTTTTCAAGCCAAAAGGCAGTACCACCCACTCATAAGTGCCTAATGCTCCAGGACATTAAAATTTTGTTTTAGGGAAATCCTCTTCAGTAATGAATATCTGATTATACCCTTAATATCCATCATGCATACTCAGGTATTCATGTCCTGCGGCAGAATCGACTAGCATTTCTGCCACTGGCATCGAATATTCATCCTTTGGGGTTGCATTATTTAAATCTCTAAAGTCTATGCAAACCCTCAAAGTACCATTTTTCTTAATAACTAGCACGATATTTGACAGCCATTCGACATACGTGGCTGTACGGATGAATTTGCATCGCATAAGTCTTTCAACCTCCTTTTTAATCTTTGAGAGAATTTCAGGTGCAAACCGCCTTGGATTCTGCTTGATAGGGTTCTTCCCAAGCTTGATTAGAAACTTCAATTCAACCAGCTCTCTGTCTAAACCAGGCATCTCATCATAATCCCATGCGAAGCAGTCTCTGAACTCCTTCAGCAATTGGATCAGTTCGACTCTAAGTTGAGGGTTGATATTGGCACTGATGTACGTTGGCCTTTTTGTCACCCCATCTCCCAAGTCAATTTCCTCAAGTTGATCATGCACTAGCATTTTAATGTTGTTTCCTAGCAGATCCTTCTCGAACCCCAAAGGCTCGTCATCATAGATGGCGTTGAGCCTCTGGCTTTGCATTTCGTTCTGAGCCTTATCAGGTGGCTCTGGGTCGAAGTCCTTACCAGGACTTTCCTGACATGATTCCTTCTTAGCTTCAACAACCATGAATTTTACCTCAGCCTCCAAGGCTACTTTTAGCTTATTTTCGGCTATGTAATCCGAAATTCTTTCTAGCGCTGGCAACTCAGTCACCGTCGCCAAATTTGCTCCCTCAACCTGTTGGGTCGATTCCAGATGTCCCTATGTATCCAAATTTATCTTCTCCCACAATCTCTCGATCCCACTGAAAACCATTGGTGGGGTACAGGTACAAAGAGCAGTATGCATTATCATCTGGAGTAAATGCAAAACTAGTTGGATTGCAAGGAGCAATATTAGCCAATTTTTTTGTCAAAACTACGTCTATCGACGTGATTAATTGAAGCCAAAAAATAGCTCTGATCGACTTCGATATTTTCCATAATACCATATGTTCGCTAGATGGTAATCCTCTGATGCATTGATGATTACAAGACTCCTATACCGTGAATAAATTCTCTTCCTAACAATAAGTTATAGTTAGCCTTCGTCTCCATAACCATAAACATGGTTGGTCTAGTAATTGTTCCTACCGTTAAATGGACCTGAATTACTCCCAATGTGGTGCCAGCCTTTCCTTCAGAGTTGGACAACACCATATTGTGGGGCTTGGTGTCTGTGTCGAACTTCCCTATTTTTCTTAACATGAAATGCGATATCAAGTTTACCGCTGCACCACAATCCACCAGGATCTTGTTGACTGGCACATCTTCAATTTTTCCAGTGATAAAGAGAGACTTCAAGTGACTTTTCATAGCCTCATTTGGTATTTTGAAGAATGAATTATGTTCTTCTACACAACTGTTGTTCATCACATAGTAACAAACTGGCCTATGAGTGACCATCTCTATATCAGTGTTATCTTTCAGCCCTTCAACCTCAGTTATTTGGTCGAATTCCCTTGGTAGGACAGATACCACATTAACCATGGTATCTAACGATGCCTTTGAATCTGTATCAAAATCATTAGTAAGCATCTCGTCTTCAGCAATCAAGTGATCAACTTCCTTTTTAGCCTCTTCTTGAGTGGGACAAATTTTCCCCTCCACGGGCTTCTTTTCGACAGATTTTAATTCTTTATTCTCATTCTTTTGAGCAGGCACATTAGTGCTTGATTCAGCTACCTGGTTTTCTTTAGCCTCCCTTTCTGCCTTTCTTTTCCTTTACTCCCTTCTCCATTAGGATTTGGTCATTGGGTTCTTACCTTTGTAATTCTCGGAGATATATGCTGACTTCTTGGAGGTTTGGAACTCCTTACGGTATCCAACAGACGAACCCCTATCAACGTCGAAGTTCTACCATTTTTGCTGGCCTTTTTCTCTGTTTTCGGTTGGTCTTGTCCACTTTCATTAGAAAGCTCTGCAAATGGCATGAAAGTGGTGGGTCTTGTACCCGAGACTCTTGGCTTCGCCTGTTTCTGCCCCCTGTGTAGCCTCTTTTTGTCGAAACCTTGGTTGCTACCAGAGTTTCTCCAATTTCCTCTGGCCTTTGCCAATCAGACTCCCTCTATATTTTAGGCCGCCTTCTTATCGAATACAGCACTGCACCTTGGACAGAGCATAACATCTAACTTCTATTTCTGGCACCTATGTATAAAATTAACCAGGCTCTCCTCTTCCTTTGTGAAATCCACTTTGTTGTATTCCTCTTGTCGTTGTTCTTTGACAATCTCCATCGAAGTCTCTTGTGAAACTTCGACCATGTTAACATCCATAGTGACATCTTCAGTAATGTCCAAACTTTGGAACTTCATTGTAAGGCCATCAGTAGCCTTGTTCAAATTATCCACTCGTACGAAACCATCAGTGATTTCTTTTGTTACTATCGCCTAATTGGAATCCTCAGAGATTCCTGCAGTATCGAAACCATAAGCAGCTTCATTGTTACAGTCTTCGACTATTCGTTTGGTGAGGTAATCAGTGTCCTCACACATGCAGTCTTCGATCATTTCCTCGTCAAGATCCTCAGTGATCTTAACCATGACAACATCGTTGATAAAGTCATCAGTGACCTCTATCATGTTAACATTATGAGCGAAGCCATAAGTAACTTCGACCATGTTGACAATAACAGGTTCAGTGAAATGAGCATCAATTACTTGCAAAGGATCAACATCAATTTTCATCTGAGCCTTCACTTTCTCTCCAAACCTTAGTCTTTCGTCTTTTATGGCGTTTTGCACGAGGTCCCTGAAAAGAAAACATTGAGATGTTTTATGACCCAAGAAATTGAGATATTTACAAAAACCTCTTTTTTTTTCGTTTGCTCTAAAGGGGGCATTTTAGCACCAGGAGGCACTATCATTTGGCCATCCTTAACTAGCAAGTCGAAGATTTCATCACATTTAGTGATGTCGAATGTGTAAGTTTTCTTAGGAAATCTATCATTCTTTTCTGGTTCGACTGGGTTTTTTCCGTTTGAAGGGGACAAGACTTTACAGGCATAGGGTGGTCCCTGCTTTAATTCAGCAAGGTCGACCTCATTTTCGTCGAAATCTAAAGACTCATTATATGTTTCTTTGTCGTCCTCACTAATTTCGACGCAGACTACCCTCTCTTTTCTATTCTTGTTTGCCCTGGCTTTTTCAGCTTTTAATCGCTCGACTTGTCGAACTCTGTCAGCCAATTGGGTCATATCTCTTAAGTACTGGGTATCCATTTTTTTTCCTAATTGAGTAATCAAGACCACCAGCGGCCATTTCGACCAACTCATGTTCAGACACTTGAGTAAAGCACCTTGCTTTAAGCAATCGAAACCTATTCAGGTAATCGTCTATTGGCTCAGTAAACTTTCATTTGATACTAGCCAATTCCTTCAAACTAATCTTGGTTTGCCACATATAAACCTGTTCATGGAACAATCTTTCTAATTGGGTCTAGGTATGAATCGAATTTGGTGGCAAGGTTGTAAACCATGTAAAAACGTTTTTAGTGAGAGAACTTGGAAAATATTTCACCCAATGGTTTTCATTATTGGAAATCTCTCCAGCCTCTATCAAGTACCTAGCCACATGTTCGATAGTGGATTCAGTGGTGTCCCTAGAGAATTTGGTGAATTTAGGAACTTTCCATCTAGGGGGTAGATCTGTTTGTAATATATACTCTGGCAATGGAGAAGTATAATTTGGTCTCTGAAGACCAAGGTTTACCCCATTTCGCGCCATTATTCTTTCAACCAAGGCTGCTAAGTTATTATCTATGGCCATATCATCACGTCGAACCTGCTGGACAACGTTATCAGCATTTTGATTTCTATTTACTATTATTACCCTAGATTGTTCGATCGCTACTCCTGGATTGGCTAGATTTGCATGACGTGGGTTTCCCTGGTTCTGCTGGACCTAATTAATGGTAGGATTTTCTTCTAAGACTCCTCCTTGATTTTCCAATTTATATTCTCTCTGGGGATGTCGAGGAGTGCGCTGTCATTTATTGGTTGGATTGAGTAGTACTTTGAATTAGGGGATTAAAAATCGTCCCCATTGTTTGGGCTAGCATTTGGACCATTTCATGATTACTCTCATCCATTTGCTGCCTAATAACAATTGCAGAATTATAAGTCAAACTTGGCATTTGGGTGGAATAACCTATTCCTAAAGGTTGGCTACTTCGACCCATGTTTATCCCAGATCCTGATCCTTGTAACGGTGAAGTAACATTCATCATTGGTTCTAAGAATGTTGAGACGACATTATGTAAATTTGCCATCATAGATGTTGCCATTCCATAGGGTTGCTCTCGATCGCCTAAGGGCATAGAGAAACCTGGAGGTATAAAGGGCCTACTCAAAGCATTCCCTATTGGTGGGGGGGGGGGGGGGTTACTGGAGGACCCATTGGCCCAATATAATGTAGAATGGGCTCACTATGGGTGATCGACTGCGTGGGCATCGAACTTGCCATGGATAGCACTGATTCTGACACAGTCACTGAAACCGTAGTTCCCCCAGTCGAAGATACTTGGGGCGATTCTCCATTGTTACTTTGAGGAATCGAAACATTTGGCTGATTTGAATTTGCCATTTCCCTCGTATATCTTCTCCTTGGTCTATCTTCGTTAGTGGTGGCTACTTTGCCACTTCTCAATCCATACAATGAAGTTTTCAAAGAGAACACTAATCGAAACGTAGTTTTTGTAAAGAAACTTAGTTAGCACCATCCCACTGGGCGTGCCAGTTTGTATACTGTGAAAATTAGTAAACAACTGTTGGTCTACCAAATTAATAAGAAATTGGGTAACTTGCAGGATTGACCATACTAAATCATAGGACATGTGCAAACAACTTAAATAAGGTTTGTCAAAATGACGACTTCGACAACATTTAAGGTTTTAAAGGTTAACAACTTTGAAAATGTTAAAGAAACTAAACTACAGAACGTAATCGAAAAACAAGTAAATGTGCTAAAATAACTTGGGCGAACGAAGAAAATAAACTTGAATTGAAATGTAAAATATGGTGTTTATATCAAACGTACATTTTCTCAACACACTCTTTTCTCTGCACACGGGTATTTTGATTGAATTAGAGAATTTTGTACAACTTTTGAACACACACAATCCTATCCTTAAGACTGCCTATTTATAATGATTAGAAATAACCGCTTTTAACGACCTTTCTCTAAGGTTAAGACAAGTGGCGCTCGACATGGCTCCAATTCTTCATCACTCTCCACGTGTCTTCGTTCCAAAAACTGGATAAGGACAATTTCCCTCCTTAATTCAAATTCAAACTCATGTCGAACACATCATCTGTTATACTCCGTCGAAACAACAACCTCATACTTAGAGAATTTCCTAAATTTATCCAGCCATTCTCCCTTTTTTTTAAAATGACTTCGACTGAGCATCTATCATCCATCTTGCCTAGTCAAAATGTACCAAAACTTGGCAAATGATTTCCTTTCCTTTATTTGTTACCTGAATCAAACCAGGCGCCGAAATTGAGAGCCAACAACATCAGAGCAGACACCCTATTCTATTTGGTTGAGCTTCAAAGAGATATTATTATGTTCAAGATGGAGAATTTCAATGAAGAAGTAGTTGTTTATCAACCAAACATTTGTCATGGTGCTAAGAATCCTCCAAAGATTGTTGACAATTACGAAGATTGTGATGTTGAAGCATAATGTAATTCTGAAGAGTATCTCAGGCTCAATAAGAGATTTAGTAAAATCTTCAGAAGACTTGACAAGAGATCTAGGAATACTGTCACTATCAATTTCAAGAACATTCAACATAAAGAAAAGGATGGTGAAAGTCAAAAGCTCAACTACTCTTACAGATGTAGAGGAATCCAATGTCTTAATTGTAAAGACTTTAGACATATTCAAGTTGAATACTCAAGTGTTCCAAAAGGACAAAGAAGAATCTTCAATGTCATGAATGATGAAAAAGGTGAAGATGACCAGGGAAACAATGGTGTTTCTGTCAAAGATATGCATAATGACGAGTAATCAAATTCAAAGAAAAGGTTAATTATTCCTATTAAGAAATAAGAATGCAGAATTTCTGGTAACATATCTCTTCATCAGGTCAAACATGATTACCGCCTCGTTAAGTATGCCCCCTCCATTCCCATGTACTTATGTAAGATGTATGGTAGTCTACTACACCACTGACAGTTGCATCCTCAGTGGAATGAGAAGCTTTAGAGGCAACATTAACAAGTATGGCTTGGCAAGCCTAATATCCTTGTTACGTGTTTCTCCCACAAGTAGTTCTCTTGTAAAGACTGATATTTTGAAAGAAGTCGCATCAGACAGTTGGAAGGAGAAAGAAACTTTGCTTCACCTTGTGATGGTCATAAGAGAAAGAAGGTTGTAAAGATGAAGATGGTGACTGCCACTGTAGAGAAGAATGTTCAAGACACAGTTTCAGACATCATGGCAGACATGTTAGAAACTAAAACTAAGCCTTGGCACAGAAAGCTTAGGGATTGTTGCAGAAAGAGTTATCATATGTGTGCTGATCTCAATGTTGAAGAAAGAAGTAGTTATGAAGTTTGCCTTTGTAAGAAGCAAACCAAGATGGTTCAACCTCTTACTCATGCTTCTTCTAATTTACCATATATGAACTTTCTAAAATTCAAGCAAGAGTTTGTCATTGAACGGAAGGCTGATGGTCGGGTTGGAGGTCCTTCCAACATTGAACAACCAATAATGGTTCAAAAGAATGAGTTGAAGAAGAATAGAAATTATGGCATTCTTTCTCATCTAGAGTTTTGGTAAACCAAAAACATGATAGTGTGTTTGGTAAAACTGGAATTGGTGTTACGCTTAATGTCTTAAAGTTCAGCCGCAGGCTGTATGTCAAGAAATATGTTCCAGATATTACTCTCCACAACATTCTTCAGGTTGATAAGACTGATCTAGTTACTGGAGAAATTGTTATTGAAGTCCCAATCATGTATGGGCCTATGAGAAATCATCATCTCATTCACATGTTTGTTGGTGAAGAATCCCAGGAATCCATTATGGGAAATCAAGGTGTTGATAAATATGTGGCATACAACTTGTACAACATGTTGACAAAATCTCAAATGCTTAAGGAGAATGATGATCATATCCATGAAGATGTTGAGGTTTATTATGCTAAGGGTGATGGCAATGTTGTTAATACCCATGATCATATGGAGACACTGTGTGAAGATATGATAAGTATGAATGAAGGCTTACTTCTAGTGTATGGATTTTTTCCAAGGGAACACCATAAATAGATGATACGACTCCCTATAAGGATGAAGTTTGTGATCTCAGTGGTCTTGAGATGAAGCAAGTTCTTATTGTCTTTCCAGGAAACACTTTATTACCTACTGAAGAAGATATAAGTGTTTATGATGTTAATAATTTGAATCCTATAGCCTATCTTAGAGCCATCAGGATGACACCAAGAATGTCATGCATTATAAAGCTCAAACTTAGTCAAATGGATGTGAAAAGTACCTTCATCAATAAGAACTTGAATGTGGAAGTTAAAGACCTTCCTTTTTCCAACATAATGGAGAATTTGACTAAGTCTCATGACAAGGCTTCTCAAAGAAAGGATTAAGTGAAGAAATATGTGAGCAACAACATTGATAATGTTGTTAAAGGTTGTGTCACTGCTGAATAGGATTCTATCTCTATGAACAATAATGTTTAGGATAGGTTTGAACCATTTAATGAAGATGTTACTAAGGATACTGATCTTTGTAAGAGGATATTATGCTGAACTGAAGTATTTATCCCCTGAAAGGATGCTGCCAAAAAAATCTTTAACATTTGAAGAGGATGCTCAGCTACTATAGGAAGTCATTGTGAAAGACAATTAGAATCTTGAGAGAGCTCTCATGTTTGGAGATGAATTGTCAGACAACATGGTGGAACATGGTTTTCTTCAAATGCAGTCTAACTTTGAGTTGAGCATGGTAGAATATGTAAGTTGCCTTTCTGATTTTGAAGTGAAGAACAACTCATGTGGTTCCCAAGGTGTTCTTGTTGGAAATTGCTCTCAACTATTTTGGAGCAACCAAATGATCTATGTTGTCATCAAAAAGGGTAATGAAGATGTATATCAAATTGTGTCAGACAACATGTGTGACATGTTAGCGGCTTCTTCAAACTCAAAGGAAGGATGCACAAGTTTCCCTTTTTAAGTCTGAAGTGGATAGAAAGCTTGTTCAAATGAGGGATTTTTGAGACAAATGTTGAAGCAATGGCCCAGAACATTGTGTCTAACTTAAGAAGAAAGGTTGCAGAAAAGAGACTTCATGTGGATGTTACCTCTGATCACATGGATAATGTGCATTTCCCTTCTAAAACAAGTGCTCAGAAATTGAAGTATGTTCTTCAAAAAAAATTGAAGCTGAAAGGGAGGTAGGAGAATAAATCACGAAGATTGTTATTGGTGATGGTCCTAGCTATGATAAGTTGGTCAAGAAGTTTAGGAAAATGTATAATAGAGGAAAGTATGTGAAGCTTTCACCTTCAATGTTAAATTGATTAGGCACAATCAAGGTTACCTCTATTGATAAGATTATGGAGAAGGGAGCTGAGGAAGAAGAAGAATATGCAAATAAGGATGCATAAGTTTTTTAGAGCACTAGCGTATAATGGGCTTATGGAGCCTCATAATGATGACCAGTTGTTGAAGACAATGTTGGAGCTTGTAGAAGATTGAGGTTAAGGGTGATGACATTCCTCTTGGGTTACTGAGGATCAGTTACAAGATGAATTTTGAGAAGGATGTATCAACATATATGTATCAGTTGATGAATATAATTTAGTTATTGATGAAGAAGTGTAAGAGCTGGT
The DNA here is from genome assembly GCA_022829125.1 of Lathyrus tuberosus. Taxonomy (NCBI): domain Eukaryota; kingdom Viridiplantae; phylum Streptophyta; class Magnoliopsida; order Fabales; family Fabaceae; genus Lathyrus; species Lathyrus tuberosus. The sequence goes on along the minus strand of JALAZF010000503.1, from coordinate 452,223 downwards.
TCACCTCAACCTATTATTGTTGCCTTCACTCTTTTATTGCATAGGGTAGTATGATATGTCTAGTGACACTACTGGATGTATGGCATGGAGTTGATTCATGTTGCTGACTCTGGTGCGAATAGATTTTACCTAGAGTATTGGCTTCAATCTGTTCTTATCTTGTGTGTGAACACTTGCTGAAGCATCGGGTCTGACATCTGGACCTCGACTGTGTGTGTTGATCTTTGTGTTAGTAGCTGTGTGTTCATGCATGCCATGTATTGTATCTACATGATTGTCTCCTGTAAAGCATTGATTTTTGTGTGTAGCTACATGTGTCTTTTGACCTTATGTTACAGATTTGTACTACTGTTACTCTGAATGCTGATATGGGTTGGTTGTTTTTCTAAAATTTGAAGATATATGTTCTTCTCTTGCCTTTGACAAATTATGGCAAAAGGGGAGAGTAATGGAGTTGATCTCTTAATATGTAGTTGTCACCTAACTTTTGTGTTACTTATGTTATTGATGTTGTTGTTTGCTCTGTTGATTCTTTTAGATTTGGATATGATGTGTTACTTGTGCTACTTCATGAAGAACACATATTGTACTTGTTTTAGCCAAAAAAATTCCAAAAGGGGGGATTTTTCTTCCGTTTGGATTGACTTCATTAGGTGAAAAAACACATGAACAAAATGTATTTTAGGCAACATATGGAACAAGATGTTCCAGCATGTGTTACAACATCTGAGTTTGTTGCCAAGAAGAGTTATTGGCTATAGTGTTTGACAGAACTAGTTAAACAAGAGTTGTTTGGCTAAAATGCTACAATACTAGTTGTAAGAACTGTTTGGCTAAAGTGCTTGACAGAACCAGTTAAGTAATAGACTTATGGTTTGGGTTTTGATTGTCTCCTAGTGTCCTTCAGAAGTGTTATGGTGCTGACTTCTTCAGATGATCTAGAGTTTTGCTTTAAGGAAGAAGTTTGTGTTGATAATCTAAAATCAACCAGAAGAGATTTGGATTTTTTCAATCAAAGAAGATTTTGTTATTTCTTTGTTTTTGTGGTTGGCATTTATTTTGCTAAAACTATTCTAGCAGCAAGATGTTGAAACAAGATGTTCTATTTTTCTGCATTCAACATGTCGAATAAAGATGTCCCATACTGGCTCATAGGACATCGCGTCTGATTTTGTGGTTAAAAGGAAGATTCTGTTGCTGTTATTTGTTACTGAATATTCTGTGAATATTTAGTTATCCTATGTGGCATCCAAAGTATTTTTGGGTTGAGTTTTTGTGTTGGTTTTCGGATTCTCAACGCTTTCTAATTATGGAGACATATTAGGAAACTTTAGATTGAAGACCTATTTTGTTGGAGTTTTTATTGCAGATTTGTGAGCAGTCTCTTTGCTGTGTTTTTGAAGCCCAATCCAGTCCAGATTTAATGCTATATATTGACTGGTGTAAACCTAGTTTAGGTGTGGAACTTACGTGTGTTTTGTTAGGGTTTTGAGTGTTATTTGTGAGCCTAACTGGTATCATTCTGATAACAGTATAAGGACTGGTTTTTGTGTTGTAAGTTCTGTCAGTTACTCATAAGCTTTTAAGCATTGAGTTTCTTGTGTGTCAATTCTCATAAGCTTTGAAGTATTGAGAATTGTGTGTTTTGAAAGTGTGGCTTTCGTTTTGTTACTTGTGTTGAAAGGAACCAATCACGGGTTGTGATTGTAGAGGGATTTGAGGAGGGCCTCATACCTAGGTGAGTCTTAGGTAGAAGTCATAGGAAGGGTAGTGATTAAGTGAGCAGATTGTAACCGGGTGTGGTTGTTGTATGATCTGTGAATTGATACTATCGTATATTGGTTTCGTCCCTGGCTTGGTAGCCCCCAGAGTAGGATTGTTGATCCGAACTGGGTAAATATATCACTGTGTTATTTACTTTCTGCACTGTTATTATTATTGTTATCTTGTTCATTGTGTTGGATATCCATGTCTCAACATCTGTGTAGGACATCTGATATCTGTGCCAGAATTTCAATTGGCATCAAGAGCTTGATCCCTTGTTTGGTTCTGGGTGAGATTCAGGGAAGGTACTTTCTGGTACAATGGACAAGGATGGAGGATTTTTGAACAAACCACCTCTGCTTGATGGTTCCAACTATGACTATTGGAAACCAAGGATGACAACATTCATCAAATCCATGGATGATCAAGCATGGAAAGTTGTTATCAAAGGATGGGAACCCCCAAAGGTTAAAGATGGAAAAGGTAATCCTACTGATGTGGTGAAGGAAGAGGAAGACTGGGATGATGCAGACTACAAAGGGTCAGTGGGAAATTCCAAAGCCATGAATGCATTATTTAATGGTGTTAATAAGAATATCTTCAGGTTGATTGAACATTGCACCATTTCAAAAGAGGCGTGGGAGGTCTTGAAGGTTGCTCATGAAGGGACTTCAAAGGTGAAGATGTCAAAACTTCAGCTTCTCACTACCAAGTTTGAGAGTTTGAAGATGAAGGAAGATGAGAGCATTCATGATTTTCATATGAACATTATTGAGATAGCTAATGCTTCAAGTGCCTTAGGTGAAAAGATGTCTGATAGCAAACTGGTCATAAAAATCCTCAGATCTCTACCTAAGAGATTTGACATGAAAGTGACTTCTATAGAGGAAGCTCAGGATATAGATAAGATGAAAGTGGATGAACTTGTGGGATCTCTTCAAACATTTGAATTGGGGATCAGTGAAAAGTCTGAAAAGAAGAAGAGCATAACTTTTGTGTCAAATGCTGGTGATTCAGACGATGAAGGTGACCTGGTCAGAGATGAAGGGGTGTCTAAAGATCTGGTATTGCTTGGAAAACAATTTAACAAAGTGTTGAAAAGGATTGACTGGAAGTCAAAAGCTAATGTTCAGAACAAGTCACTCGACATTAGTAAAAACCAGGATGGAGGCAGAAGGTCCAGAACTGAAGAAGACTCCAATCAAGGGAAGAGAGTTCAGTGTTTTGAATGTGAGGGATTTGGGCACATAAAGACTGAGTGTCCCACGTATCTAAAAAGGCAGAAGAAGGGCTTATATGTGTCTTGGTCAGAAGGAGAGTCTGAGAGTGATCTTGAAGAAGAATCAGCAAAATTGGTGACAACCTTGACCGGAATATGTAAGGCTGATGGAGAAACAACTTGTGAGTCTGATTCTGACAAGGAATCTTACATTAGAGAACTCACTAAGCAAGAAGTCTTCACCGGGTTCTCAGAGTTGTGTATCAAGAATGAAGAGAGGTGCCAGATAATATTAGAACAGAAGGTTCTGATAGCTCAACTAGAAGCTGAGAAGGAAGAACATCTATCAATCATTGTTGATCTTAAAGAGGAGGTTGTATGGCAAAAGTCAAAACTTGACAATATGACCAAATCTATAAGAATGCTGAACAATGGTACCACGCAGCTGGATGAGATTCTTCAGACTGGGAAAAATGCTGGAAATGTACAAGGTCTTGGTTTTAACAATCAAGCAGAGAACTACCAGAAGCCTGTATTAAATTTTGTTCCTCAGAAAATAAAGCAAGAGGAGGGGATGTCAAATCACATGTTTCAACATCGGATGAAGCATCAGAAAAGAGTATGTAGTTCAAAGTATAAACCATGGAGATGTCATTACTGTGGAAAGATTGGTCACTTAAAGTCCTTTTGCTACAAGTTGTACGGTTATCCCAAAACTACTCATCAACAAAATAAAGGACAGAGTTGGGCTAAAGTAAAGAAAAGATGGACTCCTAGAAATATGATGCCTGATCTCATAGCACATACCTCTCTCAGAGCATCTGCAAGGGAAGATTGGTACTTTGACAATGGTTGTTCAAGACACATGACTGGTGTGAAGAAATTCTTGTCAGATATCAAGCCTCACTCCACCAATTATGTCACTTTTGGGGATGGATCAAAAGGTGAAATAAAAGGTGTTGGAAAGCTGGACTACACAGGATAACTAAGTCTGGATCGTGTTCTATTTGTCAAAGGGCTGACCGCAAATTTGATCAGTATAAGCCAACTATGTGATCTAGTACTCAAAGTAAATTTCACAAAATCTAAATGTCTAGTAACCAATGAGAAAGATGAAGTTGTTATGAAGGGAACCAGGTCTAAGGATAACTGTTATCTGTGGAATCCTCAAGAATAAAAAAGTTTGTCTACCTGTTTGATGTCAAAGGAAGATGAAACCAGACTGTGGCATCAGAAATTGGGTCACTTACATTTGAAAGGAATGAAGAAAGTTATGTCAAGTGAAGCTGTTAGAGGTATTCCCAAGCTGAAGATTGATGAGGATTGAATATGTGGTGAATGTCAAGTTGGGAAGCAAACAAGGGTGTCACACAAAAGGCTTCAACATCTTACCACAACTTCTAGAGTTCTAGAACTGCTTCACATGGACTTAATGGGACCTATGCAGGTTGAAAGTCTTGGTGGAAAGAAGTATGCCTATGTTGTCGTTGATGATTACTCCAGATTCACCTGGATAAACTTTATCAGAGAAAAGTCTGAAGTATTTGCAGCCTTCAAAGAGTTGTGTCAAAGGATTCAACGGGAAAAAGGATTGTGGTGTTGTTCGAATCAGAAGTGGCCATGGGAAAGATTTCAAAAATAGCAGGTTTGAAGAGTTTTGTTTATCTGAAGGAATCACTCATGAATTCTAATCACCGATCACTCCTCAGCAGAATGGTGTGGTGGAACGCAAGAATAGGACTATACAAGAGTGTGCAAGGGTTATGATTCATGCCAAAAAGCTTCCATATCATTTTTGGGCTGAAGCCATGAATACCGCTTGCTATATACACAATAGGGTGACTATCAGATCAGGTACTTCTGTTACTCTTTATGAGCTATGGAAAGGTAGAAAGCCAAATGTGAAGTATTTCCATGTGTTTGGGAGTAAGTGCTATATCTTGGCGGATCATGAGCAGAGGCGAAAGATGGATCCAAAGAGTGAGGAAGGGATATTTTTGGGATACTCTACAAACAGTAAAGCATATAGGGTATTTAATTCCAGAATTAAGGTGATGATGGAATCCATAAATGTGGTGGTTGATGACTCTGGGAAAGACGAAGATGTCCCAGATGATGTTGGAGCATGCTTTCCCATGAACAATGAAATCTCACAAGACATTGAGTCCGTAGAAGATAATGCTCAAGAAACCGACACTAGACCTGAGAATGAAGAGGTAGAGGATGCTAACAGGGGACCCTCTATAAGGATTCAGAAGGATCACCCTAAGGAGTTGGTTATTGGAAATCTGAATGAAGGTGTAAGAACCAGACCGAGGGAGGTTGTGTCAAATCCATGCTTTGTTTCAAAGCTTGAACCAAAGAATGTCAAAGAGGCATTGACAGATGAGTTCTGGATAAGTGCTATGCATGATGAGCTTTGTCAATTCAAGAGGAATGAAGTCTGGGAACTGGTACCACAACTAGCAGGAACAAATGTGATTGGAACAAAGTGGGTTTATAAGAATAAGTCTGATGAACAAGGAGTTGTTACCAGAAATAAAGCCAGATTAGTTGCTCAAGGATACACACAGATTGAAGGAGTAGATTTCGATGAAATATTTGCTCCTGTGGCCCGATTGGAATCCATCAGATTGTTGCTAGGAGTGGCATGTTTGTTGAAATTCAAATTGTTTCAAATGGAAGTCAAGAGTGCCTTTCTGAATGGCTATCTTAATGAGGAAGTTTATGTTGAGTAGCCTAAAGGATTTGTGGATCCAAATTTTCCTGATCATGTTTTCAAGCTAAAGAAGGCTTTGTATGGGTTGAAACAAGCTCCACGAGCTTGGTATGAAAGGCTGACTGAGTTCTTAGTCAACCATGGATACAGGAAGGGTGGTATTGATAAAACTCTTTTTGTCAAGGAGAAGGATGGGAAACTAATGATTGCTCAGATTTATGTAGATGATATTGTGTTTGGTGGGATGTTGGATGAAATGGTCCAACATTTTGTCAACCAAATGCAGTCTGAATTTGAAATGAGCTTGGTAGGTGAATTGACTTACTTCCTTGGATTACAAGTCAAGCAGATCGAAGATTCCATTTTTATTTGTCAGAGCAAATATGTGAGGAATATTGTGAAGAAGTTTGGACTGGATAATGCCAAGCATAAGAGAACTCCTGCTCTTACTCACTTGAAGTTATCCAAAGATGAAAAGGGAGTGAATGTTGAACAAAGTTTATACAGAAGCATGATTGGCAGTCTGCTGTATCTTACAGCAAGTAGGCCAGACATAACCTTTGATGTTGGTGTATGTGCAAGATACCAAGCAGAACCCAAGGTCAGTCACATCAATCAAGTTAAGAGAATTCTTAAGTATGTGAGTGGTACATGTGATTATGGGTTGTTGTACTCCCATGACTCAAGTTCCATTTTAGTAGGATACTGTGATGCTGATTGGGCTGGAAGTGCTGATGATAGGAAGAGTACCTCTGGAGGTTGTTTCTTTTTGGGAAATAATCTTATTTCATGGTTCAGTAAGAAGCAAAACTCTGTATCTCTCTCTACTGCTGAAGCTGAGTACATAGCAGCTGGAAGTAGTTGTGCTCAACTGGTGTGGATGAAGCAAATGTTATCTGAGTATAATGTCACACAAGATGTCATGCATTATTCTGTGACAATCTAAGTGCTATTAATATTTCTAAAAACCCTATTCAACATAGCAGGACTAAGCACATTGATATCAGGCATCATTTCATCAGAGAACTTGTGGAGGACAAAGTTATAACTCTTGAGCATGTGAGCACAGAAAATCAGCTTGCTGACATATTTACCAAGGCTCTGGATGCAGTTCAGTTTGAAAACCTGAGGAGCAGACTTGGGGTTTGCATTCATGAAGAACTATAGCAATTAATGTTCCTTCTGGCTGCCAGATTGAAAAATTTAAAGGTGGTTCTGGTAGTGCAGTGTGCGCAGGTGGTTATGAAGGGGAAGATGATGCGGTTTGAGCATGACACTTAGTCATGTGATGTGGTGTGCATCTACTCTCTGATGCTGTTTATTCTAGTTTATGACTTGACCATTTCTCCAAAATTAATCATTGTTCTACTTGCCTTTGTCATATTTATGCTAAAAAGGGGGAGTAGTGTGGTGTGTGTGTGTGTTGTGCTTGTGTTGTGTTGCTGCAGCTGAGGTGCATATGGTGAGGGGGAGAATGTTGAATGTTGTTGTGTTGCTGCAGTTGAGGGGGAGAATGTTGAATGTTGAATGTTGTTGTGTTGCTGCAGTTGAGGAGGAGTTTTTTTTTTGCTGAGATGCTGTGTTGTGCGTTGGTATTAGTGTGTGTTTTTTTCGCTGCTGTCTCTGATATGGATGTTTTGCTTGTGTTATCTTTGCAAGATTTATTTGGTGTGTAGTTTTAGCCAAAATAAGCCAAAGGGGGAGATTGTTATTTCTTTGTTTTTGTGGTTGGCATTTATTTTACTAAAACTATTCTAGCAGCAAGATGTTGAAACAAGATGTTCTATTTTTCTGGATTCAACATGTCGAATAAAGATGTCCCATACTGGCTCATAGGACATCGCGTCTGATTTTGTGGTTAAAAGGAAGATTCTGTTGCTGTTATTTGTTACTGAATATTCTGTGAATATTTAGTTATCCTATGTGGCATCCAAAGTATTTTTGGGTTGAGTTTTTGTGTTGGTTTTCGGATTCTCAGCGCTTTATAATTATGGAGACATATTAGGAAACTTTAGATTGAAGACCTATTTTATTGGAGTTTTTATTGCAGATTTGTGAGCGGTCTCTTTGCTGCGTTTTTGAAGCCCAATCCAGTCCAGATTTAATGCTATATATTGGCTGGTGTAAACCTAGTTTAGGTGTTGAACTTACGTGTGTTTTGTTAGGGTTTGTGAGTGTTATTTATGAGCTTAACTGGTATCATTCTGATAACAGTATAAGGACTGGTTTTTGTGTTGTAAGTTCTGTCAGTTACTCATAAGCTTTTAAGCATTGAGTTTCTTGTGTGTCAATTCTCATAAGCCTTGAAGTATTGAGAATTGTGTGTTTTGAAAGTGTGGCTTTCATTTTGTTACTTGTGTTGAAAGGAACCAATCACGGGTTGTGATTGTAGAGGAATTTGAGGAGGGCCTCATACCTAGGTGAGTCTTAGGTAGAAGTCATAGGAAGGGTAGTGATTAAGTGAGCAGATTGAAACCGGGTGTGGTTGTTGTATGATCTGTAAATTGATACTATTGTATATTGGTTTCGTCCCTGGCTTGGTAGCCCCCAGAGTAGGATTGTTGATCTGAACTGGGTAAACATATCACTGTGTTATTTACTTTCTACACTGTTATTATTTTTGTTATCTTGTTCATTGTGTTGGATATCCGTGTCTCAACATCTGTGTAGGACATCTGATATCTGTGCCAGAATTTCAGATTTGACTGAATGTACCTTCAAGGAAGGTTTCGTCCAAGAACAACTCTACAAAGAAAATTTATGTGAAGAAGAGTCGTTTTGGATGCTCTGGTGTAACATGTGGAACACTATGTTCCAACATGTTTGTTACAACATCTAATCTTCGTCAACAAGACATATGTTATTGTTAGTTGCAACATTTGGTCTATTTCAACAGACAGGTGGTATTATAGGTTGTTTTCTGTCCAAGACTCTCTCTACCTCATAAGATCTACTAGTTATGTAGAGGAGTTTATTTGTCTGTATTGCTGCAACATGTGGAACATGATGTTCCAACATGTGCACTACAACATCTGGCCCTGATTTAGCAGGCTAATATTGTTGCATTTTTGGAGAAAAAATACGGTTTAGATTCTATCAAATTTGTTGTTGTATTTGTGCAATGCGTTTGTGTAATTTGTTTGACACCTGTTGAAGATCAAATATGAATATCCCATATTCCCTTAAATGTTAATTTAGGTGTCAATTGAGGTCAACAAAGTTCCTAGGTACTCTATTTGTGGCAGTTAGGACAATTGGAACTTCTGAGAACTCTAAATGTTATCAATTGACACCAATAGAGTAATTACTGAACTCTAAAGAGAGAGCAATTATTAATGAAAAAGACAGACCAATATTAATAAGTATAAGGGATGACATTTTGGTAACTCTAATAATTGGTCAATCGGTGTTAGATGACAAAATATCATAGGGAGATATCTTTATACAAATATATAATATTATATATGTGTGTGTGTGTGTATGTGTGTGTGTGTGTGTATGTGTGTGTGTGTGTGTGTGTGTGTGTGTGTGTGTGTGTGTGTGTTTGTGTATATGTTATTATATATTTATAAAAAAGGAAAGAAGAAAGATAGAAAGAAGAAAAGAGAGAAGGAAAGGAAGAAGAGAAGAGAAAAGGGAAAGAGAAGAGGAATTTTACAATCATCATCAAGGCCATGGTTCTATCTTAAATTCATCCCATTTTCTTCATCAATGTGAGTTCCATTAGATGGTATAGCTTTTGGGGGGAAAATATGAGAAATTGGGAAGTTAGGTTTTGTGAGAAAAACATGTTTAAGTGTGATTTGCATGTTGATACTTGATAATCTTGATGAATTATATGCAATACTATGTTAATCCATGATTAATTGGGTATTTTGATGATGTTTGATCGTGTGGGATTGAGTTTTGGGCCATGGTGACCTCCCTTTTTGCATTCTGCAAAATTTGTGTTCTGCTTGGGTTGCACAGCAAGCCTCCAGCAAGGTGAAGGCGAGACCTCGCCTAGAGGTCGCACATCGACCACTGAGGCTTTTTGCTACTGCCTCCAAAATCCTCTGTCTCACATAGATCTCGCACAATGAACTCAAATTGAGGCGACCTTGCCCAGAGCTTGCACAACGAGCCTGGCAGTTTTGTTCTCTTTTGTTTGTTTACTTGTTTGGTTGCTTCTTCTGCATGACTTATGATGCTATGGATTGTTTCACCTCATTATTGAGGATTGTTATGCATGTTTACCATGAATAACTGGATGATATATATGATGATAAAATATAGGAAAGATAATCCAAAGGGGATATTAAATGGTGAGAAGAGACCATGAACCCACCAAGGATGCTTGGTAAAGGGTATTAAGGATTCATAAGCCATAATGTTGTATGTGAAATACTTGTTTTAATCATGTGTGACTTGCTTGTGCATAACTACTTGAATATGTATAAGAATTATTGTGACATGCTAATGTGTATGCTATATGTTGATTGGATGTTTGATTGTGAAATAACATGATTAAAAGAATATAAGATGAGTGAGGAAACCTAGGATTATTACTAAGAAAATGGATTAGAAAGATAACTAGGTTACAAGTATGATTCGGATAACACTAGAAGATGACATTCATGCCATATGATACCTAGGTGTGTGTCATGGATGAATGTTTACCATAGATATAAGTGAGATGCATTGTATGGAACATGTGATGTTATTGTGTGACTAAGGTGAATATGGTCACCTTGTGATTGTTGAATAAAATATGTTGAAACAAGTTTGGTTCATACCATGCATCCTCCAAGGTTTTAATGATAACAAAGTATTTGAAAATCAACTAGGATATCTAACTAGCTAGTTTGTGTGTGCAGAATTATATTTACTTGAAGGAACTAGTTCTGACACTAAAACAACTTTGGTTCAGTTTTGATCATGCTCTCTTGAGGATGTCTAATTAGAAAAGCAGCTGCTAGTACACTCCAGTTCGTAAGCGTGATATGCTGCCTCTGATGCTGAGTAATGTCAAGTCAGTTCTGCTAACACGGGATGCAAGATTTGTTGATATTATCTTCTACAGGTTGTTTTGTACTTGAATCATAGTTGTATCCTCTGGACAAAGGCCTTGTTTCATGGATATTCTTGTGACTGATAGTTCCAATACTTATTTTATTGGAAAAGAAGATGTACTAGAAGATTTGATCTGTTTGTAGCTGTTGAAGATGCTCCAACGTTTCTATTTCTTTAGCTATAAAAAGTAGCTGAAGATTTGAAGATCAACTAAGAAATAAAGTTGCAAATACAATTGAGAAATACACGCACTACTATTAGAAAGCTGAGTCTGTTAAGAGTTCTTATTCTTGTGTTGATTAAAAATCTTTGTAAAAGTGTGTTGTATTATTTTGAACACCTCTAATTTTTATCAAGTGTTGTTGTAAGTTATTCCTTCTATAAACTATCTATTTAGATATAAGTCGCTTACTGTAGGCTTGAGCAAGGTGAAGTCTTAGACACAAGCTCTAAGCAAAGAAAAGTCTTAATCAAAAGCTGATTAAGTAAGGGAAAGTCTTAGACACGAGCTCTAAGAAGTGGAAAGTCTTAGACACGATCTCTAAGCATGGTAAAGTCTTAGGCAGGTGGTCTAAGCAAGATAAGTTTCGGTCAGGAGCTGATTAAGCAGAGGGAAGTCTTTGACACGAGCTCTAAGCAAGGGAAGTCTTGGACAAGTGGTCTGAGCAAAAAGAAAAGTCTTATAAAAGTGTGTATAAGCAAGTGTAATCTGGTTGATTATAGTTGAAAATCTCTTGCTTGGCAAGGGGACTTGAGTACTCTATGTTGGAAGAGGAACCAGGATAACTACTGTGTGTTCTTTGCTATTTTTACTTTACTTTTGTTTCTATTTCCACTGCACCACTATCAGATTCTGAACTCTATTTTTAGAATCTGAACTCTGGTTCAAAAGTAAAACAAATTTTTGCAATACACAATTCAACCCCCCTTCTTGTGTATTTTTCTCACCTTCAGTTGGCATCAGAGCAAGGTCTGTGCATAACACTTAACAGTAGTAGAGTCAAAGATCCAACGGGAAAAATATGGATCCCGAGGTTACTAATACTAGTACCTCAAGGGGGATTCCCTATGATTATAATAGCTCTGAGAGAAATCATTACACTGCTAAACCTCATGTATTCAATGGTGACTCTACTGAATTTGAATGGTGGAAAAGCAAGATGTATACGTATATCATTAGACTTGATGATGAGCTATGGGATATTCTTTAAGATGGCATCAACATTCCTATAGACAGTGTTACTATGGTTGGTGACAGAAAAACTATGACTCCTACTCAAAAGAAAATCTACAGAAAACATCATAAAGTCAGAGGTATTCTGGTTAATGCATATCCACATGTTGAGTATGTGAAAATCATTGATAAGTCTTCTACAAAGACTATCTTTGAATCTCTGTGTTCTACTTATCAAGAGAATCAACAAGTCAAAGAAGCCAAAACTAGCTTGTTGATTCAAAAGTATAAGTTATTCAAAATGAAGGAAGATGAGGATATTGAGACCATGTTCTCCAGGTTTCAGATTCTTGTCTCAGGGCTTCAAGTGCTGAACAAAAGCCACTCAACAGTTGATCATGTGAAAAAAATTATGAGAAGTCTCCCTCAAAAGTTTAGACCTAAAGTAACAGCTATTCAGGAAGCTAAAGATTTGAATACGTTGTCCCTTGAAAGTCTAATCAGCAATCTTCAAAGTCATGAGATGGAAATTAAAGGAGATTAAACTTCAAAGAAGTTTAAGTATCTCGTACTGAGATATGCCTCTGAAAAATATGCTGATATGTCAAGAAGATCTTCTAAAATTAGTAAAGTTGATGAATCGTATGAAGAAGAATTTGATGGAATATCTGATGATGAAGACATGGCATGCTTCATCAGAGGGATTCAACAAATGGCCAGAAGATGCAAAAGATTTCCTAAGAGCAACAAAAGGATTAACTTCAAAGATGAAGACATGACCTGCTACAACTGCAACAAACCAGGTCACTTCAGAAGTGATTGTCCTGAACCTCTGAAGGATAATCAGAGAAAAGGAAGTTATCAGAAAGATAATTTAAAAAACAGGTTCAAAAAGAATTTCATGGCAACATGGGAAGAGCTGGATGAAGAAGAGTCAGAAAAGGAAGATAATGCTAATCTAGCACTAATGGCTCACTCATCTGATGAAAGACTTCTATCTGACTCTGAAAATGAAGATGAGGTATTCTCTTACTCTAACTTTACTTCATGTGCTAACAATCTTCTAGATCATTGCAAGAATCAAACTAGTCAGATTAAGATCCTTAAAAGAGATAGCTATATTTTAAAAGAAGAATTAAAAGAAGTCAATATATCTCAAAATAAGTGTTCATATCTAGGTAAACATGATAAAGCTTTTCATAAATTTATAACATCTAGAATTGATCATACCAAACTTGCATCGATAATTTATGGAGTCGAAAAATATAATAAATAAGGATTAGGGTATGATGAAGGTTGATTTAGCACTAATGACTCTTTAAAAGTGCTTCAAAATTCCTGCTCATTTAGCATTGCTCAAACTGTGTTAAGTAACCATTTTGTTTCTGCTACTAAAGCAATGAATTTAACTGAACCTATTGATCAGAAGTTAAAAGGCATTGCTATAACAGAACCTGATAAATTAGATGTTCTGAAGACATTAATATTCAACACTTCTGAATCACAGGATAAGATCAATTTTGCTACTAAGGTTAAGAATAACTCTAGTCAAAACATTTTAAATCAAAATGATTGGAGTAAAGCTAAACCTTCTTACAAAGCAAAAGGACAAAATAGGATAAAATATGTAAAACTAACCTGAAAGGACCCATACGTGTATGGGTGCCTAAATCTCAAATTATCTTTGCTGCAGATATGCCTAAAGGAATAGATGGAACACCAATTCTTGTACCTGGACAGTGGCTGCTCAGGACATATGACCGGAGAAAGTCGTACGTTCCAAACCCTTAATCTGAAAGAGGAAGGAAATGTGAGTTTTGGATGTGGCTAGAAGGTAAGTATCATTGGTACAGTTACCATAGGTAATTCTCAAACTCTTATTAATAAGGTATGGCTTGTAGATGGCCTGAAACATAATCTACTCAGTATAAGCCAGTTGTGTGACAATGGTTGCAATGTATTGTTTTACAAGGACTTCTGTTCTGTTATCAATTCTGATAAAACTGTAGTGTTCAAAGGGAAAAGAAAATGGAATGTTTATAAAATCAATCTTTCTGAATTGGTTGTTCAAAAGGTCATTTGGCTAATGACAATGAGTGATTAAAAATGGGTTTGGCACAAAAGGTTAGGTCATGCTAACTAGAGATTAATCTCTAAACTTTACAAGCTAAAACTTGTTAAAGGGCTGTCAGATATTGATTATTAATCAGATGCTCTTTGTGGAGCATGTCAAGTTGGAAAGATTGTAAATACTTTTTTTAAAAACAAAAACATTGTCTCTTCTTCTAGACCCTTGGAATTGCTTCACATTGATTTATTTGGTTCTATTGGGACTGCCTCAATCATTGGAAAGAAATATGGTTTGGTCATAGTTGATGATTTTAGCAGATGGACTTGGGTGAAGTTTCTCAAATCTAAAGATGAAACATACGAAGTGTTTAACACCTTCTGCATTCAAGTAAAATCTGAAAGGAATTAAAAATTCTAAAGGTCAGAAGTGACCATGGGTGTGAGTTTAAAAATGAATCATTTGAATCCTTTTGTGAAAAATATGGAATTATCCATGAGTTCTCTTCTCCCAGAACTCCACAGTAAAATGGAGTTGTTGAGAGAAAGAACATATCTCTGCAAGAAATGGCACGGACAATGATTAATGAAAATAAACTCCCTAAGTACTTGTGGGCAGAAGCTGTTAATATTGCTTCTTATATTCAGAACAGAATTATAAAACATCGTATAAGTTATTCAAAGGTAGAAGACCTAGTATCTCTTATTTTCATCAATTCAGATGTACCTATTACATCCTGAATAACAAGGTCTACCTAAAGAAATTTGATGCTAAAGCTCAGAAGGGTATCTTTTTAGGATACTCTGAACGCTCAAAAGCATACAGAGTGTATAACTCATAAACTAGAATGGTTGAAGAGTCTATGCATGTTAAATTTGATGACAATTTACCTGACCATAACAAGTCAGAGTCTTTGATTCAGAATGATTTCTCTGCAGGTTTTCAGAATCATGAAGAATAGTTTGTGGTCTGTGTCCCTAAAGAAAAGGATGTAGAGAATGATGCTTCATAATCTGTCACTATATCTGAAGATATACCAAAAGCTATAGAAACTGAAGTTACTCCAACTAGTCCTACTACTACTGATTCAGTGGTTGCTCACAATGGCATTGAAGCCTCTGTTTAACCTAAGAGATTGTTTAAGTACAAAGCATCTCATCCAGAAGAGCAAATAATTGGTAATAAAGATGAGCCATTGAGGACCAGATATGCTTTCAGAAATGATTACTCAATGATCAGACGTATTTCACTGATTGAGCCTTCTTTTGTTGATGATGCCTTAACTGATAATGGTTGGATCATGGCTATGCAAGATGAACTAAATAACTTTCAAAGAAATGATGTGTGGGATCTTGTTCCAATACCACAAAAGAAAAACATCATTGGGACTAAGTGGGTATTCAGAAACAAACTTAACGAACTTGGTGAAGTTGTTAGGAATAAAGCTAGACTTGTAGCTCAAGGCTATAGTCAGCAAGAGGGAATAGACTTCTTTGAAAAAATTTCTTCTGTTACAAGGTTAGAAGCCATAAGACTACTTCTCTCTTATGCCATAAATCATGACATAATTCTATATCAAATGGACGTGAAAAGTGGTTTTCTGAACAGAGCTATTAATGAAGAAGTGTATGTCAAACAACCTCTAAGATTTATATATTCAAATCATCCATACCATGTCTACAAGCTTAAAAAATCACTCTATGGTCTTAAACAAGCTCCAAGAGCTTGGTATGAAAGATTGAGTAATTTTCTGCTTGAAATTTGTTTTGTTAAAGGAAAGGTTGACACTACACTATTCAGGAAAATTTTGAAAGAAGAAATCTTGATTGTTCAAATTTATGTTGATGACATAATTTTTGGTTCCATTAATGCATCTCTTTGTCAAGAACTTTCCAAGATTATGCAGGCTGAATTTGAGATGAGCATGATGGGTGAATTAAAATACTTTCTTGGAATTCAGATCAGTCAGAAGTTTGAAGGTATTTACATTCACCAGTTTAAGTATACAAAAGAGCTCTTGAAAAAGTTCAATCTTGATAATTGCAAAGTCATGTCCACTCCTATTCATCCTACATGTAATATTTGTATTGAAGAATGCAGTTCTAAAGTGGATGCAACAAAATATTGAGGTATGATAGGTTCCTTACTCTATCTCACTGCTTCTAGACCTGATATCTTATTCAGTGTATGCTTATGTGCAAGGTTCCAAGCAGATTCTAGAGAGACTCACTTAACTATCGTTAAGAGAATCTTTAGGTATCTGAAAGGAACATTAAATCTTGGACTTCTCTATAAGTCCTCAGGTTATGAATTGGTTGGATTCTGTTATGCTGATTATGTTGGGGATAGAATTGAAAGGAAATCCACTAGTGTTTCCTGCCAATTTATAGGCGAAAACCTTATCTCTTGGGGTAGTAAAAGACAAGCAATTGTTGCTTTGTTCACAACTGAAGCAGAATACATTTCAGTTACTAATTGTTGCACTCAATTACTCTGGATAAAATATCAACTTGAAGACTATCAGATTTTTGGAAACAAAATTCCTATTCTCTGTGAAAATACTGTTGTTATCTGTCTAACAAAGAATCCAATTAAGCATTCTAGGACCAAACACATTGAAATCAAATATCACTTTATAAGAGATTATGTTCAGAAGGGTGTAATAGATATTCAATTCATTGTTTCTAAACATCAATGGGCTGATATATTTACAAAGCCCCTGGCCATTGCCCAATTTGATTTCATCAAGAAAAATTTTAACATGGTTTATGTAGCAGAATAAATGCTTGTCCTCTGAATGGTGTATTGGAATATTCGTTGGAATCCGTTAGTAGTCAGTTGAATTATTTCTTATAGTTCCTTAAGTATGGTATTTAAGTCTGAATAAGGGTTATAAGATCTCTCTCTTCCTTGACTGCTTTATTTAAAGCATACAATAATAAGTTAATTCCTTGCTATGTGTTTTGAGTTAACAATTGGAATATTCCTTGAGTTATGATAAAATAAGAATCCTTGTCTTAACACTATGATAAATAAAAAATTCTTGAAATTCTGATTTGATAGTCAGCTGTCTATGAAAGATTTATATAGACTTAAAAAGACATGACTATCACTCCTATTTTCAGAATTTGCTCTAAAAAGTTTGGTTCATTAAAAATGAGCGTTCTGACAAAGATTCTAACTTGTTTTTATTCAGACTCATAACGGTCCAAACATTTTAATGCATACTTGCTTATATTCTAGCATTATATGTGTTAAGTTGCAAAGCTATTTTTTTTCTTTATGATCTCATAGGTTATCTTCTACATAAGATAATTCTGTGAAATCACTTTTCTTCATCTTAATATTTCTCCTTACAAAAATGTCCTTGTAATTCACTAAAGAAGAGATTTTTTATTTAGATTTTCTAATGGAATATACAGTTGACTTCAACGAATTGACGACGAATAATCTTTCACAAATTGTTTCAGATATTCATTTTTAGAAATGAGATGAATACTCTCTAGACTCATCTTTCCAGATCTTGTGAAAGACTTTTGGGCCAATGCTCATATTCATCAGAGTCAGCAAAATGATTGTCTAATTTTGTCGGTTGTTTTTTTGTTGTTGTAATTAACTTTAAAATCATTTGTCAAGCAATTGTTTATGAGGTAGATGGAGTCACTGTTGAAGGCTACTGGTATAACAACTCAGAAAATGATTTACAAATCATTTATGGTAACAAAGTCCCTTCTGAAAGTCCTTCTACTCTTACTTCTATGGCAAAAGTTTGGTACCAAATTACGGGGAACATTCTAAGGCCTAGAGTAAAGGGGACAATATGACTTTTTCTGATGATAAACTCTTCATTTTGGCACCAGTCTTCAGGATCAAGATCAATTTACCCCTGACTATGTTTTAGTATCTTAAATAAGAGATTCTTACATCTCATGAGGAATTATCTTTTCTCATTCCTTTTGGTAGGATTCTTTCTCAGATTCTAGTTCAACATTGACAGACTTGTTCCTGACTGATGTTCAGCTATGAATAGTTCTGAAACCATTATTCATTACTAAAGTCTTTTTCTTTCTCTTATATTTTTCATTGATGACAAAGGGGGAGAATGGATTGAGTATTTTAGGTTAATAATGGTTCTAAATGTGGTTAGTAATTCTATTTAGGGGGAGTTTACGAATCTCACACTTGGAGTAGATTTATTATTCTGTATGAAGAGGAGCTTACAAACCTCAACTCATAGACTTTACATATAGGGCTCAGGGGGAGCTTATAAACCTCACCACTTAGACTTTTTGACTCAGGGGGAGCTAACAAACCTTAGACCCTGAAAGTTGTTGAGTAATTAATCTTCTTCTGATTGTTTTTCTAAATGATTAATGTTGTCATCATCAAAAAAGAGAGATTGTTGAAACCAGTTTGGTTCATACCATGGATCCTCCAAGGTTTTGATGATAACAAAGTATTTGAAAATCAATTAGGATTTATAACTAGCTAGTTTGTGTGTGCAGAATTATGTTTACTTGATGGAGCTGGTTCTGACACTTAAACGACTTTGGTTCAATTCTGATCATGCTCTCTTGAGAATGTTTGATCAGAAAAGCAACTTCTAGTACACTCTAGTTCAGAAGCGTGCTATGTTGCCTCTGATGCTGAGTAATGTTAAGTCAGTTATGCTAACACGAAACTCAATATTTGTTGACATTATCTTCTATAGGTTGTGTTAGACTTGAATCATAGTTGTATCCTCAAGACAAAGACCTTGTTTCGTGGATATTCTTGTGACTGGTAGTTCCAACACTTGCTTTATTAGAACAGAAGATGTACTAGAAGATTTGATCTATTTGTAGCCGTTGAAGATGCTCCAACGTCTCTATTTCTTTAGCTATAAAAAGCAGTTGAAGATTTGAAGATCAACTAAGAAATAATGTTGCAAATACAACTGAGAAATACATGCACTACTATTAGAAAGCTGAGTTTGTTAAGAGTTCTTATTCTTGTGTTGATTAAGAATCTTTGTAAAAGTGTGTTGTATTATTTTGAACACCTCTGATTTTTATCATGTGTTGTTGTAATTTATTCCTTCTCTAAACTATCTGTTTAGATATAAGTCTCTTGTTGTAGGATTGAGCAAGGTGAAGTCTTAGACACGAGCTCTAAGCAAAGAAAAGTCTTAATCAGAAGCTAGTTAAGCAAGGGAAAGTCTTAGACACGAGCTCTAAGCAGAGGAAAGTCTTAGACACGGGCTCTAAGAAAGGTAAAGTATTAGGCAGACGGTCTAAGCAAGATAAGTCTCAGTCAAGAGCTGATTGAGCAGAGGGAAGTCTTTGACACAAGCTCTAAGCAAGTGAAGTCTTGGACAAGTGGTCCGAGCAAAAAGAAAAGTCTTATACAAGTGTGTATAAGCAAGCGTAATCTGGTTTATTATAGTGGAAAATCTCTTGCTTGGCAAGGGGACTGGAGTACTCTCAGTTGAGAGAGTAACCAAGATAACTACTGTGTGTTCTTTTCTATTTTTACTTTACTTTTGTTTCTATTTCTGCTGCACCACTATCAGAATCTGAACTCAGGTTTTAGAATATGAACTCTAGTTCAGAAGTAAAAATAATTTTGCAATACACAATTCAACCCCCCTTTCTTGTGTATTTTTTCTCACCTTCACAATCACGATTGTGTTATTTCATCACGTAGTCGGAAACAACCCTTTCTTGTGTCGTCTCAAGTCATGATACCTATATAGGGTAAGATTGGGATGAAGGCACCGATACTTCGCGTCAACCAACTGGGTTTGATTCCCATATATTTAACCAAATGGGTTAGAGTCCCATAGTGCAACCAAATGGGTTAAAGTCCCATATGATCAACCAAGTGGGTTAAAGTCCCATATGTTCAACCAAATGGGTTAGAGTCATATATATGCAACCAAGTGGGTTAGAGTCCCATAGAGGAGCTTGAAATGCTCATGAAAGTCGAAGTATGATACAAGGATCCATGACCTGTGCCAAAACTCCTAGACGTAGGAGAGGACGGGAAAAATGGATGCCTTGGTATGGTTTTCGAGCTAGTGATTGAGTGAGTTTGTGAACTCATGAGGCATGTTTCCATACATTGCGAGTTTTGTGAACTCAAGTCTTATCCCTTTCCTTTTCGACTTGAGTTAGGATTAGATTATAACCTTGTAGAGCCGAGTGGACCCATAAGATAGGGGAACTCTCTAAGATTATTATCTCACCCCATTATTATTGTTGTTTTTCAGGTATTGTTTGCAGGTTTGGTTTACAAGTGGAGCTATGTGTTGAGTCCCTGCTTTTGAGGTTGGCATTATTTTGGTAAAACTAACTTAGCAGAAAGATGTTGGACAAGATGTCCTAACATGTTGAACTAACTGCAGGATAAGATGTTTGACAAGATGTCCTATCAGGTGGATTCGACATCTTTGTCTGTTATTGTTTTTTTTAACAGGTGTGCCAGGTGTGTTTGGAATATGACTTGATTCTAGGTGGCATCTGAGATTGTGGAATCAGAGATTCTGATTCTAATTAGAATATGCGGTTTCCTTGTAAGGAGACATTTTTGGTAACTTGGGATTGAAGAAAGGATTAGGTCGCAAATTCTAGGGAGGAGAATTGCTGTGCTTTTAAAGCCCAAGTCCAGTTGTGGTTTGCATTATAAATAGGTTAGAGTTAACCTAGTTTGTTGGTTGATTATTGCAGATGTTTGAGAAGTACTAGGGTTTGTACTTTTGTGAACCTCTTGTGTATTATGTGAATACTTGAGAAGGACTGTCTATTGAGTTGAAATATTTTCAGTCACTGCTGTGATTGGAAGGGAATTGAGAAGGGTCTCATACCTAGGAGTGTCTTAGGTAGAAATCTAGGAAGGGTAGTTTCTAGGTGCTAAGTTGTAAACGTTGGAGTTTAGCTTAGAACCAATTCTACTTAGTGATTTCATTCCTGGCTTGGTAGCCCCCAGACGTAGGTGTTGTTGATTACCAAACTGGGTTAACAATTTCTGTGTGTTCTTAACATTTTGCAGTTAATCATTGTTCTTCCTTAGATCCTTGTGAGAAGCAAAGATCAAGTGTCGCAACATCCTGTCTGACATCTTCGTGATCTGCTTAACCAGAATTTCAATTGGTATCAGAGCTGGCATCCTGCTCTGTATCTGGGTGAGATTCAGGGACGATACTTTCTGGTTCGATGGATAAAGAAGGAAGAATTATGAATAGACCACCAATACTCGATGGTTCCAATTATGATTATTGGAAAGTTCGCATGGTGGCATTTATCAAGTCTATGGATGGAAAGGCTTGGAAGTATGTGGTCAAGGGGTGGGATCCACCAAAGATCAAAGACAAAGATGGGAAGCTCACTAAGGAGCTGAAACCTAAAGATTGGGATGATGAAGATGATAAGCTTGCTCAAGGAAATTCCAAAGCCTTAAATGCCTTGTTCAATGGTGTGGACAAGAACATCTTCAGACTCATCAAGAATTGTATTGTTGCAAAGGATGCGTGGGAAATCCTAAAGATTTCATGAAGGGACTTCTCGTGTCAAATCCTCAAGACTTCAGTTGCTTAATACTAAGTTTGAGAACCCGAGAATGAGAGAAGATGAAAGTATACATGACTTTCACATGAATATTGTTGATATTTCCAACACATCTAGTGATCTTGGTGAGAAAATTCCTGAATCCAAGTTGGTTCGGAAGATTCTAAGGTCTCTTCCCAAGAGGTTTGATATGAAAGTGACAGCTATTGAAGAAGCTCAGGACTTAAATACCATGAAAGTAGATGAGCTTATGGGATCTCTTCAAACCTTAGAGATGGCTATTAGCCAAAAGGATGAAAAGAAGAAAAGCCTTGCTCTTGTGACCAACCAAGAAGATAGTGACACTAAAGAGGATTTGTCCAAACTTGTAGGATTCCTGGAAAAACAATTTCAACAACTGGCAAAGCAATTGGAAGAGAAGTCGAATTCAAATGTCAAGGCTCAAACTTTTGACATCCATAGATCAAGAAATTTTGGAAGAAGACCCAGCTATTATAGAAAACCCAATCGAGGAAAGGGAGTTTAGTGCTTTGAGTGTGGAGGTTTTGGACACACAAGAGGTGAGTGTCCCACATACCACAAGAAGGAGAAAAAGGGTTTATCCACCTCGTGGTCTGAGGATGACTCCTCAAGCGATGGAGAGACCACTAAGAAAGTGTCTGCAATGACTGGAGTGGAATCAGAGAACGGATGACTCAACCCTAAGGACATCGCTGAATTGGTTCAACTAGGAGAAGATCAGCAGAACCTTATCTCAAAACTATGTGATGAAAGATTGAACCACCTGGAAACAATCTCAGATTTAGAGGATAAAATGGAGTGGTTAAACTCCAAGCTAAACAATATGACAAAGTATATAAGGATGGTGAACAACGGCTCAGATATGCTAGATGAAATCCTTATGTCAAGAAGAAATTCTGGAAATGGAAAGGGTCTTGGATATAATGATCAAGTTGAAAGACATAGGACTGGAGGGAACTCAGCCCAGGTGATGTCAAGAAAGATGTCTCAACATCACCAAAGGCCTCAAAACAACTCTCCAGGAAAACAAAAACAGGACAAACAGTGCTATTACTACGGGAAGTTTGGACATATAAGGGCTCACTGTTACAAGTTGAATGGATATCCAAAATCTTCAAAACAATCCAAAAGAAGAAGAAAGACTCCCAAAGGGAAGAAGGAATGGATTCCTAAGGATCAAACTGTAGCTTTCATTGCCTATACCTCCCTGAGAGCCTCTGCCAAAGAAGACTGATACTTTGATAGCGGTTGTTCCAGACACATGACTGGTGTGAAGAAGTTCTTGGTTGACATAAAACCTCATCCCACTGGCCATGTCAATTTTGGAGACAGCTCAAAAGGAGTAATCAAAGGTGTTTGCAAGTGTAAGTATGAAGGTCAACCTTGTCTTGATAGAGTTTTGTATGTCAAAGGACTGACTGCAAATTTAATAAGCATCAGCCAACTGTGTGATCAAGGTCTTAAGGTAAACTTCTCTGAATCTGAGTGCCTGGTTACAAATGATAAAGAAGAACTCATTATGAAAGGTGGCAGATCCAAGGATAACTGCTACTTGTGGGCTCCTCACGAAACTTTGAGTCCCTCCACCTGCTTGGTGTCAAGGGAGGATGGAGTAAAGTTGTGGCATCATAAACTAGGGCATTTTCACTTAAAAGGAATGAAAGAAGTCATATCCAAGGAAGCTGTCAGAGGAATTCCAAATCTTAAGATAGATGAAGGGAAGATATGTGGGGAATGCCAGATTGATAAACAAACGAGAATGTCACACAAAAGTCTTCAACAACAAACCACCTCAAGGAACTTAGAGCTTCTCCATATGGATTTAATGGGACATATGCAAGCCGTAAGTCTTGGAGGAAAAAGGTATGTCTATGTGGTTGTTAATGATTTTTTTAGATACACTTAGTTACACTTTATCAAGGAAAAATCAGAGGTGTTTGAAGTTTTTAAGGGATTGTGCCAGATACTTCAAGGAGAAAAAGATTGTGGTATAATCAGAATCAGAAGTGATCATGGGAGGGAATTTGAAAATAGTAAGTTTGATGAGTTCTGCTCCTCAGAAGGAATAAGTTAAGAGTTCTCTTCACCCATCACTCCTCAACAGAATGGTGTGGCTGAGAGGAAAAATAGAACTATTCAAGAATGTGAAAGGGTCATGCTTCATGCAAAGAAAATCCCATATCACTTTTGGGCTGAAGCAATGAACACAGCTTGCTACATTCTAAACAGGGTAACCATCAGGTCTAGAACTTCTGCTACCTTGTATGAATTATGGAAGGTTAGAAAACCAACAGTGAAATACTTCCATGTCTTTGGAAGCAAATTCTACATTCTGGCAGACCGTGAGCACAGGAGAAAGATGGATCCCAAGAGTGAGGAAGGAATCTTCCTAGGTTACTCCACAAATAGAAGAACATACTGTGTCTACAATCTAAGAACTCAAGTAGTATGGGAATCCATAACTGTTGTGGTTGATGATTCACCTATGGAGGATGAAGCTACAAATGATATCGGAGCATTCTTTCTATTGGAAGAGGAAGATGTCACAGAAGATGTTGAAACACCTCAAAACAACTCTGAAGATATTGAAGTACCCAACGATGACAATCATGAATCTACTGTGACCGAGAGAGTTGATAAGGGACCTTCCATCAGAATACAGAAAGATCACCCTAAGGAACTCATAATAGGGGATCCAAATGGAGGAAGGATGACTAGATCAAGGGATGTGGGGGCGAGTGCCTGTTTTGTGTCTAAGATGGAACCAAAAAATATCAAGGAAGCCTTGACAGATGAATTTTGGATTAATGCGATGCAAGAAGAGCTTGGACAGTTCAAGAGACATGATGTTTGGGATCTTGTACCCATACCAGAAGGATCAAATGTGATCGGCACTAAATGGGTATTTAAGAACAAGTCTGATGAACATGGAGTTGTCACAAGAAACAAGGCCAGACTCGTTGCACAGGGATACACCCAGATAAAAGGAGTGGATTTTGATGAGACTTTTGCTCCTGTGGCTAGACTGGAATCTGTACGACTGCTCCTTGGAATAACCTGCCTTCTGAAGTTCAAACTCTTCCAAATGGATGTTAAAAGTGCCTTTTTGAACGGATATCTTAGTGAAGAGGTCTATGTATAACAACCCAAAGGCTTTGTTGATCCAACATTTCCAGATCATGTCTACAAGCTGAAAAAAGCCTTATATGGGTTGAAACAAGCTCCAAGGGCCTGGTATGAAAGGCTGACTGAGTTCCTTGTTACAAATGGCTACAGAAAGGGAGGAATTGATAAAACTCTCTTCGTCAGAGAAAGGGAAGGTAACCTCATGATAGCACAAATCTACGTTGATGGCATTATTTTTGGAGGAATGTCTGAAGATATGGTTCAACATTTTGTTAAGCAAATGCAGTCTGAATTTGAAATGAGTTTAGTCGGAGAATTAACCTACTTCCTTGGTCTCCAAGTCAAACAAATGGAAGATTTCATCTTTCTCTGTCAAGGGAAATATGCCAAGAATATTGTTAAGAAGTTTGGCTTGGAAAATGGAAAGCACAAGAGGACTCCTGCCCCCACACACCTAAAATTGACAAGAGATGAAAATGGTGTAAGTGTTGATCAGAGTCTCTATAGAAGCATGATTGAAAGTCTCCTATACCTTACAGCTAGTAGACCTGATATAACATTCTCAGTAGGAGTCTGTGCAAGGTATCAGGATGAACCCAAAGCCAACCATATTAATCAGGTCAAGAGGATTCTGAAGTATGTGAATGGAACATGTAACTATGGTCTACTCTACACACATAACTCTGACTCTGTATTAATAAGATATTGTGATGTTGATTGGGCTGGAAATGCAGATGATAGAAAAAGTACCTCTGGTGGATGCTTTTTCTTAGGAAATAATTTAATTTCCTGGTTCAGCAAAAAGCAAAACTGTGTCTCTTTGTCTACTGTTAAAGCTGAATACATTGCAGCAGGGAGTAGCTGCTCTCAAATGATGTGGATGAAACAAATGCTGACTGAATACAATGTTCCACAAGATGTTATGACACTCTTCTGTGACAACTTGAGTGCAATAAATATCTCTAAGAATCCTATCCAGCACAGCCAAAGTAAACACATTAACATTAGGCATCACTTCATTCGAGACCTTGTGGAAGACAAAGTCATCACTCTGGAGCATGTGGCCACTGAAAATCAATTTGCGGGCATTTTCACTAAAGCTTTGGATGCAAATCAATTTGAGACATTAAGAGGCAAGCTTGGAGTTTGCCTATCTAATGAGGCATAACTGTCCATTGGTTGTGGGAATGGTATTTTGATCTCTGAATATGTATTCGCACCATATTGGGAGAGTTTTTCAGTACTCTCTCTTACTTCGTGTTGTTTTTTCTTTTGGTTGTGTAAGGGTTGAATGCCCAGGATATTTTTCGTTTCTGTTGGGTGTGTAATTTAAACTACTTTGATCTGTTTTATTGGTTCTTGAGTTAGTCCTTCTACCTTTATCATATTGTGGCTAAAAAGGGGGAGAATTACTAACATCACTAACCACTGCTGGTTGTCTACTAAGCACTGAGGGGGAGTAGATCTGAACTGATTGAGGGGGAGACATGTCCATGTTATATTTCCGCTGCTGCTCTGATGGTGGTCTCCCTAATATGTTTTTACAGGATAATTTAGCCAAAATCTGCCAAAGGGGGAGATTGTTGAGTCCCCGCTTTTGAGGTTGGCATTAATTTTGGTAAAACTAACTTAGCAGAAAGATGTTGGACAAAATGTCCTAACATGTTGAATTAACTGCAGGATAAGATGTTTGCCAACATGTCCTATCAGGTGGATTCGACATCTTTGTCTGTTATTGTTTTTTTTAACAGGTGTGCCAGGTGTGTTTGGAATATGACTTGATTCTAGGTGGCATTTGAGATTGTGGAATCAGAGATTCTGATTCTAATTAGAATATGCGGTTTCCTTGTAAGGAGACATTTTTGGTAACTTGGGATTGAAGAAAGGATTAGGTCGCAAATTCTGAGGAGGAGAATTGATGCGTTTTTGAAGCCCAAGTCCAGCTGTGGTTTGCATTATAAATAGGTTGGAGTTAACCTAGTTTGCTGGTTGATTATTGCAGCTGTTTTAGAAGTACTAGGGTTTGTACTTTTGTGAGCCTCTCGTGCATTATGTGAATACTTGAGAAGGACTGTCTATTGAGTTGTAATATTTTCAGTCACTACTGTGATTGGAAGGGAATTGAGAAGGGTCTCATACTTAGGAGTGTCTTAGGTAGAAATCTAGTAAGGGTAGTTTCTAGGTGCTAAGTTATAAACGTTGGAGTTTAGCTTAGACCCAATTCTACTTAGTGATTTCATTCCTGGCTTGGTAGCCCCCAGACGTAGGTGTTGTTGATCACCGAACTGGGTTAACAATTTCTGTGTGTTCTTTACATTCTGCAGTTAATCTTTGTTCTTCCTTAGATCCTTGTGAGAAGCAGAGATCAAGTATCGCGACATCCTGTCTGACATCTTCGTGATCTGCTTAACCAGAATTTCACTATGCATTGATGTTTCAAGGGAAGCTTAGATTATTAGTATTCCATTGTGTTTTATGTATAATGTACAATGACAGATATTGTACACGGATCTTAGATTTTATTGTTTTGGCACTTTCCATATTTTGTACCATAAGTTGTTTCTTTGTTTTAGAAATGGTCAAGTACGTAAATGTTGCCAATAGGAACTTATGATGGTGTCAATACCAAATAATAACACTTGTATGATACTATCTAGATACATATTATATAGGGCGTTACAAAATCAATTTAAATGGAAATTTAAATTTGAATTAATAACAAATAATATCTTTTGTTGGAGAATTGTATGAGCAAATCAAATCCAACAAGATTCTGCTATTATTTTGGACAAAATTAAATCAGAAATCCAAGAAGAAAAGTCCTGGATTGCATTACTATTTAAGGAGACTCAAACCTCATTTTTGAGGTGTGTAAGGCTTGCAAGTTTTGAAGATATCTAGTGTTAGGGTTTATTTTTTGAGTCTTTATTTGTGCACCACTCTAGCGCTTCCTTTCATATCATAATGCATGAAGTTTGGTTTTATTGAGTTGTAAACCTTGTTCCAAGACACCAAGTCTATGAGCTTGTGAACAAAGTTTTTCTTGTATTTCACTCTAAAGGTTGTTTTGTGTTGAATCTTTGTGGACACCTATATGTTTCAGTAACTTGGCATAGGAGGTTTGCCTTAGTTGAGTTGTAATATTTAACATTGTTTATTGTGTTGTAAACACCAATCACGGTTGAGTGATTGAGAAGAAAGTGAGTAGGTTCTCATATTTAGGGGGAGTCCTTAAATAAAATGACACTAGGATTAGGAAGAGGCTTTGAACAACATATGGTTTGTTGGTTCTTGTAAGACTAAGGGTACTAATTCAAAGTAGTGGATTTCTTTTCTTTAGTACAGTTCCCCCCGGACGTAGGTGTGGTTTCACTGAAATGGGTTACCAATCTCTTGTGTTCTTTATTGATTTTCTGCTTCATCATCTTGTAAAAGTTAATATGTCATATATTGTTTGCAAACTGATTTTTGTTTCTAGTTTACAATGCCCCAGACATTGTGTATAACATTTGTCCCCATGAGTTGTATTATGTTAAAAATAATTAGTTCTTGTTGTCCCAGGCATCAAGTCTAACATTTGTCCCCCTATGGAACAAAATTTTCAAATAACATGATACAGCTAACTCATGGTGTCATGAACCTTAATTCGCCTAAAATCTTTGACGCATTGAGCGATACTTTATGGATTAAAGTCACAATGTTTGAATAAAAAAACCTTAGCTAAGAAATGAGCAATGCCTTCTTAGCCAAAAACAAAAGAGAATGGTAAACCCTAAGTCCTCAATCTACTAAGGTCACACTGGGATCCATTATCAAGGTTAATTATTTACATGATTAGTATTTGAGCGTTTACTTTCTTTTTTACTAACAATTCCTTTCCTTCACTATATTTTAATTTTTTCAGGTTAGATCTTCAATCCCTCGATAACATTTTGAGTTCAAACTCCTCCAAAGAAGCCTACTCCACTTGCAACTCAACCACATCCTCCACTATCAGAGATTTTAGAAGAGTTGAGTTGTTAATTTTGTGAAGTTGGATTTCATGCTAGATTTCCTCGTCTGCTTAAGATGTTACGGATAAATATGATGCAGAGTTGCATGGAGACATTTCAACAAGTTTGTATGAAATAAAGGTCTTAAGAAACCTTATTATTTCTGCTGGCATCAATTGGTATAAGGATCACCCCTCAAAAGACACAATTTAACCAATTAATTATCCTGCTAATTGATGTATTAAAGAGCTACTTGGGTGTCAAGGATCAATATGATAATTCCTTTTATGATATTTAGAAGATGCAGATGTTGCAGTGAACATCGTTGGTCTCAAGAAAATATATGCTTACCTTGAAGAAGAAAATAAGGAAATTCTCCAAAGGTCAAGAATATATTGAATATGCAATGACAATTCTAAATGAGAAAAAATAGAAGAAAAAAATTATTAAAAAATAGACAAAGGAATTCACAATCAAGTTTTGACAACTAGGCAAAAAGTTAAATACAACTATCAACAAAAATATTGGCTTATGTAGTGACTCGGTCTGAATTTATAACGAAGTGAAATATTTGTTAGACCAAAAGGCGAGTCTATGGTTGTACTTTGATATTAGTATGATAGGATTGAATCAGAAGCACTTGAAGGCCTCCATCAAAAAAGCGATGAACCAATACCCATTTCTTCGGCTGATATATCACATACTTATGTAGTCGAGCAAAAAAATGTTATTGCAGTCGAGCAATAAAATAATTCGATGGTTAAAAACAACTTGGTGCATACCATAGTTTAGTTGATAGAGGGTAAACATGTGATAGTGGATTTAGAATTCCTCGCAACCCAAATAATCTCTTGTAAGGTTTTATGACATTTAATAGGCCTATCATCTATGTTATTTTTTATTAGATTATATATTAAATGATTGGTAGCCTATGTTTTTCCATTATCTTCGACATAGTAAGAAGATAACTACATAAATTTAGTTTGAAACATTTATGAAAATTAGTCATGAACATGATTTCAGATCATGTTGTTTTAGTCTAAAATCGATTAAGACAGTCTCTTAATAATTGGTAATGTCTTTATATAAAATTTTCTATTTTTGACATTAACAATTTATTTAGTTTGTCGACCGATTAACTATAGAATAAAAAGAAGAAATCTTTATCTACCAATATATTACTAATTAATATAATAATTAATACTATTTAAACTAATTTTACACCCCTTAATCAAGATCTTGACTCTACAAATATATATATATATATATATATATATATATATATATGGAACGTATCATATGAGAATGTCATTTTTATGTGAGAACATGAGAATGAATCTGAACCGTTAGATTTTAAAATAAATGGTGGAGATTATGTGTCCGTTTTTTTTCTCTCTCCTCCATCATTTATTTTAGGGTTAATACCTATTTTCACCCCTGCCATATGGGCGTGTTTTGAAAACCCCCCTATAAAAAAAAAGTTGCAACATTGGCCTTAACAAATTTCAAAAGTTACCATTTAGACCTTCATCAGGCCACATCATCAAAAATAATGATGTGGCAGTCATTTTTTTAATTTTTTAATGACAAGAAATTCCATATCATTAAAAGACTTTGTGAAATGACTCTTATACCCCCACTTTTTAATTTTTTTTATTTAGTTTTTCTTTTATTTAATTTTTTTTTCGATTTTATTTAATTTATAATTTTTTTATTTATTTAATTTTTTCTTTAATTATTTTTCTTATTAATTTTATTTATTTAAATTGTTATTTTAAGTTATCAAAATATTAAACTTGGGCCTAAGCCCATTTTTATTTCAAGACAAACACATATTACAAGACCATTTTCAATTCATTGATATATATGAATGATTGGTATATAAATACTTGTTTTTCTTATATACCAACTGATGTGGGACTTTAGCAGCAACTAATGTCCACCATTCTTATATAACCCCCATTTTCTCTACCGATGTGGGACGTTATCATCACCCTTTCCTTCTATCACGCCGTCTCCATTCTCGTCGGCGATGCTCCCACAACAGGCGAAATCCTTCGTCACATCGCCTTCACCGTTCTCCTTCTCTATTTTGTTCATGCTCATCAACAACGTTCATGCTTATCAACAACACTAGCTTGAGCGGCTCTCTATCCGATCTCGGTTCGTTGGGGTATTGTTATTGATGTTCGAATTCGTGGCGCTAATGGCAATTGTAGTTTTTTATCCAAAACCGAGTTAAGGTAGCAAAACAAAAACCAGATACGATGAGAAATAACAACAAGAGAAAGTCTCGTTTCAACCTTCCACGACTCGTGTTTCCGTCTCAATCTCCGACCCAGATTCACTTCGGTTTGTCCCTTTTCTCTCTTTGGATTGTTTTCACGTTTTCAATTCGTCTCCTTCTTTCTGCTGATTTAAGAATGGGTTTGAAATTGGTGTTGGGTGATTTGTGATTGAAAGGTTTCTAGGTTTGTGAATGGTTTTTTGCGTAGATGGCTGGTGGTACATTGCATGTTTGTTGCTGCTGTTTTGAAATGGTGCGAAGGTGCATTTTGGTACAGATTGGGTGCTGTCTTGAACAGGTGTGGTAACAATTTGATTCAGGGGTAGAGAAAATGGGGGTTATATAAGAATCGTGGACATTAGTTGCTGCTAAAGTCCCACATCGGTTGGTATATAAGAAAAACAAGTGTTTATATACCAATCATTCATATATATCAATGAATTGAAAATGGTCTTGCAATATGTGTTTGTCTTGAAATAAAAATGGGCTTAGGCCCAAGTTTAATATTTTGATAATTTAAAATAACAATTTAAATAAATAAAATTAATACGAAAAATAATTAAAAAAAAAATTAAATAAATAAAAAAATTATAAATTAAATAAAATCTAAAAAATTAAATAAAAGAAAAACTAAATTAAAAAAAATTAAAAAGTGGGGGTATAAGAGTCATTTCACAAAGCCTTTTAATGATGTGGAATTTCTTTTCATTAAAAAATTAAAAAAATGACTACCACATCATTATTTTGATGATGTGGTGATGAAGGTCTAAATGGTAACTTTTGAAATTTGTTAAGGCCAATCTTGCAACTTTTTTTTTCGTAGGGGGTTTTTTCAAAACACGTCCATATGGCAGGGGTGAAAATAGGTATTAACCCTTTATTTTAATAATGGAGAGAGAAAAACAAAAACCACACATAATCTCCACAATTTATTTTAAAATCTAATGATTCATATTCATTCTCATGTTCTTACATAAAAATTGCATTCTCATATGATATGAACCCTATATATATATATATGAAAAAAATATCATTTTTTGGTCCCTTAATTTTTTTCGTGTCACCTTGGTCCTTTAACTTTTGAAACATTATCACGTTTGTCCTTCCGTTAGTGGACGTTAGTCAAAGCCAAAAAATAGCTTTCAAGTGGCATGTTACCCGATGACGTGGATATGAGATTCAATATAGCAACCAAAACGTTTTGTTGTTCAAAACGAAGGAACCCTAAGCTTAAGATACACGAAGGCGATTTCCAAGAAACGATTGAACCGACTTTTGAAGTCGCACAGTCTGGAGAAATCAAGGAAGTGAAGGATTGAAGACGAAGTTTTGAATATAGGACAATATTATTTGCATGTTTTCGTAACTGAATTAGGGCAAAATTTAGGGATTTTTGTTGATTTAGGGATTTATGTACATTTAGTTTTTTTTTGTAGATTTAGGATTTTTCATGTTTTAGGGCTTTGACGAAACTTATTTGAATAGGGATAATGGACGAATTTCTAAAACTTAAAATTCATCGCAGTGGTGAATTCATTGATCCTGAACTAAGTGTGTATGAAGGATGATTAGTAGATGATTTAAAAGTAGATGTTGATAAGTGAAGTTATTTTGAGTTAGTTGGTGTATTGAAGGAGTTAGGTTATGGGGACTTTGAGACATTATATTACAAGGACCCTACATTTGGGATGTATGCCCTTGTTGATGACAAAAGTGCTTTAGAAATTGCAGATCTTTACAGGGTGCACCAAAGTATTGATATCTACATTCAACACATTTTGTCTCAGCCTGATTATTAAGATGGAGTTGTTGATAATGTTAACGAGGGGCCTAATAACATTGTAAATGAGGTGGAAGAGTTGCTTAATAAACTGCATGATAACATTGTAGATAAATTGAATGATGGTAATGCTTGTGTGGAAGAAGGTGATGTTGGATTGAAGGATGGCAATGTTGGAGTGGACTTAGCCAATGTTAGAGTGGAGTCAACCAATGTTGGAGTGGAATTAGATAATGTTTGAGTGAAGGATGTCAATGTTGGAGTGAGATCAGACAATGTTGGTGAGGTGCATGATGAGTATAGTTTTGATGACAGTGAGGATGACAGCTACCAATATGATAGTGCTCTTGAAGTAGCCTTTGAGGATAACTATGATGGGAATGATAAGATGGAGGAAGATGGACTTGCTAATATGATTGGATATGAAAGTGATGGAAAAGGTAAATGGAAAGAAAAGTGGGAAGAATATAAAGTAGAATTTAAAGGGAGTGATAATGACAATGAAGATCTGCAAAGTGGTTATGAGACTGATGATAAAAGTGGAGCTAAAAGGAAGAAGTACCAAAATTTCAAGTTACAGAAGGATATGTCCAATTACAAATGGGAGGTAGGAATGCATTTTACTTCAAACAGTGATATTAAGGAAGCAATAAACTCATATGTTGTTCAAAATGGTAGAGACCTGAAGTTCAAAAAAAATATCAGGGTAATGCTACTCAGCAATCTCAAGGCAATACAACTCAAGGAAGTAGGAATGTTACTTAGCAATCTCAGGCCACTAAAGGATGCATGAATGCTACTCAGTCATCTCAAGGAAAGGAAACTCAATCAACTCAAGGGAAAATGCCAGAAAATCAACCAACTAAGTCATCTCAGGGCAAGGCAACTCAATCAACTCAAGGGAAAAAGGCTAGCAACTCAACCAGCTAAGTCATCTCAGGACAAGGAAACTCAATCAACTCAAGGGAAAAGGCCGACTACTCAAGGTATTGCAACTCAAGTAATTAAAGGAAATGGCAAGACACGGAAGCTAGGTGTAAGAAGACCATTTGTACCCCCAGGACCAACAACAAGATTAACTGCAGCCAAGAATGTAGTTGGCCCAACAACCATGAGGTCTACTCCAACCAAGAGAAACACACCAAAGAAGAACATCTAGTGTTATTTAGCCCTTGTCTAGTTAATGGTTTTAGCATGTATTTTGAAGCACTTTGGTTGTAATATGAACCACTTTGAATCATTTTGGTATTATGTAATCCATCTTGAATATGTTTACATAACATATCAATGTCATTTTAGAACCTTTGTGGAATTCTGTTATGTCTTGGAATTCTATAGCGTGTTATGTAAATCATTTTAGAATTCATGTTATGTGAACTGTTATTGTAAATTGGTTAAGTAAACAACATGTGTGACATTGTGTTTATGGACTGGTTTATGAACTGATATTGTAAACTAGTTAAGTAAACTTATTAAGTAAAAATGATATGTTTATGGACTGATACAAACAATAATCTGTCAAACAAACCAACTCATATTACACAGAGACAATGTGTTACATACCAACTCATCCATATCAATACAGTGATACAAACTGATATTGTTAATTGATACAAACTGATACATGCCAACTCAACCATACAAACTGGTACATACCTCTAAAACATCATAAAAAACAATACACATAAGATTACAAGAAACATAATATTCCATGTTTTTTCCACTTTAAGATCTTGTTCACTTGAATTTGAAGTTCCATCACAACTTTCCCTAATTCTTCATTTGTCACCATGACTTTTTCAAACTCCTTTTTTGCATCATCAATTTTCTTTACTATGCTTTCCAACCTATTCATCATAAATTACCCCTTGACATCTCCCAAATCCTCATGGAACCAATTGAAAAAATCACACCCTCTTTGCAAGGATCCCTGAAATTTTCATATATGTATCAAAACGGGTTTATCACATTTGGACATAAATCAAACTGAAACTAGGGCTTACCTTAAAATTTGGACAACCCCGAAAATTCTTTGCAAAATTCTTATCAATTGTTGCCCTATGAATCACAGTTTTGTCTCCACAATGACATTTTGGTACACATTGCGAACTTGTGTATACACTGAATTCAAAACTTTCAGAGTTCTTCTGCTTCTGAAACGTAGAGCATTGCCTGGACTTCATGCTTCGAAGAAAACGAAAAAAACGATGAAAACAATGAACTAATATTGTCCTAATTTTATTTTAGTTGCAGAAAACAGATACACAAAGGGAAAAACGAATAAGCAAAATGGTAATAAGGAAGATGATGTACCATTGCCAACTTAGTTGCCACGTAGCTTAAATAAATAGACGTTTGAGGAAAACAGACGGAAGGGACTCATATGCATCTATTAAAAAAATAAAAGGACCAAGGTGACATGAAGAAAAAAAAGTAAGAGACCAATTTTAACACAAAGATATAATTAAGGGACCAAAAATGTATTTTATATATATATATATATATATATATATATATATATATATACACACTAATTTTCCTCAATTAGAGGTCTGCAAATCTATAATATATTTTTCTTTAAATGAAAATCAAAACTTTGGTTTTGTATGAATCAAAATTGAGTATAAAAACTTCTTTAATTTGACACTCAATTAGAGGTGTGCAAATAATTTTTTTTGAAATGAAAATCAAAACTTTTGTTTTGTTTGAATCAAAATTGAGTATCAAAACTTCTTTTGACACTCTATTAGAGGTGTGCAAATCTATAATATGTTTTTTAAAAATGAAAATCAAAACTTTAGTTTGGTATGAATCAAGATTGAGTGTCAAAACTTCTTTTGACATTATATTTACTCCAAACAAATCAATGATAGAGACAGATAGATATACATATATAATAAGGAATAGTGAAGTTGGTTTACCACATGTAATGCAAGCATACCCCATAATACCTTTTGGGTATGAGTATTTGACTTTATGTATCATAATCTATAATTAAAACAAAGTTGAGATCGTCCATTAGGTTACGTACAAAAAACCAAGTGGTTTATGATAGTAGTAAACTATAAAAACACAATCAAATGTTAGACCCAATGAAGACACAAAAATACACAAAGCTAGCATAGTGGACCCATAAACCATACTTATCAAACTATGACTTAAAATAATAAGACCCCACCAACTCGTTGCATGTCTCAATGGCACAAGGCAAAGACATAAATTTCACCTATGAATGATTTATTTAAAAACTGTTCATTATTAAATGTCTATAGACAGCTGTTTGTGAGGTGGGTCATGGCAAAGGGAAGCTTCACATTCACAATGTCCATATCTTGTGTTATTTGTTGATTTTTTTTTTGGAAGGATTCATTTGGTTCACATTCTTGTGTCTTTTATTGGGTTCTCTTAATTTGAACTTCATGTTGTGTAGTCACTTCTCTTCGATTTTGTTGTCTAGTTAGTTGTGTAGTTCAATCCAATAAGTTTCGAGTTTTATTCCGTTTTTGAAGATCTAGTAAATTGTCAAATAGCAAATTGTAAATATATGCCAAACAAATTCCTATCATTTAATTGATCATGTTTAGTGGTATCAAGAATATTTCTTATTTATGAGATAGTCGAATTATTTATTAGTTTTAGTTTAAGTTGGCTATGTGTAATGTGTTGGAATTTCTCAAAACGCATTCACCTATAATTTGTAAAGGAATTAATTAGAGATTAAGTATGTTTATAGTTTTAATAATGTAAATATGTGTTGGTAAGAGGAGATGGATAAAAGAGGTAGTAGAGATTCTATTTGGGGAAGGGTTATTCATTTATTGGATGTGGGTGTTGGTGGGTGGGAGGGTAATTGGTTTATGGAGAAGTTGTTTAAATAGGTGAACGATGATAACGATTCATATTTTTTCAAATGCATTTTTTTAACCCTGTCAAAAATTGATTTTTAAAATAATCTAACCCCCTCTTCACATTCACTTGTACACAAATTTTCATTTGATAAAATAATATATGTGTTTCATGACTTTCATCAAATTCCGATTATTAAACAATCTTCACACAAAAATGATACATTCAAGGTTGTCAATTTGTTCCAAATTTTATCGTGAAAGAGTGATACGTTTCTTTCAAAATTCTTAAATACTCGTTATTTGACTAAATACCCGTAGTAAAATTTACATGATTCTTTGACTAAATACTTGTTATTTGAAAACGAATTACAATTTTAATTTTTTTTCATAATAACCTGCAAATAAGTGTTATATAACAAGGATCAAATTATCTTAGTGATAAAGTCAATGAGGTGCGTGAATAGTGTTGGATCATCACGAGGAATATCTATATTGGGTCAAAAACAATACATAAGTGAGAGAGACACCATATATTCACCCAAAACTTTAAGGTGGTAGGTATATGAGTCATTCACTTATAAAGTGCTCAACCTCTATTTTTCTAAACAATGTGAGACTTTCAACTCACACTTGTACAGAACAATCTCCCCCTCAAGTGTGAGTACATCTACTATGCTCCTCCTCAAGCGGAAGTTCTTTCATCCACATACATTTGTACCGTCATTGTGGGCACTACAACAGAACACGTTGCCTGACCATCACATGTCAGGAAGACTTTTGATACAAGGAGTCAGTCCCTTAATCAAACCATCGACTCTAATACTATTGTTGAGTCATCATGAGGAGCATCCACATTGGGTCAAGAGCAACACACAAGTGAGAGAGACACTACACCGCAACTTCGAATAAGCTTCTCCCCTGCAGGATCATACAACCTGTAACCAAACTGATCTTGCCCATAGCCGATGAAGATACATTGTTTTGACTCTGGGCAATGTGGGACTTCAAACTCACACTTGTACACAACAATCTCCCCCTCAAGTGCGAGTCCATCCACTATTCTCTTCCTCAAGCTAAAGCTCTTTCATCTACATATACTTGTATCGTCGTTGAGGGTACTACAACAGAACACGTCGCCTGACCACCACATTGTCAGGAAGACTGTCGATATAAGGAGTCAGTCCCTTAATTGAATCATACTCTGATACCATGTGCTGGAGGAGTTTTTCACTAGGTAGCATTGAACATTGTGGGACTTTTTTTTAGCAACACCTTTGTGAGAGACACACCACATATTCACCCAAAACCTTAAGGTTATGGTTAAGTATGTGGTGTCTCTCTCACTTGTGTGTCTTGCTCATAAAGAAAGTTTGCAAAAGTAAAAATTATCCCTCGTGTTGACCCCCGAATTGAAACCCCAACAATGGCGTCATTACACAACAAATAGTGGTTAGATTTAAATTAAAAAATAAAATTTTGAACCACGCGTTGAGAAGCCTATATTGGACGGTGTAGGGGTTTAGATTATCTCCACTGTTAATACTTTATGTTATCATTAGATTTTTCTCTTATTGAGACTGATTTCGTGGTGACCCAAAAAGTTGGGGATAAAAGTCTGGGTATCGATGACTTTAATTTCTCATTCTTCAAAGAATATTTGTATCTCTTAAGGATTATGTAGGGATAATGTTCTACTAGTTATTTATTTTGGCTGACGTATATTGTAGTTTTTTGGCTTACTTTGTCACGTTCACCCCTAAAGTAGATTCACCAACTACTTTGGGGGATTTTTGTCCTATCTCACTAATCAAATCCATTTATAGGTTGGTGGCTAAGGTTATGGCGGACAGATTGGCCTCGATTATATATAAGTTTATTTCTCCTAACTAAATTTTCTTTATCAAAGGTAGGCAGCTGGTTGATCGGGTGATGTCGGTGAATGAGATTATAGATCAAGCTAAGAAGAATAATAGTAACTACATTATCTTTAAAGTAGATTTTGATAGACCTTATGATTGTTAGTTTGGGTTTCCTTGAGTATATGTTGAGGGATTTTGGGTTTGGTGATTGGTGGTGTGTGTGGATGTGGGCTCGTGTGTTCTCTGAAAGCCTTGTTGTCTTTGTTAATGGCATTTTCACACAAGAAATTAATATTTATATGAGGTAAAGCAATGAGACCATCTTACTTTTTTTCTCTTTTAGCGGCAAATGGTTTAAATGGTTTGTTGGAAAGGGTGGCCCTTGGTGTCTTCTTAGGTTTTAAGGTTGGATCTTCTAATCTTATGATTTCTCATTTACAATATGTCGATGATACATTAATTTTGGAAGACACAACTGTTGAGAATTAGTGGGCTATTAAGCCCATCCTTTGAGTTGTTGAGTTAGCTTTAAAACTTTGGTTAAATTTCTCTAAAATCAAGCCTATAGGTGTTAATGTCGCTCATGTTTTTTTTAGTATGCGTTTTTTGGATTTGTAAATAGAAGCTCTTGGCTTTCAAGTATCTCGATATTCATGTAGGAGAAAACCCCTGTAAAATGTTTACTTGGGAGTCCCTTTATCAATCTTGTCTACGAAAGGCTTAATTTGTGCCTTTGTGGTATAACA
This sequence comes from Lathyrus tuberosus, assembly GCA_022829125.1. Classification (NCBI taxonomy): domain Eukaryota; kingdom Viridiplantae; phylum Streptophyta; class Magnoliopsida; order Fabales; family Fabaceae; genus Lathyrus; species Lathyrus tuberosus. Next base: position 413,024 of record JALAZF010000503.1, on the reverse strand, counting down.
TGTATGTTAGTTTAGGTGGGAGAATGGTTTTGATCAATTTGTCCCTCAATGTTGTCCTTATCTTCTACTTGTACTTCCTAAATATGTGAGTTAAGGTTTTGAAGTTGATTGTGAGACTATATAAAATATTTCTTTGGGAAAAGATCAAAGGTGTGTATGGAATTTATTGGATTTGGTAGTTTGATGTTTGTAAACCTTAGAGTCAAAATGGATTGGGTGTTAGGGATCTTTTCCTGGCCAACCTGGAACTTCTTGGTAAATGTATATAGAGGTCGATCGGTAAGGATAATGGATTATGGCGTGCATTTTAGCTATTATATATGGTCTTTATGTCGTCATATCCATCAATGAGGGGATTATAGATTTAAAAGGAACCTTTTCATGTTGGAAAGGTATTTCCTTTTTTTGGGTTAGATCGTGAGACCGCTTTGGATTGGTTCTTTAACGATTTCTCCAGGAAGATGGGTAATGGTTTTATCACTTATTTTTTGGAAGACATTTGGCTTGTTCATTTTAATTTGAAACTCAATATTCAAAGTTGTTCCAAATCTCAAAATAGAGAGACAAATATTTTGGGCCGATGGGGCATTAGTATGAAGGTTTTTTAGTTTGGGGTCTTAGTTGAATAAGGGGTGTGTTTCTCTAGAAGATGGAGTTGGTAACTAATCTTGTTTCACATCTTCAAGATGACACCCCTACCGAGGGGGTTTATGATTGATGGTGGAATCATGTTAAGGAGGGAATGTTCTCGGTTAAAAGTGGTTATTTAGTTTAGTTGAATATTCTTTTTCACTCTAATGATCCCTTGTTATAAGTTAGTTAGACCCCTCTCAAATATATTTTGGGATAGCAACCCATTATAGTTCCCGAGCTTTAGGCCATCCTGAAATGCTCCCATGAATATTTCATGGATGGGATTGGGAACTCCTATTGTGGCTTTGTTGAATCACACTATATACTTCTACAAGGTTTCAGAGTTACTCCAACAAACGTTGAACATGCTTGTAGTTGTTATCTCTTGTAAAATTTATGGACTGGTTTTTTTGGAGAAACATAAGATTTAGTTATTGAGTTTCGGGTCAGGCTCATGTACCATATAAGTGTGTCTTCCTTCAAGATACTTGAGAGAAGTTTACATGTGCGCGATCATGCTGCTCCAATGGTTTTCATTTGCATGTTAATGGATTCTAGGTGTTCTCGGGGCTGTTTTTTTATTCCAATGTTAATAGGTATGGTGATTTAAAATTAAGCATCCCAAATTTCCTCACACAGTGGTTAGGGGACTTCCAACTCATTACATAATCAACCTCGTGTATCTATTATTGTTAAATTTCTTCCACCCGTGTTTGCAAAGTCTCATTTTAACATTGTAACTCGACCATGACGACTCAAATTACGATCATGGCTTCACTTTCTTCTATTGAGAGCATTGATTGCAACATCTCGTTTGTTTGATCATTAGTTAGATGATGAGGAATTACTTTTACTCGGTCCCACGATGGATTCAAAATATTCTTGTTGAACTTGTTAGAGACCGTGCTCTGAGTGTGTTGGGGAATGAGATACAAGATGATGGCTAAATGGTACGTAATATGTGATTGATATGCTAAAAATGAATTATATGGATTATTGTTGAACCCTTTATTTATAAGTCATTCATAGTTATTTATTTTCATTGGTCATAATGAGCATATTATCAAATGACACATTTTCCATAATGGTTGTGGACATATAGGAGTTTCATAATTGTTTGCAATTGTCCTCTATCATGGCGTGACATGGAGGTGAATGTACTTTCTGAAGGTGTGAAAAACACAAGAAAGGGGGGTTTGAATTGGGTTTTTAAAAATAAAAACTATTTGTTAAAAAATAATCCCCTTTACAAACAGACTTCACTTATTGATAATAAAGGAAGAAAAACTGAAAAGAAATAACACAGTATGTTTATACTAGTTCACTTGAGAAATCCTCAAGCTAGTCTAGTCCACCCGCCAAGGTGATTTCGCCTCTCTCAAACGAGGACTTAATCCACTATAACCAAACTGATTACAATTGCACTAGCCAACTGCCGGTGACTAACAACCTCTAAGATACACTGGTCCTAGACTTCTTAAGAATTCTGACCTACCCGGTCCCTTAAGGAATACAATGCACAAGCCAACTGCAAGTGACAAACAAAACTAAGACACACTGTCTTAGTCTTCCTAAAAATTCTGACCCAACTGGTCCTTTAGGGAACACAAACAACTATTTGTTACAAAGATTTGTTTATAATAGTGATGCTTCTACACAAGCAGATGAGTAAATAGATTTTCAGAACAATATTGACTTAAGAATGATATTAACTTTATAGCGTATAAACAGTGAACATTTTCAAGGACCATTATTGAAGTCTTCACGCCTTTATATAGCCATGTATAATATGACCGTTGAAGGATATTTCTGACATTTCAAAATTATGGCGGCTTGAAGGATCGTGGGGGACAAATAGTACATTTGCGTCCGTCCTATCCGGAGTGGAGCAGTGTGTCCTTGTACTGTTGTACTGTTGTACCACGTTGCTTAGCCTTCTCAACTTCCAGACTTTAGAGGCTTCTGAGAGCATGAGTTAGAAGAAGGGAAAACATAACTTGGGTCTTAAGAGCTTCAAGTCTTCAAAGTTTGCAGAGCTTACATCTTCAGAGTCTTCAGCACTTGGTCTTCAGAACCCGTTGTCTTCATAATCATAAGTCTTCAGCATCTGGACTTATTCATCAGAACTTTTGTCTTCAGATTTTCAGAACTTGTTTTCTTAAGTCTTCAGCATCTGGACTTGTCCATCAGAACTTCTGTCTTCAGATCTTCAGAACTTGTTTCCTTAAGTCATTATATCAGAGTCATGCAACTTCAGAGTCTTCTGAAGCAAATGCTACTGTTCAGCAAAACATATGTAGCACAGAAGCGTAACAATTCTCTTCTAATAACTTAGCCACGCTATTTATCAGAAGCAGAATCCCGTTTGTTAAATTCTCAAAAGTAACAAACATTAGAATACCAAAATTATTCATACAAATATACTTGTTTGTTATCATCAAAACTGAGAGGTATTATTACAGAACCAAACCTTGTTCTAACAATCTCCCCCTTTTTTATGATGACAAAACTATGTATTTTGATGACACAATTTTGTACATAACATAAAAAGTAATCAGAGTAAGAAGGTTAAGAAATACTTATCCTTCCGATGAGAATCTCCCCCTGAGTCTCAGACTGGATGAAGATCAAATATCTTGACATGCGAACCTTCTGGGTGAACTCCCCCTGGTTGCAATAGGTCAGATATTGAGATATTTAGAGTCTTTACTCAGTTTCCAGAAGCCAATTGTGCCAATTGAAGCCAAAAGTATTCAGATCTCATATTTCCTAAAAAAGAAAACAAGAAATTAAATCTAACAGAAACATAAGTTTATTGATTAGAATGTAAGTAGCTTGTTTTTCAGAATTTGATTATGTGAATCAAAATATTATGTTCATATTATATTTCTCCCCCTTTTTGTCATAATCAAAAAAGAAGAAAGATTGCATTAATATCAAAAAGATCAATTCTCAAAATAGAATCCTAAGGCCCAGAACAAGAAGGAAAAATAAAATTTCAAAATCCTAAGATCAGAAGTGCCTAAGTTCATAGGTTCCAGGGGATGAAGGGTTTGGAGACAACTTGTTCAGAATTTGTCGAAGCATATTCTGTAGAGAGTTATTGACAATTTTCTGCTCAGAAAAGCTTTCTTTGAAAATCGTCTGTTCTTCCTTTATAGTTTGTTGATCCTTTTTTAGTCCATCAATTGCTCGTACCAAATGCTCAAGGGCAGATTTAGAAGAGGAAGCAGGTGCAGAGGTGTTGCCAGTTGTGACAATTGTGGCTTCTTCTGCTTGATTATTAGCTTCTGTAGATAATCTTTCAGCCAGTTCCTTTTCTGCAGCTAGCTTAGCTTCGGCTTCCTTCTTTTCTTGCAACATCTTCTCAGCTTCTTGAACGGAATAACCCTTTGTCTGAACACAATGATCTTGAAACTTCTGAAATTCTTCAGCCATCCACTGATTGAACATATCCCATGAAGCACCCAAATCATAGGGGTTTTCACTAGAATTTGATTCATCAGAGAGTGCCTTGAACCTTGTAACCACACTGTTCTTAAAAACAAATATTTCTTCATCTAGGTTGAGGGGGAGGTCAGAGGTTTGATTTTCAGGCAATGCTAGATCATCTTCAACAGAGTCATCAATAATGATGATGTCATTGTCAAGAGAAATTTTAGGATTATTAATTATGGATTCTGGAGTAGGTTTTGAAGTTGGTGAAGGAGAGATGGTTGTTTCTGGATGTTTAGTGAGAGTTTCTTTAGTGATTTGAATAAATGGAGAAGGTGAAACAGATGAGACAAGTGTTAGTTGGATAAAAATGGTGGAATTTGGTTGAGATGAGGTAGTTTCAAACCTTGGTGGAGTCAACTGTAATAATTGAGGTGAAGTAGTGATTATTTCAGACACAGGTGTTGGAGAGGTGGTGACAACAGTAGAGAATATTGGTGGACTAGTGGATAAAAATGGTTGGGTTGATGAGATGGGAAGAGATGAACCAGATGCAATGTTAGAGGATGATTCAAAGGACTTACTTTGATCTGTAGATGCTATCTTCATATTCTTTGCCGGCGATCCTTCATCGTCATTTTTCGTTTTCTTGCCTTTCCCCCTTTTCTGAGCAATTTCAGGGAGAGCATCTGGTAGACTTTCCAGATCAATCCATGCATCTAGTGATTCCTCCTCTTCATATTTAGCAAAATAATTTGCTAGTTCTTCTGGATTATAGTCATTTGAAAAAGGTGGGAATCTAGAGATTTGAAATCGAATAAAGTCAAGATCAAACTGGTTTGGAAAAGCAGGTTGACGGGTGATCTTCGTAAGAAGCCCCATATTCTTTAAGTTCTTTACCCAAAATGGCCGTCCAGAAGATTTGTGTAGTTCTTCAGTGAACCCAGCAACCAATAAATCTTCAACTAAGCCTGATTCAATGAAAATATCAGACAATAGTCTGCCGTAGGGGATATGATTTCCCTTCTTGGTGGAACCAAATCTTGAGTTAATTATAGACTCTCTCAAAAAGTTTAACAAAATGAAAGGGAGATGTATTTTCTTTCCTTTCAACAGAGAGTATAAAACATACTTCTGTGACACATTAATATAATCTGATGAATGAGAGGAAGGACGATGATACATAGTTCCCAACATGATTTTAACCAAACTCTTAAAGTATCTTTCAAGAGCGATGATGGTGGATCCTTTTTAGATTCGAGATCAGTTCCTTCTTTGAAAATAGCGGCTGTGACCTTAGTTTCCCTTTGCTTATTTGGTTGGACATTGACGATTCTTAGTCCCTTTCCATCATGAGAGATTAGGTCACTGATTGTCTTTTCTGTGATGATGATTCGTCTTCCAAGCACAGTAGAAACAATGACATGTCTACTAGTGATTGCATGAATTCAGAAATCTTTAACCAAGTTTGGAAGTGAGGATCCTTGTAATCTCTTAAAGTAACCATCCCATCCTTGAGAAATGAGAGTATGAGTATGATTGCATCCATTATTCTTGAGGTTTTTTGAAGTAAACCATGGATTCACGAAGAACTTGAAGTTCATCAACAGACGTGTCGAGAGAGATAGGACATTTTTCAGGAATAGTACACTGATATTCAAGTAACTTAGCTTTGGAGATAGTTTGAGATGATTTCGCCATTGAAGAAGATAATGGAGTTGCAGAGAATTGAAAGGGTTTTAGGGTTTCTAAGAATGAAGTGTGGAATGAAGTGATGTGAGCGAGTATATAATGTGTAAGTGGAGAGAAGTTGAGTGGACGTGAAAAATTAAACATAATAATGGGAATTAATAAATGAACGTAATCATGATTTAACCACTTCCAAGAAAAGTACTGCTCACGCGTTAATCACCCTTTAATTAAGTGACACGTTTTGATATCTTTAGAGTCTGGAAAACGAAAAGGTTTCCATCTTATCAGAGAAACTTCTGACAAAGCATCTTCTGATAACTGAGGTTAAAACAAATGCTTCTGAGTTTAAATGAAAATCTGACTTCTTCAGACTCTGACTAAACACATCTGATTCTGAGGAAATCTTACTCTGGACAATAGTCCATTTTCAGATGCTTCATAATAAATAAAAATCTATCTTCAGCCAAGGTTTTTGTAAAAATATCAGCCCATTGATGGTCTGAATCTATAATTTTTAAACACAAAATTCCCTTATGAACATAGTCTATAATAAAATGATGTTTAATTTCTATGTGCTTAGCCTTAGAATGCAAGATTGGATTCTTACTTAAACAGATATCAGCAGTATTATCATAAAAGATAGGGATGTTACTCTCATGTATCTGATAATCTTCCAATTGGTTCTTCATCTATAGCATCTGTGTACTGCACAGAGAAGCGGATATGTACTCTGCTTCTATTTTTAAGAGAGCAATTGTTGATTGCCTCTTGCTTGCCCATGAGATCAGATTCTTCCCAAGAAACTGACAGTTTCCAGAGGTGCTTTTTCTTTCCAATTTGTCTTCTGCGTAATCTGCATCACAATAACCAGAAATAGAGTACTCTGATGTTTTCTCATACATCAAGCCAAGGTTAATAGTTCCTTTCAGATACCTTAGAATTCTTTTAACAACAGTTAAATGAGATTCTCTAGGATCTGATTGAAATCTATCACACAAATGAACATTGAAAAGAATATCAGGTCTAAATGCAGTTAAGTACAGAAGAGAGCCTATCATACCACGATAGAGTTTTTTATAAACCTTTCCACTTACCTCTTCTTTTCCCAGAATACAGGTTGGATGCATTGAAGTCTTAGCTGGTTTACAATCCATCATGTTGAATTTCTTCAGAAGTTCTTTGGTATACTTACTTTGATGAATGTAAGTAGCCTCTGATCTTTGATAAATTTGAATTCCCAGAATGAACTTTAATTCACCCATCAGACTCATCTCAAATTCTACCTGCATTAGCTTAGAAAACTCTTCACAAAGAAAGGGATTAGCAGAACCAAAAATAATGTCATCAACGTAAATCTGAACTATAAGTATGTCATTTTTGAACATTTTACAGAAGAGAGTGGTGTCAACCTTGCCTCTGGTGAAGTTATTTTCTAATAGAAAACTACTCAATCTGTCATACCAAGCTCTGGGAGCTTGTTTTAGACCATAGAGAGATTTTTTAAGTTTAAAAACAAAATCTAATTTTTCAGAATTTTCAAATCCAGTAGGTTGTTTGACATAAACTTCTTCTGTAATATAGCCATTCAAAAATGCACTCTTAACATCCATCTGATATAATATGATGTTATGATTTACAGAAAAGGAAATTAATAGTTGTAAGGCTTATAACCTGGCGACTGGAGCAAACGTTTCTGTATAGTCTATTCCTTCTTGTTGACTATAACCTTGTGCAACCAGTCGTGCCTTATTTCTGACAACCTCCCCCTTCTCATTGAGCTTGTTTCTGAATACCCATTTAGTTCCAATAACATGGACACCTTTAGGCTTCTGAACAAGATCTGATGCTCCGCAAGCGCACGGAAATATCGAAGTAATATAAAAGATTGTCGAACCCACAGAGACCAATGTCAACCTACCGTAATCTATTGTTACTTTGTAAAGCTAAGGCTAATGAACGATTGACGAAGGGGAAACTAGGACTAGAACTGAATTTGAACTTTAGAAAATATGAAAGAAAGGAGAGAGACCGGAATGTGGATTCAGTGTACCTCAGGCACTCGGTAATTGGTTGGCGTTAATTTAGGTATGTTCCGTAGAAAATATTGGTTTAAAGACTCCGCCTCACACTCTCGCGTTATTGACTAAAGCCACATCTCCTAACCACAGGATTTTGCTCTCGCTCGCCCGCTTTAATTAGAAAACGTATTTTGAAAATCAATTTGATCCTAATTGATACCTAAAGCGCTCTCGCTGTTTTTAGGATCAATGCCCCGTTCCCACTATCTGGTTCGACCCCCACGCTCTCGCAGTGCCGGTTCTAACCTTTACTTGCTTCTCACTCTCGTGACGAAATAGTGTTAAATAACCTCTCACTCTCGTGACGAAGTTATTTAAATTAAACTTGGAAACAAAGACCAAAACAGAATTTATTATAAGTTAACGCTAATTTAATTACCGAGTCCCGTTGGAATGACGGTCCTCACATACCGGACTCTAAACATTTAGTCAGACATGGAATTAAATGAAGACAACATAAACGTTATAATTGGATTTGAAAACATCATGATAATTAATTTAGGAAAGCGATAAACAATAATAATAAGCAATGCGATAAAGAACCTGTAAAGACTTGAAGTAAATTGCGGGACTTGGAATAAATGCATAACTGAAACGACTTTTATTAATGGCGACAAGATTGATGATCCAAGAATTACATAAATTGTAGGCCTAAATAATAATGGTGTGGTAGTTCCTCGATGTGAGAAACTACCACTTTTACAAAGGTAATATCTGCCTAAAACTATGAAAATAAATTCTACAGCGCTTTCGCGCATAAAAACTTGGATGCCTCAAAATGACAAGGGAAATCCTATATATAGAGGGGGATTTCATTTTTTAACTTCTATGGAGCATACATGAGTGGTGGAGAAAATGGGAGAAGTGGGAAGTTGGAGAAGTAGTGGAGATAATGGGAAGTTGGAGAAGTTCAAGGAGAAAGTGTTGACTGAATTGGCCCTTCCGTGTCCACGTCTGTGTTCTGAACGTAATAAGTCATTTTGCGTGCGTGACGATCGTGAAGCATTGTGACGGTGGTGATGAAATTTGTGTCTGCCACGGTCGTGGTGGACCTGCCACGGTCGTCACACCAGCAGAATTTGGATTCTGCTATTTTCTGCTCTTTTCTGCATCTTTTCTTCCTTGTTTTGCTTCTTTTCTCCACTTTGCATACTTTTAACTTGGAAATAGAAATACCTGCAAAAACACTTGAATACTTGTGGAATAATCGGAAATTATACGGAAACGATATAATAATTGAATGTAAATCAAGGCAAAAATACGATACATTTTTGTGTTATCAAACACCCCCACACTTAAACCTTTGCTTGTCCTCAAGCAAACCATGACTCGTAAGAAAAATAGTGCATACGAATACTCATCATAGGCTACCAACTCTACTTCGGTTGAGTTTGTGTCATAGGTACTAGCTTACACACTAAGGATATCGTAACAACACAATTCCGCTTTTGCGGTCATCAACCTCCCTCCTATACAAACCAATCTGAATCATGTCATTATACCTAAACCTAACTAACTCATCCTTCTTTCATCCCTTTTCATTCTGGCGCCATCACATTAAGCCCGTTATCCTTTCACACTCATGGTAGGATAACCTGTTAGTGACTATGATCTCATTATTATTATCAATTTTTTTTCTTTTGCACATTGGCTTAAATATCAATAAAATAAGACGTTTGCACCGTTGGGCTAAATGATCGGGTGAGGATCACCTAACTTAGAAGGAGCATTTCTTTTCATTCATTTTTTTTTCTTTTCAATTTACCATTTAAACATGAGATCATACACTTATTTGCATCCTACTTAGTGCGTGCTTAGGATGGTGCTGACTGCTAAATAAACTAATTAGGGACTACTAAAGGGGTGAGAACTTAAGGCTACGACATAACAAGTACTCAAATCGATTTCCATAATAGGGAGGCTCACGGTGTTAAGACGATATCGATTTTGCGGAATTTTTCCCACGACTCACAATCTAACCTTAATTTCGTCTGTAACCTAAGATTTTCAAAAGAAACCCTATTTTTAACGCAAAAATTTTCAAAATATTTGGTGTGGCTCAAGTGAGTGGGAAATCGATAAACACAAAATCGCATATAAAGACTTGACAGCACATGCAAAGACGCAACGAAAATAGAAAAAAAATTTAAAATCATGCTAGAAAGCAATAAATCTAACTAAAATGTGTTAAAATAAAAGTGGTAGAGTTCCTCCCCCACACTTAAACCAAACATTGTCCTCAATGTTTTGATAAAAGGTGGTAAAGAAAAGATAGAACCTGTATGACTGCCAATGCGTGCTACCATAGCCAAATTCACTTTGATTCTTCCCTTGCTGTCCTTGTCTTTGCTGACCACTTCTACTCCGGCGTCTTGTACTACGAGATATCTGAATTTACTGAAACTTCATTTTCTTGAAGCCTCTCATTATATGGCTTGTTTCCGAAGGAAGTACCTTCTCCTATCATACTCATCATCGGTGTCACCAGCAGCAGCGACATTCGTAGGAATGTGCGTGGGCACCAACTCATCTTAAGGGATCGTCATCAAGAGATCGTTCACCTAAATGTAGCTGACCGTGACAAGCGATACAATTCTTTATTTTCTGCAAACACAAACAATGAAAGGAAAACATTTAAATTAAAAACTTGTGGGTTTCCTCCCACGCAGAGCTTTGTTTAACGTCGATAGCTCGACGGATGGAAGTGTTAATTTTTGGTTTCCATGGCCATTTATCAAGCCATCTCACATATCCATCACCTTTTCTTTTCTTCCTTCTGTGGGGTAGTTCATTCTTTTGAACTTGTGGTGGTGGTTCTGGACCTATGCTAAGTATTAGCTTTTCAAGTTTGGGCTTAGTTATTTCATCCATCACCTCAAATTCTAACCTTACCCACTTAGCAGTAATGATATCCCTAGTTTCATGGTCCTCGAATTTTTTCTTTCTATGTGTGACCTCAAACAAAGATGCATCGGTGTGGATATTTTCCAATACCTCCGCATACGTTTTGGATTGGGATTCTACCTTAGCTTCCACAAACCTTTGCGAGAAAGGAATTGGTGGGGTATATGGATGAGGAACAGTCTTAGGGGATACTTTCTCTACCTCTTTGACGACCTCCCTTTCAGGTGGTCCTAGTGAATTTTTCTCAATCTCTACTTTTTCCTCACCAGAACTCTCCTCAACCTCAATATCACTCTCCTCGACCTCATTATCACTCTCCTCGGGATTCTCGATTTGTTCTTCATTAATGATTGTTACAACATCCACATGCTCCTCAGTGGAGGGTCCTATAGGTGTCAGTGCAAGTAGTAAGATTTGGGTCTCCAATGCCTCGGTGTGAGTCACGAGGGACTCGACCATAGTGTTCATCTGCCTAAGGGTTTCATGAGTATCGAGATGTTGTCTTCTAAGCTCTTCATTATGGAGAGTTTGGGTCTCCACAAAGTGCTCCATCATAGATTCTAACCTAGAATTAGTTGTTGTTTCAATGAAATTCTCCATTAATGTTTCAAGGTTGGGATTGACGGATTCTTGTGGTTCCTCAAAATATTGGGAGTGGTAATTTGGGTGGAAATGAGTTAGTGTCGCGTGGAAATCCTCCATTATTGTTTCGAGATCGGAATTATGTGATTCTTGCGGTTCCTCAAAATTTTGGGAATGGTAATCATAGGAAAAATTTGGTTGCGGTTCCTCAAAATATTGGGAGTATTGCGGTTGATAATTGTAGAGAAAATTTGGGTGCGGCTCCTCAAGATTTTGTGAGTGGTTATCATAGAGAAAATTTGGGTGATACATAGTATTTAATTTTAAAATTTTTTTTTTATTATATTTTTTTATAGGAGTGCCTTAGTCTATACGGTGCAACAACGGAATAACAGTATTGACTGTTGGTCCCCGGCAACGGCGCCAAAAACTTGATGCTCCGCAAGCGCACAGAAATATCAAAGTAATATAAAAGATTGTCGAACCCACAGAGACCAATGTCAACCTACCGTAATCTATCGTTACTTTGTAAAGCTAAGGCTAATGAACGATTGACGAAGGGGAAACTAAGACTAAAACTGAATTTGAACTTTAGAAAATATGAAAGAAAGGAGAGAGACCGGAATGTGGATTTCGTGTACCTCAGGTACTCGGTAATTGGTTGGTGTTAATTTACGTATGTTCTGTAGAAAATATTGGTTTAAAGACTCCGCCTCACACTCTCGCGTTATTGACTAAAGCCACATCTCCTAACCACAAGATTTTGCTCTCGCTCGCCCGCTTTAATTAGAAAATGTATTTTGAAAATCAATTAGATCCTAATTGATACCTAAAGCGCTCTCGCTGTTTTTAGGACCAATGCCCCGTTCCCACTATCTGGTTCGACCCCCACGCTCTCGCAGTGTCGGCTCTAACCTTTACTTGCTTCTCACTCTCGTGACGAAACAGTGTTAAATAACCTCTCACTCTCGTGACGAAGTTATTTAAATTAAACTTGGAAACAAATACCAAAACATAATTTATTATAAGTTAACGCTAATTTAATTACCGAGTCCCGTCGGAACGACGGTCCTCACATACTGGACTCTAAACATTTAGTCGAACATGGAATTAAATGAAGACAACATAAACGTTATAATTGGATTTGAAAACATCATGATAATTAATTTAGGAAAGCGATAAACAATAATAATAAGCAATGCGATAAAGAACCTGTAAAGACTTGAAGTAAATTGCGGGACTTGGAATAAATGCAGAACTGAAACGACTTTTATTAATGGCGACAAGATTGATGATCCAAGAATTACATAAAGTGTAGGCCTAAATAATAATTGTGTGGTAGTTCCTCGATGTGAGAAACTACCACTTTTACAAAGGTAATATCTGCCTAAAACTATGAAAATAAATTCTACAGCGCTTTCGCGCATAAAAACTTGGATGCCTCAAAACGACAAGGGAAATCCTATATATAGAGGGGGATTTCGTTTTTTAACTTCTATGGAGCATACATTAGTAGTGGAGAAAATGGGAGAAGTGGGAAGTTGGAGAAGTAGTGGAGATAATGGGAAGTTGGAGAAGTTCAAGGAGAAAGTGTTGACTGAATTGGCCCTTCCGTGTCCACGTCTGTGTTCTGAACGTAATAAGTCATTTTGCGTGCGTGACGATCGTGAAACATTGTGACGGTCGTGGTGGACCTGCCACGGTCGTCACACCAGCAGAATTTGGATTCTGCTATTTTCTGCTCTTTTCTGCATCTTTTCTTCCTTGTTTTGCTTTTATTCTCCACTTTGCATACTTTTAACTTGGAAATAGAAATACCTGCAAAAACACTTGAATACTTGTGGAATAATCGGAAATTACACGGAAACGATATAATAATTGAATGTAAATCAAGGAAAAAATACTATACATTTTCGTGTTATCAAGATCCCAAACATCGTTCTTTGAAAATTGGTTAAGTTCTTCTTCCATCGCCGGAATCTAGTCTTTATCCAGAAGAGCTTCATCAACAGATGTTGGCTCGATGAAAGACACCAAACCCAAAAGTGTTTCTTCAGAAGGTTTAAAAGCTGATCTGGTTCTGATAGGAGCGTCCTTATTTCCCAAAATCAATTCTTCAGGGTGTGAAGTTGCAACTCTGCTTTTCTTTTGTTGTGGAGGATCAGAGAGAGCAATAACAATATCAAAAGTAGGAGCTTCTGAATCTTTGGTTTCTTCTGCCTTTTCCTTAGGTTCTGAAAAACTAATCTCCAAATCTGCAAACTTTTCAACTAGCTTTGACTTTTCAGAGTCAAGCTTATCATCGAATCTGACATGAGTTGATTCTTCCACAATTCGTGATTCTGTGCTATAGACTCTGTAGCCTTTTGAGCATTCTGAATATCCTAACAACAGACACTTCTGTGCTTTGGAATCAAACTTGTCCAGATTCTCTTTAGTGTTCAACATAAAACAGACACATCCAAAAGGATGAAAGTAAGAAATGTTGGGCTTTCTATTCTTCCACAATTCATAAGGAGTTTTACCCAAAATAGGTCTTAATGAGATTCTATTTTGAATATAACATGTTGTGCTAATTGCTTCTGCCCAAAAGTGCTTAGCCATGTCAGTTTCTTGGATCATGGTGCGAGCCATTTCTTGCAATGTCCTATTCTTTCTTTCTACAACCCTATTCTGTTGTGGAGTTCTAGGACAAGAGAAATCATGGGATATGCCATAAGAATCAAAAAGTTTTTCAAAATCTTTGTTTTCAAATTCTCCACCATGATCACTTCTGACTCTAACAATTTTGCAATTCTTTTCATTTTGCACTTGGGTGCAGAAGGAAGCAAACACAGAATGTGACTCATCCTCGTGTCTTAAGAATTTTACCCGTGTCCAGCGACTATAATCATCAACGATGACTAGTCCATATTTCTTTCCATTGACTGAAGCAGTTTTCACTGGTCCAAATAAATCAATGTGAAGAAGTTCTAATGGTTTAGAGGTAGAAACAATCGTTTTTGCTTTAAAGAAAGTTTTTGAAAACTTGCCTTTCTGACATGCTTCACAAAGAGCATATGAAGAATACTTCAGATTGGGCAAGCCCCTGACAAGTCCTAGCTTGTTCAGCTGAGAAATTCTTCTCAAGCTAACATGACCTAGACGTCTGTGCCAGACCCATTGCTCTTCATTAACGGACATAAGACATTTTACATTCAGATTTTTCAAATCTGATAGTTTAATTTTATAAGTACTGTTTTTCCTTTTACCATTGAACAAAACTGACCCATCCTTCTGACTAAAAGCCTTACAGGACGTTTGATTAAATATAACGTCATAACCATTGTCACTAAGTTGACTAATTGACAATAAGTTATGCATTAGACCCTCAACTAAAAGAACGTTGTTGATGGAAGGAAGTTTACCATTACCAACAGTTCCAGAGCCAATGATCTTTCCCTTCTGGTTTCCTCCGAAACCAACGACGCCTCCAGACTTAAGTTCCAAATCTTGGAACATACGCCTTTCTCCCGTCACGTGTCGCAAGCATCCACTGTCCAGGTACCGTGACTGGTGTTTCAGTGATGCCATCAAGGATATCTGAAACATAGATTATCTCACTCTTAGGTACCCATTTTCTGGGTCATTTCTTGTTAGCCTTTCTAGAGGTTCTGACACCTTTAGATTTCCATGCAACGGGATAATCAAGTGAAATTTGTGCATGATATTTAGACTTAGAAGTTTTCTTCTGTGTCTGTGATTGTGGTGAAACAGACTCATAACCTTCTAGTTTAGAACATTTCAGTTCGGTGCTATCAGACACAAAATGTTCATACAGAGGTTTTAGTTTAATACTCAGAGTCTCATCAATTTGTTTTGATGGTCCTGAATATCCTAGACCTCTACTTTTGTTTTTGCTAACTCTATAGGTTATTGAATCCATCTTGCTTCTATCTATGCTTTTAGCAAGGAAGTGCTGAAAAGCTTTATCATATCTGATTACTTCATTGGTAACAAATATGTTAGAAATAAATTCTTCTTCTAGTTTAGAAACTTTACTTTTTAGAGCAGCATTAGACTTTTCTAAAGATTTTTTTTCATTTAAATCAGAAGTATTTGGTCCGCTCTTAGTAGAGTTCTCAAAGGCAACCACAAAAGTCTTTTTCATAGTTTTGTATTTACTTAGAAGAAGTTGATACCTTTTCCTAAGTTCTGATAAACCTAATTCAAGTTCAGAACGAGATATGGAAGAAAGTACCTCTTTGTCGTCATCAGAGTCTGACTCTTCATCAAGTGTCAGCTAATCCTCTGATAAGGCTTCACTCATGCTGGTCTTTGCCATAAGTGCCATGTTGGCATGTTCTTCTTCAGAATCTTCTTCTTCTGACTCTGAATCGTCCCAAGTTTCCATAAGACCCTTTTTGGCTTTGAAAACCTTCTTAGGTTTTCTATCTTTCTTGAGCTTTGGACACTCGTTCCTATAATGTCCAGGATCCTTGCATTCATAACAAGTAGCTTCTTTTTCAGAGGCTTTCCTTTGACCAGATGTAGATTCAGATTTACCTCTTCTTCTGAACTTGCTCTTTCTGTGTTTCCACAGTTGGTTTATCTTTCTTGATATGAGAGACAATTCATCTTCGTCTGAATCTTCTTCTGATTCTTCTGAGTTCTCCTCTGTTTGGTAAGCCTTTGTCTTTTCAGACTTAGAATTCAGAGCAACAAACTTACCTCTTTTCTGAGGTTCATCTTCTTTAAGTTCTATCTCATGACTTCTTAAAGAACTAATCAGTTCCTCAAGACTTGTGTTGGTCAGATCTTTTACCATTTTTAAAGCAGTTACCATTGGTCTCCATTTTACAGGCAGACTCCTGATAATCTTCTTGACATGATCAGCAGTAGAATAACCTTTGTCCAGAACTCTGAGTCCTGCAACAAGCATCTGGAATCTTGAAAACATAGTTTCCACAGATTCTTCATCTTCCATTCTGAAGGCCTTATACTTCTGGATTAGAGCCAGAGTTTTTGTCTCATTGACTTGAGCGTTGCCTTCATGAGTCATCTGAAGAGAGTCAAAGATAGATTTTGCAGTCTCTCTATTTGTAATCTTTTCCTACTCTGTGTATGAAATAACATTTAGCAGAATCGTTCTCACTCTGCGATGATTCTTGTAGGTTTTCTTTTGAGCCTCTGTAAATGAGCTTCTGGTAATCTTTTTTCCTTCAGCATCTATTGGATGTTTGTAGCCATCAACTACCAAATCCCATAGATCTAAATCAAATCCCAGAAAGTAACTTTCGATTCTGTCTTTCCAATAGTCAAATTTCTCGCCATCAAAAATAGGAGGTTTTGCACTATATGAGTCTCTTTCATTATTATCAGAAGTACCAGCTGGGGCAGCCATTGTTTTTCACACTTTGGATCGGTACTAAACACTGTTAGATGCTTGATAAAAATTCAACCTTTTTATCTACTAGAACCAGGCTCTGATACTAATTGAAGGTGTGAAAAACACAAGAAATGGGGGTTTGAATTGGGTTTTTAAAAATAAAAACTATTTGTTAAAAAATAATCTCCTTTACAAACAGACTTCACTTCTTGATAATAAAGGAAGAAAAACTGAAAAGAAAGAACAAAGTATGTTTATACTAGTTCACTTGAGAAATCCTCAAGCTAGTCTAGTATACCCGCCAAGGTGTTTTCGCCTCTCTCAAACGAGGACTTAATCCACTATAACCAAACTGATTACAATTGCACTAGCCAACTGCTGGTGACTAACAACCTCTAAGACACACTAGTCCTAGACTTCTTAAGAATTCTGACCTACCCGGTCCCTTAAGGAATACAATGCACAAGCCAACTGCAAGTGACTAACAACACTAAGACACATTGTCTTAGTCTTCCTAAAAATTCTGACCGAACTGGTCCTTTAGGGAACACAAACAACTGTTTGTTACAAAGATTTGTTTACAATAGTGATGCTTCTACACAAGCAGATGAGTAAACAGATATTCAGAACAATATTGACTTAAAAATGATATTAACTTTACAATGTATGAACAGTGAAAATTTTTAGTGACCATTCTTGAAGTCTTCACGCCTTTATATAGCCATGTATAATATGACCGTTGAAGGATATTTCTGATATTTCAGAATTATGACGGCTTGAAGGATCGTGGGGGATAAATAATACATTTGCGTCCGTCCTATCCGAAGTGGAGCAGTGTGTCCTTGTATTGTTGTACTGTTGTACCACGTTGCTTAGCCTTCTCAACTTCCAGACTTCAGAGGATTCTGAGAGCATGAGTTAGAAGAAGGGAAAACATAACTTGGGTCTTAAGAGCTTCAAGTCTTCAGAGTTTGCAGAGCTTACATCTTCAGTGTCTTCAGCACTTGGTCTTCAGAACTCGTTGTCTTCATAACCATAAGTCTTCAGCATCTGGACTTGTTTATCAGAACTTCTGTCTTCAGATCTTCAAAACTTGTTTTCTTAAGTCTTCAGCATCTGGACTTGTCCATCAGAACTTCTGTCTTCAGATCTTCAGAACTTGTTTCCTTAAGTCATTGTATCAGAGTCATGCAACTTCAGAGTCACCTGAAGCAAATGCTATTGTTTAGCAGAACATATGTAGCGCAGAAGCAGAACAATTCTCTTCTAATAACTTAGCCACGCTATTTATCAGAAGCAGAATCCTGTTTGTTAAATTCTCAAAAGTAACAAACATTAGAATACCAAAATTATTCATACAAATATACTTGTTTGTTATCATCAAAACTCAGAGGTATTATTGCAGAACCAAACCTTGTTCTAACACTTTCTATTTAGGTAGGGCAACCACCTTCTGTTTTCTCACTTGTTTGGGTTAGAGCTAGATTCCATGCCCTCTATGGGTGGTGGTCTACCTCGTAGCTTTTCTTCCGCTTAGCTTAACATTTTCGGCCTTTCTTATATAATGGCAGTGGACCCTAATTATTATTTTAAGACTTATGTTGAGAATTTCTTTTTGCACCCTATAAGTTTCTACTGCACTGTGCAAAATTCTATTAATGCCCCCAGGTTCTGGAAATATATCTCCGGACGCACCTTTTGCTCACTCAATAAAGAAAATTCTGAGAGGTGCCATATATGTTGGGTTTAATTTATTTCGGAGATGCATCTCTGGAAAAATCTCGTAGTTACATTTTTGTAAGAAATCAGAAACACTTACAGTAAGCGGATTTTCTAAAATGCCATTGGTATTCATAGCATAAAATGATCATTACAATCATGATTTCAATAGAAAATTAAATATTACATTTAAATATCCCGATAGACGTTTGCACATCTTCAGGATATCTTTGACCTATCTTTGTAGCGCGCTTCCAACTCGAGCGAAACTTTCTCTTTGAAACCGAAATACGTTCCCATATAGCCCTAACATCCACTCAATTCTTGAGCTCAAATTTGCTGAGCACGATGTTCCCTTCATTTTTAACTGAAGGTGAATGGTACTCGAACTTCACAACCCTTCATTTGTCTCTGCAAGGTAGGAGATAGTTAATTTCGTCTATGATATCTTCGAGGTGGGTGAGATCGGTGAGCTTGAACGATCGGCCGAGTGTAGAGCCGCCAGAATAGGAGACATTTATGACATATCAGCGTATGTTTATTTGTGACATTTTGAGTTTGTGTGAAATATAACACAAGAACATCTAAATTTATAGAAGACCTCGTTCAGTATGGACCACTCACTGACTGTGATATTGGTTCCGGATATATATATATATATATATATATATATATATATATATATATATATATATATATATATATATTCGGAAACGCCCCCTATTTTCCACCTTCGGACTCAATTAGTTTCGTCCCTACCGCGGGTTTTACCCGACTTCTAAAATTCTTTATTACGTGATATTTACAAAGTAATGTATAAGAAGAAGGAAATACCTTAGCAATTGAGTTCATCAATGTGGTATCGCGGTCGGTAACGATTGTTTTAGGCATCTCACCTTGATTCTTCAAAAGTGACCGACACGCCTCTAATTCCCAAGTAAAATTGTCCTTTTTTTCACACTCAAGAAATGCAAAACCAACATAATATGTTTTCTTAGTTAAGGTAACACCAACCATCTCAAATAATGGAAGCCTATAGTTGTTGGTCTTGTAGGTTGAATCAAGTATGAGTACCGTCAGAAACGTGTTGAACAACTTTATCGAATCAGGATGAGTCCAAAAAATATAACTAATTGTAACTCCATCATCGCATATTCTGTACCAAGACACGTAACTGTTATCGTCCAACAGTTTCAAGAGTTGTTACATCTCACTTCTATCCCTTCTAATTGCTTTGTTAGTGAGGTACTAAATGTTATACACTTGCTTGATATTTGCTATATCGTTGGGTTGCTTCCGTTTCAATGTTGCAAGTATGTTTTTCGTTTGAACAAGATTCAAGGTCATGTCACTAATACATTCCTTCTCTTCCGGCTTGAGCCAACATACACTAGGATGACCGGCTAATTTTAACTGCAAATCATGGTTATGCAAACCACATATCACATTAAATCTCCAATTTTTGTTTGCTAACATGTAACCACGAACCTTAAACGGACACTCACATTTTTTACTACCCGTGTCGTCTCTTTTAAGTTTCCGGAGAGGAGTTTGATATCTCCCGCTTCTTTCGCACAACATTGTCACAAAGGCGCGTCTTCTATCTGAGCTATTATCAGACCTTCCGATAACCATACCAAATCCAAGTCTACATGCTTCCATGCAAATCCATTCAAGCATTCTATCACAATTTCCAAACTCTTGCTTATTATTAAAGTTGTTGCCAGCATCTACCGCCTTCACAACAACTCCTTGAACATTCGGAGAAATCAATGGTTTTGGGAAAACATCGGGGAGCACCATATTTATTGGAAACAATTTAAAAAATAGCAGAACATTAATTAATTTAGAGCTGCAGAAGGGCTGCAAAATAAACATTGAAACATTCCGGAAACGTATCTCCAAAAAATTTCAAACGCATACATGTTTCGGAGATATATCTCTGGACACTACGTAAGTTTTTTCAGACAAACAAGATGATTAATGTGAGCAATGTAGATAATAAACAGCAATATTTACCTGAAATTCAATCATCTTGTGCTCCCTATGATATGTTGAACAAAAAAGAATGGAGAATTAGAGTGAAAAAATGGATTGATAATGAAGGGTTTTTAGGGTAAGGGTTTTAGTTTAAAATAGAGTATGACAACAATGAGGGACTGATCATATAGCTTCAAGCTATATTAAATACTTTCGGAGATGCATTTTTGGAAATACCTGACTTTGAAACCATTCTGGAAATATATCTCTGGAATAAAAATAGATCAAATGTATGAGGCGTATCTCAAAATTGTTATGATTGTATATGTAAAGGATGCGTCCGGAGATATATCTCTGAAATCGACAGAACATAATTGGAAATCCAAACAGTGCGCTAGAAACTTATAGGATGTAATAAGAAATTCTTCATATATTTATGCAATTATCGTGAATCTGTACTTGTATCCCTCTTAAGTTTACATTCGTCCAAATTAAAATTGAATAGATCTTAAAAAGGCTAAACATTTTTTCCTATTTTTAATCTATCAAATAAAGTATGTTTAAAAGAGTAAACTACAATAAACAACTCAAAATCCAACCTACCATTTTTATGATAGTTTGAAATGTTGGGAAAATAAAAAAAATAAATATAAATTTTATACATGCGGAAGTATATCTACACACAAAAAACGCAAAAATTCAAATAAAAAACACATAAAATTATAATTCAACTTGTAATATTTACAAGGACAAAATTACAATCTCTTTCATACAATTGTAATTTTTAAAGAGAAAATTGCAAACTCTCCAATTATAATTTTAAACGGAAAAATTGTAAATCATCTCTCAATTATGATTTTTGGACGGAAAAATTGCAAATTCTCTCTCGATTACAATTTTTGGACAGAAAAATTGCAAACCATCTCTTAACTACACCCTCTGGTCACTATTATAAACAACAAAAACCCTTTTAGATTCATTGAATAAATGATGTATTGGAACATTATTATATATATCAAATACATCAATTATTCAATGAATCTAAATTTTTGTTGTTGTTTATAATAGTGACCAGAGCGTGTACAATTTTTTGACAGAAAAAATTACAAACGTTCTCAACAAACTATTTTTAACAGAAAAATAAGAAACTCTCTCAACAAATTATTTTTGAACGGAAAATAAAAAATTTTCTCAACAAATTGATTTTGAACGAAAAAATAGAAAATTATCTCTAAATAGATAAATACACAAATCTCCAATACACAAAAAAAGACTACATTTTGTTGTTGTGTAAAAAAAAATCAAATATTATATATATATATATATATATATATATATATATATATATATATATATATATATATATATATATATATATATATATATATATATATATATATATATATAGTTTTTGATTTTGAATAAATTAATTTAGATTAAAAGTGACTTGAAAATAAACTGATTTATATTTTGATAATTTTTTTATAAAAATGAATTGAACAATAAAATTAAGAGAAAAAATGAAATGCACTGACAGTGTAAAATATTTTAATATGTCAACCAATTACAATCATGTATCAGAATAAAATATTTTTTTATTTTAAAAATACTGATATTACATGGCAATTGTAAACATTTTGATTGAGTGCATGTGTAAAACTATCTTACACTGACAGTGCACTACCATTAAACCCTAAAATTAAATATATAAATCTTGTTTAAATTCAAAAGTTATAAATATTATTTTCAATTCAAATCAATTCTAAAAAACATAATTAATTTTACTTGAAAATAATCCAATAGATTAAAATCAATTTTACATGTTGAGGATCAATTTTGAGTGCATTAACCGTGGAACTATAAATACACATAGAAAATTGAATATAACCCAATTTTAAACTAAACATCCACATATTAAAATTTCAGATAAAAAAGGTAAAATCGCAACACTAGGAATGAGCAATTATAGAACAGAATAAAATTTCTACAGCAGTGTAACATTTTCAGAAAACAGATGCCATGTTTATTTTCCCAAACTTTAAACACAGAAACCAAAAGAAATGGTAAAAATGGGAAACAAGTTATCCAAGTTAGGTGTGATACCCCAAAAGAGAAAACGACATCTCAATGGGATTGTTAAACCAAAACCATCAAAGAATATTTATCAATAAAATAAAACAAATAATTTGATTTCAATGCTATTTTGACCGTACGATGATGGGAAGATCCAAGGGTGAAGCGTGTTTTGAGGGATGAGTGGGGTCTACTATTGTACTTAAGTGTATAGTTTTACAGTGTGTGTGTGATTTTTGCGAAGTAGTGTAACTCGTCAACCCAACAAATAACAAATTTTATGAAAAGTGCAGTGGAAAAGGCAACGACTTTGAATGACCTAAACAACCTTCAGTTTACTTTTTTTCTGTTCTGGAATTCAACTTGTACGCTCCCTTTCAAGCGTGTGAGACCACGCGCACATAATAAGATTCTTACATGAATGAATTGTTACTCCTTTGTTACTAAAATGGATAGTTACTACTTGTAATATCACTAGTTTAATGAAGTGATGAATGCATAATTTTTTTTTAATAATTAATCATGTATCAAAGTGTTTTTCAACTAATGTTTTAAAAATTGGTTTGGATAATGTGAAGGTACTGAATGAATTGCTGGTTCATTGATCAAATTATTGGTTATTAGTCGAATTATATGATTAAATTAGATTAAACTTGATAACACGGTTAAATAAACCGGTTTCTATAATAAAACTATATAATTGTTACATCGATTGAACCAAATGTCTCGGTCTTTAAAATAAATTACAACACCTATACAATTTCAAAATTTCAAAATATCATGATTTTATATGTTGATTATTTAAATTCAAATTTTAAACATAATTATCACACAACAAAATACAAAACTAAATAAATTTTGATCAAAAATCGAATTGTAACTTAAATTGAATAATAAAATAACTAGTATTGTTTAATAAATTTAAATCTAAGGCAAAAATGTCGTTTGAAATAAATTTTGAACAAAGTTAATTTATTATTTTAATTTATTTGCTTAAAAAATTATAAAAAATAGTGTCGTTTTGTTTGAGAAAAAAATCAAGAATTTAACTGGTCAGATTTTTAAACCGCCGGTTCATCAATTTTTATTAGTTTTAGTTATTTTCATTGGTTCAATAAATTATCTTATCTAACAATTAAATCAAATTAAATCCCTTTCAATTTATAATTCAACCGATTCGACCTACTGTTTCAACTCAATTTTTAAAATATTACTTTCAACTTAAAAATAAATATATTATAAATATGAGTTTAATATATTAGGGAGAAGATTGTCTCTAGTAACATTTTTCTCCTATTAAATCTAAATCATTCAATTTTTTAATAGCATGTAGATCAAAATTTTAAAGTAACATTGAATGGATGAGATATGCAATGGAATCCCTGCAGTGAAAAAGTTCACCAGAGGGATTCCCAATGTACAACCGTATAATGTTGCACATATTTTGACATTTACCATATGAACTTGGCATCAACTCAACTGGTCAATTATATTAAGGATGCATTCCAATTCTTTTTTTTTAATATATTTATTTTAAAATGATTGCAGTCTAAGTTTTTTTATATGAATTAAAGAATGTAATAATATTATTATAAGGCATTGTATTTTTATTCAATTAATTTTATTAATATATTAAAAATAGTGTATGAAGTAATAACTAAATAATAGTCATTTTTTAAACATTCAAAAGTGAAAATGAAATTCATTTTTAAACAATAGTCATTTGGAAACTGAAAGAATAATAAATGCTAGTTAGTCAATATGTGCACATTCTTACTAACGGTAAATATTTGAGTGATCAAATGCTCAAATAAAAATTATTCAAAATACACAAAAAAAAAATATATTGATTATTTTAAAAATATATAAGTTTAATATTTCTTTTATCTTGTTTCTTATACTCGAAGTTCATCTTAATTTATAATTTCAAAAATAATCATTTGAGTTTCTCAACTCTTCAAGACGTATAATATTAGTCTTTCAGTTTAATTTGATCGTCAAAGTTAATGAGGTAGTCTATATAACACTAATGTGGAAGCCAACATAAGTCAACTAGAATGTTATTGTCGCAGTGAAGAATCGGAGACTATAGTTATTGATTAGCTAGACTCACAAAACATAAGATGTCACCATCGATCTTTTATTTTTTCAAGAAAAGGGGAAAAGAACTAATAAACGCAAAATAAACATGCAAAGCAAAAAGCAAGACTAAAGTTAAGTGAATAAGAGATCTAAGGTACGAGGGTTGGTTATACTAAGGAAGGTACTAGCACCATAAGTATCTATAGTATCCTATAGAAATCTCTTGAAATATTTGTGTTAGGTTAAAAGTGTTTGCTAAAAAAACATTGGGGAAATGAGAAGAGAAGTGTCTTTTTTTTATTGTTTTTTGTGTTTGGCAAGACATGAAGTCTTGTGTCTACGTACCAATAAATGATCAAAACCTCGTAGTTCGGGGTACAAATAGAAAATGATTTGTTTTGCTTGATTTTAGTGAAGAAGAGACAAATTGTCATCTTAAGGAGAATACTCAACTAATCCACCACAAACATGTGGAAGATGGATATTTGCATCACAATGAGACAAGGGCTCCAACTTGGATATAAAATCAACAAGTATGCCCCATTCCTCCCTCAAGTGGAAAAGAATCAACATCTTTCTCAACAATGTTATGGGGTAGGAGAATTATATCTCAACTAGGAATGACTCATGTCTAATTTTTTTAAGAAAAGTTTTGATAGGAAAAGTCAAGTGGCAAAAGTTTTGAATGAAGTTTGTATGTTTTAGTCTTATGAAAAGATGTGGATATGCTTAAGATGTCTTAAAGCATTTATAGAAAAAAAGGTTTTGAAAATGCAATGATCTAATGTCAAGATTTTTTATTGAAAGATTCAAGTTAGAAAAAGGGAGACCTAATGGTAAACAGTCTAAGAGTAAACAATCTAAGGATAAATAATCTAAGGGTAAACAATCTAAGGGTAAACAATAACCAAATGATGGGTGGAAGATGCAAAGAAACACAATGCATATGCACATGACAACAAAGTCAACTATAATATCTTCCCTTGGATTCAACACAAGCAACATAAAGATTCAATGGTCACAAGTATATACCAAACAAGGCATGCATCATAAAGATAATATCCAAGGATCACAAGACAAGGTATCTTAAGTAACTTCAAATGAAAATCCTAATCATGCATCGAGATCAAATATCTCAAGTATGCCATGGAAACATCAAAGCAAGAATTTCACATCATTAAGGCAAGGAACACATAGACATTCATCCTAACATTAACCTATCATGACAAATGATTTAACATCAAGATAAACATACAAACAATGAGGTCAAGTATCAAGTAACAATGGCATATTCATCAAGACAGTAATCCTAAGACCTAACCAAAGATAACCATTCATCAACACCTAAATCATACCCACATAAATGGTTCAAGAATCACTTCACAAAATTATCAAGACATACATCAAAGCATAGCAAAGATCTTAACAAGAAGTAACAATAATTATTAAACATAAAGGTGGTCATAAAATGAACAACAAAATCAAACAAATGAAAATAAAATATTTTTTAGGTTTTTTAGATGTAAAAATATAAATGATAAAATAAATTAACCTAATAAAAATAAAATATATTTTTGATTTTTTTTAATATAAAATGATAAAAATAACTAATTAAAGGGAATAAATATATTTCTGGTTTTTTATATTTGGATTTAATAAATAGAAAGAAAAGAAAAGAGATTAAATAAAAGGAAGAGAAAAGATGAAAAGAAAAAAGAAAAGAGAGGGAGAGAAAATGAGAGTAAAGGGAGGAAAAGAAGGAAAAGGTAAAAAAAAAATAGGGACAGTGCGTGTTGAATCCATCCCTTGTAGGTAACCAACAAAGACTTCCACTAGTGCGTCAGGCCTGTTGGCCTTGTTATCCATTTCCACCCAAAAAGTTATATATTAAAATTAAATTTAAAAAATGAAAATGGCGCGGAACATAGTATCGTCTTCTTCCTCGAGCCAACATCAAAACTCCAAAATGGCCAAATGTGAAACTGTGTAATACGAACCAAATGAGACAAGTAGGTACACTATTTCACTCAAAATTTCACAAGGAATCCTAATATGACCTTAGTTTTCATTTATATTTACTCTAGCTCATGAATTTAACTAAAAACCAGACGAACCCTAAAATTTGAAATGAAATTAAATGACACATGATAGTAATCAATGATTAAATGTTTAGGGGTTTCAATCACAACATCAAGACAAGCATAATGGTAACAAGATTGAGTTAAAAAAATGCTCTAAAGCATGAGAACGAGAAGGTGAGAATGGTACCTAATGAAGTGAATTTTTGGACCCTCCAAATGCACTTCCAGCAATGGAAAGATGATCTTCTTAGCTTCCTTGAGTTCCCAGGAAGGCAATTGTGTGATTAGAATTGCTTGAGACCTTCTAGAATGCTCTGTCCAAATCCACTTGCAAGTGTGAAAAAATGAGATTTTGTTATGGTGTTTGGGGTGTTTCATATGAGTTTCAATGCATACAGTTGGTTTGTTATGATGTATGGAGAGTGTTTGTGAAGGAAAAATGGAAAGAAAGTCAAGGAATTGAGAGATTCAAATTTTTGCTTCAATGGAGGTTTGGAACTCTTTGATGCAATGTTCTATCTGCTCAATGCTTGTGTACTGATGTTGTGTGGTTAGGATTGCTTATGAAGAGATTTTCAAATTGGTTAGGAACAATGCTTGGTTAGATCTTTGCTTTGGAGTTTGTCTTGTTGGTTGAATTCAAACAAAAGTGGTAAATCAAGTACACATATGCTAAGGCTTGGATGGACATTCTCAGCATTCATCTTAGGCTTGGACAACTTACTTTTGACATAAAAAACCATCTGCACACACCTTACAACTTATGGAACAAGTTTTGACCAAAAACTTACTTTTCACAAAATGCCAAGATTAGAGTTTAGAGTGGGCAGTTGGCATCAATTTTTGTCTTATGTGTAGGGGTCAATTTTGAACAAATATGGCACCCTTTAACATGTAAAGCAACAAGTTTTGTGTTCATGACAAGTTGAGGAAAGGCTTGGAAGGGTGAGAAAAATGGCTCCAAACTCGTGTGAAACAAACTGAATTACACCTAGTAAAATCTGACTCAAACTTGCCATTGTTCATCAATATGAATCCTCAACTTTGGCCTTTAATTTCTTCCATCTCAAGAAAGCTTTTGACCTCAAATTTTCCACCATGATAGAGTAGGAAGTATGCTCTTTAAATGCAACCCTCAACTGTTTCAATTGGACTCTTAGATTTTTCATAAATTGGCTATAAATTCATGCACTTGAAAAGGTCAAAAACTTAGAAATTTTTTTAAGTGTTTTGAGTCTTGCAATAACTTGAAACCTCAACTTTAGCCATTAATTTTTCCACTTCAGGAAAGCTTTTGGCTTCAAATTGTCATCAACTTGTAGTATCAAATGTCATATTTAAAGGCAGCCCTCAAGTGTTTCAATTGGATGCTTGAGGAGGAAGTTACAACATTGAAAAGTTGGTCATTTGATCATGGATTTTTGTACTTAGGGAAATTTCAAAAACCCTAATTTTGACAATTCTTGATCTTTTCTTGATTTTCTTGATTTAACTTGATCAAATTCAATCATTTTCCAAATTTTCATGATTTTTGACTTGAGAAGTCAATAGTTGACCAAAAATTCCAAAAGTTAAACTTTGACTTTGGACATCAGTTGACTTTTCATCAGCTGAATCAAAAACATTCAATTATCAATAGATCAAACTTCTTGAGCCAATTTAATCACATGAATGAACCAAAAAGATGCATTTGAAGCCTTTGAATCATGTTCCAATCAGTGAGATCATGTCTTGATCAAAAAGTCAACACCAAGCTGGCTTTGACCAAAACCATAATTTTGGAGCACGTGAAGGATTGAAACTTGATGAACTTGAATTGGTGCCAACTCAAACTTAATTATAGATGAAGGGAAACCCTTGATCACCATGAATGAGTAGAAGATCTTGGGATGTTGAGGATCACACTAAACCCTGATTGGTCAATCTCTTGAACTCCTTGATGTAAAAACCCTAATTAATAAACAAAGCAAGCAAGACATATATTTGTATTTTCAAGGGGGTTAGCAAAAGATAAAAACACACACAAAAGATGGTTGATGTTATACAAATGATGCAAATGAAGGTAGGATCTTAGGGTTAAAAATTAGGGTATGACAGATGCCCTTATTTAAATTTCTTCTATACGGAGATATGAAGATTGAAATCTTTGTCTTGACGTGATCGGAGAGACTTAAATACAAACATGCACAATTTTTGGTCCTAAGATGCCACAAAGATACTTATGATATGATATGAATTCAAGATGAGGATTCCTGTGGGGAATATAGTGCCACAAGAAACAGATTACTATGAAAAGTTTGCAACTCCACTGGGGAAAAAATTGCCACTATACTGGGGATGAGATTACAAATCTGACAAATGAATAATAATAAGCTTCCACTATCGAAATAAGGTTCATCTTCTTTTGTGATCAAATAATCTATTTGGAAAGGATAATAAACATCCCCACGATTTTGGTCATAAGCCACGAACGGGTCTCGATTTCTTCTTTAATCAAGTCTTCCACTTGAAAATGGTAAAATAAACCTCCCGACAATTCTGTTCATAAGCCACGAACAGGTCTCAATTTCTTCTTTAATCAAGTCTTCCACTTGAAATGGGTAACAAATAAACCTCCCTACGATTCCGGTCATAAGCCACGAACGGGTCTTAGTTTCTTCTTTAATCAAATCTTTCACTTGAAAAGGGTAAAATGTAAACCTCCTAACGATTTTGGTCGTAAGCCACGAACGGGTCTCAGTTTCTTCTTTAATCAAGTCTTCCACTTCAAAAGGGTAAATTGTAAACCTCACCACGATTCTGGTCGTAAGCCACAAACGGGTCTCAGTTTCTTCTTTAATCAAGTCTTCCACTTGAAAAGGGTAAAATGTAAACCTCCCCACGCTTCGGGTCATAAGCCACGAATGGGTCTCAGTTTTTTCTTTAACCAAGTATTCCACCTGGAAAGGGAACAAGCTCATAAGAAGGTAATCACTTGTTGGATAATATCTTCACCGGGGATCTTTGAAAGAAATGCGAGTCGGTTAACTTGCAAAACATATTTCTTAAATAAAAAGACTGTCACTGTAAGAATCTTCACCAAACTTCTCTGACGGTACTTTTCTGGAGATATGCCATTTGATGCAAAAATAATTTTGATAACGAACTCACTGGAGATATTGTTATTGGTTGTAGTTTAAAATTGTATTGGAGCAGATAAAATTCTTGTAACAAGTTATCTCAAATAAAGAGAAAAAACACTTGTAATAATCTTCAACAAACTTCTCTGACGACATTTTTTTTTCGGAGAGATGCCATTTGATGGAAGAACAATTGATATGATGATAACTTCATTAGGGATAGTCAAACTGTTCTAAAAAGAAACTGCCATTTGCCATCCAAAAGGAAATCAGATAACAAACAAGCTTCTCAAATAAAGAGACTGCCACTTATTGTTAGGTATATATTCCAAAAGAGTGTTACGAGAACACTGTTGGGGAATAAAGGTTTGTCTTCAATGGGGATCTATAAATAGATTCTTCCTGGAGAGACAAAGTATTCAAAGGTGCAAAATAAATGCACTCTAAGTCTAGATTTTACAACCTAGAGAGATTAAAAAATATGAATTATTAGAAACCAGGTTCAATCCATGAATAAACTGGAGAGAAACAGACAAACAAGACTCCAACCAATGAGGAATGAACTCAAACAGGGGATTTATCTTTATACAGGGATGAAAAGGAAAGCTAAAGCAAAACTCTTCCACGAGGAATAAACTCAGTGGGGAATTAGAAAGGACATACACTTTATGCTTAAGGTTGACAACATTATAGGAGGGAGGAAAAGATAGTCACCTGGGGATAAACACAACCAAAGTGAGTGAAGTAAAGAACATCAAGAGATGCAAAATGAACATGAATTATGCGTGTATGTATGAATGTATGTATGTTATGTATATGCTGACAAAACAGTTGAAAGAGATGAATAGGAGATGAAATAAACATTATAGTACAATCAAATATTCGGCTAATCCCATGAAGACGAGAGCATTACTGGGTATGAATTAAAACCACAGATGGAACAAAGTCTTGCTACAAGCCTCAATTCTCTCGGGAGAGAAAGATACTTCACTTGGGGATAAACCAAAAAAACATTCTTCTAACATCAAAGATACACTGGGGAATCAACATGAGCTCCGCTTCAAAGGAGAGAAAGACCCATTGGAGAAGGATCGCCCACAATTGGAGAAACTTGAATCAAAACTATAGTTGGGGATACCAGGCTTAGGATTCCACAGGAGATAAGGTAAATTTAGTATTCTGCTGGCAAAAAGAACCACATTTAACTAGGTAAACTGGGATCTTTAAATCAAAGCTTAGTTGGGAATTCAGGCTTTGTACATCGCTGGGGAATACTAAGTTCAAAAGAAACCAACTGGGGAACTCCTAGGTCACACACCCAACATGTCATAGCTACCTGGAATAAAAACTCATCATTGGAATATGTATAAGGCAGACCACAAGAACAACATAGTTTTGCGTTTTGAGATTTAACTGTTTCTGGATTAAATGCTGATGTTTCTTTTTGTGTTCACAAATCAGAGTAAAACACACACACATTTTTCAGAAAAAATAGTACAAATTTTAACTTTAGTTTCAAGAATTATTTATCAAAAGTAAAAACGACATCTTGCAAGATAGAAATAAAAATAAGAATTGCAAACAAATGGACAAAGGCTAAAATTTTATTAATAGAATGGTAGCCCGCAAATGGCGTGACTCCATGGATTATTACAAAGTTGGAAAAATGGTAAATAAGGGAAAAAGATACATTAAAATACAATGACCAATATTCTCCCTAACAACTTT
Source organism: Lathyrus tuberosus (assembly GCA_022829125.1). NCBI lineage: Eukaryota > Viridiplantae > Streptophyta > Magnoliopsida > Fabales > Fabaceae > Lathyrus > Lathyrus tuberosus. Next base: position 381,550 of record JALAZF010000503.1, on the reverse strand, counting down.
GAATTCCAAATGCGCTCGAGCTTATGGTGATTTGATTGAGAACTCTTTGATGGTCGAGGTTGCTTCAAATAATCCAGTCTAGACTGATGCAGTTACTTGCCATAATCCTTAACTTTTTCCTAGATTGCCCTCAGGTTTTCAATCTACCGGGATAATAATTTTTCTATTTGTCTCTAATTTTTTCCTGGACCGCCCTTTCGGGTTTTTAGTCCACCGAGACGTTCATTTTTGCCTAAGCCGCCCTTTCGGGTTTTCGACTTAGCGAGCTGTTCTTTTATTATTTTAGGTGAAGTATTTCTTGATTGGATCAATGTTCACATGGCGAGTGATCTCTTCACCATCCATGGTTACAAGAATTAATGTACCGCCAGAGAAGGCTTTCTTTACAACATATGGGCCATCATAGTTAGAAGTCCACTTGACCCTAGAATCGATAATGAAAGACTGGAACTTCTTGAGCATGAGGTCGCCTTCTCTGAATTCGCGAGGTTGGACCTTCTTGTCAAAAGCTTTCTTCATTCTTTATTGATACAATTGACCATGGCACAAAGCCGTCATTCTCTTTTCTTCAATCATATTCAATTGGTCATACCTACTTTGACACCATTCAACCTCATATAGCTTGGCTTCCATCAAGACCCTCATTTACGGAATTTCAACTTCCACGGGGAGCACTGCTTCCATGCCATATACCAGCGAGAAAGGGGTTGCCCCTATTGAAGTACGGACGGAGGTACGATACCCATGTAGAGCAAACTGGAGCATCTAATGCCAGTCCTTGTAAGTTACTACCATCTTCTGGATGATCTTCTTGATATTATTGTTAGCGGCTTCGATATCACCATTCATCTTTGGTCTATAAGGAGAAGAGTTATGGTGTTCAATCTTGAATTCTTCACACATCTCTTTCATTATTTTGTTATTCAAGTTCGATCCATTGTCAGTGATGATCTTGCTTGGAACATCATAACAACAGATAAGTTAGTTTTTGATAAATCGAACAACCACTTGCTTGGTCACGTTGGCGTACGATGCCGCTTCAACCCACTTGGTAAAATCATCAATGGCCACCAGAATGAAACAATGTCCATTTGAAGCTTTAGGCTCAATCATACCAATCATGTCAATTCCCCATATAGAGAAAGGACATGGAGAAGATATGACGTTGAGAAGAGTTGGAGGCACATGAATGATGAATCTTATCAATATAGATCTGGAATTTGTGGCACTTCTTCACATATTTACAGCAATCAGATTCAATTGTCATCTAATAGTAACCTGCTCTTAATAATTTATTTGTCGTTGCATGTCCATTGGCATGGGTGCCAAAGGATCCTTCGTGAATTTTTGTCATCAACATGTCTGGTTCGTGTCTGTCCATGCATCTGAGCAAAACCATGTCAAAGTTTCTTTTGTACAACACATCATTATTCAAGAAGAAATTGCCAGCCAACCTTCTTAGAGTCTTCTTGTCTTTGTTCGATGCCCCAAGTGGATATTCTTGTCTTCGGAGAAAACATTCAATGTCGTGGTACCACGGTTTATCATTAGTGACTTCTTCCGCCACAAACACATGTGCAGGTCTGTCAAGGCGTATAACATCAATCTTAGGTACATCATTCCACTGGTTCACAATGATCATGGAGGACAAAGTTGCCAGAGCATCTGCCATCTGATTTTCTTCACGGGGGATATGATGCAATTCAACGTGTTAAAGAAAGTGAGCAACCTCCTTGCATAGTCCCTTTAAGGAATTAATTCAGGCTGGCGGGTTTCCCATTCTCCTTTGATCTGATTAACCACCAAGGCTGAGTCTCCATACACATCCAAAATTTTGATCCTTAAATTAATAGCTTCTTCGAGGCCCGTGATGCAGGCTTCATATTCTGCCATATTATTTGTACATTCAAACACCAACCTTGCAGTAAAAGGAATATGGAAACCTTGAGGAGTAACAATGATTGCCCCAATTCCATTTTCGTAGGCGTTGACTGCTCCAACAAATATCATACCCCAACGAGATCCTGGTTCTAACCTTTCATCTGGTAACGGTTCATCACAATCCTTTGCTTTCAAATACATCACGTCTCTATCTGGGAAGTCAAACTTGATAGATTGGTAGTCATCGATTGGCTGATAAGCCAAATAATCAGCTAGAACACTCCCTTTGATTGCCTTCTGTGTGTGGTACTCGATATCGTATTCTGATAATAACATATGCAATTGAACAATTTTTCCAGTCAAGGCAGGTTTTCAAATATGAACTTGATTGGATCAATTTTGGAAATCAACCAAGTATTATGATTAAGCATATACTGACGGAGACGTCGAGCATCCCAAGCCAGAGCACAACAAGTCTTCTCAAGCATAGAGTATCGGGATTCACAATCTGTGAACTTCTTACTCGGATAATATATGGTGTGCTCTTTTCTACCCGTTTCATCTTGTTGACCAAGCACACAACCCATAAAATCTTCCAATATAGTCAAATAAATAATCAAGGGCCTCCCAACCACTGGAGGAATCCAAATAGGAGGCTCAAGTAGGTACTTCTTGATGCTATCAAAAGCCTTTTGGCAGTCTTCTGTCCACACACAACCTTGGTCCTTTCGTAGAAGTTTGAAAATCGGCCCACAAGTATCATTTAAATGAGATATAAATCTGGAAATGTAGTTCAAACATCCAAGGAATCCTCGTACTTGCTTTTCGGTCTTGGGCGTGGGCATCTCTTGAATGACTCTAACTTTATCAGGGTTGACCTCAATACCTCGTTGACTGATATTGAAACCCAAGAGCTTTCCTGAACAAACACCAAAAGTACACTTGTTAGGATTCAAGCGGAGTTTATACTTTCTCAAACGCTGAAACAACTTCAACAAATATTCAATATGATCTTCTTCAGTTCTTGACTTGGCAATCATGTCATCCACATATACCTTTATCTCTTTATGCATCATGTCGTGGAAAAGGGACGTCGTGGCTCTTTGATATGTTGCACCAGCATTCTTCAAACCAGAAGGCGTCACTCTATAGCAAAATGTGCCCCATGGTGTAATAAATATTGTTTTCTCCATATCTTCGGGCGTTATCTTGATCTGATTGTAACCAGAGAATCCATCCATAAAAGAAAAGACTTTGAACTCAGCGGTATTGTCAATCAAAATGTCAATATGCGGTAACAGGAAATTATCCTTAGGACTAGCCTTGTTCAGATCTCTATAGTCGACACACATCCGGACTTTACCATCCTTCTTAGGAACATGCACTATGTTGGCCAACCATTGAGGGTATTCTGAAGTAAGAAGGAAACCTGCATCAATCTTCTTTTGAGCCTTCTCCTTGATCTTGATAGGCATATCAGAGTGAGTCATTCTCAGCTTCTGCTTAATTGATGGACACTCTTGCTTTAATGGCAAATGATGCTCCACAATATCTGTATCTAACCCTGGCATGTCATGGTAGGACCAAACAAACACATCCACATATTCTTTGAGTAGCTCCACAATTCTCTCTTTAACAGCTGGGACAAGCAATGCTCCAATCTTTACTTCCTTCTTATCCTCTGTGGAACCTAGGTTAATCACCTCCACTGACTCTTCATGAGGCAGAATGTTCTTGTCCTCGTGCTCAAGCAAACGAGAGATCTCGTCAGGAATCTCTTATACACTTTCCTCTTCAGCTTCAAACACAAGGAATTCAACGTTGGGAGAGGGCATATGGTCGTGGTTTTCAATGGGTTTTTCAAGGATTAATCTGCACATATGATTTATGCTTGATTTTAGAAACAAATAAACTTGGAGGTTGTGTGTAGATATTGAAAGTGATTTTTTTTTAGATTACCATTTTCCAAAAAAGGCAAAAAGTAAAAAAAATAATATGGGAAACAAAATAACATTTTCATTATGATAGTAAATCTCGAAACAAAGCCCGACACAAAAACAATTTCTCCTTCGGCAGACTTAAAACCCGTCCCCAACCATCATCCGAACCATTCTCAACCACATGTTGCGCATCTTTTAAATAAGAGATGGATGCCCCACTCCTCTTGACATTTTTATCAGTAATTGAAAGAGCTTGGAAATGAATTCCAACAACTTCATCAGTGTAGATGTTGGAAAATGATAAGAGATGACTCACCACTAAAGCTTGCTCTCCACATACCATTACCAGCTTTCCACCTTTGACAAACTTCAACTTTTGATGAAGGGTAGAAGTGACTACCCCTACTTCGTGGATCCATGGACGACCCAACAGGAAATTGTACGCAACATGAATATCCATTACTTGGAATGTGATTTGAAAAATATGAGGGTCAATCGTCATAGGGAGGTCCATCTCATCAACGACAATAATTCCATTGTGCCTCATAGGGCCACCTTGATATGACAGCCTGGATAACGTAGACTTAGGCATGACATTCAAGGATGAACCAGTGTCCACCAACACACTGGATAATGCATCATTCATACAATTTGTCGAAATATGTAAAGCCAAGTTATGGTTCATGCCTTCATCCAGAAGCTCTTCATCGCTGAAACCCAAGTTGTTGCATGCAGTTTTGTTCCCCACAATCCCATCAAACTGATCAATGGCCACATCATAATCAACATAAGTCTGCACAAGGACTTTCTGCAAAGCTTCCCTATAAGCGTCAGAGCTCATCAACAACGACAACACAGATATCTTGGATGGAGTTTGTAGGAGTTGATAAACAATCTTGTAATCGATCTTATCGATTAACTTTAACACTTCATCAGAGTCCGAATTAAGATTAGCCCCACTGGACTGTCCTACATCAACATTTGGTTTGGCAACTTCAACTGGATTCTCAAACCTCTTTGGAGGCATTGTTTCAAACACACGTTCACTCCTCGTGACTCTGCTCACATCAGCGATATTGACAACAGAATGACTAGTAGCTAAAGGAATCTCCTTTCCATTTTCAAGCATATTGGCATTGTATTTGTAAGGCACGACCTTGTTGGAATTGTAAGGAACTGGGCCTGGTACACATATAACCAAAGGGGTGACAGAAGAGTTTCGACTGTCATAAGAGTTTGGAATTGTAAGGAACTGGGCCTGGTACACATAAAAAAGGTTTTGAAAATGCAATGACCTAATGTCAAGATTTTTATTGAAGGATTCAAGTTAGAAAAAAGGAGACCTAATGGTAAACCATCTAAAGGTAAACAATATAAGGATAAATAATCTAAGGGTAAACAATCTAAGGGTAAACAATAACGAAATGATGGGTGGAAGATGCAAAGGAACATAATGCATATGCACATGACAACAAAGTCAACTATAATCCCTTTCCTTGGATTCAACACAAGCAACATAAATATTCAATGGTCACAAGTATATATCAAACGAGGCATGCATCATAAAGATAATATCCAAGGATCACAAGACAAGTTATCTTAAGTAACTTCAAATGAAAACCCTAATCATGCATCAAGATCAAATATCTCAAGTATGTCATGGAAACATCAAAGCAAGAATTTCACATCATTAAGGCAAGGAACACATAGACATTTATCCTAAAATTAACCTAGCATGACAAATAATTTAACATCAAGATAAACATATAGACAATGAGGTCAAGTATCAGGTAACAAGGTCATATTCATCAAGACAATAATCCTAAGACCTAACCAAAGATAACCATTCATCAACACCTAAGTCATACCCACATAAATGGTTCAAGAACCACTTCACAAAATTATCAAGACATACATCAAAGCATAGCAAAGATCTTAACAAGAATAACAATAATAATTAAACATAAAGGTAATCATAAAATGAACAAGAAAATGAAACTAATGAAAATAAAATATTTTTTTAGGTTTTTTATTTATAAAAATATAAATGATAAAATAAAATAACCTAATGAAAATAAAATTTATTTTTTATTTTTTTAAATATAAAATGATAAAAATAAATAATTAAGGGGAATAAATATATTTTTAGTTTTTTATATTTGGATTCAATAAATAGAAAGAAAAGAACAGAGATTATATAAAAGGAAGAGAAAAGATGAAAAGAAAAAAGAAAAGGAAAAGAGAGGGAGAGAAAATGAGAGAAAAGAGAGGAAAAGAAGGAAAAGGTAAAAAAATTGGGACAGTGGGTGTTGAACCCGTCCCCTGTAGGTTACCAACAAAGACTTCCACCAACACGCCAGGCATGTTGGCCTTGTTATCCCTTTCCACCAAAAAAGTAATATATTATAATTAAATTTAAAAACGCAAAAATGGCGCGCAACATAGTATCGTCTTCTTCCTCGAGCCAACATCAAAACTCCAAAATGGCCAAATGTGAAACCATGTAATACGAACCAAATAGGACACGTAGGTACACTATTTCACTTAAAATTTCACAAGGAATCCTAATATGACCTTAGTTTTTATTTATATTTACTCTAGCTCATGAATTTGACTAAAAACCAGACGAACCCTAAAATTTTAAAATGAAATTAAATGACACCTGATAGCAATCAATGATCAAATGTTTAGGGGTTTCAATCACAACATCAAGACAAGCATAATGGCAACAAGAATGAGTTAAAAAGATGCTCTAAAGCATGAGAACGAGAAGGTGATAATGGTACCTAATGGAGTGAATTTGTGGATCCTCCAAATGCACTTCCATCAATGGAAAGATGATCCTCCTAACTTCTTTGAGTTCCCAGGAAGGCAATGAGGTGATTAGAATTGCTTGAGACCTTCTAGAATGCTCTGTCTAAATCCACTTGCAAGTGTAAAAAAAAAAGAGATTTTGTTATGGTGTTTGGGGTGTTTCATATGAGTTTCAATGCATACAGTTGGTTTGTTATGATGTATGGAGAGTGATTGTGAAGGAAAAATGGAAAGAAAGTCAAGGAATTGAGTGATTCAAATTTTTGCTTTAATAGAGGTGTGGAACTTTTTGATGTAATGTTCTCTCTCCTCAATGCTTATGTACTGATGTTGTGTGGTTAGGATTGCTTATAAATATGTTTTCAAATTGGTTAGGAACATAGCTTGGTCAGATCCTTGGTTTAGAGTTTGTCTTGTTGCTTGAATTCAAACAAAAGATGTAAATCAAGTACACATATGCTAAGGCTTGGATGGACATTCTCATCATTCATCTTAGCCTTGGACAACTTACCTTTGACATCAGAAACCATATGCTCACACCTTACAACTTATGGAACAAGTTTTGACCAAAAAATTAATTTTCACAAAATGCCAATAATAGAGTTCAGAGTAGGCAGTTGGCAGCAGTTTTTGTCTTATGTGTAGGGGTAAGTTTTGCACAAATATGATACCCTTGTAAAGTTAACATGTAAAGCAACAAGTTTTGTGTTCATGAAAAGTTGATTAAAGGCTTAGAAGGGTGATAAAAATGGCTCCAAATTCATGTGAAACAAACTAAATTACACATAGTAAAATCTGGCTCAAACTTGCCATTGATAATCAATATGAATCCTCAACTTTGGCCTTCAATTTCTTCCATCTCAAGAAAGCTTTTGGTCTCAAATTTTCCACCATGATGGAGTAGGAAGTATGCTATTTAAATTCAGTCTTCAAGTGTTTCAATTAGACTCTTAGATTGTTCACAAATTGGCCATAAAGTCATGTACTTGAAAAGGTCAAAAATTTAGAAAAATTTCTAAGTGTTTTGAGTCTTGCAATAACTTAAAACCTCAACTTTAGCCATCAATTTCTTCCACTTCAGGAAATCTTTTGGCTTCAAATTTTCATAAACTTGTAGTATAAAATGCCATCTTTAAAGGCAACCCTCAAGTGTTTCAATTGAATGCTTGAGGAGGAAGTTACAACCTTGGAAAGTTGGTCATTTGATCATGGATTTTTGTACTTAGGGAAATTTCAAAAACCCTAATTTTGACCATTCTTGATCTTTTCATGATTTTCTTGATTTAACTTGATCAAATTCAACCATTTTCCACATTTTCATGATTTTTGACTTGAGAAGTCCTTAGTTGACCAAAAATTCCAAAAGTCAAACTTTGACTTTGGACATCAGTTGACTTATCATCAGCTGAATCAAAAACATTCAATTATCAATAGATCAAACTTCTTGAGCCAATTTAATCATATGAATGGACCAAAAAGATGCATTTGAAGCCTTTGAATCATGTTCCAATCTGTGAGATCATGTCTTGATCAAAAAGTCAACACCAAGCTGGCTTTCACCAAAACCATAATTTTGGAGCACATAAAGGATTGAAACTTGATGAACTTGAATTGGTTAGAAAAACATAAAAACACACACAAAAGATGGTTGATGTTATGCAAATGATGCAAATGAAGGTGGGATCTTAGGGTTAAAAATTAGGGTATGACAATTACCAGTTAGAACAACAACTACTATAGAAGATTAAAGATAAACGAAAGTAAAAGAAAATGGGTACGATCAATCTTTGTTAATGCAATTCGACCAATAATGCAGCTATAATTCTCTTTATTTCTATTTTATAAATTAATTAGAATTCTATTGTTACAATATATATATATATATATATATATATATATATATATATATATATATATATATAATATTAGGGCTCAATTTACCTAAACTTTAATTCCTGATTACCATCAACAAACAATTATCTCTATCCATAATTATCTCAAGAATATGAGTTATACTCAACAACCCATAATTATCTCAACAATGTAAGACATACGTAATAGTCTCAACCTTGATGAATACCAAACCCCTATGAAGACTTAGTGCATGACAATTCACCCTGACAACTATGGAGGTACACTTCATGTTTAACACTGAGAAACATTGAACGAATCCAAGCAATGCCTGAACTTGTCACTAATGACTGACTTGTCAACATATCAGCTACATTCTCTAATGTATGAACATTTTCAAGTAATATTTTTCCAGATGCAAGACATTATTTGATCTTTTGAAACCTCACATCAATATGCTTTGCTAAATATATGGCACTTTGACTATTATAATGCAATCGAAATCCACCTTGCTCAACACCTAATTCTCTCACCAATCCTCTAATCCATATGCCTTCTTTGGCAGTTTCACCTGCCACCATGTACTCTGCTTCACTTGTCAAGATGGTCACTATGGATTAAACTAATGAGTTCTAAAAAATAGGTCCTTCTGCTAAAGTAAATATATACTTTGTTGTAGACCTCCTATCATCCATATCAACTGAAGGTTCACTCTGTTAACTACTAAACATGATACCATAACTTATGGTACCCTTAAAGTACTTGAAAATCAACTTGATTGCTTCCCAATGGTGATTTCTTGGTTTAGACATAAACTTACAAACTTGACTTACAGCTTGTACGAGGTCTGGTCTAGTGCAGACCATAACATACATTAACCTTGTAAATTTCTATACTAGGAATCTTCTTAGCATCACCCAACTCTTTCATCCCAAACTCATTTCCCAACACGATTTTTAAGATCATTTACATCATGTAAATGATTAATATTAATCAACATATCATCAAAATAAAATAACATAAAAATTAAAGAGACAACATAAATGCTCCTAACATAAACACAATAGTCATACTCACACCTTTTATAGCTAATTTTAAGCATAAAGCGCTTGTACAATTATCTTGGGGACTGCTTTAAACCATACAAAGACCTCTTAAATTTACAAACTAGTATGTTATGTTTAGTGACATCGAATCTCTTTGGTTGCTCCATGTAAATCTACTCATCTAGATTACCATGAATAAATATTTTCTTCACATCCATCAGCTCTAAATGTATGTCTCGGCTGGCTACCAAGGCTAATACTGCCCTGATAGAAGTATGTCTGATGACCAGAGAGAAAATCTCATCATAATCAATCCCCTTCTATTATGATAACCCATTTTCTATGTGATGAGTATTAAACTTTCCCATTTCTTTTTATATTACTGTTGATTTTCTCTTAAACGCCCACTTACAGCCGATGACCTTATTTTTGTTAGGAAGCTGGACAAGGTCCCATGTCTGATTTTTCTTCAAGGATTCCATATAGTCCACCATTGCACCCATCCACTTATCTTTCTCATGGCTAACTATAGCCTTTCGAAAAGTAGAAGGGTCTCCAAAACTAGTAAGAGGTGTATAGGCTGTCAAGTCTTCATACCCATATCTTTTTGGTGGCTTGGTTGAACGGCGCTCTCTGTCACATATAATAATATAATCACGTAGCCCACCTGAAAATTCAGGTCCATGGTCAATTTCAGTAATGGATTCTGGTTCTTCCCGTGGTTCAGGCATACTACCTACATATTGTTCACTAGTGGTAGATCAACATCCACCTGAATCACCTTTTTGTTGTAAGTTTCTTCTTCTATGATGATACATTTGTTGCAGTTGGCTACTTCAACATGAACAACTCATCAAAAACATCTTTGTTGATTACCATCTTCTTTTTAATTGAATCCCATAACTCGAACCCATTTACACATTTTGGGAAACCGCCTAAGACACATTTTTTCGACTTTGGATCAAGTTTGGATCGATCTTCACTAGCTATACACAAATAAGTGAAACACCCAAAAATCATTAAATTATCAAGATTATTAGGATTACTTGTTCATACCTCCTCTACAACCTTCCACTCTAATGAAGCATGTGGTGACCTGTTGATAAGATACACGCCATGTTAACTGCCTATGCCTAGAATCATTTTGATAATCCAGCATTTAACAAGAAACATCTTGCTCTTTCAGTTAAATTGCTATTCATTCTCTCTTCCATACCATTTTGTTGTGGTGTCTTGTAAACTAAGAAACATAGTTGAATACTGTGCTCTTCACATAACCTTTTGAATTTCAAATCAGTGTACTCTGTCCCATTATCTGATCTCAAATACTTGCTTTTTCTGCATGTTTGATTCTATACCTCTGCCTTCAATAACTTGAATTCGCTAAAGACTTCAGATTTCTGTTTCAATAAATACACCCAAACCTTGCAAGAAAAATCATATGTGAAAGTCACAAATTAATTAGAACCACCCATGAAACCACTTTGGCAGGTCCCCATACGTCAAAATGCACATAGTCTGAAATTCCCTTTATTTTGTGTTTTTCGGTCTTAATCTGAAGACGGCATTGTTTCCCAAGTATATAGTACTTGCACAATTCTAACTCACAACTACAAACACTGTTCAATAAATTTCTCTTATGAAGTTCCATCATCCCACGCTCGCTGAGATGACCCAGATACATATGCCATAGTTTAGTTATATCATTATCAAACTCAATTGATGCAACATCACCCATAATAGTGTTCCTTAACAATTTATAGATGTTACATGAAGTCCTCATTTATCTCATTGTAGTCAATGCACCATTGTTGACCTTCATAATGTCCACATCTCTATTAGATATGTATGAATAGTCATTTTCCTGTAGAGTATCTAGGTAAATCAACTTCTTCATCAATTCTGAAATATATTTGACTTTGTTTGAATGTTTGCATGCCACCATTGTCCATGGTTAGTACATGCTTTGTCATCACCTAGATAAACAAATCCAAAATTACCTAGCCTGAATGTAGGGAGTTATTCCTGGTGCGGCGTCATGTGGTAAGAATAACCAGAGTCAAGAATCAATGCATATGTGCACTTGTTGGATGAAACACACAACATGTCTCCTTTACGGCCAAAATTACCAGTTTGAACAAAATTTGAAGAACTAGATTAGCCATGTTTTCTGTTTAGACAATCCCCCATCCAATGTCAAATGTATTTGCAATTATAACACTCTTCAGTTTTACGATTCATGGATTTAGAGTTCTTCTTTCCATAACCTTAATTACCCTTATTATGCCCACAATCTTGACCCTCATTCACATACAAGTTATAACCTTGAGTTCCTTCCTCTATAATGTCTCCTTTGAGAAGGAGACAAAAGTGTACTATTAATCACAACATGACTGATAATGTCTTTTTTAATGGGTAAGAGTGGTCATAAGAACCTAGTAAAGAGCATAACAAGATAATTTCATTATCCTTATCATCAATTTTCATCCCAAGCCTCATGTTCGAATTATAGTTAAAGGGGGGGTTTTTGTTATCGTCTCCACATGGATTGTAGATATTTTGATGCTTGCCTTTCAACAGTTTATCGTTTCAAGAAAAAAGGGTTTTCAAAGTTTTGTTCATAAAATTGTCACATTTTTAGTAGCAAAGCTTATAAATTCTAAAGAGTTTGATTAACAAAGTATATCAAAAGTAGTTTTCATCTACCCTAACTTATATGTATTCTTTCAATCTTGAATGTGAATTTAGATCTGATTAATATCGTCGTACATTCTCTCAACACCGTCTATCTCTAGAGCGACGTCGTGAGTAATACCTATTCATCGCTACACGATTTCTCCATATAACAACCAATATAGTAAGCTTTAAGTTCAACACAAAACAACTATCGACCATAGATCGATCTCTCCAATCTATAAACTGATAGATGAATATTTTAAGTCAAGTTTCACAAAACCTATGTCTAGAGTTTTACAAAACAAGAATAGATCATTAAGAACAAAAATATTCATCATATATTAATCATTACTTGTTCACATACAAGGCCAATCAAAATAAATACATACAAGCTAATGGTAGACTACCTCTACCTTTGATACAAAGGAAATTAGCTACCCATAACCATGGTAGCTTGCTTTACAAGTTTTGGAAGAAGATGAATGAGCATCCACGTCGAAGAATCGAACTTGGATGCGAATCCAGCTTCTATTTGCAAAATATCACCTTTTGGTGAAGAAATGTTGAGAAATGAAGTTTTGGTGTGTAAAAATGGGTTATGATCCCCAAAAATTGTGAAAAGTACTTATATAGTACTTTTGGGGTCTGTCATGTTCGCCCAGCGAACTCACTTTTAGGCACCTGATGTGCCTTTGAACAGTTAAATCGCCCCTGAGAAATATCTAAAGTTCGGTGTGCGAGCAATTCTTCACACTGCAAATTACCTCGCTATAAGTTTGCACATCGAACTTATGGTCCTTTAGCTACTGACTCTAGTCTGGGACAGTTCGTTGAGACCTCTCCACAGTGAACATTTGTTACCAGTTGGCCCAACGAACTTAGTGTCCTTTCCTTACTAGCTCTCAATTGAGAGGGTTCGTTGGGGCTTCACCATCAGTTCGCCCAGTGAACATTCCCTGCCACTCCTCGCTAGCTGTTCGCACAACGAACATGCTGATATTCTTCTCTTCCTTTGGCTTCCTTGTCCAATTGCTTGTGTCTTACACTTTGATGTTTTTATGCCTAATTTCTGCACAATAACACATAAATCAAAGCAACCAAAATTAATTTCAACAATATTGAAGAATAGCATGATATCATGGAGTAAATCCAACAAAATAACACAAATAATTTGAAAAATGCCAATAAATAAGGGTCAATTTAAAGCAAGTTTGCCATTCAACAAACTCTCCCTAACTAGATCTTTGTTTGTCCTCAAGTAAAGTATGCCTCTCATTGAAAACAAGAGGATTTGCTCGAGCATTTAATTCAACCAAGAATGGATTTCTGGCTCAAATAAACAAACAAATGCACACAAGCAATGTTCACAACTTCCTAGAATCGAACAATGCAAAAGAATTTAGTTCTTAAAAAAATATCATGCAATGCTTCAAATAATAACTAAATTCTCATGCTTGAATCACTCTAACACTCTTCTTCGAATAAGAATTGAAGAAATTAACGTGTTTGCAACTGCGGGGCAATTTCACTCACCTGACAAACAATGCAAATACAAACCAATTCATACATTCATCTAATCAATCATTAAAGAATTCATGGAAGCAAGAAGACCACTAAGGTCTTTAAAGGTTGTAGCTTGGTTATGTTCACAACAAAGGGACATTTATAAGGCCATGGATTCAAATTTTCCAATGCAAAAGAAACATTCACTATACAAGGTTATGTACACATTACAACTTCATCCAACACTTTCTTTTCTTCATAGGCCACCCTTCCAACACCCTTATTGCACATTATTCATTTTTTTCATTCAAACAATCATGCTTTTTATTTTTCTTTTTCACAATTCATATACACAATTTTCTTTCCAAGGCTTGTTTGAAAATTTTCAAAAAAATTTAGTAACCTACCACTTTCTTTTCACTCTCCCCAACTTGGTTTTTAACCAAACCTTAAGTGAATGTTCCTTGCTTTTTGTGGCAAGGAAGACAATTTAGTACAATTTCAAAGGTTCAAGAATTTTTTTTAGAATCCTACACAATTCAATGATGAACTATCTTTCTAATTATGTACAAATACCAAGTTCATCACTAAACTAGGATCTAAACTATTAAGCTTAAAGGGGTTAGAAAATTCTCACTACTCATGGGTAAGTTACTTTTGGATATGGTTGAGCTCATTATCAACAAATGACTTGATCATATCTAATGCTTCCACAAAATCAAAATAATCACAAGATTAAGCATGAATCAAATGTATTCAACAAAATTTATCAGTCATCTTATGCATTTAGTAAACAACGGAGGTTTCTCATAAATTTGTGGCTATTGGAATCTAAGTGATACAAGCATTCAAACAAAGTTGCAAAATGAAACAAAATTACATTTGCACAAAGAAAAACAAATTCTTAAACATTCTAGCATCCTAGGAGGAGGTAACCATGTACCTTGCCAGCATTTACATAATCAAATACTATCATCACCATCCAAACTTGGGAGAATCTTCATTGGATACTTTTAGCAATTAACAACCAATCTAGAAGTTCTAACATTTAATCACCACAAAAGGGAAACATTATATTCAAAATAAATTACCAATAATAAATAAACTAATAGAGTTGAACATTCCTAAACTGAAGAATTCAACTCTTAAACAACATAATACAAGAAAACAAAAGTAAAAAAATGGAAGTTGATTATTCGTGAACTAAAGAATTCAACTGCAAATAACATTAAAATGTTAATGGACTAAAAACACCAACAAAAGTACTAGTACCCAAAAGTGGTACATACAAACAACATTATCCAAATTAATCCACCAAGTGGATATTGTACATCTAAAGAGAATACAATAAACTTAAAAATAAATATAGCAATTATCTAAGCTAACAGAAAACTTCACTTTTTAGAACCAAAGGAAGTAGCCTAAGATCATGCTCAAAATATCCAACAACAAAAACTAGTCCTCATCGGACTCAGTCTCCTCCTTCAAATCAACCTCTCCAGATCCAGAGCCATCATCATCAGAACCAACCTCCTCATCATCTTCGGCCTCATCAGCGTCATCTGACTCAACGTGATCATCATGTAGCGAGCGATTTTGGACGCGGTTCTTAAGCGCTGGTCGCTCTCTGCGGTTGAGCTTAAAACTACAGGTCGATTCATTTTTTATCCTATTGTGAGCTGAATAAGGAAGGGAAATAGATGTCTCCAATTAACCCTGCTTTGCATACTGAGTTTAAACAGCGGTCTGTTAGGTTACGGATGCTATCAATGTGGGGGGCCTTTGTACTGGTTATTTGTATTTTCGCCAATACAGTTTCTTTCTTTTTATCTAGACAGAAGGTTTCTGGCAGGAACAAGGATTAGGATGTTAGGACTGATGCTTTTGAATTACTGCTTTTGATTGATGGAGATATGGGATTTGGTTTTTTTGTTTAGTGTGCTCGCTAAGATCTTTTCTTTCGATCTTATGCCTACGTATTCTCGTTTACCGAAACAGGGAAATCAGAGCGTTCGTAGTTCCTCCTATAGAATAGGAGGAAATGGGTGTTTTGGTGTCTTGTTCAAAGCCCAAGACGTGAAGCGAAAGGTGATTTGTATCTTGTTCAAAGCCCAAGATGTGAAGCTGAAAAGTCTATTTGTGTCTTGTTCAAAGCCCAAGACATGAAGCTGAAAGACCTCGGCTTTAGAGAGAATTTGTCATCTCTAAAGAAGGGTTTGTCTGTCCCAACTGTTGGGTGACTGGTTATAAAGGAGAATTACTTTAACCGGGATACGCGGATCCTAGCAATGCCATAATTTCCTTTAAAGGGGATTTTAACCTGAAGGAGAAGACTTTAACTCAGTGTAGAGCAATGCTATCTTTCCTTAGGAATTTCTCATGCTAAAAGAGGGACAGTGGCGTGGATATCGATGATCCAGAGGCTTGCCGCTTACAGCGATTAGATGAAGGGAAAGGGGTTGTTGATGTTTGTGTACTGTGAACGAGGCACAGCTTTGATGCTAAAAGGTTGATTGGATCAACCAGTGGTTTTCTTATACAAAGCCTAAGAGGAGGCTAGTATGTGTCTCGTACAAAGCCCGAGAGAGAGGCTAAAAGGTTTTGACTCGACGATGGAATCTTTTGGTATCTCGTATAAAGCCCAAGATGGAGGCTATTGTTTATTTGGCTCAATAAGAACCTTTTTGTATCTCGTATAAAGCCCGAGATGGAGGCTGTTGTTTATTTGGCTCAATAAGAACCTTTTTGTATCTCGTATAAAGCCCGAGATGGAGGAGAAAAGGGTGATTGACTCAACGAGGGAGTCTCTTATGTGTCTCGTACAAAGCCCGAGAGAGAGGCTGAACGTTGTTTGACTCAATAGGAGAATCTTTTATACTCAACAAGAGAGTGTTTTTGTATCTCGTACGAAGCCCGAGATGAAGGCTAAAAGTTTGACTCAACAAGAGAGTCTTTGTGTGTCTCGTACAAAGCCCGAGAGAGAGGCTAAAGGAGGTTGACTCAACAAGAGAGTCTTTTATACTCAACAAGAGAATGTTTTGTATCTCGTACAAAGCCCGAGATAGAGGCGAAAGGTTGGCTGTTTCAGTTGAGTGACAGGTCCAGTATGTTGGTTAAAAGAGAAAATCAGTTCTTATAAAGAGACTGATTAAAAGTAAGGCTATGCTTTGGCGCTTGATCAGAGGATCAGGGTTATTTCCTGTTCTTTAAGGAAATGGGAAATCCATAGGGGTTTTGAGACTGTCCGAGTCTGTGGGTTTCCTTCCTATTTAACGAAGGGGTCGCTTGAGAATGTCTTTTGAGACTCAAGGAAGTTAGACTGTCCAAGTCTAGAGTTTTATCTTTGGTACTATGCTTTGAGAAACAGTAGTAGACTCTACGAAAGGACTGTTCTATGGAGATGACTAAGTTCTGTTCCTATACCTCTAGGAGGTCGTCGGGACAATTTGTACGAAGCCCAAGAGGAGGTTGGAAACTTTTAAGAAGCCGACGGGTCCTTGTACGAAGCCCAAGAGGAGGCTATCATTCCCGGAGGAAGAGATCATTATACGAAGCCTAAGAGGAGGCTGTGAATACTTCTAAGAAGCCGTAGGGTCCTTGAATAATGCCCAAGAGGAGGCCGATGCTTTTAAGAAGCCCGTGGGTCTATCATCTCCTTTCCATTAGGAGAGATAACTCTTTTAAAGATAAAAACCACTGGTAAACGTGTGAGGTTTACTATCCAGCGACTTTTAGCTTTTAAAGAGGGTTCCTTAGTTAAGGTCCAAGATTATGACCGTAGTGGGTACCCAAACCCCGAGACATTCAAGGCAAGCTATCCACGAGGAATAGATCAAGTCAGGAAAGTTCGAGAATTTGGAAGAAACTCAAAGATGCCATTCACGGAGAATACATTCATCTTGGGGAGTAGAGCTTCTTGACGATTCCTAAGGAGGACAGCCGAAGAGAAGACTGTATCTGGTGCTCCTATTGGGGATCTAGGCGTCTATTTCTATGAATAAATGAAATGGCGTCACCTAGTTCTAGACGTAGTAGCCGGGGAAACTCGAAATATCTATACTATTATTACGCAGTAGATATGAGTTTATGAAAGGAGACTTACAGTGAGCAGCCCCACAATACAGTTATATATATATGAAAGCAGTAAATGAAAGCGATAACCACTTACTCGGTTGGAGTGCTTCCATGCTTTTTGGTTAGTTGTTCAACAAAGAAAGATTGAAAACAACAGTATATTCAAAATCAAAGGAGAAAGTGCTTTGAAAAAGAAAGGTTTGGGGCTTACAGCTCAAGGAGAGGCCCAGGGTTTTATCAGTGAGCGCACTGTTTGACTTCGTACAACGGGACTTATACAAGTGACTAGGGCCCAAAAATGGTTTTCTGTACAAAGGGATGGGTCTTACACTCTCTCAAGAGGCCCAAAAAGGTTTAAAGAAAAGAGTGTGGCTTATAACACGAGGGTAGGCCCAAATGATTTTTCGTTTAAAAATGGCGATCGCGCCGAGGTTTTCTTTTAACGCAGAGGGACTTATATAATAAGTGAGGCCCAAAATGTTTTGGTTAAAAGGGGGATTGGGTCTTACACTCTAATAGAGGCCCAAAGTGTTTTGAATGGGTCTTATAGCTCAAGGAGAGGCCCAGATGGTTTTTATTTTTAAACGGGCGACGATCGTGCTGTTTACTTGTACAGAGGGACTTATACAATGAGTGAGGCCCAAAAAGTTTTTGTACAAGGGGGGATGTGTCTTACACTCTCTCAAGAGGCCCAAAAAGGTTTGAAAATGATTTATGAGGGTTGAATTAATCCAAAACCCTAATTTGTTTTCAAAATGTATTTAATTGAATAAAAATTCAATTAAAATGATCAAAAATTGTTTAACACATGGAAAAAAAATTTTGATCTTGGATTAATGCTTCAAAAATTAAGTATTGACCTACAAAATAATTAGAAAGCATTAAAAGTTGCAAAATCAATGTATAAAAAATATTTAAAATGCCAAAAACAATCAAAATATTAATTCTTTGCAAAAATATCAATTATATGAAATAAATAATATTTTTGGGATTTTTTGATAAAATAAAATATTTTAACATTTTTGTGAATTATTAAAAAAGGAATCAACTCAAAATCATTAAAACTCAGAGAGAAATTAATTTTTGAATCAATTAAATAAAATAACAAAATTCAAATATTTGAATTTCTAAAAATGGCGCCAAGAACAAGCTGAAGAACACGCGCGTGTTCTTGGTTTCTCAGATTTGCATTTTCTATCCAATCTCCATGAATACGTAATCATATCATGCAATCCACATATCATTATGCTCGTCTCAACCTCACGATCATGTCTATGTACTTTAATTTCATTTAAATTAAACATACAACAAGAAATCACGAAGAGACCTCAAGAACCCTAATTTCTGCATGAAGGCTAGGATTTTTGATACACGATTCAAACAATGCAATTAATTGAGGGAAAACATTCCATGCATGATTATGAACATATGGCCAAATTATTGTGCGAGGAAATATGCATAGATTGAGAGATGACCAAGTATGTGCTTACCTCCAAGCCGTGACAGCAAGTTCAAAGTGATTTTTGATTTGGAGGTGTTACAGATGAGTGGTGATGATCTGAACAGCTTCCCTACACCCTATGGATTGTGTTTGGATGGTTGGACTTGATTGAAATTGGCTGGATCATTTTGTGGTACCTCTGCTGCACTTTGGTTAAAACCTTGAGCAACCAGCTGGTGATTTTGTGAAATTGATGTTTCAGAATTAATCTAAGTGTTTGATAAGCTCATATGTGATGTATGTGAGGTGTGTGAGTGATTGGTTTGATTGGAATTGCTCTCAAACTCAAAACCCGATAGTGACTTGCCTTAGAAGGCAAAATTGGAGTGAAAGAAGAGATTTTGAGGAAAGCATCTGTTAGATGGCTTTGGTGTACTCAAACTGATCACAATTGAGCTCTATTTATAGTAGATCAAGTTTGTTTTGCAAGGAATAGTGCATGGCAGCTGGTAAGTAGGTTTGGCCAATGTTGTCCAATGAAAATCCAAGTCTCCTCTAGCCATTGACTAGAGGTTAGGGCACAGAGCTTTGGTTCCCTTGGTCTTGGATAAGTCTTGACTGATTTCAGATGAGAATGGCTCAGTCCATGCCACCTTGATGGTTCCATTGAATGCCTCATTCCAAATTTGAAGTCTTGTCCCTATTTTGGTCATTCTAGGTTCAACATGTTATTTCTTGTTCCATGGACTTTGGAGGCTTGGCTCAGTGATTGTCCTCTTTAGATTCAATCCTCTGAGGTGTTCAAGTGGATAAGAGCAATTGAATTTGGCTGATTTTGGCAAATCGACCAAAGTTGCAAATTCTGCCTTGCCTTGACAGATTTCAGCAAGGCAACTTGGCAATGTTGTATCTCATGGTGTAGGTTGAATTTGGCAATGTTCTTGTCCATTTTGGAAAGCTCTTACATGATACAACAACTGTTTGAACAAGTTTGGTTTTGATCTCTTTTGATTCCAAGTGAAAAATCCCCCTACATTTGGCAAAAAGTGAGGCAAAATCTGACTTAGTGAAAATTTCACCAAGTGTTGGAAAAAGTGACTTTTTCACTTTTCAGCCACTTTGATCACTCCATAACTCAAAATCCTTAATGAATTGGAATGACTTGTAGTTGAAGTTTTTGTAGGTGATAATGAGGGCTACAAATCCATCTTTGGATGAGAAAAAATGGCCTTGTGGTTTAGGAGTTATGGTCCTTCAAAGTTGGTACCCTTGCCACTTTATTTTTAACTTAGAAAAATTTCTAAGTTTTATGGTTACCCCTTTTACAAGTTATCTCACTTTTCTTGATTTTTATTGATGAATGATGATTCAAATCATACATTAACATCATTTTAGGGTTAAAAATCCATTTTGGTGAAAAATCTCAAAAAGTCAAAGTTGACTTTTGTGCACAGTTGACTTTTTATCAGATGAATTCCAAACTGTGCAATTCTTCAGGAAATCATGTCCTTGACCTAAATCAAACTTGATGGACATGTTCCATGGGTGTCATAGGGTATATTCAATCATGTATTAGGGTTTGGGAGCATGTCCTGGTCAAAAGTCAAAGTTACAGTTGACTTTTCCCTTAAAACCCTAATTGTGGTGCAGATGAAATTGAGACTTGTTGCTCAAACTTCTTGGATTAATCCATTGTTCCAAATGGATCAATATGGTATATTAGAGACCCTCAAATCATCTCTTGAGGTCTTGGCTCATGATTTATCCCAAAAGTCAACTTAGGGGTGAATTAGGTCAAGAAACCCTAATTCCTGATTTTTGATGAATGCATCCCCTGAGGCAAAATTGACTTGATGCATGGGTTCATGAGGTTCCATGAAGTATATTAGGTTATGTTTTGGATCAATGCCTTGTGCCCAGATGAAAATTTCCATCTGGAGGCCCTGGTCGACCAAAACCCTAATTTGGTGACACTGTCGATCTTGAGACTTGATCCACCTAGAAGGGAGCAGCCTTGTGCTTAATCCTTGAAGTAGGAGTCATTTTTGATCCATTGTGGATGTTTAAGAGATTATACAAGTTGAAAATCATGTCATTTCTTGATTGAGCCTTTGTCTAAAGCTCAGAGAGGGCTTGAAACCCTAATTTTGATTGTATTGGATGCTCACCCATCTTTGGGGAGACTGATGAAGCATGATGGTTCATCCATATTGTGATGATGATTTTCACAATGATGGGGAATCTAAGTGGTCAAAATTTGGGGTATGACACATCACCAGCTACACCTGCCCCATCTCCAAAGTCTGGCCTAGCCTTAGGCCAACCAGCATGAGCTAGGAACTACTCCCTAGTCATCATCGAACGCTCCACAGAAGGCTTTATGTACTGTAGCTGTAACACTTGCATAAAGTCATAAATATCAATCATGGCACGCTGAGTTGCCCTCATCCACTCCCAGTTGTAGTTACAAATCTCCCTCTAGAATGGGTCAAAGCCCTGGGAGCCTGCAACTCCAAAACCGGAAGCCTCACGAGCTCCTGAATCTGTACCAATACCAACACCAGCACCAGAACTCTGTCCACCTCTCATTCCCTTCAGCCTGTAAAACTTATCCACATAATTATCATCAATAGCAGTCAGGATCGTCGCCTGACGGCGGGAGGGTACCTTCACCCTCGAATGCACGCACAAAACCATGATCAGACATGGGAAGACCAATGGGCAATTAGCTCGCAACCCTGATCTAAGTCTACTCTCAACAACAACACGCATCTCATCAGGGATAATCCTAGCTTCATCAATCTGAGTATTAATCAAAATGTTGTGAACCAAGTGTGCAACCGAAATGGTCAAAATGGAGGTATGTGACTTAAGCTTGATGTTTGTCAACACCAAGAGAAGTACCAGATGTGCTAATGGTCGCATATCCTCCCTGTGGTATCTTCTTGGAACCCCAGATGGGTTCAACTCCACCGATTTGCCCTCCAACAATAATGCACTAGAAATGGCCTCAATGTCTCTATGCCGCCTTAAAGTCATATGATACTCATCAATTTCATCTCCCCCCTGTAAGACCCTAATTTTTGACCCCTAAGATTCCACATATCATTCGCATCTCATTTTCCATCTTATACCACAAACAAGATCACACATTGGTTCCCTTGTCCCTTTCTTCTTTGGGTTTATGCCATGCAGGGTTTACCGAGCATCTGTGTGTTTCTTTTTCACTTTATTGCTTTATTTGCTTATATTTTACTAACCTTAACCAAAACCCAAAAAATATTTTGTTTTCTCTTTATTGACATTTTCAGGGGAAGAACAGTTCAAAAATGCCAAAATAACAGTCCCTCGGCTCGAATGAATTTCATTTGAACAAAGTCAAAGTTGATCTGCAAACAATTCAAAATTATCTGATTAAGAGTTTCCAAGATTTAATTGATTATTATTCAAGAGACTCAAAGGTTCGTGTGTTTATTTCCATGCCTTCTTTGATAAATCAAAAGAATCGAGCCAGAACCATCACAATCCAGCCAACAGGCCATTTTTCAAGTTTTTTAACTGTGCAATCGATTGTACTATTGGTCCAATCGATTGCACCAGTCATTTTTTGCCTAGATTTTGAAGTTTTCAGCAGTGCAGTCTATTCGCACTACAGTGCAATCGACTGAACAATGACAGAATTGGCCAAAATCAGCATTTTTCAAATTTTGAAGCATTTGGCACCAATTTCATCATTTGAGAATATTCTTGATCACCTAAAAATAATCCCCCTACATTATCACAATTAATTCCCACCATACACCTTCACTAATCACCACTTGATCTTGATTTTCCCTCCAAATTCAAATTCCAAGCCTAATTTTCATTTCCAAACCAATTTCCAATCCACCAAATTTTCCAAGCCTAAACTCTATAAATAGAACCCTCATTTCATTCATTCTTCAAGCTTTTGATAGCCAAATTCACCTTGCTAAATTTTCTCTTGAAGCTTTGGAGAGCCAAAAAACCTCTTGCAAATTCTCTCCCCAACCACCAAAATTCACTCAAAGCTCACTTTTCTTCTCTTGAAAGTTAACAAGAATTCACATTGAATCTTGTTCAACTTTGAGCTAAACCTTCATCCAAACTTGTTTTCTTCATCAATTCTTGTAGATCAAGGCTTTGGAGTTTGGATCTTGGAGTAATTTGAAGCAATTTTCAGATTTGGAGTGGTAATCTCATTTTCCACCATTGTTGTTCTTGATTCATCTTCCACAATGTGATCCTTTAATAATTCTTGTTGCTTGATCTTTGGATCTTGCAATTTGTGATCCATTGGTGTTATTTGTTGTTGTTTTACTTGTATTTTCGTGCTAATTTTCATCCATGACCATGAGGTGTTTGAAGAAATGATTGGATCATGGATGCTGAATTTTTCAAAAATTTTAGTGTTGTCTGTCAGTGTGCAATTGATTTGCATTTCTGTGCAATAGACTGCACAGTGCATTTTTTGCCTAAGAATTGCTGATTTTCTGGGACTGCAGAATGGTGTTTTTCACCTATTTTTGGGATTGTTTTGGTTGTTTCTTCATTCCTAACCCCCTTCCCTTTGTTCTTAGCCCTAGATCACATAATTTTGTGGTTTAATTTGGCTTTCTCTTCATCTATTTCTTCTTTTATTTTGATCGATGAAAGTCTTATGAATCATAGAATTCCTTTGTTGAATTTTGATCAAGACTAGATCACTACCTTCTTTTCTTTTCGTGCGGTATTGCTTTTGGATAACGATCTACATATCGTTCATCTAGCATGCATTAGCACAAAGAGCTATTGACCGGTCTCATTGTAGGGTAATTACTCCGTAAATTACTTGGCGATTGCTTAACATAGCGCAATATTTGTCCCGTATCGGAAAACCATCAAGAATGATTGATTATTTGTCTTTTGATTCAAAACTTATTAAATTTGTTGTTAGGAGGCTTTGGTCTTATCAATCCTCTAATGAGTTCTCATTAACCTTGACCTAAGTGCAATTATTCAATTATTATTGATCACTTACTCTAACAACTAATCACTAACTTACTAACAATATTATTGTACTAACTTTGTTTACAATTCCTTCTCGCTCCCTATCTCTTTTTTACTTTTATGCTCCATTATTATTATTTCATATCATGTTTGTGCTTCCGCAATTTTTCCTTTGTTCGTTAGACATATGTTTATGCTTCCGCAATTTTTCCTTTGTCCGTTGAACACATGTTTATGCTTATGCCTTTTTATCTTTGTCCACTTGGACCAAAAACATTAATAAATGCCAAAACCTCAAAAAGACTTGTGTTTTTAATCTTGGACTATGGTTACTATCCTTCTCAATGGACATGGAGTTTTGCACCTAGACCTTGGACTGCAATGTTATTCTTGTATCCTTGGACTTAGAACTAGAGCTTTTTCCCTTTGCTTTGGAATTATGGTTCGAAGACTTTGGACTTCAATGCTATTCTTGGATCCTTGGACTTAGAACTAGGACCTTTTCCCTTTGCTTTGGAATTATGGTTCGAAGACTTTGAAGCCTTGTGCTTTTGCTTGGTTTATGGTGAAGATAGCTACATTTGTGGTTAGATCTTTCTTATCCTTAGCTTTTACTTTATGCTTTAGGATAGTCACTTCTTCTCCACCCATTCTTCAATTTTCAAAACTCTCTCCCTTTTTCAAAATCTTCTTGATTTCAAACCATCACCTCTTTCATAATCAAACCTTGACTTTGTCAAGTGATTTTACTCTTTTCCTTTCATTTCTTAACAAATGCTAAACTACATAAGCATATTGTCACCTTTTTCAAAAGACTTTAAAAAAAACATCAAACTCATTCAAACTCCTTTTGTGCCCTCGTGCACTTCCTCTTTTAAATTTTTTTCATAAGTTTAGACATGATTCATTTCTTTAAGCGGAATTATTCGCTTGGAAATGACGACTTGTCTTTACATTTAAAAACAACCAAAACAAACAATTTCATTCTTTGTACCACGAACTACGAGGTTTTGATCCTACATTGCACATCATGGGTACGTAGGCATGAGACGATAAGTCTCTCCAAACATAAAAATCTTAAAAAACAATTTTTCTTCTCATCTCCTCAATCACTTTTCAAACAAGCATTTTCAGACCAAAAGCGTAAATATTTCAAAGGGTTCCTATAGAGTACTATAGACGTTTTGGGTGCTAACACCTTCCCATTGCGTAACCAACCCCCTTACCCAGACTCTGTGCACTTGTTCTTATTGTAGAGCTTGTGTAGGTTTTGTTCGCTCTTTTTCCTTTCCTTTTTAGATAAAATAAAAGTGCGGTGGCGACTCTTGCTTTTCGAGTTAAGTTAATCAATAGCTTACACTCGTGATTTTTCCGCTACACCCCCAAGGTGAGAGGTTTGCCTAAAACATGATTAATAGTGTCCCGATCAAATATCACCTATCTCCCATAAACCATAGTGGTCCAAGAAAACACATCATCATCATTCGGAAGGGCATTAGCGTAGAACTCCCTTACGAGCTCTACGTTATTGCTGTCACAAGGTGTGATTAACTTATCCTAATTTTTCTCGTAAAGGATTGTCGCTACCCGCTCGGTAGGAACCTTGAGGGTTGATGTTAAATCTCTTTTTTGGCAAAATGCTCCTCTTCTCGAGAGCAACATAATGAGCAGCCTGCTTAGCTCCCTCGAACTGATCAGAATCATATTGAATTGGTTGCGGACGAGATGTACTTCCAACCTTTATTTTCTTAAAAGGATTTGGATTTGGAGGTGCCATATGCACACTCACCAAACAAAACCAGCAAACCAAACACATGATATATTAGTGAGAAAGCAAAGCACAAAAAATCAGAACAAGAAATCTTAGCAAAACTCAAAAATCAAATTTGATGTCATGTTCGCCTCGAGTTCTCCTAGCGAGACCTATAGAACTTTCGCTCCAGGTTCGCTGTGCGAACTCAAGGCAAACCCTGCGAATTTTCAAAATTTCATGTTCTGCCTATTCAGAAGATAAACTACCAAAGAGCAAATTTTTTACAATCAATCATCTCTATTCATAATACACAATGAGTATCAATTAACAACACCAACCAAACCACATTTGTTAAAGCAAAGGTTCAAAGTTTATAAGCTTCATTTAAATCCAATTCAACTCTAACCTAACCAAGTTTAACTCTCAAAGGTTTAAAGTTCAATACCTAACATGCAAAGCAATGTAAGCCACAATCTAGAACATGCAATAGATTCACAAAGCCTAGAAGCAAGTTTCTAACATTTGCTCAAACCAACCCTAACAACATTTTTTCTAAAAAGAATAAGGAAAGAGTAAAGAAATCTCAAACCTGAATTGTGTTGGAAGGAGAGAATGAAATTTTCAATAAGACTTGGAAACAAACTTCACTTGCAGGGGTATAATGGAAAGAGCAGAGAAAATGTGTGTGGTGTGTTTTTGGAAAGTAAAGAGACAAGAGGGAAATGGGAAGACAAAAAGGGGAATGGGGAAATTTTACCCCACCAAATATGAAAAGAGGGTCTTGGACCCACGCAGCTCAGGCCCACCTAAATACTACTTAAGTGATACGGCAGAAAAACTGATATTTTTCTTTGTCTCGCTCAGTTTGCCAAGCGAACTTCCCAGCGAACATTCGCCTCAGGTTCGCCTAGCGAACTCAAGGCGAATGTGACAAATGCTTGAAAAATTTGTTTCTTTTCATTTTGTTCTACCATAACACTTTCCATACTAAATTACTTCTACAAAAGCATAAAATGAAGGGGTACTTACAATGTTGGGGTGCCTCCCAACTAGCGCTTTGTTTAGCGTCGTTTGAGATCGACGGTCCGGAGGTTTGAAACTTCAAAACTAAAAGTGATTGAATAAGCTATCGAGAAAAACACTCTAACAACAAAGACCTCAACCATTATCATGACCCGTTCTTGGTCCACTTTTCCTTAAAGAAAAGTCCCAACATGACTTCATCAAAGCCTTTTTGACCTCTTCGTCCTTCTTTTTAAACACCTCTTCATAATTGGCTCTTCCTTCCTTCTTTTTCTTTGATGCAACCTTTGTGTCTTCGTTTTTCTCTTTCTTTGCCGCAATTCTTGCATCATCTTTTTTCACTTGAAAATTGTCCTCCAATTGATTCAAATACACCACACCTTTAAAAAGTGTGAAACACACTTCCTCGTCATTTGTCCTCACCTTCATTATACCTTCATCAACATCGACTAACATCCTAGCGATCTTCATGAAGGGTCTTCCAAGGATTATTGGTGTATCCTCATCCTCTTCCATGTCCATGACTATGAAATCAACCGACAATATAAATTTGTCGACTTTCAATAACACGTATTCAACAACTCCATGAGGACGAGTCCTAGACTTGTCCGTAAGTTGTAAAGTCATGTTGGTTAACTTCATCTCCATGTTCTCGAGCCTTTTGACCACAGATAAAGAAATCAAATTAATATTAGCTTCCATATCGACCAAAGCTTTGCATTTGAAATCAATACCTGTAGTTATAGGTAGAGCCACTCTTCCCGGATCTCCTTCTTTTCGCGAAAGAATGCTTTGGACAATTGCACTACAATTAGCATTGAGCTCAATGGTTTCCTTATCTGCGTACCTTTTTTTTCGTAAGTATGTCTTTCATGAACTTTGCATACTTAAGCATTTGCTCTAGACCCTCGGAGAATGGAATGGTTATTTGCAACCGACTAAATATATCCAAGAATCTTGCATAATGCTTTTTATTTTCTTTTTTTGTAGAAGCAATAGGGTATGGTAACTTTTTCTGTAGAACTTCTCTCTCATACTCCTTTCCTTTTTCACTTTTTTTCAACTTCTCCTCTTTCAACTTCTTTTCTACATCATTCTTTTCAACTACATTCTTATTATCTTTTTTTTTCTTCCTCCACAATTTCATCTTCCTTCTCTATTTCAACATTTTTTTCGACTATGTAACACCCCAATTTTAGTAATTATTTATTAATGATATATTAATTGATTAATTGAGTGATTTTATGAATTAATTGATTTATGTGATTTATTTAATTTATTTGAATTGTTTGACTTAAATGAATTATTTGATTTATTGAATTTATATGAATTGTTTGATTTATATGACTTATTGGATTTATATAAATTAATTGGTTTATTTAATTTATATGAATTAATTGTTTTAATTGATTTAATTAAAATATGTGATTTATTAAATTAAGGGTTAATACCTCTTTTGCCCCCTGTCATATGGACGAAATCCTAAAAAAAAACCTGTAAAAAAACACAGATTTCATCCCTGCCATTTGTAGATTTTCTCGTTTTGCCCCTGAGTAGATTTGGTCAACAAAATTGATGATGTGGCGCTGCTTTGTTGACTTTTTATTTTTAATTTTTATATGCTTAAAATTCTAAAGTTCAAAAATTTGCCCACTACAAGGATTGAACCCATGACTTGGTGGGTGCAATAAGCTTCCCTTTTCACTAGACTACAAGACTTTAGTTTTTATTAGTTTGTGTCAAATATATATCATATAAACTAAACTAAACTAAATTTAATATAAACTTAATTAAACTAAATTATTAATTAAAAAACTAAGCAGCCAATTTTAGTTTATTTATTTTTTTCAGTTTATTATTAATTATTAATAAAAAAACTGTTATTTAATATTTAATATTAGTTCAGTATTTATTTAATATTTAATATATTTAAAATAATTTCTTCCAAAAATGTTAAATATATTAAAAACATTATATAATTAAAAAAATAAAATTTATATTTAATATTTAATATTTAATATCTAAACTAATGTTTTTTAACGTTTTAATATTAGTAATTACTAAACTAAATTAATAATATACTAAATTAATAATAGTAGTTTTAATATTAGTAATTACTAAACAAAATTATTTTTACTAAAATAGTAGTTTTAATATTAGTAATTACTAATAAACTGAAAATAAAACTAATTTTAATTAAAATAACAGTTTTTGATATTAATAATTAATAATAAACTGAAAATAATATTTTTTTAATCAAAATAGTAGTTTTAATATTAGTAATTAATAATAAACTGAAAATTAAAATATTTTGAATTAAAATAACAGTTTTTAATATTAATAATTAATAACAAACTGAAAAATATTGTTTTTTTAAAATTAATTATTATGTTAAATAAAAATAAATAATTAATTTTTTATGATATATATTTGAAATAAAATAAATAAATAAATCATTTTTAAATAATAACGTTAAATAATTTTTTTAATTTAGTTTTTTTAAATAATAACGTTAAATAATTTTTAAATAATAACGTTGAATAATTTTATTAATACTAACGTTAAATAAAATACATAATTTAGTTTTTTAATTTATTTTTTAAATAATTTTTTTTAAACTGAAATAAAATAAATAAATAAATATAATATTAATTTATTTTAAACTAAATTTAGTTTAGTTAAGTTTATATTAAATTTAGTTTAGTTTAGTTTATATGATATATATTTGACACAAACTAATAACAAGTAAAGCCTTGTTGTCTAGTGGCAAGAGAAGTTTATTGCACCCAACAAGTCATAGGTTCAATCCTTGTAGTAGATTTTTGAACTTTTGAATTTTAAGCATTTCAACATCAAATATTAAAATAATAATAGAATGTCACGCGTGTAATTTAAATATATAGAAAAAATAAATAAAATTCATACTAAGCAGCCATGTCATATTAACAGAATTAAAAAAAAAAGCCAACAAAGGCAAATTTTTGAACTTTTGAATTTTAAGCATTTCAACATCAATTATTAAAATAATAATAGAATGTCACGCGTGTAATTTAAATATATAGAAAAAATAAATAAAATTCCTACTAAGCAGCCATGTCATATTAACAGAATAAAAAAAAACCAACAAAGCAGCGCCACATCATCAATTTTGTTGACCAAATCTACTCAGGGGGCTGTGTTTTTTTTTTACAAGGTTGTTTTTGGGATTTCGCCCATATGGCGGGGGGTAAAAGAGGTATTAACCCTTTATTTAATTACTTGATTTATTTGGATTATTTAAATTTGATTTATTATATTTGGTAGAATAATGTAGAATTATTAGGATTAGTTGGGATTAATGTGGTGTGTGAATAGTAAGTGAGAATGGGTTGGGTTAAGCCCCATTGTTTTAAGACAATTTTTAGGGTTTAACAAATAGATAGTTAGAGAGAAAAACTTGGAAAAGAGGTAATAGAAACAAGTTTAGAAGAAAGAAGAAAAGTGGAGAAAAAGAGAAGAGAAAAGCTCAAGAGTTCATCAAATCAAGGTAAGGGTGGGTTTTTACCTAATTATTGGGATTGTTTGATAGTGTTTAATGGGTAGAAAAATGTTTAGGTTGAAACCCCTAATTTTTCATGAAATTGGAATTTGTTAGATATTAGTATGTATCTCTTTGAATTTTGGTTTTTGTTTGTTGCTTTATGTTTATAGTTTCTGTTATGAGTTTTATAGCTATTTGATTTGTGTTTCTTTTATGTATTTTAGAGTAACCTTGGATAAATTTTTCATTAAGTATTTGTGAAATCAGAAAATTTTGATTGGTCTTACAATGAGTTTAAGGTTTACAAGTAAAAACTTCTAACACAAATTCAAATCCGCATCTGCTGTTTTTCAATCTTTTCAATTTGGCACCTTTTCAAACTTCAGGGTCCCGATAAACATTTAAGGTTATCATCTGATGTGAAATAAATAATAAGCAGATATAAGCTTTGAATCTTTTTTCTAGACACAAAAGAATTTGATTTGTAACAATATTAATATGTTTTTGGTAAATAGTGTACAGTCACTGAAAGATTGTTATTGATTAGGAGAGTATTGTTGTAGACTCTGTAAACATTATAAAATTGTAGAACATAATGTCTAGATAAACTATACTCAATTGTAAATCATGGTTGAATACAACTTAAGCAGTCAAGCCACACCCAAAAGTGAAAAACAATAATCATTATTCATAACACTCTAGTGATTTGTTCTCTACAAAAATTAGTCCACGTGAATTTTTATTCTTTTCTACATGATTTTCTAAACAATATTTCATTTGTCATATTTTGATTTTATTTATTGATTTTGCAATTAATCTAGTAATTAGTGATTATTTTTTATTTACCATGACCATAGTATATTTTGCAGTATACATGATCAATACTATAATTGAAATTCTGGTTCATACTACAGAAGACATTAATTCTTATATTGCATAGTACTGAATTTGAAAAGTTACTTTCTGAAGTACTTGATTTTTAGTTGTGAAGTGAAATAAGTTTGGCTCAAACATACTATTCAACAGCTGATAACTTGTGATATTGTTATTAGCTAAGATAGCAACAAAGATGTTTTAGAGCTGTATAAAGCTCTTGATAGAGTAAGATTCAACCAATCATGTGGTCATTGCATATTTGATATAGCTAACATCCTCTTGTAATTGTAATTTAGAGTTGTAAGATGTACTATAATGTGTATTCAATGACATACTATAACAAAAGTAACATCATGTTCTTTGTTCAATTGTATCTGATAGAATTAATTATTGATGATTGTTAGAAAGGGAAGGCATGAATAAGTTGGTTACGTATTTAGGCAGTGATATCTTCCCATAGGTTATGGTTTAGGACTATCTATTCAATTCTAGTCTTAATTTTTCTAAATGTTAGTTAAACTTGAAGTCTATGGAAATGTGATAATTCTTAAGACCAAGAACTATATTAAATTAATGGAATAATGTTTTACTATATATATAATTTCATTAGGATAACTAAATGACTAATAATAATAATATTAATAATACATTTCTACTAAATTATTAATATGTTTAATATTTATTAAAATGTTGAAGATTTATTTATTTATTGAATATTTCTTGCACATTTATTAAAATATTGATTATTTATTTAAAGGGTAATGTTAATCAGTGCCCCTGGGGCACTGGTTAAGGATCATTAATTACCTATTAATATGTATTATATGTGAGAGAAATAAGTGTATTGTATTTATTTTACGATAGTAAAATGGAATATATTATATGAATTGCATGAGAGAGAAAATGATTGTATTAAATTTATCTAAGATAATTAGAAATTAAGTATATTTAATTATACCTTTTCTAAAAGAATTAAATGTGATTAAGGACAATTTAATACTTCTTGGTTAGCAAGACCCTATTTAATTATATCTTTTCTAAAAGAATTAAATGTGATCAAGGACAATTTAATACTTCTTATTCAGTGCCCCTGGGGCACTTGTTAGCAAGACCCTTATTTAAATAATGATTGTTTGTTAAAATATTGATTACTTATTAAATATTGAATTGTTTATTGAATATTGAATTAGTTATTGAATGTTGACTATTTATGAATATTGAATTTAATTATTGATGATGGATTCATTATTCTATGTTTAATCGGTATCGAGTGTTTTGTGAATTGTGGTGGAATTGTGTTGATTCTTGTGAAATTACTTGCTATGTGTAATGGTAATGTTTGAAGTAAGAATGTCTTGATTATGAAAGCGTGATTGTGTGTGAAATTGTGTAGTTATTCAAGTATGATGAATTATTGAAGATATGCATGATATTAAGATTAGAGAATGGTCTTAATTGCATATGATTGTTGATTGCATACGCATCATTTGTGTCAAGAGGCAATACTTGTTAGTTCCGTGGGAGCTAGTGACTTGTCCCAAACCTAGAGCGGGGTTTGAAAGCTTAGAGAACGGATTTTTGTGTGTTATTGGTCTAGGGAACGGACCCGATTTAATCTAAAAACCGAAAAATAATAACAAGTGTTGGTACCACATGGCATGAGTTGCATTGAGTCTTGCATCGTGTCACATTGCGTATATGTTTGTTATATGAAATTATGTGTATGTATGTGACTTGTTGAATTGGTGAAATTGTGGAATTGTGTGTATGTACTTATGAATTGTATGGTTGCTTGAGTAATACCTTGTTGATGAAACTTTGAAGTGTGAGAATAATTGTAATTATGTTTGTATGCCTTTAAATTAATTATTAACTTATGATTTCGATAATTATGTGAATTCTCACCCTTCTGTTGGAATGATGTTTTGTACGACATCGCTTAGGTACCGAGGAGTAGAGTTGCTTCTAGCGCGAGGTAGCCGTTGGAGTAGCTGACGTTATGTACTCTACTTTATGTTTTTATGTTCACTCGAATTATGTGGAGTATTGGATTTTATGCCTAAGTATTGATTATGAATGAGATGAGCATGAGAATTTCTTTATGTCTATCATGATTAACTTAAATCCGCTGATACATGCTAAGTGGAAGTTTTTTAAAAGCATGAAATCATTTAAGTGTTAATGAGCATGACATGTGTTTGTGATGTTTTGAAATTATATGTGACACCTTTTTTTTTAAATGCACGATAATTACTCTGATTATTTATATATATTTCGCGGGGTTTAGAAGGGTGTTACATTAGTGGTATCAGAGCAGGTCTGTCCATCCGGCCATGTTGTCTAATGTTGTTTGTTCCCTATTATGCGACATGTGTGTGAAAACACTGTCGGTACTCGTTTGTGTTTCTAACCTTTGTCTGCAGGAGTGAGATTGAAACAAGTGGGGGAGAAGCATGTGCTTCTCCAAGATGCTTCAAGTGTTGAGTGGTGGCTCAGTGTGTCGTTGAATGCTATTATAGTTTGGTAAAGATAGTTTATGCCCCATCATGATTGTCGGCTGTCTATTGACAAATTGAGGAACTGATCACCCTTAATCTCTTATTGATAGTAGGCAGAATCATGTTGGATGGAATAGATGTGTCTTGCGAGCTTAGATGGTGTGTGCAATGAATGAATTAGAGTTAAGCCAAGTGTTTACATATCGTTGTGATAAGACGGTTATTTTCTTGAACCTGAGAATGAAGGAGACTTGTTTATGCCTGCTAAGTAAGTGAATGAGTCAGTGCAGGATGATACTGAGATGTTTATGTTGATGGCAAATTTGAGTATTAGTAAAGGTGTAGAAGTTGGTGTCTTGCCAATTGTTTGTGATTTTCCAAAAGTTTTTTCTGATGAGATAAGTGATTTACCGCCGAAACGTGAAGTGGAGTTTACAATCAACTTAGTTCCTGAAACTAGTCCTGTATTGATGGCTCCATATCGTATGTCTGCATCGGAATTAAAAGATTTGAAGAATCAACTTAAAGATATGCTTGAGAAGAGGTTTATTCGTCCGAGTGTGTCACCGTGGGGTGCACCAATTTTGTTGGTTAAGGAGAAAGAAGGTTCTATGAGGCTTTGTGTGGGTTATAGACAATTGAACAAGGTATGGACATTATGAGTATTCTGTGATGCCACTTGGTATGACTAATGCACCAGGTGTATTTATGGAGTACATGAACAGGATCTTTCATCCTTATTTGGACAAGTTTGTAGTTGTGTTCATGGATGATATTTAGATCTATTCGAAGAGTGAAGAGGATCATGCTGAGCATCTGAGGATTATGTTATTTGTGTTGAAAGAGAAGCGGTTGTATGCTAAAATTTCTAAGTGCTAGTTTTGGTTGAAGGAAGTGATTTTCCTTGGCCATGTGATTTCGATTAGAGGTATTGCAGTTGATTCGTCAAAGGTTGAAGCTGTATCGCAATGGGAAGCTCCGAAATCAGTTTTGAGATTAGAAATTTTCTTGGTTTGGCAGGTTATTATAGAAAATTCATTGAAGGATTTGCCAAATTATCTTTGTCGTTGACGCGGTTGACTAGGAAGGGTCAAGCTTTTGTTTGGGATGCAAAGTGTGAAGAAATTTTTCAAGAGCTTAAGAGAAGATTAACGACAGCTCCTGTTTTGATTTTTCTGAATCTGGCAGAACCATTTGTTGTGTATTGTGATGCTTCGTTGATGGGTTTGGGAGGTGCGTTGATGCAACATCAACAAGGCAACTTAAAATACATAAGAGAAATTATCCGACGCATGACTTAGAGTTGGCCGCCGTTGTGTTTGTGTTGAAGCTTTGGAGGCATTATTTGTTTGGATCAAGATTTGAGGTGTTTAGTGATCATAAGAGTTTGAAGTATCTCTTTGATCAGAAAGAGTTGAACGCGGGGTAGAGGAGATGGTTGGAACTTCTGAAGGATTATAATTTTGGTTTGAATTACCATCCGGGTAAGGCAAACGTGGTAGCTGATGCATTGAATAGGAAATCTTTGCATATGCCGATGATGATGGTAAGAGAGTTGGAAATGATTGAGCAATTTCGATATTTGAGTTTGGTAGATCGGTTGACTTTGATCAATCAAGGTCGAGGTGGTAATTTTCGGATTGATGAAAATGGTATCATGAGATGTCGTGATAGAGTTTGTGTTCTAGATAATGTTGAACTGAAAAAGAGTATTCTTGAGGAAAGGCATCATAGCGGATTGAGTATTCATCCGGATGCTACTAAGATGTATCAAGAGTTGAGGAAAGTATTTTGGTGGCTTTGTATAAAGAAAGGTATTGCCGAGTTTGTGTATTCTTGTTTGACTTGTCAGAAGTCGAAGATTGAGCATCAGAAACCGTCGGGTTTGATGCAACCGTTATCTATTCCTTAATGGAAATGAGATATCATATCGATGGATTTTGTGCCTGGTTTACCTAGAACGACGAGTAATTGTGAAGCTATTTGGGTTATTGTGGATAGATTGACGAAATCTGCACACTTTATTCCCATGAGAATGGATTACCCGTTGGAGAAGTTAGCGAAGCTGTACATTGAAATGATTGTCAGTTTGCATGGTATTCCATCTAGCATTGTGTCAAATAGAGATCCTAGGTTTACTTCGAGATTTTGGGAGAGTTTGCAAAGTGCTTTGGGTACGAAGTTGCATTTGAGTTCTGCTTATCATCCGCAGACAGATGGTCAGACTGAGAGGATGATTCGGTCACTTGAGGATCTTTTGAGAGTTTGTGAATTGGAAAAGGGAGGAGCTTGGGACAGCTACTTGCCTTTAATTGAGTTTACCTACAACAACAGTTTTCATTCGAGTATCGGAATGACACCATTTGAGGTAATTTTCGAGGGCGAAAATCTTTAAGTGGGGGAGGGTTATAACACCCCAATTTTAGTAATTATTTATTTATGGTATATTAATTTATTAATTGAGTGATTTTATGAATTGATTGATTTATGTGATTTATTTAATTTATTTGAATGATTTGATTTAAATGAATTATTTGATTTATTGAATTTATATGAATTATTTGATTTTTATGACTTATTGGATTTATATAAATTAATTGGTTTACTAAATTTAAATGAATTAATTGATTTAATTGATTTAATTGAAATATGTGATTTATTGAATTATTTGAAATAATCGATTTGTTTGGATTTATTTGAACTAATTGATTTATTTAATTACTTGATTTATTTGGATTATTTAAATTAAGTAATTTATTTGATTTATTCTATTTGGTAGAATAATGTAGAATTATTAGGATTAATTGGGATTAATGTGGTGTGTGAATAGTAAGTGAGAATGGGATGGGTTAAGCCCAATTATTTTAAGACAATTTTTAGGGTTTAACAAATAGATAGTAAGAGAGAAAAAGTTGGAAAAGAGGTAATAGAAACAAGTTTAGAGGAAAGAAGAAGAATGAAGAAGAGAAGAGAAAAACTCAAGAGTTCATCAAACCAAGGTAAGGGTGGGTTTTTACCTAATTATTGGGATTGTTTGATAGTGTTTAATGGGTAGAAAAATGTTTAGGTTGAAACCCCCAATTTTTCATGAAATTGGAATTTGTTAGATATTAGTATGTATCTCTCTGAATTTTTGTTTTTGTTTGTTACTTTATGTTTATAGTTTCTGTTATGAGTTTTATAGCTATTTGATTTGTGTTTCTTTTATGTATTTTAGAGTAACCTTGGATAAATATTTCATTAAGTATTTGTGAAATCGGAAAATTTTGATTGGTCTTACAATGACTTTAAGGTTTACAAGTAATAACTTCTAACACAAATTCAAATCCGCATCTGATGTTTTTCAATCTTTTCAATTTGTCAGCTTTTCAAACTTCAGGGTCCCGATAAACATTTAAGGTTATCATCTAATGTGAAATAAACAATAAGCAGATATAAACTTTGAATCTTTTTTCCAGAAATAAAAGAATTTGATTTGTAACAATATTAATATGTTTTTGTAAATAGTGTACAATCACTGAAAGATTGTTATTGATTAGGAGAGTATTGTTGTAGACTCTGCAAACATTATAAAATTGTAGAACATAATATCTTGATAAACTATACTCAATTGTAAATTATGGTTGAATACAACTTAAGCAGTCAAGCCACACCCAAAAGTTAAAAATAATAATCATTATTCATAACACTCTAGTGATTGGTTCTCTACAAATATTAGTCCACATGAAGTTTTATATTTTTCTACATGATTTTCTAAACAATATTTCCTTTGTCATATTTTGATTTTATTTTTTGATTTTGCAATTAATCTAGTAATTAGTGATTATTTTTTATTTACCATGACCAGAGTATATTTTGCAGTATACATGATCAATAATATAACTGAAATCCTGGTTCATACTATAGAGAACATTAATTCTTGTATTGCATAGTACTGAATTTGAAAAATTACTTTCTGAAGTACTTGATTTTTAGTTGTGAAGTGAAATCAGTTTGGCTCAAACATACTGTTCAACAGCTGATTACTTGTGATACTGTTATTAGCTAAGATAGCAACAAAGATGTTTTAGAGTTGTATAAAGCTCTTGATAGAGTAGGATTCAGCCAATCTTGTGTTCATTGAAGATTTGATATAGCTAACGTCCTCTTGTAATTGGTATTCAATGACATACTATAACAAAAGTAACATCATGTTCTTGGTTCAATTGTATCTGATAGAATTAATTATTGATGATTGTTAGAAAGGGAAGGCAGGGATAAGTTGGTTACGTATTTAGGCAGTGATATCTTCCCATAGGTTATGGTTTAGGAGTATCTATTCAATTCTAGTCTTAATTTTTCTAAATGTTAATTAAACTTGAAGTCTATGGAAATGTGATAATTCTTAAGACCAAGAACTATATTAAATTAATGGAATAATGTTTTACTATATATATAATTTCATTAGGATAACTAAATGACTAATAATAATAATATTAATAATACATTTCTACTTAATTATTAATATGTTGAATATTTATTAAAATGTTGAAGATTTATTTATTTATTAAATATTTCTTGCACATTTATTAAAATAATGATTATTTATTTAAATATTGATTATTTATTTGAATAATGTCTGTTTGTTAAAATATTGATTACTTATTAAATATTGAATTGTTTATTGAATATTGGATTAGTTATTGAATATTGACTATTTATGAATATTGAATTTAATTATTGATGATGGATTAACTATTTTATGTTTAATCGGTATCGGGGTTTGAAAGCTTAGAGAACGGATTTTTATGTGTTATTGGTCTAGGGAACAGACCCGATTTAATCTAAAAACTGAAAAATAATAACAAGTGTTGGTACCACATGGCATGAGTTGCATTGAGTCTTGCATCATGTCACATTGCGTATATGTTATATGAAATTATGTGTATGTATGTGACTTGTTGAATTGGTGAAATTGTGGAATTGTGTGTATTTACTTATGAATTGTATGGTTACTTGAGTAATACCTTGACGAAACTTTGAAGTGTGAGAATAATTGTAATTATGTTTGTATGCCTTTAAATTAATTATTAACTTATGATTTCGATAATTATGTGAATTCTCACCCTTCTGTTGGAATGATGTTTTGTACGACATCGCTCAGGTACCGAGGAGTAGAGTTGCTTCTAGCGCGAGGTAGCCGTTGGAGTAGCTTATTTAGTTTCTTTATTTATGTTGGGTCGAGTCGTGCTATAATCATGTAACACTGGGATCAATTCGATTTATGTTTGAGAGATACATTATGTACTCTACTTTATGTTTTTATGTTCACTCGAATTATGTGGAGTATTGGATTGTATGCCTAAGTATTGATTATGAATGAGATGAGCATGGGAATTTCTTTATGTTTATCGTGATTAACTTAAATCTGCTGCTATATGCTAAGTGAAAGTTTTTGAAAAGCATGAAATCATTTAAGTGTTAATGAGCATGACAGGTGTTTGTGATGTTTTGAAATTATATGTGACACCCTTTTTTTTGAAATGCACGATAATTACTCTGATTATTTATATATATTTCACGGGGTTTAAAAGGGTGTTACAGACTCCACCTCCAATTGTTCTTTCGCTCCTTGTAAAGATGGCCTTGCAATGCTCCTTCGGATTCACTTGAGTATTATCCGAAAATGTTTCTTTATGTTAGTCGGGTAATTGCTTGGACAATTGTCCAACTTGAGCTCAAGATTCCGAATTGCCGCATCCGTATTTTTTTAGTGGAGATGGACATTTGCATAAATTGGTTGAAAGTCTCCTCAATCTTAGAGCCTCCTCCTTGGTTTTAAAGCGGTTGGTTATAATTTTGGTAAGGTTGACGGTTTGAAGAACTCGACTCTTGCCTCCACCCTTGTTGGTAACCTTGGCTATTACCTCTCGGTTGGTAGCCTTGTTTATTGCTTTGATATGGTGGTCTTGGTTGATAGCCTTGATTTTGGTTTCCCGCATAGTTGTCTTCTTCAACGACCGGTGGATAATAGCCGGTAGGATGATCGTCTTTACAAAGTTCATAACTTGCTACAAGTTGATTTTGATTGGGAACTTCTTGCATCTCTTTGATTTGTTGTGGAAGCTTTGACATTTGCTTTCTCAACAAATCCACTTGTTGCGAGAGTAATTTGTTTTGAGCAAGAATAATATCATTTGTTCCCAACTCGATCATTCTCGATTTTCTTTGAGGTGTGCCACGGTTGTGATTTCCTTGATTATCATTGAGTGACATCCTATCAATAATAGCAATCGCATCTTCGGTGCTTTTGGACATTAATGATCCACCCGAAGTAGCATCCAACAAAGTCTTGTGAACCGATTGAGGCCCATTCCGGAAGATGTACACTTGAGTTAATTCTTTAAAACCGTGACCTTTACATTTTCGTAGCATAGATTTGAACCTCTCCCAAGCTTCATTGAGAGTTTCATTTCCACCTTGAGCAAACACCGATATCATCGTCTTCACTTCCATAAATCTATTGTGAGGGAAAAACCATTCAAGGAACTTTTCTTCCAATAAATTCCAATTTGTCATCACTAGAGTGGATTGATCAAGATACCATTCCTTTGCCTTCCCGATTATGGAGTGTGGAAATAGTCTTTTAAACAAGGACTCATTTTTCGCGTCCGACGCTCCCGTTGCACCCGCAATTTCATAGAATTTGGTGAGATGCGTGAACAGATCCTCATAATCCATACCAGTAAAAGGATTTTTATACAGAAGAGCAAGGATTCTTGTTTTCATCTCATAATGCCTTCCATTGTGGGTGTTGCGCACAAACTAAGCGTTGTGATTGGACTGTTAACACATGGGGTTGAAGCAGGAGGTGGTGGTTCAACCATGATTGGTGTAACAATGGGTGTAGATAAAGAAGTTCCTCCGCACTCTTGTCTTTCTTTAGCAAGTTTCCGCCTCCGTCTAGTTCTTCTATTGAGCCTATGAGCGGTTCTTTCAATCTCAAGATCAAAAAAAGGTTGATCCGCAGGTACACTCCCTCGTATAAACAAAATCTGCACACTTAACCAAACAAATTAAGCATCACAAGAAAAATAACAGGGGTAAGAATACAATACAAAGTTCTTAAATCAATAAACTATTGCAATGCTTGCAATATCAAATAATCCCCGACAACGACGCCATTTTATTCGAATCGTAGTTAAAGGGGGGTTTTGTTATCGTCTCCACAGGGATTATAGATATTTTGATGTTTGCCTTTCAACAGTTTATCGTTTCAAGAAAAAGGGTTTTCAAAGTTTTGTTCATAAAATTGTCACATTTTTAGTAGTAAAGCTTATAAATTCTAAAGAGTTTGATTAACAAAGTATATCAAAAGTAGTTTTCATCTACCCTAACTTATACATATTCTTTCAATCTTGCATGTGAAGTCGGATCTGATTAATATCTTCGCGCATTCTCTCAACACTGTCTATCTCTAGAGAGCCGTCGTGAGAAATACCGTATTCATCGCTACACGATTTCTCCATATAATAGCCAATATAGCAAGCTTTAAGTTCAACACAAAGCAATTATCGACCATAGACCGATCTCTCCAATCTATAAACCGATAGACGAATATTTTAGGTCAAGTTTGACAAAATCTATTTCTAGAGTTTTACAAAACAAGAATGGATCATTAAGAACAAAAATATTCATCATATATTAATCATCATTTGTTCACATACAAGGCCAATAAAAAAAATACATACAAGTTAATGGTAGACTACCTCTACCTTTGATACAAAGGAAATTAACTACCCATAATCATGGTAGCTTGCTTTACAAGTTTTGGAAGAAGATAAATGAGCATCCACGTCGAAGAATCGAACTCGGATGCGAATCCAGCTTCTATTTGAAAAATATCACCTTTTGGTGAAGAAATGTTGAGAAATGAAGTTTTGGTGTGTAGAAATGGGTTATGATCCCCAAAAATTGTGAAAAGTACTTATATAGTACTTTTGGGATCTGTCATGTTCGCACTGCGAACCATTTCTTCGCCCAGCGAACTCACTTTTAGGCACCTGATGTGTCTTTGAACAGTTAAATCGCCCCTGAGAAATATGTGAAGTTCGTTGTGTGAGCAATTCTTCGCACTGCGAACTACCCCCTACAAGTTTACACAACAAACTTATGGTCCTTTAGCTACTGACTCTAGTTTGGGATGGTTCGTTGGTCCTTCGCTAAGACCTCGCCACAGCGAACATTTGCTACTAGTTCACCCAGCGAACTTAGTGTCCTTTCCTTACTGACTCTCAATTGAGAGGGTTCGCTGGAGCTTCGACATGAGTTCACCCAGCAAACATTTGCTGCCACTCCTCGCTGGTTGTTCGCACAATAAACATGTTGATATTCTTCTCTTCATTTGGCTTCCTTGTCCAATTGCTTGTGTCTTACACTTTGATGTTTTTATGCCTAATTTCTGCACAACACAAATCAAAGCAACCAAAGGTAATTTCAACAATATTGAAGAATAACATGATATCATGGAGTAAATCCAACAATAGAACACAAAAGAGTTGAAAAATGCCAATAAATAAGGGTCAATTTAAAGCAAGTTTGGCATTCAACACCTCATCAAATTGATGGTCATGTTATTGGAGACATTGACATGTTGTTGCAAATTAGATCCTTATTGCATCTTCATACTGTATAATCATAACTTCATGAATAATTTGTTCATCAGCATTTTTGATATACTTTGAGTTTCATACCATGGTTAATCTCTATCTGATACCAATTGTTATAACATAAAATAGAATATAAAATTAAAGCTAAACAAAAGTAAAAGACAATGCACGCGATCGATCTTTGTTAGCGCATTTCAACCAATGGTGCCTACCTTTGCGTATATAGAGCATCTATAGTTCCCTTTATTTATGTATTATGAATTAATTAGGATTCTAGTGTTACAAGGCATATATATGATACTATGGTTCAATTTACCTAAACCTTAATCCCTAGTTACCTCAACAAACATATATATCTATCTATAATTATACCAACAATATGAGTTATACTCAACAACCCATAATTATCTTAATAATAAGAGTTATACCCAACAACCCATAATCATCTAAATAATACCAGCCATACTCAACATTATCCTTAAGTGATCAATTTTGTTGGTCTCTAAATCTGTCACAAAACCAAATTTTTTTGTGGCATTTCATCAAACATATTTCTTGTCTGCATTTGTCTGGATTTCACTTCCAAGATCAAGAACTAAAATTTATGGGTTTCTTTAAACCTATCAATGTAGAGTTTAAATCATTAGAACTCCACATGCAAACGATGTTCAATTTAAACTTAGTCATCTTGACTCCCATCAAATGTGGTATGCGAGATGCTTCAGGTGATAAAGGATTTCCATTTTCACAAACAATAAATATAAAACGAGCTTCACAACTCCTTTATTGAACCTAATATGCATGCTTTGCTTATAGAGAAAAGGTTTCATCTCACGTGTGAATTAATATAAAGGACATTCGTTGAGTTCCAACTTTTCCTCAAATTCATTAAACACCTTTTCAACTTCTTCTCTAGAATAATTAGTAAAAACTATCTCTAACATATCCACTTAATAACTTTAAAACTTAGGGCCAGTTTGTTTTAGCTTTTAAAAAATGGATTTTTTTCTTTGTATTTTTTAAAATGGATTCTAGAAAAACACTTTTCAAAATATTACAAGTTTTTTTAAATTTGTTTTTTATAAATTAAAAGACTAATTTTGGCATTCCATAACATAAATATACATTATTGAAGATCAAAACATAATCAAAATCACAATTTTTTCAAAAAGTTGTATTTTAAAAATGATTTTTATGAAAAGCTATTTGAAATAGCCTCAAAATTAAGTGATTTTTTAAAATTTTGATATCCAAAAAAAGTTCCGCTAAAATGAAGAAATACCTAAAATAACATTTTAGGAATAACTATTCAAACCAAATTTTCATTTAAAGCTTTTATGAAAAGTTCTTTGTAAAACTTTTTTCCACAAAATTTTGTTACACTATAAAAATTATTTTTAAAAAAAGCCAAAATAAACGGGCCCTTAATGAAGTTTGGGTTTGATTTTATCATAAGGAAAACGAACAAGAGAAGCTTGCATTACATTGTTGGATCCAAGAAAAATCTACTACTTGTTTTTAACTAATATCTAAACTGTTTTAATTTCTTGTTCCTTATATTCTTAAAATAAAAATGTAAATTGAGTTGTAATTTCCAATTGCATCTCTTATTGCATTAACAATCACTTATTTGTGACCTTTTCCCTTTATGTTGTCTTTGAAAGTGTAACTTGTTTGTTTCTCTTGGATTTTGGCATGTTAAACTACGGAGGATTCTTAAGTATGATTGTGTAGAGTTTGGCCTATTTAACATATGCAGGGTTCACAGATATTAAAGAGCAATCCTTTCTTTTGAAATACCTCAATCTATGTCTCGACAATGATTTAAAGCTTATGCAATATAAAGTTGTAGTGATATATTTATAAAAGACATATTAAGGGCGGGGGAGTGTTAATTTCCTTTAAGGGGCGACTCATATCTATCGCCCGACATTAGGGACCACCTCACCCTGAGTACTCCCTACACGTTCAATTGTGGGAAATGTGGGAAAAGACGTTCCTCGTTCAGAGAGAGTCAGGATCAACAATCTAACCCCCATATCCCTAAGAAGTATAGACTTAATGGTCCATAATTGACTA
Source organism: Lathyrus tuberosus (assembly GCA_022829125.1). Taxonomy (NCBI): domain Eukaryota; kingdom Viridiplantae; phylum Streptophyta; class Magnoliopsida; order Fabales; family Fabaceae; genus Lathyrus; species Lathyrus tuberosus. The sequence goes on along the minus strand of JALAZF010000503.1, from coordinate 336,920 downwards.
AGTGGGCAGTTATCATTCACAAAGAAACCCTAGGCCCAAGGTGCCTCTATAAATAACCCAATGTTAGAGTTGAGGAGATGGATCATAACTTACCTCTCATAACACATAAATACAAAATCTTTCACCTCACATGAATTGGCCATCTCTCATTACCATAAACACCACCAATCAGATCCTTTTTCTGCCGCAGGCAAACCTTAACCACCATAAACTACTAAGGCATCTGGTAACCCCTACTAGCTTAGAGGTACCATAGACTCCTGTATTTTTTGACAAGTACAGTGGCACCCATTGTGGGGCCCCAGTAAAAATAACATGAGTCACACCTTTGTCATTACCATTCTCGCCATCGTCCCTTGAAGATGGCCAACAAAGCTTCACACTATGTGGTTAACACCATAGCTGGTGGTTTCGTAGGCGGAGGAATCTCTAACTCCTCCCGGAGGAGATATGCCAAGTAAGTACTGGCTACCAAAATGGTATCCTTGGGATTCTTCAAAGTCGACTATGGAGAGTCAAGAGCCAACATCACTTTCTCGAGTAGTGTTGCCATCAGAATCCTCCCTCACGACAACAACCTCATGGTCATCACTATGCAACACAATAACAAAGATATCAAGTGAGTCTTGATAAACCCTAGTAGCTAACCTGACATTCTACTATGGGATTCTTTCTAGAAACTTCAGCTTGATTCCAAAATTATCCAGGCGTTCCAAAGATCATTAGCAGGATTATCAGGCGAATAGGTGCAAGTAAAGGGCCATGTAGCCCTCAACACAACCTGCGATGGGGAATCGACCTCCAAGGTGATCGATGTCAACTAGCTCATATTGGACACCTTATCACTATATAACATCATTTTAGATAGACTAACCCTCAATGCATTATCAGAGATTATTTCCACATGGTACATGATCCTGAAGTACTTGTTACTTGATGGGGAAATTGGGACGGTTTGAGGTAACCAAAAAAATCAACCACGAATGTTATTAGAGCAGCCGAGCAACAAAAGAGTACAAGATCACCCTTATGGGCATCCCCCTCTTCTAGGCGCTAGATGCAAACACTTATGGTTAGGACCCTAAACTGGGCGGAGGCAATGAAAGGCTCACTCCCATAGAGGATCTCAAGCAAATTCGGATAGGTCATTCACCCCACCAGGTGATGAAGAAATGTACTTTGCTCACCAAGGAAAAAGAGTGAGAGTTAGTTGAACAACTCACCAAAAATTTTGATTTGTTTTCCTGGTCTCCCTCGGACATGCCAAGAATACACACTAGAGTGGTGTGCTATCGTCTTGCCATTAACCCTTCTACGAAGCCAGTAGCGCAAAAGAAGCCGAAAGTTGGAGAGAATGAGAGAGCTACCATGAATGAAGATGTTGGAAACCTATCTATCACCAGGTTTATCACATAGACAAAATACCAACTTGGTTAGCCAATGTAGTGCTGGTGAGGAAAGCGGCGAACAAGTGGCACGTGTGCATGGACTTCACCGACATCAACACATTCTGCCCAAAGGACCCATATCCCCTGCTTGATATTGACTACCTAATAAGTGGGTCCTTAGGCTATTGTATGTTAAGCTTTATAGATGCCTAATCAGGGTACAACCATATCTTAATGGACCCCCTAAACGCATTCAAGATGGTGTTCATGTCGAATAATGGCAACTACTAGAATGACATGCCCTCCGCTGTCAAGAATATTGGTGCCACCTACCAGAGACTCATGGATGTCGTGTTTTCCCCCCAGATAGGGCGGAACTTGGAGGTCTATGTTGACAACCAGATAGTGAAAACTACCAAAGGGCATATCCATGTTGCATACCTAAAAGATGTCCCACAATCACTCAAGAAGTACAACATGAGCCTGAATCCTTCCAAGTACTCCTTCGAGGTACAAGCAGGAAAGTTATCAGGGTTCATGCTGAAATAGAGAGGCTTTAAAGAAAATCCAGACAAATGCCAGGATGTCCTCAACATGAGAAGCCACTCTAACGTCAAAGAAGTTCAATAGCTTACAAGTCGTCTTATCGCTCTATTTTGTTTCCTCTCTCGTGCGGGTGACAAAACCTTCATCTTCTTCGTTGCTCTGAAGAAGAATGATAGGTTTAGCTGGACCAGAGAGTGAGAGAAGACTTTCTCGAAATAAAAGCTTTCTTCACATCACCACCAATTCTCACTGGCCCAAGAGAAGGATCGCCTCTACTCCTCTATATTTTAGTCACTAATTAGGCGATGAGCTTATGTTCGTCCAAAAAACAAATAAGACCGAAACACCAATGTATTTCGTAAGCATATTGTTTAAAGGTGTTGAAACACGTTATTAAAAGATTAATATGTTGGCTCTGCCCATTGTCGTCGCGATGAGAAAGCTTTTGCCTTATTTCCAAGGACATGAAGTCTTTGTGAGAACCAACTATCTTGTCTAATAGGTCCCGAAGAAACCCGATCTGGAGGGAATAATGATATCTTGGGCGGTGGAACTCTCAGAGTATGACATATAATATGTCCTAAGAGGAAGCATCAAGTATTTAGCTCTGGCATATTTTTTGGCAGGATTTAGCTTGAGGTGGAAGCACCTTCATAGTGGAAACTATCGGTCAATATAGCCTCAAACGTAAATGGGAGCGACACTTGAATAATCTTAGAAGGACCTGGCGACATAATAACTGAACAAGCATTGAAATTTGAATTTAAGGCCAACAATAACCAAGCTGAAATACAAAGCTCTCATCATCGGCATGGTTTTTGCCTTAGAAATGGGTGACGCCAGGTTGATGGTCAAAAGCGATTCCCAACTAGACGCCAACCAAGTTGTTAGAAGATATCAAGCCAAAAAACCATAACTTGTAAGATATATTTATAAGGTATGAAGTTTATCAACGCGTTTTACATCTTTCAAAGTAGAACACGTTTCTAGGGAACAAAACTTTAGAGTCGACCTTTTGTCCAAACTCAGCAGTTCAAAGACAGCGGAGTTTAATCAGACAGTAGTTCAGGAGAATCTCACCACCCCTAACATTAAGGCGGGTGAGATCTATGCCCTAGAAGTCACCCCTAATTCAAGTTAGATGTTGCCCATACTATACAACCTGAAGAAGAGTGAAGTTCCTCAAGATGAAGGGGAAGAAAAGAAGGTCCAGAAGAAGGCTGCAAAATACACCCTATTTTCTTGAAAATTGTATAAGATGGGAAAATCATCCCCAATGCTACGATATTTAGGGGAGCATAAAATTAATGTTGTCCTCTCGGAGGTCCACCAAGGGGTCAGCAATAATCATATTGGGGGTAGATCTCTCGCCCACAAGTTACTAAGGGCGGGATATTATTGGCCCCTATTGCTAAAAGATAGTATAGCATTCATCAAAAAATGTTATCAATGTCAGAGAGAATTTGGTCTCCATCATGCCCCAACTAACATTCTTCATTCCATGACATTGCCCTGGCCTTTCTACCAGTATGGGTGGACATCATGGGTCATTCCCCCTGGCGCAAGGACAACTAAAGCTTTTTATCGCATACGTTGATTATTTTACAAAATGGATAGAAGCGAAAGTTAACGCCAAAATCAAAAAGTTCTTTGTTTCTACTGGAAAAATATCATGTGCGTGTTTGAACTTCCCTACATCATCATCTCTGATAATGGAACCCAATTCTCTAGTACCACAATCATCGAATTTCGCCGCAACGGACAAGCAAAGTCAGCGAATAAGGTGATTCTCAAAGTAATCAAGAGAAGTTTGATGATGCCAAGAGGTTGTGGGTTGAATTAATCCCTAAGAGATATAGTCATGCCATACCACACCCACACAACTACTAATGAAACTCCTTTCACCATGGTATACAGGGCGAACATTACCTTGTCCGTGGAGATTGACGCGCCCTCATGGTGATGCCTCAATTCAACCTAAAAGTGAACAATGCAGAACTAAAGTGCACCACATATTCAGTTAATGAGTTAAGAGACATCGCCAACATCCAAGAATTCGCCGTCAAACACAAAGTTGCTAGAATATACAATTCCAAGGAAGTTCCATGAGAGATGTTTGAAGGAGACTTGGTACTAAGGCAAGTGGTTCTGCCTGCATAGTAGGGAATAGTGTAACCCAATTGGGAAAGACCATACTATATATTCCATAATCTCATGCACAGGGTATACAAGCTGCAAGAATTGGATGGACGACTCATACTTAGAACCTAAAACTCTGTCTGTTTGAAATTTTATTATAGTTAGACTATTTGTAATTTTTGAGGGGGCGTATAGCCTGCCTATGTACGAACTTTTAAATGTTTATAAGCATGGAAGACATTTTGGTTACGGTACCATGTATATTGGACTTCCACAGGAAGATCCTTGTTGCCTCCCCAGACAATATAACTATGTTGGACTTCCAGAGGAAGATCCTTGTCGCCTTCCCAGGAAATATGAATACGCTGGACTTCCAAAGGAAGAACCTCGCCGCCTTTCAAGCAACACAAATACGCCGGACTTCCACAGAAAAATCCTTATTATCTTTAGGGGCAATATGACCATATTTTTTTCCAAGAACCATCCCATTTTAAGTCTCGCCTAAGGGGCTCAACACCCATCCTAAGGGACTTAAAATCTCATCAGTCAAGGCGCAAAATATAATCTCACCTGACGGACTAAAAGTCCCATCAAACAAGCTTATCTTAATTCCATGTATGAGTAACTTGGATTTTTCTCCAGCAGTATCTAACATAAATTTAGCCTAATGGGGGGGCAAACAAAGTTTGGCTAAAATGACTTTAAGTAAAGACTTGTCTGATGGCTTGATAGAAGTCCTGCCCAAATGGATCAACTCCTCGTCCGAGGAACTTGAAGTCTCATCAGTTAAGAGGCCACATATGATGTCACCTGAGGGATTAAGAGTCCTATCAAACAAGCTTACCTTAATGCATGTCCTGAGTAACTTGAAGTTTTCTCGAGCGGGATCTAACTTAAAGTTCAGCGCAAGGATTGCAACTGAAGTCTAGCTCAAGAGATTTTAACTAAATTCTTGTCTAAGGGCTTGATATAAGTCTCATCCAAAGGTCTCAACGCCTTGCTTGAGGGACTTAAAGTCTCATCAGTCAAGGTGCAACATATAATCTCGCCTGAGGGATTAAGCGTCCCATCAAATAGGATTATCTTAACGCCCTGCCTAAGTAACTTAGAGTTTTATCGAGTGGGATCTAAATTAAAGTTCATTCCAAATGGGATGTGACCAAAGTATGGCTCAGGGGACTTTACGTAAATATTTTTTAGGGTCTGGTAGAAGTCCCGCCCAAAGGGCTCAACGCCTCACCTAAGGGACTTGAAGTCTCATCAGTCAAGGCGCAACATATAATCTCGAACGAGAGACTAAGAGTCCCATTAAATAAGCTTATCTTAATGCCCTTCCTAAGTGAGTTGGAGTTTTCATGAGAGGGATCTAACTTAAAGTTCAGCCCAAGGGGTGCGACTGAAGTTTGACTCAAGAGGCTTTAAGTAAAGTCTTGTCTGAGGGCTTGATCAATTTATTTCCACCTCTTCCTCAAATTTACTAAACACCTTTTCAAATTCTTCTATAGAATAATTAGTATAAACCATCTCAATATCTCAACACTATAACTTTGAAACTTAATGAAGATTAGGTTTGATTTTATCATATGCAAAATAAACGGGAGCAACTTGCATTACTTTGTTGGATACAAGAAATTTTTTGCTAGTTGCTTTTAACCAATCTATACACTATTTTAATTTCTTATTCCTCGTATTTTCAAAATAAATAAAAAAGTGTAAATTGAATTGTAATTTCCAGTTGTATCTCTTATTACATTAACAATAACTTCTTTGTGACCTATTCCCTTTATGTTGTCTTTGAAATTGTAACTTGTTTGTTTCTCTTAGATTTTGGCAGTTAAACTATAGAGGATGCTCTAGTGTGATTATGTAGAGTTTGGCCTCCTTAACATATGCAGGGTTCACATATATTAGAGACCAGTTATTTCCTTTACAATGCCTCAATCTATGTTTTGGCAATGATTTGAAGCTTATTTGTAAGAACGTGTCAAACATGTTAAGGAAGCTACATTTTGTATTCATCAGGTCAGTCTGTAGCAATCCATAATCCAGTAAGAATCAAGGTTATTAAGGAGTGGATGTTTGTTGTTCATCAGGCTAGTCTCTAGAAATCCACAGTCCATCAAGTGTCAAGCTTGTTAAGTCGTTGATGTTTCTGATGGGAAATTAAGACACAATAATATATCAATACACAATGGATATAAAACTCCCCAAACTTGTAGGAACCTTGAGGATCAACAACAAATATAAGATGGTAAATCAAACAAATAAAGGCACAAAAGAACACTGATATTTTTAACGTGGAAAACCCCTCAATATGAGATTAAAAACCATGAGTTATCCAGACCAAAGAAATAATTCCACTATAATCAATTAAGGGAACAAGAGAGTCTTAAAGTGATTCATAAATTAGTGCTAACAACCGCAAATCACAAAGCAAACTAGCTTACAAATAAGAATAAAAAAAGCTGAAATTTTTTCCCAAATTTGTAGTTTCGGTGCAAAACAAATAACTTTCACCTCAGACATTGTTTTGAAATTCTGAATGGTCAAAAGTTAGATATATATGTTACAAACTTGCTCACCAAATTTGAGCTTGGCCCAACGGTTAACGAATCGGGGATCGTCAATCTAGTTAGACTGGTTGCAGAAAAATGAGAATGAGTTTCTCTCCTCTTTTCTCTCTTTTGAATCCTTATTTTTCCCCTATCTCTCTCAACCCTAAATTGATCCTCTCCACTTAAATAAGTGAGACAAATGGGTTAATCATATTTGGGTCATTCTCCACATAGGAAGGGAGCCCAAACCCAACAAATCTCCCCCTCACAACTATGTGGAGGAAATCGCCAAACCGGCGATATCACAACAAGCTTCAAATTTCCCTCTTTGTAATGCTTTAGTCATCATCTCAGAACCATTATCATCTGTATGAACTTTAGCCAACTCTAACACCTTAGCATCCAAAACATCGTGTATCCAATGATATCTCAAGTCAATATGTTTGGACCTATTATGAAAAGTCGGATTCTTACCAAGATGAATAGCGCTTTGACTATTAACAAATAACACATATTTGTCTTGAACAAAACCAAGCTCCAGCAAACATTTCTTCAACCATAGTAACTCTTTGTATGCTTCAGTAATTGCAATGAACTCAGCCTCTGTAGTAGATAGTGCTACACCTTTTTTTTGCAATATGGACTGCCAAGCAACAACTCCCCCTACAAATTTAATCATGTAGCCCGAAGTGGACTTTCTGGAATCAATGTCTCCAACCATATTAGAGTCAAAGTACTCCACTAGAGTAGACTTATCTCCTCCAAAACAAAGTCTCATATAAGTAGTACCGCGAAGATACCTTAAAATCCATTTTATAACATTCTAATGCTCTCTACCTGGATTTGACAAAAATCTACTGACTGTACCAATAACATGTGTTATATATGGTCTTGTACACACCATTGCATACATCAAACTACCCATAGCAGATGCATAAGGAACACATTTCATATTAAACACTTCATCTTCACTTGAAGGACTTTGATTAGAACTCAACTTGAAATGAGTAGCGAGAGGAGTGCTTACCGACTTAGAACTTTCTATTTTGAATCTTTGCATCACTCTTTCAATATAATTTTCTTGTGACATCCAAAGATTCTTCTCTTTTCTGTCACGCATGATTCTAATGCCAAGAATCTGTTTAGCTGCTCTCATGTCTTTCATGGTAAATGACTATCCCAATTGCTTCTTTAACATGTTAATGTTAGAAATACTTTCCCCTACAATAAGCATATGAAGTCATCGTTAGATTTTTTTTTTAACAAAGACGCAATAATCTGAAGTAGTCTTCTGGTATCCTTGTTCATACATAACATACTCAAACTTCTTGTACCACTGCCTTGGATCTTGCTTCAACCCATATAAACTCTTTCTCAATCCACACATATGATCTTCTTTACCTTTAACTTGAAAACCATCAAGTTGTTTCATGTAGATCTATTCCTCCAAATCACCATGAGGGAAAGCTGTTTTCACATCCATTTGCTCAACCTTTAAATCAAGAGTAGCAGCTAAACTTAACACGGTTTTAATTGATGACATCTTTACAACAAGTGAGAAAATATCATTAAAATCAACACCCTTTCATTGACGAAAACCTTTCACCACTAATCTAGCTTTATATCTTGGAGACTTAGAGTTGCTCTCATGTTTAACTCTATAAATCCATCTATTTTCCAAAGCCCTTTTTCCTTTAAGCAGCTTCAGTAAATCATAAGTGTGATTATCATGCAATAATTTCATCTCATCATGCATTGCATCCATCCACTTTTTATTTTCATCATTTTCCATGGCCTATTGAAAACACCCGGGTTCACCCTCATCAGTCAAGGTCACATACTCATCAGAATTATACCTTGTAAAAGGATGTCTCTGCCTATTAGACCTCCTAGGTTAAACTTGAGATGATTCTGGAGTTTCATTAAGATTCTCATCATGTGACAAATCGCTCTCCCTTTCACCATCATTAGTTGGAATATTTACCTCATTTTTAAGTTGTTGATCATCAACATAATCATATGGCCCACTATTGTGATCATCACCACCAATAGCATCCAGATTATGACTAGGTAAAAAACTGGATCAACATTAGACAAACTGGTATCTTTCTTGGGTGTAACATTCTATACCTTATCAATATCTTCAATAGTTTGGTCTTCCATAAACACCACATTGTGACTTTGAATAAGCTTCTTCCCTACAGGATCATACAACCTATAACCAAACTCATCTTGCCCATAGCCGATGAAGATACATTGTTTTGACTTTGCATCCAACTTGGATCTTTCATCCTTTGGAATATGCACAAAATCCTTACAACTAAAGACTCTCAAATGATCATACTTGACATTCTTTCCAAACAAATTTTGTTTGGAACTTCACTGTTCAAAGCAACAGTAGGAGTGAGATTAAGAACATGCACTACCGTGTAAAGTGCCTCGCCCCAATATTGATTAGAAAACTTAGCTTTAGAGAGCATAGACATTTCTCTCTCAATTAGTGTTTGATTCATCCTCTCTGCAAAACCATTCAATTGAGGAGTTTTAGGAGGAGTCTTTTCATGTACAATACCATGCTACTTGCAATAGGAATCAAATGGTCCACAATACTCTCCACCATTATCTGAACAAACACATTTCAACTTCTTTCCTGTCTGCCTCTCAACCAAAGCATGAAATTCTTTTAACTTTTCCAAAAATTGATCTTTTGTCTTCAAGGCATAAACCCATAGTTTCCTGGAGCAATCATCAATAAAGGTAACAAAATAAAGTGCACCACTAAAGGATTTCACCTTTAATGGACCACAAACATCAGAATGTACCAATTGAAGCAACTTTGACTTCCTTGAGGGCATTTCCTTGAAGATACTCTAGTCTGTTTACCAGTTATGCAATGAGAACACTTCTCTAAATCTACATTCTTTAATTCAGGAAGAACATTCTTTTTGGCCAAAACATTCAACCCCTTTTCACTAATATGACTAAGTCTTTGGTGCCACAAAGATGCTTCCATGTCGATAGCATTCTTATTGTCCCTAACAACCAAAGCTTTTGTCCAATACAATTTAGAAAGCTTTTCCCCTCTAGCCACAAACAAGTTACCTTTGTTGAGTTTCCACTTTCCAGAACCAAAGTGATTATTATAACCACAATCATCTAGCATATGCATAGAGATCAAATTAAAGTGGAAATTTGGAGCATGTTTGACACCTCTAAGAAACAATTGCATTCCCATGTTGGTTTGCAAGCAAACGTCACCAACACCAATTACCTTAGATACACGATCATTACCCATCTTCAACACTCCAAAATCACCAGAAGTATAAGATGTGAAGAAATCCTTCCTTAGTGTAACATGCAATGTAGCACCTCTGTCAACTATCCACATGCTCTCGTCTGATACAAGATTAACATACTCATGATCACGAAGAATAACAAGATCATCACTAGTAAAAGTAGTAACACGATCATCATCATGATCTTCATGGTCTTTTTATTTAGACTTACCCTTCTTGCCTTTGTTATATCTTTTCCACTGATAGCAACACTTTTGTACGTGTCCTGTTTTATGACAATAATGACACTCCATATTCTTGTATCGCGACTTGGACTTGCTTCTACTATTCTCTCTACCACCCTTCGGTTTCTTTTTATGAATTCTCCCCTATTTTCAGTGACAAGTACCCTAGGTTGAGATTAAGAACCCTATGCCTTCCTTCTCATCTCCTCATTAAGAATACCACCCTTAGCCGTTTCCAAAGAAACAACACCTCTAGGAGCAGAACTTGTGATAGAAACTCGAAATGTCTCACAAGACTCTGGTAAAGATAGAAATAGAAATAGTCCCAAAAGTTCATCATCAAATTTGATACTCATTCCTGACATCTGATCAAGGAGGCCTTGAAATTCACTCAAGTGATCTAAAATAGAAGTCCCCTCTTTATACTTCAAACTTATGAAGCTATTCGACAAGAACAATTTATTATTCCTTGATTTAGAAGCATACAAGGACTCTATCTTCTCCCACAAAGTGTTTGCATGTGTCTCATTAGCAATGTGATTATAAACATTATCCTCTACATATTGTCGAATAAAACCACATACTCGTTGATGTTCAAACTCCCATTCTTCATCGGACACAGAATTCGGCTTTGTGGAACTAAGAACCGGTAAATGCAATTTGTTCACAAATAGTAATTCTTTCATCTTTCCCTTCCATAAATGATAATTAGAACCATTCAACAATATCATCTTTATCTTTGTATTTGACTCCATCATTCAAACAAGTAAAATAACCCTTAACCCAGAGCTCTGATACCACTCTGATGGAAAATTAAGATACAATAATAGACCAATACGCAGCGGATATAAAACTCTCCAAACTTATAGGAACCTTGAGGATCAACAACAAATATAAGACGGTAAATCGAACAGATAAAAGCACAAAAGAACACTGATATTTCTAATGTGGAACACCCCTCAATATGAGAGTAAAAACCATGAGTCGTCCACACCAAAGAAATAATTCCACTATAATCAATTAAGGGTACAAGAGAGTCTTAAAGTGATTCACAAACTAGTGCTAACAACCACAAAACACAAAACAAACTATCTTACAAATAAGAATAAAACAAACTGAAATTTTTTCCCAAATTTGCAGCTTCAGTGCAAAGAAAATAACTTTTACCTCAAACGTTGTTTTGAAATTCTGAATGGTCAAAAGTTAGATATATGTGTTACAAACCTTCCCACCAAATTTGAGCTCGATCCAACGGTTAACGAATTAGGGGTCGTCGATTTAGTGATACTGGTCGCAGAAAAACGGGAATGAGTTTCTCTCCTTTTCTCTCTCTTTTGAATCCTAATTTTTTCTCTATCTCTCAACCCTAAATTGATCCTCTCCACTTAAATAAGTGAGACAAATGAGTTAATCATATTTGGATCTTTCTCCACATAGGAAGGAAGCCTAAACCCAACAGTTTCTTGTTCATCATGTCAGTCACTACCAGTCCAACACAAAATTTTGTTTTACGGGATTTGATAATGAGATCATAACAAATAACTAAATAACAATTTAGTTGATATGGTTAGGCATGTAAGTTACTTTGGTGTATAAGTTACTTCCCTAATATTTTTAAGACAAACTTGTATATTTATTATAAATGATAATACACACATTACAACATTACCATGGAAAATAATATGTGACAAATATAGCTATAGAGAACAAAAGTTAGGCTTATGTAATTTTGAAACAAAAGTTGGAGATAAAGATGGCAAAATTAATATTCCCAGCCGTACATGGAATTGTAAAGATACCTAAATGTTTTGGCATGGGAGGAAGCGTTCTCTAAAGAACTGCACCACACTAGTTTGGTAAAGCCACATTTTCATCATCAAGTGGACTCATTCTTATAGTCAACAAATATATTATGAACTTGACATAGACAAGCATTTGTTTCAATGTTTCAACAAAAGGAATGTTTCCTTGGACCTTTGTAAACATCTCCATAAACTTCTAAAATCGCCCATCATTTTCATTTTTAATTCTCAAGTGGGGATAAGGTAACTTAGAATAATAGAAAACTATGATCTCTCTCTCTCTCTCTCTCTCTCTCTCCTCTCTCTCTCTCTCTCTCTCTCTCTCTCTCTCTCTCTCTCTCTCTCTCCCTCTCTCTTTCTTTCTTTTTCCCTTTGTTTTTTATTATCCTTAGAAATCTCTAATCCATTCTTCCTCTCACTTTTTTCTTATTTTTATTTTTTTAATTTGTCTGTCGTTCTTGACTTCACACTCTATTTAAACTTCTCCCTCAACTTTTTATTCATTCATTCCTTTAGAATTTTTTCTTTTAGTTATCGTAGGATTTACCTTTGAAAGAAAACTCCTATTTCTCAACTCAATCACCTTGCAACTTTAATTCTACGGATTATCAAGAGTATTTCCAGCAAATCGTCAACTTAATTGAGTATCCATTTGTCTTGACAATTAACCTACCCAAGTCTCGTGTTTTCATATTGATACTTCATTTTTATTGTTGGATGTATTTTGGTTAACCTATATTTATTACAAGTTTCTTTGATCCATCTTCATGAATTGAGATGTAGTCTCTTCTAAATGAGAAAACTTCATTGGTTTTTGATTTTGAGTTGATTTTAGATCAGATGCTTGACCTTAGTTTTTGATCCATCTAAAATGAGAACGATATTCCCATACCAGATTTTAGGTATTGGAGAATGGATTACCTCTTTGAAAGTTACCTTTATAATTAATAAGCTTATCCATCTTCCATTTCAAGGGCACACTGACAAATTAAATGTTCAAGTCTACAAAGTCACATATGAAAGATTCAGCTTGTTGAGACGGTTATTGTGCAATGGTGGAAGTTATTTGTTGTTTGGTTATAACTTCAATATGGGCACTCATTATCGTGTGAATTGCTACAATGCATTATGATTATCAAGCTCTATCATCCACTTCCTCATATAACTAATATAAATGAGTGCCCAATACTTTGTTGAGTCATATTATCTATGAGTTTTCTCACTTTAGTTTTTGATTTAGTCCTCATTGTATCTCCAATTGAGACTTCAAGGAACATACGAGATTGAGTTATAAAACCTTGTGTAAATATTTTTGCATGTGTCATGTCATCCAATCCATGTTATGGTCACTTCTTCAATAATAATTTGAATCTCTCTTGTGAGTCATAAAGAGATTCAACGTCACCTTATTCAACATTTGTTATGTCATTTATCTTGTTAAGGAATTTTGTGATTAGAAAGAGTCGATGTAATAAATTTTCTTCCATCTCATGCCAAGTACGTATAGTACCACTTGGCAAGGCATACAACCAATATTCTGCCTTTCCATACAATATCTGTCTTATTAATTGCTATCAAAAGATTATGTCCAAATTGCTTGCTAGTAGATTGAAGAATATTGTTAGCTCTATTGTTTCCCCTGAACAGATAGCATTTGTGCCAAATAGGTGTATTTTTTATGGTGTATTGGTTGCTAATGAGGTGTTGGATCTAGCTTAACGTAATAGGAAGAGTTGTATGGTCATGAAAATTGACTTTGAAAAGGCTTATGATTGTGTGTCGTTGGCTTTTCTTAAGACATTACTTGTTAAGCTGAATTTTGGAGTTAAGTGGATATCTTGGATTGATTCTCTTATGTGTGAAGGTTCTATGTCAGTCTTGATCAATGGTAGTGCCACTAGGGATTTTAAGGTTTCTAAAGGGCTGAGACAAGGGGACCCTTTGTCCCCATTCCTGTTTATTCTAGTCATGGAAGTCCTAACTCAGTTGATGAAAAAAATAGAGAGTTTAGGTTTGTATAAAGGTTACAGGGGTGGAGAGGGTGAGCAGTACAACATCACTCAATTTGCTGATGATACTTTGTTTCTAGGAGAGGCTGATTGGAATAATCTCTGGTGTATAAAGGTTGTGCTGAGAGGGTTTAAGTTGATAACTGGATTGAAGGTTAACTTCTACAAGAGTATATTAGGGGGAGTTAATGTCAACCCAAAATTCTTGGCCTCTGCTGCCTCTTTTCTTCATTGTGAGATCGTGAAGTTACCTTGTGTTTTCTTGGGTGTCTTCATTGGTGAAAGCCCTATGAGGAGTTACATGTGGAAGAGCACCATATAGAAGGTTAGAAGCAAGCTGGCAGATTGGAAGGGGAAACATTTATCTGTGGGAGGGAGGCTAGTTCTAATCAAATTTGTCATTAATGCTCTACCTATGTATGCTTTCTCTTTCTACAAAGTTCCTTCTGGTGTCATCAAAGTCCTGCAGGGAATCCAGTGCAAATTTTTCTGGGGTGGCTACGACTCTAAGAAGAAGATACATTGGGTGGATTGGAAAACTATGTGTCTGCCCTTTGAGAAAGGCGGGCTAGGCATCAAGGATTTGGCTTATTTTAATACAGCTTTTTTATTGAAATGGAAGTGGAGACTCATCAACTCTGAAGTTAGTGTATGGAAGGGTTTAATGGAGAGTAAATATGGGAAATGTAGAAGTCTAGCCCTGATCATTAATAGTTATGATGGAGAAGCTAATAAAAGGTATGAGTCTATTTGGTGGAGGAATTTGAGGAGTGTTAGTTTTGATTTTGTATCCAAGAGAGACTTTTTTGTTGCGAACATCAGGTGCTATTTGGGAAATGGAAAGGATATATCATTTTGGCATAATAAATGGATTCTTGAAGATCCTCTTAAGGAAGTCTTTCCTAACCTCTTTGATCATGCTACAATTTCTGATATTCCTGTTGTAGGCTCGGGCCATTGGAGAGGAGAAGATTGGATTTGGGATATGACCTCCATTGGTTTCTCTGTAGGTTATGTTCTGGGCAGAGAAAATGAGGACCTAATAGACTTGTTGAAGTCTGTCACTCCCTTGAGGGATAATGATGATTCTTTTACTTGGGAACCTTCTAAACATTTTTGTTCATCTTCTTTGACATGGTATTCTGTTAGGTCTTGCTATGAGGCTTTGTGTAATGATAGAGTTGATGAGAACATTAGAGAGGAGGCCCTCATTGCTCTAAGGAAAGTGTGGAAGGTGAACATGCCATCTAAAGTGAAAGTTTTCATTTAGCGCATTGCTAGGGGTAGAATAGCGACAAAGGTGCAGTTGGCTAAGAGGAATATCAGTTTAGGAGAAGAAGACTTGTTATTTGTTGTATGCGGTATTGTAGAGGAGAATTTGGATCATCTTCTGTTAGAGTGTGAATTAGCTGAAGGGGTTTGGAAAGGAATTGAAGGCTGACTAGGAGTTTCTTGTAGAAAGAGAGGGACAGTTTAGAAAACCTGCTAGATTTTGATGCTAAGGTGTCTAAACTTTCAGGTAGCTCCTTTGGTTTTGTGATATGGAGTGTTGTGGTCTGGTTTGTTTGGTATAGCAGAAACAATAGAGTTTTTAACTCTAAATGTTTGTCAGTTATAGATTTACTCAACTCCATCAAGTTCTTTAGTTGGAAGTGGTTCTCCTTAGATAGGAATTCTAGTAGTGTTCCCTTTTATGATTGGTTTATTGTCCCTATTGTTTATCTCAAGGGGATGTAATTGTTGTTTGTGTATTGTTTGGGTTGCTGCACCCCTTGTGCAGCTTTATTAATATATCATTGCTTTCAGAAAAAAATGTGAAAGTGAATAGTCTTAGCCTTTTTTATATTCAGTTAATCTAGGCATACAATAAAATGAATAAGTTTTATAGAATATGCTCAGATGTTCCTTCATGTCTATAATATATTCTCCTTTATATTTTGTTTCTTGGAGACCTGCAGGAAATGATTTTTTATATGTCATATGTAATTGGTTTTTTCGGTTGGAACCTATGACGTAGTCTTTACACGTGTGCACGACTGATGGTTCATGTTATCCCATCTTGAATATCTAGGATAAATTCTTCCTCTAATGAAAGTTGGAATATAGTTGTCCTTATTTCTTCTTGTTATTTCTTAGCCAACAAAGCATCTTGATTACTGTTAAAAGTGTTTTTAGTGAGTAAGTATTTTATATTGTCTCCATAGGGATTAGTGCGATATCATCGCCGTTTTACTGTTATAATAAGGGTTTCAAAGGGTTTTTAATTGTGAAAAGTATTGATTGCATGAAAATATGTAACAATAGTAAAAGATTCGGAAATTTAACATTTAAAAGGCATATCAAGACTTGATTTCATTAACCTATTTCATATGTATTCGATTAATCTAGCATGTGAATTTCATTTATAATCAATATAACCACATATCACCAATCAATACCGCTTATGTCTAACCGGTATTACGACTTTTACCGTATTGTTTAATCGACGATATCTCAACCTATTAAACAATACCAATAACACTAACACCTGATACAAGGTGAATATCAAACTCCAAATTCATGTCTAGATTTGGCTTTTGATGGATGAAAACTTAGGTCAAGACTTGAAAGATGTTTCTTAATAATGATTCAAACCATAAATATATCATAAAAGCAAAGATAGTCATCTACATTGATCATTAATTTGTTAAAATACAAAAGATCAAAATAAATACATACTAGTTAGATTAACTACATCTAATCTCGATATAATGGGGTTTAGCTACTCTTCAAGGTAGCTTGCTTCACAAGAAATGGAAGGAGATGAGTGAGCATCCAAGTTGAATAATCGACAATGGTTGCGTATTCAGCTCCGATTAATTCATTATACCGAGTTTTTAGGGTTTTTGGTTAAAGGAAATTACATGATAGAGAATAAAAATCAGCAAATGAACCTATTTATACAATGTTGGAAATGTCCTGTCTCGCCCGAAGAGCAGGGCTTCTCTCGGAAAAATTCACTTTTTGGCACGTGCTTTTGTCAGAATTGCATCAAACTGCCCTTAGCCAGTTTACTCATCTCCCCGGCGACCTCAGTCTCGTTCGGCAAACTCAAATCACCAAACCCTCGTCGGGCGACCATGACAAGTTTTGCCACTAGAATGTTTCTGTTTTAGCTCGCCTATACCTCGCTGGGCGAGCTCCCCTTTTCTTCGCCAGTGCTCGATGAGCGAGCATGCTGAAACTTCACATCTTTGGCTTTGTTCCTTCTTCATTGTTTTGTGCCTATTTCTTTGGTTTCTTGCCACATTTCCTGCATACTAACACACACACAAAGGATACCAAAGCCAAATGCAAATATTATGACATTTTATGTAAACTTATGGAATTCAACAATCGAAAGCGCAAAATAGAGTCGAAAATTGTCAAGTTTTAATGCACAAAATTAGTTATGAATGACAATTAACAATTACACCCAATCACACTACACATTTCTAAAAAATTTCCTAATATTTTAATGATATCTTTAGTTTATTTCTAGTGAAACAAAGTAAAACAAGACAAAGTTCAAATCATTTTGGAAGAACACAATCTGATTCAAAATTACTCTAACAAGACAAATTTTGTGATGTTTTCATTATAAAAGGCACAGTAACAAGAAGGTAAGCGAGACTTAGACACAAAGTTGTAAGAAAATGAAAATTATGTAGAAATCAACAAATTTCCCTAAGTTTCATGAAACCAAAATCTTTTGATAGTTAATAAAAAAACCGCGCCACATCAAGCTACTCAACATGGCACATACAAGTGTTTGACACACACCACATTAGTAAAACTGGGGGAATGCAACACACCTTATATATGGTGCAATGCGTTATGTGATTTAAACAAAAGGTTCTATTCAAAGAAAATTGTTTCTAAGGGTCAAAGGTTCCAAGCTTTTAGTTCTCAATATGGGTTCCGATTTTTATTTGCAAGAAGACTAATTTTGGAGACTGAATGTCTAGGATTAAGGGTTCATTGTGGTTGGAGGCTACCACTTCAATTGTAATGTTATTGAAAGCTCTAAGAGTTTGACTAAATTTTGGTAAAATATAATGTTGGGAAAGATGCTCTAACATGAAGGTTTCAGCCCCAGACTAAAGATGTCGAGTGAAATGTCCCAGCATGATGACTCGACATCATGATCATTACAGCAGGTTTTGTTTAAATCTGTTCCAAGATTCAAGGCGTGATTGGTGATGGATCAAGGATCAAAGATATGAAGCCCAACTCAGCAGAAGGCTATAAAAGAAGACTGAGACATAGACAAAAATTGAGAGGGGATGACACAGGCTTAGGAATCCTATTTTGTAAATTAGGGTTTAGGGTTTGAGAGTCATAGGCTTTCTCTTGTAAGTCTCCCTCTGTATCGATTTGATGTAGTGTCGTAGACATAGGTACTTGTACAGATTCAGAAACTCGTAGGTAATGAATCGTGTATTGTTCTTGGATGAAGCTTTGAAGCAAATCCAAGTTAACTTGTTAGTCAAGGATGCTTGACTGAACTTTGTATTGGAAGGGGTGTCTTTCAATAGGGATGATACAGTTATGAGGTATTAACTGTTAGATAATCACAGGTTGTGATTTAGGGAGTGAGATGGGTTTCTCTTATCAATTAGATGTGACTTCTAATGATAAAGTCTTCATTGGGTAGTGATAGGTGTAACAGCCCGCGGCCGCTCGCGCACGAGTCCCGGCACTATTACCAACTTAGACTTAATCACTAGCCCCCATTTTTCAACTATACTAGTGTTTTTGCCTCCCGTGGGAATCGAACCGTGTACCTGGGGATAAGTACCACGTTCAATGCATTCCCACTACCAATTGAGCTACGCCCAAATATTTAATTATTTATTTAATTGAATATTTAATTAATTGTTTGTGAATTATTCGATTGATTTTGGTGTTGCGGTGAATTAAGTCGTTGAGTCGGTATATTAAGTTGGTAAGTCGTAGAAATAATATTAGAAATAATATTATAGTCGCGGAATAATATTAGAAGTAATATTATCGTAGTTGGAGTGTGTTCGGTTAAGTGGGTTTGGTTTCGGGTCGGAATTAGTAAATTAGGGGGTGTATGTTTTAGGCCCATTAGACATTATATTAGTATATTATTATTTTTAATAAAACAATAAAACAAAAGAAATAGAAAAGAGTGGGGAGTGTGTTGTATCAGTAGAAGAAAAGAGAAGTTATACGAGGGAACAGAGTGGAGAAGAGGATACGAGAAAAATTTCTGCCGGTAACTAAGTCCGAAGTTTCGAGCTACCTTCAATCCAATCAGGTAAGGGTGGGTTCAATTATTATAACTGGGTTATGATGGATGTTAATTGGGTGAGGGTTATTGTGTAGAACTAGTATTAGAATTACCCTAAAAATTTCTTGTGAAAGCTGAAGTTATTTCGATTAAAATTAATCTCTGAAATTATTAATTTTGATGTTTGGAAACTGAGTTTTTGGTGATAGTTTAGAGACCCATTTAATAATTGGGGTACCTATTAAGGTTGGGAATTTGGAATTTCTCCCTGGTTTTACTGAGAAGTAGCGCATAAAAGGTGAATAATTGGTAGAAAGTAGGTGAATTAATTATGGTAACAAGTTGTTTCATATGGTCAATAAAGGGGGGCGCAGGGCACTCAATAGTCAAAGGAAATTTAGCTACTTTGTCTTTACATGAATTTAAGGCAATAGTTTAAATAATATATATTGTTAGAAAACTTGATAATATATATTGTTTTGATGAGTTGATGAGTTTTGGTGTTAAATAATATATATTGTTTTGATGAGTTAAGAGCATAACGTTTTCTTCTTTCTTAATTGGGTTGGTTGTTTTACTGTAACATCAGGCCACTTGAATTAGAGGGAGTTGGCATATTTGGTATAAACTAGTCTATTTAATGGTAGTAGCATATGCCAAGTGATTTAATTAATATATATAATAGTGCAGCGCAGGAAGAGTAGATCTTGGTAGCACCACTTTTCCATTAATTAAAACGTGATCATTGATATTATAATTTAATCAAAAATTTAATTAGTTTAGCTTAAGAATTGTTTCTATATGTGGATGACCAAGTTACAAAATCTACACTTCTGCTATTTTAATCCAATAATATTATGACAAAGTTAACTTATACTTAGGTCATTTTTCTATCTTGAATGTTAATTAAAGGAGTAATATAAACCACTGCTCTGAAAACATGCTAGAAATTATATCACATAATTTGGATTAAAGATGTAGATAGTTCTTTATTTATATAGCAGAAAACTAGTATGTTCACTAGTTATTTATGTAGAAATTTTGTTTTACATGAAGTTAAGGAATTGGTTTGTTTTTCTATACGGTGATCATTATCATTGCTTTCTTTATGAATTGGTTTGTTTTAGTGGTGCGCATAAAAGAACAGAAAAACATGATATAATATTTATTAAACCACCAAATGTGAGTAAGTTTTAATTGCTAAGGTTAATGGATTATTAGAAACACATGGTATTGGATCAATATATCAGTATCAGTATGTGGCAAGAACTGAATAGATTTTTCATAGCAGGAAATCAAATTAATCAGGGTGATTTGAAAATAAGTAATAGTGGTAATGTTTGACAGAAAAAAATGAAACTGGTATTAAATAACAGAGGTTAAAAAAACAGTGCAGTTTAGTCGGTTTAGCCGGTTTAGGCGGAAAACTTAGTTGTCCGGAATTTAGCGAAAATTGTCGGGGTAAGTCGGGTAATTTAGTAGACGACTTTTGCTAAATTGTTTTGTTGAAATAATGTCGAGAAAGTCGAATTGCCGGTACAGCTGAGTTGTACTATTGTTCCGGTTTACGGACGAATTGTACGTTGTAGGCTTGATAAGCCAACGTTGATATAAGTTGTTTGTGTCGAAAAGTTGCTATGTTGTTAAGTTAATTATGTTGTGGATGTTGTTGAGTTGTTTATGTTGTTGAGTAGTACATGTCATAAAACATACATTGCATTTTGTGTCGGAGCGTTGCTCACACCACGTTGGCCTGGATTGGCATATGTTGAAAGTTGAAGGCTTATGCCTTGATGCCTCGATAAACTGGCAATATTAAGTTGGGAGTTTTACTCCGATGGTACCACATGCATAACATTGTCGAGTCGCATTAAGTCGCATTTTCTTAAGTTGTTGTTGATTTTCTTTATTTGTTGGCTGTTGATGTGAAGTGGTGATTATTTGTGTGATTATTGCCTACATATTATTTATCATACTCCGTTTATAATTTTCGATAACTCACCCCTTCTGTTTGAATGTTGTCCCTATGTTGGCAACGTGCAGGTAATCAAGAGGAGTAGCCGGTTACCTTAGTTCGAGTCGGTGGTTGTCGCTCTGATACGTAGCACTCGGGGGGATGACGCGTGTCTTTTATTTATTTGTCTACATGCTGAATTTTAAATGAAATTGCTGAAAAATACTTTGTTGTTTAATTTGAAGTTGTTTTATGTTGAATAAAGATGCTACTAAGTTGTTAATGAATCCGCTGCGTTGTGTTTACTTAAGTTGAATAAAGTTGAAGACCAGTTGTTGTTTTATGTTTCCCTGAAGAGTTATGTATCTTTAATGAATAAATAGTATGTGGTTGATTTTTAAAGTTGAAAATGTGATATCCTGTTAAAGTTGAAAATAATTTTATAACTCTGATTTTTATATAATTACTGGGTAGAAATGGGGTGTTACATTAGTGGTATCAGAGCAGGTCGGTCCGTCCGGCCAAGTGTCGAGTCGTAGTTGTCTAACAATCGAGTATTGTTATTTGGTTCTAACTTTTGTTTATGTTGTAGTGATAATTTGAGATGGCTGGAAGGAACGATGCTGCAATGGCTGCTGCAATGCAAACAATGGCTCAGGCTGTGCAGAATTTACCGAATGCTGGCGAGAATGATGGATCTCGTAGTCTGGCGACTTTTCAGAGAGAAAATCCGCCTACCTTCAAGGGCAGGTATGATCCTGATGGAGCATTGGACTGGTTGAAAGAGATTGAGAGGATTTTCCGTGTGATGGACTGCACTCCAGCGCAGAAGGTTCGTTATGGGACTCATATGCTAGCAGTCGAAGCTGATGACTGGTGGCTAGAGACTCGTCAGAGGTTGGAGACTACAGGTGAAGTTATTACTTGGGATGTGTTCCGAAGAGAATTTCTGAGAAAGTATTATCCAGAGGATGTCCGTGGTAAAAAGCAGATTGAGTTTCTTGAGCTGAAGCAAGGAACTATGTCGGTTACTGATTATGCTGCGAAGTTTATTGAGCTGGCTAAGTTTTATCCGTACTACACCGGTGATGATGCTGAGTTTTCTAAATGCATCAAATTTGAGAGCGGGTTGCGTTCTGAAATCAAGAAAGCTATTGGGTATCAGAAGATTTGTGTCTTTTCTGATTTGGTTGATAGTTGCAGAATTTATGAAGAGGACAATAATGCTCACTACAAGATTGTTAGTGATAGAAGAGGCAAGCAACAACAGAACCGTGGTAAACCTTATGATGCTCCGGCTGGAAAAGGTAAACAGAAAGCGACCGAGGGCAAGAAGACTACTAGGGGAGATGCTCCTGCTAGCATAACTTGTTTCAAATGTGGAAAATCTGGTCATAAGAGTACTGTGTGTACTGCTGAGGCGAAGAGGTGTTTCCGATGTGGTAAGATTGGGCATGCAATATCTGATTGCAGGCACAAGGAGATGATCTGTTTTAATTGTGGTGAAGAGGGACATATTGGTAATCAGTGTCTGAAGCCAAAGAAAGCTCAGACCGGAAAAGTGTTCGCGTTAGCAGGAACTCAGACAGCTAATGAGGACAGACTTATCAGAGGTACATGTTTCATTAATAGTACTCCTTTAATTACTATTATTGATACTGGTGCTACACATTGTTTTGTTTCTGCTGATTGTGTTCAAAGATTAGGTCTTAGATTATCTTCTATGAATGGAGAATTAATCGTCGAGATTCCAGCTAAGGGCTCGGTGACTACTTCTCTTGTGTGTTTAAGGTGTCCTTTATCGATCTTCGATAAAGACTTTTATGTTGATTTGGTTTGTTTGCCGCTGACCGGAATGGATGTAATCCTAGGTATGAACTGGTTAGAGTATAACTATGTTCATATAAATTGTTATCGCAAGTCGGTGAGGTTTTCTACTCCGGAAGAGGAAGGGGTTGGGTTGTTATCTTTCAGAGAGTTACAGCAATTGATGAAAGAAGAAGCTCAGATGTTTTCGTTGATGGCAACGTTGTCTATTGAGAGCAAAGCTAAGATTGAAGAATTGCAAGTAGTGAATGAATTTCCTGAAGTTTTCCCTGATGAAATTCCTGATGTGCCGCCAGAGAGAGAGGTTGAATTTGCAATTGATCTTGTACTTGGTACTAGACCTGTTTCGATGGCACCATACAGAATGTCGGCATCCGAGTTGTCTGAATTAAAGAAGCAGTTGGAAGAGTTACTTGAGAAGAAGTTTATAAGACCAAGTGTATCGCCGTGGGGAGCTCCAGTGTTATTAGTAAAGAAGAAAGATGGAAGTATGAGACTTTGTGTTGATTATAGACAGCTGAATAAAGTAACAATCAAGAACAAGTATCCACTTCTGAGAATAGATGATTTGATGGATCAGTTGGTGGGTGCTCGGGTGTTTAGCAAGATTGTTTTGAGATCGGGTTATCACCAGATTAAAGTGAAAGATGAGGATATTCAGAAGACGGCGTTCAGAACGCGGTATGGACATTATGAGTATTCGGTGATGCCTTTCGGTGTTACTAATGCGCCGGGAGTATTCATGGAATACATGAACCGCATTTTTCATACTTATCTGGATCGTTTTGTGGTTGTATTCATTGATGATATTCTGATTTACTCTAAGTCAGAAGAAGAGCATAAGGAACATTTGAGAACAGTGTTGGAAGTTTTGAAAAACAAGCAGTTGTATGCGAAGCTGTCCAAGTGCGAGTTCTGGTTGAAAGAAGTTAGTTTCCTGGGTCACGTGATTTCAGGTAGTGGTATTGCCGTGGATCCTTCTAAAGTAGATGCTGTGTTGCAACGGGAAACTCCAAGGTCGGCTACTGAGATTAGAAGTTTTCTGGGACTAGCTGGTTATTATAGAAGATTTATTGAAGGATTTTCTAAGTTAGCACTTCCGTTAACTAGATTGACTTGTAAAAGTAAAGCTTTTGTGTGGGATGTTCAGTGATGGATGTGATGGATCGAAGGTGACAACCCGGTGGTTGTTCATGTTGTTGAGGAGGTTCTACAACAACTGCAGGAGAAATGGCTAGTTCTCTTGTTGGGTGTCTTATAAGATGTTCTGACATCTTATTAGGGCAAGTTGAATTTGTTCCTTGGTGGTTCCGCTGCATATGTTTCTGATGGAAGAGCTCTGGAATTATGGGATTCTGGAGTTGTTGCTGAAGACAGATGGTGGAAGATCTCAATCGTCGGCCTCTATATTTGAAGATATCTGCATCTTTTTATTCCAAAGTCGGGAGCGATGGAATGCAGAGAGTTGTTGGAAGATGTCTGTTATGGTGACTTGGTACTTGGAATCTTGATTCCATGGTGCAGTTTGAAGTCAGTTGAAGAGAAAGGGAGTTGAGTTTAGGTTTATCAAGTTCTTGCTCTGTGAGTTTGATAAATTATTGATCAGCTAAGTTGTCAAAGATACTTGAGAATTCTCTCAAGTCCACTCATAAAGGCGTCTCAGTCGTGCATCTGGAGTCTTCTAGTTATTCTTCTGACTAGAGGGTGTTTCTGTGAAACACAAACCTGAAGAGAGTGGAGGTGATTTATTTTCACCATCCAAAACAGCAAGGAAGGATTCATCTCTCTTAATCCTAAGGGTGGATCCAATCTGAATGGAGTTTTCAGAACTGTTGAGGTAAATAGGGTTCGTTCAGAGAGAATCTTAGTTACTTGAGTCAAGGGTGACAACCTTGGTATCGCAACAATATGTTTGTCAAAGAAGATACTTGCAAAAGATTGAATACTTGATAAGTGTTCATGAAGTGATCTAGTGGAGTGTGGCTTCAATAGTGAAAGAGGATTATTGAACTAGGATTTAAGATCAATTACTATTTGTGATATTCACACGTATTTAATTGATTATTCTTGAATGTGAAGTTCAAGATTGTTGATGTTCAACACGATGTTGGAACATCTCTTCATCTGGTTTCTGCATAATCATATGAGGGGTACTACATAAGCTTTTGGTTCTATTTCTATTGGGTGTTGACCTAAGAATCTGCTTCAGTTTGGTGTGGCAGAAGCATATGATCTCTGGAGAGTTTCCTTGCAAGAAATCGGTCTAGACAATGGCGATGTGGAAGATGAAGACACCATAATCTTGATGGATAGTTATTGGATTAGTTTATTTTTGATCTAGGAGTATTGGAGTGCAGCATGTGTGTTCAAGTTAGAAGCATCTGGTGTTTATTTGGAAAGTGTCTTGGCAAGACACTTGTCCAGAATGGAGTGCTGGTGATGGCACAACTTGGATCAGTTTATTTCTGATCTAGGTACTTAGGGGCATGGGATTTTGCTCATCTTGGAGGTCAAGGTTAAGTGGCAGTTATCTCTGACTTTCTACAGACTACTTTACTAAGGAAAATGGAATTCTTTGGTATAGCTATGGTGTAGTCTATGACTACTTTTCATCTGAAGAATCAATCGTGGTAGGTGTGAGTTCTTTGGAGGTTCAAAGCAGATATTCATCAAGGTGTGAGCTTGAATGGAATACATGTGACATGATCTAACAGGATAGAGGTTGTCTACTCAAACTTGGTTGTTGAATCAAGTCTATGAGAGGATGAAACTCTTGTTCTGTTAAAGGGAGAAGGTTCTTCTAAGTGGCAGAAGGAGAAGCTGAATTCAGCAGCTGGATGTTATATCATAATGTTTTGACATCAAGCTTAACATCAGGATCTCAGTTGGTGATGTGGCACTCCAGCTTAAGATAAAGTGATCTACAGGAGAATGGAAGTTATGTATGCTTCAAAAAGGTCTATCTCTTGCAGTTTGCGGGAGCTGTGGATGTAGAAGATGTTACATGTCTAAGGCTTGGTGGATCCAAGATGTCTTGCTATGGAGCAAGTAGTTCATGTGACTTGAAGATCATATTTCATTGGTGGATCAGTGTATCTTGTGGGAGTTCTGAAAAATTTAAGATGAATTAAACAGTGGCATTTGGTTGATCTTAGTGTGCATTCAAGCAGGGTGCTTGGAACTAATTACTCTTGGGCAGAAGGGTGGTTGGTTGAAGACTTGAGGAGGTTCTGGTTCGTGTCTATCTTGGAGCTTGTGGCAGAAGTTCTCAGTTTATGGAAGATTACCTTCATTTGGTGGATGAGATTTTATTTCTCTCTTTGATTACTAGAGTTTTTATTGATCGAGCTGGTGGCGTAGTGTGGTTTAAAGATCTTCAGTTGGATTACTATGCAGATAGTAAGTCTAGTGGTGAAGCATATCTAGAACTATGTTGATTGGTGTCTATGATATGTGAAGGATGTCCTAAATGATGTTAGAACATCTTTTGGGTTAGTTATCCTTG
Source organism: Lathyrus tuberosus (assembly GCA_022829125.1). Lineage (NCBI taxonomy): Eukaryota > Viridiplantae > Streptophyta > Magnoliopsida > Fabales > Fabaceae > Lathyrus > Lathyrus tuberosus. Next base: position 310,397 of record JALAZF010000503.1, on the reverse strand, counting down.
GAGTAGGATGCTAAGTTCTGAGTATGGAACTTGACACTCACATCTTGTCTAAGAGGTATTTATCTTGTCATACGGGAGAATGATGGGTAAAGGATTGTCTTGGAAGTCTGATGTGAATGTGACATGCTAGAAGTGGATCAGTTTGGTGCTTGTGGAGCAAATGGGCTGAAGATTTCTGGAGCATATGTTTGATGTCCTTCAAGTGTGAAGAATATATGGGCGAGCTAGCAAACTAAGGGGCCCTGTGTGTCTCTTTGAGGAATGTGAAGTATTCCAGATTCAATTGGGCTGTATCTCAGGGAACAAGGAGATCTATACATGAGAATTCAGGAGGAATTCGTGTGGTTTATGGATGGTTTCTGAACGAGAGGGATTAATGGAGCTTTGGTCTCAATCTAAGAGTTTGTTGGTTATGGTACAAGGATGCGTTCCTGGTACTCTCACTATATGATCATGAAGTTGTCATGGGATATCATGTGAAGATTTTGAGGTGTTTCTTGCTGAAGAAGCATCTGTTGAGAAAGATAAGGGAGAACTTATGTCTGATTAATGTACTGGTGTGGTACATGGTTTGCTTGAGGGTCAAGCATTGGGTGAATGCGTTCAGCAGGTGTGTTGAACAGAGGGTACACTCTTGAAGACATGAAGATGCATCTTATATTTTCCATTCATTTAGGGTGTTCTTCTGGAAAAGGAGCACTCGTTATCTACGATAGGGGGAGTTAGACTTCTGTTTTGGATATACGACTGTAGTGGTGCAGATTTTTTATCAAGATTGTTTGTGGTTTCAAGCAGTTTATGATAGATGGCCTCAGGTGAGGTTGATATGTCAGACAAGATGTCGTGACATTGCCCTACTGATATAAGTTCTGGGTGAACTTATCAGGTTGTTCTGATTCTGGCATTGGTTTTAATGGATTGAATTAGAAGGAATACAAGTATCTTGGTAAATTATGTTGCTGGCTGGAAGAAATTAGTTTTTTTTGCTGATGGTAAGGTCAATGAACGAAGTCTGCTGTAATCAAGTTAGCTAAATCTGGATTAAGAAAGTTCTTTCTGTGGGGACCATAAGCCTAACAAAATCAGGTTAGGTATTAGGACACTGTTCAGAAGCAGTTTCGAGGACAAGTCAGAAAAGGTGGAATCTTTCGAAACTAACTCGACCAGCAGTTATGGTACTCTTTGACTAGTCTTTTGGATTGGCTCTACCTACATAGCTTCTTCATTATTTAAGGAGAGTTGTGATGCTTGAATTGTAAAACCTCTTCTTATTAAGTTGAGAGAAAATGGGTTTTGTCCGTCTTTGGGTGAGCACAATTTGGGTATGGGTTTGCATGGGTCATCTTTGTCAATTTTTGGCTAAAAATGGGGAGAATGGCTCACTGCTGAGAGGTGTATGTGCATGTGTGCTGTTGATCTACAAAAATGTCCCAAAGGATGTTCCAACATTATGGGTTTTAACATCTTGGGAAGTTTGTGTTTTGTGATCAGAGTTAGAAAGCAAGTTGTGTTTTGCGATCTGAGTTACATTCTCTATGTATTCGATATCACAAGGGAATGAAAAGGGTAACTCGAAATTATCTTCTCCCTCTTCCTTGGCACTTGCTTCAAGTATTTTTCCACTGCATGCACCATCAGGCTGAAGAATGTTTTAGCCAAAAAATTTCAAAAGGGGGAGATTGAAAGTTCCAAGAGTTTGACTAAATTTTTGGTAAAACATAATGTTGGGAAAGATGCTCCAACATGAAGGTTTCAGCCCCAGACTAAAGATGTCGAGTGAAATATCCCAACATGATGACTCGACATCATGATCATTACAACAGATTTTGTTTAAATTTGTTCCAAGATTCAAGGCGTGATTGGCGATGGATCAAGGATCAAAGATATGAAGCCCAACTCAACAGAAGGTTATAAAAGAAGACCGAGACCTAGACAGAAACTGGGAGAGGATGACATAGACTTAGGAATCCTATTTTGTAAAGTAGGGTTTAGGGTTTGAGAGTCGTAGGCTTTCTCTTGTAAGTCTCCCTCTGTATCGATTTGATGTAGTGTGGTAGACATAGGTACTTGTACAAATTCAGAAACCCGTAGGTAATGAATCATGTATTGTTCTTGGATGAAGCTTTGAAGCAAATCCAAGTTAACTTGTTAGTTAAGGATGCTTGACTGAACTTTGTATTGGAAGGAGTGTCTTTCAATAGGGATGATACAGTTATGGGGTATTAACTGTTAGATAATCACAGGTTGTGATTTAGGGAGTGAGATGGGTTTTTCTTATCAATTAGATGTGACTTCTAATGATAAAGTCTTCATTGGGTAGTGATAGGTAAGCGTGGGTGTTTACTGTAAACCTGAGGTTGTTTACATAAAACTATACTACTGATAGTGAATTCTTCTTCTTGGATTAGTATCCCCCAGATGTAGGTGAGTTGCACCGAACTGGGTCATCATATTCTGTGTTATTTATCATTCTGCAATTTTTAGTTCAGTTTTGATTAACATGTTGGAACAGATGTCGTAACATCCGTGCTTCTGCAGTTCTGATATTCAAGGTATCAGTCTGTTGTTCTTGTTTAAATGTTTTATGCAGAACAATGTCTTGACATGTGTTAGGACGTTTGTTGTCTCCTATGTAAGAATTTCAGTTATTTACCTTTTCATTTGTCTATTTTGTTATGATTCCTTGTAACATGAGTGGCTAGTTACCTTATGTCAGGTCATTCGAGATAAATTTGTCATAAAACTCTTTAATCAATTAATTTGCTAAAATTTGCTTTATGTAATTGTAACATAATTATGCTTAATGGTTTTATTCTTTGTAACTTTGTCTTGTACAACAATGTTTTAAAAACCGGACCGAAGATTAAACCGGTGAAACTTACGATTTAAGGTTCAATTGGTTCAACCCGTTAAACCTACGGTCGAACCGTTTATTAAATAAAGTAATAATATGAAACTAAATTTCATAGATATGTCACACATTATTATATGTTCTCAACTTAATAAAATAAATATTTCAAAAATTCATTAAAAATTTAAAACAACAATATCAATAATACATAACATAACATAGTTTTACACATCATTTAAGAATATTTTGACTAAACTAAAGAATTACAATAAAATAAATTAAACTAATTCAAACCAAAATTAAAATAATAGAATATAATAACTAAAAGAAAGTTCAAATAATTAAGGATACATAAATTAAATAAGATAGAATACCAAAATATAAATAATACAATATACTTCATTAAACACCAAAAAATCGAATTTGAGTTAAACTACGACAAACAGGTCTTAATTGACAACAACAAACAATATTGACTTGAACGAAAATCAATAGAGTTGGACATCGTGACTATGTTTGAAAGAGACGGCATGATGATAATGGAGTGTGGTTGAAAGAATAACTATAATAAAGTGACAAAACATAGAAGTTTGTATGGTTGTAAAAAACACACAGAATTCTTTTTTGTGTTTGGAAAATGTATGTTAAGTTTTGATATTAACATATTAATTTTTTTAAAAAAATTTTAAAAATTGTCGATTTGATGAATTTTTTTGAACCGGGCGGTTTTATAAAACTGGCACCGGTTCTTTGGTTTGAATGGTTTGGAACGGTTCAATCCAATTTATCCGGTTTAATTCCGGTTTTGACCCACTAGCGGTTTTGAAAGATTGATCCAACCGGATTCATCTCCGGTTCCCGGTTCAACCGGTTGAACCGACTGGTTCGGTCCGATTTTTAAAACATTGTTGTACAATTCTACCCCACTATATTGTTCAAACCCTATTTGCTTGACATATAGTATTTGTTGCTTGTGATGGGTAATTTACGGCTGATAAACCCTTTGAGGGTTGTGAAATAACCTCATACACAAGGAGGGTGCAATTGAAGAATTGGTACATAACAAGAAATTGTGTGTAGCTTTTAGATATAAAAATGCAAATAGTATAACTTATGCCTACGAAAATCACAACTAGTGAGTAAATTTATGTTGTCTCTGCAAGACTAAAGAAACCATATGTGTTATTATACAAGTGAATGATGTAAAGCAAGTGGGGGTTACACATATCGTAATTAGTTAGTTTTGTGAAATAAAGTAAAAAAATGGCATAAAACAAACTAGCGTTTGAAAAATCTAATGAGAGAAGTGACTAGGCCACCATTGAAATAATTTGTCTATATTTGTGTGGTAAATTGGTGTATGAACCTATAATGATTCCACATATATCACAACTATTTTTACTAAATAGTTCTGCACAATCTCTTTTTGCACAAGCATCTTTGTCATATTACAATCTTCTAATGGCTTGGGCTAAGTTGCAACTGACGAATTTTTAAACATTTAAAATACCTATGCCCCCACTAAATATTACACATGCTTATAAATATAAATAATATTGAGTCTAATCACAATATCTACAGTTAGAAATTGGGGGGAGAAATTAAACCAATTAGTATGGTCTTGACATTGGCGGACAAGTCATATGTTAAATGTCATAACGCATAAAATTTTCCAATGTGGCGAACATGGTTCTTATTAAAATAATAATGTAGAATCTTTCATTTTTCTTTGAGATATAAATCATATGACCTTAATAATGATCTAACAATTATACCCCATTTGATCTTAAGGTTCTGGGTGAATATTTATTGTACCCCTCATGATGACCTATCAGTGGTATCAAAGTCGTGGTTCAAGTAAGGGACCAACTCATTATATCGAAAGTCGTCCAGAAATGGTGGTTAGGTGGCATATCCCATTGTAGTGCCCATGACGAGTAAGGTGTCTTTCAACGACAATACAAGCATGTGGATGAAAGAACTTCTGCTTTAGGGGGAACATAGTGGATGAACTCACACTTGAGGGGAGATTTTTAATAAACAAATGTGAGTTGTGTTGAGAAACAAGTGTGAGCTCTAAGTCTAACATTTCTTAGAACAATGGAGATTAAGCAATTTATAAGTGAGGAGACTCATTCACCTATCACCTAAAGTTTTGGGTGAATATGTAATGTCCCTTTCACTTGTTTGGGTGAGTCTTTGATCTTTAGTTGAGTGTTTGACACAATGTGAATGCTCCCCCTCATGATGACCCAACAATTAGGCCTTATTTGAATTATTTGTATATCTTTGTATGGTTAATCCCTTCCTGAACCCATAATGATTCCCCATATATCATGACTAGTTTAACAAAATAGTTACACGCAATCTCTTGCTACACAACCCTCTTTGTTAAATTACAATTCCCCATCGTCTTTGGAAAAGCCATAACTGACAAAGGTTTGAATGGACGTTAAAATACTTTTCTCATACCTAAGTATACCCTATGTCTAACAATATAATTAGTCTCCCAATATTATTGGTTCCAATTGCATTATATACGCTTAGTTCTTAAACATTATTTCATATTAATCCACTCATTCGTAAATGAAAAAAAGCATCAAGAAAAATAATTATTAAATAATAGAAGATTTATCATTACAATGAATAAAACTAAGCGGATCACGTGGTTCACAAAAATGTAAGACAAATTCATCTAAAGGGGTCTAATTAAATGAATCTTGGAAAAAGAGAACAAAGTAAAGCAAACTAACATTACAACTAAAAAGGGACAAAACCCTTAATGATTATCCTCATCCCATTTGTCCAAGCTCTTAAAATAAGCATCTCGTGTGATGAAATTCAGGCCCTTTGCAACAGAACTCATTTTGGTATTTATAAATGATTTTGAGATCTTGCAAAAAAAGGTTGCACAACCACTTGTGCCCCGCGTTTTTTGTGATTAAGCTGACATGGCTTCCCGATGATCCCACAATGCACTACAGTGCCTTGTCTTGTGTGGTGCATTTTTTCTAGGGAGTTACCCAAATTTCTAGTTTTAAGGGATTCACCAATTTATTTATTTATCTTATTTTATTCAAATTCTTATGTCCAAGTCTTCTCAGTTATTTGTCATCATAACTTATATAGAGAAAATACAATATAATTTGTTTGTTTAGGATGATTTTGGCATACATCGATATTTTTTGTAATTTGTTATAAGCTTTATTAAAACCTACAAAACATAGATGATTAAAAGTAAAAGCACTCGAAACTAATGTAAAATATGCTAAAATCATGTAATGATTGAGTGTTATCAGTAACTATTTTCTAAATTAATCTTGATGATTATGGAAGTAGTTGTGTGTTCAAATAGAGTTACCAAACAAGGTTATGGCAAAGGATTTGAAAATATGTCTAATGTTCTTTATTATTATTATTATTATTATTATGGATTGACTCACTCCACTCGACCCAAAATATAAAAATAGTTCACATTACATGAGAAGGTACACAATCTCTTATCTCCAAATTCACTTTACTCATCTTAAATCTTAATTGACTTAGGTGTTAAAGTTCTAGCCATGCATGCAAACCCTGTGCCGCTGTAAAGGAGATCGGAGCCACTATTCGAAATCAATCGTTATCCACCTCTCATCATTTATAGTTCCTTCGTGAAGCTGGAATATCCATTTATGGTTCTCGTAAGAAACAGTGGTGTCGTATGTGGGAATCAACTTTTGATTCCTAAGATTTTCACAAGAATCATGTTGCTTCACAAACACCGTTGATCAAGTTCGGAAATTTCATATTTGAATTCTTGCGGTTCAGATCTAGTTCTCCGATTTACCAACTCGTGACCTTAATAAATCACTGAATCAAGGAAGAATTTAGTCTCAATTTCTCCATCTTCGATGATTCCTCGATCGCCTCCCAATCATTTTCCATTTTCATTTATTGCGACCCATCCATATCTCAGAATCAAGAAATGTTCAGAGGCAAAAACTGGGATTCGTCACGATCGACTCAACTAACCACCATTTCTGACACCAGTCTTCGGGAGCCAAACCTCTGATTCCATTGAGAACTTGGCAAAATGAAATTCTGGTATCAGACGTGTGATGTTAAGGTGCAATGTCACAACAACACACTCTGCACAATGGACAGCAATAACAGTAACAAAGCAACACAAAGAATTGTTCACCCAGTTCGGTCTAACTACCTACGTCTGGGGGCTACCAAGCCAGGGATGAAATTCACTACTTGTAGAATTAATTTACAGACTCAATAACCCAGTTGACAATCTCCTAAACTTAATTCCTACTAGTGACTTTCTACCTAAGAACCCACTTAGATATGAGAACACTACTCAATCCCTAAAACACTCAAAGAACAACCTCTTTGAGAAACCTTGATTCTGCTTCACAGCTTTGATCAAGTAATACAACTCTCTTTGCTTCACAGCTTTAGAGAGGACAGAAACACAACACCTATTCAAACCCTAGAATAGTGTAAATACAAGCACTCTAAACAAACTCTAGATACTAAGCCTCCAGCTCCTGATCTTCTAAATGTTTTTTGTCACTTTTTCCTTTGGTCTTATGCGCTTTATATAGCTCCTTGAATTGGTCTTGGACTTGCTACAATATCTCCCAGATTTGTTATTTAAAACTGAATATTTAAAACAGATTTTCTCCTAAAATCTTTTTAAATCTTCAACCTTTTAAATCTCCTACAAATCTGCAACAGATCTCCTATGCAGCAGCAAATATCTATCCCAAGATATTCGCATCCAATGAGACAGCTTGCTCTCCACAATTCCAACTAATACGCAACCCTAACAACATCACAGCCTGCTGTTGTTAATTCTGCAGATCTGATGTTACAACATCACCTATGTGACATCAGACATCCAACTTCAGCTATTAATTACTTAACACAGCCCAGTGTTAAGACTTCAATGTTGCAACATCAGCACCTTGACATTAACATTGAACATATTTTGTTTTACCAAAATTCCAGCCAATCCAAGAACTAACAATCTCCCCCTTTGGCTAATTTTGGCTAAAACAATATCTGCACTCTGCATCTTCAGAGACTTTAGCAGCGGAAAACCTTCAAAAATTTGAAACTCCATCAGCAGCAGTTTGACAATACTCTTAGTCTTCATCACTTGATCTGCTGCAGCACCATCTTCATTATTGACAACAGCCAATTGGTGCTCCCCCTCAAGAATATGAACCAGCATCACAGCTGTTCAGTAGCTCACAATGTGCAGCACTTCTCCCCCTTAATGTCTGCTTGGCTGCACTCTTCAAATGCTATGATATCTTCACTAGCTCAGTCTAAACTCCCCCTCAATAACTGTATCAGCGCTTTTCAACTAAACACCTTTTATTATTTTTAGCAGCATCAATTTCACTTCATGGCAATTTTTAACTCTCCCCCTTTTTAACCATAATTAGACAAGCCTCAACAAGTTAAATCTCCTATGACACCCTGTACAAAACCATACTTCTTCTGTCAGCAATATCCACATTTTGAAAACCAGACATATTCTTCATCCTTCCAGTTATGAAGGCTTCACACAATCATCCACAAGATCTGAAGCACACACACAATGCCTTCCACTGAACTCTAAGACAACTCCTCACACTTAGAATAACACACACCAAGACAAGTGTACAATCTATTCAAGACCATGATTCAATCTTGTCTTCAGACATCTCCTCAGAAGCATGTGCGCACAAGATTCAAACAATTTGCTTCATATGACTAGAACCATTCAAGGTCACACCAAAACACCAATCAATAGCCTAATGTCATAACATGTTATCTGACATTATATCCTCATGAGAGGCAACCAATCTCCACAAGCTTGATAAATGCACCTTTGCGGCTAAATCCATAGACAAGTACTCCCCCTGTCATGATTAACAAATGCTCTAGATGGAGATGAACATTTGAGCACATTTTCTGAGTACATGCATTTTTGGTACCACTGTCCCTTTCTCCAAAGGTTATCAAACAATTCATCTTCACCATCCAAGGCAAACCTTCTACTTCATCATTCTCCCGTATGACTATGTAGATGCTCCTTAGATATACCGTAAGCACTAAGATTCAGATCCAGAACAAAGACATCCTTTACCAAGGATACTCTTGACACCAGGGTATTACATATGCTCCACTACTGGATTTACTATCAGCAAAATAGTCCAAACTCAACACCGTGTCACAAACTCCACAAATTCTCAGTTTACTTATAAGCTTTACTGAGATCCAGTCTCTTCAAGAGATCACAATTCCTCCATCCTTACATCCACCACAAACATGATGCTATAACATCTTTTGAGACATCAGCTTCTCATCATCATTCAAATGACTCATTACACAAAGAAGTCCTTTCAAGAAGCTCCCAATAAAACACAGTCAGAGCAACTTATTCATACACACCTGAATACCATAAGTTCCCACACCCTTTCTGAACCATATCCAAGCAAACTCAACCATATCCAGAGTATCTATACCAAATTCTTTTTCCAGAACATGCTTCCACCATTTTATGAAAAGCACAGGAATGTTATCTAGTATGGCCTTTTGAATTTTCTCAGAAGTTCTAACAACAACAGCTTCCTTTATTTGAGAGATATCCTGGACATTATCATCAGACTTATCTCTGATCTTCCTATTTCTAGAAGAGATGAACACTTTACTCCTGGATTTTGTAGTACCATCCACATAGATCTTCTGCTTATCAGTTCTCATCTTTGGAGGTGACTCAATAGCTTTCCTCTTCCTTGATTTCAGTCGTTTAGCAACCCCAGGAACCACTTTTGCAATTAGTTCATCATCACTCTTCTTTATTTTAAGGCTAGAAGTGCCTTTCTTGACTTGAGATATTTTAACATCAGCTCTCGCATCTGCATCTTCCAACCTAAGGATTGTCAACATGTGAAATTTTTCTTCTGAACTATAGGAGTCATTAGTCAGGTTGTCATCTTTCTTGGCCTTGCAAGTATTCAGCCCCCAACACTTCTTAAGGTCACAGCTTTTGATCCTTCCATCAGCATTGTTGACTCCTTCATCTTACTCACATAACTGACTACTCAAGTTGGCTTTTAACACATCATCCAACTTAGGAGTAACAGCACCATAAGTCATTAACCCAGATTGACTTTTCACCATACTTTCACACTTGATGTCACCATCTGATGTTACAACATCCACCTTAACATCACTAGATAAGCTGTCCACTTGAGGTATCCACTGATAGCAATTATCTTTGGATCTTACTCCCTTCATCACTACCTCATTCTGCTCATTAGCTACCACACATTCATCTTTGGTGTAGCTTACCTTGTAACCTTCATCACAAAGTTGACTTATGCTAATTAAATTAGCACTCAACCCTTGAACAAGGAGCACATTATCAAGAGTACGACCATCATGATTCTTCACTCTTCTAACTCCTTCTACTACTCCTCTTTCACCATTGCCAAAAATAACATCATTTGCATGGCAAGGATTGAACTCTACCAAATGCTTCTTGGATCCAGTCATGTGCTTTGAACATCCACTGTCAAAGTACCATGCATCCATAGCAAAATGTCCATCTGATGTGTGAGCCAATAGACATGTGACCTGAGCTTTAGGAACCCATTGTTTAACAACTTTGGACCTGAACTCTCTCCATCTGTTTTGAGGTTAAGGGTATCCATGCAGCTTGTAGCAAGAGTACTGCATATGTCCAAACCTTCCACAATAAAAGCATCTCACCCCTTCATCTCTGAATCTTCTGCCATGATGAGATTGCTTAGGCTGCCATCCATAATGTGGTCTCCTCCTACCAGAGTTGGTCTGTCTTCTATGGTGCTGATGTCTTTTACCATAGGTAGACTGTCTCCTGCACTGAGGATGTTGTCTTCTAGGCTGTCTCCTATGGTGATGAGGCTTCCTTCTTCCATAGTAATGGGGCACCGCCTTGTTGTATTCATATCCATACCAATCTCCCTGATGTTGAGACATCTGATGAGACATGTTCTGTTTCAACCTTGCAGCTTGCATGCTCTTGTGATATTGGGGAGGCATATACTGACTAGCTCCTTGAGGCTGCATCTTTCTCTGATGGGGACCATTCTTTTTCTCAACATTCCGAGGCTGAACAACCTTCTTATGGGTAGGATCCTGTCTCTTTGTTTGAGACATTTGTTGAGACACCTCCTCCTTTGCTCCTGAAGTGCTTGCTTCAGCCACAAATCCTATACCTGACTTATCACCAGCAACCTTTTCTGTCTGAAGGATCTTATCAAGTGTGTCTGTACCATAGCTCAGCATCCTAATAGACTTGGTCATATGATCCAGGTGAGCTTTAACCAGTACAACTTCATTTTCCAGGTCAGCTTTTTCATTCTCAAGCTGAGCAATCTGTTGCTAGTGGCACTTGTTTTCTTGACAAATCTCAGCACTTTTTAAACACAGCTCTTGATAAGTAGATGCTAACTCCTCATAAGTTATTTCTCCATCACTAGAATCATCATCAGAACCAACAGCTCCTGTTAAAGCTCTCACATGCTTTGCTGACTCACCTTCACTTTCACTATCAGAGTCAGACCAGGAAACTGTCATGCCCTTCTTCTGCTTTTTCAAGAAGGTGGGACATTCTTTCTTGACATGCCCATATCCTTCACACTCAAAGCACTGAACTCCTTTATCTTGGGCAGTTTTCTCTTCATCCTTCTCTTTTGACTTGCTGATGTCAGAAGATATGTTCTTGACATTAGGCCTGGAGTTATTATTCATTCTCTTGAATACTTTGGTGAACTGTCTTCCCAACATCACTATGGCCTGAGATAGATCCTGCGATTCAGAACTCTTTCCTTTTTCTTCTGCATCATTTGACACCAAGGCTATACTTTTTGGCTTCTTTTCTGGTTCTTCCTCATTCATTGAAGAGATCCAATGAGCTCATCAACTCTCATCTTGCTGATGTCTTGTGATTCTTCAATGGCAGTTACCTTCATCTTATACTTCTTAGGTAGGGACCTAAGGATCTTTCGTACAAGCTTTTCATCTGACATTTTCTCACCAAGAGCACTGGATGCATTAGCCAGCTCCAGAACATTCATGTGGAAGTCATGAATAGTCTCATCGTACTTCATCTTCAGGCTTTCAAATTTTGATGTTAAAATCTAAAGTCTTGACATCTTGACTCTAGATGTTCCTTCATGTGTAGCCTGTAAAATATCCCACGCTTCCTTAGCAACTTCACAGGTATTGATTAACCTGAAGATATTCTTATCCACTCCATTGAAGATGGCATTTAGAGCTTTGGAATTTCCAAGGGCAAGCTCATCTTCCTCCTTGGTCCACTCTTCTTCAGGCTTTGGCTTAGAGGTGTCTTCTTTATCTTTGCCAGCATCATCTTTTTCACACACAACAGGTGCTTTCCACTCTTTAATAACAGCCTTCCAAGCCCTGCTGTCCAAGGATTTTAAGAAGGTAGTCATCCTTGGCTTCCAATAATCATAATTGGATCCATCCAAAATAGGGGGTCTGTTGACGAATCCTCCAACTTCTTTGTCCATCTTTACACCAGAAAGTAACTTCCCTAGATCTCACCCAGAGACAGACAGGATGCCTGCTCTGATACCAATTTAAATTCTGGTATCAGACGTGTGATGTTAAGGTGCGATGTCACAACAACACACTCTGCACAATGGACAGCAATAACAGTAACAAAGCAACACAAAGAATTGTTCACCCAGTTCGGTCTAACTACCTACGTCTGGGGGCTACCAAGCCAGGGATGAAATTCACTACTTGTAGAATTAATTTACAGACTCAACAACCCAGTTGACAATCTCCTAAACTTAATTCCTACTAGTGACTTTCTACCTAAGAACCCACTTAGATATAAGAACACTACTCAATCCCTAAAACACTCAAAGAACAACCTCTTTGAGAAACCTTGATTCTGCTTCACAGCTTTGATTAAGTAATACAACTCTCTTTGCTTCATAGCTTTAGAGAGGACAGAAACACAACACCTATTCAAACCCTAGAATAGTGTAAATACAAGCACTCTAAACAAACTCTAGATACTATCCCAAGATATTCGCATCCAATGAGACAGCTTGCTCTCCACAATTCTAGCTAATACGCAACCCTAACAACATCACATCCTGCTATTGTTAATTCTGCAGATCTGATGTTACAACATCACCTATGTGACATCAGACATCCAACTTCAGCTATTAATTACTTAACACAGCCCAGTGTTAAGACTTCAATGTTGCAACATCAGCACCTTGACATCAACATTGAACATACTTTGTTTTACCAAAATTCCAGCCAATCCAAGAACTAACACAGAATATCAAAAGAAGGATTTTAGATCCAGGTCTAGGGTTACGATGGGGTCTAAAGGAAATTTCCATAAAGGTCGGGCAGAAGACCCTCAATCCATATTTCAAGCTAGTGTCACCCATCCTCCCCTTCGTTGTCGAGGTACTCATAAAGGCGACAACAAAGATATTGTAAGTTTATTGTTAACATTAGGTGCATGGTGGGTAATAGGACACCCATTATGGATATCAAAGGATCTTATACCTATATCCAAAAAAACATCGGTTCAGGTTAAAATAGCCTGAAGAGAAGCTGGCCAATTCAATTGCACTTCTCATGCGGGGTAGAAGTTCATTCCAACCACGACCTATTAGTGAGCTAACTCTTTGTTAATATCTCATGGGAACACATAAAAAAAATAAGATTTCAGACCTAGAAACACCTAGAGTGACAGAGGTAGTGGGTCGACAAACCGTAACTCTAGGTTCATTGACCATGCAATTAGAGAGAAGGCCTCAGACACCTTGAGTTCTGTTTGAGAAGGGAATGGATGAACCGTAACCCCGGGTTCCCAACTGATATAGGTTTCCCAAAGGAAAAATTAACCAAAAAGGGAAGCCATCATACCTTCAAGGTCGGAGAATCTGACCAACCAATGAACGCCAATAGACAAATGCAAGACATAGTACCCCGGGCCCGTCCAACTCAGGGCGATGCCTATAAGAAAGGAGTCTCGCCTCGGATCCATAAGTAGGACCTTCCATATGGGAGCCCCGGGGAGAGGTAGGCACCAAAGACCTCTAACACCGCCTTACCTAAAAAGACGCTCTGAAGCGCAAAATGCATTCAGCCCGGAGCTTTAAAGAAATCTATGGTTATTTATTTTCTTGTAATACACACACACATGCACACACACACACACACACACACACACACACACACACACACACACATATATATATAAACTTTTTGATTCATTGATCGTTTGGCTTGACACTTACGATATACACTTATGCTTTTTTCAATTTTCTTGTTGAACTGATAGTTGACACTTATGCTTTTCTAGAGAGATTGATATATTATAATTAGATTGATATTTCAGAATTATAAAGAACACAAATTCATAAACTAGGGTAATGTTATGTCACTTCTGAGTCTTAATAAAGAGTTAGAAATCTGACTTTTCAATGATTCATATTCTCTATATCATTATTTTAATTTTAGTGCCCCAAGTAGACTCTTTAGTTTCTAAAATTATGAATATATTAATTGATTTTATTTTAGGGGAATTAATTGATTTTATTCCACTCTATATTTTATTTAAGGGAAATTACATTCATTTATTAATTTTGGCTTTGTAGTGCCCTTATAATTTTGTTAGCCAATATTTAAAAAAAAATCTAGAAAGTATTTTCATAATAGAAAATTCTCTTTTAATATATATATATGTGTGTGTGTGTGTGTGTGTGTGTAAAAAATTTGGTACCCCTAAAATTATGGTGCCTTGGGCTCCCGCCCCACAAGCCCATGCTCAGGGCCACCTCTGAACCTGCATGGTTAGTACTCCAACGCCCAAGTCAGTTCAATATTCAAGATGAGAAAAGTGAAATTTCAGATCATAGATTGTGTACCTTCTCATTGCATGTGAACTGCTTTTATATTTTAGGTCGAGTAGAGTGAGCTTGAGATGGATTGGGTCATGGTCAATTGGACATTCGGCCGGTCCAAAAAGGATTCCCTTAAGGATTTATCGGGCTTTTAAGGAGTCGAGGAAGCCTTTAGTATTATTAACTGACATCCATGTCTTTAGTCTGGTATGGAATAGAATTGAATTGCTTGGGATCTGTTTTTTATAAGTATTTTGGAATAGGAGCATTTAATGTGGGTTCATCATTGAGACGCTTTGTCACCCATTCCTGACATGTGCGAAGACGTGACCAGTTAGAGTTTGACGCATTTCATTAAGTGCTTAAGGGCATTTAAGTTTAACGTGTTTCCATAAGTGGGCTTATTGTCGTTAATTTTTTTATATTTGTTTATAATTGATCCTAGTTTTTAGTTGTCATTTCCCATAAGTAGATTGAGTTGAATACTTAGAAGTTTTTCGAAACTTTTTAGCTTTCAAGCTTTCATTCGCTTTCCAAAATGATTTAGATATTTGCTTAAAGATTTCATCTTTTTCATTCCTTTTTCTTCATCAATCTTCCTTAACTAGATACCCTTATAACTTACGCTTTACTTTCAACATTTCATGTGTTCTTAGTTAGGATGAGTGATAACACCGTCGATTTAGTGAGTGGTTCTGAATTTGAAACTTCATCTGCTTTTGCAACAGGGACATCCCCTGATTTTCATCTTCCTTCTGTTGTTAGCAATCATTTAGAACTATAAGTTATTATATTATCTGATGATTATGATTTGGAAAGGGTATCCTAGAACTTCTAGGAGGAATAAAAATCTTCTTTTGTGTCGTTAGGTGTCTTATGTCAAATGCTGGTGAAGAATAAATCACACCAGGGTCCTCATGCCTCCTCGCATCTTGTCGGAGGAGGAGGTGAGATCCAACTTGCAATAGAGGGAAAGTTTTAAAGATTTTATTCTAGTTCGTTTGCGAATAGTTGGTTGTGAGTTGAGAAACGCTGAGGTGTAAGAGCACTTGAATCTTCAAAGCTGACTCGATACATCAGAGTATGACTAGGTGGATTCAAAGGTAATGGGCATGCCCTTAGATCTGAGCACTGAGGTCGTCCTTAGTAATGTTGACATTGTGGTCGGTGATCCTTCTGAGTGGTTAGCGCTTCCGATTCTAAAGGACAAAGGGATGTGTAGTTTTTTCGATGACTGTATGGTCTCGTTTTGGAGTGCTTATTTATGAGAATGGGACTTTGTCTTCCTTTTTTCTAAATTTGAGGTAGTCCCGAAACATTTAAAAATTGCTCATTCCTAACTTCATATGGGGTCATGGGCATACATAAGGGTCTTTCAACCGTATGCAGAGCACAAATCATGGAAGCTCTCTCTTGGATTTTTTTTATCTTTTCCATCTGAGGTGTACTTCCCCGTATAACTTTCATGACCAGGGACTTGTCAGTCTTCATCCGGTCAACCTTTTGTTCGACCCCTTCACTCTAGATTGGGGGAATTCCTGGGACATTTTTTGTAACACCCTACTTCCTGACTTGACAATTAATTAAATAAAATATAAATCCAACAAGTAGAATGTTACTCAATCCTTAAACAACTAATACTTTAATCACATAATTAAAAACAACCCATTTCATAAGCAGCGAAAAATGAGAAAATAGTTAGCATAAAAGCCTCAACAAACAAAGGTTTGAAAAGTGGTTCAATGCTAAAACCAAATCAAGATATGTAACATAATATAAATGTCAAAATAGCTCATCTCATTGTGTTATATATCAGAGCGACTTCACCTATAGACTCGAACGACAAGCAACTAAAGAGACACAATGTTGTCCTTAGCCTCAAGCTTCTACTCAGGTACATGATTATTTGTACTCTAATGGAGCACAAATGCAACAACACAAAAGGGGGGTGAGAATACATTAAAATAATAAATAATGCATATATAATCATGATAGATTCACATAATCAGACATGCACATCAATGTCATGTATTCACATTTCACCCACATCACAACCACACGCATACAATCAGGAAAGAGTATTCATCATTTCACCCACTCAACTCATGCTCGCCATGGTCCCCACTCGGACACACAACTCAACTCTATATACATGCGGTACTGACTAAACATTTGTTTTTTCATATGAATCGAGTTCTAATCAACTGCAAACCTCGAGCTCCAATAAATTGCGAGCTCCATGCCCCCACTCTAAGCTTGGTACAAGCCACTAGTCCCCACTCTGAACTAGCAAACATGTCTCTTTCATAATAACAACGACATATGATGCATGATATTAATCATGCAATGACACAATATCCCAACAAATACAGCCCCACTCTAACTGTAAACATCCACATAACAACATGGTAAGGACTACAACCTCACTATAACTGTAATTTAGCACACACTTACACAATACGAGTAGTTCTCACTCTGAACCACTCGCCTCATCAATCACCAAAAGCATGTACAATTATCACTCAATTATACACACAATCCACAATATACATCCATATAATAATCATACAGTCACAAACATAATTATTTCACCAAAACACTACCACTACGTAGCTTTACGCGTCAGCTCTCTAATGCTTCAAACAACACCTCGTTTGGGCTTACGAAATAAAAGTTACGGCCAAAATCGTCGGGGAATAAAACATGTTTAACTTAGAAAAAAATTCAAAATTTAAATATCAACAACCAATTGTCAAGGAGTGACAATCAATTGTCATGAAGGCAATTTGCTCACTAACTTCATACAATTGATTAATTCCTCACAGCAATCGATTGACATTATTTTTTTCCCAAAAATACACATAAGCAATCGATTGCTCCACAATGACAATCGATTGTCATAGGCAAATTTTCCAAAAATAAGGGCATGCAATCGATTGACATTATACAAATTTCTATAATTCCCAGTTTTCTTTGCATCAGTCGTCTTCTTCATCTCCTACCTCTTACCACTCATACTAGTACCAATTATATCAATCAAAACACCACCAATTCACATCCTATTATTACTAATTCACCAAATATCCCCATAATAACAGTGTTTCATTTTTTTTATCATGAATTAATCAATTATAATGATACCCTCAAATCCCCAATTCAACATAGTTTTATCATAACATCAATTGACTCATGAACATCAAACAAAACAGCAACAAAACACATTTTTTCACATCAAACCACAACAAAACATAATTACAACATCCATCTATCATGTTATTAATCAAACAACAGAGAAAACATAAAACCCTATTGGAGGTTAAGAGAAACCTTTCTACACTTTCATGATATAAGCACCCTTAGATTAAGAATCCCCTCCCTTTACCTTGTAATTCCAGCAAAAGTCAACAAAGTAAGCTCCCATTGACCCCTTCTCTTAAGCCCTAACTCTCCCTTCCAATGTTCTTCTCTCAAAGCCTCTTGTTTTAACGTACTGACAGAAAAGTTCCCTAAACCTAATTTCTCTAACTTTTAGAATATATATTATTCTAATTACTTCCTCATAATTAACTTTTGGCCCAACTAACTAGAACTCTTCATTACTAACCATTTATTTCCATTATTCTCGCTTTTTACCCAACTCCTCATATTCCCTCAAATTCTAATAATTTAATTCCCACTAAACTAATTAAATAAACACAAACACCATAAATGTCGTCACTAGCCAAATATGTCACACATAGCAAAATAATTATTTAAATAAATTACTCAATTAAATCAAATAAATAATTAAATAAGCGAATAATTAAATCGGGGTGTTATATTTCTTCTTGGTGGAGCCCTCGCCCTCACGACTCATTATACTTTATGCTACCTCCATGTCGATTCTCCTCAATTTTGTCAATTTTTGTATCCAAAGTATTGGTCTAAGATCCATTTTAACTGATCTGTTTTCTCCTGTTGTACCAAGTCAAGTTATCTCTCAGAAAAAGGTGATGGTGAATGAACAAATGTACTTTTGATTCCAAGAGTTTGGCTACGAGGAAGGGTTTGGCCGTAGTGAGGTGCCCCCTACCGAAGTGAAGATGATGAGGGTTGATATTCGCTCTATCTTGAGTGTAGTCATTTTTTAGGAAAGAGATGAGACTTCGTGCTTTTTTTAAGCATGCATGATTGTATTTTATAAATATCATGGACAAAGTAAGCAACCTAAGTATGTTCTATCGCCTTGCATGTGCCCAGGGTATCCAGGTTGTTGTGAATATCAGTACTTATGCTTCTTCCCCCACTCATTTGGAGGTTATTGCTTTTTCTCCAACCCCGCCTCCTACCTCAGTTGTAGGAGCTTCGACTCCTATGCTAGATGTAGATCATTTTGTGGGCACTACAACCATTTTACAGGTGGTGGAACCAACTTTGCCTCCAACTTCAACCAAGAGGGCTCGGGATGAGGGACAACAATCTCCTGGGGTGAGACTTTTCCGAAATAGACTCGGTTACTGAGGGCGATTCTTCTACGGAAACGCCTTTATAAGGATACTAGATATTTTCTCTTCTTGACTTCCACGCATTCATGAGAAGGTTGTCATTGTTGTCTCAACATCTGATTTATGCTTCGTTCAGAATCTTCTTGAAAATGATAAAATGGAAATGACTTATGATCTTGCTCACAATATGTTCAAAGTTGTTTCTATCTTTTCTCTCATTTCAGTTGGACGTGGTGATGTCTTGTCTCCGGGTAGTCCCTTTAAGTAAATGGATACTTGGAAAGGGAAGGCTGAAACTATGGAGCCGAAGTGTGTTAACCTTTACACAAATATTTTTGTGTTCTAGGAGAGAGTTAATGCCACTAACTCTTTGCAAGAGGTCATGACAATACATGGATATCCTTATTCTTTGGCGGCTCGCAAGACCAAGCTGAAAGATATCCTCAAAGATGCAAAGGATTGGTATAAGGTTACTTCTGCTTCTGTTGCGGAGAAGGCTCGCTGGGTGGAAAAGTACCATAAAGACGCAAAGGCCTTGAAAGGTTTCCAATACGAGGTGGTCGGCCTGAGGCAAGCGTTTCATGGTGCTCTTGAGAAGAATATGCAGGATGTGCTCGATGTTTGAGAACGGGTTATGGAGCGGGCAAGAAAGATTTGTTTTGATGTTGTGATTTCTGCTTAAGTGTTGGATCCTTTAAAGTTTATTCCCTGGGTGACTTAAGGAGATGGTCTTGGTGCCTCGGCTTCGGATTCCTCTATTTGATTTTTCATTTGTTTATATTTTTATTCCTTACAATGTTTCTCAGACCTTTGTGCCTTGGGTGTCATAAATTTTGATATCTAATGAAATATTTTACATTGAAATTTCAAGTATCATTAGCTTTAGAGCTTTATGTCAGCCTTTTCTTTATCATTATCGTTGTTCATGACTAGTTTGTAACTTTAGGAATTTCTCTTTTATCTTTCGGGTTTTTGTTTAGTTTAAAGTTTAGTTCGGTCCACTAGAGTTTATTGACTACGGCAGGGTGTCTGTTTTGGGCCATAAAACCTCTTTTGTTTGCTACATGGAAGACACATTGCATTGAATTGTAATTATGTGACAAATATGCCTATGGAATTTTCTTCCTTTCTGCAACTTGGTGCATTCGAATGATGTCAGATGCCATTTTTGGTTGCCATATTTGGGTTGGATTTCACGTCTGGCGATTTATTTACTTTTCCAGGGCGGTGCTTGGGATCGGCGAGGTTGATGTTAAGCAATCACATTTTTGTACTGTGCTCCGTGTCATAGAGGATTGTTCCCCGACCAAGGGTGTGATTCTTGTCCCTGCCCCAGAAGTTTGCCTCGGATCGAGGTAGAGGTCACTAGGCTCCACTACCTATGCCCTAGGATTGGCTAGATCCGGTGAGGGTATGTAGTTTACAAGGAAGTATACTTGATGAACCTCAGATGTGAGGTGTGCATTTGAGTCGTATCTAAATTGCAAAATTGTGTTAAGTTTGTATCGAATACGCAAGTGGACTTGGAATGGGCTTAAGCAGTATCAGAAATGTATAAATGTGTTAAGTTTATATTGGATAAACATTCATGCAGACATTGCGTTTTAAGTCGTATCATAATCAAATAAAAGTGTTAAGTCCGTATCGAATACATAGAGAGCCCGTAATACACTAAATTCGTATCAAAATCACATAAAAGCATTAAGTCTGTGTCAGATATGTATTCATGTATTTCACCTCACGTTCCTATTTCGTGCATTTTATCATAAGGAGACAATGAAGCACACAACGCAGGAGAATGATATATATGTGTGTGTGTGTGTGTGTGTGTGTGTGTGTGTGTAGGGAATGAATCATATGAGAATGTTATTTTTATGTCAGAACATGAGAATGAATTTGAACCATTAGATTTTAAAATAAATGGTGGAGATTGTGTGTTTTTTTTCTTCTTCTTTCTCCTCCATCATTTATTTTAATAATGGAGGAGAGAGAAAAAAACCACATATAATCTCCACCATTTATTTAAAAATCTAATGGTTCAGATTCATTCTCATGTTCTCACATAAAAATGGCATTATATATATATATATATATATATATATATATATATATATATATATGGTTATTAGCGAAAAATAAAATAAAAAATTCTTTTATAAGATGCTAATTTTCATGTTGATTTTCACTTTTCAGGATCAAGTTTAATTTGGTGTTCAAAGACTTTTAGAACAAATTGATCAGAATTTAAGTTGAAGGTTAAAAATAAACATCAAGTACTATTGTTTCATCTCTTTGATTTCTTAAAATGTTTCCTAGAAAATAATTTTCTGGTCATCTAAAACGAAAAAGAAAAAAACTAATTGAAATTGATAATAAATCTCAAAAGGGTGCTATTAATAAATTTTTTGGAAAACACCATACAATTTCTATTTTGAATGATGCAAATCTTAGATTTAATAAAAATATAAAAATTGATAAACATCTTCAAGAGCTTATAAGAAATGAAAAAAGGCATTGGAAGGATGTCTTACTTAGGATAGTTTCTGTTACTCGATATCCAACTGAGCAAAATTTAGCATTTTGTGGAAAAAATAAGAGGATTAATGTGGAAAGTAATGGGAAATTTCTTTCTCTTGTTGAAATGATTGCTGAATGGGATCCTGTCACTCAAAAACATTTTGAACGTATTAAGAATAATGAAATTCATTATCATTATCTTAGTCATAAGATTCAAAATGAATTGATTAACATGTTAGGTAATGAAGTCAAAAGTGCAATAGTCGGAAAAATCAGAGAAGCAAAATATTTTGCTGTGATTCTTGATTGTACTCCTGATATAAGTCATCAAGAACAAATTGTTGGAAAAAATGTGAGTTTGCAGTGAAACAAGTGTGAGTTCTAAGTCTTACATTGCTTAGAAAAGTGGAGGTTAAGCACTTTATAAGTAAGAGGACCCATACACTTATCACCTTAAAGTTTTTGGTTGAATATGTGATGTCTCTATCACTTATTTGGGTGAGTCTTTGACCCAATGTGAATGCTTTCCCCTCATGGTGACCCATCAGTGGTATCAGGGTTCGATTCGAGTAAGGGACCAACTCCTTGTGTCGAAAGTCTTCCTGACATGGTGGTCAGACGACGTGTCTTGTTGAAGTGCCCATGACGAGATAAGGGTGTCTCTCAATGGCAAGTATGTGGATGAAAGAACTTCCGCTTGAGGGGGAGCATAATGGATGGACTCACACTTGAGGGGGAGATTGTTGAGAAAAATGTGAGTAGGGGTGTTTGCGGGCCGGTTTGGTTCGATTTTGAGTGAATCCGATACCCAAACCGATCAAAAATATATGGATTAGTTTGGATTGGATTTTCACATTTTTTCTATAAAACCCAAACCGAACCAAACCGAGAAATTACGGGTTGGTTTGGGCTGGATTAATCGGGTACATTAGAAAAAAATATGCGAAAAATATTTTTTAAATTTTCTAATTTACATCAACTAATTTTCTATAATAATATAATTTTTTTATTTATTTTTGTGTTTTCATATAGATTGTGAATGTCACAAATGATGTTTCATTTTTCTTCCTTCTTAAAGTTGAATATTTTATACTAGTTTCTCTTATAATAATATATATTATATGAGTTAATATGGTTGGTTCGGGTAGACGGGCTCGCGGGTAGAATTTTGAAAATCCGTTACTCGAACCAATGAACATTGGGTTTCATTGGTTTGGTTCGGTTAATGCCCGAACTAAAAAAATACCCGATCCAAACAGCATGTTTTGGTTTGGATTCCGGTTTGGTTCGGATTTTCCCGAACCAATGAACACCCCTAAATGTGAGTTGTATAGAGAAACAAGTGTGAGTTCTAAGTCCCACATTGCTTAGAAAAGGGGAGGTTAAGCACTTTATAAGTAATAGGACCCGTACACCTATCACCTTTAAGCATGGCAACGGGGCGGGGCGGGGGCGGGTTTAGCTAGCCCCGCACCCGCACCCGCCTTCATGTTATAGACCCGTCCCCGCCCCCAAACCCAGGCGGGGGTGAAAATTTACCACCAAAACCCGCCTCCGATAGAAACGGGTTTGCCCGCACCCGCACCCGCACCCACCCGCAATTTTTTTTTTTAAATAGTAATAAAAATTAGCAATTTTATTAAAAACTTAACCATTTTAATAATAAACTTGTTTCTAAAGATGTGAGTTTGAGTGAATATTGAGAAATGACTAATGAGGATTTTTAATTGCTTATTCAAAAGTGAATAAATGTGATATAAAATAATTTAAATATGGGAATTAAAGTAAATATTATAAAACCAGGCGGGGGTGCGGGCGGGTAGTAGCATCCCCCGGCCCCCGCACCCGCACCAGTAATTACAAACCAGGTTTTACCCGCACCCGCACCCAATCAAATCGGGTTTCCCCCGTTAAATTCGGGTCGGGTCCGGGCGGGCCTGGGTTTTCTTGCCATGCCTAATCACCTTAAGGTTTTGGGTGAATATGTGGTGTCTCTCTCACTTATTTGGGTGAGCCTTTGACCTTTAGGTGAGTGTTTGACCCAATGTGAATGCTTCCCCCAGTGATAGGTGTATGAGTCCTCTTACGTATAAAGTGCTTAACCTCCACTTTTCTAAGCAATGTGGGACTTAGAACTCACACTTGTTTCTCTATACAACTCACATTTTTTCCCAACACAAATGTCTCTCATTATACATTATGTGGATGTTTCTACAAGTCCAATACAAATTGAAGAGTTTTTTTGTAGAATTTTTGAAAGTCTGTGACATAACAGGTCAAAGATTGTTTGAGGAATTACAAAATGTATTGGAAACTCTCGGTCTAGATGTTAATAATGTGAGAGGACAAGGATATGATAATGGATCAAACATGAAAGGTAAACATCAAGGTGTGCAAAACAAATTAGATGTTAACCCTAGAGCATTATTTACACCATGTGGTTGTCATAACATTAACTTGACACTTTGTGATATTGCAAATTCTTGTACTAAAGCTAAAGATTTTTTTGGAGTGTCACAACGTATTTATAGTATATTTTCTCATTCGAAAAAACGTTGGAGAATTCTTAGAGAAAATGTGAAAGGTTTAACTATTAAACCACTATCACAAACACGTTGGGAAAGTCATGTGAATAGTGTATATGCAATTAAATCTCAAACTTCAGGTGTAAGAGAAGCACTACTTCAGCTAGTTGAACATGATAATAATCCCAAAATTAAGAGTGAAGCCGAATCTTTAGCAACTCATGGAATTGGAAACTTTGAATTTTTAGTAGCTATGATTATTTTGTTTGAATTGTTGAGTGTTGTTAATGAAATAAGCAAAAGTTTGCAACAAAAAAAAACATGCGTATTGATGTGGCTATAGAACTAGTAAAAGGTTTGATCAAGTATTTGAAAAAATATAGAGAATATGGATTTGTAAATGCTAAGGCTAGTGTTGAAAAGATTGGGAATGAAATGGAGATTGAATGTGTGTTTATTCAAAAATGTCAAATTTGTAGAAAACAACACTGATGAAAATCCATTTCAATCCACACAGCTGAATCTTGAGTCTTCTGAAGAGTATTTTCGAAATCATTATTTATTATATATTGTAGATCAAATAATTGTCTCACTTGATAGAAGATTTGAGCAGTATAACATACATGAAAATATTTCTTGATTCTTGTTTAGTATTGAAAGACTTAAATCATTATCTGACAGAGACTTGAAAGCATGTTGCAAACATCTTGAAACTTGTTTAAAACATGACAATTCTCTTGATCTTGATGATGGAATTTTGTTTGAAGAATTGAAAGTTATTAGAGAAGTTTTAATGGTTGAATCAAGATTAAGCTATATGATATTTAGTTCTTTAAATACTTTTAATTGTTTTCTTAATGCATGCATAACTTATAGAATAATATTGAATATTCCTATCAGTGTTGCATCTGCTGAAAGAAGTTTTTATAAATTAAAATTATTAAAATCTTATTTGAGATCTACTATGTCACAAGATAGATTAAATTGTCCTGTGTTAATTTCAATTGAAAATAATCTTTTGAAGAACCTTGATTATGAACTAATTATTGATGATTTTGCAACAAACAATGCTAAGAGGGTGATATTTAAATAATTTTAAATATTTGGTCAATTTTTTTATAGGAAAAAAGATCGGATAAAGAAGAAGAAGAAGAAAAAGAAGAAGAAGAAGAAGTCTCTTTATAGTGGTTTATGTTTTAATGTAGTATAAACATTGATTCAAAGATCCATACTTGTATTCTTTTTGCACAATGTCAAATGAAAATTTGTTTTTTATCAAATTATTTATTTTATCCTTATATATTTATTGTTAAAAAAATTATAGGGTTACCTTTCTTTTGATTCGCTTAAGGCACCAAAATTCAAAGGATCGTCCCTGTGCCGGTCTACCTGCGCCGCCGTAATGGAGATCAGAGTCACTGTTCGAGACTAATAATTATCTACCTCTCATCATTTCTGATTCCTTCATGAAGTTGAAACATCCATTTATAATTCCCGAACAGAACAATTATCATATTTTCCTTAGTATTTTTATACACATTACTCCATTTCACATGTTCCTGATTACCCCCTAATAGATACTATTTACTTTTATTTCCTTTTATTCAAATCGAAGGAATTAACATTGTCTCTTATGTATTAACACAATCTATCTGAAGAGGAAAGTTTATAAATATTGTTAATTAACTGTACATCTGGTACATTTTCCAAAATAATTCATCATACTTCTAAGTTTTTTTTTACGGTCTTCTCGATTTTCAAATCAAACAGTAATTTGCTTAATCCTTGACCTGACACACACAAAGATAAAATACTTCAATATAACTTCACAATTAAAAATGAAGGAATAAGAATGAAATATCTTTTTTGGAGTTTTAAATTAAAATTAGCAAATTAAATATATACTAGAAATCCCAAATATAGTTAAATTTCCTTGTTAAAATTAATAAGCAATTATTGACAACAACATCAAAAGTTGTATGGATGATTTATCAAAGTGTATTAAATCATCGTCAAATAACACTATTTATATTCATGTCCACATGGTTTATTTCAATTCCACTTAACAATTCTATTGTACTAAGGATGCAAAACTTAAGGGGTGTACTAAACATATTTTTTATAGAAGACAATCTTGTATCTCAAGTTAGTAGTGAGTTGGTGTTGGAAAACTTGATGTGAATTTGAAAGGGTCATTCAATTAATTAATGTAAGTCAATTCTTTTTTATTATGTGGAAATAAAATAATTAATATTAATTAATTATTAATTAATAATTATAATGAGTAGGGATGACAATTTGGCCCATCCCCAGTGTGTATCCAGAAAATTACCCACAACAGGTAGGGTAAAAACCCGCAAAAATGGGTACGGGTACGGGCTCGGGTAATTACCCACTTAAACAAGCGGGGATGGACACCTTAGTACCCAGCCCGTCCCATACCCGCACAATATATATTTATATATTTTAATTTATATAATTATATAAAAATAAATATTTATAAATTTTTTAAAAAAACATCAATTTTAAATTACTGCATATTTAATATACGTGATCATTTATTTCATAATTCAACAATAAATTTTTTTAAAAACTTTCTAGTATTTTTAAAAACTTAAAATATTCTGATATTTTATACTTAATATATTTATTTTTATTAGAAATGCGGGTAACGGGTACTGGTACGGGTACTTATATACCCATAGAGTACGGGGATAGGTGCCAATTTTGATACCCAAGCGAGTATGGGCTCAGGTACGGAGATTTTTTTCAACTGCGGGTATGGGGACGGGTGATAACACGAAAATATATCATGTTTTTACTTTGATTTATGTTATTTTCTTATTCCGTTTTCGTCTAATATCCGATTTTCTCGAGATTATTTAAGTGTTTTTGCAGGTAATCTCATTTTCCAAGTCAAAGTATGCTAAGTGTGGAAAAGAACCAAAACATGCCAGAAAAGAGCAGAAAAGTGAAGCAAAACAACAGAATTTAAAAACTGCTGCTGTGGCGATCGTCACAATCCATTACGATCGTCATGCGTCCAAAATGTGTTTAATCCGTTAACAGAGACGTGGTTACGAGTTTTCAGAGGAGCAGTTTCACACGACCTTATTTTCTCCGAAGAATGCTCGGTTCAAAAGTCACGTAACTGTCAAAAGGAGTGCCTACATTCTCTCCAACCTCTACCTCAACTCAGTCTATAAATATGAGAGTTTTCGAAGAACAAAGGGTGGCCTATTTTCTGCATTCTGAAGTACCGTTTTGCTGCCAAATTATTTCCAGATTTTGTTTTGTCTTGTTTACATTTACCATTCCTTGTTACCTATTACCGAACAAAGTAATAGTTTCTCACATCGAGGAACTATTACAACTTAGTTTTAGTTTTTGTTTCATTACCTTCATCATTTGCCAATTACTTTATTCAAGCAAGAACCTACCAGCTTGTAGAGGGATTGTTATTGCTGTTATTACGAATTACCAGGTTTCCATTATTTAATTCAAAGCATTATTTATTTCCTTCTTAATTATGTTTATGTCTATTTATCTCTTTGCCCTTACGTTTAATTTCATTATTATGTCTAACTAAACCGATCTTATCGGTATGTAATGAAGTAACTAAAATGGATCTAATTTCTCTAAGCTAAAATCAATAATCAATTCTTCTTCTGGCTTCGATTTCTTAATTTTAAACCCAACTTTTATTACGAGAGTAAAAAAGTAACAAAGGTTAAGGTCAAGACCACGGGAGTGTGAGGCTTTACCCGGATAGCTGAAATCGGGCATTAATTTTAAAAACAGCGGAAGCGCTTTAAATTAGGTCTTATTAGTTTTCAAAAAGTATTTTTAACCTCATATGGGCTAGCGAGAGCAGACATATTGACTTAAGAGTATAGTCCGAAGCAATAACCACGGGAGTGTGAGGTGAGGGCTTTTAAACTGGTTTTTCCTACAGATGCATAGGGTGATAAATCTTTATACGCTTAGGTTTAATTAATTCCACGTAGGTTTACTGAATTATATACCGATATCTTATTCATAACTAGTAATCCCAAATTTTAATTTCTCTTTAATTTCCCGTTTGAACTTAAAAACCCAATTCTGATTAGCCTTAGATAAACATAGTAACGATAGATAACGGTGCGTTCGATTTCTAGTCTCTGTGGGATCGATAATCTTTTAAAACTACGCGATACGACTGTATACTTGCAGTTAGATTTATTTAGGCACACTAAATAGAGCGATCAAGTTTTTGGCGCCTTTGCCGGGGAGTAATTAAGTCGACATCGTAATTCCTTTGTTACGTCGTATAGACTAAGGCAAAAACCAAAATTCCCTTTCTGTTGATTGTATGCCAAGTACTCGCTCTTCTGGCACAGACCTCATACGACCGACAGACGAACCTGAACGTCTTCTTACCGTAAAAAGACGTATCCAAGAATACTGATTAGCTCACGATATCCCTTTTCCTTTATCAGAACCTGAATCTCAATCAGACTCTGAACTTGAATCTGAATCAGATTCCGAATCAGAAACCAACATGGCTGACCCACCACAAAACCGACCTCTTAAGTATTATGCTGCCGCATCTCAACAAGAACCTCACAACAGCATTGTCGCTCCAGCTATCAACCGAAATGATTTCGAGTTGAAACCCTCGCTGTTATCTGTTGTGCAACAAATTCAATTTTCTGGAAACCCAACAGAAGATCCGAACGAACATCTGACCAAGTTTGTGCAGTACGCAGACACAGTGAAAGCAAATGGTGTAACCGCAAACGCCATAAGACTACGTCTTTTTCCTTTCTCATTAAGAGATAGAGCTTGGGCTTGGTTGCAATCCTTGCCATCTAACTCTATTGCTTCAAGGGAGGATTTAAAGAAGGTCTTTCTGGCACGATATTTTCCACCAAGAAAAACAGCTATGCTGAGAGCCCAAATCAACAGCTTCAGACAAAAAGACAACGAGTCTTTATATGATGCTTGGGAAAGATACAAAGATATGAGGAAGATATGCCCGCATCATGGTCTTGAGTATTGGTTAATTATCCACACGTTTTACAATGGTCTCTTGTACAATACAAGATTGACAATAGATGCCGCCGCAGGTGGTACACTCATGGATAAACCCTATGATGAAGCCCAACAACTCATTGAGAGTATGGCTCAGAATCACTACCAATGGGGAGTTGAAAGAACTCAAGTGGAGAAATCCCAACCAAAAGGAGGAATGTACGAAGTTTCTAGCTTAGATCATGTCCGTGCTAAGGTAGATGCAATAGCTCAAAAGATAGACAATTTGACCATAACACCCATAACCACCATGGCTGCTGTAGCGCCAAACTGTGAATTATGTGGAACAGCTGGACACGCTGCCCCTGAATGCCAAGTTTTAACAGGAGCCTCTACAGATCAAGTGAATTATGCTCAAGCAAACCCTTATGCAAATACCTACAATCCTGGTTGGAAGAATCATCCAAACTTCTCTTACAAAAACAACAATGCACTGTATGCACCTGGTCAAGCACCTGCTGCACCACCAAGTTATCAAAAGGCTGCAACAGCTGCTCCAAATGTTCCTAGGAAGTTTAACCTTGAACTGATGATAGAAAACTTCATAGCTACCCAGACTCAAACAAACAAAGAGTTCCTGAATCAAAACGTACACACTAGTGAACAGATTAAGCAGTTAGCAAACAAAGTAGACGCTTTGGCCACTCACAATAAAATGCTTGAAACGCAAATTTCCCAAGTGGCTCAATAACAAGCACCTACTGCTGCTCCTGCTGGAACATTTCCTGGACAGCCACAACCTAATCCTAAAGGACATGCAAATGCTGTTATACTGAGAAGTGGAAAAGAATTAGATGAACCCATTGATCCAAGACTTCAAAATCCAGCCATGTACCAAAAATCTGCTAACGACACAACAACTGAGAAGGAGAATGAACCCAAGGAAAAGGAAGATAATGACCAAGAGGTTGTCAACAAAGAAAAACCTTATGTGCCTCCACCACCTTATAAACCACCTATTCCGTATCCTCAAAGATTGACAAATTCCAAAACTGCAGGGCAATTTAAGAAATTTGTTGAACTTCTAAAACAATTAAACATCACGATACCTTTTACAGAAGCCATCACTCAGATGCCCTCGTATGCTAAGTTCCTAAAAGAAATCTTATCCAATAAGAAAAAGATTGAGGAAAACGAAACAGTTACACTTACTGCTGAGTGTAGCGCAATAATTCAAAACAAAATGCCTCATAAGCTGAAAGACCCAGGTAGTTTCTCCATACCTTGTGTAATTGGGAAGTTTGTCATAGACAAAGCTCTATGCGACTTAGGATCCAGTATTAGTGTTATGCCCTTATCCATATGCAAGAAGCTTGATATGGGAGAATTAAGACCAACTAAGATGTCTGTTCAACTAGCTGACCGCTTTGTTAAATACCCAGTTGGTATACTAGAAAATATTCCAGTTCGTATAGGACAATTCTATATCCCTACGGATTTCATAATAATGGATATTACAGAAGACTCCACTACTCCTATCATATTAGGAAGACCATTCTTAGCTACTGCTGGAGCAATTATAGATGTAAAGAGAGGCAGACTAAATTTTGAAGTTGGTGAAGAGAAGGTTGAATTCATTTTGACACAATTCTTACAAGCTCCAGCTATAGACGACACATGTTATCTACTAGATGTCATAGATGAGTGCGTAAGAGAAATAGAGATGGAACCGACCACATATTCAGATATTCTAAAAATTCTAATACCTCTGATTTTCGAAGATGATAACTGGCGTGAACCTTATCAAGACGATAGCCTAAGCGAATGCTTAGCACTTACACCAGATCATCTACCTTGCTAGAAGAAACCAGCCCTAGAACTGAAAACATTACCCAAAAATTTAAGGTATGAATTCCAAGACGAAGATCTCGAACGACCTGTAATAGTCAATGCAGACTTAGGACAGACCGAAACCAAGAAACTATTAGATGTCTTAAGAAAATACCCAACTGCGTTAGGCTATAACATCGCTGACCTTAAAGGAATAAGTCCTTCTATTTGTATGCATCGCATTATGCTGGAGGAAGACTGTAAATCCTCTAGGGAACATCAGAGAAGGATTAACCCGATCTTGAGTACTGTAGTCAAAGACGAAGTGAAAAAACTTTTAGAAGCAGGAATTATATACCCGATATCAGACAGTAAATGGGTTAGCCCAGTACATGTCGTTCCAAAGAAGGGAGGTGTTACAGTTGTTAAGAACGAAAAAGGTGAATCTATAACAAAAAGGGTTGTAACTGGAAGTAGAATGTGCATCGATTATAGAAAGTTAAATAAAGCCACTCGTAAAGACCATTTCCCATTGCCTTTTATTGACCAAATGTTGGAACGATTGGCTAAACACTCATACTTCTGCTATTTAGACGGTTATTCAGGATTCTTTCAAATTCCTATTCATCCTGATGACCAAGAAAAGACGACCTTCACATGTCCCTATGGAACATTCGCCTATCGACGAATGTCGTTTGGACTATGTAACGCACCTGCCACATTCCAAAGATGCATGATGTCAATCTTTGCTGATTTTATAGATGACATTATGGAAGTGTTTATGGATGACTTTTCTGTTTGTGGGCAGAGCTTTGAAGGATGTCTATCGAACCTATAAATGGTATTGGAAAGATGCGTAAAAGTTAATCTAGTATTAAACTGGGAAAAATGCCATTTTATGGTAAATCAAGGAACCG
This sequence comes from Lathyrus tuberosus, assembly GCA_022829125.1. Classification (NCBI taxonomy): domain Eukaryota; kingdom Viridiplantae; phylum Streptophyta; class Magnoliopsida; order Fabales; family Fabaceae; genus Lathyrus; species Lathyrus tuberosus. The sequence continues at coordinate 278,327 of JALAZF010000503.1, read as the reverse complement.
TACTTGGACACGTTGTGTCCGATAGAGGAATTGAAGTCGATAAAGCTAAGATAGAGATTATAAAAAATCTTCAACCTCCGAAAACCGTACGAGAAATAGGAAGTTTCTTAGGACACGTCGGTTTCTACCGACGATTCATAAAGGATTTCTCGAAAATTACTAAACCTCTTACCGGTCTATTAATGAAAGACGCTTAATTTATCTTTAATGAGAAATGTCTGAAAGCATTTGAACATCTAAAAATAGCTCTTATTACCGCACCCATCATGCAACCACCAGATTGGAGATTACCTTTCGAAATCATGTGTGATGCAAGTGATTATGCTGTAGGTGCAGTTTTAGGACAGAGGAGGGATAGAAAACTTCATGCCATTTACTATGCAAGTAGAACCTTAGATTCTGCCCAAATGAACTACGCTACCATAGAAAAAGAACTTTTAGCCGTGAGTTTCGCCCTTGACAAATTCCGTTCCTACCTAGTGGGAGCTAAGATCATCATTTATACAGACCACGCAACTATTAGATATCTACTTAACAAAAAGGATGCAAAACCTAGACTGCTAAGGTGGATCCTACTTTTACAAGAATTTGATTTAGAGATCAAAGATAAGAAAGGAACTGAAAACGTAGTAGCATACCACTTATCCCGATTAAAGGGCATTAAACCAGAGCCAGTACCCATTAATGAGGATTTCCCATATGAACAACTCATAGCCCAACTAGAAAGTGATATGTCTACTCTACAGTTGAATGACCCAAAGATGGAAGAAGTCGTGGAAGAAATTAACATACACACAACCCTGCCATGGTATGCTGACATAGTCAACTACTTAGCAGCTGGAGTACTTCCACCAGACTTATCTTATCAACAAAAGAAAAAATTCTTTCATGATCTAAAACATTATTATTAGGATGAACCTTTGCTGTTTAAGAGAGGAGCCGACGGTATCTTCCGTCGTTGCATCCCAAAAGAAGAAATAGAAAACATCATCTCTCAATGTCATTCTGCTCCTTATGGAGGACATGCTAGTACCTCAAAGACATGTGCTAAGATCTTGCAATCCGGCCTATTCTGGCCCAGCCTTTGGAAGGATGTCCACACTGCAATACTAAATTGCGACCGGTGCCAACGCACTGGTAACATATCGAAACGCGATGAGATGCCTCAAAAAGGTATATTAGAAGTAGAAGTCTTTGATGTATGGGGGATTGATTTTATGCGACCTTTCCCATCATCCTTTGGAAATAAATATATACTCGTAGCTGTCGATTATGTTTCAAAATGGATTGAAGCAATAGCTTCTCCTACAAATGACGCACGAGTAGTCATAAAGCTTTTCAAAAACACAATCTTTCCTAGATTTGGTGTGCCGAGACTTGTCATAAGTGATGGTGGCTCTCATTTCATATCAAAAATATTTGACAAATTACTATCGAAGTATGGAGTAAGACACCGCGTAGCAACACCATATCATCCACAAACAAGTGGACAGGTTGAGGTCTCGAATCGAGAGATAAAACAAATTCTAGAAAAGACCGTAGCCACCTCTAGGAAAGATTGGTCATCTAAACTCAACGAAGCTTTATGGGCATATAGGACGGCTTACAAAACACCAATCGGAACTACACCTTTCAAGCTGGTCTATGGTAAACCTTGTCATCTACCAGTGGAATTAGAACATAACGCCTATTGGGCCATTAAAACATTAAACTTAAGGTATGATTCCGCAGGTGAAAAATGTATCCTAGATCTGCATGAACTAGAAGAGTTAAGATTAGACGCTTACAAAAATGCTAAAATATATAAAGAACTAACTAAAAATGGTACGATAAGCGCTTATCTAGAAAAGAATTTAGTGTGGGAGACGTTGTACTCCTATTTAACTCAAGATTAAAACTCTTTCCTGGGAAATTAAGGTCTAGATGGTCCGGTCCTTTTGAGATTACAAAAATTCTACAAAGTGGAGCTATAGAAATAAAGGGGAGGAATAGTAATCCATTTTTAGTTAATGGACAACGTCTAAAGCACTATCACATCATTGAAAATAGAGATTATTTGAACTGCCTAAGACTTTTAGAGTTGCCCACCGAACCCCCTAACTAAGCATCTAATTGAATTCGTCAGGCTTTCGATGTTAAAAACAGCGCTTAATGGGAGGCAACCCATGATTTTTGTTTTTCTTGCTTTATATTTGTTATTTCTTTTCGTTTCCTATGTTTTATTTTTATTTTGAAAATTTTTAGTTTCATTTATATCATTTTAAATTTGATTTGAAAATGTTGTGCTGATCTTAAAATTGAAAAACTACAGGATTATAAAGTCTCTATACTCTTTCTGTTCTCCTCTTCTGCTTACATTTTTTGCAAAAAGTACTAATTAATGGCAAACGAGGATAACTTGTTAGTAGAATTCAGAGATGGAGCACAGTGGCATCGCTATGAGGCTTTGTCTCTTAGACCATTTGCCTTGACAAAATTTGCCCACAGACCCACCATGACCGCCTTAGGTGTAGGTGAGAGCGTAAACTTTCTGTTTAACCAATTAGGTTGGGAGGGTTTTGCCAACAAGAAACATAAATGCTACCGTAGGTTGACTTTAGAATTCCTGAGCTCTTTAAGCTATAACCCTCACTGTGGAAAAGGTTTAACCAGGGGAAGAATTACCTTTAGACTATTTGGATACAGCTGCCAGTTCACCATAAAGGAACTGTCGGATCTTTTAGGATTTCCTGAAGGACCTAATGTTTTCTCTGTAGTTCAAGAGGACTTAGTGTTGGTTGGAGAGCTGAGTGATTTTTGGGGTAGAATTTCAGGGAAACCTGATTTTGACATGGACCCTATGCTTTCAACAGAAATACATAACCCCGCTTTCCGTTACTTTCATATGATCCTGGCCTATACTTTATTTGGTAAACCTGAGAATGATAACACCGTTTCGAGGGATGAGTTTTTCATTATGTTTTGTGCTTCTCAGTCTAGAGAGGTTAATGGACTCACTTTTATGCTGAACAACTTTTGCAAACTCATTAATAATGATAACAGTCTAATTCTGATAGGTAGCCTGGTTACAAAAATAGCTGATGCTATGGGATTTAGAACCCGACTTTCTAAGATTAACCCTTTTGGAGAATTTAGACCCATGAATATCACTTTTTGTTTTAATAGGGCTATGATTAGGAACCAAGGTCCGAACCATTTTCAGCTTTTGATTAACAATGTTGTCGTACCACACTTTACACTTCCAAATCATGAACGCACAAGTGTGCACAATCAACATAATTGGCTATATGACCTTAATGAACCCGTGCCTGAACCGGAAGAAACCTTTCCTGAACCTGAGATCGACCCAAAAACACCCCCTCATTATCATGAACTTGATTACATGGAATTCCAAGAAGACATTGACATTCCTAAAGTTGATGCCACTAATTATGCTGCTAATCTGAATTCTATTCTAAAGACTATGGATGAGTATCATAAAGAAATCACTTCAGTAAAGGATGGGCTAAACACTATGCGATAAAACATTGTTGGACTCATGGATTTGACCGTTGAACAATTTGATAATTTAAATCAAGCCATCGCATCTTTGAAGAAACGCCTTGGCTAGATTTATGAAGCACCTTATTTTCAAGATTTTTATGCATTTACTTTAGAACAATTTTACATTATTTCAGTTTTCATTTTTCATGTCGGGAATAATTTGATCTTCATACAGTTTTGATACATTGCTAGTATTTTACTAGCACCTCTTTGGTTTTAAAGGATAATTTCATTTGCTGCTAATGTCGACTCTTTATGATTTCAATTTCATTCTTGGTCATACTTTTAATTCTGTTTTAATTTATGTTGTCATGTTACTTATCTCTGTGTATGCAATATAATGCTGTTTCTATATGCTTACCATTGCCTGTTACTAAAATATTATGTTTGGAATTGTTTCTATCATAAACCATTTCACCACCCAGAAATTGCGAGCGTCATGATCGTGACGACCCCGTGACGACCGTCACGCGGGTTTGGAACAGATTCTGCGTTAAAACAGAACTGCTTCCTTCGTCTCCCTCTTCTTTCCCTCATTCAAAACCCAGCCGTCCCACTTTCTTTTTCCAATTCCATAACCGTCCCACCATTACCAGTTGACCCAAATTCAACATTTTCCTTTACCATTCGTCTTCCCCATTCAATATATATTCATACCGTGTACCCTTCCTTTTCACAAACCCTCAATTCTCCACAACCCATTTTCTTTCCTAATTTCTCTATAACCCACCAATGGCACGAAAAATTCCAGACCTATCAACATTGAACTTCAGAGATGGCGAACCAGGAGAGCGTCAAAGGGCTAGGTACATCGATTACTACCAACCTTCCGTACAACCAACTCGTTACGTAGACGTTGCATGTCTAGAAGAACTCGGAATGCTTGAGGGAGTCAAATGGATGCTATAAAATGCTGGTCTATGGCAGCTCTGCACTCAGAGCCGGCCTACTTACGAAGCCCTAACGCTCGAATTTCTCAGTTCGTTCACATACGTAACACCTTCTGGCGAAACCAATCAACTCACCGGCGTAGCCACGTTCCGCATGTTCGATACTGAGTATAAAATCGGCCAAGAGCAACTTGCCGGAATGCTTGGTTTCCACCATGGTGAGAGTGTCCACCGCCGAGTACCACAGGAAACTTTCTTTCAAGCAGCATTTCAATTATGGAATCAGTTGACAGGAACAACAGTTGACAGCTGGGATAGCCTCAACGCAACTTATATCCACAACCCAGCCGTCAGATATGTTCACCGCACATTAGGAAGCACTATTTTTGCACGAGATAGCAACCACAAGGTAAACTCTAAGGAGTTTTTCTTCCTCCATTGTATGTTTCACCCCGAGCCGATCAACGCCGCACCATTTTTGCTAGCACACATACAAGCAAACTGTGCTAGAGGTTCCAAACCTTTCTATTTGGAGGGATTGTCACCTCTATTGCTCTAAGTTTGAATTTGGAAAACGAGCTTAACAGATTACCCTCCATGCCTCCAGTGCTGCTCGACATAGACTACTGCTGCAGCTCACACCTCATCAAGTTACGACGAGATGGGAAATACCATCCTATGGTCCGAGCCATAACCATTAGAAGTATCATCATGCCTTGCAGAGACCGCATTGACCCTCAGAATATGGCCAATTGGCTTTTTGATCTGAATGCTCCTGAGCAAAATGCGCCTGCCCCTGATGATCAAAATTAGGACCCTGTTGATGAGATGGAGCAAGAGATGGATAACGCCCCAGAAAACCAACCACCGCCTGCCAATGATGCTCCTTCGACCTCCAGACGTCGTCGCCGCCCTGACCAAGACCCCGTTACTAATGAAGAAATCTTGAGGGCTATATGGCAACAAAACCAGCAACACAATGAAATGATGACTCTTATGCGTCAAATCTAGCAAGGGCAAGTTGACCAAGGTCAGAGGTTTGACGGTGTCATCGATGAGATGAGTGCATTGACACTGTGAGTGCAGAACCTACATGATTACATCCATCACATGGGCATTCTTGATCACGTAGCGCAACATGGAAGAGGATGCTCTAGAGGCAGAGGACGTGGAGCTCCCTGATTTTATTTTGTTTTTATTTTTAGCTTTTCTTGTTGTTCCCCTATATATCGCAACATTGAGGATAATGTCCGATATAGTGTGGGAGAGTCAGTTTATTTCCGTTTTATTTCCCTTTCTTGTACTTTCCTTGTCCTTATCTAAGTTAATATATGAGTATTTTTGTTCAGTATTTCGATTTCCCCATTTTATTCTGCCATAACGAAATTTTTTTTACGATTAATGCACATCGTGACATACCAAGCTTTAAATTATGTTAGGAAGCTGGGAAAGTGCTAACAAGATCGATACCGTCTTGACACCTTAGACCTCTTGCGTATGCGATATCAGTTTCGATACTTATTATACGATACCTTGAGTTCAGTCCTAAAGTAACTCCTAGTAGTTTATATTAGCAGTCAGCGCCGTCTAAATCACAAACCACGTGGGGAGCCGATGAATATAAGTGTTTGATGCCCAATCATGAAAAGAAAAACATCTTTCTTATCTATATGCCGAGAAAAATAGAATATGCAACAACTTGCATAGTTGTGAAATTTTACAAGAAAAGAAAGAAAATCCGTTGTCGATTGGTTCAGAGGTACCTGATTCTGGACTTGGTAGGGCGAACTACGGTTTGATCCCCCGCAATCTATGAATGGGATGTATAAAGGGTTACCACACTTGTGTATCAGGCCCCGTGAGAAAAAGGGATCAAAGTCACTAATCGGTTACTCCACTACGTGCGTGAATAAGGCAAAGGGCTTAATGTGATTGCGTTGGAATGAAGCCGGGTGAAATAGACACGAAAACTTTTGGTTGAACTATAATAGAATGATTAGAACTGGATTGTACAAAAGAGAGGTCTATGACAAGCTTGTTGCTTTGTGTCATTATTGTATCCTTAGTGTTTTACACTAGTACCTGTCTTACTAACAAGAAACTCCTTTTCAAATCCATTGGTATACCAGGTATGTGCATTTGATGGAGTTTGTCCGTTTTAATAGATTGATTGCTTGAGGACAAGCAAAGATTCAAGTGTGGAAGAGTTTGATAACACGAAAATATATCATGTTTTTACTTTGATTTATGTTATTTTCTTATTCCGTTTTCGTCTAATATACGATATTCTCGAGATTATTTAAGTGTTTTTGCAGGTAATCCCATTTTCCAAGTCAAAGTATGCTAAGTGTGGAAAAGAACCAAAATATGCCAGAAAAGAGCAGAAAAGTGAAGCAAAACAGCAGAATTCAAAAACTGCTGCTGTGACGATCGTCACAGTCCACCACGACCGTGGCAGTTACGAAATCCACCACGACCGTCACAATCCATTACGATCGTCATGCGCCTAAAATGCGTTTAATCCGTTAACAGAGACGTGGTTACGAGTTTTCAGAGGAGCAGTTTCACACGACCTTATTTTCTCCGAAGAATGCTAGGTTCAAAAGTCACGTAACTGTCAAAAGGAGTGCCTACATTCTCTCCAACCTCTACCTCAACTCAGTCTATAAATACGAGAGTTTTCGAAGAACAAAGGGTGGCCTATTTTCTGCATTCTGAAGTACCGTTTTGCTGCCAAATTATTTCCAGATTTTGTTTTGTCTTGTTTACATTTACCATTCCTTGTTACTTATTACCGAACAAAGTAATAGTTTCTCACATCGAGGAACTATTACAACTTAGTTTTAGTTTTTGTTTCATTACCTTCATCATTTGCCAATTACTTTATTCAAGCAAGAACCTACCAGCTTGTGGAGGGATTGCTATTGCTATTATTACGAATTACCAGGTTTCCATTATTTAATTCAAAGCATTGTTTATTTCCTTCTTAATTATGTCTATGTCTATTTATCTCTTTGCCCTTACGTTTAATTTCATTATTATGTCTAACTAAACCGATCTTATCGGTATGTAATGAAGTAACTAAAATGGATCTAATTTATCTAAGCTAAAATCAATAATCAATTCTTCTTCTGGCTTCGATTTCTTAATTTTAAACCCAACTTTTATTACGAGAGTAAAAAAGTAACAAAAGGTTAAGGTCAAGACCACGGGAGTGTGAGGCTTTACCCGGATAGCTGAAATCGGGCATTAGTTTTAAAAACAACGAAAGCGCTTTAAAGTTAATTAGGTCTTATTAGTTTTCAAAAAGTATTTTTAACCTCATATGGGCTAGCGAGAGCAGACATATTGACTTAAGAGTATAGTCCGAAGCAATAACCACGGGAGTGTGAGGTGAGGCCTTTTAAATTGGTTTTTCCTATAGATGCATAGGGTGATAAATCTTTATACGCTTAGGTTTAATTAATTCCACGTAGGTTTACTGAACTATATACCGATATCTTATTCATAACTAGTAATCCCAAATTTTAATTTCTCTTTAATTTCCCGTTTGAACTTAAAAACCCAATTCTGATTAGCCTTAGATAAACATAGTAACGATAGATAACAGTGCGTTCGATTTCTAGTCTCTGTGGGATCGATAATCTTTTAAAACTACGCGATACGACTGTATACTTGCAGTTAGATTTATTTAGGCACACTAAATAGAGCGATCAACGGGTACTATAGTACCCTACCCATACCCTGCCCATTGCCATCCCTAATAATGAGTCACTTATCAAAACCTAGTCTTAACCTAGTTTTGATTGAATAACTCCCCCCCCCCCCCTCTTTTTTTCTCTCAACTTTCCCACTATTTTTTCTCCACTCTCCCACTATTTTCTCTCCATCATATCAGATTCATGACTATAATTGTATTGTGCATATCAGTTGAAAAAATATACTCTAGATTCTAAATTTCTCCGTAATCTCTCTTCCCCCTCTCATTCACTTCATCTATAATTTTTCTTTTTCTGATTAACGAGTGGTTTATCGCACCATCGTCGACTGAATTTACGTTTAGATACGAGTGGTTTTAACACCATCTGAAGGTGTATCTCTACAAACAATTTATCACAAGTGATAATCGTAATTTTTGAACAGGTTGTTTTATCTTGGAGACGTTGTCGAAACGTGACTGCATTGCATAATTTTGGCAGTACGACGAAACGTCTTAAAGAAAGCATTCTAGTACGCGACTCGTCCCGATAATTTCCTTGTGCCAATTTTTTTTCAAAACCGAAAACAACAATTTTAAGACATTGTTTTGTAACTGCCATGTCTACTGAGGAAATTATAGGTACTACTGCGCGCCGCTTCTGTCTCTGACAAACCATTTAAGTTTAAGGGTTCTCACTTCAAACATTGGCAAGCTAAGATGAAATTTTTCTTAACTTTGAAGAAGGTTGTCCACGTTCTGACTGAGGATATTCCTATTGCTCCTTCTGGATCAACTGAACAAACTAATGGTAAGACAACTGCAGATTCAGACGGGACTCTCAACTTGTCTGAATCAGACTCTTCTGCTAAGACTAAGGCATATGATTTACATCTCCAGAAAGAGATTGCCATCTAGAAAGATAGTGACTATTTTTGCAAAAACCACATTTTGAACAACCTTGCTAATGATCTGTACGACTACTACAGTAATTGTAACACTACTAAACAGGTATGTGAAGCTCTGTAGAAGAAATATGATACTGAAGAAGCAGGTGCAAAGAAATATGTTATCAGCCGCTACCTGAATTATAAGATGGTGGATGAAAAGTCTGTGGAAGCTCAAAGCCACGAAATTCAGAAGATTGCTCGTGAAATCATAACTGAAGGTATGCCCCTCGATGAAAAATTTCAGATTGCTGTGATAATTGACAAATTGCCCCTTGGTTGGAAAGATTTCAAAAATTTGCTTCGACATAAAAAGTAAAAGAGTTTTCAATTGAGATTCTGATCACTCGCCTCCGAATTGAAGAGGAAGCAAGAAGACAAGATCATAAGGATGAAGTCTTAGTTGTTTCTAACAACAAAAAGAGATTCGGTGCGGTTCTGAAGCCCACAGGCAAACCATTAAAGAATCAGAACCACAATGTTGTGAACGAAATTAAGAATGGGAATCCCTCAAAGGGCCCATCTGCTCCAATTGCTAGACAATAACCACCAACTCAAAGAAATGACACTCCAGTTTTCACTTGCTTTAATTGTGGAAAACAGGGTCATATGGCTAAGAGATGTAAAAGCAAACCTAAACCTGTTGGCTCTAATGCACAGGTTAACCTGACTGATGAGCAATTCATTGCTATGATCATTGAAACTAACATGGTTGGTGGAAGTGATGGTTGGTGGATAGACACTAGCGCCTTTCATCATGTCTGCTATGATCATGCTATGTTCAAGACATACACGAATGGTGAAGATAAGAAAGTGTTGTTGGGAGATGTCCACACCACTGATTTTGTTGGAATTGGAGACATTGAGCTGAACTTCACCTCAGGAAAGACTTTAATCTTGAAGGACGTCATGCACGTTCCTGAAATTTGGAAGAATTTTGTTTCCTGTTTTCTTTTGAATAAGACAAGGTTTAGTCAGTCTATTGGGGCAGATTTGTACACCATCACTAAGAATGATAATTTTGTTGGGAAATGGTACGCCACTGATGGTATGTTTAAGTTGAATGTTGATTTGAATAAACTTTCTCCTTCTGTTTACTCTTTGTGTGATTTTAATATTTGACATGCTAGACTTTGTCACGTTAATAATGATTTGGATCTTTGATGGTTAATGTATTTATATAATATTTTCTTTTTATAACACTTTGATTCATTATGACCCTACATCTCATAGTAAGAACACATTCTCTTAATTTTCTCAAAATTTTTATAATAATACTTTTGAAAATGGATTTTACCGTGGATGATTACTTTACTTCACACATGTTATGTTTGAAAATAATTTCAAAGCCACTATCACTTATTTGACTTATACTTAGTAAATTATGTTTAAGACCTTCCACATATTGAAAATCCTCAATTTTAGCAGAATAAATATCATCAATGATGTCAATACCTTCCATTTTGGATTTGATATTATTTTCAAAAATTACAGATCCACCATATTTTCCTTTGAATGATAATAAGCATTTCAATCTCAGTAATGTCTTGAGCAACCATTGTCTAAGTACTAAAGCTTTTTTTTTCTATAAGACACTCTTGTATCAAAAGATATTGGTGATTTGGGTGCACCTAATGATTTAGATCCTTAACATTAATAAATTTATAAAATATTTTATTATTATAACGCTTTGATTCACGAAGACCCTGTTTGTTCCAATAAGAACATGTTCTCTTAATTTTCTCAAATATTTTATAATAATACTTCTATTCATGGTGGTTAGGCTTACCACAATGAGAACATATTTTTTTTTTTATATTTTAAATTTTTTTCTTATGATAGCAATATGGTACTATATATATATATATATATATATATATATATATATATATATTTTTTTTTTTTTTTAAGAAATTGTGTTCTTATAAAAGAGATTACGCTTGATTTGTTTTTCTTAGGAAAGTTTGATACATTTTGTCTTTACCAAAATTAATTTTGGAAAAACATTTAACTAGATCAAGATTGGATAATTTGAAAATAGTCTTTATAATTATATGACCAACTCGTCTATGGCAAATTCATTTATCTTTTTCCACTCAATATGAAATATGAATCAATTAAGAATTCAACTAAGTCTAAGATATACAAATATTTTTTTCTTGATCCAGAAAACATGGTTTTTCTCGAGGATAATTGTTTTACTTTACACATGTTAGGTTTGAAAATAACTTAAAAGTTTTTATCACATAGTTGACGTATACTTAGTAAATTATGTTTAAGACCTTTCACATATTGAACATCCTCAATCTTAACTGAACAAATCTTGCAAATGATACCAATACCTTTGATTTTGGACTAGACATTATTTTCCAAAGTTAATTATCACAATCTTTTTCTTTGAATAATAATAAACAATTTCTATCTTAAGTCATATGTCTTGAGCATCCGTTGTCTAAGTATCAAAAAATTTTATTGTTTTTCTAAAAGACATTTTTGTATCACAAGTTAGTAGTAATTTGGATACCTATAATGATTTGGATCCTTGATGGTTAATGCCTTTATAGAATATATTTTTTTATTATAACACTTTGATTCATGAGGACCCTATTTGTCTCAATAAGAACATCTTTTAATTTTTTCAAAATTTTTATAATAATATTTTGACACATGATGATAGGCATACCACAATGTTAACATCTCTTTTTGAAATTTTTAACTTTTTTCTCATGATAGCAATATGACACAACATGTTCAGAGTTTTTTCCAGTAAAAGCTTTTTTTTTTGAATTTTTATCCCTTTTTTGGGTACAACAAATTTTTCATAGAGCTTTTGCTTTTGTGATGTTTTAAATCCTATCTACGGTTTGTTAAATATTCTAACTTAAAATCCCTTGATTTTTTTAAATGTCTCAATAGCTTTCACAAAACCAGTAAGATCATTTGTTATTTTCTCAAATTTTATTTTCAAAACATTATTCTCTTTTTGAGTTTCACAAAGATTTTAAGGACTAACTTCATTCGTCCTCTCATTAAGAATCTTATATTGCTCATATATTTTACCATGAGTCAACTACAAACTTTGAATGATTTCAAGATACTTATCATTCTTAATTTGTAAATTATATATTTCTTTATTTATCTTATAAATTTGATTTTTTTAGAGATAAATATTGTTTAGACAAAGTATCTTATGGAATTCTATTTCAAGATATTTACAGAAAGAGCAAGGTTGAAAAGATCTATCTTTTTGATATTTGAGTTTGACATTAAACACACGTTGATTTCTTCATTTTCTATTTTTAAGGATGATATTTTATGCATTTGCTTAATTTGCTTGAAATTCATTAATTTATTTTCATTCTTAACTTGTTGAGTGTGTCGTTGATGCTTTATCCTTCTCTTTTATTGAAAATATTTTTTATTTTTAATATTTTAATTAGAATATACTGGTCTACTTGAGGATTCAATTGTATGTACACACTTTGTTGATTTTGACATTTTTTTCTTGAATCTTTTCCTTTTAAATTGTTAAGTTTTCTAAACTTAGAGGCAGAACTTTGATGCCAATTAAAGTATGTTTTTAGCTTAGTAAAATCAAGATCTCTTATGAATCCTTGGAGAAGAGAAGTTAGTAGAAGTCTAAAATAATATTTAGTTTGTTGTGTGTGAGAGTGTGATTGGTAATACAGTAATTAAAAATAATAGAGTTTAAAAAATATCACGCAAGAGATTTATATTGATTCATTGAAGTGATTACTTCAAACTTCACAGTCGGTGAGATTTCTTTATCGAGGATTAAAATTTTTTCGTCTTGTATGCACCTTTTTAACGATGTATACAATGATTGATATAACTTCAATGGACTTACAAAAGTACATATAAATTTTGTATTAACTTAAGAATATATAGTTCTTTTTGAGAAGATTGTGTGAGAATCAAAGTAAAACTAAAATTTCCCTGTATATCAGTGATAGATTTGCAATTTGTTCTTTGATGAATGATGTTTTGATTCTAATTTGGAATGAATTTGTGAGTGAATAAAGAATAGATAATCTTTGGTGTTTTTGCTCTTTTGTATTTTCTTTCTCCTTGTATTCAAAACCCGCACTTTGAAATGAGAGTATGCTATGCATTATATGTAAGTTTTCATCTTCTATAGAGCTACTGCAATGTTGAAAGAATGTATTAGGTCATGACAAAGAGTATTCACAAAAATGTCATTTATGTTGTGATGAAGAGTTAATGAACACGACTCCTCGTATATGAATATAAAACGCCTCTTGCCTTAAAACTTGACTTTTTTAATCGAATTTTACCATTGTTTTTGCACTTTATGACATAAAGTACATAATGTATAGTCACATAACTATTTTATAAGGCTTTTCACTTTAATTGACATTTGATTAATATATATTTGTATCCTCAGATTTGTATTGTCGACTTTTACATTGTCAAATACATTTTGATTTTGCTTTTCATTTTGAAAAATACTAATCATAATATCAATGTAATATCTCTACTAAGAATGAATTAACCCGTCCTATTTGTTTCTATTCAATAACACAAATCAAATAAAAAATAAGATCACACAGTTAATAATATTTTCAAAATATTTTGTTATCTTTAAAACAGCAAAAATATTTTTTCTTAACCACGCTAACTTATCCACTAAATTTATATGTTAAGAAATCCACAAATAAAAAATTTAATATTAAAAAAAATAAAAATAAATTATAAATTTTCAATAAAATACTCAAAATAAAGTTTTAACATTTAATTTTAATTTTAATTTTAATTTTAATTTGTATCCATACACCACAAGTTAACCATACTAATAGTCATGCTAACTTGTTCCATCATTATAATAAAAGTTAGCCTTGCATTAAAATCATGCTAACTTTGTACCCTAACTACACATGCTAAAAACTTACAACTTAAAAGTTAGTAATATTAAAAACCAATAAAAAATTGATTATAACAAATTTCTATATTAAAGTTTAAACTTGTAAACACAAAAATTAGATTTTTGGCGCGTGAAGATGTAGTAGTAGTAGGAAAGAAGAACGTGGTGATGCGCTGGGTCACAGAAAGCTGCACTGCAGGGGACACTCTCTTCGCAACATAAATATGCGCCGCGACAACATTTAATATTCATTTTTTCTTTTCCTTTTTCTTTTTTTATTTTTTACATAATATTATTATTTTTTTTACTACGTTATAGTTGGTTCCATTTCTTCATCTTCCATAACACTCTCCCACGCTTCTCTCAATCCTCTTTGCCCTAGATCCATGCTTTCTTTCTTCTTTTTTCAACTTCCATTTTTACCCCTTTCACCTTTTCTCTCTAACCTCTATATTCAACTCACACAACCTTCAAATTCGCATTTTCAGCTTCGTTTTGAAGAGGATCTGGTTCTTGTAAAGTTGTAAATTACAAGTCTTTGCTATATTCTGCATTGGTTTTTCACTTGTGAAATTGTTGTACTGTGCAATTAACTCTCATTTCTAGTTTTTTTTTTTTGGTTTAAGTGGGTTGAGTATAAATTAATGTTTTTTTTTTTAGATTTATGTTGTTTGATTTGTTGAACTTGGGTCTTTTGTAGCTGGTTAGGTTTTTGTATTTTATTGGTTTTTTTTAGGGTTTTGTCTTATGTTTAGTGATTTGTGACCAAATTTGAGATGATATGAGATTCTGGATACTTGGTTGCTATTGTATTTGTAGCTAACATTGTGTACTTTTTCATAAAAAAATAGTTTATTTTTATATTTGGGTGATATTTAAGGAAGGGGTATTGCTTAATTTGGTTGTTTTTTATAGTTGTGAGTACTGAAGAAGAGTATAATAGGATAGAATATTGGGAATGCTATTGAGGGGTGGAAATTGATATTAGAGTTTAGTTTTGTGGGAAGGGGTGACTTCTGGGGATAATGGGTTGCATGTGTTGCAAGCCTTCTGCAATTGAGGATAGTAATGAGAGTCCGAGGGAGCGTTTGTCAAACAAAGCTGTAGTTGATTCGCGTGTGTCTAGTAGAGGGACTTCCTCGAGGAGGGAGGAAGTGTATAGGGTGAAGGATAGAGGTGATAGTAACAATGATGCGAGGACGGCGTTGATTGATAAGCAAGGACAAGGGAATGGGTCGGTTAGAGTTCATGGCGATAATTTTGAAAGGAAGAGGGAGAAAATGGAGTATGTTGTTGCTCAACATCCAGGGATTGGTACTGTTCCGAAAGCCTTGGAAGGGGAACATGTTGCGGCTGGATGGCCGTCATGGCTGGCTGCTGTTGCTGGTGAGGCAATCAAGGGATGGCTGCCACGACGCGCAGATTCTTTTGAGAAATTGGATAAAGTATGATTCTCTCTATTATCTATCTCTCTGCATAATTTACACTGTGATAGTGCTTTTTGGATTGATGCAGATAACCTATTTTCCCTTTGCTTTTTTGTTACATTTCCAATAGCCAATAGTGTTTTGATTTAAATGTTAAAAAATATCAATTTCATATTCTTTAGTTGTTTAATGTTAACTTTTCCTAATCTTTTCGCCTCCTTTTGTCATTCAATTTTCTACATTGCTAAATCTACTTTATACCTGCGGTGGCAATTGAATTTGAAATGCTAATGGCGAGAAACAAATATAGGGCTTGTCTACTTGTAGCTTTTAAATATTTCTACAGAAGTGCTGTCAATCATGGATCACAGAAAACAACAATTTGTTCAAATTCTGGTACATTACAATACTATAGTGCCACTATTTGACAACCCGCTATTAAATAGCGTATCATGGAACAATAGCGATTTGTTCAAATTCTACTATAGCTGCTATTTAACAACACTGTTCTCCTTGATTTCTTATTATGCCAATGTGAAAACTACCTTCTGTAGCTGTATTGTCACAAATGATAAATATTTCCTCTCTCTGATTTGCAGATTGGTCAGGGAACTTATAGTAATGTTTATAGGGCCCGTGATCTTGAACAAAGAAAGATTGTTGCTTTGAAAAAAGTGAGGTTTGATAATCTTGAGCCCGAGAGTGTTCGCTTCATGGCAAGGGAAATTCACATTCTACGTAGGCTTGATCATCCAAATGTCATTAAACTGGAAGGCTTGGTTACATCAAGGATGTCGTGCAGTTTATACCTTGTGTTTGAGTACATGGAGCACGACTTGGCTGGGCTTGCATCACATCCTGGACTCAAGTTTACAGAGTCACAGGTAATTTCGGAAGCTTCTTGTTTTTCATTTCTCTCTGTGCATTTTACTGGAAATGTAACCTATCACATGTTGCCGACTTGCTCAACCATTTGTTTTTTTTTTCCTTCCTTTTTTTAATTTTAATTTCTTCTATTTGTACTTGTATAAGCTAATTCTTGTTTGTAGAACTTCCTACTTATTTCCAAAACAAATTCACTGAAATTTAATTTATTTTTTGTTTTTGTAAAATAAATGGAAGAAACTAAGTTAAAGAATTAAATTTTCCTCGTAGACCAACAGAATTATCGAATTTAATTTGTTTTACTTTTGTTTTTAAGACAAATTTAATTTGTTATTGGAACTTGGCAGGTTAAATGTTACATGCAGCAACTTTTACGCGGTCTTGATCACTGCCACAGCCGTGGTGTGCTGCACCGTGACATTAAGGGTTCCAATCTTTTGATTGACAACAACGGAATATTGAAAATTGCAGACTTTGGTTTGGCGAGCTTTTTTGATCCCAATCTAAATCAGCCACTCACAAGCCGAGTTGTCACTCTTTGGTATAGGCCACCTGAACTTTTACTTGGAGCTACTTATTATGCCACTGCTGTTGATTTATGGAGTACAGGTTGCATACTTGCCGAGCTGTATGCTGGCAAGCCTATAATGCCTGGTAGAACTGAGGTATGTCCGCTTAGATGTTCCCATTCAAACATTGTATTTTATCATTTTTCTTCATTTCACCTGTTAAAATTGACTATGATTTATTATGAATATCCATTTTCAAAAATTTTCTAAAAATTAAATTTAGATTAATGACTAGTGTATTACACATTGTGGCTTTTCAAATTCAAAATTCATCCAACACCAATAAATCTGTGTTAACTATAAACTATTGGTAGTTGTTGAAAATACACCTTTTTCATAAATATTATGTTATTTACAATTTACTAGTTCTTTTATGGTTTTCTGCATGAAACTTGATTCTATAATTAAATGATTTGAAACTACAACTTTTTCTTGTAGGTGGAGCAATTACATAAAATTTTTAAACTTTGTGGTTCGCCTTCCGAGGACTATTGGAGAAAATCAAAATTGCCTCATGCAACGATATTTAAGCCTCAACAACCCTATAGGCGTTGTGTTGCTGAAACTTTCAAGGACTTTCCTGCACCTGCAATAGACCTGATAGAGACACTCTTGTCTATAGACCCTGCTGACCGTGGAACTTCAGCATCTGCTTTGACGAGTGAGGTGTGAATTTTTGTGTCCTTTATTATTGTCTAATATTTTCTTTCATTGAAACTGTACATATAAACAGTGGATTCTGGTGTTATTTAAAACATCAATTTAACTTAATTTACAAATGTAGGTTGTGTGTTCATCTGAAAAAGCAGTTCTAGATTGTTTTGATTTCATATTGGTGCATATATATGTTATAAACAAAGTTTAACGATTATGCACTGACCATGTCAAAAAGGTTTACATATTCATCCAATCATATATCATCAGGAAGATATTTGTTGAGATATTTTACGAAGAGATATAACAAAGTGGCTACATGATGAGATATGATTTGACGACTCTAAAACTTTTTAAACTGGCAATGCATAGTCATTAAACTCAAACAAATCCATGCTCCCGCGTTGTCTCTTTATCACGTGTATTCATGAAAATTACCATGTATGTCAGCAAAGTTACGTGTTTATCTCCTAATTGTTAGTGTGCATAAAGTGAAGATTTTGCACTGCTTCTTTAGTTGGAGAATATTGTATTCAAACTTCAGCATGCCTTACTGATGACTATCTTCTTTTTATTTTACAATTCAGTTCTTCTCAATAAAGCCTCTACCATGTGATCCTTCAAGCTTGCCAAAGTATCCTCCTAGCAAAGAATTTGATGCCAAAGTACGGGACGAAGAAGCTAGACGGTAAGTGTTCAAATTTGGCGATTATGCATTGGAGTTTAGTGTTAACTTCCAAGCATCCATTCCACTATTTTTTGGAGACGTATGTTAAAATAATTTCATTCATGGCATATATGCTATCAATTTATCAAGCCGAATTATATCTGGTTTTAAAAATCTGACTGATGCTTGGTAGTTCTACTGAAGTGTTAGCTTTGGTTTTTGGGGTCCTTGTCCCTGAGTGCTGCTAAAGTTTAGTGTAAGAATTTTGTTTATAGTTTTGTTCATTATTTTTTTAGACAAGGGGCAACAGGAAGCAAAGGCCAGAGACATGATCCTGAGAGAAGAGGTGTAAGAGAATCTCGAGCTGTACCTGCACCCGATGCCAATGCTGAACTAGTCGTGTCAATGCAGG
The DNA here is from genome assembly GCA_022829125.1 of Lathyrus tuberosus. Classification (NCBI taxonomy): domain Eukaryota; kingdom Viridiplantae; phylum Streptophyta; class Magnoliopsida; order Fabales; family Fabaceae; genus Lathyrus; species Lathyrus tuberosus. Next base: position 259,733 of record JALAZF010000503.1, on the reverse strand, counting down.
TAAAATCATTTTTAACTCTGATACTAACCATTCTTGGTCACAATGATTTGTCATTGCTGTTTATGTATGATGTTGTTCTGTCTACTGAGGTCAATCAACCTTTCAAATGCATGTATTTTGGATAAACACCATGATCAATTAGCCCTTTCATCTTTCAAGTACATCATTCATTTTTTTCTCATCTGTTTTTCTTACGTTGAAAACAAATATATATATATATATTTTTAACAGAAGAGACAAGGTCAGAACTATTCTCAAAGTAGGAGTGAAAAGTTTAACCCTCATCCTGAAGAAGCTGCTTCTGGATTTCCTATTGAACCCCCTAGACCATCACAAGTTGCAGAAGCAAGTGTTGATCCCCAAGCAAATCAACATAAAAGAGCCTCCCATTCAGGTCCACTTACTCACCGAGCTGCTTGGGCGAAAGCTGGGAAGAACCAGGACGATGCTCCAAAGATTTCAGTGGGCGGCGACTTATCTACAATCTCGGGCTTAGTTGCAGCCAGGAGGAGTATGCTGTCTGACGATCGCAGAGAAAGTTCTGGATCATCACAAGTGGAGGCTCCAAAACTAATTACTAGGTTCCCAGGTTCCTTCAAAGAGGCCTCTGAATCATTGATGCAACAAAATCAAAATCATAAGCATCATGTACATGCTTCTCAAAAGGAAGAAGCGAAAGGCAACAACAAAGACCCAAATGTTGTAAGTAGTTGGATTATCCGCCTCTCCTACCTCCTCTCTTTCATATATATACAATTTGTTTCTACATTTTGTTGTCTTAGGGTCTCTTTGGTTTGCGAAAAATGGTTTCTATTTTCATTTATGGTTCAGTTTTAGGTCCTATATTTGGATAAACAACTCAATTAATGTTTATGCTGCAGGCTGGTTATGGTTCAAAAGGTTATAAAATTCATTATTCTGGTCCATTGCTAGTTCCATCAAGCAACATGGACCAGATGTTGAAAGACCACGACCGCCAAATTCAAGAAGCGGTCAGAAGAGCACGTCTAGACAAGGCAAAAATGCGAAGACTCCAAGCCGAAGGGAACCAGATAAGCAATTCATTATTTGTTTCTGGCCGTTGAGTTGTAGAATCAGATGCAGCAAAAAAGCATCTTCATTAAGATTAAGAATACATTTTTATTTTTCCCTTTTTCCTTGTAATTATTCCTTCAGATCAATGTTGTCCCCCCTTGGCCATATGTTAGGTAACTCCATAGCTCATAAGATCTATTTTATCTCCACTTACAGATGTAATTTGTATGGCCTATTGTAAAGCTTTTAACAACCTTGAGCTTAAGAATATTGGGGGACAATGTCTTCCTTATGTTTAACTTATGATAAAAGTAATTAATCATTATTGGGAAGATAACTAAGTATGTATGTGTATGCATTCTTCTCTTTTTGTTTCTTGATGCATTATTATTGCTTTAGCATTGTGGTAGGTACATGGTTGCCTCTAAAGCCAAATTCTGGTTTGGTACACTTACCGGTCCGTGTTTGCTTTCCAAAGCTATTAGATGCATACAATTATGCATCATACAGAATCTTTTGAGGGTTACTTGTTATTTTTGCATAAATAAATAATTTACTTTTTACTGTGTTTAATGATATCTATCTTGTAATAAACTGATAGAAATAAAAATGTGGTCAGAGGTTAGATTCTATCCCAATGGTCAATTAAGTCCTTTGACAGAAAAAATAAGAAGGCTTCAGATCTAGAGTGCTCTTTTCAAAGTCTTTGGTTCAAATTCTTCAAAATAGGGGTGTGCATGGATCATGAACCAAACCAAATTGAACCATATATATGGTTTGGTTTGGATCTTTAAACTGTTTTTATAAAACTGGTTTATTTTTTTAAAACCGGTTTACAAATGGATCGGTTCAGTTCTAAACCAGTTTTTCATAATAACCAGTTTTTTTTTAAAACCGGTTTTAAACCGGTTTCTCACAAAACCAATTTTTTACTTTCTTTAAAAAAAACCAATTTTATAAAAAAAATAGTTTTAAAATCAGTTTTTTTCAAAAACAATTTTATATCAAAATTAATTTTGTTTTCTTTAACTAATCTTTTTATTTTAACTAACTATGAAACTTACGATATCATTGACATGAGAATGAGTGTTTACAAATACACCTCCAGCCCTAAACCTTATTCACTATGAAATTCTAGTTCACACTACATAAATGTCTCCTCTATATCATTATCTTTAACAAAAACAATTGGTGTGACAAATTTTATATCGTGATTTGTTGTTAACCGTTCTCCATATGTTTACATTTCGCATCCACTTGAATTATTCACGTAGTCATAAGATCACATATCATAACCCAAGGGTAAAAGGAGTAATAATTTCTAATCAACTTTGCAAGTTTAGTTTATGTATATTCAGATTATGATTAAAGTCTACAACTCAATCAAACTAAATATATCACATAAAATTTAATTTCCTAAGTAACATATACTTTAAAAAAGTTTAAAATATAAAATTGGTTTATAATAAATATATGATAAAACATGAAAAGAAACAAACATATAAATTTAACACATAATAAAATTTGGATATCCAATAACTAAACCACATTATTATAATGGTTACCGGTTTATATTTGGATAACAAAATAGATATCCAAATTTATATTTTAACATTTGGTTTGGATTTTTAAAAGTGGAACAATTTGAATACCAATTTGGTTAACAATAACCGATTTTTTTGCACACCCCTACTTCAAAATGTCAATAATTGAGATTTTCTTATTCCACCCTATGGGTGGAAAAAAATCTTCTGGAAAATCCAAAATGCCTCCTAGATTTTGGAGGTGGATCTTTGGACGCACATTTTCTAAAATCAAAATGTTCTCTGTAATATTTTAAAATATACACTATGCGTTCTATTTTAAAAGTATTTTACACGTTTATTGTTTCGGATATACATCTCCGTTTAGCGTTTATGGAGATGCATCTTCGTACCTTATTAGAACAAGTTATGTTTTGTTTATGGTTATTCAGATGAAGATGATGATTTATAAACGTTATGTACCGTGTTATGTGATGAGATTTAAATCATATTAATGAATCCAAACCTTTGAGGTTGACATCAATTTTGGTAAAACTAACTTAACAGAAGATGTTGGACAAGATGTCCTGACATGTTGAACTAACTGCAGGTTAAGGTGTTTAGACAAGATGTCCTATCATGTTGTTTCGACATCTTTGTCTGTTACAGTTTGGAATAACTGTTTCTGTTTTCTAGGTTTTATGGGAATATGATTTGGTCCTAGGTAGCATCTGAGATTGAGGAATCAGAGATTCTGATTCTAAAAGGAATATGTTGTTTCCGAGTATGGAGACATTTTTGGAAACTTAGGATTGAAGAAATTATTCTAGAGAAGAATAGGTCGCAGATTCCGTGGAGCTGAATTGCTGCGATTCTGAAGCCCAAATCCAGTTCTGTTTAGTAATATAAGTAGGATGGATTTATCCTAGAATAGACACGGAAGATATACAGCTGTTATTGAGTACTAGGGTTTGTACTATTGTGAGCCTCTCTTGTATTACGTGAATACCTGAGTTGAACAGGTTATTGAGTTGTAATTTTTCAATCACTACTGTGATTGAAAGGGAATTGAGAAGGGTCTCATACCTAGGAGAGTCTTAGGTAGAAATCTAGTACGGGTAGTTTCTAGGTGTAAAGTTGTAAACGTTGGAGTTTAGTTTAGAACCAATTCTACTTAGTGGATTTCATTCCTGGCTTGGTAGCCCCCAGACGTAGGTGTTGCTGATCACCGAACTGAGTTAATAATTCTTGTGTGTTGTTTTCTTTCTGCTGTTTGTATTCTGTTCTTCATTATCCTTGTGTGAGAAGCAGAGATCACGTGTCACGACATCCTGTCCGACATCTTAGTGATATGTTTAACCAGAATTTCAATTGGTATCAGAGCAGACATCCTGCTCTATATCTGGGTGAGATTCAGGGACAATACTTTCTGGTTCGATGGATAAAGAATGAGAAATTTTAAATAGGCCACCCATACTTGATGGTTCCAATTATGAATATTGGAAAATGCGCATGGTGGCGTTCATCAATACAAGTGCCAAGAAGTGCCTCCAAGTGACACCGCATTAAGCCTACGCAGAGCGCACTTAGCGCGGTCAGTAACCCAGAAGGTAAAATCTCAGGAAGTGTGTTAAGCATGGTATGACCGAGCTAAGCGCGGTTTGGTTCATTTAGCTATTGCCACCTCTTCAAAAGGGCGCTGAAAACCGGGCTAAGTGGTCTCACGTTGGAAACCGGGCTAAGCGAGCTTGCAACTTTAATGGCAAGGCTTGGAAGTCTGTGGTTAAAGGGTGTGATCCACCAAGGACCAAAAACAAAGATGGGAAGATTACTGATGAGCTGAAACCTGAGGAAGACTGAGATGATGAAGATGATAAGCTTGCTCAAGGTAATTCCAAAGCCTTGAATGCCTTGTTTAATGGTGTGGATAAGAACATCTTCAGGCTCATTAAGAACTGCACTGTTGCAAAGGATGCATGAGAGATCTTGAAGACTGCCCATGAAGGAACGTCAAGAGTAAAATCTTCAAGACTCCAGCTTCTCACCACTAAGTTTGAGAACCTGAGGATGAAAGAGGATGAAAGTATACAAGACTTTCATATGAACATTGTTGATATTGCCAACACATCAAGTGACCTGGGAGAGAAAATTCCAGAAGCCAAGTTTGTTCAGAAAATCCTGAGGTCTCTCCCCAAGAGATTTGATATGGAGGTGATAGCTATTGAGGAAGCTCAGGATAGAAACACTATGAAAGTAGATGAGCTCATGGGATCACTCCAAACTTTTGAGATGGCTATCAGCGAGAAGGATGAAAAGCAGAAAAGTCTAGCCTTGGTGACTAACCAAGAAGAGGGTGACTCCAATGAGGACCTGTCCAAAGCTGTGGGGTTCCTTGAAAAACAGTATCACCAACTGGTGAAGAAACTGGATGAGAAGTCTAAGACCAATGTCAAGGCTCAGACTTGCGACATCTATAGATCAAGAAACTTTGGAAGAAGACCTAGCTATGATAATAAACCCAACCGAGGAAAGGGAATTCAATGATTTGAGTGCGGGGGTTTTGGACACACAAGAGGTGAATGTCCCACCTTCCACAAGAAGGAGAAAAAAGGTTTATCCACCTCGTGGTCTGAGGATGACTCCTAGAGAGATGAAGAGTCTGCTAAAAGGGTGTCTGCACTCACTGGAGTATATGATTCTGACAAGGAATCAGATATTGGATATCTCAACCATGGTGATCTTGCTGCCTCATATAAGGAGGTATGCATTCGAAGTGCTGAATTGTGTCAATTAGGACAAGATCAGTAAAATCTTATTTCCCAACTTTGTGATGAAAGACTAAATCATTTGGGAACAATCTCTGATATGGAGGATGAAGTGGTGTTGTTAAACTCCAAACTCAACAACATGACCAAGTGCATAAGGATGTTGAACAATAACTCAGATGTGCTAGATGAAATCCTTATGTCAGGAAGAAATACTGGATGTGGAAGAGGTCTCGGCTACAATGGTCAAGTTGAGATCAAAGGACAGAGGAATGGAGGGAACTCAGCCCAAGTAATGTCAAAAAGAATGTCTCAACATCGTCAAAGGCCTCATAACATCTCTCCAGGAAGGAAAAAACAGGATAAGCAGTGTTATTACTGTGGCAAGTACGGTCACCTAAAGGCTCACTGCTATAAGTTGAATGGTGTTCCTAAATCATCAACGCGATCCAGAAGAAGAAAGAAGGTTCCTAAAGGGAAGAAGAAGTGAATCCCTAAGGATCAAACTGTCGCTTTCATAGCTCATACCTCCTTGAGAACCTCTGCTAAAGAAGACTGGTATTTTGACAGTGGCTGTTCCAGACACATGACAGGTGTTAAGAAGTTCTTGGTTGACATCAAACCCCATTCCACTGGCCATGTCACCTTTGGAGATGGTTCAAAAGGAGAGATAAAAGTTGTTGGTAAGTTAAAGTATGATGGTCATCCTAGTCTTGATAAGGTCCTGTATGTCAAATGATTGACAACAAATCTAATAAGTATTAGCCAATTGTGTGACCAGGGTCTTAAGGTTAACTTTTCTGAATCTGAGTGTCTGGTAACAAACGATAAAGAGGAACTTATCATGAAAGGTACCAGATCTAAGGATAACTGTTACTTATGGGCTCCTCATGAAACTAAGTGTCCTTCCACCTGCCTGGTGTCAAGGGAAGATGAAGTGAAGATATGGCATCAGAAACTTGGTCATTTGCACTTTAAAGGAATGAAAGAAGTCATATCCCAGAAGGCTGTCAGAGGTATCTCTAATTTGAAGATAGATGAAGGCAAGATATGTGGGGAATGCCAAATTGGCAAACAAACTAGAATGTCACATAAAAGGCTTCAACATCAGACCACCTCAAAAAACTTAGAGCTTCTCCATATGGATTTAATGGGACCTATGCAGGTTGAAAGCCTTGGTGGAAAAAGGTATGCGTATGTTGTTGTAGATGATTTCTCTAGGTACACTTGGGTGAATTTTATCAAAGAGAAGTCAGAGGTATTTGAAGTTTTCAAAGGACAGTGTCAGAAACTTCAAAGAGAGAAGGATTATGGCATTGTCAGAATCAGAAGTGATCATGGGAAGGAGTTTGAGAACAGTAAGTTCAACGAGTTCAGCTCCTCAGAAGGAATCAGTCACAAGTTCTCTTCACCCATCACTCCTCAACAGAATGGTGTGGTTGAGAGAAAGAATAGAATTATTCAAGAATGTGCAATGGTCATGCTTCATGCCAAAAAACTTCCTTATCACTTTTGGGCTGCAGCAATGAACACAACTTGCTACATCTTAAACAGGGTAACCATCAGGTCTGGAACATCTGCCACACTGTATGAATTGTGGAAAGGTAGAATGCCAACTGTGAAGTACTTTCATGTCTTTGAAAGCAAATGCTACATCCTTGTAGACCGTGAGCAGATAAGGAAGATGGATCCCAAGAGTGAAGAAGGAATCTTCCTAGGATACTCTATAAATAGCAGAGCCTACAGAGTCTACAATTCAAGAACTCAAGTGGTACTGGAGTCCATAAATGTTGTGGTTGATGACTCACCTATAGAAGTCGAAGCTACAAATGATATTGGAGCATTCTTTCCCATGGGGGAGGAAGATGTCACAGAGGATGTTGAAACACCCCAAGATAACTCTGAGGGTGCCGCAGAATCCAATGATGACAATCATGAACCTATAGTCACTGAGAGGATTGACAAGGGTCACTCTATCAAAATTCAGAAAGATCATCCCAAGGAACTGATAATAGGGGACCCAAATGGAGGAAGGATGATGGAACCCAAGAATGTCAAGGAGGCCTTGACTGATGAATTCTGGATTAATGCGATGCAAGAAGAGCTATGGCAGTTCAAGAGGCACACTACGCTAAAAATAGGATTAGACAGCACTAAAAAAACAGCGCTTTTATCAAAAAGCGCTGCTAAAAAGAATAAAAAAATTTCTCTAAAAAAAAGCGCTGTAAAAGACAGCCTTTAGAAAGCGCTTCTTAAAAGCGCTGTTAAATGCCATAAATGGTACCCACCTTAGAAAGCGCTTTTTGCACAAAGCGCTGCTAAAAAGAATAAAAAAATTTCGCTAAAAAAAGCGCTGTAAAAGACAGACTTTAGAAAGCGCTTTTTAAAAGCGCTGTTAAATGGAAGCCACCTTAGAAAGCGTTTTTTGGAAAAGCGCTGCTATAGGTATTAACCTTAGAAAGCGCTTTCAGAAAAGCGCTCTTATATGTAGCACTTAAGAAAGCGCTTTTATGAAAAGCGCTCTCTAAGGTCAATTATGAATTAAATTATAAAACAATTTCTATTCATTTTCAGAAACCTCTTTTCATTTTCTTCTCTTGACCGTTGCTTTCATGCGTTCTGAAACCCTTGCTTTCAATCGTTCTTGCATGCGTTCTGAAACCTTGCCATTGCTGTCGTTCTGATACTTTTTCCGTCACGGTTGCCGTCGTTCTGATACTTTTTCCGTCACGGTTGCCGCCGTTCTGAAACCCTCGCATTCGTGAAGGAGAAGACGAAAACGAAGAGGTACGTTCTTATTGTTGTTCTTGCGTCTTACCGTTGAAACTTTTTCCGTCATTGTTGATACTTTTTCCGTCATTGTTGTTCTTGTTGTTTGGTTCGCTTTAGGAATTGTGTTTATTGTTGTTAAGAGACAAGAGGAGAATATTTTGTGTGTTGAAGTAACACAAAAGAATAGTAGAAGGAGATGGGTTTTCTTGATTTAGAAAAAATGGAGATTGTTTTTTATGAAGATGTGAGCAAAAATGGAGATTGTTTTTTATGAAGATGGGTTTTCTTAATTTAGAAAAAATGGAGATTGTTTCTTGATCATATATTGTGTAGTTTACTATCATATATTGGATATAAAAGAAAGACATAGTTTTAAGATTAATTAAAAGAAAATGTTGTGTAGTTTGTTAATGATCCATCCTTATAGTGCAACGAATGCTCTTTCCTTGTTGGAGATAATCAAAAGCCTTGTTAATATCTTTGAATTCCACCTCTTGTGTTATGAAACCAATCACAACATTGCTATTATATAGTGACTATATATATTGAGAAAGAGTACTTACTTTTGAGGCCACTATGTAGGTGTTTACCTCTAATTGTTGCTTGTTTGTGATTACATGTTGCCACTTATCAAGTTATGACTCATAATTGGTCAATTAATGATATTTCATTTTATGATACGTGTACAGGGGGATCTTGGTAATTCTAGCCTATCTGGACACTGTGTGGGTCTAGAAGTTGTTTACATCTCTACAGGTAAATATTTTTTATTTTTGTTTTTGTTTAGTTTAATTAGTATAACTATGGATAAGAAATGGATGGCTTTAAGTCGATTGTCGAAAGAGTACGAGAATGGGGTATCGGAATTCGTTAAGTTTGCTGTTGCGCACGCCAAAGACCCCAGTCGAATGAGATGTCCTTGCTTGGGTTGTTGTTTTGGGAGTCGGGTTAACGCGGTTCAGTTGGATCAATCCAAAATATTATAGCGAATGAATCATATACAAGAAATGATCATAATGAGGGTATTTGGATCAATCCAACCGTCCGTGTTGTTAAGAGACGGGTAGAACATATTCCAACCAAGAAAAGAAAGAGACGTTAGTGAAAAAGGTACTAAGATTTTCATTCTAATTTCATTCTAATCTTTAATTTGTATCTTTTGCGTAGGAATTATCCATCTAAACTTTTGTTATATTTTACAGTGGACACTGCTTGTTGGTTGCCATTAATCCTACAAGAGAAGTATACCGAGCACAAAGAGAATCTCGAGTAGCACGGGCTAAAGCAACCAACGTTACATGGGTCAAAGTGGAGGTATATTAATTTTCACAATGTTGCTTATTAGTGATGCTACTTGATAACACAAAACAACTATATATTAATTCTTATTTGTTTGTCTATGTGTAGTGCCCTCGTCAGCGTAATGGCATAGACTGCGGGTATTTCGTTTTGAGGTTTATGAGAGAAATCCGTCAAATGGATCGATTAGAGGTTCCTATTACGGTATGCATGTATTTATGTTAGCTCTTGGATTGGCTAGAATTTTGGTAAAACAAAGTTGTGTATTGTTGATGTCACATGGGTGATGTCGTAACATTGAGTCTTAACATTGGATAATGTTAGGTTTTTAAGTTGTTGAAGCTTTGAAGTCTGATGTCACATGCGATGTCATGACATCAGATATGCAGATCAGTAAAAAATCAGGTCTGAGATGTTTTTAGGGTTAAGCGTTTTAGCTGGAATTTGGGAGAGCTGGTAGAGTAATTGGATGCGAATATCTTGGAGGAGATATTTTCTGTTACAATCAGATTTGATGCAGATTTGTAGGAGTGTTTAAAGGCTGAAGATTTAAGAAGATTTTGAGAGAGAAAATCTGTTGAAGATTCAGTTTTAAATAACAAATCAGGTCAGATTTTGTAGCAGGTCCAAGACCAAATCAAAGAGCTATTTAAAGCGCATCAATCCTTTGAAGAAAGCAACGAAGAAAGAGTGCCAAAGACTGAGAGTCGTTTGAGTCTTCGTGTTTGTATTGTAAACCATTCTAGTGTGAATTGGTGTTGTTGTTTTGAGTTGTTCTTGATCAAAGCTGTGAAGCATAATCAAGTTGTGTTATTCAAAGTGTGTGATCTTTGAATTATATCACTGAAGTGATTTAGGGATTGAGTAGTGTTCTCATACCTAAGTGGTCTCTTAGGTAGAAGGTTCATTAAGTAGAGATTAAGTTTAGGAGATGTCAACTGGATTGTTGAGTCTGTAAATTAATTCTACTGATAGTGAAATTCATCCCTGGCTTGGTAGGCCCCAGACGTAGGTAGTTAAACTGAACTGGGTGAACAATTCATTGTGTTGATTTATTGTTGTTTTACATTGTCCATTGCAGAGTGTGTTGTTGTGACATCACACGTAACATCACATATCTGGTACCATAATTTCAATTGGTATCAAAGCAGGCATCCTGCTCTGAATCTGGGTGAGATCTAGGGCTGATACTTTTTGGTAAAGATGGACAAGGAAGTTGGTGGATTTGTGAATAGACCCCCTATTTTGGATGGCTCTAATTATGATTATTGGAAACCAAGGATGATTACCTTTTTGAAATCCTTGGACAACAGGGCTTGGAAGGCTATCATAAAAGAATGGAAAGCACCTGTTGTTGTTGAGAAAGATGATGCTGGTAAAGAAAAAGAAGGCAGCTCAAAACTGAAACTTGAAGAAGAATGGACCAAGGAAGAAGATGAGCTTGCCCTTGGTAATTCCAAAGCTTTAAATGCTATTTTCAATGGAGTGGATAAGAACATATTCAGGTTGATCAATACCTGTGAAGTTGCTAAGGAAGCTTGGGACATCTTGAAGACTACTCATGAAGGAACTTCAAAGGTTAAGATGTCAAGACTTCAGCTTCTAACATCAAAGTTTGAAAGTCTAAAGATGAAGGAAGATGAAACTATTCATGACTTTCATATGAGTATTCTTGAGTTGTCCAATGCCTCTAGTGCTCTTGGAGAAAAGATGACTGAAGAAAAGCTGGTGAGGAAAATTCTTAGATCCCTTCCCAAGAGGTATAAGATGAAGATGGCTGCAATTGAAGAAGCTCAAGACATCAGCAAAATGAGGGTTGATGAGCTTATTGGATCTCTTCAAACATTTGAGCTAGGGTTAAGTGAAGAGGAACCTGAGAAGAAGTCCAAGAGTATAGCTTTGGTTTCCAGTTCTGAAGAAGCCAAGAAAGGGAAAGAGGATGATTCTCAGGAGGAGCTGTCTCAGGCTATTGCTTTGCTGGGTAAACAGTTCAACAAAGTTATGAAGAGGATAAATAGGAGTTATAATCCCAATGTCAAGAACATTACCTCTGACATCAACAGATCAGGAAAACAAGGGAAGAAGTCTAAAGATGAAGAAAAATCCAGTAATGACAAAGGGATACAATGCTTTGAGTGTGAAGGGTATGGACATGTCAAGAAGGAATGTCCTACTTTTCTAAAGAAGCAGAAAGGGCTATCAGCTTCTTGGTCTGACAGTGAGAGTGAATCTGAAGAAAATTCAACTAAACTTGTTAGAGCTATGGTTGGGGTTTATGAGTCAGATGATGAGTCTTGTGATGATGAGGTTACTTATGATGAACTTGCTGTCACTTATAAAGATCTTTTCATAAGAAGTGAACAAGTGTGTCTTGAAGGAGAAGAGCTGAAGAAAACCATAGTACAGTTAAAAGCTGAAAAGACTGAACTTGAAGCTGAAGTCAGTATGCTTAACTATAAACTGGACTCTATGACCAAAACTATCAGAATGTTGAACAATGGTACTAATGCGTTAGACAACATTCTTAGCATTGGGAAGATGGCTGCAGACAAATGTGGTTTGGGATTCACCAGTGATGCAGGTTCTATCACCCCAAAACCAGTGATGTTAAAACAGATGTTAAAACATCATGACAGAACTCCATCTAAGAAGAAATACAGACACTGGAGATGTCACCATTGTGGATGTTTTGGACACATTAAGGGTTATTGTTATAAGCTACATGGATATCCATAGAAGGCTCATCAGGTTGTTCCCAAACAGAACTATTATAAAGCAAGGCAGGTCACCAAGCCTAAGAAGCAATGGGTCCCTAAAGTTAAGGTTACCAGCTTGATAACTCACACTTCTTTAAGGGTTTCTACCAAAGAAGATTGGCACTTTGACAGTGGGTGTTCAAGGCACATGACTGGAGTAAAGAATCTGCTGGTAGATGTGAAGCTTCATTCTTCAGGATATGTTACATTTGGTGATGGGGTCAAAGGAGAGATTAAGGGGATTGGTAAACTAAACTGTGCTGGTGCTCCCAGACTGGAGGATGTTCTTCTTGTTAAAGGACTGACAGCTAATTTGATCAGCATTAGTCAACTTTGTGATCAAGGATTCAAAGTAGACTTTACAAAGTCTGAATGCATTGTCAAAGATGATAAAGGAGAAGTCATTATGAAGGGAGACATGTCTAAGGACAATTGTTATCTTTGGGTGCCACAAGAATCAAATTCTTCCACTTGTGTTTTTGCTAAAGAAGATGATGTCAAAATCTGGCATCAGAAGTTAGGACATCTTCACCTAAAGGGAATGAAGAGAATCATCTCCTCAGAAGCAGTCAGAGGAATTCCCAAACTTAATATTGAGGAAGGAAAAGTGTGTGGAGACTGTCAAAAAGGGAAGCAGACAAAGATGTCTCATCCGAAGCTTCAACATGACACCACCTCCAAGGTCTTGGAACTACTTCATATGGACTTGATGGGACCTATGCAGGTGGAAAGTCTGGGTGGAAAGAAATATGCATATGTAGTTGTGGATGACTATTCAAGGTACACCTGAGTGAGCTTCATCAAAGACAAGTCAGAGGTGTTTGATGTTTTTAAAGATCTTTGTCAAAGACTCCAAAGAGAAAAAGAGAGTAATGTTATCAGGATAAGAAGTGACCATGGAAGAGAGTTTGAGAATAGCAAGTTTGAAGAATTTTGCTCTGCTGAAGGAATAAGTCATGAGTTTTCATCTCCTATTACTCCTCAGCAAAATGGAGTAGTTGAGAGGAAGAACAGAACTATCCAAGAGTCTGCTAGAGCTATGATCCATGCCAAGAAAATTCCCTATCATTTTTGGGCTGAAGCCATGAATACGGCCTGTTACATTCACAACAGGGTTACCCTGAGAAGAGGCACTTCATCCACTCTGTATGAACTATGGAAGGGAAGAAAACCTAATGTTAAGTACTTTTATGTTTTTGGAAGTAGATGTTATATTCTGGATGATAGAGAACAGAGAAGAAAATTGGATTCCAAAAGTGATGAAGGAATATTTTTGGGATACTCTACCAACAGCAGAGCATATAGGGTTTTCAACTCTAGAACCAAGGTGATGATGGAGTCCATCAATGTGGTGATTGATGACAATGATAAGCAGGAAGATGATGATGTCCTAGATGATGTTGGAACATCAGTTGGTGAAGTTGCATTAGAAGCTGAAGACAGAAGTCCAACTCCTAGTGTTGCTGCTGCTGAGCTTGAAACTGAGCAACCTCATAAAGATCCCTCTATCAGAGTGCAGAAGGACCACCCAAAGGAGCTCATTATAGGTGATCTAAATTCTGGAGTGAGGACTAGGTCAAGAGATGTTATAGCAAGTTCATGTTTTGTCTCCAAAATTGAGCCAAAGAATGTCAAGGAAGCATTGACTGATGAGTTTTGGATAAATCTAATGCATGAAGAGCTGGAGCAATTCAAGAGGAATGAAGTATGGGAGCTTGTACCTAGGCCTGATGGAGTTAATGTGATTGGCACTAAGTGGATCTACAAGAATAAATCTGATGAACAAGGAGTGGTCACCAGAAACAAGGCCAGATTAGCTGCTCAGGGATACACTCAGGTTGAAGGAATTGATTATGATGAAACCTTTGCTCCTGTGGCAAGACTGGAATCTATCAGATTGCTCTTAGGGGTGGCTTGTAATTTCAAATTCAAGCTTTTTTAGATGGATGTTAAGAGTGCCTTCTTGAATGGTTACTTAAATGAAGAGGTGTATGTTGATCAACCAAAAGGATTTATTGATCCAACATTTCCTGACCATGTGTACAAACTAAGGAAAGCTCTATATGGTTTGAAGCAAGCACCAAAAGCTTTGTATGAAAGGCTTACTGAATTCCTGGTTGTGAATGGCTACAGAAAAGGAGGGATTGACAAGACTTTGTTTGTTAAAGAGGAAGGAGGAAAACTGATGATAACTCAAATCTATGTTGATGACATAGTATTTGGTGGGATGTCAGATGCAATGGTGAAACATTTTGTGGAACAGATGCAGTCTAAATTTGAAATGAGTATTGTTGGTGAGCTAAACTATTTTCTTGGTCTACAAGTTAGACAAATGGAGGACTCCATATTCATTTCTCAGAGTAAGTATGCAAAGAACATAGTGAAGAAGTTTGGTCTAGAGAATGCTAATCACAAGAGGACTCCTGCTCCCACTCATCTAAAATTATCTAAGGATGAACATGGTGTTAGTGTGGATCAAAGTTTATATAGAAGCATGATTGGGAGTCTATTGTATCTCACAGCTAGCAGACCTGACATTTCTTTTGCTGTTGGAGTTTGTGCCAGATACCAATCTGAGCCTAAGGTTAGTCACTTGAATTAAGTAAAGAGGATCCTGAAATATGTTAATGGTACTAGTGACTACGGGATGTTGTATAGTCATGGATCTGGGATTGAGTTAAGGGGATATTGTGATGCTGACTGGGCTGGGAGTGCTGATGATAGGAAAAGCACTTCAGGAGGTTGTTTCTTCTTAGGGAATAATCTGATATCATGGTTTAGTAAAAAGCAGAACTGTGTGTCTCTTTCTACTGCTGAAGCTTAGTACATAGCAGCAGGGAGTAGTTGTTCTCAACTTGTTTGGATGAAGCAGATGTTAACAGAATACAATGTCAAGCAAGATGTCATGACATTGTACTGTGATAATTTGAGTGCTATCAATATCTCTAAGAATCCTATTCAGCATAGCAGAACTAAGCATATTGGTATAAGGCATCCTTTTATAAGAGATTTGGTTGAAGACAAAGTAGTTGCTTTGGAACATGTTGCTACAGATAAACAATTAGCTGACATTTTTACTAAAGCCTTAGATGTAAACCAATTTTAAAGTTTGATAAGTAAATTAGGAATTTGCATTTATGAAGATTAAATGTGCTAGAGAGTGTATTAAGCAGTTGTATTCTTTATTAGAAATTGATTTTATTCAACTGCTGAAGGCATACATGGAGCTTCTTGCTTGGTTTCATGGTTGTTTATGAGGTTCTGCCTATCTTTGTGGTTCCTGAAGTAGTTTCAGCTGCAGTCATTGTTTTGCTCCTCTTCTGAGGTGGATCTGAAGTCTTGTCCTTCTGCTTGAAGTTCTTTGCTGCATCTTTGATGTTTGACTGGCTCATTCTTGGTTGCTGAGTGGTGCTGCTAGAAGGAAGAAAGGCTTGTGTTTCTAATGAAAACAAGGAGCATAGTTTGTATCGACTGAACAGTCAATATGTTGGAACTTGTGTTTTTGGGAAACATGATGTTTGACCATGTCTTTATGTCAGGACATTGTGTTTGGTGATTGTCCAATTATGGCTAAAAAGGGGGAGAGGTAGCCTAGGTGTGTAGAGTGTATCCTATCTAAGATCTGGTGTGGTGCAGATGCTGAGGGGGAGTGTGCATGTTGAACCATGCTGGTTCTGGTTTTGAGGTTTAACAGTTTTAACATTTTAATCCGCTGCTGAAGTCTCTGATGTTGCAGAGATTGTTTTAGCCAAAATTAGCCAAAGGGGGAGATTGTTAGCTCTTGGATTGGCTAGAATTTTGGTAAAACAAAGTTGTGTATTGTTGATGTCACATGGGTGATGTCGTAACATTGAGTCTTAACATTGGATAATGTTAGGTTTTTAAGTTGTTGAAGCTTTGAAGTCTGATGTCACATGCGATGTCATGACATCAGATATGCAGATCAGTAAAACATCAGGTCTGAGATGTTTTTCTGGTTAAGCGTTTTAGCTGGAATTTGGGAGAGCTGGTAGAGTAATTGGATGCGAATATCTTGGAGGAGATATTTTCTGTTACAATCAGATTTGATGCAGATTTGTAGGAGGGTTTAAAGGCTGAAGATTTAAGAAGATTTTGAGAGAGAAAATCTATTGAAGATTCGGTTTTAAATAACAAATCAGGTCAGATTTTGTAGCAGGTCCAAGACCAGATTAAAGAGCTATTTAAAGCGCATCAATCCTTTGAAGAAAGCGACGAAGAAAGAGTGCCAAAGACTGAGAGTCGTTTAAGTCTTCGTGTTTGTATTGTAAACCATTCTAGTGTGAATTGGTGTTGTTGTTTTGAGTTGTTCTTGATCAAAGCTGTGAAGCAGAATCAAGTTGTGTTATTCAAAGTGTGTGATCTTTGAATTATATCACTGAAGTGATTTAGGGATTGAGTAGTGTTCTCATACCTAAGTGGTCTCTTAGGTAGAAGGTTCATTAACTAAAGATTAAGTTTAGGAGATGTCAACTGGATTGTTGAGTCTGTAAATTAATTCTACTGATAGTGAAATTCATCCCTGGCTTGGTAGCCCCCGGACGTAGGTAGTTAAACCGAACTGGGTGAACAATTCATTGTGTTGATTTATTGTTGTTTTACATTGTCCATTGCAGAGTGTGTTGTTGTGACATCACACGTAACATCACATATCTGGTACCAAAATTTCAATTTATAACTTAGGATTTATTTTAATATTTATCGGATATGTCATATAATTTATTATTTTTAACTAAATCATGCATATTTTGTTTTGTTATGTAGTACTTTGATGAATACACGTGTTCTCATTACACGAAGGATAAATTGCAAGAAATTAAGGAGGAATTTTGCGAATACCTTATTGAAAATGGTTTATTTTATGGGATTGTATAGTTTTGTGAATGGTTTATGCCCTTTATGTGTTTTTGGATTGTAATTGTATAGTTTTGTGAATAGTTAATGTAAATAACTTGAATTATAATGGAAATGGTTTATGTGGTTTATGTGATTTATGGGATTAGTGGAAATGGTTAATGAACCATACTAGAAATTGTTAATGGAAATGTGAAATATACAAGTTTATTGAAATGATTTGAATTATACAGGTTTCTGCATAAAAAAATGGTTAAAATGAGATTTTTTTAAAAAATCATTAAAATTATACGTAGAGAAAAGACAGCGCTTTCTAGAAAAAGCGCTGTCTATAGTTCACAAAAGAAAGCGCTTTTCCTAAAAAGCGCCCTCTAAAGGTATAGAAAAATTGATAACTAAAATTATAGGCATACATTAGACAGCGCTTTAAAAAGCGCTCTCTAAAGGGGGCCTTTAGACAGCGTTTTTTCCTGAAAAAACGCTTTCTAAAGGTATATAAAAAAATTCATTAAAATTTTATATGTATACATTAGACAACGCTTCTGCCAAAGCACTGTCTAAAGGACCACTTTAGAGAGCGCTTTTGCAGAAATCAAAAGCGTTGTCTTTACCTACGACAGCGCTACCTTAGGCAGCGCTTTTAAGCGTTGTCTAAGGCCTAAAAAAGCGCTGTCTAATGTCTTGTTTGGCATAGTGGCATGAGGTCTGGGATCTTGTACCCAGACCAGAAGGATCAAATGTGATTGGGACAAAGTGGGTGTTTAAGAACAAGTCTGATGAACACAGTGTAGTAACAAGAAACAAGGCTAGACTTGTTGCGCAAGGGTACACTCAGATGGAGGGAATGGATTTTGATGAAAATTTTTCTCCCATAGCTAGACTGGAGTTTGTGAGACTTCTACTTGGAATAGCCTGTCTGCTGAAATTCAAGCTTTTTCAAATGGATGTCAAGAGTGCCTTTCTGAACGGATACCTGGATGAAGAAGTCTATGTGGAACAACCCAAAGGTTTTGTTGATCCTACATTTCCAAATCATGTATACAAGCTAAAGAAAGCCTTATATGGGTTGAAACAAGCTCCAAGGGCCTGGTATGAAAGACTAACTGACTTCCTTGTCACCAATGGCTACAGAAAGGGAGGAATTGATAAAACCCTCTTTGTCAGAGAAAGGGAAGGCAAACTCATGATAACACAAATTTATGTCGATGATATTGTCTTTAGAGGAATGTCAGAAGAGATGGTTCAACACTTTGTTAAGCAAATGCAATCTGAGTTTGAAATGAGCCTAGTTAGAGAATTAACTTACTTCCTTGGTCTCCAAGTCAAACAAATGGAAGATTCTATATTTCTCTGTCAAGGGAAATATGCCAAAAATATTGTTAAAAATGTTGGTTTGGAGAATGCAAAACATTAGAGGACTCATGCTCCTACTCACCTAAAATTGTCTAAAGACGAGAAAGGGGTAAGTATTGATCAGAGTCTCTATAGAAGGAATAATTGGAAGTCTTTTATACCTTACAGCTAGCAGACCTGATATAACATTTGCAGTAGGAGTCTGTGCAAGATATCAGGCTGAACCCAAAGTTAGCCATATTAATCAGGTCAAAAGAATTCTGAAGTATCTTAGTGGTACATGTGACTATGAACTACTCTATACACACAGCTCTGACTCTAGGTTAATAGGATACTGTGATGCTGATTGGGCTAGAAATGCAGATGATAGAAAAAGCACCTCTGGTGGATGCTTCTTTCTAGGGAACAATTTAATCTCTTGGTTTAGTAAAAAGCAAAACTGTGTCTCCTTTTCTACTGCTGAAGCTGAATACATTGCAGCAAGGAGTAGCTGTTCTCAAATGATGTGGATGAAGCAAATGCTGACTGAATACAATGTCATGCAAGACATTATGACACTTTTATGTGACAACTTGAGTGCCATAAATATTTCAAAGAATCCTATTCAGCACAGTCGAACTAAACATATTGACATTAGGCACCACTTCATTCGATATCTTGTGGAAGACAAAATCATAACCCTGGAGCATGTTGCAAGAGAATCAACTAGCTGACATTTTCAATAAAGCTTTGGACGCGAATCAATTTGAAGTGTTGAGAGGCAAGCTTGGAGTTTGCCTATCTGAAGAAGTCTAACATTCCACTGGGTGTGGGAATGCTATTCAAATAAATGAATATGTATTCCCATCAGAGTTGAGAGGGTTGTCAAGCATTCTTTCAAGTTCAAGTTTATTTTATATTGTTTTTGGTTTTGGTTTTGTAAGGGCTTAATGACCAGGATAATTTACTTTTGTTTGGGTGTGTACTTTAATTACTTTATACTGGTTATTTGGTTTTTGAGTTAGTCTTTCTACCTTTGTCATATTATGGCTAAAAAGGGGGAGTAATACTAACTTCAATAACCACTGCTGACTGTTACTAACCATTGAGGGGAAGTAGTGCTGGTGCTGCTTGCTTGTAGAAGAAGGTATTGGTTGAGGGAGAGACAAAGTTTAGTCTGTGTTCCGCTGCTGTTCTGATGATCTGGTCTCCCTGTTCTGAATAATTCTGTCTGCAGGTTAATTGTAGTTAGCTTTAGCCAAAATTTGCCAAAAGGGGTGATTGATGAGTCCAAGCCTTTGAGGTTGGCACCAATTTTGGTAAAAATAACTTAACAGAAAGATGTTGGACAAGATGTCCTAACATGTTGAACTAACTGCAGGTTAAGGTGTTTAGACAAGATGTCCTATCATGTTGTTTCGACATCTTTGTCTGTTACAGTTTGAAATAACTATTTCTGTTTCCAGGTTTTATAGGAATATGATTTGGCCCTAGGTGGCATCTGAGATTGAGGAATCAGAGATTCTGATTCTAAAAGGAATATGTTGTTTCCGAGTATAGAGACATTTTTGGAAACTTAGGATTGAAGAAACTATTCTAGAGAAGAATAGGTCGCAGATTCTGTAGAGCTGAATTGCTGCGATTCTGAAGCCCAAATCCAGTTCTATTTAGTAATATAAATAGGATGGATTTAACCTAGAATAGACACGGAAGATATACAACTGTTATTGAGTACTAGGGTTTGTACTATTGTGAGCATCTCTTGTAATGCGTGAATACCTGAGTTGGACAGTTTATTGAGTTGTAATTTTTCAGTCACTATTGTGATTGAAAGGGAATTGAGAAGGGTCTTATACCTAGGAGAGTCTTAGGTAGAAATCTAGTACGAGTAGTTTCTAGGTGTGAAGTTGTAAACGTTGGAGTTCAGCTTAGAACCAACTCTATTTAGTGGATTTCATTCCTGGCTTGGTAGCCCCCAAACGTAGGTGTTGTTGATCTCCGAACTGGGTTAACAATTCTTGTGTGTTGTTTTCTTTCTGCTGTTTGTATTCTGTTCTTCATTATCCTTGTGTGAGAAGCAGAGATCACATGTCCCGACATCCTGTCCGACATCTTAGTGATCTGCTTAACCAAAATTTCACATACAATCGATACGCAAAAAATGACAATATAAATCCAGATGGTCAAAATATGACGTATATAAATAAAGTTGAAATACAAGATAAAGTAGCATGAAGTGAAAATAAAATACAATTCATAATGAATCCAAAGTACAACTACTATATACTATTGCACTACTGCGTATGTTGGACTACATGTTCTGTGACTCCCAAGCCTTTACTACCCTCGTCCTCCAGCACTGTCTTCGATACATCAATGCTTCTTTTGCCTCCGTCATGATGGCATTTAGGACCTGCGTCACATCAGACCCTTAAGGGAAGATACCTCTGTCAATGTCTGCCTGCGCGATCTCCACTATATGACGACATTTAGACAAGACATAATGAGCATGATCTAACTGTGCATACTCCCCCTCTAGTATCTCCTGATGAGCTGGCCTCGGTGGATCTCCTGGAGCAGTCTGCACCATATACGAATGTTACACCCTGAAAAACCACCTGATGTACCCGTCGATGTAGCTCTAATCGCTCTCAGCTATGGTACTTTGTGCCTCCTTCAATACCATATGACTAAGATAATCTTCAAACATGACATTCATCTCTCTACGTGTCATAGCAGGAGGAGTATAAACAACAAGGTGTTTGGAAATGATCTAAGTGTAGTCGAACTTCCACATCACGTGCTCAGGTAGATGAGGAGCAGTGAGACATGTTCCGCAAGCCAACTATCTCGAGTATAACACTATGTCGTCAAATGGCTGATCGACATGGTTGTTGAAGTGGATGTCCTCGGCAACTAAGCGATTAAGATACACTATGCACGACTCTATCTCTGGTTCCTTCTAAGCGGGGCAAATGCAGAAGCATGCGACATATCTTCGGTGTAAGTCGGTACACACGCCCATCCGTTGATGCGCGGGAAGTGCTGGAGGATCCAATCCTGAAAAGTGTTGGAACACACGAATCATCAGTAATGGCATTACAAAAATGAAATGAAAATGACACAGAAACATTAAGATAAATTAAGAGGGATAGCCGAATAGGGTGCTAGGTATAGTTTATGGGATAATAGATAAAATTCTTTGTTTGCCTTCTTTAAATTGGTTAAATCAGAGGTTTTTTTCTGGCCACCTTTTAAATTTTACTTGGCACTCCTATATTCTATGTTTTTATCATAGTATCTTTGTGATTTTATATATTTTTAAAAAATTGTGTTATTTTTCAGATTTTTGAAATTTTTTGAATTTTTATCAGTTTTTTTTTGAAGAATTTCACATACTTTTACCAAATTTTCGGGAGATCTACGAAATTTTATTGAATTTTTAAAAAATTATTAAATTTGAACTACCAAATTTTTTAAATATACTACTTAAAATTTTAAAATCCTATAAAATTTTATCTATTTTTTTAAATAAGTATGAGTTTTTATCATATTTTTTAAAAAGTTTATAAGTTTTTACTTGGATTTTTCAAAAAATCTGAGTTTTTATCGGATTTTAAAAAAATATGAGTTTTTTTCGGATTTTTCAAAAAGTGTTTTTTCCCCCGAATTTTTCATAAAAAATGAATTTTTACCGGATTTTTCAAAAAAGTATGAGTTTTGATCAAATTTCTAAAAAAATCTCCATGTTGTTACCGATTTTCCAAAAAAAGAGTTTTTAACGGATTTTTTAAAATATACTACTAGATTTTTCAAAAATATGAGTTTTATCGGATTTTTTAAAATACTCAACCGGATGTTTAAAAAAATTGAGTTTTTATCGAATTTTTCAAAATGTATTATCGAATTTTTCAAAAATACGAGTTTTGCAGAATTTTTCGAAAAATTCGGTATTGTATAAAATTTTTCGAAAAATTAGATAGTGTTAATTGTGGTTTTTTTTCCTAACAAAATTAACTTCCGAATTTTTTTAAAAAACTGAAAAATTATAAAATATACCAAATTTTTAAAGTTGCACTACAAGATTTTCCATTCATTTTCTAGTTAAATTTTGATAAAAATATTTTTGCTATTATAAAAATAATATGTAGGGATGTCAGGTTAAACTTTCTTAAATTGGACGTATTGGCATGTGCTTTGATTGAGCCCAATATATTTTTAAGTTTATAGTTAAGAACCTTCTTTTTCTCCACTTTTGCTACTAAAAAAACCTTTCATATTTCTTAAAGTATACACTTGGATTGCACATTTATATGAAAATACGATTTCAAACACTATGAATTTAGTTATTTTTTGGATTTTAAATTGATGTAAGAAGTGCACAAAGTAGCTCAAATCCCATAATCAAATTCGGAAAGAATTATTACGTTTGGATTATTATTTAAAAAACTAAAACGCAGATACCTTCAATTGTTTTTGAACATTTGAAGCAAAATAAGATAAGAAAGTAAGAAAATATAGAAAATTTTGTAGTCTCTATAAGAAGGAACTAGAATACGACAAAGCCAAAGATTGAGTATTATAATTGCATTATTACTTAATATACACATGTGTGAAGTAGTCATTAGATATTGTTCAAAAAATAGAAAAGAGGAAGTAGTAATTAGATTTTGTTTTAGCAACCAATTTTAAATTGGTTTGCAATTTAAAACATTTTTTAAGAACAATCCCTTCAATTTAGTAGCTTAACCACTCTCTCCCATTTGTCCTTTGAAAAATACATGTAACAGTGTAAAAAAACCCTATTTTTAAGCTTCATATTAAATTAATGTTTTTGACGTTTTATTTTTAAATCTTTTATACTTTTTTTTTTTTTATCTTTTAGGGGAGTTAAGTAAGGTGGTTTAAAATCTAATTTAGTTGGAATAAATTATTTTTAATTTTTTAAAAATTATATATATATATATATATATATATATATATATATATATATATATATATATATATATATATATATATATATATATATATATATTGAAAATTGATTTCTTCTGAAAATAAAAAAATTTACTTTTTTTTTGAATTTTTTTGAAAACAAAAAAAACAATTTTTTTAATTTATGTTTTCATTAAATTAAAAAAATAATTTTCTTAAAACATAAAAAAAACTGATTTTTTTAAAATAATAATTATTTTTTTAAATAATAATAATTTTTTTAAAATTGAAATAATAAATCTTTGTGAAAAAGTTGGGTCATGAAGCCGAAGTTTTTATCAAAATAACCCAGTTTTTCAAAAAAATTCTCAAAATATTCAACTTTTCAAAATATTTTCCAAAGTACCCCCACTTTGGGGTACTAATTGCATAGTGGCGCCATGTGGATTGGCGACCTTTCACAAGGGCATGAATGGTGTTGCCAATTGGATTGTAGACACTACATGGTGCTGTTAAACCAATTAGCGATTGAGTCTTATACTTAAAGGGGAGTCGCCAATTGAGATGGAGACATGGTGCATTGTGTAAATTATTTTTAACAAAAATAAATAACATTATCATTAATTAAAAATACTATTACATAAATTAATGTTGGCGACCAGGTTGGTCATACCGGCCACCGGTTCCGCATCCCCTAGGCATCCTCACTCGTTGCACTCGTTTCCCTCGTTGCACTCGTTCCCCTCGTTGTTGATTCACACCAGGTGTTTGAGTAGTTGAAGTCTCAGGAATATTCCCTGCTAGCTCCCTAAGAATTTCTTGCATTTCCATGAGGTTTTGTGTGTTGAAACTGAGCATGCGACCCATGCCAGAGTAGTTCGGATGTGATGAAGGGGTCATTGGTGTGCAGCCTGGACGATTGAAGGGGGATATTAGTGTGAAGGATTTGTTGGTGAAAGGTTGAAATTGTAGTTGTGTTTGAAAGTCATAAGGTTGTTGGGATGTTTGTGTGTGTAGGCTAGGGTATGATGTCTGAGCGTTTTGGCTATGAGAAGATGTTTGGGCGTTATGGCTATGGTATGATGTACCCTCATTTTGGCTATATCTTGATGTTGTGTTGGGGGCATAGCCATATTGAGTTTCTTGATAATAGTCATTTTGTTGGAGATGGAATAAGGGACGCTCTTGGTATTGTGGTTGAGTGTTTGGCATGTTTGGATGGTGGATTTGTGTGTTAGTGGGTTGATAATTCTGCTGGGTAGGGGGTTGTGAGTAACATGGCCGATAATTTCTCGGTGGGTTAGACGCTGAAGCTTCTTGTGTGTAGGTGGTTTGTCGTGGGTCGTATAGATACCTCTCTTTGGAGACAAACCCAGTTGCAATCGATCTGTACCAAGCCATATAATTATTAGTTGGTATAGACAGGGTTGCCATCACCGGATCACGTAAGACATGGGCGTTGCGGTTCCTCCATTTACGACACTCAGATTTTGCAAAATCCTTACAGTCGAGATAGTCTCATTGATCATTAACTTTTTTGAGATGCCATTTACCGAGGTCAACAGGGGGATCTGGGATGTTTTGATGCATTCTAAATTGTAGTTTGACATGGTAACTGTTGTGCATCTCCATAGTGGTGAATATGATGATCGGCATGCATGGAGTCCAAGTGGCAACATCTTCCTCTCTGACTTTATGTAGGCGTTCCATGTTTAGATATGGATGCCAAATGAACTGAAGAAGAGAAAAATATTAGATCATAAAATTGTTGATATAAAAAATAAATTGATTTGTTTAGAGGCCTTACATCTACAAGTGTTAGGTGATCCAACATATTGCGGTATTGAATGATACAATGTCTAGGACATCTATTGTAACTCATACCCTTAGCCGACCATCTAAACAACAAAAAGTTCAAATTCAATTAGTTAGACACAATAATTAGTAAGGTGAAATAAACTAAGATTAAGTTAGTAACTTACTTTTGTGCATACGGGAAGGAAAATCTGTTGTGGTTGACAGGCGCTAGGGATGGCAATCTAGACCAACCCCATGCTTGGAGCGAAACAACGCATCCAGAAAAAGTAGATGTGTTTTTCTTGGCGCACTTACACAAAGAGCTATACAAATAAGACAGACAAGAGGAACCCCAACTATACTCTCTTGTTTTATCTAGGTTTCTTAGTAAGGGTAAATACATAACGTGCATATAAGAACCAGTGCCTTCGGGAAATAAAAATAAACCAATTAAAAGCATAAGATAACACCTGGTTTTTATTATTTTCATTTCTTCTGTAGAATCTTGATCTAATATAAAACCGGTGTACCATGATTTGAGGCGCGAAAGTAAGATACCTTGGCCTCTTGAGTTTTCATCTAGCAAGTCGACACCCAAAAGTTCCTCACAAATTAAACCATCAAGGTTTGTTGGTCCATTGACCGCCTTACCATCAATACGCAAACCGAGTAACACGTACACATTCTCTAACATCACGATACATTCACCGGTTGGAAAAAAGAAGGTGTGTGTCTCTGGGCGCCATCTCTCTTGCAAATCTAGTATAAACTTTGCATCAACCGAGCAAGACATGATTTTTCTTACATGTTCGAAACTGGCGAGCTCAATATATGGTTGAATTAATTCGTTGGGTGCAACATATTCATGGGCATGAGGACGAAACTTAGAGACATCCTACGAAAATATATATAGGTACAATAACACGTTGTCAATTTAGAAAAAAAAATAACAGAGACATTAAAGAAAATAACACATTGTCAATAAAGAAAATAACACTTACATAATTCTTGATATTTGCGACAGTGCCTCTATGCGTTTCAGCCATTGTCAACAGAGACATTATAACTGATTAAATGTTTTTGATACTAGTGACACTCTAGACTTGATAAAATGTATCTGCTATTATTTCTCTACAACAATGTTTCAGATGATGTATCATTCCATACCTCTAGCTTTCTTATATAGCATTATAAGAGTCACATGTGAACAATACATGTTGCATGGTGTCGCCAAATGAATTGGCGACCGTGTTCACTCCTTCCAAAGGGTCGCCAGTCCATTTGGATAGTCCTGGGAATCTGAAACTAGTTGTGCACGTAGCCTGAAGATGTCCCATGCATGCATAACAGGCTGACAATCACATGGCGACACTGTGTGCTCAGACTGCACCTTGTCTCCATGTGAATTGGTGACCCCCTTTCAAATTTATACCTTGTGGCCAATTCATCTGGCGACCTCATTAATTGCATGCAGGCATATTTAACCATCCCCATGCATTTTTATCTGAAGCAACCAAAAATAGTAAGTCTCTAACAAAAATTCCCTGATGTCGTCTGCACCGAGATACATTGTTAACGCACACTACAACGGAGAGACATATGTCTCCGATGACATTGGGTTTGGTTTTCAAAACACTGATGTCGTCCGATTCACAATCAATAGAAACACAATTTTCTTGCTTTTCAAAGATATATTGGAATCGAAATTAGGGTTTGGTCCTATATCACAAATAATATATCAAAACCCAGTTTTTTTTAAACCAACCACGTTAAATTTTATCCACTTAAAGTGCGAGATGATGAAGATGTTGAAAATATATTTGTTAGTCACGAACATTCTGGTTTCAACTATATTGAGTCGTATACATTCCTCCAACAAAATATTCTATCTCAACAGTCTCAGATCATCAATCAATCAACAGGTGTAGACTCAGATGAAACCAAAACAAAATACTCAGATGAAACCGAATCAGAGGTCAACGTCATTGATGAAGAAGAAGAAGGAAGCGAGACGTTGGTCGATCAACTATTGAACAACAACGTTGAAGATGACGAACAAGTGCCAATACCTCTAGGTCATGTATACTGTCCGCCTTAACATATGACAAACTTTGACTTGCAAGACGGTGAGAGATCCACAGATATGTTTCACAACCCGTATATGCGGCCAGAGAATGAATTAAAAGTGGGAAACAAGTTTCGTACTAAGGAAGATTGTGTACGAGACATTAAAAAATATCACATGGATAACTCTATTAATTTCAATGTACACCAAACTGATTCGAGAAGGTATGTCATTATTTGTCGTAATTCACTTTGCAAGTTTTGGCTTGTTGCGTCTTACAGAAAGAGAAGAGATTCTTGGAAGATAGCTTCCATTTAGCCACCTCACAGTTGCATTGCCACAAATATTGTTCAGGATCACCGAAAGCTAAGCGCATAATTGATATGTCAAGACATTTTGCCGCTAGTTAACAAGGATCCATCAGTGAAGGTTAGTATAATAATCGCTCATATCGTTACGCGGTATAATTATACTCCCTCATACAAGAAAGCGTGGATTACAAGGACAAAGGCTGTTGAACAGGTATTTGGCAACTGGAGGATTCGTATAAAGAATTACTGTGATTTTTGGTAGCACTTAAGACATACACACTGGGAACTATTGCAATCTTGCAGACAGTGCCGACATGTAGGCCAGATGGAATTATTGTTGATGGAAATGTCATATTTCATCGTCTCTTTTGGTTGTTTCAACCATGCATAAAAGGTTTTGCATTCTGCAAACCTATTATTCAAATTGATGGAACATAGCTCTATGGAAAATACCAGGGCCCCTTGCTTATGGTTGTTGCACAAGATGACAACAATAATGTTTTTCCCATAGCCATTGCTCTAGTTAAGGGTGAGTCTGCCTCTGCTTGGAGTTTCTTCTTTAAGAATCTCAGAACACATGTCGCTCCACAAGCCAATCTCTGTTTGATTTCAGACAGGTATGCTACTATAGAGAGTGCTTACAATAACCATGATAACGGGTGGCATAACCCTTCTTCTACCTATGTATATTGCATTAGACATATTTCACAAAACTTCATGCGGGCAATCAAAGACAAGAACCTTCGCAAAAAAGTTGTGAATGCCGAGTATGCTCTAACTCAACCATCGTTTCAATAATACCTTAACGAAATTAGGATGTCAAACGCAGATGCAGGAAGGTGGTTGGATAACATTCCACTAGAAAAGTGGACAAGAGCTTTGATGGTGGATGTCGTTGGGGCCACACGACGAAAAACCTTGTGGAATCCATGAAAGGGGTCTTCAAAGGAATTAGAAACCTTCGAATCACCGCTTTGGTGAGATCAACCTATTATAGGTTGGCATCACTTTTCGAAACAATAGGCGAAAGATGGAGTGCAGTGTTAATGTCGGATCAAGTATTCAGTGAAAGCATAATGAAAGTGATGAAAGAGGATACTATTAAAGCCAGCACACATGCAGTTACAGTCTTTGACCGTCATAAGGAAACTTTTAGTGTACAAGAAACAATGGACCATAATGAGGGGTGGCCAAATTTATCCTATGCTGTCAAACTAAAGAGATGTTGGTGTGACTGTGGCAAGTACCAGGCCTTCCGTGTACCTTACTCACATGTCATTGCAACATGCGCACATGCTCGTCAGGATGCTTATAGCCATCTAACTGATATTTGCAAGGCGAGTAATGTTATGAATGTCTACAACGAAGGCTTCGCAGTGCTACCAATGGAGGAATATTGGCCTCGAAACCAAGGGGACATAGTTTGGCACAATGATGAGATGCGGAAAAAGAAAAAAGAACGCCCAAACAGCAAGCGTATAAGAACCGAAATGGATACGGCTGATAAAAAGATAAGATTATGCAGTATATGTCGTCAGCCCGGACACAACCGAAAAAATTGTCCTAATGTCGGAGCAACCTATACATCATGATTTAGTTTATCCTTTCAATTGTTGCAACCTAATATTTTCATATATTAATGAGTCTTTGTTACAACAATCTTAACAACAAACAACACATACCGCAAACTAACAATAAACAATACATACGACACATAAAACAGATAACGGAAAAGAAATATAAAACATTTCTAACTGATTACAACAATCAAACTAATTTCATTCGGTCCAAACATGACTTCCCTCGGATCCTTGTTAGTCTTAACGCGAACCCATCCACGCAGGCGATCAAGTCTCTCGATACTTCAAAATTTTCCCCCTTCACCAATGTCTCCTTCTAACCACCGATTCAGCTCCCTCTTAAGTTGATTGAAACTTTGAATGTTCTAAAACAACATGTCCATTGGAGGCTTCTCTCTCGAATATACGACTTTTCTCCATTGGCGACGATGCATGTTATTAGTGGAGCAAAGATATGAGATGAGCAGTGGAACTAAATGATCAGAACACCTCTATTTATAGAAAAAAATTCACTTTCAAGGCTGTCTCCATCTCCATTGGCGACTCCCCTTTAAGTATAAAACCCAGTCGCCAATTGGATTGGAAGCACCATGTGGTGTCTCCAATCCAATTGGTGACACCACTCATGCCTTTGTGAAGGGTCGCCAATCCACATGGCTCCACTATGCAATCAGTACCCCAAAGTGGGGTACTTTGAGAAATATTTTGAAAAGTGGGGTATTTTAGGATTTTTTTTTGAAAAACTTGAATTTTGAAGGCCTTTAATTTAGAGGACATACTTATTTTGGTTAAATAAGTATTAGGTCCCTTAAAATAACCCAACATTCAAGTTTGGTCCCTATAAATATTTTCTTTAAGGTTTGGTCCTCCTAAAGTTTTCTGTTTCTAACTGTAGTCCCTCCCATTAGTTTTCACTAACGGAGGATGATGTGGTATTATTGCCACATGTGTATCCATTCCTTGCCAAGTGTGTTTTATTTCATTGACCAACTTTTTCACCTGCACCTACTTTTTTAGTTTATTTGAGTATAATATTCATTTCACTCTACAACTCATTAAAAAAAGAAACCAACATTACCCAGAAACCAAAAGAAACTCTATAATATCCATTTCACTCTACTTTTTCAGTTTCTCCTACAAACACAGAAACCAACATTACCCAGACAAGCCCATTAAAAAAAGAACAGCAAACTCCAGCATCAAAACCAACACGTGCCAGATCAAACCCCTACATCATAAGACCAATGTAACCAAGAAGAAAAAGAGAATGTCAAAGTAGAGGAAGATTGAACCAGAAGGAATTGTGTTTATATATACCTATATATTACCTCTCAGAATTGACAAAGTACTGCAACACCAAAGAGGAAGTTAACGTACTATATTCTCCTTGCCTGTGCACTCCCCACATCCCACCAGTCACAAAGATATGAATACCAACCTGCAAAAAACTTTAAAAAGTGCGACGGTTAAACCAAATTGATATAATATAGGGACTGATCATGAAACAGATCACAGAAAGAAACTATGGACACAGGGGCAACTATATCCACAGGTGCATGTATACTAAATGATTCTGTTGTGTCTGTGCAACTCTCTTGTAATATCAACATGTTGCTTTGGCTTGAATTTGCACTCTACATGTCACATGAAAAAAAATTAATATAGTTTTCATAAGAAATTTAAATAATTAAATGTGGCATAAATTCAACACACATTCACTCGAAGTAGCGAAACACAATTTCCAATATCTATTCCATTAGCAATATGTGCCATTTCTTAAACAACTCCACCGTTAGAAAGGATATCCCACTTTTTTGTTTTCAAGAGATTCAAAATGTTAGATGAATCATATGTAAATATAATTAAATGTTACAGATTAAATAATAATTTTGAAATAATGTGTATGAAATGAGACGACATAAGATAAAATAGGAAACAAAATTTCATGCAAAAGTTTATTAGAGTCTTGATAAAAAAAGTGAAGTAGGTGTCACACTTTCTTTAGCAAATTGAAAAGGATGCATTTATGCAAAATTCAAAGCAATTGAAAATGAGAAGATAGCTAGAGAGTTGAAACTAGACGTATATGCTTACATAAAATCATACAAGATGATGACATAATATGAACTTAGTATAGAATGTATATGCAACATATATTAACCTAAAGAAAATTTACTTAATCAAGAATAATCTAACAACCTATCATCATGCAATAATGTGACCTAAAAGTTTAATATTAGATAATGATTGGTGCATAATGGTTTTCTTAATTACCTCACTTCTTGAGTTTTCATCTCTCAGAAATTCAAAAACTCTTTTTCGTGAAACTGGAAGCCAAAAAGAAGTTGCGGCACTAAGAAAAATGTCGGTTGGTCTTCCGGGATAGTCCACGCTCTTACGGGTCATGATGCGAACATCGTCAGCTCCGGTACCGAAAAGTGTTGTCCATGTGTGATCTGTTGAAGCACTCACTCCAGTACAAAAGCTTATGCGTATTCTTTCAGCTAGTTTCAACAACTATTTCTCCCATCTTGGTTTGTTATCACTAGTATTATACAATATCAAAAGATTAATCACTTAATCATATAAAAAAAGAAATATTTTTCTCTCGAAAGTTAAGGATGAAAACATGATACCGCCAACATCGACGGTGGGAATATTTGTTTCCATTGCGCTAACAAGTCTTTCATATTGTCGAACTAACGCCGCACTCCAACGTTTTGCGCCGGAAGCATGCCCGGAGATAACAAGTTGCTTGTATAGATTATGAAGACCTCTTTCATCCACTTCTACATGCTCAACCCAAATAACCTAAAGAACAAAAACAAATATCAAATGTTACTCTTACATTCATATTGATAAAAAAACTCGAGTAAGTAATGAAAATAATTGAAACTTCGAGTAGCCATTAGGCATTTACTCTTACATCCCATCAACTCATCCTCACAACATTTAAAACACAACTGCTTTAAGTCTCCTAACCAACTCCTTCCTGTTCTGAAAAACAAAAAATATAAATGTCAGAAAAAACATAAACCAAATGTTTCATTCATGAACCACACACAACAACACAATGAATTGTTAAGTTTTCTTCATTTTTTTACCTCATAAGTTACCTGTCAAAGCCTGGTGCAGCAAGCACACCTCTATTATCCTTAACCATTCTCAAGAGGTATGGCATAACAGGTTCCACAAGCCCAAATGGCGTATTACAATTAGATATATATTTTATTCTTCAAGAGAATTGTAAGCAAAAGAGTTTCATAGGTACTGATGTCACTTATGTCTTGGCTCAAAAACAGAGAAAATCCAATCCAATAGTGAATATCATCGTGTCAAAAACCTACCCAGAAAAACTGCACAACTAGATCAACATAATTGCAGAGTTTCATAGGTACTGATGTCACTTATATCTTGGCTCAAAAACAGGGAAAATCCAATCCAATAGTAAAATCATAGTGAAACAATGAACAACCATGAATAAGTATATATTTCCACTTCTTTGGCTAGAAGGCCAGCAGATTGTTATTACTAAGAACATTCATATCGACATATACATAAATATAGTCTATGGCGATACCAAAAGCACTCACAACATATGCAATATCCCTTCGAGCTGTTTTCTGTGCTTTGGTTCCCAAAGTAGCTAACCTTTCAAGTTCTTCCCCACTTAGACCTATTCAAATAAAACAAGCAAACCGCAGAAAATTTGTCAAATTCAAACAAAAAGATACAATAAACATTTGCCATAATTGCAGCAGCAAAGTCAAAATGGGATGTAATTTAAGTTTCTTTTAGAGTTTGTGGACACGAGATGAATATTTCTAGAATTTATTTTTCACTCACTTTGCAGCATAGTTGCAAGCAAGCACCCATTTCAAATCCAACATCAATATGAAGGAATAAAGAGAAGACTTAGAATAGAATTGAGTATTGACATCATATGCTATATCCACAAGAAAAACATGCAAAGGAGATTCACAAGTAGTTAACTGAAAGCACTGCATCATTCTTATTAGATCAAATGACTTGTGCTTAAAATGAATGATAAAAGATGATGATGATAAATACCTATGCGAGGCACACCGTCTAAAATTGCAATAGTTGCAGGAACCGCACCATTCTCTCTCACAACAGCTTCAACTGCTTTTGCAGTTTCCAAATCTTGGGGATACAGCATCCCTAAAAACAAGAGCATAGACCAAAGATTAAGAGGTAGGCGTTGGACATGAAAAGGAAAATACAAAAAATATATAAATCATGGCTGGGGGAAAGAGTAATGCGTGAGTAACTAGTGTCTCGTGGCTGCAAGTCTGTAAGGCTGGTGCATAAGTTTTGGGAGGTGAGGTTGGGATAGTGTTGTGCTGAAGTTTGCAGGATTATTGAAAAGCTTGAGGCATGAAGAGTGGTTTTGTACCATTCATGCTATTGTTGTGTAGGAAGACAGTTTCGTATGTAAGCTGGCTGAAACTTTGAGATATTCTTATGGCAAGTTTGTCGTGTTGCGCAGATGGCTGAAGATTGTGTGTTGGTTTTGTTTTTTTTCTTTTTGCATGTAAAGGTATGAGCCAGGTTTAAAGTTTGTGGAGTTATGGTGCTGCAGTGATGGTTTTCGTAGCAGGTTATTTGTGGTGTGTAGTGAGTGTGTTGAAGGGTGGAGAGAAGAAGTTAAGGGGCAGTGATGTTATGGCATACGGTTTGTACGAGCTGTGAAGGTGTGTGGGCCATGTTGTATTGCAAGCTGTTCGTGGAGTTGTGGTGAAATGATAGTAGGTTTATTGTCCTTTTGGTCAAAGAAATAAAACACAGTTGGCAAGGAATGGTTACACATGTGGCACTCTAGGTCATCTTCCGTTAATGAAAACTAACGGGAGGGACTACAATTAGAAATGGAAAACTTTAGGAGGACCAAACCTTGAAGAAAATATTGATAGGGACCAAACTTGAATTTTGGGTTATTTTCAGGGACCTAATACTTATTTAATCCTACTTATTTTGAAGTTTATTTATTCTTAACATTTTAGTGGATTGCTTATCACACTCTAAGTGGTGGAAAAACACCATAAGAAATTTCGTAAATGTCCCTCAAATTTCAGAAATGCACTTTTGAATGCACCTCAATCACACTAAAATACGCCATAATTGAGTTCCACCCAATTTTTCTTCAAAATTTAGTCCGGAGACGCATCTCCAGATCCACCCATGAAAGATTTTTCCAAATTATTAACTCAGAGACAAATCTAGAAATGCACTTCAATATTTGTGAAGCGGGAATTTAAAATATACCACCTTTGCATGTCAGTGACAATTCATTTCCGAGTTCATCAAGAGGAGTAATATCCTTTTTGATCTCGTATGTTAACCTCGAAGTTCATTTTGGTCCCTTAACTTAAAAAAATAAAATTCATATTGACCCCTTAATTATTCAAAATGTACCATGTTAATCCTTTTTGCCTAATTAACGACAGAAAAATTAAAAAATCGGTCGCTAAATTCGTCGCTAATTTGACAAAAAGAACGAACATGGTACATTTTGAAGAGTTAAGGGGCCTATATGGACATTTCTTAAGTTAAATGACCAAAATTAACCCCGATGTTAAGGTACGGGACCAAAAAGAATATTAAACATTTAATAAAAAAACACCATACATGTTCTTCTTCTTCATGATCAAACTTCTATTTTCTCTCAAAACCCTTAAAAAAATTCTTCCATTCTCAATCAACTTTTACATTCCAAAACTTAATTCTTGTGTTTCATCACATCAAAAGTAGTAAAAAAAGTTGAAATTTAAGGTAAAGTTCATGTATTTCATTCTTCATTGCTCACATCACTACTATGGAAAACATGTACAACAACGGCTGGAAAAGATATATTATCACGTAGGACCGACCGTTGTTACGTAGCGTGTGGTTGTATATGCGTTACTTACAATCACGGTCGTATGGCCGTTGTAGAAAACCTGAAAGCGCGTGACATATTACCACAGTTGCTTTAACTAACCGTTGTAATATTTTAAAGGTCCCAGGTTCGATTCTCAGCAACGCTTTTTTGGTATATATATTATTCTGGACAACATTCACTCTACAACTATAGTCATATTTAACAACCGTCGTTAAATTATCTGTTTTTTACAAAATATATTTCTGCCTTTTGAAATTTTTCCATTTTTAACCAGAACTTTTGTGAACTGTATCAGAACAGAAACAACAATTGTATCATAACAATAATTGTATTGTATTACATAAAATCCATACATTAGATTAAGAACCAAACATTGTATATATATTACATCAAACGAAAAATGGCACAAAACAACCTACAAACATTATATAACATCACATAATTGTATCTTAGCGATTTGGTTTCTTTGTCTCTTGGTGTCTTGATTTTAAACACCTACAATTTCAAATAATCATACTTGTTAGTAAATATACTTAGAAATAATAACTTAAATTAAATAATGAATAATGAATAAAATACTTGCTTGTTAATTTTCCCATATGCCTTTATTATGATCGATACGAATAACAT
This sequence comes from Lathyrus tuberosus, assembly GCA_022829125.1. NCBI lineage: Eukaryota > Viridiplantae > Streptophyta > Magnoliopsida > Fabales > Fabaceae > Lathyrus > Lathyrus tuberosus. The sequence continues at coordinate 224,159 of JALAZF010000503.1, read as the reverse complement.
GCACATCATCTCTATCAACTTCATCATATGTGGTAGGCACTTTTGTTTTGTAAGAAGGAGTAGAAGAAATATCAAAACTTTCATCACTACTAGGAATGTCTTTTCCTCGGAGAACGATTGATCATTTCCCCGATGTGTCAGAAGGACCAGTCACATAGAAAACTTGTTTTGCTTGTGAAGCCACGATGAATGGTTCAGTCATATAATTTTCCTTGCCAAGGTCAACCCGGGTGAATCCTAAGTCATCAGTTTATACACCACTAATATTATTGGGAATCCACTTGCATTTAAATAAAGGCACTTTGAAGATAATATAATAAATCTCCCAAATCTCCTCAATGACACCTTAGAACGCACTGGATGCCAATATTGGATTCTATCTTTCGAACTAGAGAAATACATGGATTCGGCCTTAACCATAACCCCACTATTTTGCATTGTACTACAATCATCTTTTGATTTTGTATAATATGTATAATGACCAATGTCATATGCAGTCCAAGTTATCACATTAAATTTTGGCATGTACGACAACCATTTAATTGTCTCGGATGCACTATGATCATTTGGTATCCTTTTATTAAACCAATTTAGGAATTTCATATTATGCTCGATCAACAACAACTTACCACTCATTTGTGGATATCTTTTCTTCAAAAGTCTTTTGTGAATAGCCACGTAAGGTTGAACTTCTTCAAGATTATTTAATATATAGAAATGTGCCTGAATAACTATATCCTGAGCCATTGACTTAACATTTAAACCTTAAATGTCTCTACCTTCAGTGTCAGCATGACGAGACTTTGGAATTCCTATAGTCTCTACTTCTGGCAAATAGTTTGTAAAAAAAATCAATAACTTCTTCTGTGACGTACCTTCAACAATCGAAGCTTCCGGTCAATGATGATTCTTTGTATATCCTTTAAATATCTTCATGTATCTCTCTATTGGATACATCCACCTTAAATAAACTGGACCACAAATTCTAATTTCTCTGACTAGATGAACAAGTAAGTGAACCATAATGTCAAAAAATGATGAAGGAAAATACATCTCCAATTAACACAAGATTATGATAGCTTCATCGTCTAATTCATCTAATTTTTTGAAATCAAGAAATTTATTACATATGGCATTGAAGAACAAACACAATCTGGTTATAGTTACTCTCACACTTTTTGGTACTATTCCACGAATAGCCACTGGTAGAAGTTGTTGCATCAAGACATGACAATCATGAGATTCCAAACCAATTAACTTGAGATCTTTCATTGATACAAGTTTCTTGATGTTTGATGAGTAATCTTGGAGAACTTTGATACCATGCAAACACTTGCAAAAACTTTTCTTTTCCTTTTTACATAGTGTTGCGGTGAGAATCGGATATCAAGCTATTAATTAACTTGAATCACAAATCATGAAGTTCACCACCGAGCTTTGATTTATCCGAAGAAAAGGGTAAAGATCGAAGAAAACCCTAAGTGCGCTATGTAACAACAAAGCTAAGAGATCTAAGGTTCGGGGGTTGGTTATACCTAGGGAAGGTGTTAGCATCCTAAGTATCAGTAGTATTCTACAGGAACCTCTTGTTAGTATTTGTGTTATGCTAAAGTTTGCTTGCTAAGGGAAAGGTGATATGGTAAAGACCTAAGGTATATACAAAGTATGCTCGCCAAGGCATCGCATCTCGTGCCTACGTATCCTGACTAGGATAAAATCAGAGCATTCGTAGTTCACCAACTAGGGTAGAGGAACTCTTAACTATGGTCAAGGTTCCAAAGGGAAATGAGTATTCATGATCATGATACTCACATAGAGTTCAAAAACTCTCTAAGTCTAAGTTGAAAAACTAACCTAAAAGTTGACTTTAAACAAAGTCAAAAGGGAAAATGAGTAGACATCATAATGGTACCCACATAGAGTTCAAAAACTCCAAACCTAACTCTAAGTTGTAAGGCAAAATGGATCTAATAAGGCCAAGAAAGGAAAGTAAGTATCTATAATGATAATACTTACATAGGGTTAACAAAACCCTAACCTAAAACTAGGCTAAAGAGGGAAGAAAGGCTCTAATAAGGTCAAGGGAGATGATCCTAATAAGGTCATGGAAGTGAAAAGGGAAAGGTCTAATCTATCTTAGAAAATGACTTATAAGTCAACATGATAACTTTCCTTTGGAATGAGGGACAAACTACTTGTAATAACAAGTGTTGGAATAAGAAACTTTTAAGATGAAGATGATAATAATCAAAGTCAAAGCCAAAAGGTCCAAATGTGATAACAAATTAAGAGGAACAACAACTACATCATATCATGCTCAACATGTACAAATGTTTAAGAACAAAGTCAAACAAGCATCAACACAAGTATCAAATGAACCAATTAAGGTATAAACTCATGTCAAAGCATCACAAGTGTCATGAAAGCAGACATCAAGCAGAATCAAGAACATGCATCAAGCAAATAGTAAGAGATGGAAAGGTCTAACCAAAAGATGGTACATGACAAACATTCTTTTCTATTAGACTGGTGAGCCACTAGCAAGCCAAGCAATAGCCAACATCAGATGAAAACAAAATATCCTACACACAGAAAATTTCTCAGTACAGACAAAGCAACTCAACAGGTCCAAGGTCTCTAAATCTCAACTCCAAGAGCATAGGGCAAAGGTCCTAGATCTAAGTCCTCAGTCCAAAGCTCGAGATAGTAGCCACAGTCCACCAAATTTTTTTTTAGGGTTTCGATATCTTTATTATGTTTTTGTATTTTTGAATGAGATATGAACAATGATAACAATGACATTGATATATTGACAGAAATTAAAGTTAGTTGTCAGTTATTAATCGAATGAATCGGTCCATTTTAGAACTAAACCATCGTAGCACGATCTATGAGGAAAATCATGCTATGGGAGGCCGCTCAATCACAATATTCGTGCCAAAACACGATGGAGAAATAATATGTAAATCATTCTCGAGGAATCGTGCCATACGAGAAGAAAAGCGGATGGTCTCGTCTTAATCACAAACTTTCGTCGATTAATCGAAAGTAACCTATCACGATCCCAAAGTATAGAAAATAATCTGGATGATCATTCACTACATATTTGAAATAATGAAGGTTAAACAATTTCGATAACCAACATTCGCAATTCTAAAGACTTCACTGACCAAAGATAAAAATCAAAAAGAAAATCGAAGAAATTAATATGGAAATGATCAAAAATAAATCCTACATAACTACATTATAAACAAAAGCCAAAAATCGAAAAGATAATGTACAAAAGGCAATTAAAAAAATATTTTTGAGACTTTTTTAATTGAAAACATATAAATCAAATAAATCTAAATGTTAATTAAAAAAAACTAAAACCTAATTGAAAAATAAATCAAAATTTCAAAATTAAGTTAAGAGAAAATCTAAATAACTAAGAGGAGTTTTAAATGTGAATAAAGTAAATAAATAAATAAAATAATAAAAAAAGAAAGAAAGGGGGTGCTGGAAAAATGGACGGGTATATGATGAAGCCTACCATGGGCCTAATAAGGTCCAAACACCATATGAAAACAACAAACCTATTTTCAAAATGTCGTACTCTAAATTTTGACCAGTGTCTAGCAGTCATCCGGTTCTCTAATGACCAAAAAAAAGTCAAAGGAATACCATTTTGACTTTTTACCTTAGTTACTATTTTTGGGCGTAATAGATTAGTATTTAATACTTCTTAAGGGTATGACTTAAATTTTGGGTCTCTAACACATATCAGTGCGGGCTTTGGAGAATCTTAGTACTTCTAGACTCATTTTAGAAAGCAGGAGGGGTGTATTTCCAGGATTAATAAAATTTAACTATTATTATTAATTTGGATCTTTATATTAAGATGATTTAAGCTAGTTGGATTTCTTAATTTAACTATTAAATTTATTAGAGTATTATTTGGGATATTGGGTTAATCAAAATATTTTAATTACTTGTGAGGATTTATTATTATTACTATTAGGTTTTAAGTTTTAAGTCTATTAGAGAGGGTTTTTTATATAGATCATTATCTAAACTATTAGGTTAGTTTGGTTACATCAACGTTAATCATTAAACTTATTAGTTATTGTATTAGGGAGGTTGGTTTTTAGCAAATTATTAAGTTAGGTTATTAGAATTACTAAGGGATGGTCTAATTGATCAGAATAGTTATATATTTTGGTTAATTTTCTCTAAGAGCATTTATTAATTTTAATATTATTATTGGGTGATTATTTTATTAATATTAAGTTAAGGGTCAATTACATCATTAGGTGGGAGGTCGAGTGTTTATAGTTAATCAGACATTTAAGATTATATATTATTAATATTAGATTTAATGTGTTTATAAATTATTATTTTTTTAAATAGATATGGTTTTATTTACGATCAAAATAGTTGACCAGGGGGGTTCGTCTTCCCCAATCTACGAACCCTAATTTGCGTGAAACGAAAACAAAATCAAATCGGATCAAATTTTTAAACTCAAATCTTCCCATTTATCATTTTGAATCGGATACAAAGAGAATAGAAAGGCGTTACAATTCAAATCTTAATTCTAATTACAGAAATAAATCTAAATCTGAGAAATACACAAAATTAGATCAAATCTTCCTAAAAACAAATCCAAGAATTGAATTCTAAACCTAATTTCTAACCTATATAAACTTAAGAGTCAGAAAAAGGAAAAGGGGAGAAACCCTAAGCGAAAAAAATCGTTGCTGCGCAAATCCCTTGGACCCTCACTCAAAGCTCCATAATATAGAGGACTAGGGTTCATCATCAGAACCCTAAGCCCTTGAGCAAAACCTCCACCAATTGTTACCTGCAAAAAAAGGAAGAGATTATAAGGAGGAAACCAGAATCAAAGCGTAGAAAGGAAAAGGAAAAGAATAACTTAAATGGTCATTGCAGGATTATGTAACCATTTAGCTATCACATGATTAACGTTGTTGTTGTTGACCTGTTGAAATCTGGAAAAATTTTAGGGTTAGGGTTCGTCAGGTTAGGGTTTATCAGACTAGGGTTAGGGTTCATTTGGGGAACCCTTAGGGTTCTTGAATAGTTCTGGGTTTGTTGAAGGGAAGGGCAAGAACCCTAGGGTTCTTAGGGTTCATCTGGAACTCTGAAGAACATGGGGGGAATCTGGGTTTGAGGTATGAACATTTGAAGTTTCCGGTTGAGCTTCAACTAGAAACTGGGAAAGAAGGTGGTTTTCAAGGCGCATATATTAGTTGAGGGTGGCCAGAGGCTCACCGGCGAGGGAAAAGAGAAGGGAAATGAGAGTTTAGAGAGAGATGAAGAAAGATAGAGAGAGAAAGGGGAAAGGAGAAATGAGAGGGGCTGAAGGGAAACAGGTTAAATACTCCTTTGGCGCCTCTTCTGATCTGTGACAAGTGGCGCCTCCAAGGCAGCCAGCTCAGTTGACCTTCAGGGTCAACCAGTGTGTCAATACACGCATGCTCAGAGTACACTTGCAATAACTTTAAATCAGAGCACTTCCGTTTTATTTATTGAAACTCGTATGCGTAATCAACGAACATGATCGTATACATTATGACCCGAGGGATCGTGATCAAACGGCGTGGAAAGAGTCAAAAGCCAGACTCTCCCAGCATGGACTTGCCCTCACAGACGTGCTCCATGCGTTTTGGGCTTAGTGCCCTTTGCTATCCGCACCCCCAAAACATCAGGCTCATTGCTACTGTAGGTTAAGATGCACCCCCTGGTTTTTTAATTAGTTTTTTTTTGTTAATTAACTTAACATTTATTCTTAGGGAGCTAATGAAATAATTAGGATTAATTAGGGTTAAAAGGATTATTTTATTGATTTAGTTCATGGGTTTAATATTTAACTAATTTGGGTTTACTTAATTTATCTAATTAACCTAATAATTCAATAATTGAGGATTAATTGGAAATAATTAGGGATAATTTAAATAAGTAAGGGTTTGTATGTTAATTGAGCTTAAGTTAATGGGGTCCTTTATTTAGTAAATTGGTTTATTTAATAATTTTGGGGTTATTTTAAATTAACTTGCTAATTTTCAAATTTAGGATTTATCATAATATATTTATTAACATATTTGGAGCTTGTTTAATTTAATTAATAATTAAATAATTAGGACTTATTTGAGGGTTTTATAAATTTGCAAGTTATAAAAAGGGATTATTCAATAAAAAGGGTTTGTTTATTTAATAGGGCTGGTTCAATTAGTTTAATAAATAGGGATTTATTTAGCTAATTTTAGGATTAATAAAAAGGGTTTTATTTAACAAAAAGGCTCATGATTAATAAAAGGGTTTCTGTTTGATTAATATTATGATAAAAGGGGTTTATTTGATGGATATAAAGGGTTTTATCTGATTAATTTTATGATTAAGAAAGTTAGGGTTATATTTATTTAATCAATGGATTGGGATTCGTCTTAATTGGAATAAAAAAATTGGACAAAAAATGAGATTAGACTCTTAAGTTCCAAGAGTATAAATATAGGGCAAAGGAATTAGGATTTTTGGGATTAGACTCTTAAGTTCCAAGAGTATAAATATAGGGCAAGGAATTAGGATTTTGGGATTAGACTCTTAAGTTCCAAGAGTATAAATATAGGGCAAAGAATTAGGATTTTTGGGATTAGACTCCTAAGTTCCAAGAGTATAAATATAGGGCAAGGGATTAGGATTTTGGGATTAGACTCTTGTAATCCAAGAGTATAAATAAAGGATTTGGGATAGGGATAAGGATAGGGGATAGGGGAGGTGAACTACGGATACTCTGATCCTTCAAATTTGAGGGTACGTAGGCATAGGGTTGTAAACCCTAGCGAGTACAATAATAAAAAACTTAGGGTTCCTCTCTTACTTAAATCATTTCGTCTACTCAATAATAAGGATTTTGTAAATAAAATATAAACAATCAAACATTCAAGTAACAAGCAAACATACCCTAGAACTTAAGGAGGATCCCATTGAGTACAATGGAGGTGAGGGGTGCCTAACACCTTTCTCTCGCCTAACCGACTCCCGAACCTTAGTGTCTCTCCCTTAGGATTTAGGTTTTATAATTATTTTCCTGTCCCTTAGGACGGATAAAAGATGATGGCGACTCAAATTTTTTTCCGGCCGCGACACAAAAAATCAATCGTGTGTGAAACAAAATGGCTATAGTAAGAAAGAATAAGCATCACGGTTTAAAGAAGCATCCTCAGATTTCCTTCGCTTTTCATGGTCGAAAATCAACGTCTCTCGCTCAATCCAATTTCCTTCGTGTTCGTACTTTCTCGTTTCATTTCGCTCTTCTCAAACCCACTCTATTCTTCTGTTCATCTCAACTATCTGCATTTGTGATTTTGGGAAGGATTTGGGTTGAAATGATTTGAGGGATCTGGTTGTGGTTTTGAAGGATTTACGAGTGATTTCACGGTGTATAAGAGTGGAGGATGAAGGCTGAAGATTTGAAGTTATGGGTGTTGAAGAAAGCGATTATTTGAAGAACTTTGAAAAATGTCTTTTGGTTCGTGAGATTTGTGGAAAGGAAAACGAATACCTCTATTATAAAGGAATCCTTGTAAAATTGTTGGTTTTTGTTTGAAGGTGGGTGCATTTTGGTTTATGTTAGGTCAATGAAAATGGTGAAGTTGATTTATTGAAAAAGGGTTATTGTTGTTTATGAAGGTTCAAAGAGTTTCACTTGCAGGGTGGTGTATGAAATTAATGTGATTTTTGAACGAGGGAGATTTGATTGAGCCCAGGTTTTAAAGATGGTCACGGTTTGGAGGAGAGAATTGACATGAGTGAGGATATGGAAGATCCAATGGAAGAAGTGGTATTGAAGAGTATGAATGGAGCAGAATTTTCTATTTTGTTTTTTATTTCAAGAGTGAAACAGGTATTTCCCTCTTTAACGATTCTTGTTGATTTGAGGTATAAATGCTTTTGGTCTTTCATCTTGCAATTCTTGTTGTGGTGGCTGTGAAGCAGTGTGTCGTACGTTGCTATGTTGGTTGTGGCATGCGCCTTAGCATTTTGGATTGATGTGCAGGTACTTGTACAGTTTTCTCTTTTTTCATGATGCAGCTGGTAGTGTTGGTTTTAGGCGGTACGATTTTTTAAACAAGTTTTGTGTAGTGGTTTTGTTATTGCGGGTGAAACTTGGGGTGGTTTATGTTATGGTTGTCATTAAAAATAAAAAAAGTAAGGTTATGGAAGGCAATTGTTTTGCAGTGTTTTGGTGCGTTAGTTAGTCACATGTGGCTTGGAGTCTTTGCGGGAAAGAGTAGTGGTAACATAGTGTTGTGTTGGGTGGGTATTGTATCATGGAAAAGTTGATGCATAACGATCTTGCAATTGTGTATGATGTATATCCTCTGTAGCTACTATGTACAAGACTTGGCTATTTTGTTCACTTCAATCTTTTATTTTTTCAATATTTGTAATGTATGGACTTGTAAATAAATAAATAAAAAATAACGGGCTTTGATACACTTTGTATGGGCTTGTGATGTTGTAAGAAGATTTGGACATAAATTTGGAATGACATGGAATTAGAATTAGAAATTAAACGTGGTTATGATTTGAACTTAAAAATTTGGAATAAAACTTGAAATGAGATGAAAAAAGAATTCTAAAATTAGAGCTTTAATTCTAGAGTCTTGAAATGAAAATTGAATTTGGGGTTGAAATAGAATTGACAATTGAATTGAATTGAATTGGATTGAATTGTGAATTGGAAAGATGAACTTGGATTTAAAATGAAATTGAATGAATTGAATTAGATTGAATTGTGAATTGGAAGGACGAACTTGGATTTAAAATGAAATTAAATAAATTGAATTGAACTTAAAACATGGACCCGAAACTGGAAATTGACATGGAAATGGAAATGCAAATTAAATTGAAATTGGACTTTTGAATGGGACTTACAATTTGAATTTTGAGTTGGGAATTTGAAAGAAAATTGGAACTTTGAAACAAATTCATGAGACATAACACCATATCCTAATTCTATCTTGAAGTGATCTTGCATTAAATAGAAAGCCCAAATTCTCTTGAATTGAATCTGCACTTATCTCCAAAATAGACAATGTCACAGATGACTTGATATATGAATTGTTCTGCCATTGCGCCAAAACCCTAACCGAAAGTGAACGGGCTCTAATGATTCCTCAACCATGAAACAACTGCCTTTGCCATAGCCTGATAACTTGATACTAAAGCAAACCAAGTCGAACATCCGTTGAATTTCAAACCACACTGCACACACCTTTGACCATGACAATCTTGCCTAATCCTTAATTCAATCTTACAAGACTTGAGCCTCGGAGAACTTGTGATGAAACCAAATTACACTGGATTATTGAGGAAAAGAGGTCTCTTAGGTGTATAAGAAACTCGCTTGGTCCAGTGATCCATCCAAAACCTTGATTGTTCAGCCCTTGAAGCCTTGAGGTAAACCCTAATTCCACAGGTGAAAAGAAAAACAAAGTGAAGTCTGATAATCTGGTTAGTTATGGGAGAATGATTGACCTAATATGCTCATGCAAATGATGATGAAATCTAAGAGGGTAAAATTTGGGGTATCACACATAGAGTGTAACAAGCCGGAGGCAGATAAGCTCTTTTCCCTTTTTCTATTGGAGCCAATTGTTTTCGTATACCCATCGCCTCTATATCGAGATGAGATTTCTTACAATCTTTAGTCTTGCCTAGAATGTTTAGAAGTGTTCCAATCAAACTATCACACACATTTTTCTCCACATGCATCAGATCAAGACAATGTCTTACATCGAGACTTGACCAATATGAAAGATCAAAGAACACATATCTCTTTTTCCATATATTTTTCTCAACCGACCCTTTTTTATTTTTCTCTCTTTCCAAAGACAACATTAATGTGCTTCTGTCGTTGATAAACTTCATCCCCGGTTAAAGGTTTAAGAGGGATATCAAACTTCTGCTCTCCATTAAAAGCCTTCCGCAATCTACGATAAGAATGACCGGGTTTTAGAAATTTATGATGCCCAAGGCAAACAGTCTTTTTTCCAAACTCAAGTCTGTGATAACAGGTATCAGATTCACAAATTGGAAACAATTTGTGTCCTTTGACACTATATCCAGCCAAATTACCATATGTAGGAAAACCGTTGATTGTACAAAATAGCATTGCACGCATTTTAAATTTTTCACCAGAATATGCATCATTAACTTCAATGTAACGCCCCGAAAATCTAAATTAATCATTTTTTTATTTATTTAATTAATTTAGAAGGAAGTAAGGAGTTTTGGTAATTTTGGATCAAAAGAGTATTTGTTTTAATAATTTAATAGAATGAATAATCAATGTATTATTTATACTATTAGTATTATTATTAAAAATAATAAGAAAAGGGACAAGGTGGTCATAAAGGAAAAGAGGTAAGGGTAGAGTTGGAAGTTCATTAACTGGAATATTTTGTCTAAAGAGGAGATGACCGATCACTTTTCTAACTGATCGTGTTTTTGTGAAGAACGCTGAAGAGGAGAAGAGAAGGAAAAGAACCCTAAGGCTTGAAGGTTGCTGAAGAATCATAGAGAAGGAGGAAAGTTACTGAATTTCTCTAAGGTATGGGGAGTTTTCATGGTTTATTATAGTTCTATAGGATTTGGTTATGAATAGATTAGGTATTTGTGAATTTTGGGAAATTGTGGTCTTTGATGATGTAGAATGAGTTAGGGATGATTGATTTTATGAAATCTAATGAAATAAAATGTTATGTGTTGATGTATGTGTATTGTGTGAGTCTTTTGGCCACATTTTCGTATTGGAAAAACTGAATTTTTGGGATATTTGAAGTCAAAACGTAGCAGAAAAATCTTTTGAAAAATTCTGGGTTTCGCATCCTGACACGGGCCGTGTCACAGGACACGGGCAGCCGTGTCAGCCAACTGTTCCTACCGTAATTTTTTTTCTGTTTTGGATTTGTGCTTCAGGGCTTCGGACACGGGCCGTGTCACAGGACACGGGCGGCCGTGTGTGGTTGTTGTATGTTGTCTGTTTGTGTTTTGGATATTGGAAGCCTGACACGGGCCGTGTCACAGGACATGGGTGGCCGTGTCAGACGGCTATTTTGCTATTTTTTTGTTGTTCTTCTTGAGGTTTCTTGACGTTTTCTAGTGCTGATCTTTCGTTGTCGAGTTGTTGTTAATGTATGATGATAAAACATGATTGTATGATGAATACTTGTCGAATATGAAATGAATGATGCACACGTTGATGGTTGATGAATTGCGGAGGTTTAGCATCATTGCATTTCATAGCATTTTTATGTTGGGGCTTCGGTCCATTGGTAGCTTCAATCCCATTGTGTGGATTGAAGTGATACGTTGATTATGTTGTGCTCCTTTTGGAGGGTTGATGGCCAGTGTCCATCGACGTTGAATCGGTACCACATGCATTCTTTGCATTTCATTATAGTTGACATTGCGTAGGAATGAAGTAATTGTAATTGTTGTGGAGATATATGTTGATGATGCTATGATGTTGTTGTTGCTTAGTCTGATTATTTTCCACGTCCTTATATTATTATAATGAATTGTGATTTCTCACGCTGCCTGCTTGAAAATGTTGCCTCTTATGTGGGTAACTTGCAGATAACCAAGAGTAGGCGTGCGGTGCTGGAGGATTGAGTCTCGGAGCATCCTTTGGTCATTTTAGTCGTGTTTTAAGTGGTGTCCTGCTCTGTGTCATGTAACATCGGGTTGGGATTAGTTGTGAACCTTGTGTTTCCCTTTGGTTATATGTTGGAATTTCTTTTTACATCGTTGATTCCATTTTGAATTGGAGGCTTTTATCTATGAAGTATTTTGTTGACCTGAACTAAAAGTTTGATTCCGCTGCGTAGTTGTTAATTTATGTTAATGAGGAATGAATAACTCGTGTTACGGGACAGGACAATGATTGTGAATGTTGTTTGAATATATGTGGCACCTTTCTTGCTGATTTTACTCTGATAATATTAAGTGCTTTTCCTAAAATTGTATGTGGGGTAGAAGGGTGAGCAGGTTGGTCCGTACGTCCAAGTTGTCGGGTCGTAGCTTGTTTAACAATCGAGTATTGTTAACTAGTCCTAACTTTTGTTTATGTTGTAGTGATAAGTTGAGATGGCTGGAAGGAACGATGCTGCAATTGCTGCTGCGTTGGAAGCAATGGCTCAGGCTTTGCAGAATCAGCCGAGCACTGACGAGAATGCTGGATCTCGCAGTTTGGCAACTTTTCAGAGGGAGAATCCGTTTACCTTCAAGGGTAAGTACGATCCTGATGGAGCGTTGGATTGGTTGAAAGAGATGGAGAGAATCTTCCGTGTGATGGACTGCACTCCAGCGCAGAAGGTTCGATATGGGACTCATATGCTAGCATTCGAGGCTGATGACTGGTGGCTAGAGACTCGTCAGAGGTTGGAAACTGCAGGTGAAGGTATCACTTGGGATGTGTTCCGAAGAGAGTTCCTGAGGAAGTATTATCCAGAGGATGTTCGTGGTAAGAAGCAAATCGAGTTTCTTGAACTGAAGCAAGGGAACATGTCGGTTACTGATTATGCTGCAAAGTTTATTGAATTGGCTAAGTTTTATCCGCACTATAACGATGAGGATGCTGAGTTTTCAAAATGCATCAAGTTTGAGAGTGGGTTGCGCCCAGAGATCAAGAAGGCAGTTGGATATCAGAAGATTCGTATTTTTGCTGATTTGATTGATAGTTGCAGAATTTTTGAAGAGGATAACAATGCTCATTATAAGATCATTAATGAGAGGAAGGGCAAGCACCAACAGAATCGTGGCAAACCTTATGATGCTCCAGCTGGAAAAGGTAAACAGAAAGTGGTGGATGGCAAGAGGACTAGTGGGGGAGATGTTCCTGCTGGCATAACTTGTTTCAAATGTGGGAAACCTAGTCATAAGAGTAATGTATGTATTGCTGAAGTGATGAGGTGTTTTCGTTGTGGTAAGACTGGGCATGCCATATATGAGTTCAAGCATAAAGAGATGATTTGTTTCAACTATGGCGAAGAAGGACACATTAGTAGTCAGTGTCAGAAACCAAAGAAGGCGCAAACCGGTGGGAAAGTGTTCGCTTTGGCTGGGACTCAGACAACTAATGAGGACAGACTCATCAGAGGTACATGTTTCAATAATAGTACTCCTTTAATTACTATGATTGACACTGGTGCTACTCATTGCTTTATTGCCGCTGAATGCGTTGAAAGATTGGGTCTTGTATTGTTTTCTATGAATGGAGAAATGGTCGTCGAGATTCCGGCTAAGGGATCAGTGACTACTTCTCTGGTGTGTTTAAAGTGTCCCTTGTCGATCTTCGACAGAGACTTTACTATTGATTTGGTGTGTTTACCGTTATCTGGGATGGATGTAATCTTGGGAATGAACTGGTTAGAATATAACTATGTTCATATCAACTGTTATAACAAGTCAATGAGATTATCTACTGCTGAAGAAGAAGAAGCTAGTTTGTTGTCTTTTAATTAGTTACAACAGTTGATGCAAGAAGGAGCTCAGATGTTCTCAGTGATGGCGTCGTTATCTGTTGAGGGCCGAGCTGTAATTGAGGAGTTGCAAGTGGTGCGTGAATTTTCGGAAGTTTTCCCTGATGAAATTCCTGATGTGCCTCCAGAAAGAGAAGTGGAATTTGCAATTGACCTTATACCTGGTACCAGACCTGTTTCTATGGCACCATACAGGATGTCTGCATCTGAATTGTCAGAATTAAAGAAACAATTGGAGGATTTGCTTGAAAAGAGATTTGTGAGGCCAAGTGTATCGCCGTGGGGAGCTCCAGTGTTTTTAGTAAAGAAGAAAGATGGAAGTATGAGGCTTTGTGTTGATTATAGGCAATTAAATAAAGTGACGATTAAGAACAAGTATCCGCTTCCGAGAATAGATGACTTGATGGATCAATTGGTAGGTGCTCGTGTGTTTAGCAAGATTGATTTGAGGTCGGGCTATCATCAGATTAAAGTCAAAGATGAAGATATTCAGAAGACAGCCTTCAGAACGCGTTATGGACATTATGAGTATTCGGTGATGCCTTTCGGTGTTACTAATGCGCCGGGAGTATTCATGGAGTACATGAACCGTATCTTTCATACTTATTTGGATCGGTTTGTGGTGTTGTTTATTGATGATATATTAATTTACTCTAAATCGGAAGAAGAGCATGCAGAACACTTAAGACTGGTGTTGCAAGTTTTGAAGGAGAAGAAGTTATATGCAAAGCTGTCCAAATGTGAATTTTGGTTAAAGGAGGTTAGTTTTCTCGGTCATGTCATTTCAGGTAGTGGCATTGCAGTGGATCCATCTAAAGTAGATGTTGTGTTGCAATGGGAAACTCCAAAGTCAGCTACCGAGATTAGAAGCTTTTTGGGACTAGCTGGTTATTACCGAAGGTTTATCGAGTGATTTTCTAAGTTAGCACTTCCGTTGACTAAGTTGACTTGTAAATGTAAAGCTTTTGTGTGGGACATTCAATGTGAAGGAAGTTTCAACGAATTGAAGAAGAGATTGACATCGGCTCCGGTTTTGACATTACCTAACCCAGGAGAACCTTTTGTGGTATATTGTGATGCTTCTAAAATGGGTTTAGGAGGTGTACTTATGCAGAATGATAAGGTAGTTTCTTATGCATCGAGGCAGTTGAGAGTTCACGAAAATAATTATCCTACACATGATTTAGAACTTGCTGCGGTTGTTTTTGTGCTGAAGATTTGGAGACATTATCTTTATGGTTCTAGATTTGAAGTATTTAGTGACCATACGAGTTTAAAGTATTTATTTGGTCAAAAGGAATTGAATATGAGACAGCGAAGATGGTTGGAGTTATTAAAAGATTATGATTTCGGTCTAAATTATCATCCAGGAAAAGCTAATGTTGTGGCTGATGCTTTAAGTCGAAAGACTTTACATATGTCGGCGATGATGGTTAAAGAGTTGGAATTAATTGAACAGTTCAGAGATATGAGTTTAGTTTGCGAAGTGACACCGCAGAGTGTTATGTTAGGAGTGTTGAAGATTAACAATGATTTTCTGGATAATATCAAGGAAGCTCAGAAGTTAGACGTGAAACTGGTAGATTCAATAGTTGGGATCGATCAGTCCGAGGACGATGATTTCAAGTTGGATGCCTATGGTGTGTTGAGGTTCCGTAATCGAATTTGTATTCCTGACGATGCGGAGATGAAGAAAGCGATTCTTGAGGAAAGTCATAGAAGTAAATTGAGTATTCATCCGGGGGCTACAAAAATGTATCAGGACTTGAAGAAATTGTTTTGGTGGCCTGGGATGAAGCGTGATGTAGCTCGTTTTGTGTATGCATGTTTAACTTGTCAGAAGTCGAAAGTTGAACATCAGAAGCCTGTGGGGTTGATGCAACCGTTAAAAGTTCCAGAATGGAAATGGGATAACATTTCAATGGACTTTGTGACGGGACTTCCTAATACTTCAAGAGGACATAATTCTATTTGGGTGATTGTTGATAGGCTTACGAAGTCGGCTCATTTTATTCCTATTAACATCAGTTTTACGGTATCAAAGTTGGCGGAGATTTATATTCGTGTAATTGTGAAGCTGCACGGTGTCCCTTTGTGTATTGTGTCGAATAGAGATCCGAGGTTTACTTCTGATTTTTGGAAGAGTTTGCAAGAAGTGTTGGGTTCTAAGTTGAGGTTGAGTTCGGCGTATCACCCTCAGACAGATGGTCAAACAGAGAGGACTATTCAGTCGTTGGAGGATTTATTGCGAGCATGTGTTCTCGAGCAGGGAGGTTCTTGGGACACTCATTTACCGTTAATAGAGTTCACTTATAATAGCAGTTATCATTCTAGTATAGGAATGACACCTTTTGAAGCATTGTATGGTCGGAGATGTAGGACTCCTTTATGTTGGCATGAATCTGGAGAAAGTGTAGTGCTGGGACCTGAAATTGTTCGAGATACTACTGAGAAGGTGAAGTTGATCCGAGAAAAGATGAAATCTTCCCAAAGTACGCAGAAGAGTTATCTTGACAAGCGAAGAAAGGATTTAGAATTCCAAGCGGGTGACCATGTGTTTTTGAGAGTTACACTTGTGACAGGTGTTGGGCGTGCATTAAAGTCTAAGAAGCTTACTCCTCGTTTTATTGGTCCGTATCAAATTTTAGACAGAGTTGGAATTGTTGCTTATAGAGTGGCTTTACCGCCTAATTTGTCGAATTTACATGATGTGTTTCATGTGTCACAACTCCGGAAGTATGTTCCAGATCCATCTCATGTGGTTCATATGGATGAGGTGCAAGTACGGGATAATCTTACTATGGAAACGATGCATGTACGAATTGCGGAACGTGAGACGAAGATTCTAAGAGGAAATGAGATTGCGTTGGTGAAATTTGTCTGGTTAGGAGCTGCCGGAGAAAGCATGACTTGGGAGCTGGAAAGCAAGATGAAGGAATCCTATCCCGAGTTATTCGAATCAGGTAAATTTTCGAGGACGAAAATTCTTAAAGTAGGGGAGAGTTGTAACGCCCCGAAAATCTAAATTAATCATTTATTTATTTATTTAATTAATTTAGAAGGAAGTAAGGAGTTTTGGTAATTTTGGAGAATTTTGGATCAAAAGAGTATTTGTTTTAATAATTTAATAGAATGAATAATCAATGTATTATTTATACTATTAGTATTATTATTAAAAATAATAAGAAAAGGGACAAGGTGGTCATAAAGGAAAAAAGGTAAGGGTAGAGTTGAAAGTTCATTAACTGGAATATTTTGTCTAAAGAGGAGATGACCGATCACTTTTCTAACTGATCGTGTTTTTGTGAAGAACGCTGAAGAGGAGAAGAGAAGGAAAAGAACCCTAAGGCTTGAAGGTTGCTGAAGAATCATAGAGAAGGTGGAAAGTTACTGAATTTCTCTAAGGTATGGGGAGTTTTCATGGTTTATTATAGTTCTATAGGATTTGGTTATGAATAGATTAGGTATTTGTGAATTTTGGGAAATTGTGGTCTTTGATGATGTAGAATGAGTTAGGGATGATTGATTTTATGAAATCTAATGAAATAGAATGTTATGTGTTGATGTATGTGTATTGTGTGAGTCTTTTGGCCACATTTTCGTATTGGAAAAACTGAATTTTTGGGATATTTGAAGTCAAAACGTAGCAGAAAAATATTTTGAAAAATTCTGGGTTTCACATCCTGACACGGCCGTGTCACAGGACACGGGCGGCCGTGTCAGCCTACTGTTCCTACCATAATTTTTTTCTGTTTTGAATTTGTGCTTCAGGGCTTCGGACACGGGCCGTGTCACAGGACACGGGCGGCCGTGCGTGGTTGCTGTATGTTGTCTGTTTGTGTTTTGGATATTGGAAGCCTGACACGGGCCGTGTCACAGGACACGGGTGGCCGTGTCAGACGACTGTTTTGCTGTTTTTTTGTTGTTCTTCTTGAGGTTTCTTGTCGTTTTCTAGTGCTGATCTTTCGTTGTCGAGTTGTTGTTGATGTATGAGGATAAAACATGATTGTATGATGAATACTTGTCGAATATGAAATGAATGATGCACACGTTGATGGTTGATGAATTGCGGAGGTTTAACATCATTGCATTTCATAGCATTTTTATGTTGGGGCTTCGGTCCATTGGTAGCTTCAATCCCATTGTGTGGATTGAAGTGATACGTTGATTACGTTGTGCTCCTTTTGGAGGGTTGATGGCCAGTGTCCATCCACGTTGAATCGGTACCACATGCATTCTTTGCATTTCATTATAGTTGACATTGCGTATAAATGAAGTAATTGTAATTGTTGTGGAGATATATGTTGATGATGCTATGATGTTGTTGTTGCTTAGTCTGTTTATTTTCCACGTCCTTATATTATTATAATGAATTGTGATTTCTCACCCTGCCTGCTTGAAAATGTTGCCTCTTATGTGGGCAACTTACAGATAACCAAGCGTAGGCGTGCGGTGCTGGAGGATTGAGTCTCGGAGCATCCTTTGGTCGTTTTAGTCGTGTTTTAAGTGGTGTCCTGCTCTGTGTCATGTAACATCGGGTTGGGATTAGTTGTGAACCTTGTGTTTCCCTTTGGTTGTATGTTGGAATTTCTTTTTACATCGTTGATTCCATTTTGAATTGGAGGCTTTTATCTATGAAGTATTTTGTTGACCTGAACTAAAAGTTTGATTCTGCTGCGTAGTTGTTAATTTATGTTAATGAGGAATGAATAACTCGTGTACGGGACAGGACAATGATTGTGAATGTTGTTTGAATATATGTGGCACCTTTCTTGCTGATTTTACTCTGATAATATTAAATGCTTTTCCTAAAATTGTATGTGGGGTAGAATGTTTAGAAGTGTTCCAATCAAACTATCACACACATGTTTCTCCACATGCATCACATCAAGACAATGTCTTACATCGAGACTTGACCAATATGAAAGATCAAAGAACACATATCTCTTTTTCCATATATTTTTCTCAACCGACCATTTTTTATTTTTCTCTCTTTCCAAAGACAACATTAATGTGCTTCTGTCGTTGATAAACTTCATCCCCGGTTAAAGGTTTAAGAGGGATATCAAACTTCTGCTCTCCATTAAAAGCCTTCCGCAATCTACGATAAGAATGACCGGGTTTTAGAAATTTCTGATGCCCAAGGCAAACAGTCTTTTTTCCAAACTCAAGTCTGTGATAACAGGTATCAGATTCACAAATTGGAAACAATTTGTGTCCTTTGACACTATATCCAGCCAAATTACCATATGTAGGAAAATCGTTGATTGTACAAAATAGCATTGCACGCATCTTAAACTTTTCACCAGAATATGCATCATTAACTTCAACGCCTTCCTCCCACAAAAGTCTTAAATCTTCAATTAATGGACTTAGATAAACATCTATGTTGTTTCCAGGTTGTCGTGGTCCATAAATCATCATACTTAACAACATATACTTACGCTTCATGCACAACCCAGGAGATAGGTTATAAGTCATGAGAAGAACAGGCCACGAAGAATGGTTAGTACTCAGATTACCAAAGGGGTTCATTCCATCGGTGGCAAGCCCAAGCCGAAGGTTTCTTGTCTCAGTGCCAAAATCTAGAAACAACGAATCAATTTTCTTCCATTGCAAAGAATCAGCTACACGACGTGTCTTTCTATCACATTTATTTCATCTCCATGCCATATAATATTCTTTGCGTCATTCGCATTAGCAAAAAAGTCTCTTGAATCTTGAAATTATTGGCAAGTACGATAAAACTTTAGCAGGAGGCCTCTTCCTACTAATATTGTCATTGTCATCACCATTGTTGTCCTTCAGCTTGTAACGCGACACCCCATATTCCAGACATTGATCCAAATTATCATACTTTTTCCTGTATAATATGCAGTCATTAGAGCATGCATGTATTTTGATATACTCCAAACCCATTGAACACAATATCTTCTTGGCATCATAACAATGATCAAGAAAATTGTTATCTTCTGGTAGCAGTTGTTTTATCAAATAAAGCAATTTCGTGAAACTTTTATCTGACCACCCATTTTTCGCTTTCATATTAAAAAAATTTAACACCACAAATAATCCTGTAAAGCTTATGCACCCCTTATATAAAGTGGTGTACTTATCACTACATAAAGTATCATAAATATGGGCTTTCATAAAATAATATTTTCTAATA
This sequence comes from Lathyrus tuberosus, assembly GCA_022829125.1. Taxonomy (NCBI): domain Eukaryota; kingdom Viridiplantae; phylum Streptophyta; class Magnoliopsida; order Fabales; family Fabaceae; genus Lathyrus; species Lathyrus tuberosus. The sequence continues at coordinate 204,440 of JALAZF010000503.1, read as the reverse complement.
TCACATAACATATCTTCTAGTTGGTCATCCATATATTCATCTTCATCAACTTCGTGACTTTGTGACGCCCTGTTTCGCTTTTTTTCACCTCACTATGCCACGCTAATATTATATAATTTTGACATATACCATCACAACATAGGTGATGGAATATCTCATCCTTTGTACCTTTATTTATATTCTCAGAATTAACACAAGGATAATAAAATATATCATTATTGTTGGGAACATTTTGATCAACGTATTCAAGGAATTCAAGAACTCGTTTCTCATATACCAGATCTAATCTATCAGCTTTCATCCAACTACAATCCATAATACATTATGGAATTTATATCAAAAAAACATTGTGAACGACACAACAAAATCTAAACCTAAAGCATATTGAAAAACTGAAGCATATTCATAACAATAATACAACTCTAAATCTTAAGCATATGGATACCCATTGTAGCAAAGTTATAATATTTTTTTCACTGCTAAATCCAACAACAAAACATAAAGCATATGAACTTTGCATGAAAAAGACCACAAAATCAAATTAGAATGAAGATAGTGAAGATTATCAAGAATTAGGAAGATGAGGAAGAGAGTGAGGTTTGCATGAAACATACCGTACTTCCAAGAGGAAGAGACCAAGAATAAAGATAGTGAAGATTATCAAGAATTAAGATTCAAATGAACAAAGATTGTGAAAATGTAGATTTCGCTATCACTATCGATGTCGTCTTAGGTTCGCTGGTTCGTTGGTTTGCTTAGAGTATGTTATGAAGGAAATAATGAATCTTTTTTCTTTTAAATTTATCAGGAAAACCTTTGACCACGGTTTTTAATTTCAATCGCAGTGAAATGTAGATCTTATTACCACGGTTGTATAGTAAAACCGTGGTTAAATAGTTTTCAATTATTTATTTATTTATGAACTTAAGTGACACACGCTTTTTGTAATAGGAAAAATGGAAAAAATGTAGTTACTAGGATTCGAAGCTTGTAACACTTACTTTATCACCATGGTTGTTTACCTCAACCGTGATTAAATAAATTTCAAAAAAATAAAAAATATATCAGGCGCATCCAGTTTGCGATATTACAACGGTGGATAGCATAACCATAGTAGTATTAGTGTTATCGAAGATATATTTTGTAGTAGTGCATTAATATGACTTTTGAGTTGAAAAACGTTACGTTGCATCCGAAAATGCATTTTTGGATTCTAGGTGAGTTAATACAGAAGTGCATTTCTGAAATAGTTTAGAGTTAATTTCAACAGGTTTTTTCTATTATTGTTTGCATTAGATATGGTTCACCTTTATGTTATCCCTAAACCTATTATGTCTACGAATTCCAAACATGTTGATGTTAAGGAGGTAGATGTTGACAACCAATTTACAAATGGACAAACGTTTGAGGTTTGTGATCATATGCTTCAATGTATTAACACTGAGGCATCCAAATTGGGGATTAGTGTTGTAATCGGAAGGTCCGATAATGGTTCAAATAGAAGACTTGCATTTGTGACACTGGGATGCAAAAGAAGTGGAAAGTTCAAAACTTATCTCTGGAAGTTTAAACGAGATGACACCGATTCGAGGAAATGTGAGCGTCCCTTTAAGTTGTCTGGTTAGTGTCCCTTTAAGTTATTTGGTCATCTATTAGAAAATAATAAATGGAGATTTAATTTGATTAACCATGATATGTATGACAAGAAAGTCATCCATCCCATTGCATGTTGTCGTATGTATGAAGAGAAGGAAATCGTTTTGGACATGACATTCAATATGGTGTAGCCCAAAAACAGACTTGCAACTTTGAAACGTAAAAGACCTGGATGTATCTCAAATATCAAACGTAAAAGACCTAGAACTTAAATGCAATAAAGTTGAAACTTCTGGATGATAATAATTATGTATCTAGGTACTGAGCGTGCGAGGATGAAGTAACCGTTCGAGATATATTTCAGACTCATCCTAATTTCATATAGTTGTTCAACATGTTTCCCATTGTACTCATCATTCATTAAACATATACAACCAACCAATACACACTTCCACTATTGGAAATTGTTAGTGTTACCTCTACTGAGAAGACTTATTCTATTGGGTTTTCATTTTTTGAGAGAGAAAAAGACGAAAATATTACTTGGGCTTTAGAAGTGTGTAGGAAAATGATGAAGGACAAAGAAAACACACAAAAGGTCATTGTCACCGATCGCGATACCTCATTAATGAATTCAGTTGCAAAGGTATTTCCTAATTCATACACATTACTTTATAGGTATCTCTTCACAATGAATGTGAGTAGTAAAGTTAAACCCGTGGTAAGGACCACACAAATAAACAGGGAAGATAGAAAAATGGTCAAAGCTAGCGTGATAGTGGAAGAATAATGGATGTATGGAATGTTACATTAAATTCTTCTACGGAAGAATTATATGCCAGTGTTGTTTATAATACCCTAATTTTTACCCCTAAGATCCCACATGTCTTTTGCATCTCATACCACAAACAAGATCACAAGCTTCGGTTCTTTTGCCCTCCTCTGAAGGTTTATTCTTGAGTGAGATCGCCAAGCACCCCTGTTCTCTTGTTTGTTTGATGTTTGTATTTGTTTATGTTTACTAACCATTAATTAAAATCCAAAAATATGTTTGTTTTTCCTCTACTAACTTTTTCAGGAAGAATTTGGATCAAGGATATCAAAATCAGTCCCTCAGCTCGAATGAATTTCATTTGAACAAAGTCAAAGTTGATCAGCAAGTAATTCAAAAATCATCTGATCAAGAGTTTCCAAGATTTAATTGATTGTTATTCAAGAGACTCCAAGGTTCATGTGTTTATTTCCATGCCTTCTTTGACAAGCAAAAGAATCGAGCCGAACCACAGCAGTGCACTCAAAAAGGGCATTTTTTTTCAAAATTTACACTGAGTAACCGGTTACCTCAATCAGAGTAACCGGTTACCCTTGTGAAAAATTGAAAAATTGCAGCAAATTTAAATTCTACAGCAATTGGCACCAATTTTCATCATTTTGATCACATGTGGAATATTCTAGACTATCTCATTTTTAATTCCCCTACATCATCATAATTAATTCCCACCATGTACCTCCACTAATCACCACTCTTTTGATAATTTCCCTCCAAATTCAAATTTCAAGCCTAATTTTCATTTCCAAACAACCAAATTTTCCAAGCCTAAATCCTATAAATAGATGTCTCATTTCATTCATTTCGCAAGCTTTTGAGAGCCAACAAACCTCTTGCAAATTCTCTTTCCAACCACAAAATTCACTTAAAGCTCACTTTTCTTCTTTTGAAAGTTAACAAGAATTCACAATGAATCTTGTTCAACTTTGAGCTAAACCTTCATCCAAGCTTGTTTTCCTCATCAATTCTTATAGATCAAGGCTTTGGTGTTTGGATGAAGCGATTTGAAGTAATTTTCAGATTTGAAGTGGTAATTCATCTCTCACCATTGTTGAAGCTTCATCTTCATCTTCCATAATATAGATCTTTGGAGATCCTTGTTACTTGATCCTTTGGATCATGTAATTGTGTTTGATTGCTGGTTTTCACTGTTGTTTTACTTAAAATTTCGTTCAATTTCAATTCCATGATCATAAGGTGTTTGAAGAAAGTTTTGAAAGATGATCATGCTGAATTTTGCACTATTTTTTGACTCTGCGCGTAGAGTAACCGGTTATCCTATATAGAGTAACCGGTTACTCTGAGTCAGAATGTCGTTTTTCACTTGTTTTTTGGGACTGTTTTGGCTTTTCTTCCTTTTTCTTCCCCTTTCTTCTTATTTTGGCCTTGAAATGCATTGTTGAGATTAATTTCTCTTTAATTTCAATGGACTTTGGATATGGTTAAAGTAATTAAGGATTCATTAGTTCAAATCTATCTTTAAATGCATTGTTGAATTCATTTGAGGTGCTTTGAATTAGTGATATGTTTTCACACTTAAATCTATCAATTAAAGGTGATTGAACTTGAAGATGAAAGGATCTTGAAAGTGTAATTCAATTTGGCTTTCTCTTCATCTATTTTCTTTTTTATTTTGATCGATGAAAGTCTTATGGATCTTAGAATTTCTTTGTTGAATTCTTGATCAAGACTAGATCGCTACCTATTTTCTTTTCGTGTGGTATTGCTTTCGGATGACGATTTACATATCGTTCATCTAGCATGCATTAGCACAAAAATCACTATTGACTGGCCTCGAGTAGGGTGACTTCTTTATAAGTCACTTGGTGACTGCTTAACATAGTGCTATATTTGTCCCTCCTCATCCGAATCAGAACTTGAACTTTCGTGGCCCGAACTTATGATCGTCCGCCCAAGCATGGTTGTTCTTTTGTATTAGGTTCATAATCTTTGAAGCTTGTTGCGTATAGGCTTTGATTCTATCAATCTTCTTACAAGTCATCATTAACCTTGACCTAAGCATATTGTTCAACCATATAGTTCAAGACGCGAGACGGAATATTCGGTGTTGCCTTTTTGAGGATTCTTGGCACTTGTGCCTTTGTGCTACTATTATGTATATACTATTTTATTACTATATTGTTTATGTTTCCTTCTTGCTCCCTATCTCTCTTTATTTTATTTTTTTTATGCTTTATACCATTATATCATATCATGTTTATGTTTATGTCATTTTTCTTTTGTCCACTTAGACCATATTATCTTGTGCTTTTGTTTTTCTTTTGTGCATTTGGACTCAAAACAGTAATAAAGGATTAAACCACTAAAAGACTTGTGCTCTTAATGTTGGACTATGGCCACTATCCCTTGCATTGGAGGATCTCTACTCTTGATTATGGACTTATGGACTTAGAATTAGAATTCTCTCCCTTGTGCTTTGGATCATTATGGAGTTTGGTATTCTAGCCTTTATTTGGCTTGCTTATTGACTCAATAGGATGGAATTATTTTCTTATTATGCTTTGAAGAGTGCCTCCATGTGGTTAGATCTTTCTTACCTTAGCTTTTATTTTATGCACTAGGATAGTCACTTCTTCTCCGCCCCTTCTTAAATTTTCAAAATTTCCTCTCTTTTTTCAAAATCTTATTATTTTCAAACCTCAAAACCGCTTTCATAATAAAACCTTGACTTTTGTCAAGTGATTTTCAAACTTTGATTTTCTTTAATAAATGTCAATCAATGTTAATCATATTTTTACCATTTCAAAAAGATATAAAAAAATACAAAACTCATTCAATTTTTTTGTGCTTTTATGCACTTTTTCTTTTAAACTTTTCTAAAAGAATTAGACATGAGTCATTTTCTTTGTTGAGATGTAAAGCTCCTAACCATGGTGTGTTGTGTAAATTATGGTCATTTTCCACTTAGATGTTTAAGCGATAGTCTTGTTGATTTTTATCCAAGCAAATCCTCCATCTTAAAGTGATGCAAATGCCTCTTTCCCATACCTTTGGGTAATTAGTTGAGTATTCTCTCTTGAGAATGACGGGTTGTCTTTTCAAGATAAAATGAATCATAACCAATAATTTTTGTTATTTGTACCACGAACTACGAGGTTTTGATCCTATATTGCACTTTGTGGGTACGTAGGCATGAGGCGATAAGTCTCTCCAAACACAAAAATATTAAAAAATGCTTCTTTTCTCACCTCCCCAATCTCTTTTCAAACAAACCTTTTCAAACCAAAAAGCGATAGATATTTCAAAGGGCTCCTATAGAGTACTATAGACGTTTTGGATGCTAACACCTTCCCTTAACGTAACCAACCCCATTATCCATTCTCTATTTGTTCTTGTTTTTTTAGAACTCCTTAGGTTTTGTTCGCTCTTTTTCCTTTCCTTTTTTGGATAAAATAAAAGTGCGGTGGCGACTCTTTCATTTTTTAGTTAAGTTAATCGATAGCTTATACTCACAAATTTCCCCGCTACAGAAAATTGGCGACTCTGCTGGGGATCTCTGTTTCCTAGTGGGTTTAGCCTACTTTGATTTATTTATCGCTTTTTGGTTTGATTTATTTGTTATTGATTGTTCTGTCAGGGTGCTTGGTGATCTGTGTGGTGAGATAAGTCCTATACCCGGACTTGAGAGCACTTATGATAAAGGGTGGTATAGTCTTTTTCGGCTTACGTGGAGTAGTCCTTACTAAGCTGACTTGAGATCCCCCACTCAGTGGAGGCCCCTTTGGGATTACTGATGTCATACGAGTAGTCGTAAATGACGTTACTTTTTCCGACCTGGGAGCATAAGAAGCTGAGGACCTTAGAACCCTTAACCCATCTTGGTCTTATTAGGACGTGGTGCGGTGGCTATTCAGGTGTAAACTTGAATCGGTTGTTACGTGATACCACACTCAGACGAGTTTATCTTGAGAATATTATTGGCCGACGAGTAGTCGTTTAAGCCGATAATATTCGAAAGACGGATCTATGACTCTGGGAACTTTTTAGAACCTTGTTCTACAGGTGATATAACCCTAGTACATACCATTATGGGAGGTTCTTACCCTTGGCTCCATGCTCGTGACTCGGAACCTTGAGCCCGTGTGCCTTGTGTGATCTTGTTTGTGGTTGCTGCATACATGCACTCATGCGTTCATGGACATTTTGTTTCCATCAGTTTTCAAGGATCTTAGAGATTTTTCCTTTGCAAACATTGCATATATTGTGATCATGGATATTGGAAGGAGAAACACTCAGAAGTACTGGTTCAAAGCTCCTGATCTTACAGATTTGAAAAAGTTAGTGTCCTTGGTAGTTGATCGTGCAGGTTTCAGATCTCGTCGTGGGAGACTTCTATCTATTCTTTCTATCGACATTGAAGATGGAATTCTGAACACCCTAGTGCAGTTCTATGATCCTATCTACCGATGCTTTACTTTTCCTGATTATCAGCTCATGCCGACTTTGGAAGAGTATGCCCATCTGTTGGGTATACCAGTTTCTGATAAGGTTTCTTATACTGGTTTGGAGGAAGCTCTTAAGCCCCAAGAAATTGCTGCAGCTACCCATTTGATGAAATCTGATATAGATGTTATCCTTAAGGTCAAGGGAGGCATCAAGGGTTTGACTTCTAAGTTCTTAATTAGGAAAGCCACTATGTTTGCTAATGCTGGTAGCACATTGGCGTTTGAGGCTATATTTGCTTTGCCTATCTAAGGACTAGTCTTATTTCCTAATGTTGACAACTTTTTGGATGTTAACGCTATTCATATTTTCTTGATTGGGAACCCTGTTCTGACTTTACTTGCTGATACTTACTTCTTCATCCATCATAGGACTTCTAAGGGGAATGGTACCATTGTTTGTTGCGCACCTCTGCTGTACAAGTGGTTTATTTCGCACTTGCCACAGTCATTGACTTTTAAGGAGAACAAGAGTTATTTAAGGTGGTCTCAGAGGATCATGTCCCTTACTTGTGCTGATATTACTTGGTCTTCTTCTGTTTATGATGGTGTCCAGATTATTGATAGTTGTGGGGAATTTGCCAGTGTGCCTCTTCTTGGCACACAAGGTGGAATTAACTACAACCCGAGTTTAGCTCGCCGTCAGCTTGGCTATATGATGAAGGAAAAGCCAAAGAATATTCATTTAGAGGGTTTGTTTTTCCAAGGAGGGAATGACTCTATTGGTTTGAGGAAAAGAATGGCTCATGCTTGGACTAAGATTCATAAGATGGGTAGAGGACAACTTGGGAGACAAGTTTGCGTTGCCTTGGAACCTTATACGCTTTGGGTGAAAGAGAGAGTTATGGAGCTCAAAATGCCTTATTCTTTTGAGAAGCCCATGACTGCAATGGTTGCTACACCACTCCCTATTCCTTCTGATGATATGAAGACTCTTCAAGATGCTTTAGCCAAGATGAAGGAAGAAAAAGATCTTTGGGAATCCAAGTTTCACGCTTCAAACCTTGAGAAGTTAGAGTTGCAAAAGCAGATGAAGGAGAAAGATGACTTGATTGAGTTGCTTGAGCGCGTGCTGTGAAGAGACATGGAGAGGATTTATTTTCCTTTACTACTTCATCATCTCATCCTCCTACTTCTGGTACTTGGAAGGGTATCGTGGATCGACTTATGTTAGAGAAGACCACCATGAAGGACAACTATGAGAGAGAGCTTAAGAGGCTCCGAAAGAAGAATCAGCTTAGATCGTCATCAGATGCTCCTTAGGATCTTTAGGATTTAGCTTTTTCTTATTGTATTTTGATCCTCTGTAACTTGAACTTCCAAGTGTAACTCTGTCCAATATTCAATAAAATGAGATGTTTATCAGTATTTCAAAAAGTGTTATTTCTTTACGATGTTTGCAATAGATTTATAGTTCAAAGATCCTTGGAAACTGAATGAAATATTTGCATTTTGCATTTGCATTCGCATAATTGTGCATTGTTTCTTGCTTTTTCCAGGTGTCTTATGTTTCCTTTGGTCTTCATTCAGCCAAGCTGTCGCACCAGTATAATACTCGGGCTAATCTGAAGAAGAAGATGGATCAGTTGCAACAAGAGAACCGTGAGCTTCGTGAGGAAGTGACAACTTTGAAGGATAGTTTGGAGAGACTCGCTGCTATGATGGAAGTACCGGTTGCTACTCAGAATCAGCCATCCCCTCCTCCTCCACTTTCAACTCCTGTGTTAAGGACAATCATTTCTAAGATTGTCTCTACGCCCATCTCTGTGGCGCCTGCTAGTGTTCCTCAACACTCCATGCCTCTTGGATTTCTCTGGGCATGCCTCATAACTTAGTTCCTGAAGGTTATCAACCACCACCACCTCCTGAAGTTCCAGTTGTTCCTACTGTTCAACCTGTGATGACTGTACCACCACTTGTGGTTCATACCGTTCCATTTGGTGAATAACAGATTTTCAACACTGCTCCGAGCGAGAGTGTTGATGTTTATGATAGAATGGAAGAGATTCAAGACCAGGTTGCTGAGATACAAAAAGAAACCAAAGCTTTGAGGGGTAAAGAGCTGTTTGGGAAGAATGCTCATGAGTTATGCTTGGTTCTTAATCTAAAGATCCCACATAAGTTCAAGGTCCCTGACTTTGAAAAGTATAAGGGTAACTCTTATCCGTTGAGCCATTTGACTATGTATGCTCGTAAGATGTCGACTCAGACCAATAATAATTAGCTTCTACAGTTTGTCTGGTGCAGCCTTGAAATGGTATATGGGACTTGACAGTACTCAAATTCGCACTTTCGAAGATTTGGGTAAGGCTTTTAAGAAGCAGTATAAATATAACGTGGATATGGCTTCCGATCGTGACCAGCTTCGAGCAATGGCTCAGAAAGATAAGGAGACATTCAAAGAATACGCGCAGAGGTGGCGCGAGATTGCTGCTCAAATCAATCCTCCTTTGGAAGAAAAAGAGATGACCAAGATTTTTCTGAAAACTCTGAGTCCTTTCTATTATGAGCGTATGACTGCTAGTGCCACGAGTGACTTCACTGAGACAGTTAATATGGGGATGAGATTAGAAGAAGGTATCCGTGAGGGACGTTTGTCAAAAGATGGTAATTCTACCGGTAATTCCAAGAAATATGGGGGAGGACTTGCCAAAAAGAAAGAAGGTGAGACCAATGTTATTTCCCGCGGAGGACGCAAAAAGAGTTATGGTAAGAATAACCAGTGTCAGCAACATGTTGCATCCGTTACTCCTGTTATCAATTCGAATCCTGTTGTTCAGGCAGCCCCTGCTTATCAACAACGCTCTAATCAACAAAACAATCAATGAGGCCATTATCAGAAAGATTTTGATCCGATTCCGATGACATATACAGATTTGCTTTCTTGTTTAATTCAGAAGAATCTTGTTCAAATCCGTGCACCACCTGCTGCTCCAAAAGATTCGTCGTGGTGGTATAAGCCTGAAGCTCATTGTACTTTTCATTAGGGAGGAGCTGGGCATGATACTGAGAACTGTTATCCATTGAAGATGAAAGTGCAAAGATTGGTTAGAAGTGGTATTTTGTCTTTCGAAGACTCCAATCCAAATGTACAATCAAATCCGCTGCCTAATCATGGCAAGGCGTCTGTCAATATGGTTCAAGATTGTCCTAGTAAAGATCATTCTACAGTTGCGATTCTCGAAGAAGACTCTGAAAGCTACATCCCATTTGGTTCTAAAAGTGATGTCATTCCTGCTAAAGATTAGGAGCCTTATTTGGAAGACCCCGGGTATATGTCCCCATAGGATATATATGTGCCCTTTTATTCCCCTTGGAAGAAGTTTAAGGAACCTGAATATGAAGTCAGTGCCATCATTGAAGATGATGAAGAGGAAGAACTTCCAATTTTGTGACACATGGACAGATCTGCCAGAATTGGATAGCTGTTGATGTTCCCACTGTTATTCATATTTCAAAGTAATTTGTTTTTGTTTCTTTCAAAAATCCTTTCACTCTGCCCAAGGTGAAAGTGAATTTGTGAGGGATTTGTTTCAAATTTTATCATCATCAATAAAATGTTATTTTGTTTATCCATATTATGTTTTCCCTTTTTGCTTTATTTTTTAAAAATGGTAATATAAAAAACCAAAAATAATAATAATCATGTGATGATCACTTTTATCTACATAATGCTTGCACTTCTTGTTCATTTTCTAAAATCAAACATAAATCATTGTGCAGATTGATTGTTATACCCATAGAAAACAATGACCATATGCCCTCTCCCAACTTTGATTTCCCTGTGTTTGGAGCTGAAGAAGAGGATATTGAGGAGGTTCCAGATGAAATTTCTCGGTTGCTTGAGTACGAGGAAAAAGCCATTCAGCCTCATGAAGAGCCGGTAGAATTGGTCAATTTGGGTTCAGATGATGATAAGAAAGAAGTCAAGATTGGGGCACTACTTCAGTCAAATGTTAAGAAGAGAATGGTAGAACTTCTTAGAGAATATGTTGACGTGTTTGCTTGGTCCTATCAGGACATGCCTGGTCTTGATATTGATATTGTGGAGCACCATTTGCCGTTGAAGCCAGAATGTCCACCTGTTAAACAGAAATTGAGGAGAACTCATCACGACATGGCTGTGAAGATCAAAGAGGAGGTTCAAAAGCAGATTGATGCTGGTTTTCTTGTAACTTCTGAGTATCCTCAATGGGTGGCCAATATTGTGTCTGTTCCAAAGAAAGACGGAAAAGTCCGAATGTGCGTTAACTATAGATATTTGAATAAAGTGAGTCCGAAAGATGATTTTACACTGCCATACATTGATATGTTGGTAGATAATACTGCTAAGTTCTATATCTTTTCTTTTATGGACAGATTTTCCGGTTATAATCAGATAAAGATGGCACCCGAGGATATAGAAAAAACAACATTCATTACACCCTGGGGAACATTCTGTTACAGAGTGATGCCCTTCAGTTTGAAAAATGCTGGTGCGACGTACCAAAGAGCTATGACCACTTTGTTCCATGATATGATGCATAAGGAAATTGAGGTATATGTGGATGATATGATTTATAAGTCGAAGACTGAGGAAGATCATATTGAGTACTTATTGAAGTTGTTTCAACGTTTGAGAAAGTTTAAGCTCCGTTTGAATCCTAATAAGTGCACTTTTGGTGTCCGTTCTAGAAAGTTGTTGGGCTTTATTGTCAGCCAAAAAGGCATTAAAGTTGATCCTTGTAAAGTTAAAGCTTTTCAGGAGATGCCTGCGCCCAAAACAGAAAAACAAGTAAGAGGATTCTTGGGACGTTTGAATTATATCTCCCGATTTATATCCAATATAACTGCCACATGTGCGCCGATCTTCAAGCTTCTTCGCAAAGAACAGGGTTGTGTCTGGACAGACGATTGTCAGAAAGCTTTTGAAAGAATTAAAGAGTATCTGCTTGAACCTCCGATTTTGGCTCCTCCTGTGGAAGGAAGACCTTTGATCATGTATTTAACTGTGTTAGAAGAGTTTATGGCTGTGTTCTGGGTCAACAAGATGAATCTGGTCGAAAAGAATTTTCCATTTATTATTTGAGCAAGAAGTTCACCGATTGTGAGTCTCGGTACTCAATGCTTGAAAAGACATGTTGTGCTTTAGCTTGGGCTGCCAAGTGCCTCCGCCAGTATATGTTGAATCATACAACTTGGTTGATATCTAAGATGGATCCAATCAAGTATATCTTTGAAAAGCCTGCTTTGACTGGGCGGATCGCTCGTTGGCAAATGTTATTGTCAGAATATGATATCGAGTACCAAAATCAAAAAGCAATAAAAGGAAGTGTTTTGGCTGATCATTTGGCACACCAGCTAATTGATGATTATCAAACTATCAGGTTTAATTTTCCTGATGAAGACGTGATGTATCTAAAGGTTAAAGATTGTGAAGAACCATTACCTGATGAAGGGCCTGAGCCTGGATCCCGTTGGGGTTTGATTTTTTATGGAGTTGTTAATGAGTATGGCAATGATATTGGGGCAATAATTATTACTCCTCATGGTTCTCATATTCCTTTTACCGAAAAGTTGATGTTCACTTGCACAAATAATGCGGCTGAGTATGAAGCGTGTATTATGGGCTTAGAAGAAGCTATTGATTTAAGAATTAAGATTTTTGATGTATACGGAGATTCAGCCCTGGTGGTTAATCAGATTAAAGGGGAATGGGAGACACATCAACCTGATTTAATTCCTTATCGTGATTATGCAAGAAGGTTGTCAACTTTCTTCAATAAGGTTGAGTTTCACCACATACCCAGAGTAGAGAATCGAATGGTCGATGCTTTAGCAACTATATCCTCCATGATTGTAGTGAATTGGTGGAATGATGTGCCCAAAATCGATGTTATGCATCTTTATAGACCAGCTCGTGTGTTTGCGGTTGAAGAGGTTATTGATGATAAACCTTGGTATTATGATATTAAATGTTTTCTTCAGAATCAAGAATACCCACTTGGGGCATCCAAGAAAGATAAGAAGACTTTGAGAAGATTGGCTGGTAGTTTCTTCTTGAATGGTGATGTGCTGTATAAAAGAAATTATGACATGGTCTTGCTCAGATGCGTGGATAAACACAAAGAAGATATGTTGATGAGAGAAATTCATGAAGGATCCTTTGGTACCCATGCCAATGGGCATGCAATGGCTAAGAAAATGTTAAGGGCATGTTACTATTGGCTGACAATGGAATCTGTTTGTTGCAAATATGTGAAGAAATGCCATAAATGCCAGGTTTATGCCGACAAAATTCATGTACCTCCAACTCCCCTCAATGTTATCTCTTTTCCATGGCCTTTCTCCATGTGGGGCATTGATATGATTGGAATGATTGAGCCTAAAGTGTCGAACGGACACCGTTTCATTTGGTGGCTATTGACTATTTTACCAAGTGGGTTGAAGCAGCATCATATGCCAATGTAACCAAACAAGTAGTGGTCTGGTTTATCAAGAACCAAATCGTCTGTCGGTATGGTGTTCCGAGCAAGATTATCACTGATAATGGGTCGAATTTAAATAACAGGATGATGAAGGAATTATGCGATGAGTTTAAGATTAAGCATCATAATTCTTCTCCTTATAGACCTAAGATGAATGAGGCTGTTGAAGTTGCTAATAAGAACATTAAGAAGATTGTTCAGAAGATGGTTGTTACCTACAAGGATTGGCATAAGATGCTCCCTTTTACTTTGCATGGGTATCGTACATCCGTCCGCACTTCAACAGGGGCAACCCTTTTCTCTCTTGTTTATAGTATGGAAGCAGTACTCCCGGTAGAAGTTAAAATCCCTTCTATGAGAGTTTTGATGGAAGCTGAATTGTCTGAGGCTAAATGGTGTCAGAGTAGATACGATCAGTTAAATTTGATTGAAGAGAAAAGAATGACGGCTTTGTGTCATGGCCAGTTATGTCAACAGAGAATGAAGAAAGCTTTTGACAAAAAGGTTCGACCTCGTGTGTTCAGAGAAGGCGACCTCGTGCTAAAAAAGATCTTGACTTTTACCAATGATTCTAGGGGCAAGTGGACTCCTAATTATGAAAGCCCATATATTGTTAAGAGAGCCTTCTCTGGTGGTGCATTACTTCTTAAAACTATGGATGGTGAAGAGTTCACTCGTCCTTTGAATGCCGATACAGTCAAGAAATACTTCTCCTAAAAATAAAAAGAACAGCTCGCTAAGTTGAAAACCCGAAAGGGCGGCTTAGGCAAAAATGAGCGTCTCGGTGGGCTGAAAACCCGAAAGGGTGGTCTAGGCAAAAATTAGAGACAAAAACAGAAATAATCATCCCGGTAGATTGAAGGCAACGCTGTCCATTAAAGATTCTGCTTCAATCATCCTCAGCTGAAGTTTTGAGCACAGTGGAATTCAAAGTTGTTAGGGAGAATAGTGGTCATTGTATTCCAATGTAACCATTTCCATGTATTTACCATTTTTCAAACTTTGTAATGATCCATGGAGTTACGCCCTTTGCGGACTACCATTCTATTAATAAAATTTGGGCCTTTGTCCCTTTGTTTGCAATTCTTACTTTGTTTCTGTTCGCCGAATTTCATTTATTTTTTATGATGATTTTTTAAATAAAATGTGAATAATTGATTTAAATTTTTGAAAATTATAAAAGCATTTCCAAAGGATTTATGAATGCTAAAAGGAATGTCAACGGTTATTCCAAGAATGGTAAGATCGAAGTTTTCCTCAACAGGGTTTGTTCTTACTCCTCTAATAGGATTTATTGACAGCTCCCCAGTAGAGTTTGTTGATATTTCCCTAATAGAGTTGTTGATATTTCCTCAGCAAAGTTTGTTCATGCAATTAGTTATTGATAAGTTGATGGTATACCAGTTTGAGTTTCCTCCAGACGAGTGATGTTCGGTTTTTTTCCCAGCTATGTCTCGAGCCAGACTTTCTCCAGCTGATTATGTTACGGTCAGGCAGTTGAGCAGTTTTGAAGACCCTCTCTCATTGGTGTTAATTCCCACGCAGAGATTCTTTTTTGCTATCCCCAGCAAAAAATCATATGAAGAATCCTCACTCAGAGTTTCATCCTCTAGATGTGTTTATGTTGCTTTGGACGTCCCCAAATGAAAAGTAATGTTGTTTCCTTTTAAGAAGCATTGACATAGTGGCCGCTTGTCCGGTTTTATCTTGCCTTGTGGATGTATTTATCTCCAGGTTGTTCTACCCAGAGATTTATCCTTGCCGATCCCTCAACGGAGGCGGTGCATTATTGTTTCGATTGTTTCCCAAGTATAGAGCAATGATGTTAACTTCTTATTTTCCCTGGCAAGTCCAGGATGTACTTCTCTCCGGATTGTTTTTCCAGAGATTTATCCTCCTAGTGAATATTGTGCATCATTATTTTGGATGTTTCCCATTGAAGTCGCCGATGATATCTCTTTTAGTCACCTGTTGGGTTTTCTCTAATTTATGATGAGTATTGATCTAAAATCCCCCACAGCTTGACCTTTTGCTGTTTTCCTCAGCAAGTCCAGGATGCTTTGCTCAAAATTGTTAATCCCCCTGAGAGTGTTCTTGTATCTCCAGCAGATCTGCCTTGTTTTCCTAGTGGATTTTGTGTAGATGTATATATGTCTACAATCCCCAGCAGATTCATTATTTTTTTGCATCAGATCTCCTCATCTTATTGAAGTGGAAGTTCCTGTGAATTTTTATCCCCAGGAAGAATCAGAAGGTTTAGGTTGTTCTGATTCCCCAACAGCTTCTTGCCATCCTCAAAGCAGAGTGAAATTCTTGCCTATGCAGACAACAGCTGTCCTAACACATGTCAAGACATTGTGCTACATAATCATTTAAACTCAGAGGCACAACAGCAGACTGATACCTTGAATATCAGAACTGCACAATCATAGATGTCACGACATCTGATCCAACATGTCAGTCAAGAACAATAACAAAACTGTAAATTGTAAAATGTTAAATAAGACAATATGTGTTAACTCGGTTCAGTGCAAATCTCCTACATCTGGGGGATACCAATCCAGGACGAAGACTTCACTATCTGTAGAACTGTTACAAAGTTAAACTCCCCCGTTTACAACTTTATACCTAACATCTACCTAATGAACATCTTTATCAAGGCTAAACTCAAATGTTTTCAACCCTGGTATAAGAGACCTACTCACATCCTAATCACAACCTGTGATATCTCTATCTTCTACCAATACACAATCTCTGTCATGCTTTCTTGACCAACAAGTCATCTTGGACTTGCTTCAAAGCTTCGTCCAAGAACGATACACATACCATTGCCTAAAGGCTTCTGGTTCTGTCCCTGTACCTATGCCTTCCACTCTGCATCCCATATTACAGAGGGAGACTTACAACTCCTAAGAGAGCCGACAACTCTCAAACCCTAATCCCTTATTCAACATAAGAGAACTAGGTTACAAAGTTATAAGTCATACAAGTACAAAAGCATCGTTTAACCCTAGGTCTAAGTCTCCTTATATAGTCTTCTGTAGTCTTGGGCTTTCTATCTTTTCTCCTTTATCCACTATGCAAATTCACACCAACTTTTTGACAGATTTGTCATATAATTAAACCTGCTATATTAGTGAGATGTCCACTCTTGCTGTTGGGACATCTTCTTCGACATCTTTAATCTTGAGCAGATTTCTTCATCTTTATCATATACATGTTTTACCAAAATTTCGTCAAACCACTGGAGCTTTCACAGAGTTTATGTTGTTATCCTCTTTGTGGATCGTTGATGTTAGAAGATTGATATTTGGGTTTCTCCCCAAGGAGTATCTTCCTTTCTCTAGCAAGATTTGAGCCTTGTAATAGGATTTTTTCTCCTTTGATGGCTTTTGTTTATCTCTTACCGAATTTCTTCAGCTGAATCCCTAGCAGAGCTGTTGATGATATCTCCTTTTTGTTGAGATTAACCGAGTATTCAGTGGTTTTGTTTTGGTTATCCCACCCTCTGTTTATCTTTATGTCTGTTTTGTCAGCATACTCATATGCATTGCATGTGCATTATTTTATTGTGCATAGCATGTTGTTGTTGCATTGTGCATTTTGCATTTGTGTTGGTGCTTCTTTGCTCTCTGGTGTTGTTATCCCCGCAGAGCGTGCGTGTCCTCTCTCCATTTAGAGTGTTGACCCGTAAGCAGAAAATGCCTATCTTTGTTAATTCCCCACTGAGTTTATGCCTCGTGGAAGATATTTGTTTTAGCCTTTCTCCCTAGTTCATTTGCCTGGATGGAATTAATCCCCAGTCGGGATGAGTCTTGTTTGACCGTTTCTCTCTGGTTTATTCCCGGATTGAATTTTGGTCCCTTCCTTTGGCAATGGAAGCTTATCACCTTTGTCGTCCTGCCCATTTAGTTGGTAGTATGTGATATAGTCGGCTTATTACCTTTGTCGTCCTGCCCTTTGTTGGTAGTAGGTAATATAGTCGGGTTTGATTACCTTGTTATAGCTGACACTTGGTTGATAGCTGGTAATATTTCCCTGTTCGAGTTTATTGCCTTTGTCGTCCTGCCCGTTTTGTTGGTAGTAGGGGATATTTCTCGGATCTTTTGAGATTATTACCTTTGTCGTCCTGCCCTTTGTTGGTAGTAGGTAATATTTCTCATACCCTTGGTTGATTACCTTGTTTTAATTGTCACTTGGTTGATAGTTGGTAATCCCACTTTTTGGCTTATCACCTTTGTCGTCCTGCCTATTTAGTTGGTAGTAGGTGATATAACTGGCTTATTACCTTTGTCGTCCTGCCCATTTAGTTGGTAGTAGGTAATATAGCCAGGTTTGGTTACCTTGTTATAGTTGTCACTTGGTGTCATACCCCAAATTTGTCCTATCTTGTATATATCTTTCATCTGTACATTCATCCATTAACCATCTTTCAAAAATCCAAAAAAATAGGTTGTTCACGCTTTCCTGAGTCCAGGTTCATTTGAGGCTCATAATGAAGTGTGTGTGGTGACGTTCTTCAATCCAAGTGGTGTGTTTGAAGCTTCGATTAGGGCTATATGTGATGTACTGAGGTTCATATCTCAGATCATAATTTTTGATCTCGAGGCACGTTCCATGTTCGTTTTGGGTTCATTTCTTAAAGTTTGATTCAAAGCATTAGTTCAAGAAGAGTTTAAGATGACTCCGTTTTTCATTCATTGTCAAGTTCAAGGTTGATTCACTGTTGATTCAAAGTTCCAACTCATTCAAAATGCAAGGTTAGTTTATGGCTGTTCTTATTTCTCAAAGGACCGGTTTCATATTTTATTTGGTTCTAATTGGGAAATCAAGTCCAAGAATTGCAATTTTCATTCATCATCATCATTCGGGATTTAAGAATTCCGAGACGTCCAAAAGTGGTTTCAAAGATTATTATAGTGAGAATTCCAAGTTATTCAATTGGTTTCAAGAGTGGTGTCCGTCCATGCAGAAGATTGGATCTAGTTTTTTACCATTTAAATTCAAATAATGGAGTTTAATCTAAGTACATGTAAAGTGACAATTCAAGTTATGGTTACAGAGCCCAAAACAAAAGGTATTCAAAGAAAAATCCAAGTTCCCATGGAAAACAAGGTTGGCCCATTTCAAGCAAAAATCTGATTATTCATTATTGTTTACAACAAGTTGCAACACAAAAAAAAAAAAAGATCCCTCCAAGCCATGCGTATCACCCTGCATAACCGTACCATACACAATCCCCAAAACTTGCAAACTCCTGTTGTCCAAAATGCACCTCCCTGCAACGTGATACAAGCGCACCCAGTTTGGAACCACGACCTGTACATTACGCATACACCAGCCAAGACTAATTCTCACACACCATGCTACACAAAACGAAGGTACAAGCATGAAAACAACTTCACCCTGCTACCACTGCTCTCTATAACAGCGACGTTACAACCACAACCTGCAACATTACATAGTCAAATCTGTAGCAACAATGACAATACTACCATACAAGACAAATTAAGATTAAAAGAGGGTTGGAATTTGATTTTAAAAGGGAAGAGAGTAACAACAACATAAACAAAAAAAAAATTTCTCTGCAGGAACGAAAAAAGAAAAACCATAGTTGTTCCTTCAATTTTCTTCCTCCATCAAAATTTTTCTAACGAACCACCATCCCTTCCACCATTAAAACTCCTTCTGTCTTCACCCTTCTTTCCACCACGCCTTTACTTTATACACCCTTCAACCGTATCCGATTCAAACCTCGCTCTCAAATCGTTTGATACCCTTGAACCCACCTTCATTTCACTTTAACAATAACTCATCCATAAAAACCCCAAATCACCTTCTACACAACCCTTCTTCTTCGTTCATCAACAAACCAGCGATCATCCTCAATCTTCTTCCTCGCCCAAATTGCTTAACACCAAATAACCATTATCAAAACCAAACCAACACAGATCTTCTAAACCAGAAAATCGAAAGAGAAAAACTAGAAACATCAAACCCAGAAAGAAGGTTGAGACGCAGAGAAGGAGAGGAGAAGCCAACAACAACTCAAAAATCGAACTCAGACAGAAGAAGAAGAAGAGAAGAGAGATTGAAACAAACCCATAAACCTTAAATCGAAACAGAGTGAGCAAGTGAAATTGAACCTGATTCGGAACAAGACGAGAGGGTTTGGGAAGGTTGGATCGTGTAAAAGTGAAAGGTTATTGTTTTGATTTTTTTCTCTCGACCATCTTCGTATATGTTGTGGCAGGCGTTGTTCGTTCACCTACCGTAGCTTTTCTCTCGACCATCCTTGCTTTACATTTTAAACAAATGTGGCCTCTGATGATGTTTTTTTTAGATTGTGATGGTGTCGCTAATGGGCTGTGGGAAAGCCCAATGGATTCTAAGCACCATACGCAGCCGAACGCACCTTTCACATTTTCTCATTTGGCTTTCTTTTTCTTTTTTTATTAAACTTAATTATTTGTTGTTCATAGTATTTTTATTTTTTAATTAATTTTCCACTAATATTTTGTTTTAGTACTATCATTTCATAGTAATTTCATTTTATTTTATTGTTTGGGCCAATGATCTAGTAATATTCATGATTTAATTGGTTTGTTCAAACTAATGGAATTTTGATATGTATGAGGCCTACCTATTTACTTATTTTTATTTCAATTTATTCACTATTTTTTTATTCATTTTGGGTCGATGAAAACTAAATATCGATCGATTTATCGATTTCTCGATTAAATCTCGATGAAGGTGAGACCTTTATTCTTTGTATTCATTTTCTCGATTTAATTTCTTAATTGTTATTTTTATTCATTTTGGGTCCATGAAAACTAAATATCGATTGATTTATCAAATTCTCAATTAAATATCGATAAAGGTGAGACCTTTATGCTTTGTACTCATATTTTCGATTTAATTTCTTAATTGACACTTTATTTCTTGTATTTTAACTTTTGGTCAATGAAAGTCAAAAGTCGTCGATTATCAATTTATCGATTAAATTCCGATTAAGACGAGACCAACTTTATTCTTTAGGTCAATATTATACCTTGTTCATAATATCTCGATTATATTATCCACATCCATATTCTTATTCATTTTGTTCATATCATATTCATATTTATTTATCTAACCATTTTCTTTGTTCACTATTAATCAAAAAACATTAACAAATATCGAAACCTAAAAAACTAATTGATGGATTGTTGGTTGCCTGGCGACTTTCGATCAAGGCTTAGCTTAGGACACTTTGCACACACACGACTTTCTCTTGGGCTACCTTACAACGAGACCCTTTATTTCATGTCATCCCTTGTAATTTACATGTACCCCTTCCCCATTCCGATGTATGCATTTAGTTTTGATTGTGGTTTGTTTACTAGGAGCACCCCTAGGGACTAGCATAGGCAACCCATTTTCAAACTAATTCTCGGTTCGTCGTCGAGCCATTTTCAAACGAACCCATTTTCAACCAAACCCTCGATTCGTCGTCGAGCCGTTTTCAAATCAACCTCTAACCAAATCCTTTTTCAATCAAACTCATTTCATACAAATAAACCTTTGATCCAACGTCAAGCGGACTTTCATAATCAAACTTCAAAAATAACTAACAACTATCGCAACTCTTTTAAGGTGAAAAATAGGGGTTCAAGTCTTTGATCTTCCTTTGATTATTTGGGTGGGAGTTCTCTTACTCGTGTGTGAGCAATTGACGCCTCTTCTTTTAACAAATCGAATCTTTTTCAAAATAATCAAGCGCATACAATAAACCCTTGATCCCACGTCAAACGGATTTTCATAATCAAACCTCAAAACGACTAACAACTATCGTAATTATTTTTCAAGGTGAAAAATGGGGGTTCAAGTCTTTGATCTCTCTTCGATTGTTTGGGTGCGAGTTCTCTTACTCGTGTGTGAGCAATTGGCGCCTCTTTAAAAATCAACCAACTCCCTTGTTTCGTGGGCTTACCACGAACTACGACTGCTCTGATTCTTTATTCTCGTCCGAATAAAGATACGTAGGCACAAGATTGCGACGATCTTGGCGAGCACACTTTTCCTTTTTCCCCCGTTTACGTCCACACTCTTCCTTTTTCCCCCGTTTATGTCCACACTTTTTCTTTTTCCCCCGTTTGCGTCCACACTACCATCTATTTCCGTCAAACCCCGTAGTCGAACTACGATTGATCTGATTTCTCATTCTCGTCTGAATGAGCATACGTAGGCCCGAGATCGCGATGATCTTGCCGAGCACCCTATCCTAAAACCACCCCATTTCCTCTTAGCATCTTTTCCTTTTATCTTTACCTTTCCGCATTTGTCATAGAGAAGAAAATAGACAAGCTTAGCTAACGAGCATCGCGATTCGAATCAAGAGGTTCTCGTTGAGTACAACGGACGTGAGGGGGTGCGCGTACCTTCCCCTCACGTAACCGACTCCCGAACCCAGAATATAGTTGCGACGACCATGTTCTTATCCACTCCCTTAAAGGTTTTATCGATATTTTCCTTTCCCTCTTTTGGGATAAATAAAGTTTGGTGGCGACTCTGTCGAACCATTTTCCGCGCCTTTCGCGCGAAGGGTCGTGTCTTCGATTAAGCGATTTTTTCGAGGTGCGACAAATGGCGACTCTTAGGAACATTTGCTTCATGCAAGAGAGAGTCGAGCCTATCTTGATTCGAATCGCTAGCTCTTTAGCTTCGTTTATCTTTTTCTTCTCATTTGCTTACTTATTTGCTTTCCTATTTCCTTTTTGTGTTACATTTTGTAACATTGTTGGGTTGTTCTGATATTGGGAACTTTGTGAGATGGCTCTACACCTGAGTCTGAGTATAACCCTAGGATTAGGATGGTGGTTGTGTAGTGTAGGCTTGCGTGGTCTCTTTCGCGTGATTTGAAGTGAAAACCACCGCTTGGAGTAGATTCCCTTGGAGATATTATTGTTGTGGTGAATCTTTGCCATGGTGGTAATACTTTCGAGGCGGGTCGTTGATCCCAAGGACCATTAACCCAATTTACCCATGGTGGTTGGTAGCGTTAATTCTATGTGAGTTAATGCGAACGCCCCAATCAGATGAGATCCCTCGAATGTATTACTTCTTGACAGTAATATTTTCGACCTCGATCTAGGATTCTGAGAACCATACTTAGAACCTGTGTGTCGATGGTTGTGTAGTGGGCGCCTCCGAGGAATCTTTCTCGTGGGGAAGAAATGAAGACCTCACCTAGACGAGATTATTTCGAGGATATGATAGTCGGATGTCTCTTCGTCTTGGTTATAATGTTTTCGAAATATATCCATAACTCTAGGCACCTACCCTGTTTTAGAAACCTACCTTTGGGCTTTCTTGATCCTAGCTTTGGTTCTTGACCCGTTCCTCCAGCCAACCTCAAAAACTGTTCGAAGTTGTTTGATTCTGCGATCCTGGATCTTGCATCTTGCATTGCATCTCATATCATTGCATTGCATTGCATCTGTTGCGCATCTTGCATTGCATTTTCAACCTCAGAATCTCACCTCAACTTCCTTCCTTCTCCAGTAAATCAAGCCGATTCCTCGACACTGGTACGCTACTCGAGCCAATAGTAGACGAAGGATGTTCAACAAGACCATGATGCCATATGTCAGTCTAGGCCATCAGTTATCAAAGGGGTTCCCGAAGACAAGCAGAATAGTCTCCGCCTCTGACCAAGCCAGGTCAAGCACCAATCAAGTCAAGACAGGAAGATCAGTTCCTTGAAGAAGGCATTCGTCATGCCATCCCATTATTTCGCATCCTTGTATTTTGTCTTTGTTTGTTCAAGTACTGTTTGCTTCAAACATTGTCGTTTGTATTTGGTTTTCTTAATGTAGTGATTATGCATGTTTTGAATTAGTTATGTCGTATTCACTCATTTCTTCCATTAACTTCAAATTACCGACACACTTCTCCACTTCACTCTCTTTATCAACTGTCGCTTAGCAATGATTGGAGGGAGGATGATGAAAGCGAAATACCCATAATTGCAAAATGTATGCTTCCGGACAGAATCTCGTCGATGATGTACAGGCATTGTTTCAACCCCTAAACACTGGAGAGACAGGGAGATAATCCCTAGTTAACCCTTCGAGCCAAGAAGTAGCAGTTTCCTTCGGATCTATAAACCCTTACACTCAACCTGGGGCAGGGTAGTGTTCAGTTAACCTAATTACGCACTCAAATCACAAAGCAAAATCTAAAAGACATAACAGTTGTTCATCAATACCCATGACTTGGCAGTCACTATCCTCCAATAAAACAAAACAAAAACAAAAAAATCAAAAGCCTGCTAAGTCAAGCACCTCAAAGGAGACTTAGGCAAAAATCAAGGCAACCCTGATGGACTCGACAAGCGAAATTAGTCCATGCAAAAGGTAGGGATCAAAAGCAAAAACAAAAGAGGTCCTCAAATCCTCAACAAAAACAAAATAAGATCCAGTGACCACCAAATCAAAACCGAAGGGTCGCTGACATCCATCAAAAACAAATAAGGTGGCTGCCAGTTCGAGCAAACCTTGAATCATCACGCTTACACTGTCAACCCTTTTGGAATACAAACCTGTACAGAATTAACTGAACGTAGGACTGGAGTTCATCACGAAGAAGGGGTGGGTACAAACCAAGTTTTGAGCCTAATATCCTTTGTTTCATGAACCATAAACCAGACCACGTTACAACCCTCGAAAGACCTAATTGAGGCGAGGTTTATTCTGAAGGCATACTATTGCAAGGTTGCGTAAACTGACTCCCCATATTTGCTAATCTTCAGCATTGGTGTCATTTTCCTTGCTATATCCTTCACACCATCAAAATCAGCACACGTTTGGGCTAACGGTCCTTTCGTCTCACTATCATGACACTTCAATAAACGAAACTTCTTCAAAACTTGCATGAGCATTGTATTAAGATTACCATTTGTGAATGAACAATATTAACTGCAAATCAGTGCTAGACATCGAAGTAATTCCAACAAGGTCCAATCAAAGAGGAACTTGAACTTTCAGTGGTGCCGACCCGAATCAAGACTCCCTCAAAACCCTCAGGCTGGGGAAAATCATTCAACAGCTCAATCAGGGGCAAAGTCATCTCAAAGCACATCAAAGCTCAAATTCCAAAGATCAAATCGCTTCAGAACTGGTTAATCAGGGGCAGACCATTACCATACTCAGACTGGGGCAAAACCAATTGCAGCAAGCAACCCCGACCATCAAGCAAAGTTGTGGTTCTCTCAGAAATGAACTCATGACTCATTATCAAGTGATCGAACTCGAGGCTTTAAGAGCATCTTCATCTGCTTCAATCATGGCATCTTCAACGAATTGAGTGTCGAGGAAATTAAATCCCTCCCACCGCCCAAAAGTCCAATCTGCATTGGCAACTACCCAAAAGTCCACCACGCTGGCACCTCTCCAAACATATCCAATCACCCGTCTGCAATCATACGCATCATATGCATCGCATTCAAAATCATTTGCATCATGTGCATCCCAAAAAACCAAGTCATACTTCCCCAACACTTGCATCTCCGCGCGTCAGCATTTGCATTGTACATCATTACAAAATCAAGCATTCATGCATGTCAAGGTCCAGGATCAATCTCAAGACTCCAAGACGATCTTCAGCCCAGTCAGGGGTATCTTCAGCAAATCCGTGGGCGTTCCTCACAAAGTTGTTTCAACCTTTTGTTGATCAAGCTCAAGCAAACTCCAAGCCAATCAGGGGCATCTCCCTCAGTTCATGGGCGTTCCTCATGAAGTCCGTTCAATCCTTTGTTGATAAAACAGTGATCTCCAAGCAAGTCAGTGTGCGTTCCTCATTGAATTGTGTTCCTTAACCTTTTGTTGCTGAGGTCGTCATCCTCATCCCAACCAATAAACATTCCTCCGAGTCAGTGGGCGTTCCTCATTGAATCTTTTCTTCAAGTCGAACTACGACTGCCCTGATTCTTTATTCTCGTCCGAGTAAAGATACGTAGGCACAAGATTGCGTAGATCTTGGTGGGTTACCTTCTCCATTTTTCATTGTTTTTCCTTTCCTTTTCGTGGGCTCTCCTCATTGATTTCTTTACTTCAACCTTTTGTTGATGTCTCCAAATAAATCTCATCACATCCCCAGCAAACTTGACCTTTTGTCAATTGCCTTACTATCATCCTTTTGGTGATATCCAAACCCAATCAACTCAATTCAACCTACATCCTTTTGGTGTTGGTAACCTTCAAATAAAAACTTTTCTATCATCCTTTTGGCGATATCTGAAACCATGTCAATTCAACCTTCATCCTTTTGATGTTGGTCCTCACAAATAAGAAATTCCTACCATCCTTTTAGTGGTAGTAGCTTGTTTTGATCCGTCATCCTTTTGGTGTCGCTGATCCATAAGCCCTTGTTCTGTGTGTCATCCTTTTGGTGAGTGACAGCCTGTGTGTGTGTGTGCCCTATTATTCTTTTGGTAATAGCAGTCTGTGTTGTGTGCCATACTATCCTTTTGGTAGTAGCCGGCTGTGTGTGTGCCCTATTATCCTTTTGGTAATAGTCGGCTGTGTGTGTGTCCTATTATCCTTTTGGTAATAGCAGGCTGTGTTGTGTACCATACTATCCTTTTGGTAGTAGCCGGCTGTGTGTGTGTGCCCTATTATCTCGTCGGTAATAGCAGGCGTTGACCTCATTTTCATCCTTTTGGTGGAAGGGTCTGTGTGTGTGTGTGCTCTATTATCCTTTTGGTAATAGCAGGCTGTGTTGTGTGACATACTATCCTTTTGGTAGTAACCGACTGTGTGTGTGTGCCCTATTATCTCGTCGGTAATAGCAAGCGTTGACCTCATTTTCATCCTTTTGGTGGAAGGGTCTGTGTGTGTGTGTGCCCTATTATCCTTTTGGTAATAGCAGGTTATGTTATGTGCCATACTATCCTTTTGGTAGTAGTCGGGTGTGTGTGTGCCCTATTATCCTTTTGGTAATAGCAGGTTGTGTTGTGTGCCATATTATCCTTTTGGTAGTAGTCGGCTGTGTGTGTGTGCCCTATTATCTCGTCGGTAATAGCAGGCGTTGACCTCATTTTCATCCTTTTGGTGGAAGGGCATGTGTGTGTGTGTCCTATTATCCTTTTGGTATTAGCAGGCTGTGTTGTGTGCCATACTATCCTTTTGGTAGTAGCCGGCTGTGTGTGCCCTATTATCTCGTCGGTAATAGCAGACGTTGACCTCATTTGCATCCTTTTGGTGGAAGGTTCTGTGTGTGTGTGTGTGCCCTATTATCTCGTCGGTAATAGCAGGCGTTGACCTCATTTTCATCCTTTTGGTGGAAAGGTCTTTGTGTGTGTGTGTGTGTGTTCACTATCATCCTTTTGGTGATAGGTTTGTCATCCTTTTGATGTCGGGTTCCTTGTATTTCAACTTCTGAATCCCTTTGCTTTCTTTCAGAAAAATTTGTGGTCTTCTCTATATCTAACTGACTTATACCTCGATAGAAAGAATGTCGTAGCAGTTCATCTTACCAGGTTCAAGCCAATTAGATAGGGGCATCTGTCATACCCCAAATTTGTCCTATCTTGTATATATCTTTCATCTGTAAATTCATCCATTAACCATCTTTCAAAAATCCAAAAAAATAGGTTGTTCACGCTTGCCTGAGTCCAGGTTCATTTGAGGCTCATAATGAAGTGTGTGTGGTGACGTTCTTCAATCTAAGTGGTGTGTTTGAAGCTTCGATTAGGGCTATGTGTGATGTACTGAGGTTCATATCTCAGGTCATAATTTTTTATCTCGAGGCACGTTCCATGTTCGTTTTGGGTTCATTTCTTAAAGTTTGATTCAAAGCATTAGTTCAAGAAGAGTTTAAGATGACTCCGTTTTTCATTCATTGTCAAGTTCAAGGTTGATTCACTGTTGATTCAAAGTTCCAACTCATTCAAAATGCAAGGTTAGTTTATGGCTGTTCTTATTTCTCAAAGGACCGGTTTCATATTTTATTTGGTTCTAATTGGGAAATCAAGTCCAAGAATTGCAATTTTCATTCATCATCATCATTCGGGATTTAAGAATTCCGAGACGTCCAAAAGTGGTTTCAAAGATTATTATAGTGAGAATTCCAAGTTATTCAATTGGTTTTAAGAGTGGTGTCCATGCGGATGATTGGATCTAGTTTTTTACCATTTAAATTCAAATAATGGAGTTTAATCTAAGTACATGTAAAGTGACAATTCAAGTTATGGTTACAGAGCCCAAAACAAAAGGTATTCAAAGAAAAATCCAAGTTCCCATGGCAAACAAGGTTGGCCCATTTCAAGCAAAAATCTGATTATTCATTATTGTTTACAATAAGTTGCAACACAAAAAAAAAAAGAAAAAAAAAGATCCCTCCGAGCCATGCGTATCACCCTGCATAACCGTACCATACACAGTCCCCAAAATTTGCAAACTCCTGCTGTCCAAAATGCACCTCCTTGCAACGTGATACAAGCGCACCCAGTTTGGAACCACGACCTGTACATTACGCATACACCAGCCAAGACTAATTCTCACACACCATGCTACACGAAACGAAGGTACAAGCATGAAAACAACTTCACCCTGCTACCACTGCTCTCTATAACAGCGACGTTACAACCACAACCTGCAACATTACATAGTCAAACCTGTAGCAACAATGACAATACAACCATACAAGACAAATTAAGATTAAAAGAGGGTTGGAATTTGATTTTAAAAGGGAAGAGAGTAACAGCAACATAAAAAAAAAAAAATTCTCTGCAGGAACGAAAAAAGAAAAACCATAGCTGTTCCTTCAATTTTCTTCCTCCACCAATATTTTTCTAACGAACCACCATCCCTTCCACCATCAAAACTCCTTCTGTCTTCACCCTTCTTTCCACCACGCCTTTACTTTATACACCCTTCAACCGTATCCGATTCAAACCTCACTCTCAAATCGTTCGATACCCTTGAACCCACCTTCATTTCACTTTAACAACAACTCATCCAGAAAAACCCCAAATCACCTTCTACACAACCCTTCTTCTTCGTTCATCAACAAACCAACAATCATCCTCAATCTTCTTCCTCGCCCAAATTGCTTAACACCAAATAACCATTTTCAAAACCCAACCAACACAGATCTTCCAAACCAGAAAATCGAAAGAGAAAAACTAGAAACATCAAACCCAGAAAGAAGGTTGAGACGCAGAGAAGGAGAGGAGAACCCAACAACAACTCAAAAATCGAACTCAGACAAAAGAAGAAGAAAAGAAGAGAGATTGAAACAAACCCATAAACCTTAAATCGAAACAGAGTGAGCAAGTGAAATTGAACCTGATTCGGAACAAGACGAGAGGGTTTTGGAAGGTTGGATCCTGTAAAAGTGAAAGGTTGTTGTTTTGATGTTTTTTCTCTCGACCATCTTCGTATATCCTGTGGCAGCCGTTGTTCGTTCACCTACCGTAGCTTTTCTCTCGACCATCCTTGCTTTACATTTTAAACAAATGTGGCCTCTGATGATGTTTTTTTTAGATTGTGATGGTGTCGCTAATGGGCTGTGGGAAAGCCCAATGGATTCTAAGCACCATACGCAGCCGAACGCACCTTTCACATTTTCTCATTTGGCTTTTATTTTTTATTTTTTATTAAACTTAATTATTTGTTGTTCATAGTATTTTTATTTTTTAATTAATTTTCCACTAATATTTTGTTATAGTACTATCATTTCATAGTAATTTCATTTTATTTTATTGTTTGGGCCAATGATCTAGTAATATTCATGATTTAATTGGTTTGTTCAAACCAATGGAATTTTGATATGTATGAGGTCTACCTATTTACTTATTTTTATTTCAATTTATTCACTATTTTTTTATTCATTTTGGGTCGATGAAAACTAAATATCGATCGATTTATCGATTTCTCGATTAAATCTCGATGAAGGTGAGATCTTTATTCTTTGTATTCATTTTCTCGATTTAATTTCTTAATTGTTATTTTTATTCATTTTGGGTCCATGAAAACTAAATATCGGTCGATTTATCGAATTCTCGATTAAATCTCGATAAAGGTGAGACCTTTATGCTTTGTACTCATATTTTCGATTTAATTTCTTAATTGTCACTTTATTTCTTGTATTTTCACTTTTGGTCAATGAAAGTCAAAAGTCGTCGATTATCAATTTATCGATTAAATTCCAATTAAGACGAGACCAACTTTATTCTTTAGGTCAATATTATACCTTGTTCATAATATGTCGATTATATTATCCACATCCATATTCTTATTCATTTTGTTCATATCATATTCATATTTATTTATCTAACCATTTTCTTTGTTCACTATTAATAAAAACACATTAACAAATATCAAAACTTAAAAAACTAATTGATGGACTGTTGGTTGCCTGGCGACTTTCGATCAAGGCTTAGCTTAGGACACTTTGCACACACACGACTTTCTCTTGGGCTACCTTACAACGAGACCCTTTATTTCATGTCATCCCTTGTAATTTACATGTACCCCTTCCCCATTCCGATGTATGCATTTAGTTTTGATTGTGGTTTGTTTACTAGGAGCACCCCTAGGGACTAGCATAGGCAACCCATTTTCAAACTAATTCTCGATTCGTCGTCGAGCCATTTTCAAACGAACCCATTTTCAACCAAACCCTCGATTCATCGTCAAGCCGTTTTTAAATCAACCTCTAACCAAATCCTTTTTCAATCAAACTCATTTCATACAAATAAACCTTTGATCCAACGTCAAGCGGACTTTCATAATCAAACTTCAAAAATAACTAACAACTATCGCAACTCTTTTAAGGTGAAAAATGGGGGTTCAAGTCTTTGATCTTCCTTTGATTGTTTGGGTGCGAGTTCTCTTACTCGTGTGTGAGCAATTGACGCCTCTTCTTTTAACAAATCGAATCTTTTTCAAAATAACCAAGCGCATACAATAAACCCTTGATCCCACGTCAACGGATTTTCATAATCAAACCTCAAAACGACTAACGACTATCGTAATTCTTTTTCAAGGTGAAAAATGGGGGTTCAAGTCTTTGATCTCTCTTCGATTGTTTGGGTGCGAGTTCTCTTACTCGTGTGTGAGTAATTGGCGCCTCTTTAAAAATCAACCAACTCCCTTGTTTTGTGGGCGTACCACGAACTACGACTGCTCTGATTCTTTATTCTCGTCCGAATAAAGATACGTAGGCACAAGATTGCGACGATCTTGGCGAGCACACTTTTCCTTTTTCCCCCGTTTACGTCCACACTCTTCCTTTTTCCCCCGTTTACGTCCATATTTTTTCTTTTTCCCTCGTTTGCGTCCACACTACCATCTCTTTCCGTCAAACCCCGTAGTCGAACTACGATTGCTCTGATTTCTCATTCTCGTCCGAATGAGCATACGTAGGCCCGAGATCGTGATAATCTTGTCGAGCACCCTATCCTAAAACCACCCCATTTCCTCTTAGCATCTTTTCCTTTTATCTTTACCTTTCCGCATTTGTCATAGAGAAGAAAATAGACAAGCTTAGCTAACGAGCATCGCGATTCAAATCTAGAGGTTCCCTTTGAGTACAACGGACATGAGGGGGTGCGCGTACCTTCCCCTCACGTAACCGACTCCCGAACCCATAATATGGTTGCGACGACCATGTTCTTATTCGTTCCCTTAAAGGTTTTCTCGACATTTTTCTTTCCCTCTTTTGGGATAAATAAAGTTCGGTGGCGACTCTGTCGAACCGTTTTCCGCGCCTTTCGCGTGAAGGTTCGTGTCTTTGATTAAGCAATTTTTTCGAGGTGCGACACTTGGTTGATAGCTAGTAATCTTTCCCTCGTTCGGGTTTATCACCTTTATCGCCCTGTCCTTTAGTTGGTAGTAGGTGATATTTCTCGTACCCCTTTTTGAGATTATTACCTTGGTCGTCCTGCCCTTTGTTGGTAGTAGGTAATATTTCTCATATCCTTTTGGTTGACTGCCTTGTTGTAGCTATCACTTGGTTGATAGTTTTCAATCTTTCCTTTTGATCATGCTATTACCGGATGTCGGGTAGTAGATGACCTTTCCCCCAGCAGAGATTTTTTCCCTCCTTGTTGGGACGAGTTATCCCCCCTTTTATTCCTGGTGTTGGTAATTTTCCCTTATTTGGAATCTTACTCTTTATTTTTCCCCAGCGGAGATTGTTTCCTCCCCTATTGGGATGTGTTTTCTCTCTCTTTTGTTTTCCCCTATGGAGTCTTTTCTCTTTGCTCCCCAGCCTTTTGTTTGTCTCCTGTGGCGTTTCTCCCCTCGGAGGTCTTGTTTCTGCATATCATCTGCAAAATCATATCATTTTGTGGTCTCTTAGGGCCAAAAATTGGGTTGTTGTTATATTTAAGTATCTTCTATCTCGTTGAGACAAAGATGCCCATCTTTGTATCTCCGGATAGAAGAAACTTAAATAGGGGCAACTGTAATACCCTAATTTTTACCCCTAAGATCCCACATGTCTTTTGCATCTCATACCACAAACAAGATCACAAGCTTCAGATCTTTTGCCCTTCTCCGAAGGTTTATTCTTGAGTGAGATCGCCAAGAACCCATGTTCTCTTGTTTGTTTGATGTTTGTATTTGTTTATGTTTACTAACCATTAATTAAAATCCAAAAATATGTTTGTTTTTCCTCTACTAACTTTTTCAGGAAGAATTTGGATCAAGGATATCAAAATCAGTGCCTCAGCTCGAATGAATTTCATCTGAACAAAGTCAAAGTTGATCTGCAAGTAATTCAAAAATCATCTGATCAAGAGTTTCCAAGATTTAATTTATTATTATTCAAGAGACTCCAAGGTTCATGTGTTTATTTCCATGCCTTCTTTGACAAGCAAAAGAATCGAGCCGAACCACAGCAGTGCACTCAAAAAGGACATTTTTTCCAAAATTTACACTAAGTAACCGGTTACCTCAATCAGAGTAACCGGTTACCCACGTGAAAATTTGAAAAATGGCAGCAAATTTAAATTCTGCAGCAATTGGCACCAATTTTCATCATTTTGATCACATGTGGAATATTCTAGACTATCTCATTTTTAATTCCCCTACATCATCATAATTAATTCCCATCATGTACCTCCACTAATCACCACTTTTTTGATAATTTACCTCCAAATTCAAATTCCAAGCCTAATTTTCATTTCCAAACCAAATTCCAAACCACCAAATTTTCCAAGCCTAAATCCTATAAATAGAGGCCTCATTTCGCAAGCTTTTGAGAGCCAACAAACCTCTCGTAAATTCTCTTCCCAACCACAAAATTCACTCAAAGCTCACTTTTCTTCTTTTGAAAGTTAACAAGAATTCACATTGAATCTTGTTCAACTTTGAGTTAAACCTTCATCCAAGCCTGTTTTAATCATCAATTCTTATAGATAAAGGCTTTGGTGTTTGGATCTTGAAGCAATTTGAAGTAATTTTCAGATTTGAAGTGGTAATTCATCTCTAACCATTGTTGAAGCTTCATCTTCATCTTTCATAATGTAGATCTTTGGAGATCCTTGTTACATGATCCTTTGGATCTTGTAATTGTGTTTGATTGCTGGTTTTCACTGTTGTTTTACTTAAAATTTCGTGCAATTTCAATTCCATGATCATAAGGTGTTTGAAGAAAGTTTTGAAAGATGATCATGCTGAATTTTGCACTATTTTTTGACTCTGCGCGTAGAGTAACCGGTTATCCTATATAGAGTAACCGGTTACTCTGAGTCAGAATGCTGTTTTTCACTTGTTTTTTGGGACTGTTTTGGCTTTTCTTCCTTTTTCTTCCCCTTTCTTCTTATTTTGGCCTTGAAATGCATTGTTGAGATTAATTTCTCTTCAATTTTAATGGACTTTGGATATGGTTAAAGTAATTAAACATTCATTAGTTCAAATCTATATTTAAATAAATTGTTGAATTCATTTGAGGTGCTTTGAATTAGTGATATGTTTTCACACTTAAATCTATCAATTAAAGGTGATTGAACTTGAAGATGAAAGGATCTTGAAAGTGTAATTCAATTTGGCTTTCTCTTCATCTATTTCCTTTTTTATTTTGATCGATGAAAGTCTTATGGATCTTAGAATTTCTTTGTTGAATTTTTTATCAAGACTAGATCGCTACCTATTTTCTTTTCGTGCGGTATTGCTTTCGGATGACGATTTACATATCATTCATCTAGTATGCATTAGCACAAAAATCACTATTGACCGGCCTCGAGTAGGGTGACTTCTTTATAAGTCACTTGGCGATTGCTTAACATAGCGTTACATTTGTCCCTCCCCATCCGAATCGGAACTTGAACTTTCGTGGCCCGAACTTATGATCGTCCGCCCAAGCATGGTTGTTCTTTTGTATTAGGTTCATAATCTTTGAAGCTTGTTGCGTAGAGGTTTTGATTCTATCAATCTTCTGACAAGTCTTCATTAACCATGACCTAAGCACATTGTTCAACCATATAGTTCAAGACGCAAGACGGAATATTCGGTGTTGCCTTTTTGAGGACTCTTGGCACTTGTGCCTTTGTGCCACTATTATGTATATACTATTTTATTACTATATTGTTTATGTTTCCTTCTTTCTCCCTATCTCTCTTTATTTTTTTATTTTTTTTATGCTTTATACCAATATATCATATCATGTTTATGTTTATGTCATTTTTCTTTTGTCCACTTGGACCATATTATCTTGTGCTTTTGTTTTTCTTTTGTCCATTTGGACTCAAAACATTAATAAAGGATTAAACCACTAAAAGACTTGTGCTCTTAATGTTGTACTATGACCACTATCCCTTGCATTGGAGGATCTCTACTCTTGATTATGGACTTATGGACTTAGAATTAGGATTCTCTCCCTTGTGCTTTGGATCATTATGGAGTTTGGTATTCTAGTCTTTATTTGGCTTGCTTATTGACTCAAAAGGATGGATTTGTTTTCTTATTATGCTTTGAAGAGTGCCTCCATGTGGTTAGATCTTTCTTACCTTAGCTTTTATTTTACGCACTATGATAGTCACTTCTTCTCCACCCCTTCTTAAATTTTCAAAATTTCCTCTCTTTTTTCAAAATCTTCTTGTTTTCAAACCTCAAAACCGCTTTCATAATAAAACCTTGACTTTTGTCAAGTGATTTTCAAACTTTTCTTTTCTTTAATAAATGTCAATCTATGTTAATCATATTTTGACCATTTCAAAAAGACATAAAAAAAATACAAAACTCATTCAAAAATTTTGTGCTTTTATGCACTTTTTCTTTTAAACTTTTCAAAAAGAATTAGACATGAGTCATTTTCTTTGTTGCGATGTAAAGCTCCCAACCATGGTGTGTTGTGTAAAGTATAGCCATTTTCCACTTAGATGTTGAAGCGATAGTCTTGTTGATTTTTATCCAAGAAAATCCTCCATCTTAATGTGATGCAAATGCCTCTTTCCCATACCTTTGGGTAATTAGTTGAGTATTCTCTCTTGAGAATGGCGGGTTGTCTTTTCAAGATAAAATGAATCATAACCAATCATTTTTGTTATTTGTACCACGAACTACGAGGTTTTGATCCTATATTGCACTTTGTGGGTACGTAGGCATGAGGCGATAAGTCTCTCCAAACACAAAAATATTAAAATATGCTTCTCTTCTCACCTCCCCAATCTCTTTTTAAACAAACCTTTTCAAACCAAAAAGCGATAGATATTTCAAAGGGCTCCTATAGAGTACTATAGACGTTTTGGGTGTTAACACCTTCCCTTAACGTAACCACCCCCTTACCCATTCTCTGTTTGTTCATGTTTTTTAGAACTCCTTAGGTTTTGTTCGCTCTTTTTCCTTTCCTTTTTTGGAAAAAATAAAAGTGCGGTGGCGACTCTTGCATTTTTGAGTTAAGTTAATCGATAGCTTATACTCACAAATTTCCCCGCTACACTGTTATACTTTTCAGGAAGGTCCGTGAGAATTATCCAGATTTGCTGAAATATGTTGAAAGTACAATTCTGAACCAAGTGAAGGAGAAAATTGTTTGTGCTTGTATCAATCAGGATAAACACCTTGAAAATACAACAACTAACCGAGTTGAGTTTGCTCATGCTACATCGAAGAATTGATTGGAAAATAGTAAGGGTGATTTCTATAGAGATTGAGACTATGTGAAACTAATGATCCAAAATCAACATAATGAGATACATACATCACTTGGTCGCAACATTATAGTGTTGGAGCACAGATTCAAAGACAACAATCTCCATTCACAATTGGTTGGCAACATATCTAGAGTAGGGACATATCTAGAGTAGGGACGAGTATTTAACAATTCTTGGAAATAGGTAAAGCTCTCATCGACGTAACACTGGGAGAATTGATACTGATATTTAACAAAGAAAAAGTTCTATTCAACGTGTTTGAAGAGATGAAGCACCATATGGAGAATCCTCAGTGTTATTAGGTAAGCATGGTGAAAGAAAAAATGAAAAATCTCCATGGAAAAAAACAGTAAGAAAAAATTTCATGTAGGCTAGGAAGTTGTGTTGTATAAATCTTATTGGAAAGGTTTAATAGTTAAGTGAAAGTCTAGAATTTCTGGTCCTTTTATTATGAATGAAGTTTTTGCAGATGGAGTAGTTGAAGTAATTGATCCTGTAGATGCACATACCTTTGTTGTGAAAGAAGATAAATTGAGGTT
The DNA here is from genome assembly GCA_022829125.1 of Lathyrus tuberosus. Taxonomy (NCBI): domain Eukaryota; kingdom Viridiplantae; phylum Streptophyta; class Magnoliopsida; order Fabales; family Fabaceae; genus Lathyrus; species Lathyrus tuberosus. The sequence continues at coordinate 168,402 of JALAZF010000503.1, read as the reverse complement.
CTATGGAGGACGTGAAAATGCATCAGAGAACGTTTCTCTAATGCTCACAAAGCCTTAGACAATAAAGTCAAGTTAGTGAACCTAAACAAGCGATTAATGGGAGGTAGCCCATTAGAGTTTGAATTTCAATTTGCATTTTTAATTCAGTTTTGTTGTTGTTCCAAGAAGAGTATTTGCCAAAACTTCAGAAGCTCTTCCCCTTGTACTTTTCTTTGTTTGAAATTAATGAACTCGTTTGCTTTTGTTGTTTCTTTGAGTTTTAAATTTGATACAATGCCATGATGAAAAAGATAGAAGATGCACCATAAAAAGAAAGAATGAAAGATATCAACAGTGAAGTTCCCATGCAACTTGAAAGTTGATGTAGAAAAGGGAAATCAGCTACCTATACTCAAGCTTCAGATACCTCAACTTGTAAGGTTAGAGCAAAAAAATTTCCACTGTTTAATTTTCCTTCTTATGAGAGTATCCATGCATTAGTCATTTTTTTTTGGAATTTTCACTTTTTCTGATCTTGAGTTTATTGGTTTGATAAATACACACTGAGGCAGTTGTTTGTGAAAACTCTGAGCCTTTTAAGCCATCCTATTTCAATATAATAATATCCGTTGTTTAACCACTTTGAGCCTTAATATTTCTTTCAATGACATAACCTTATTATATATATAGTGACTTATAAGATAAATTATTACCACCCTCTTTGAAGTTAGGTAGAAATAATTGTTTTACTTATCTGATGCAAAAGAATAAGTATGGGGTTTCTATTGGAAGTTAGAAACGAATAAGTTTGGAGTTGGGGTACTAGAGAAATTGGTCAAATAGTAAAAGAGAAAAGAAAGAAAAATAAAAAGTAGTTAAAATAGCTTCTTTAAAATTATGTTTTGTGAAATACATAACCAACAATATGAAAACTATCAAGTACCTAGTGAATCACAAAAGAGTGATATTGAAGAAAGTCGATAATATCGGGAGAACTAGGTACCTAACTTCAAAGGTTTAAGACTAATATCCTAGAAATTTTATGAATTGAGTGCATATATGTGAGATCAGAGACATAAGACACGTTACAACCTGTAAAAGACCTCAAACGTATGTGTTTAAAGATGAGTTTGATTGATTTGATTAGAAATTTTACAAATTCACTGATAAATGCTTTTGCATGTTGATTGAGAGATTACCCAGTCAAATTGAGTGCATATATGTGAGATCAGAGACAATTTGAATACTTGTATGTCGTAAGAACTTTTTCGAGTTGATTGAATTGAAGCAGGGAACCGAAGTGTTGATTAGAAAAAAAATAAAAGTGACATTCATCGGTAAGGGTAAGCATCTTTAATTTTGAAGAAATGCTCAGTGTGCAAATAGGTTACTTGAGGACAAACAACAAAATAAGTTTGGGGTTGTGATGACAGTCGTCATTACGAGATTTTTACAAAAAATTTTAGATGAACTCGGAAGAATAATGAGCAAAAGCAATGTCAAAGTGTAAAGAATTGAGCCAAAATGCAAGACAATGAAGTCATAAACACTTAGTGAAAATTATGAAGAAAAAGAGCAATTTGCTTATGGAACTTTCGCGTCCGTGATGCATCCCATTGTGGCGCGATGAGGATTGCATCACGGCGCAATACTGTTGTATCATGGTGCGATGTGACACATTTTGGATGGCACATATATTTATATTTAAAGCACTTTTTGGGTACTTTTTTGGTTGTTTTAAAACTTGGAAAAAAGTGACGGTTAGGGATATTCAAGGGGCGAATTTGTAGCACATTGGAGTCATTAGATAAAAATTCTTCCATAAATTTTGATGACAAATACTTATCAACTCATGGTATCTATTAATTTATCAATGAGTAAATAAGTTTCTCTAAATTAGGTCTTTTTGAGATGAACCTTATTTTTACTATGTTGGAACACATGTCTGTTTGAGATTTGTTGAGACTTTTATTGTTATTATCGTGATTTAAATTATTCTTGAGTTTAATGTTTTTTGTTGCTTACGGGCGTACGAATCAATTTTGATGCGTAGGGATTTCTTACTATTAGTCTACTTATATGATCTAGGTGATTTATTCGACTTTATAATTAACTAGGGATAGGTAATTAGAAGTCGTTGCTTATGAATTAAAACACTTTGAACACATAATTTACCTTTGAATTAACCTAAGGAATTAAGGGATTATTGTATAAATTAGTGAGTTGCACACCAAGGAATTGGGTTCAGTAGTTTTGTTGATTCACAGTGAGATAATAACTTAATTGAAACTCAAAAATACAAAATTCATAAACAAGTAAAATAAGGATATCCGATAAAAGAACTAATCAGATTTCTCATCTTGCATTTCATCCTTTTAATTTCTCGTTTTATAATCAATTTTCTAACAAAACCCCCTCATTCAATTACTTAAATTTGCACATAATTTTCTTGTTAAATTATAATTCTTGTGGAGACGATCTTTTTATTATTACTTTGACATTACACTTTACGAGAATCCATCACAAGGAGACCATCCGAAAACAAATTCCAACTACCACTCTGTGTCTCTGTTCTAAAGGAAAGACTAGACGAACCTGTTGAGGACTGCCACCTCCGTCCGACCATTATTCCAGACCGGAGGAAAACCAACCAGAAAACCAAAGTCACCACAGAAGACCCAGGACCTGCTTGATGTAGATACACACTCTGAGGTCGGCTGCTTGAGGTGTTTCGCCGGAGCATCAGACAAAGCAATTTGGTAAACCCACAATTAAAGGATGGCAACAAGCTTCACTCCCCGAAGCAACTGACCTCCTAAAAATGCATCAGCATACAAAGGCGAGGCAAAGCATCTTAGACGCCATCCAACCAAAATAGACACCTCGAAGAGCAGAATACATTCAAACTAGAGCCTCGAGGAAGAATAACTAACGAAGACCCTGAACACCGTCTGATCACTATGAGGTCACCTTCGAGGGTTATCCGCCCCGACGATTATTTATTTGTAACAAATTCAATTAATTAATAATATATATATATATATATATATATATATATATATATATATATATATATATATATATATATATATATTCTCTTTCTCTCTATATTGTGCGCTTCTTTGTCTCTTTCGGCTAGAATACCCATAGCGAAGGAGAGTGGAGATAAAGCGTATAGATACATTTTCCGATACGAACTTAACACATTTATGCGATTCCAATACAACCTAAAACAAACTCTATGTATGATTGTGTATCAGATATGGACTTAACACATTTCAACTTTTTCGAGAAGGCTCAAACATATGTCGTGCCCAAATGTGTATCTGATACAGACTAAACACATCTCTGCGATTCTGATACGGCTTAAACACATTCCATGTCCATTTGTGTACCAGATATAGACTTAACGCAATTTCATGATTTTGATACGACTCAAACGCACACCTCGTATCTGAGGCTATTAAACATGCTTCTGCGTAGCTGGCGCACCCCTTCAAACCTTGATCTGAGCAAAGTCTCAGGGGAAGGGACGAGTATCCTACCCTTGGCCGAGGAACAATCCTATATGACACAGAGCACAATACAAAAGATGACTACATAATCGCGACTTCAACGGTCCTAGGAATTGCCCGAAAAGGGAAAGCAAATCGCCAAATACGACATGCAAATGCAATAACTAAAGATGGAAGGCGACCTTATTCGATGCGCCAGATTGTAAAAAGTAAAAAAATTCTCTAAGCACTCTCGACTTCTCATTATAGTCAAGTGTGTTGTTTCTTTCATCAAGCAAAGCGATAAGGGCTCTCACGCTCGCATTAAACATTTTGCCACCACCAAAGAGCACTGATATTCTGATCTATACTCTAAAGTGTATTAAGACTTTACAAGATAAAAGAACAAGCTCGAAGCTACAAAAATTCATAAACGACAATAAGGTAAAATCAAAGACTGACACAAAGCTATAAGGCTAACGATATTTGAAACACCAAGGTAAAATATTTCATCAGATGTTAAAAGTTATTACACTCGCGACACAAAATCCTGGGAAACGTTACAAGGAATAAATAATGCAAAAAAAAAAAAATAAATAACCCGAGGCATTAGAAACTGAGGCCCCGAGACCATCTCCTTGAGTCACACTGGAGGCAGACTTAAAAGGATCTAACGCCTCGGTAGAAATCACAATACCATGTATAATAAGTCAAGGAAATGACATACATTTAGGAGTTTGTGGCAAATAAAAAAGTAGAGAGGAGATACATCACCAAAGAGAGACCCAAAAGAATAGAGGAAGGCGACTTAGTGTTGAAGCTGGTGGTATCCTCGGACAAGAAAGGCAAACTATATCCCAATTGAGAAGGAGCTTATCGAGTATGTCAAAAACTATCCCGGGGAGCATACAAGTTGGAGAATTTGGAAGGCAAAGAGGTTCCAAGAACTTGAAACATCACAATCCTGAGAAATTATTTTAGTTGAGCCTTCAAGGATAAATTTTATGTAAGCAATTGAATAATGTTAAGTAAAATAGCATCTCAGGATGGAACTCTTTTCCCTTACAAGGACATGGGCTTTTAATGAGGCACCCTGTATATTTCTGAATAAATCATACATGTGTAACAAGGTACAAACTCGAACATAAATCAAAGACTCCTAAGAGAGCAAACACGTGAATCCACTAGGCTCTCCTTGCATAAATAAAAACTCCTAATGGAGCAAACAAAAGAACCCACCACTCCTTGCATAAATAAGGACTTGTAAAAGATAAAACACAAGAACTCATTGGAATCTCCTTGTATAAATCAAAGACTTATAAGGGACAAAACACCGGAATCCACCTGGCTCTCCTTGAATAAATAAAAGAATCATAAGGGAGTAAACACAGGAACCCTTAGACTATCCTTGCATAAATCAAAGACTCTAAAGGGAGCAAAAAAAGGAACCCACCTGGCTCTCCTTGAATAAATAAAAAACTCCTAATGGAGAAAATTTAGGAACCAACGAGGTTCTCCTTGCAAAACTTAGAATCCTAAGGGAGAAAATGCAGAAAGCCACCGGGCTCTCCTTGCGAATCTCATAGAATCATAAGGGAGTGACTGCAGAAATCTACCGAATTCCATTTTCTTGGGTTCAAGACCCGTAAATCAACATGATAGGAGGAATCTACCTTACACCTCTAAAAAATATTAAAAAGATAAACATACAAATGCGTGATAACTAACAGGTATGACACTACAAAAGAAACGAAGCATAACAATAGAGAGAATAAGATATTACTTATATTTTAAAGAGGAAGTATGATTAAAAAAATTATCCCTTTTTAACAAGGAAAATATATTCCAGAATAGTACAACTTAAATAAAGAAAAACTAAAATTTCAATTGTCGAGGGAACTCTCAAAGAGGTTCTCTAATGAAGTATACATTCCTTCAATTATGATCTCTTCAACTATCTATTCTTCCTTTACTGAGGGCGATATCTCAGCATTGGTGACGAGGCTTTGGTCCCCATCTTAACCAGTCTCGTCTATGAGACAACCATCCACCATTACCTTAAAGTAGTACAATTTAATAAGATTAAGCTTAGGATACAAACAAGATAATTGGTCCATTTCCTTTTCAAACCCTTCATCCCCTAGAAGGAGTCCTTATATTCTAGCCTCATTCAAGTCCTTTTTAAGACCATCCACCTCGGTCTTATGTTGGGTGCTTTGCTTCTTAAGTTATTCTCAAGAGACTTCTTGTGTTTTTTTGTAAATAATCCCTCTCTTGCTCAATCTTCTAGAGAGAATTGCGAGCATTCATTAAGCTCTTATCGAGAGAAGTTATTCTCTTATTGGTCGAGGTCAACAGCGTCTGATCATTCTCTTGGCTCTTTTTCATTTTATTCAACCCAAATTTCATGCCATTCTCCTGCTGATCAAACAAGTCATAATCTTTAAAAAGATCTCTCCTGATACTAAACACATTTGAGATAGACTTTTCATTCCATACACACTTATACTAAACACTGTCATTCTTATTGGTTTATCATTGGTAGAATTATCAAACTAATGTACTCTACGTGTGTATATATATATATATATATATATATATATATATATATATATATATATATATATATATATTTGTTACATGATGTGTTTGAGGGCGTATAAGATGGACTACTGCACATGATACAAAATTTATAACAATTAAATCCTAATTAAATAGAGTCTCATAAAAATTACCATATTTAAATCGTATATAAATAAAATCTCAAATTTTTTTGTTATACTTAAATTATGATTAGTCTACACAAGATCCCAAAATTTGAGAGTTGTAATTTTTGTACACTTTATTATTTGTAATTCAATGAAATAAAACTCTCTTCATTTGTGTTGTGATAGTTATATCAACAGTGCTACTAGAACAACAAGTTATGCCCAGAAGCACAAAATGACAATGGGTCTAATGGCTGTATTTATATAATTTATATGATATTCTATGCATCACAAGTTTGGAATCATTTAATAACATCAAATATTGCTGTCGTCAATGGTGTATTCTTTTTGTGCAGATACAAAAAATTGGTGTATCTTTAATAACATCAAATATTGTGCCAGATATTTTATTGTGCTCCAAGTCTAAAAATAAAGAACCGTCATGTGGAATAACAGTATTTATTTATTACTACCAGAAAGTACTGGTGTGTATATATATATATATATATATAATAAATGAGAGAAATAGCAGCCACATTTTAGATATCCTTGGGTTTGAGATGGAGAGGTCCTACCATTTTGAGTGAGTACAAGAAATGGATAAAAGTATGGAGAGATCATAAAGCATTTAGAAGAGAGGCAGGCAGATGCATTTATGATCGTTTCTTGTTATAGATTTTGTAGTCTGTCGCGTAACATCACACACTTCTTCTCAATTATAAGGCTGTGGTCCAAATCAAAACACCGATACTCTTTCCATTGATTGTTCTATATTTACACCGAACACAACATTGTTTCTACTGCATGCGTATTTAATTTGTATCCCTCGCTTTCTCTTTCTCTCTTGTACAATTTTTTATAAGAGATTAAATTTTGATGCGTGTACAAGACACCTATTTTGATACTGTTTTGGTTTTATTTTATTTTTTAAAATCTTTTGTTTCTCACAGTGGATTTCACTCATTTTTGTTGAAGGTTACTTCAATATTTTAGTATTTAACTTATGTGGCATTATTATTTGTGTATATATAGTATTGTAACTGTCAACATTTATATCCACTGAGTATTGTAGTCAGTGTGTGCAACCATTATATTGTAACCGTTTTAGCAGAGAAGTGGAAGTTTGTTAGAATTTGTTATTATCTCTCTTCTATTTTTTTCCATCTTCATCTTTTTCACCTTGTGCAACAACAATTTGTATCTAGAGCTCCAATTCAGATCTACAGAAAAACACGAGTGAACGGTGATGCGTTGTGTGATTGATTTCGTGTTTGATCGGAATGGTAACAGAATCACATTTCTTGATTCTGCGAGATTGTGAAACACTAGTGTTTAATGAGATCTGAGTGAACTGCACAAGATCAAAGATGAACAAAAACAATAATCTGAGTACTAAGCTTCCAGTGTTCGATGGCAAGAACTGGAATCTGTGAATGATTCAAATGCGTGTGTTGTTTGGCGCTCAAAATGTTCTTGATCTCGTCAACGACAATTACGTTTTGATCGCACTTCCGAAAAATGCAACGGACGCGCAGAGGAATACTCAGCGTGATTTGAGGAAGAAGGATCAGAAGGCGTTGTACTACATCCATCAGTATGTGGATGCGAACATGTTTGAGAAAATCGTTGATTCGACGACGGCGAAGGGTGCATGGGACACACTGGTATGGTGCTACGACGATGATGCAGCAGTGCAAAAGGTGAAGCTTCAGTGTCTACATAAGCAATATGAGAATCTCAACATGAAGAACAATGTGAAAGTACCTGACTACATCTCTAGAGTGATTCTGATCACAAATGAGATGAAGTCGTGTGGAGAAACTGTCTCTGATGAAAGCATCATTGAGAAGGTACTTAGATCTCTTACTCCTCAGTTTGATTATATTGTGGTAGCAATTGAACATTCTAAGGATCTGAGCACCATGAGAATAAAAGACATGCAAAGCAGTCTAGAGGCACAAGAGTTGTGTTTGACTGAAAGAATCTCTGAGAGAGAGGTAGAACAAGCTCTGAAAGCTTCTTTTGTCAAGAAGGAACATAAGCAGTCTTGGTCAGAAGCCAAGAAAAGACATGGTATGTCTCAGAAGTCAGAAACCTCAACTTCTGGAAGGCAAAAGAGTGCTCAGAAAGAGAATAAGAAGTATGACAAGAGAATGGTTTAATGATACTATTGTAATATTTTGACCACTTTGCTAATGATTGTTGGTCAAACAAGGAAAGGAAGCCAGAAGTAGCAAACATAGCCAGAGGAGATTATGATGATGAACCTGTACTATTGATGGCTTTTGAATCTGATGATGTGTATTTGGCAGACTGGTGGTATATGGACACTAACTGCCATCTTACTGGAAATAAGAAATGGCTGGTTGACTTTGAATCTAGAAAGAGGACAAAGATCATATGTGCTGATGATAAATACCTCAACGCTGAAGATATGGGAAATGTCATAGTAGTTATGAATAATGGTAAAACAACATTAATTTAGAATGTGTGGTATGTGCCTGACATGAAAAGCAATCTGATGAGTGTAGGCCAATTAATCGAGAAAGATTTTTCAGTTACCATGAAGGACAATCTTTTGAAGTTGTATGACTGTAATCAGAAGCTAATTATGAAGTCAGAACAGAGGAAAAATAGAACATTCAAAGTGAATGTTAAAACTGCAAATTGTGAATGCCTGAGTGCAACAAGTGTTGTGAAGGAAAATGATCTGTGGGACAAAATATTTGGTCATTTGAACTTCAGAAGCTTAGGGCATTTGAATTCGAAGAAGTTGGTACATGGAATTCCTGCAATTAAGAAGCTAAAGAAGTCATGCAATGTGTGCATGAGAGGGAAGCAACCAAGATTGCCATTTGCATCAGAAGTAGTCCCAAGAGCAAAGCATGCTTTAGGAGTAGTGCATTCTGATGTGTGCGGACCATTTACAGTACCTTCACTAGGAGGGAATAAATACTTTGTGTCATTTTTGGATGAGTTTACAAGGATGATGTGGGTATCACTTATAAAGTTCAAACACGAGGTGTTTATTAAATTTAAGAAATTCTAAATGAAGGTTGAGAATCAGAGTGGTCAGACTCTGAAGATTCTCAAAACTGATGGTGGAGGTGAGTATAACTCTACCGTGTTTAGAAAGTTCTATGAGGATAATGGAATTGAGTATGAGGTGACTGCTCCATACAGTCCTTAACACAATGGTCTTGTTGAAAGAAGAAGCTGAACTTTGCTTGATATGACGAGGAGCATGCTGAAGGAGAAGAAGCTCCCTCACACCTTCTGGGAGAGAAGTTGTTGCCATGGTAGCATATGTGCTCAACAGGTGCCCTCCATTTATGTAATTGCTACAATACTTCACAGCTTATGCCCTAAAGGTCATTTCCATATGCAACATTAGTACATATATCAGTAAGCTGATCCTTAGTGTCTACATTCTTCAAAATAGCAACCTTTCCTTTATCAAGACTCCTGATCAGTTGATTGTACTTGTTAGGGTTCTTGTTCCAGATGAAGTAGCTGATAAAATTTAGATTCTTACAAAATAATGTCAGAACATCAGCCTTGTCATCATGTTTCTTCAATATCTATTTTATCCACACTGATTGAAGGCAACCCCTTCTAATTTCATCATACTCAGCTTCAGTAGTACACCAAGGCACATATGCCTGCTTCTTGTTAATCAAGGCAGTCAGACTATTTGTCATATCACTCTCACATTCTACCCTGCATAATTCTTCCATCATAGCCTTTGTACTATAGAAGTATTCCATATCACATCCCCGTGTTCCAATGAACCAATTCAAGATCTTATTTTCTTGGACAATAGAACTTCTTTTAGATTCAGGCTTGGAGACAAAACATGAGTTTGATACTTTCTTTGTAGACCTAGTAATGTTTATTTCTATAGAGTATCTTGCAAAAAAGATTCTTGGATTGACCTGAATGACCCTTGCCAGAGAGATATGAAATATCTTGAGAGTTACCTGACATAATGCTAGAGAAATTACAGTTTTCCTATTTTTTTCTGACTAGTCTGCACAATGGACATTCCAACATTGTACTTAACATCCATCCTCTATTCTGAATCATCAAATACCACATTAACAGATTCCATTGTCATCTGAGTTCTGGAGTTAAAGATTCTAAAAGCTCTGCTGCTTGAAAAATAACCCTGAAATATCCCTTCAACTCTTCTGGGATCCATCTTACCCTTTTGATCTTTGTTGGTAAGGATATGGCATTTGCTTCCAAAAACATGGAAGTATTTCATTGTAGGCTTTCTTCATTTCCATATCGCATAGAGAGTGATTGAAGTGCCCTCTCTTAGAGTGGCCCTATTATGAATATAGCAAACTGTATTCATAGCTTCAGCCCACAAATGATATGGCAAGCCCTTAACATGAAGCATGACTTTAGCTAATTCTTGTATATCCAAGGTCTTTTGCTCAAAAATTCCATCCAACTGAGAATAAAAATTATAACTGATGTCTTGAGATTCACAGAATTCAGTGAATTTTGAACTCTCAAACTCCTTGTCATGATAGCTTCTAATCTTGACAATCATACTATTTTGCTCCTCCTAAACACTTTGACATAAAACTTTAAGAACTTCAAAGATGTCTGATTTTTCTTTAAGAAAGTTTACCCATGTGAACCTAGAGAAATCATCCATAACCACATACACATACTTATTTCCACCCAGAATTTCAGTCTCCATAGATCTCATAACCCCCATGTGGAGAAGTTCCAGTATTCTTGAAGTAGTCTGATGATGCAACATTGGTTGTGACATCAGGATCTGCTTCCTAACTTCACACTCACCACAGACTTCCCCTTCTTCAACCTTTAGATCTGGCATTCCTTTATTTCTCCTACAAATATGATTTCCTTCATTCTTTTGAGATGAATGTGTCCAAGTTTCTGGTGCCACATCTTCACTTCATCCTCTTGAGTTTTTGAACATGTGGAAGAGTATGCATTTATTTGAGGTTCCCAAAGATAGCAGTTATCTTTAGACCTTATACCCTTCATCAGAACATCATTTTTCTCATCTTTGACTAGACATTCTGACTTGGAGAAAATGACAAACAAACCTTGATCACACAACTGACTAATGCTGATGAGGTTAACAATTAGTCCCTTCACAAAAAGAACATCTTCCAACCTAGGTGTACCAGCATCCATCAGTTTACCAACTCCTTTAATTTCTCCTTTAACACCTCCACCAAATCTGACAGCACCTGTGGGCAGGGACCTAATATCCATCAACAACTTCTGAACCCTTGTCATATGTCTAGAACATCCACTGTCAAAGTACCAGTCTTCTCTAGTTGAGGCTCTCAAGGATGTGTGAGTTATAAGGTTAACACTCTTATCTTCGACACTTCTCTTTTTTCTAACTGGCTTATCCTTAGACTTTACTAGGGATATTTGATTTCCATACAATTTATAACAGAATAGCTTTATGTGACCATACTCTCCACAGTAATGACGTCTCCAACAAGATTGGAAATTATTTGGAGGTTCATTATGTCTGCCAGAATGTTGTAACATGTGGTTAGACATTGTGGTCATCTTCTTTCTTTCAGAGGGAAAGAATTTTTCTTCAGACATTCTTCTCTATCTGTTATCAGAATGATAATGGACTTTTGTATCTTCAATTTTATCAGCCCTATTTTTCATCCTTCTTAAGGAATCAGTAACGTTATTGAGCTTGGAATTTAGGAGAGTTATCTCACTTTGAAGATGAGAGACAACACCTAAGAGTTCCTTCTTCTCATTCTCCAATTCAGTTATGGCATTTCTATGATTTTCCTCTGTCTTCTGATATTCCTCACACCTGTCGCAGGTTTCCTTGAAATCTACATCCAAATCTTCATAAAGATCGTTTTCATCATAAGCTTTTACTTCATCAGCCCATCTGCCAGAGAGAGCAGTAACAGATTCAGTAGTTTCTTTGTTGGGTTCATCTTCAGACTCATCATCATCAGACCAAGAAACATTTAACCCCTTTTTCTATTTCCTGGGATAGTTGGGACATTCTGGCCTAATGTGACCAAAACCTTCACACTCATAACTCTGAATCCATTTACTTTGATCTGTCTTTTCTTCAGTTCTGGTATTTTTTTAGAATCATAGTTATTTTTGATGTCAGAGGTGATGACCTTGACACCTAGTCTTCCTCTTCTATCCATTCTCTTTGGAATTCTATTGAACTGCTTCCCAAGTAAAACAATTGTATTTGACTCCCCCTCATTAGTATCCAGGCTAGCTTGTCCCTCTTTATCTTCAGCATTGGATACAAAAGCAATGCTTTTGTTCTTCTTTTCAATTCTATCATTCAAGGTCAATACAAATGTTTGAAGTGAGCCAACTAACTCATCAATCCTCATACTGCTGATGTTTTGGGCTTCCTCAATGGCAGTGACCTTCATGCCAAACTTATTAGGAAGGGACCTAAGAATCTTCCTCACCAACTTCTCCTCTGATATATTTTCTCCCAAGGCATTAAAGGTATTAGCTATTTCAAGCACATTCATGTGAAAGTCATGAATACTTTCATCTTCTCTCATCTTCAGATTCTCAAATTTTGTAGTGAGAAGCTGAAGTCTCGACATCTTCACCATGGATGTTCCTTCATGAGTTGTCTTAAGAATTTCCCAAGCATCCTTAGCCATAGTACAAGTGTTGATCAACCTAAACATGTTTTTGTCAACTCCATTGAATAAAGCATTCAAGGCTTTGGAGTTACCAAGATCTATCTCATCTTCCTCCTTGGTCTAATCCTCTTCTAGCTTCAACGTTTCTTTTTCATCCTTATGCTTAACCAAAGGCTGTTCCCAACCCTTGATGATAGCCTTCCAAGTTTTGCTATCCATAGATTTTAAGAAAGCCACGATACGTGCCTTCCAATAGTCATAATTTGTGCCATCCAAGACTAGATGCCTATTAACATTTCCTCCTCCTTCCTTGTCCATAGTACCAGAATACAAACTCCCTGGAGCTCACCCAAAAATAAAACATGGTGACCTGCTCTGATGCCAATTGAAATTCTGGCACACAGATACCAGATGTTGAGACAGATGTCACAACACCAGGATCAACAATAACTTGATCACACAAGTAAAAGATGCAGAAAATTAAATGACAGAAAAGTAAAATTAACACCAGAATTGTTAACCCAATTAGGTGCAACACACCTACGTCTGGGGGCTACCAAGCCAGGAAGGAAATTCACTATGATAGTATTAGTTTAAACCTAAACTCCCCCGTTTACAACTTCTCGCCTAATCCCTACCTTGTGCAACTTCTACGTAGACACCCTCTAGATATGAGATCCCCTCTCACTTCCTAATCAGTCTAAATCCCAGTGATAATTCAACAATTACACAAACAATAGAAGTAGCACACTTCTAAGACAATACTTGATTTTGCTTAAAAGCTTCAACCAAGAACAATACACTATTTCTTAAAAGCTTTAGAGTGGACAATTAACAATGAACAATCACTCAGACTCAATGCATCAGAAGATACATGAGTGACATATAATTAACACACACTAAACCCTAAAGACCAACCAAAACACGGCTAATCCTAATGCTCCAAATTTTTCACGTGTTGTTCTCTACATCAATATGGTTTGGTCTTCACTTTAAATAGCCTTCAGACCTAATGGAATTGGGCTTGTTGAGGCGCACAAATAGCAACAATAAGTTTTATTTATGAAAACTAACAGAATCTGTCATAACAGAAATTCTCACAATATACTCCCATGAATATCGCCCACGTGTGCATCGGAACACACTCAAAAATCACACTAAAAATACCAAAATAGTCATGTCCTAACTTTCTGGTATAATATGTCCTGGAACATGTCACAACATCATGCAGAACATGATGTCTAACTGTCATGGCAGAACATCTGGTTTAACATCTTGCTAACAGCATGTTGTTTTACCAAAATGTAGCCAATCCAAAATAAACACAGAACTTACATAGTTAACTTATGAAGATACTGTAGATTCTGAAGAAGATTTTAAAGAAGAGCCAGAATCAGAAGTTGATTCTGAAGGTGAGCCTGAAGATGAGCCAGAGTCTGAAGGTGACTCTGAAGTTGAAGATGGCTCTAAAGGTGAATCTGATTCTGATCCTGATTCTAATGGTGATACAGACTTTGGGAATGTCCTAGACTTTGAAGGTATTCATGCCTCTGAATGTGGTACTTATGAGGTTCTAGCATCTGATATTGTTCCAGAACCCAGAGACGATTCTAAACAAGTTTAGAGGCCACAAAGAATCAAAAACATACCAAGGAAATTTGCAGAGTTTGACATGTTGCAAGATAATTAAGTAGACTCCTAAGAGGAAGTCAGTCAGTAATCTATGTTAGTAGACTCTGAACCAGACAATGTTGAAGAAGCTCTAAAGAAGAAAGTGTAGCTGAAGGCCATGAAAGAAAAACTTGAGGCTATAGAAAGAAACAAGACTTGGAAGTTGATTGAGCTTCCACAGGACAAGAAATCCATTAGCGTCAGATGGGTTTTCAAGGAGAAACTAAATCCATATGGATCAATTGGAAAATACAAAGCAAAGTTAGTATCAAGAGGATTTTTACAGAAAAATGGGTTAGATTACTTTGAAGTGTTTGCTCTTGTAGCGAGACATGAGACAATCAGAGTGGTGATTGCGATAGAGGTTAACAGGAATTCGTCTCTGGTGCATTTAGATGTGAAATATGCATTTCTGAATGGTCCATTGCAAAAAGAGGTATATGTGTCACAACCTCCTGGATTTGAGAAAAAGAATCATGAAGGGATGGTGTACAAGTTACATAAAGCGTTGTATAGACTGAAACAAGCTCCTAGAGCTTGGAATATGAAAAATTGATTCATTTTTCAAGCGTCAAGGATTCAGAAAGTGTGAGGTGGAGTATGGAGTTTGTGTTCAACATACTTCTGAAGCCAATAAGATTCTAGTGTTTCTGTATGTTGATGCCATATTGCTAATAGGGAGTTGTGAACATGAGATAACTAAGTTCAAGATGGTACTGATGAATGAGTTTGAGATGAATTATCTAGGAAAGATGACATATTTCCTAGGGATGAAGTTTATGTATTCTGAGAAGGGTATCATTTTGCATCAACTGAAGTATGAACTTAAGCTTCTGAAGAGATTTGAGCTGCTGAATTGTAAGACTATTGTCACACCGTCAAAAATAAATCACAAATTGGATTCTGGTACTGAAGGTGATGGTGTTGATGCTATGACTTTCAAGCAGCTGGTTGGTTCTATGAGGTATTTGTGCAATACCAGACCTGCCATTTTCTATGCAATTGGAATGGTTAGTAGGTTCATGAGTAAATCGAAGGGGTCTCATTACCAAATTGCTGTCAGGATTCCGAGGTATATTAAAGGGACTCTGAAGTATGGAGTTTTGTTCCCTTCTAGAGAAAAGGCTAATTCAAAGTTGATGTGTTACTCAGACTCTGATTAGTGTGGAGACAGAGTTGATAGAAGAAATACTTCTAGATATTTGTTTAAGTATCTGGGGGGTCATATTTATTGGTGTTCCAAGAAGCAACCAGTTGTTGCGTTGTTAACTTGTGAAGCTGAATACATTGCAGGTGTTATGGATGCATGTCATGCTATTTGGCTTCTGAATTTACTGTAGGATCTAAAGATCAAGGTAAACAAGACTCTGAAGCTGATGATTGATAACAAGTTTGCAATCAATCTTACTAAGAACCCAGTGCTGCATGGGAAAAGCAAGCATATTGAGACGAAGTATCATTTTCTGATAAGTTAAGTCCAAAATGGAGTGTTAGAACTTGTGCACTGTAGCACTTAGAAGCAACTGGCAAATGTTTTGACAAAGGTGATCAAGACTGATCAATTTCTCCACTTGAGGGATGGAATTGGTGTTGTTAGTTTTGATTAGTTAAATCCTAAATTAAGAAATGGTGTTGAAGGGTAATTCAGTATTTTAGTATTTAGCCTATGTGGCATTATTATTTGTGTATATATAGTATCGTAGCTGTCAACAGTTGTATACATTGAGTATTGTAGTATAGTGTGTGTGGAATCATTTTCTTGTAACTGTTTTAGCATAGTAGAGGAAGTTTGTTAGAATTTGTTACTCACTCACTCTCTCTCTCTCTCTCTCTCTCTCTTCCTCCATCTTTATGTTTTTCACATTGTGCACCAATAATTTTGTCCGGGCTTATTTGATATTCACTTTTTGTTATATAATAAATTGTTAGATTTAAGTGTGAGGGTTTAAATTCCACGTCGATTAGAAATGGAAAAAATATTGAATATATAAGAGAAACAAATATACAACCATTGTCTTAAGGTTTTTGGTGGATAGTGGTGTCAAAGTCTTTTGAATTTTAAATGTTTAGTCCATTGGTACTTCTGGCGCTTTTCGAACTCCCCAAAAAATGATATCAAAGTCATGTGGGCAACTTATACTCATGGGAGAGATTGTTGAATTCAAGTGTGAGTGGTTAAATCCACATCGATTAGAAATGAAGGAAATGTTGTATATATAAGTAATTAATATTCATTTGATTTAAAATAAAATATTTGGCATGATTATGTTATTTGAATTTATTATTATTAAGTTTTATACAACAATATGATTTTTTTAATCATACAATTTGAATAAATTCATAATATTTATGTTTTATTGTGAGTTTGTTTTTACACTACAAGAAATTTTATTATTAACAAACAACATCATAAATGAATATGACTCACATTTGTGGAATGAATATGACGTACTTTTGTGGGTAGTGTCTTGTAAGTTTAAGACTCTCTGCATTTAATTTATTAAAATGTCCAGTAATTTTGATTGAGTTGGTTGTTACAGCAAGTTGCAAAAGTAATTGTTGTTGTGCAATTTTGATTCAATAAGAATCACAAAAGATGTAGTGTGTAATTGTTCATGCGAATCAATATTGTCGGTCAAAAGGAAGACACAGTTTGGCCTAACAATTGCATATCTATGATGGTAAATATGTGGTAATTATTAAATTTATCTATGTGGGTAATGATTGGTATCAAATAAGTTCATTATCTGATTTAACGTATTAGTAATGTTTGATCATTGTGTGAGAGTACATTGTAAAGTTAATTTTTGTCATCAAAGATTGAGAATTAATGGTGTGTTTGGTATCTTATTTGAGTATTTTAATTTACAAGTAAAGATTTATGTCTATATAATAATGTGTTGGCATATTAGTAATGATGTTGTATGAGTGTAAATCTTGCAAGTGTTTATTTGATTATATTCAGACATATATTGGTAAACATGTGACGATCGTAAGAATTTATTGTTTATAAATATTAATCGTTAGTGTTTGATCATTGAAAATAAATACAACTAGCAATTGATGTTATTGTCTAAAGACATAATATCAATTATGCATTCAATATTTTAGTGAGTAAATTATGCTTTTTTTGTTGTTATCTTTTAAGCTAAATCTATATTGTGCATTATTAAATTGGGTTAAATATATGTCACCCCCTACCAATATAGCGAGTTTTAAATTCACCCCCTATAAGATTTTTTTTTTGTGATTCCCCCTTGAAATATCAAGATTCCCTTTGTAAAATCCCTGTGCGCACTATTTCAATCCAGATTCCATTTCTAGGTGACGTGGCATTCCATGTGAACTTTTTTTATTTTTTATTTATTATTTAAAATCCAAGATGATTTTTTTTTTACTTTTATTTTTAATTTTCTTTTTTTTAATATTTTTATTGTTTTTATATATTATATAAATTATGTATTTTAAATTTTTTTAATATATTTTTTAAAAAAATTATTTTAATTGGACCCATTTCAAACAAGCCCACTGTCAATCCAACACTGTTAAGCAAATTCTTATGCATGCTTAAGGTTTATAAACCCTTGTATAATTTGTAAATCAACCAATGTGGGACTTACCCATTAGGAACTCTTTGTGGCTCACGTAGGCTCCTACACCTCATCTTCTGTTCATGTTCTTGCAATAGATATGGATCTTGAACACTTACAACCAGAACAACAAAACCATTGCTGTCCCTGTCAAGCTAATATGTTCACTGTACTAATTGATTGGACTCAGTAATGGAAACATATTTCAATTTGGACTCAGTAATATTCAGTAACTCAAACCCTTCACCTTTCGATTATGCTACCAATGGAGAAATATTTCATTAGAACTTGTGTTGTTTTTTAGAGTTTGAAGCTTGAAAATGCAAAGGTTATGTTCAACCCACAATGCATGTGTTCTTCTAACTAAACTTTGAATTTCAACTCGTTATTAAAAGTATTGAAAAATGTGTGGTATCGAGACAATACGAAGATGATTCCTGCTATATTTTTAACAAACATAATCTACATAAATTAACAAACATTAAATCAAAGACAATATCATTCAAATATATGAAGCCAATATCATTCAAAGTGAATGTTTCATAGGTGCATGTTTCATATTGAAGAGAACAAAAACTCTTGCATGTTGAAGACAACAAAAACTCTTGATAGAACTCCTTGAATACAACTTTCATTAAATAAAATTTCATTAACTGCAACTTTCATTTTTTAATAATCATATCCAAATGCCCTGGCTGAGATAAAATTTTTCCAACTATAAGGTGCATCGTCATCATCATCAGAATCGAAGATAACTCTCCTCCTTATTCTTCTTCTTGATCTCCTTCTCCTGATAACTCTCCTGGGTCTCAAATGTCCTCTGTCAACGACTTCTTAATTCTGAGTAGGGTTTTTCACAGCCACAACCACAGCCACATGCATAGCTTCTTAGACATGGACAACTTCTTGAACTTCTTCTTGTACCTGGACAGCTTCTTGGACCTCTACAGTCACTTTGTTGGTAGTTTCAACACTGTTGGAAGTACTCATTTTGATTGTTCTTCGTCTCTGATTCTTTTTGTGTTTTGGTTTAAAAAGGAATTCCGTTTTTATAATGGTGCTTCTGATTCTTCCTCTTCTCTATACGTTTGATCATTATTGGCTGAAAACTTTGAAAATCTAAAAGCCAAAAGTGTCATTATTGCTTCTTTAATTCTATAAGTTATCTTCTCTTAGAAGTGGAAAATTTTTATAGACCCTATTATTCTAGCAGCTATTAAATCCACATGAGATATCATTCAGTTTCAACAACTACTTTGGATAATGTGGCTTTTAAAATTCCAACATACAAAAGTAATACAAATATTTAGTTTCAACTACTTTGGAGTCTTGTGCATATCATGTTACAATAATGATGAAACACACTTTGTTTCTGTAAGTGGCAGCCAATCATTTCCATATATCATTCATTGTTACTTGAAGGCTATGGACTCGGAAGAACAAAATAGCAGGTACGAACGAGGGAATGAGTGTACCAGAAAGTGGGGAGTAGTATGGTTCAAACAAGTTTGTTTTCCTCCACAAACATACATATTTCTTAAGTTCAATGTTTAATTTAAGAAAACAAATGTAATATTGTCCCACGTCGTTTGATTTAAGAAAATGTTCATTGTTTATATTATTCTTTATGAACTATCATTGCAAATGAAAAGTTAGGCTCTGTTTGGTAAAAATAGTGGTTGGCTGATAAATTAGCTGATAACTTATAGCTTATGACTGATAGCTTATAGCTTATAGCTGATGGCTGATGACTGATGACTTATAGCTGATAAGCTAATTGAAGTGTTTGGTAAAATTAGCGGTTTAATTAGGTGATAAAATAAAATGACATAAAAGATATTTATTAATTATTATTTTATTTTAAATTATAATAAATTATAAAGGATAGTGGTGGATTTTAGTTAAAATAATAAGGTAAAAGTGGAAGAAAAAATAATAAGCTATAAGCTATAAGTTAAAACACTATTTAAAACAGCGTCTGGAAAATAAGTTATAAGCTAATAAAATAAGCTATAAGCTCGTGATGAAAATACTGTTACCAATAAGGTCTTTTATTGTCATTTTAGCTTATAAGCTATAAGACATAAGCTATAAGCTCAAAAAATATCTTCCCAAACAGAGCTTTACTTGGGCAAAAAAGGCTAAGCGCAATATATTTCCCTAAAATTTTAATTAATTAATTTGAAAAAGTTAAAATTTAATAAAATATGGAAAAAGAACATTAAAAAACATATTGAGGAATATATTAAAAAAACATTAACATTAAATAAAAACATTAAAAAACATTGAAAAAAATTATAAAAAAATTCACGTGGAATAAAAAAAATTAAAAATTAAAAAATATAATTTATATAATATATAAAAACAGAAAAAATATTAAAAAAAGAAAATTAAAAATAAAAGTAAAAAAAAATCCACTTGGATTTTAAATAATAAATAAAAAACTAAAAAAGTCCACCTGGTCTGCCATGTCACCCAGAAATAGAATCTAGGCTGAAATAGTGTGCACGAGGGTTTTACAAAGAGAATCTTGATATTTCACGGGAGAATCACAAAAAAAAATATCTTATAGGGGTGAATTTTTTAATGCCAAACATGCTTTAATTTGATCCATATTTATTGGCATTTTTTATCTTATTTGTTATGTTTTGTTGGATTTATTCCATGTTTTCATGCTATTCTTCAAATATGTTGCAAATACCTTTGGTTGCTTTGATTTGTATGTTATTGTGCAGGAATTAGATATAAAACATCAAAGTGTAAGACACAAGTAATTTGACAAGGAAGCCAAAGAAAATGTGAAGATTTAGCATGTTCGCTGGACGAACAACCAGCGAGGAACAACAACGAATGTTCGCCGGGCGAGCTCTTGGCGAAGCCCCAGCGAACCATCTCAGAATGATGGCAATAAGAAAAGAGCACTAAGTTTCGATGGGCGAACTTGAAGCGAATATTCACTGGGCGAGGTTGCAGCGAAGGACCAGTGAACCATCCCAGATTTGAGGCAGTAACTAAAGGACCATAAGTTCGTTGTGCGGACTTTTAGCGAAGAAGCTCGCTGAGAGAAGAAGTGTTCGCACAATGAACTTTGTGATTTCTTCAGGGGCGGTTTTACTGTTCAGAGGCACTTAAGGTGCCATAAAGTAGTGTTTGTTGGGCGAAGAATGAGTTTGCTGGGCAAACTTGACAGACTTTAGTTATACTATATAAGTACTTTTCACACTTTTTGGGGATCATAACCCTATTTTCACATAGAAACCTCACTTTTCAGCATTTCTTCACCAAAGAGTGATATTTTGCAAATAGAAGCTGGATTCGTATCCGAGTTTGATTCTTCGACGTGGATGCTCATTCATCTTCTCTCAAGACTTGTGAAGCAAGCTACCATGGTTATGGGTAGCTAATTTCCTTTGCATCAATGGTAGAGGTAGTCTACCTTAGCTTTATATATTTCTTTTGATTGTCCTTGTACGTGAACAAGTGATGATTAATATATGATGAATATTTTTGTTCTTAATGATCCATTCTTGTTTTGTAAAACTCTAGACATAGATTTTATGGAACTTGAACTAAAATATTCATTTATCAATTTATATATTGGAGAGATCGGTATATGGTTGATATTCGCTTTGTATTGAACTTAAAAGCTTACTATATTGGTTGTTGTATGGAGAGATCGTGTAGCGATGAATAAGGTATTTCTCACGACGCCGCTCTAGAGATAGACGGTGTTGAGAGAATACGCGATGGTATTAATCGGATCCGACTTCACTTGCAAGATTGAAAGAATATGTATAAGTTAGGGTAGATGAAAACTACTTTTGATATACTTTGTTAACAAACACTTTAGAATTAATAAGCTTTGCTACTAAAATTGTGACAATTTATGAACCAAACTTTGAAACCCTTTTTCTTGAAACAGTAAACTATTGAACGACAAGCATCTGATATCATGACAATCCCTGTGGATACGATAACAAAAACCCAGCTATAGTATAACTGTAACAAAATGGCGCCATTGTTGGGGACACCTAGAGTGTTGATAAGTGACAGAGGATCCCACTTTTGCAATGCTCCTTTAGAAAAAGCCTTGGAGCATTATGGCGTGAAACACAAAGTGACATCGCCATATCAGCCTCAAGCTAATGGTCAGACTGAAGTATCAAATCGTGAGATCAAGAGAATTCTTGAGAAAACGGTGTCTTCTTCTAGGAAGGATTGGGCACACAAGCTTGATGTGGCTTTGTGGGTTTATCAGACTGCATTTAAATCTCCGATAGGTCTCACACCGTTTAAGATGATCTACGACAAAACTTATCATTTGCCGGTAGAGTTGGAGCATAAGGCTTTTTAGGCCTTAACATTCTTGAACTTTGATCCCACTTTAAGTGGTGAAAAGAGGAAAACGCAACTTCATGAATTGGATGAATTGTGACTCCGAGCTTATGACTCCAACAAATTTTACAAGGAGAAGGTAAAAAAGTATCATGACAAGAAGATTGTGAGGAAATACTTTCATGAAGGACAAATGGTCTTATTGTTCAATTCGCGATTAAAATTGTTTCCGGGAAAGTTGAAGTCAAAATGGTCTGGTCCATTTCGGATTAGGGAAATCAAGCACTACGGAGCAATTGTAATTGAAGACCCTTCATCAAAAGAAATTTGGATAGTTAATGGGCAAAATTTGAAGGTGTACCTAGGTGGTGAAGTTGTTACGGATGCGGGAACAATTTCTTTTGGCGATCCTTGAGTCGCTTTCGACCGTCGAGCTCAAACGACATTAAACAAAGCGCTTGTTGGGAGGCACCCCAACATTGTGAGTAGTCTTGTTTTTCTTACTACATTTGTTAGTTTTGATATTGTGAAAGAGTGTTGTGATAAAACAAAAAAATTGAGAAACCAATATTTTTGAAGTTACTGTCATGTTCGCCCTGAGTTCGCTGTTCAAACCTGGGGCGAATAAGTTCGCTGGGCGAATAATTATTCGCACTGCGAACATGGCAGATTCTGGAATGTTGGTATGTTTTTTCTACAACACTTTTTTATTGTTTTGGGTAGTACTGTTGAATTTCCTTTTCTGTAGTGGACCTGAGGACATGCCTTTTTGAAAAAGAGGGGGGCAGTTATAGTAATTTAATGTTTCTTTCTTTGGTGATGGATTGTGAGAACTTCTAAATTGGTTGCTATTTGCTAAAAGTATCCAATGAAGATTCTCCCAAGTTTGGATGGTGATGATAGTATTTGGACATGTAAATGCAAACAAGGTACATGGTTACCTCTTTCTAGGATGCTAGAATGTTTAAGAGTTTTTTCTTTGTGCAAATGAATTTTTGTTTCATTTTGCAACTTTGTTTGAATGATTGTTTCACTTAGGTTCCAATAGCCACAAATTTGTGATAAACCTCCATTGTTTACTATATGCATAGGATGACTGATAAACTTTGTTTAATACACTTGATTCATGCTTAATCTTGTGATTATTTTGATTTTGTGGAAGCATTAGAAATGATCAAGGCAATTGTTGATATTAAGCACAACCATATCTCAAAAAAGTAACTTACCCATGAGTAGAGAGAAATTGCTAATCCCTTTAAGCTTAATAGTTTAGATCCCAATTTAGTGATGAACTTGGTGTTTGTACATAAACCAAAAGTTAGTTCATCATTGAATTGTGTGGGATTCTAAAAAAATTTCTTAAACCTTTGAACAATTGTTTAAATTTATTTTCTTGCCATAAAAAGCAAGGAGCATTCACTTCAGGTTTGGTTGAATTCAAGTTGGGGAGAGTGAAAAGAAAAGTGGTAGGTTACTCAAAAATTTTGAAAATTTTCAAACAAACATTGAAAAGAAAATTGTGAATATGAATGTGAAAAAGAAAAAGAAAAAGCATGCTTGTTTGAATGAGAAAAAAATAGAAAGCAAATAATGTGAATAAAGGAAGTTGGAAGGGTGAACAATTGAGAAAAGAAAGTGTTAGATGAATGTTTCTTTTGCATTGGCAACATTGAATCTATGGCCTTAGAAATGTCCCTTTGTTGCGAACCTAACCAAGCTATAACCTTTAAAGACCTTAGTGATCTTCTTGCTTCCATGATTTCATTATTGTTTGATTAGATGAATGTATGAATTGGACTGTATTTGCATTGTTTGCCAGGTTAGTGAAATTGCCCCGCAAGTTGAAATATCCCTTTGTTATTTGAAACATTATATGATATTTATTTAAGAACTAAATTTTTTTTCATTGTTCAATTCTAGGAAGTAGTGAACATTGCTTGTGCACATTTTTTTGTTAATTTGAGCCATAAATCCATTCTTGGTTGAATTAAATGCTTGAGCAAATCCTCTTGTTTTCAATGAGAGGCATACTTTGTTTGAGGACAAGCAAAGATCTAGTTGGGGAGAGTTTTTTGAATGCCAAACATGCTTTAATTTGATCCATATTTATTGGCATTTTTCATCTCATTTGTTATGTTTTGTTGTATTTATTCCATGTTTTCATGCTATTCTTCAAATATGTTGCAAATACATTTGGTTTCTTTGATTCTTGTGTTATTGTGCTGGATTTAGGCATAAAATATCAAAGTGTAAGACACAAGTAATTTGACAAGGAAGCCAAAGAAAATGTGAAGATTTAGCATGTTCGTTGGGCGAACAACCAGCGAGGAACAACGACGAATGTTCGTTGGGCGACCTCCTAGCGAAGCCCCAACGAACCATCTCAGAATGATGGCAGTAAGAAAAAGGCAATAAGTTTCGACGGGAGAACTTGAAGCGAATATTTGCTGGGAGAGGTTCCAGCGAAGAACCAGGGGACCATCCTAGATTTGAGGCAGTAACTAAAGGACCATAAGTTCGTTGTACGAACTTGTAGCGAAGAAGCTCGATGGGCGAAGAAGTGTTTGCACTGCAAACTTTGTGATTTCCTCAGGGGCGGTTTAACTGTTCAGAGGCACTTCAGGTGCCATAAAGTAGTGTTCGCTGGGCGAAGAATGAGTTTGTTGGACAAACTTGACAAACTTTAATTGTACTATATAAAGTACTTTTCACACTCTTTGGGGATCATAACCTCATTTTCACATAGAAACCTCATTTTTCAGCATTTCTTCACCAAAGAGTGATATTTTGCAAATAGAAGCTGGATTCGCATCAGAGTTCGATTCTTCAACGTGGATGCTCATTCATCTTCTCTCAAGACTTGTAAAGCAAGCTACCATTGTTATGGGTAGCTAATTTTCTTTGTATCAAAGGTAGAGGTAGTCTACCTTAGCTTTATGTATTTCTTTTGATTGGTGTTGTATGTGAACAAGTGATGATTAATATATGATGAATATTTTTGTTCTTAATGATCCATTCTTGTTTTGTAAAACTCTAGACATAGATTTTATGGAACTTGACCTAAAATATTCATCTATCGATTTATAGATTAGAGAGATCAGTCTATGGTTGATATTTGCTTTGTATTGAACTTAAAGTTTACTATATTGGTTGTTGTATGGAGAGATCGTGTAGCGATGAATACGGTATTTCTCACGACACCGCTTTAGAGATAGACGGTGTTGAGAGAATACGCGATGATATTAATCGAATCCGACTTCACATGCAAGATTGAAAGAATACGTATAAGTTAGGGTAGATCAAAACTACTTTTGTTGTACTTTGTTAATCAAACACTTTAGAATTTATAAGCTTTGCTACTAAAATCGTGATAATTTATGAACCGGACTTTGAAACCTTTTTTATTGAAACGAAAAACAATTGAACGACAAGCATCCGATATCAGGACAATCCATATGGAGACGATAACCAAAATCCACCTATAGTACAATTGTAACATGAATTCAAAACTCACTATATTGTCAGAGGGTGACATATATTTAACCCTATTAAATTTGATTATTATTTTTCTCTCTTAAAAGTTTTAATTTTTATGATTAAAGAAAAATATTAACATGTTACTAAATTTAGACATTTAATAAGAATGATGAAATTTATAGTCTCTTATAATTCAGTTTCTCAAAAAGTGAGAATCAATTACGAAAAGTGAGTATGCTCAAGTTTTAAAGGTCTTATGATCATAAAGTATGACAATCCACATTTTTTAAATATTATTTAAGATGACAAATATTTTGTCATCTCTTCTTTAACCTAAATATTTTTAAAGCAAACAAGAGATAAATAAACTCTTTAAACAATTATTATATGATAAGTGGTCTTTGCATTGTTATTTCTAGTCGTTTTCTCTTAGTATTTTATCGCATTTTGTTCATTTTATTTCTAATTATCATGTTTTATGCTTTGATTTGTGTGTTATTTCTATTTTCAGGGCCTAATGAGCATCCAAATCAAATAGGGATCAAAGACAAAACAAGGCAAAACAGAAAAAGACGAATTTTCTCCATAGTAAAACTAATGGGCTGCTACGACCACCCGTAACAGCTGCTACGGGCCACAGCAGCAGAAACCTTAAGCTCCCCCTTTAAGAATCCCCCAGTACAAAAGTTAAAGACCTACTAAGGCCACCCGTAGCAGGGAGGTGAGAGAAATTTAACTTGTTTCCATATTTAGATCGATTTTCTTTTATTGTGGCTCTTAGGCAATATTTGATACGGTGAAAATCTGAATAATATTCATTTAACCAATGAAAGCTCTTATGGTTTGACAGAATTTTGGTAAAACATTTTAATGATAAAGATGAAGAAATCTGTCCATGAACAAAGATGTCAAATAAGATGTCCTAACCTGAAGACATGGCATCCTTGAGTAATACACTGATTTAGCAGGTTTTAAATCTGTAACAAATCTGCCTAAGAATTGGTGCGCTTTCTAGGAATGGATCAAGGACCAAAGATATGAGGCCCAAGACTGCTGAAGCCTATATAAAAATATTTAGAACTAGGGTTTTATACATACCGTTTGTAACTTATATAGAATATAAGGGTTTAGGGTTTTGAGAGTCGTTGGCTCTCCAGGCTTTGTAAGTCTTCCTGTGTATCGTCTGATGCAGTGTGATAGACGTAGGTATCACACAGATCCAGAAGCCTTTAGGTAATGGATTGTGTATTGTTCTGGGATGAAGCTTTTAAGCAAATCCAAGTTAGTGTGTTGGTCAAGTATGCTTGATAGAATTCTGTATTGACAGGGATGATGTAGATATCACAGTTTGTGATTAGGGGAAGTCAGTGGTGATTCTCATATCAAAGAGGGTGTTCTTTGATAAGGATTTCATTGGGTAGTATTTAGAAGATAAAGTTGTAAACGGGGGAGTTTAACTTTATAAGTTTACTACAGATAGTGGAGTCTTCTTCCTGGATTGGTATCCCTCAAATGTAGGTGAATTGCACCGAAATGGGTTAATAATTGTTGTGTCTTTTATCATTCTGCAGATTTACATATTCTGTTGTTGGTCATGATAAACATGTTGGAACAGATGTCGTAACATCTGTGATTCTGCAGTTCTGATATTCAAGGTATCAGTCTGCTGTTCTGTTCTTTGTTTAAATGTTTATGCAGAACAATGTATTGACATGTGTTAGGACATCTGTTGTCTGCTATGCCAGAATTTCAACCAAGGCTATTATGCACTTTATACTTTTTTCTATAAAACTCCTAGCCTGTTATGAGTTTTATGATCCAGATTTTATTCCAGTTTTCTACATATTTGTTATTTGCTTTTTCTCTGTAACTCAAGTCTTCAAGGGAGCCATTGTGGATCAAAGTGTAATCATAATTCAGGTTTTCTTATTCATTCTTCTTCAATTATTCATCTATTATGATTGTTTGATATGAGTCTGATAATGATTACTGATTTGATTTTGTTTACCCTCACCATGAGTGAGTAGTTCATTAGGGACTAGGGGTTATATGGATAATCTTGTGACCTCTTATATGATCTTTCACTATCGATTGTGAGAATGTTAGTTTAAACTTATTTTATAATATAAGTTCATGCATTCCAACTTCGTTACAAAAGTAAGTGGTTCTCAGGTATCGGTCGTAGTCTGAAAGGATATGTGTTGATACCGGAGGGCAAATTTTTAAACAATCTAATCCAAAACAGAGAAGGCGCTTAAACAAATTTTAGAAAACATGTAGCAGAGAAAAAGTAAATAATCGTCGAAGAATAATCCGGCTGTGCGAAAGCAGACGAATTATTCGTTGTCAATAGGGTAATGCGCTAGTGAAAGCAGATATTGCCCATATTTATCTATTTTCTATAATTTATGCGAAATTCTGTTCAAATCGTAGTTAAAGGGGATGGGAGGAGTTTGTTATCGTCTCCACAGGGATTGTTTTAATATGGGATGCTTGTCGTTCAATAGTTTACCATTTCAATAAAAAGGGTTTTCAAAGTTTGTTTCATACATTGTCACGATCTTAGTAGCAAAGCTTTAAATTCTAAAGTTTGATTTACAAAGTATATCAAAAGTAGTTTTCATCTACCCTAAATTATACGTATTCTCTTAATCTTGCATGTGAAGTCGTATCCGATTAATATCATCGCGTATTCTCTCAATATCGTATCTCTAGAGCTGCGTCGTGAGAAATACCATATTCATCGCTACACGATCTCTCCATATAACAACCAATCTAGTATGCTTTAAGTTCAATACAAAGTAAATATCAACCATTGACCGATCTCTCCAATCTATAAATTAATAGATGAATATTTTAGGTCAAGTTCCATAAATTATACGTCTAGAGTTTTACAAAACAAGAGTGGATCATTAAGAACAAAAATATTCATCATATATTAATCATCACTTGTTCACATATAAGGTCAATCAAAAGAAATACATTAAGATAAGGTAGGCTACCTCTATCTTTGATACAAAGGAAATTAGCTACCCATAACCATGGTAGCTTGCTTTACAAGTAATGAGATAAGATGAATGAGCATCCACGTCGAATAATCGAACTTGGATGCGACTCCAACTTCTATTTACAAAATATCAATCTTTGGTGAAGAAATGCAGAAAAAATTGGTTTCTATGTGAAAATGGGGTTATGATCCCCAAAAAGTGTGAAAAGTACATATATAGTACTTTCAGAATGTGTCAAGTTCGCCCAGCAAACCCATTCTTCGCCCAGCGAATACCACTTTATGGCACCTGAAGTGCCTCTGAACAGTTAAACCGTCCTTGAGGAAATATCTAAGTTCGTTGTGCTAACAATTCTTCGCCCAACGAGCTTCTTCGCTACAAGTTCGCACAACGAACTTATGTTCCTTTAGCTACTTCCTCAAATATGGGATGGTTCGCTTGGGCTTTGCTGCAACCTCGCCCAGCGAATATTCGTTGGCTGCTCGTTGTTGTTCGCCCAATGAACATGCTGAATCTTCTCCTTTTCTTTGGCTTCTTTGTCAATTCACTTGTGTCTTACTCATTAATGTTTCATGCTTAATTCCTTCACAATAACACACAAATCAAGGCAACCAAAGGTATTTGCAACATAATTGAAGAATAGCATGGAAACATGGAATAAATCAATTTAAACATAACAAAAGAGTTGAAAATGCCAATAAATATGGATCAAATTAAAGCACGTTTGACATTCAACAAATTCTCATAATAGAAGTCACATGGTGTTTACCGGTGTTTTTGGTAAATAATCACGAGTTTGAAAGTTTGTGAGATTAAATCGAAAAATCTCGAAAGCAATTTGTGAAAGCAACTTGTGTGAACACACGTGCGTGTGAATTGAATGTAATCGTCGTGTGAACGATAACGGCGTTGAAAAATACTTTAAATGAAGTCAGGTTGTGATAAATGATAAGGTGAAATGAAATAAATGACATTAAACAAAACAAAGGTAAAGTACATGTTCCGTTTAAGGAAGCAAAAAAACTAATAAAAAAGGTTGGATGCAGACACATACATGTTTCTCGCTCAACTGTTTCGCTTTTTGACTCGGGTACTCCAATGATATGAAGAGTATGTATGAAATTTTACGACCCCTGATCCTATGTATCAGCCTTCTATTTATTCTATTTACAAAGTAATCGTCGACGACAGTTATGACCACTAAGGGACTCCTACATTTACTCCACGTTCAATCTTCAAGTTACCACTAGTGCGCTTACTTGTCATCTAAGACACTTTATATTCAAACCCACGTTGAGTTGTAACTGCTTCCCACTCCTTCACGAACCCTCGGCGGTAACTGTTCCAAAGTGTTGTCGACGCTACCTATCAAGGACTCGAGACTTGCAATTTGACTAAGTTTTTGATCTCATGTGGTTCAGTTAACTGGTCCTCTTGATGAAATGAAGGCTCCTGTTGATTTCCCTTTTCGAGATTCTGGACATGCTTCCCAGCGAGCCAGGCCTTGGGGATTTATCCATGAGAGTTATCCAAACCATATCTTCCTGTGTCGACGACTCGGTCAATCTTTCATCGTTGATCTGTCGACACCTTAACATTAATGCTCATAAAGACACTTCATTAATGCTTTCTCACTAGATAAAAATCCAAGTGTAACGGATGCCCCTCTAAAAAATGTCACTATTATTAGACGAATGTGACTTATCTAGAGGGGGTGAATAGATCCCCAATACAAAATTTGATTACAAAAACAGTTTTTCGAAAACGTTGGTTAGCGGAAGTAATATGGATCGATTCGTATAAACTGAACCGCTATCGAAAAACTTAAATATGTGTATGTGAAAACAAATCAGAGATAATAATAAGCAACTTTAATCAATAGGCTTTAATCACAATCACTAGAAAACAACTTAGCAAGCATTTCTATTTCCAATGATAAATCAAACAAAAACACAACTATGACAAATTATCAAACACCTTGAGTGCAATAGAATTGATTTGAAAATTTATATAATTTTGTTGATCTTTAAAATTTAATCACAATCAAATTGACTGTGATCAATTCAACAAAATATTTTCAAACAAATTTCAAAACCAATTATTTTTAAAGGTTGAATCGGTGATTGTTTAACAGCTTCAAATATAGCAAGAGTCTATAGAAGGTATGCATAGAAAAAGCAACAGATAAACTTTGTTTCATCCACTATTTTTTAACTAAAAACATTATTCAGAATGCATCATTGGTCACTCGTAAAGAAGACTAATACTAATGATAAAAAGTTGGAGAGTTCTACTGGTTCAAGGATCATTGATCTCTGTCGTGTGTCAAATCTATGACCAGTTCAGAAGTTTTAAAGTTCTTAAATACTAAAAATAAGAAAAGTGTCTGAAACATGTAAAATTGTTTCATGGCTAGCTCCGGTTGCATGTTCTCACATTCTTCTCAAATTTTCTGGAAAAGGACAGTGGACGGATATCTTTCGCCAAAGCTCGGGAATACGACCTGCAATAAATAAAATTTGTGGGTATTAAAATGTAAATAGAGTTTCTTAACTCTAAAAAGTTTGAAATTTTATGAAAAATGTATACCGCAATAAGCTTTCCCTCATTTTCAGGTCTCTTAGCAACCTGCAATGTTCTTTAAGAGCATTTCCAATTTTTTAGGCATGGTGTTATCTTTGCAATAACAAGACTTTTTGATGTGGAAGAATTCATCGTTTAAACAAAGGTAAAGGTGAGTTAACTCAGTCTGAGACCATAAGTATTTAGTTTGTAGGAGAACTAAAATATTTCACTCTTAACCTTGTCTGGGTGTTGATCAATTGTTAATCCCACAATAGTGCTTTAGAATAATTAATTTTTTTAGATTTAATACTAATTCATTAACTCTTCAAAAAGTATTATTATAGTTTTTTTCGTCTAATTAACGACGAATTTAGCTACTGTTTTTTGAGTTTTTCCATCGCTAATAAAACGAAAAAGACTAATATAAATCGTTTTGAAGAGTTAAGAGACTAATATGAATACTTTTGAAATTCTGGTATCAGATGTGTGATGTTAAGTGTGATGTCACAACAACACAATCTGCTAAATGAACAAGACAATAAAACAGTCAATCAATATAATGAATTGTTCACCCAGTTCGGTCTAACTACCTACGTCTGGGGGCTACCAAGCCAGGGAGAAAATTCACTATTAGTAGTATTAAATTACAGACTCAACAATCCCAGTTGACAATCTCCTAACTTAATCACTACCCAATGACACTTCTACCTAAGAACCTCTTAGATATGAGATATCACTCACTCCCCCTTAATCACCTCAATGATACAACTCAAAGATTACAAAGTTCACAATTTTATCTTGCTTAAAAGCTTTGATCAAGAACAATACTCTCTTGCTTAAAAGCTTTAGAGAGGACAATTACAACTCAAACAAACTATAACAATTCAAGCATGAATGGCTTACAAAACACAAACGAAAACTCTAACAACTGATACTCAGTATACACTCTCTAGTCTTCGTATCTTCCAAGTAGGGTTGTGGCTGCTTTAAATAGAAACTCAGACTTGGGCTTGGACTACTCCAAATATCTGATTTGATTTGAATTTAAAAACAGATTTTATCTTTAAATCTTTTCATATCTTTCAGCCCAAAAACCAACAACAAGATCTGCTCCATATCTGATTGCAACTGAATATATCTTTACCAAGATGTTCGCCTGCAATCTCTCCACCAGATCTCTCAAAACAAACTGATACACATAGCCCTAACAAAACACAACAGACTGATGTTCTGATGTTCTGTCAACTGATGTCAAGACATCATGTTTAACATCAGCACATAAAACTGCAACCCTAAATAACTTAACATAAACTGAATGTTAAGAACTCATGTTAAGACATCAGACAAATGACATCTTCAACAACAACATTGTTTTACCAAAATTGTAGCCAATACAAGAACTAATAATCTCCCTCTTTGGCTAAAACAATCTCAGCCTACACCAGAGATACCAGCAGCGGAAAAAAAACAATACAAACAGCAGCAACAACTTCCAAAGCTGCACAACACAAAACTCCCCCTCAAAACAAGAACCACAGCAAACAGCTAGGTAACTCTCCCCCTTTTTAGCCATAATTGGCCAACCATCAAACAGTTAGTCCCTCTCACTACTGTCAAAAACTACCAGTTAGTCCTAGGCTAGCTCTCCTTGTCAGTCAAAAGAAGGCATCACATGACAAGACAAATCATAGAACAAAAACCAGATAAACATAACAATACCATTATCCAAGATACAAAATAGGCACTCAAGGTGCAGAAAAAGATAAAACAAAAAATTGAAATAGCACAGCTAGCTTAATCAATCTTCATCAGAATCATCAGTAGAAACATCTTCATCATCCTCATCCTCAGTTGTTGAATCACCTTTCTCAGAACCTGAACCTTCAGCATTGACATTTGTGTTGACATCCTCATTATCTCCATCATATTCCAAAGACTTGATCAACTGCTCAAGTTTCATCTTCCTGGCAGTGCTGGTGCTGATCACCACATCTAGATCCTTGCAGGCAGACTTCAATTCTTCTATCATATCAGCTTTGGTACATGCCTTCTTGACGCCAGAACCTGATGTTGAGACAATATCTGGGACATGATTCCCTACAAACAACTTGGGATGCAAGGATAATGCAGGCTCCCTCTTGCAAGCAGTATCTGAAGTAGTCAATATTCCAGGATGTTGCTTCAGGATCACTCCACAAATGAGAGAAGGAAATGCTATAGGCATTTTAATAGCATTTGTTGAAGCATGCTTCACAGTCTGATAAAAAATGTAGAACCCATAATCAAAGTTTTTCTTTGTCCCAACAATATAAATCATCTTCCCCAAGCCAACAGAGATAGTAGTTTTGTGATTAGTGAGGACCCAATTTGCAGCACCTATCCTGTGCAGGACAACATATTTGACACTAAGAAGACTAGCAGACAGCTTTCCTTTCAAAGGCCAAACCTTCACTTGAGTTGCAGTGATCTCCTTGCACACCTCATTGTCAGTAACTTCCAGAAACAGTTTTCATCAACCCAGCAAACTTAATCAGCTCCATAACTTCCTTAATCTCCAGAGCATCTTTGCCAAGCTCTCTTTCCAGAGCCAATCTTCTTTGACACACAAACTTCCACATGTGAGCACTTCCAGCATAGTGAAAAGAGATGTTGTCCACAGGTACATCAGGAACCTTATCAGCAATCCTCTTCAAAATGGACCTTCTCACTGGAGTGATATCTTGAACTTCCTCATCAACATCAAACTTAGAGTCAGAGTCTTCCCTTATCTTCCTCTTTTTGGATGAGCCAGAAACCTTGCTCCAAGACTTTGCAGGGCCAACAACAGGAGTCTTCTTCTTTTTACTTTCAGTTCTCACCTCAAGAGATGAATCAACAGTCTTCCCTTTTCTAGACTTCAATCTTTTTGCAATACCTGGAATTGCATTGCCAATAACCTCATTGTCTGAAAAATCCTCAACATTCACAACCTCAATAGGCTTCTTTCCTTTGGGGCTAGAAGAAACTTCCCTAGCAGGTTATGTTCTAACATCAGGTTCAACATCAACCCTAGCTCCAACATTAGGATCAACATCAGCTTCAGCTTCAGTTTCAACATCTTTAATGACAGAAATAGCCAACCTGTGAAGATTGGTTTCAGCTGGTTGCGTGTCATCCTTTTTACCTTCAGATTGCACAACAGCCATTTGAGCCAAAGGTCTTGATATTCCAGCCACAGGAATCCCTTTCTCAAAAATCTTAGTGACAATCTGACCTATACTTTTATCAACATCTACAGTCTCTTCCTCATTCTGATTTCCAACAGCTTGAGGAGTGGAGGTCCTAGGAGCAGATTTATCTCCAAACAGAATGCTAGTAACAAACTCTCTACTTTTCCTATCATCAAATTTTTTACCAGCAGAATGATCAGAAGATTTACCTGATGTATCATGAGAAGGCCTTTTTGTTTGCAGCTTGTCAGGTCTTGTCTTAGAAACTGGAATCATTGAGAGAGGGGCTATATCCAAAGCTTCATCCTCAGAAACCCCTTTCGTCGAAACCCTAGGTTTTGTATGTGAGGGACTCTTGGATGCATAATTCTTGGAGGGAGACGACATTTGTTGAGACATTGTTCCTCTGTAGCAACTGATGAACAAAAATGTGTTGAGACTTCTATTCTTTGGAGAGAAGATGAACAGACTATGTGAATGAGGATTGATGTAGCGTGTGGAGGCAAAGTGAGGAAATGATTGCATAGGGTAGGAGGGTTGCGTTTGTTGAGCACTTAAAAGCCAATATATGTAATTCCCCCACCAAAATGTATAACATTTCAAATTTTTAAATTTTAATAAATGTTCAGCACAAGTCATTAACATCTGTTGACTTTTACACATACCCAGTTTTCCTCTTACGACATCACAATGTTCAACACATATATCCTTAGAGAAACTGTCATTACACCTCCTTCCTGTATGGTCAACCTCAATGATCTTGCTTTCCCTAAGATTAACACTAGAGTGTTTGGTGATCCTTGGAATGTCACAGTAGGATGTCATGACATCATGCTTGACATTGCGATCAATCAGACTTTGTTTCACCTCTAGATGTTCTCCCTTTTTATCCCATAGATAGCAGTTGTCTTTGGACTTAGTACCCTTCATGACAACTTCACCTTTCTCATTAGTGACAATACATTCAGCTTTAGTAAAGTGAACTTTAAGTCCTTGCTCACATAGTTGACTAATACTGATCAAGTTGGCCTTCAATCCTTTGACCAATAACACATCATCTAGTCTAGGAGCACCTGCACATTTCAGTCTTCCCACACCCTTGATTTCTCCTTTGACACCATCTCCAAAAGTTACACAGCTGGAATAATGTTCAACATTCAACAACAAACTCTTCATACTTGTCATGTGCCTAGAGCAACCACTATCAAAATACCAGTCCTCTTTGGCAGAACCAGTTAAGGACATCTGAGCTAACAAACAAGTGGCACCATCCTTGGGAACCCATTGCTTAACAACAGTAGGACTATCCTGATTCTGTCTAGGT
This sequence comes from Lathyrus tuberosus, assembly GCA_022829125.1. Lineage (NCBI taxonomy): Eukaryota > Viridiplantae > Streptophyta > Magnoliopsida > Fabales > Fabaceae > Lathyrus > Lathyrus tuberosus. The sequence goes on along the minus strand of JALAZF010000503.1, from coordinate 132,386 downwards.
TGGGGATTAGGTTGAGGATATCCATAGAGCTTGAAACAGAAAGATTTCAAGTGACCAAATCTTCCACAATAGTGACATCTCCAGCTTTGAAACTCTTCTCTGAAGTGATTAATATGCCTTCTCTCTTGAGGATGTTTTCTGTTATACTGCTGAGGCTGCCTTCTGCCATAATATTGAGGCTGCCTTCTCCCATAGGATTGAGACTGTCTCCTCCCGTAGTATTGGGACTGTCTCCTATGATAATGAGGATGTCTTCTGTAATGATAATTAGGCTGTCTTTTCCCATAATGATGGGGCTTTCTTCTGCCATAATAGTGAGGTACAATATTATTAAGCCCATATATTTTCCCATGATGTTGAGACATAGGTTGGGACATGTTATGTTTAGGTCTAGATGCATAACCTTTCCCATGGTGTTGAGTCTTCTGATGAGGTACATATTGCTTGGGTCCTGACACATGAGCTTTCCCTTGATGTTGAGACATCTGATGGGCCAAGTTCTGTTTGGTACCAGAAGAACTAGCATCTGAAGAAGATTTTTTTTCACCATTAAATCCTAGACCAGTCTTATCACTTGCTCCTTTTCTAGCCCGAAGGATTTCATCCAGAGTGTCAGTTCCACTATTCAACATTTTGATGGATTTGGACATTTGATCAAGCTGGGATTTTAACAACAGAAGTTCATTCTCAAGTTCAGCTTTATCAGCCTTAAGCTGGATTGTAATTTTCTTCTGCTTCTCCCTTTCTTGACAAACCTCTTCACTTTTTAGACACAACTCTTTATAGGAGGTTGCTAGCTCTTCAAAGGTCAGATCATCATCACTAGACTCTCCATCAGAAGCACATATTCCAGTCAATGCCCTAACATGCTTGGTAATCTCTTCATCACTCTCACTCTCAGTATCAGACCAGGAAATAGATAACCCCTTTTTCTGCTTCTTGAGATATGTAGGACATTCTTTTCTGACATGACCATAACCTTCACACTCATAGCATTGGACTCCTTTGTCAAGATTAGGCTTCTCCTCAGCTGTAGTTCTCTTGTTTGTGTCAGACGAGATATTCTTAACATTTGGTCTATAGTTCCTGTCCATTCTTTTTAACACCTTATTAAACTGTCTTCCTAGAAGAACAATGGCATGGGATAACTCCTCCTGAGACTCAGGACTATTCTCTTTCTTAACATCTTCAGAACTAGATACCAAAGCTATGCTTTTGGTCTTCTTTTCAGGTTCCTCATCCATCCCTAATTCAAAAGTTTGAAGAGAACCAATCAACTCATCCACCCTCATCTTGCTGATGTCTTGAGCTTCTTCTATAGCATCCACCTTCATTTTATATCTCTTGGGAAGGGATCTAAGAATCTTCCTTACCAGCTTCTCTTCAGTCATTTTCTCTCCAAGGGCACTAGAAGCATTTGACAGCTCAAGAATATTCATGTGAAAATCATCAATGGTCTCATCATCCTTCATCTTCAGATTTTCAAACTTTGTTGTCAGCAGTTGAAGTCTTGACACCTTGACTTTGGAGGTTCCTTCATGAGTAGTTTTCAAGACATCCTAGGCTTCCTTAGCCACTTCACAAGTGTTGACCAACCTAAAGATTTCTTGTCAATACCATTAAAAATGGCATTCAAAGCCTTAGAATTTCCAAGCGTAAGTTCATCTTCTTCCTTGGACCACTCTTCCCCAGGTTTCAGCTTTAATGTTCCATCTTTTACAACAATAACAAGATGTTTCCATTCTTTTAAAACAGCCTTCCAAGCCCTGTTGTCCAAGGACTTCAAGAAGGTAACCATGCGAGGTTTCCAATAATCATAATTTGAGCCATCTAGAATAGGGGGTCTATTCACAAATCCATCACTCTCCTTGTCCATAGTACCAGAAATTAACAACCCTAGATCTCACCCAGATGCAGAGCAGGATGCCTGCTCTGATACCAATTGAAATTCTGGTATCAGATATGTGATGTTAAGTGTGATGTCACAACAACACAATCTGCTAAATGAACAAGACAATAAAACAGTCAATCAGCACAATGAATTATTCACCCAGTTCGGTCTAACTACCTACGTCTGGGGGCTACCAAGCCAGGGAGGAAATTCACTATTAGTAGTATTAAATTACAGACTCAACAATCCCAGTTGACAATCTCCTAACTTAATCACTACCCAATGACACTTCTACCTAAGAACCTCTTAGATATGAGATACCACTCACTCCCCCTTAATCACCTCAGTGATACAACTCAAAGATTACAAAGTTCACAACTTGATCTTGCTTAAAAGTTTTGATCAAGAACAATACTCTCTTGCTTAAAGCTTTAGAGAGGACAATTACAACTCAAACAAACTATACCAATTCAAGCATGAATGGCTTACAAAACACAAATGAAAACTCTAACAACTGATACTCAGTATACACTCTCTAGTCTCCGTATCTTCCAAGTAAGGTTGTGGCTGCTTTAAATAGAAACTCGGACTTGGGCTTGGACTCCTCCAAATATCTGATTTGATTTGAATTTAAAAACAGATTTTATCTTCAAATCTTTTCATATCTTTCAGCCCAAAAAACAGCAACAAGATCTGCTCCATATCTGATTGCAATTGAATATATCTTTACCAAGATGTTCGCCTGCAATCTCTCCACCAGATCTCTTAAAACAAACTGATACACGCAACCCTAACAAAACACAACAGACTGATGTTCTGATGTTCTTTCAACTGATGTCAAGACATCATGTTTAACATCAGCACACAAAACTGCAACCCTAAATAACTTAACATAAACTGAATGTTAAGAACTCATGTTAAGACATCAGACAAATGACATCTTCAACAACAACATTGTTTTACAAAAATTGCAGCCAATACAAGAACTAACAATTTTTAAAGTTAAATGTCAAATGTGTTATGTGGAATTGTCCAAGTGTCTTGAGAGTCATTATGACAAATACAAGTGTCAAGTTTATCCATGCATTTTGACATGTATAAAAAAATGTGATTGAATATGCCTACCTTCTTGAGTGGTTAAGTGATAGGTTGAAAATGTCCCTAATTGTCAAAATGTGATAGTTTCTCAATATATTCGGAGATACATGTGTAAATGTGATAAATGTTCAAAGTGATAATACATGTTAAATATCATTATTATTAACAATAATATTATATCAATTGTGAGACTATTGGGTCGAACTCATGTTGTGTCGAGGGAAAGCTTTCATGTATTTCGACAGGAGACAAGCATGAAATCTAAGTTGGGTCGCATGCTGTAGTTGAAGGATACATATTGTAGTCGAAGTATGTTCTAATATGTATTGTCGAAATTTTTGTCGAATTGGGCCTTGTGTTAAGGATCCAATTGTTTTGGTAGCTTGGGCTGCAAGTTATCTAGTTAGTCTATAAGTAGGCTAGTACACTCAGTTTGTTGAGTGTGGCAAATTGTGATATTCATTTGTAATCTTTTGTAACATAGAGAAAGTGAATAGTATAGTAATTTTGCCCTAATCCTTCTTCTTTCCTTCTTGTTTCTCCGTTAACCCTAACCCTTGTGTGTTTCTTGATCAAAAAGAAATCGTTTATACTTTGTGCAAAGACATCGTTTTTCACAACAAATTGGTGCGGTGAGCGTGGAGAAGATGTCTTCAACAAAGTATGAGATTGAAAAGTTCACCTGAGTGAACGACTTCGGTCTGTGGCGCTTGAAGATGAAAGCCCTACTAGTTCAGCAGGGTTGTTTGGAAGCGTTGAAGGGAATGGCAGCCATGGACGCTGAGTTAATGGAAAAAGAAAAGACTACCATGATAGAGAAAGCACATAGCACAATACTGTTGAGCCTTGGTGATAAGGTTCTGCGATAGGTATCAAAAGAGACGACGACATCGGGGTTATGGGTGAAGCTTGAAAGCCTGTACATGACCAAATTGTTGGTAAATCGTTTGTACCTGAAGCAGGATTTGTATTCATTCAAGATGAATGAAGATAAAGAGTTGACGGAGCAGCTGGATACGTTCAACAAGCTGATTCTTGATCTTGAAAATATTGATGTGAAGATCGATGATGAAGATCAAGAACTATTGTTGTTGTGTGCTTTGCCCAGAACGCATGCTCACTTTAAAGAAACCCTCTTGTATGGAAGAGAGTCCCTAACCTTTGAAGAAGTTCAAGCAGCCTTGTATTCAAAGGATTTGAACAAAAGAAAGGAGCATAAACCATCATCAGTTGGTGAAGGGTTGTCCGTGAAAGGAAGACCGTCAAAGAAAGATGGTGGGTTTGACAAGAAGAAAGGTAAGGCTCAGCAGAAGTCTTGTGGTAGTGATATGTCTGGTATTAAATGTTATCACTGTAATAAGGAGGGTCACACAAGAAAGGTGTGCCCTGAGCGCCTGAATAATCATGGAGGTAAGGACAATGGGAATGCAGCTATTGTGCAAGATGATTATGAATCATCTGATGTCCTTGTGGTGTCGAGCAGCAACTCTTGCAAAGAATGGATTATGGATTCTGGATGTAGTTGGCATATGACTCCAAACAATAATGTGTTTGAAGAGTTATGTGATTAAGATGGTGGATCAGTGCTGCTGGGGAACAATAAAGCTTGCAAGATTGCAGGTATTGGATCTGTTAGATTCAAGCTCCATGATGAGTCAATAAGGTTATTGACTGGGGTTAGGTATGTACCTGACCTTAAGAGGAATTTACTTTCTCTTGGTGAATTCGACAAGAAAGGATATGCCTTCAAAGGAGAGCAAGGTATCCTGAAAATCATGAAGGGGTCGAAGGAAGTCTTGAGAGGCGTGAAGAAACAAGGCTTGTATACCCTTGAGGCTGAGGTTGTAAGTGGTTCGACAAATGTTGTATCCACAAAACCTGTGTCGAAGACAGAATTATGGCACATGAGATTGGGCCATGTCAGCGAAAGAGGCCTGGTCGAATTGGGGAAGCAGAACCTGCTAGGTGGTGACAAAGTCGAAAAGTTGGAGTTTTGTGAATCTTGTGTATTTGGTAAATCCTGTAGGGCGAAGTTTAACAAAGGCAAGCAAAGAACACATGGATCCCTGGATTATATTCATGATAATCTTTGGGGGCCTGCAAGGAATCCTTCACACTCAGGTGCAAGGTATTTTCTATCCATTGTTGATGACTATTCCAGAAAGTTATGGGTATTCATTCAGAAGACGAAGGATGAAGCTTTTGAGAATTTCAAAAGTTGGAAGGTTATGGTCGAAACTCAAACTGGCATAAAGGTTAAGAGGTTGAGAACCGACAATGGCCTTGAGTTCTGCAACGAAGCGTTCGACAGTTACTGTGTTGAGTCTGGGATTGCAAGGCATAAGACTGTAGCAGGTACTCCTCAACAAAATAGCTTAGCTGAGAGATTCAATCGAACATTCCTTGAAAGGGTTAGATGCATGTTGGTTAGTGCTGGATTGAAGAAGGTGTTTTGGGCAGAGGCTATTTCGGCAGCAGCTTATCTGATAAATAGATGTCCCTCGACTGCCCTGAGAATGAAGACACCTGAAGAAGTTTGGTCAGGTCATCCACCAGATCTCGACAAACTGAGAGTATTTGGCTGTTTAGCCTATGCTCACATTAGGCAAGACAAGGTCAAACCTAGAGCTCTGAGATGCATGTTCCTTGGATATCCTAAGGGAGTCAAGGGTTATAGGCTGTGGTGCCTAGAACCAGGTCACAGAAGATGTATCACAAGTCATGATGTAGTTTTCAATGAGTTCGAAATGGCGTTCAAGAAAACTGGTGATGTTGGTCGAAGTGCAGAAATCTCTGAAGAGGGGCTGGAACAGGTAGAGATGCCTGTTGAGGTGGAGCATATTGATGTTGAAGTGCATAGCCCAGATGAAGTCAAAGAAGAAGAGCAAGATGCTGAAGAGGCTGAGGAAACTGTCGATGACTACCTACTGGAAAGAGATAGGTTGAGAAGAGTCATCAAGCCACCTCAGAGACTTGGTTATGTAGATCTTATAGCGTTTGCCTTAATCTCTGCAAGTAAGGTACTTGACGAAGAACCTAGAGATTATTACAAGGAAGCTATAAGGAGTCGAAACAAGACTGAATGGAGAAAAGCCAGGGATGACGAGATGAAATCTCTTCATGATAATAACACTTGAGAGCTGATTAAGAAACCTACAGGAGCAAGGTTAGTCAGTTGTAAGTGGATTTTCAAGGTCAAGGAAGGAATCGAAGGAGTGATGTCTAAGCGCTTTAAGGCGAGGCTGGTTGCTAGGGGGTTCACTCAGAAAGAAGGTGTTGACTTCAATGATGTGTTCTCACCTGTTGTAAAGCATAGATCCATTCGAATGTTGTTGGCCATGGTGGCAAAGTTCGATTTGGAACTTGAGCAAATGGAAGTGAAGACAACATTTCTGTATGGTGACCTTAATGAAACGATCCTGATGTGTCAACCTGAAGGGTATGCAAAAAAGGGTAAATAAGATTATGTGTGCAAGTTGAATAAGTCTTTATATGGCCTGAAACAATCTCCTCGACAGTGGAACAGGAGATTCGACAAGTTCATGGCACACATTGGTTTCACTAGGAGTTAGTTCGATCACTGTGTTTACTTCAGATTTCGACCTGGAAACTCACTTGTTATGTTGTTGCTTTATGTGGGTGACATCTGCATAGCCAGCAACAATGTTGAGGATGTAATGAAGGTGAAGGCTGAACTCAGTAAGGAGTTCGAAATGAAGGATCTGGGAGCTGCCGCAAGGATTCTTGGGATTGACATCCGGAGAGATAGAAAGCAGTCAAAGTTGTGCTTATCTCAAGAGACATACCTACGGAAGCTTCTCGACAAGTTTGGTATGTCGAATTCAAAGCTTGTTGTGACACCCACAAATCCTCAGTTTAAGCTTAGTACTACTCAAAGTCCGAGTACTGAAGCTGAAAGAATCTATATGAGTAGCATTCCATATGCTAGTGTAGTGGGTTCTTTGATGTATGTTATGGTCTGTACGAGGCCAGACATAACATATGAGGTGAGCCTTGTAAGCAGGTATATGGCCAATCCTGGAAAGGCACACTGGCAAGCTGTAAAGTGGATTCTCAAGTACATAAATAGGTCTCTGAAAAGAGTGTTGATTTATGGTGGAGCCTGTGGTGGTGATAGCATAGTCAAAATCGAAGGGTGTGTCGACTCTGATTATGCAGGTTGTATGGATTCCAGAAAGTCTATTTCTGGATATGTGTTCACAATGTTTGGCACAACAATCAGTTGGAAAGCAATGCTTCAGAAGGTTGTTGCCTTATTGTAACACCCCAAAAATTGCCCTCTTGTTATTACATAGCTTATGTTTCATTACATTGCATTTATATCTCATTTCATCTCATATATCTCCTACATGTTGCATTGGGGCATGTGATCAGTGGTTTTCAGAGCATTGATTATTCAAAGCAAGAGAACAAGAGCCAAGGGTCTTCAAATAAGCCTCAAAGGTCCCTTACATCTTATGTCATCTCATTTGACCCCACAAGTCATTGGAGGAAGGAAATTTATCAAGAAGATAGACAGTTCATCATCTCCTAACCAAAAGCAATCAAAATTAGGGTTTGTGATTCAAGCAGTCTCCTGATGAAATTTTGGTTCAAACTTGATTTCAATGTTTTCTACATGATGTCAAGTGTCTAAGGATAAAAGATTGCCCATTAGCTCATTTCAGAAGAGGTTCAATTGATCAGTTGCTTGAGAATCAAGAAATTTGGGGAAAAGTCAAGTGTGCAAAGGAAAAAGTCAACTCCTGACTTTTTAAGGTCAAATTCATGAAATTCAAGTCACATATGTTCATTGGACAAGATTTGATCAAGAAATGTCAAGAGATTCATCAAAAATCAAGAATTGTACAAAGTTGCCAAATTTAGAAACTTAGGGTTTCTAAAAATGGAAAGTTTTGGACCATTTTGCACTACACTTCAAGGCATTATTTCTTCATGATAAAAGCTTTAAACTTTAGGCCTAAGTTGAGCCAATCAAAGATCACATCTTAAGCTTCAAATCCATATAAAGAATTCTTCCATTGGATCAAAATTGAGGGAGTTATGATCAATCAAAGTTTGACAAAACCAAGGCAAAAACCAGGTCATGACAAGGTAATCTCAAGGCACTCGGTCATAATTTCATCAAACATGTGGTATGCCAAGTGTAAAGCTAGTTTTCTCCATCAAGAAGGCTTCAAAAGAAAATTTGTTGAACATCAAAGTTGTTCATCTCCATGTCCTCTTTAACTTTGATGTTGGGCATTTTCTCATTTGAACAAGTTATAAAGGTCATATAAGGGTTCAAAAAGAGAGGTTTCACATTGAAAAATCCTTAGGGTCCATGACTAGGTCTGCAGGTAGCTTGGGACGCATATGAGGCAGTCTTACATCCTTGTGTTCTAAGCAACTTTTCACTATATTAGAGGTTCCAATTCCACTTGAGATGAACATCAACATTGTTCTATGATGCATTCTCTTTTCAATGGCACCAGAACCTTTCCATTTTATATCTCATGCTTAGAGAAATTCTTCTGCAAACATCACTATTTGCATTAATGCCTTGATTGTCTTGAATAGCAGTTCATGCACTGTGTTTGGTTCAGTTTTAGTACAAATGCTCTCATGTAATGGTGTACTTTTGTTAACTCCATTTGGCCAGACATTTCCACATGCCATACATGTACATAACCTGCTCCATACATGAAAGGGAAGGAAGTAAACTTGTTCAACAAGGTGGCCATGCTGCAACAACATATCATACCATCATCATCATTCTTTTTCATCATGCAACATGAACAATCACAACACACACGAGTTCACTCTTTATCTCATTTCAGTTTGCAGCCACACCCCTTCATTGCTTGACACCACCATTTTAACTCAACCATAGTTCTAACTGTCAACTAAGACAGTTAGAAACTAACCTTGCATATAAATAGAAAGCTCTAACTAACTTTGGAAGGACACTTTCTCATTCTTCACATTTCACAAACCAGAGCTCTCAAATTTCTCTCTGAATCCTCTCTCTCTCTCTCTCTCTCTCTGCACGAATTCATAATAGTTCATCTCCAATCTTCATCATCAAACACCTTTGAAGCTTTGAAGCATTGAATAGTGGAAGCACCTTCAAGTTCCAGATCTTAATTCCTCTGCAAGATCAAGCTTCTATAAGCCTTTATTTGGCCAGATTAAGCTCAAAGTTCATCTTGAAGCATCTCTGGTTTTCTGAAGATTCAAGTTACTTCAAATTTCCAGGTTTCAATTCAAACTTCCTTTGCACGTTTTTACTGATTTTAGCTTATTGTTGTTATGATTTGAGCTTAATAGAAGCTGTGGAAACTCTGGCTAGTTGATAGAGCTTGTTAGAAGCTTAGATGAATTTTTAGGGCAAACTTTCTCCCTTCGATTCTCTCTATACATGTGTGATTTGTGAAAACTAATTGTGGATCCATGTTCTTCTTGAGCTCAGCTTTCATTTGATATAACTCTTATCAATTTTTGGAACATGTGAGTAGTTGCAGTCACCGGAGGTGGCCGGAGAAGATGACCGGAGGTCCTTCTCCGGCCGGTGAGGTTCAGTTAGGGTTTTGTCTTCAGAACATGTCACAGCTGTTAGATCATTTCAATCCTAGGGCGTGTGTGTTGCCAGCACATAAATGAATCTCATGCCTCTCACGTGCCTCTCTTTCTTAAGATGTTGACCTTGACTTGGCTTGGTGTGCGTGCGTTCATCATTGTTAGCATGCGTGTGCATTCTGATTCGTTAGATTTGATTACTTGTGTAATTATCATCTGTTGACTGAATTGTGTGGTTCTGATTGAGTCAATGTTTGACTGCATTCCACCTTAACTCACATGCACATACGTGTATAACTGGTCTGGACTTAAAATGATATTCACACACCCCTTGTTGGAGCCCAATCACTTTTGAACTACAGATTTACATTCGTGGCACCCCCCTGCATATTTCTTTTTTTTCTTTTAATTTCTTTTTGACATAGTTTCATTTCTTTTTTATTAAAAATACTAAAGTTCATCCAAAAATTCCAAATAAATTCATATAGCATTATAACACATTTAAGTATTTTTCTACATTCTTTAATTCTGATTTTATTGATTTTGGCTCATATTTTCATAATTTCCTTTTATTTTCTTTTTGAATGATTTTCTTCATGATATTTGTGCATTGTCCAATTATTTTTGCATAGTTACTAAGGTATTTGGCCTCTAATATTTTCACCATGTTTGAATAACATCTTGATGCATCTAAAATATTTTTCTTGTATTTTTAAATTCATTTTATCATACCTTTTGATATTCATCTTTGTTCATTCTTTTGGTTTGTGTCAATGTGACTTTGTTGAATTGTTTGAGCATGTTTCCTTTTGAATTTTGCTTTGATATTTTGAAACATGTTTTACCTCTGACTTAGGTTGGTTGTGACCTATTTTCATAATTTTCTCATGTGTTTTAGTAATTTCTTGATGCCTTGTGTTTGAAGTAACATTTTGTGCTTATTCTTCTACTTCTTTTTAACATAGTTTGAGGAGGCACTTGTTCCATCCTATTAGGTTTGCTTTGCGTGAGATTATAGGACTTTTTTATATGATTATAGGTCTCTCTTGATTCATTTATAGGTCCTTTTGGTTTGTGTTTACCTTTGATGTATGTTTGTGTATTTTAACTTGCATCATTACTTGAACTTGTTTGACCTAATCTTGTTTCTCTTCTCTTCTAACCATTAACATGACTTGTACTTGAATCATCAATGCCTATTCATGCATTCTAATTGCATCTAATCTTTGGTATGCTACTGACCCATAAGCATCTCATGCATTTAAATGTTCATTTATATCATCTTGCATACTTGTTTATGTTTGACCTTATTCATCTTTCTTTCTTAACTAGTTTTAATGTGGTTTGCATATGCATCTTGTATGATTAATTATTGCATTATAATTATATCTTAAATGTCATTTGGTACTGATCTATGATCCATGTTCATCCATTTTTGGTTTGCCACTTTAACTTGTGTTCCATGTTACTTCTTTTCTTTAAGTGAAACTTGTTTCTTCTCTTCTCACTTCTTCTTCATCTAACTTCTTATACTTGATCATTCATTTTCATAACTTGTATGCCCATTCGTATGCATTATAGGACATTCATATATGATGTATGATTCTGGCTTTGATATTTCATTAGGCATTAGTGCATGTTCATCTTGCATAATCATTCATCTTTCATCAATTACTTTTATGGTGCATTTCTTTGTTGTTTAAGACATTGTTAGTGCATAGTTTGTTTATGTTTGATCTCTTAACCTTAGAGGACTTTCTTAGGGTATAAGTTCTGACCTAGAAGCTTTCTCAACCTTTAGGATCTTTCTTCATTAGTTCCTAACTTGTTTGATCTTTACTTGTTCTTCTCTCCTTATTCCCTAGCTTGTAAATTGTTTTGCTAACATTTTCAGGGGCTAATGGTAAGTCAAGTGTGTGGGAGAGCACCCACATACAACCTATTTTCTTATCTCTTTTAAGCTTTCAAGTTGTGATTGTGATAAGCATCTTATGCTTCTTTGACATTTCATTGCTTTCATCCCTTTGAGTTCTTAACTTAACTTCAATCTTTGAAGTAAGTTAGAACTCACTCTTCTTCTCTTTTATTTTAGACTTAGGTTTCTAAACCACACTTAACCATTAGGAACATCCAAGCATGATAACTCTTAGGATTATTAGTCTCCCTTTAGACTTTTACCTTTCTTAACCTTTGAGTCTCTATTCTCCTCACCTCAAAACAAAAAGCAAAAACATCTAATAAAGGCATAACATATATTGTATTTGAGCCTTTCATGTGAGAATAAGATAGTGAGGGGTCTTCTCTCACTTTTTTTAGAATGTTTATTATACGTCCCGTCTTTGGTCGATATGCGAGGCATTCGATCCTACGTGAAAGACTTAAATACAATATGCGTTGTAAACACAAAATAATCAAAACACTTCTTTTCAAAATACAAAAACAAATAATTCTCTTCTCATCTCCTTCATTCCATTCTTAAGGACTCGTCATGTTCGTTCTACCGCAAACAGGTAACGCCTAAGTCTCCATACATCGAGCTGCAACACCTAACTGCTGGAATGCGCACTTTGACGTTTCCATTAAAAAACACAAACAAAGCAACCATTGTTGAGCCGAACTACTTTTTCTTTGATTCTTCTTTCTCGTCTGATTGAAGATATGTAAGCACGAGATGCGATATCTCGACGAGCAACCTTTCCCGTAGTTCGTCGAACTACGTTGACTCTGACTTTCCCATTGCACTGAGGGAATATGTAGGCCTAGGACAACGATAATGTCCTATCGAGTCACTTCTTTCTCCCCTCCCTTCTCCTTTCTATCTTTCATTTCCAGTTCTCCAGTTAGCAGTGGAGCTCTAGATGACTACACCCTTTGATCGAGACAACAAGCGTGGATCCCATCGAGTGCGATGGACGCGTAGGGGTGCTAATACCTTCCCCTCGCATAACCGACTCCCTTACCCATTTCTCTCGGTCTCGATAACCATGCTTTTCCTTTCCCTCAGGTTTACGCAGTGTTTCCTTTCCCTCTCTTGGGATAAATACACATTACTGGCGACTCTGTTTCTGCGCCACTTTCGCGTTTGTACTTGGATGAAAATCCTGGGAGCGTCAGCTGGCGACTCTGCTGGGGACTAGTTGACCTCTTGCTGGTCCATCCCTTTTGCGAGTCAATCCTAGCGCTTGTCTGTTTTTGTTTCATTGGGTGTTTTTGTGGGGCTGTAGTGCTATATTTTGTTGTTTTACTGTTTTACGGCTTTACTGTACATTACTGTATTTACCGCATTTACTGCATTCATATCATTATTATGCTGGACTGTGCTGGTTTTTCTGTTTGGTGGGCAGGGTGTTCTGAGAGATAAGCCCATTACACAGGCTTGAGTGTACACATAGGACTAGAGTGGAAAGTAGTGTGGCCTATGTAGCGTCTTGGTACATATGGTTTACACGAAATCCACAACCAGACGAGGTTTTCTTGGGAGATGTTCTGATTTGCGCGTCTTGTGCATTTCAGGGTGCTAACCTAGAAAGCTCTCGACTCTGGTGACCATTCCCGAGGACTCAGTGGTGGCACTCCTCCTGAGGTGTGATAATGGCAGACCAGAAATGACAAACCCATTACACATTCTTGATCCGAGGACCCAATGCTAGGAACTTGCTATAGGATGATCTTTTTTAGGGGAATCAGTTGAGGCCTCCTCGATTGATGATGATGCCAAACCAGAAATGGTGAACGTATCATCATTTCTCGACCTGAGAGTCCGTGATATTGAGGATCCTCGCCTTTCTAGTACCCACATGTAAGAGGGGCAGGCTGTTTACAGGTTTGCAGATAACCTTGACTTTCATCCTACCTGGTATTCTGGTTCTCTTATCAGTGCAAACTTATCAGCCTGGTATTTTGGGATTCTGATTATGCCGATATTCTGGCATTCCGGTATTCTGATTATTCTGGCACCCTGGCATTCTGGTATTCTGATTATGCCGATATGCTGGTTATTCTGGTATTCTGGTTATTCGAATATTCTGGTATTCGGGTATTCTCTTCAGAGTAGACCTTTGAACTTATCCATTCAGCAGCACAACAGTATTGAGCATTGTGGAAGCCTTGATCCCATGTCTGTTGCATCTGCATCATCACTTTCGCATACATGTTCTTGTATTTCCAAGGGATATTAACTTTGAGACTTGCTACTGAGCATTTCCATCTATTTCTTGTGGTTAGTGTAAGGAAATTTTTTTGAATCAAAGCATAATGATTCCTTGGAAATGTTCGAACATGGCATTCTGCATTGCATTCTCATACTCATATGCATAACAGGTGTTCCAGAGCGGATTTCTCATTCTGACTTGGTATTATCTTCAGGACAGCCAGCTTGACCTGCCACCACTACTCGACTTGTGATAATCAGAGGATAGCCATGGAACAACTTCGTGCAAAAATGACTGAAATGAAGATTCAGATGGGGCAGTTTATAGGGAAGATGCAAGCTTTGGTTCAAGACCAGAAAGTGCTGAAGGAAGAGGTCAACCAACTGAAGACTCAGATGAGTCTGGTTATGGAGGTCGTGAGAGGTGTGCTAAGCAAAGATAATACTCCCATGCCTGAAGCTGCGGCTGGAATTGTCTCTCCTCCACTGTTTAAGGGATCCCTCCCCAAAAGTGAGCAGATTGCCACTGTGACCGTCCCGGCTGTATCTCAATAGCAAAATCGTGCTCCACGCCAGCAACAATTTACGCCTAAGCAGAATAGGCATTTTGAGATTCCACCAGTGCCATATTCTCAGTTATTCCAGCATCTCCTTCGGTTGCAACTGGTACAGAAAAGGACTTTGGCTTCTCTCTCTGGTACTCCCCCACCAGGTTATGACGCAAGAGTCCATTGTGACTTCCACTCTGGTGCGCCGGGGCATAATGTGGAAAATTGTAAGGCCTTTCATCATACCATACAGGATCTGGTCGATTCAAGGGAGATTGAATTCACGCCGAGCGGCGTAAGCTTTCGTGGTGGTTTCATTCCTACTCTAGCTGCTGAAAAAGAAGTGGATTTCCCTATTGTCTCTCCTAGAGTTGCATCAAGTCTGGGGTATATCATGTAGTCCTTGGTCTTAGAATCCCCACATCCGTAAATGCTGCCTACGCCTTGACCAAGTCTGAAGAGAAAAACGCCTGAAAAGATTGTGCGCTCGAATCAGTGTCAATAAGAGAACTGCTCTAGAAAGGGACAACAAAGGCAGAAGAAGCCTAAAAGACAGTTTGATGTTCTTCCCATGTTATACGCTCAGTTATTGCCTGGTCTACTCAAGTATCAGTTGGTTCAATTAAGGACTCTCACACCATGTCCAACAAAGATACCACCAGGTTGGGACGCAAGTGCAAGATGCGAGTTCCATTCAGGGGCACCTGGCCATTTGATTGAAAATTGCAAAGCTCTGCAACACAAGGTGCAAGACTTAATCGACTCAAAAGTCATCACGATCATGCCTAACGATCTGTACTTGAATTGAAGACTCCTTTCTGGAATGAGCATCCAAATTGTAAGAGCATCGTCGGAAACATTAAGTCCAGACGGAGTCAAGTCTCCTCAACAATGGCAATCTTCGGATTCTTTACTGCAGTTTCATATGTGGCTTTCATTTGTTTGTTTAAACAGTGTTTGCATGAAAACTTGTTTATATTTTGAATGTTGATTTTAATGCAATGAATGTGTTGTTCCTGAAGTACTTTACTTTTATGCACTCATATCATGTTTATATGCATTGCAATACCAAATTTCTTGCCTAAACTCTTGAGGGAGGATGATGAAGTGAAAAATGCAAAATCTTTGGTTGTGTGCTTTTGGAAAGAACCCTGTTGAGGATGTACAGGTATTGTTTCAAATCCCCAAATACTGGAGATATAAGGGAGATAGACCCTCGTTAACCCCCTTTGAGCCTTGGAGTAGGAGTTTCTTTCTGAAAACGAAAAAACCCTCAATCTTAACCTGGGGCAGGGTAGACGTCAGTTAGTTTAACCGAGCGTTCAAATTTCGAAGGGAGTGTGCATCTGAGGATCCATTTCGTTTTATTCCACCATAAAGAGGTCAAGAGATGTGAAACCACAATGGTTATCCATCAACAATCAAGGAGTGAGGCAGTCACAACCCTTTCAAGCAAGTCAGACAAAACGGTGTCACGTGATTTGTTTAAAGAAAAAAGAGAATAAAAAAAAAGGAAAAAAGCCCGCTAAGTCGAAACTTGAAAACAAGCGACTTAGGCAAAAGTTAGGGCATCCCGCTGGACTTTAAAATCTAAAAACTCAAAAGAGTCAGTCCAGGCAAAAATTAGGGATCAAAAAGCAAAAGAACGAAAAAGCAAAAAGCAAAAGGATTACAAAAGAAAATCCTCGAGCAAGAACAAAGTCGTATGGCTACAGACACAAAAGACAAAAGGGTTGACTGTTGCTCCAAAACCTCATTAGGTCTCAAACCATCAGTGCATGGATTCCTTAAAGATCATGAAATCTTTTTGAGAAATGAACGCTTGTGTCATATTAGCTGAACGTAGGACTGGAGAACATCAAGGAGAGTGGGTGGGTACGATAAACTTTGAGCCTTAAATCCTTGTTTCTCAAAACCGTGAACCAAGCCACGTTACAACCCTTAAAAGTCCTAATTGAAACAGGGTGTATTCCGAAAGCGTACTTCCGCGAGATAGCGTTCCTGACTCCTATGGGATATGCTAATAAGATTTCTGTTGGTATTGTTTGTGCGTATTGTTTTCCATTCAAAAATCAATGTCGCATTCCAACCAGTGATTCGTTCACAAGGCTTGGCAACACATTTTCAATAAAACTTCAGGTTAACACGAGTGTTGCATTAGAATTGTCATTCTCATGTTAAACATTTTCTGCTTGCATGCGTTTGATATCAAAGAAGCTTACATGATGAACATCAGTTGAGAAGCTCGATCACGCCGAGTTGAGATGGTGAAAACTCCAAAGGACAGTCATGTCAAGGGGTATGTGGCCAAGAGATTGTGTGCAGCCTAGAGGTTCCCGATAAATGGTGTTAAGAAGCAGCCAGATTGGGGAAATCACGTCGAGATTCGATAAATCTCTCCATAAGCGTTTAATATGGGGCAATCAGGTCGATTTGACAAATCTCTGTAAGATTAGTCAGGGGCAAAGTTTCTTCAAGACTCGGGGTAGGCCACTCCTAGAGCATGAGAAGTTGTCCACTCCAGAAGACGGTTAATCGAGAGCACCTCTTCAAGGTTCAAAATACTTAGGCAGAGTATTTCAAGTCATTACAAGTCCTCTCGAGGCAAATTCCTTCAAAGATCATACAGTCTGGGGCAGTTACGTCGAGATCTGATAAATCTCTCCAAGAGTTTGAAGACCCTGGGGCAGTGTAAACGCCCAGTCTTCTATAAAATCCTCTTGAGATGGTTTCTTCCTTTAGACCTGGTGGTCTGGGGCAAATAGAGAGTTCAAAGGGCTGTTTATGACCATGGAGACAGGTCAGGCTGGGTAACAAGAGTTCTCCCCAGTAGAGTTACTCTCCTCAGCATTTGAAAGGTCATCATCCTCAGCAGAGCTTACTCTCCCCTGTAAGCATACAGAGGATTGTGTCCCCAACAAAAGTCATGGTTGATCTGTCATTCCCCAACAAGCAGTCAGGGGTGGATTGCCTCAAGGTAGATGTTGTGGTATCTTCAGCAGAGGACATGTTGGCTGTCTCTGGTAAAGATTTTATCATCCCTACAGAGTCTCGTATTTTTTTACCTCCGCAGGACATGAAGTGTATGTTTCACTAGCAGCCGTGTGCTCTAATCCCCAGCAGGGTAAGGAATCTTTTCCTCATCAGAAATTACCTTCCCCGGGTAGAATACAGAGGCTTATTTCCCCAGCTAGAGTGGTGGTTGGTCCATTACTCTCTTAGCAAGTAGCCAGAAGTTGATACTTCTGCATCCCCAGCAAGAGACTGATGGAATATCTTCTTTGGACAAAGATGTTATTTCCCCACAAAGTCTGAACACCTATTTTCCTCAGCTAGTCAGGAAATGTTTTCTCACCAACAATGGTTTGGTCTGATCCCCAGCAGAGGGTTAAGCTTGGTGGTATCCCCTAGCAGAGTTGATGTTGTCAATCACCATACCCCCAAGCAGGATCGGTGTTATTAATTTGTCCCCCAAACGGAGTTTGGTGGTGATCTTCTCAGTGATTTGTTCAACAACGGTTGATATCCCCCAGCAGGTCTTAAGTCCAATTGTTGTTGGCATTCTTTAAATTCAGGTTTAAGGTCTACCTTCGGCAGAAGTCATTGGTAATTCCCAGCGGAGAGAATTTCTCTTTGAGTTCCATCTTCAATATTCGTTTTTATCCTTCCCCAACAGAGTGAATCTTCTCTCGGAGTTTTCATCTCCAGCAGAGTTTGTGATCAGTGTCTTCCTCAGCAGAGTGAAGTCTTTCTCAGCAGGGTCTCTTATTTCAGAGGACAATTTAGTTTGTCATCCCCGGTGGAGTTGCCTTCGTCTTCAGCATTTATTTTGCTGAAGCGCCTCTGTTGCATTGCATAAGCATTCTTGCATGGCATCCTCCCAAACGCGTAGCATTTCCATTACGTATGGAGTATTACGCCATAGAAAAATTCAAACATGCGCATTCGAAGTATAAGCCAGGCTTAATTTCTTTTGCCAGTCTCTTTCCCCAGCAGAAAGAGATGTCATTCAAAAGATGTTGTTTGACGTTACACCACAACCAGTGGATTCGTCCTTCTTATTGGTCCTTCCTATACTCCCCTGCAGAGTTGTCTGTTTAGATTTCTCTTTTCCCCAGCGGAGTCATCTTTGTAGATCTGTTGATCCTACTAATCTTGGGCTTGAAATTCCGCCTTCGACTAGCTTCCTTTTCGAGTCCGCCTTCGGCCGTCTTTGTACTCACTCTATTTGGTTTATCCCTTGCAGAGTTGTTTGTCAGGATCGTCGATCCGTGAGTTCTCTTCCTTTCACCCCTTCGTCCAGGTGGTCTTGTGGGTTAGTCCCTCAAAGTAGTTTGCGTTAAACACCCGTCCGTGTTCCTTTCCATCGCCTCAATACTTCGTCCATATTGATTTTAAACACTCGTTCGTGTCCTTTTTCATTTCTTCAATACTTCATCCGTATTGATTTTAAACACTCGTCCGTATTCCCTCTTAAACACTCGTACGTGTTCTCTCTCTTTTTTCAATACTTCGTCTGTATTGATTTTAAATAATCGTCCGTGTTCCTTTAACACTCGTCTGTGTTCGGTTTAACATTTCAATCCCCAGTAAAGTTGTCATTTGCTTTATTTCAATACCCGTCCGTATTGACCTTTAGACACTCGTTCGTGTCCTTTCAACACCCGTCCGTGTTTGAACCTTTATTTCAATACCCGTCCGTATTGACCTTTAATACCCGTCCGTGTCCTTTCAGCACCCGTCCGTGTTTGAACTTTATTTTCAGCACCCGTCCGTGTTTGAACCTTTGAAACACCCGTTCGTGCTCTTTCAGCGTCCGTCCGTGTTTGAACCCTTTTAAGCCAATACCCGTCCGTATTGACCTTGGACATCCGTCTGTGTCCTTTCAATGCTCGTCCGTGCTTGAACCCCTTATTCTCAATATCCGTCTGTATTGACCTTTTAGACACTCGTCCGTGTCCTTTTTAGCATTTTAATCCCCAGTGAGATCACTTTACAAACTTTCATTTTTCAATACCTGTTCGTATTGCCTGTGAGACACCCGTCCGTGTTCTTTTCAGTACCCGTCCGTGTTTGAGTCCTTTATTTTCAATACCCGTTCGTATTGACCCTTTTCAGCACCCGTCCGTGTTTGAGTCCTTTATTTTAAATACCCGTTCGTATTGACCCTTTTCAGCACCCGTTCGTGTTTGAACTTTTAAGCTAATACTCTTCCGTATTGCCTTTGAGATACTCGTCTGTATTTTCTTAATCATCGTCTGATACTCATTCGTATCGTCGACTTGGTCACTCGTCGTGTTCCTTTGATGATTGTCCAATGCTCGTTCCTATCGTTGACCCGAACACTTGTATGTGTTCCTTTCTTAATCATCGCCGATACTCGTTCGTATCGTCGACTTGGTCACTCGTCGTGTTCCTTTGATGATTGTCCGATGCTCGTTCGTATCGTTGACCCGAACACTTGTGTGTGTTCCCTTCTTAATCATCGTCCGATACTCGTTCGTATCGTCGACCTGGTCACTCGTCGTGTTCCTCTGATGATAGTCTGTTGCTCGTTCGCATCGTTGACCTAAACACCCGTCCGTGTTTTCTTTTCGTACTCGTCCGTATGATCATTGATAATCGTCCGTATCCCTATCTCAGTACACGACGTATCAATTTATACAGTTATTTGCTGATACTTCCAGAAGAGTTTATATCCCTTTTCTTCTTCATTCAGCGTGCAAATTTTCTGGTTGTTTTAGTATTCAATCACAATTCACCGTGATTGTATGAATAGTCGTTGCTTTCATCCTTCTCAGGTTAACAGATAATTGAATAGGGGCAGCTGTAACACCCCAAAATTTGCCCTATTATTATTACATAGCTCATGTTTCATTGCATTGCATTTATATCTCATTTCATCTCATATATCTCATACATGTTGCATTGGGGCATGTGACCAGTGGTTTTAAGAGCATTGATTATTCAAAGCAAGAGAACAAGAGCCAAGGGTCTTCAAATAAGCCTCAAAGGTCCCTTACATCTTATGTCATCTTATTTGACCCCACAAGTCATTGGAGGAATGAAATTTATCAAGAAGATAGACAGTTCATCTTCTCTTAACCAAAAGTAGTCAAAATTAGGGTTTGTGATTCAAGCAGTCTCCTGATGAAATTTTGGTTCAAACTTGATTTCAATGTTTTCTACATGATGTCAAGTGTCTAAGGATAGAAGATTGCCCATTGGCTCATTTCAGAAGAGGTTCAATTGATCAGTTGCTTGAGAATCAAGAAATTTGGGGAAAAGTCAATTGTGCAAAGGAAAAAGTCAACTCCTAACTTTTTAAGGTCAAATTCATGAAATTCATGTCACATATGTTCATTGGACAAGATTTGATCAAGAAATGTCAAGAGATTCATCAAAAATAAAGAATTGTACAAAGTTGCCAAATTTAGAAACTTAGGGTTTCTAAAAATGGAAAGTTTTGGACCATTTTGCACTACACTTCAAGGAATTCTTTCTTCAATATAAAAGTTTCAAACTTCAGGCCTAAGTTGAGCCAATCAAATATCACATCTTAAGCTTCAAATCCATATAAAGAACTCTTCCATTGGATCAAAATTGCGGGAGTTATGATCAATCAAAGTTTGACAAAACCAAGGCAAAAACCAGGTCATGACAAGGTAATCTCAAGGCACTCGGCCATAATTTCATCAAACATGTGGTGTGCCAAATGGCAAGCTAGTTTTCTCCATCAAGAAGGCTTCAAATGAAAATTTTTTGAACATCAAAGTTGTTCATCTCCATGTCCTCTTTAACTTTGATGTTGGGCATTTTCTCATTTGAACAAGTTATGAAGGTCATATAAGGGTTCAAAGAGAGAGGTTTCACACTGAAAAATCCTTAGGTCCATGACTAGGTCTGCAGGCAGCTTGGCACGCATATGAGGCAGTCTTACATCCTTGTGTTCTAAGCAACTTTTCACTACATTAGAGGTTCCAATTCCACTTGAGATGAACATCAGCATTGTTCTATGATGCATTCTCTTTTCAATGACACCAGAACCTTTCCATTTCATGTCTCATGCTTAGAGAAATTCTTCTGCAGACATCACTATTTGCATTGATGCCTTGATTATCTTGAATAGCAGTTCATGCATTGTGTTTGGTTCAGTTTTACTACAAATGCTCACATGTAATGGTGTACTTTTGTTTACTCCATTTGGCCAGACATTTCCACATGCCATACATGTACATAACCTGCTCCATACATGAAAGGGAAGGAAGTAAACTTGTTCAACAAGGTGGCCATGCTGCAGCAACATATCATACCATCATCATAATTCCTTTTCATCATACAACATGAACAATCACAACACACATGAGTTCACTCTTTATCTCATTTCAATTTGCAGCCACACCCCTTCATTACTTGACACCACCATTTTAACTCAACCATAGTTCTAACTATCAACTAAGATAGTTAGAAACTAACCTTGCATATAAATAGAAAGCTCTAACTAACTTTGGAAGAACACTTTCTCATTCTTCACATTTCACAAACCAGAGCTCTCAAATTTCTCTCTGAATCCTCTCTCTCTCTCTCTACACGAATTCATCATAGTTCATCTCCATTCTTCATCATCAAGCACCTTTGAAGCTTTGAAGCATTGAATAGTGGAAACACCTTCAAGTTCCAGATCTCAATTCCTCTGCAAGATCAAGCTTCTATAAGCCTTTATTTAGCCAGATTAAGCTCAAAGTTCATCTTGAAGCATCTCTGGTTTTCTGAAGATTCAAGTTACTTCAAATTTCCAGGTTTCAATTCAAACTTCCTTTGCATGTTTTTACTGATTTTAGCTTATTGTTGTTGTGATTTGAGCTTAATAGAAGCTGTGGAAACTCTAGCTAGTTGATAGAGCTTGTTAGAAGCTTAGATAAATTTTTAGGGCAAACTTTCTCCTTGCGATTCTCTCTGTACATGTGTGATTTGTGAAAACTAATTGTGGATCCATGTTCTTCTTGAGCTCAGCTTTCATTTGATATAATTCTTGTCAATTTCTGGAACATGTGAGTAGTTGCAGTCATCGGAGGTGGCCGGAGAAGATGACCGGAGGTCCTTCTCCGGCCGGTGAGGTTCAGTTAGGGTTTTGTCTTCAGAACATGTCACAGCCGTTAGATCATTTCAATCCTAGGACGTGTGTGTTGCCAGCACATAAATGAATCTCATGCCTCTCACGTGCCTCTATTTCTTCAGATGTTGACCTTGACTTGGCTTGGTGTGCGTGCGTTCATCATTGTTAGCATGCGTGTGCATTCTGATTCGTTAGATTTGATTACTTGTGTGATTATCATCTGTTGACTGAATTGTGTGGTTCTGATTGAGTCAATGTTTGACTGCATTCCACCTTAACTCACATGCACATACGCTTATAACTGGACTGGACTTAAAATGCTATTCACACACCCCTTGTTGGAGCCCAATCACTTTTGAACTACAGATTTACTTTCGTGGCACCCCCCTGCATATTTCTTTTTTTCTTTTAATTTCTTTTTGACATAATTTCATTTCTTTTTTATTAAAAATACTAAAGTTCATCCAAAAATTCCAAATAAACTCATATAGCATTATAACACATTTAAGTATTTTTCTACATTCTTTAATTATGATTTTATTGATTTTGGCTCATATTTTCATAATTTCCTTTTATTTTCTTTTTGAATGATTTTCTTCATGATATTTGTGCATTGTCCAATTATTTTTGCATAGTTCCTAAGCCATTTGACCTCTAATATTTTCACCATGTTTGAATAACATCTTTATGCATCTAAAAAAAATTTCTTGTATTTTTAAAGTCATTTTATCATACCTTTTGATATTCATCTTTGTGCATTCTTTTGGTTTGTGTCAATGTGACTTTGTTGAATTGTTTGAGCATGTTTCCTTTTGAATTTTGCTTTGATATTTTGACACATGTTTTACCTCTGACTTAGGTTGGTTGTGACCTATTTTCATAATTTTCTCATTTGGTTTAGTAATTTCTTGATGCCTTGTGTTTGAAGTAACATTTTGTGCTTATTCTTCTACTTCTTTTTAACATAGTTTGAGGAGGCACTTGTTCCATCCTATTCGGTTTGCTTTGTGTGAGATTATAGGACTTGTTTAGAGGATTATAGGTATCTCTTGATTCATTTATAGGTCATTTTGGTTTGTGTTTACCTTTGATGTATGTTTGTGTATTTTAACTTGCATCATTACTTGAACTTGTTTGACCTAATCTTGTTTCTCTTCTCTTCTAACCATTAACATGACTTGTACTTGAATCATCAATGCCTATTCATGAATTCTAATTGGATCTTATCTTTGGTATGCTACTGACCCATAATCATCTCATGCATTTAAATGTTCATTTATATCATCTTGCATACTTGTTTATGTTTGACCTTATTCATCTTTCTTTCTTAACTAGTTTTAATGTGGTTTGCATATGCATCTTGTATGATTAATTCTTGCATTATAATTACATCTTAAATGTCATTTGGTACTTATCTATGATCCATGTTCATCCATTTTTGGTTTGCCACTTTAACTTGTGTTCCATGTTACTTCTTTTCTTTAAGTGAAACTTGTTTCTTCTCTTCTCACTTCTTCTTCATCTAACTTCTTATACTTGATCATTCATTTTCATAACTTGTATGCCCATTCGTATGCATTATAGGACATTCATATATGATGTATGATTCTGGCTTTGATATTTCATTAGGCATTAGTGCATGTTCATCTTGCATAATCATTCATCTTTCATCAATTACTTTTATGGTGCATTTCTTTGTTGTTTAAGACATTGTTAGTGCATAGTTTGTTTATGTTTAATCTCTTAACCTTAGAGGACTTTCTTAGGGTATAAGTTCTGACCTAGAAGCTTTCTCAACCTTTAGGATCTTTCTTCTTTAGTTCCTAACTTGTTTGATCTTTACTTGTTCTTCTCTCCTTATTCCTTAGCTTGTAAATTGTTTTGCTAACATTTTCAGGGGCTAATGGTAAGTCAAGTGTGTGGGAGAGCACCCACATACAACCTCTTTTCTTATCTCTTTTAAGCTTTCAAGTTGTGATTGTGATAAGCATCTTATGCTTCTTTGACATTTCATTGCTTTCATCCCTTTGAGTTCTTAACTTAACTTCAATCTTTGAAGTAAGTTAGAACTCACTCTTCTTTTCTTTTCTTTTAGACTTAGGTTTCTAAACCACACTTAACCATTAGGAACATCCAAGCATGATAACTCTTAGGATTATTAGTCTCCCTTTAAACTTTTACCTTTCTTAACCTTTGAGTCTCTCTTCTCCTCACCTCAAAACAAAAAGCAAAACATTTAATAAAGGCATAACATATATTGTATTTGAGCCTTTCATGTGAGAATAAGATAGTGAGGGGTCTTCTCTCACTTTTTTTAGAATGTTTATCATACGTCCCGTCTTGGGTCGATATGCGAGGCATTTGATCCTACGTGAAAGACTTAAATACAATATGCGTTGTAAACACAAAATAATCAAAACACTTCTTTTCAAAATACAAAACACAAACAAATAATTCTCTTCTCATCTCCTTCATTCCATTCTTAAGGACTCGTCATGTCCGTTCTATCACAAATAGGTAACGCCTAAGTCTCCATACAGCGAGCTGCAACACCTAACTGCTGGAATGCGCACTCTGAAGTTTCCATTAAAAAACACAAACAAAGCAACCCTTGTTGAGCCAAACTATTTTTGCTCTGATTCTTCTTTCTCGTCTGATTGAAGATACGTAAGCACGAGATGCAATATCTCGACGAGCAACCTTCCCCGTAGTCCGTCGAACTACGTTGACTCTGACTTTCCCATTGCACTGAGGGAATATGTAGGCCTAGGACAACGATAATGTCCTATCGAGTCACTTCTTTCTCCCCTCCCTTCTCCTTTCTATCTTTCATTTCCAGTTCTCCAGTTAGCAGTGGAGCTCCAGATGACTACAGCCTTTGATCGAGACAACAAGCATGGATCCCATCGAGCACGATGGACGCGTGGGGGTGCTAATACCTTCCCCTCGCGTAACCGACTCCCTTACCCATTTCTCTCAGTCTTGATGACCATGATTTTCCTTTCCCTCAGGTTTACGCAGTGCTTCCTTTCCCTCTCTTGGGATAAATACACATTGCTGGCGACTCTGTTTCCGCGCCACTTTCGCGTTTGTACTTGGATGAAAATCCCAGGAGTGTCACTTATTAACTACTGAAGCAGAGTATATTGCCCTCACTGAAGTTGTGAAAGAAGCATTGTGGCTTGAAGGTTTTGCAAATGAGCTGAAACTTCAAGGTCAAAGTATCACTGTTAAATGTGATAGTCAAAGTGCAATACACATGTCAAAGAATTCAGCATATCATGAGTGAACTAAGCACATCGATGTGAGGCTGCACTTCGTCAGAGAGATAATCGAGCATGGTGAAGTCCAGGTGCTGAAGGTTTCGACTGAAGATAATGCTGCTGATATAATCACCAAGACGTTGCCGAGTTACAAGTTTTTCCACTGTATGTAGTTGATAAAGCTGCATGATAAAAGCTAGTTGATTCCCTGGTTGTTGAGTTAGATCCAAGGTGGAGATTTGTGAGACTATTGGGTCGAACTCATGCTGTGTCGAGGGAAAGGTTTCATGTATTTCGCCAGGAGACAAGCATGAAGTCGAAGCTGGGTCACATACTGTAGTTGTAGGATACATATTGTAGTCGGAGTATGTTCTAATATGTATTGTCGAAATGTTTGTCGAATTGGGCCTTGTGTTAAGGATCCAATTGTTTAGGTAACTTGGGCTGCAAGTTATCTAGTTAGTCTATAAATAGGCTAGTACACTCAGTTTGTTGAGTGTGGCAAATTGTGATATTCATTTGTAATCTTTTGTAACATAGAGAAAGTGAATAATATAGCAATTTTGCCCTAATCCTTCTTCTTTCCTTCTTGTTTCTCTGTTAACCCTAACCCTTGTGTGTTTCTTGATCATAAATAAACCGTTTATACTTTGTGCAAAGGCATCGTTTTTCACAACATCAATTTTTTTGTGAGAGTTCTTATTTTGTATGTCTTATCTTTTATGATTTTCAACTACTCACATTTTGATATTTGTGTGTGTTCGCACGTGTTTAAGATAATCTAGTTTTTATTTATGTTATTAGTTGTGATCTGCACTCTGATAAGTGATATTGAAAGAGAGTATTTTTATTTTTTTTTACAAATTTTGAATTGATTGGTATTTTCTTTAAATATTGTCCAAACTAATATTTTCTGACTTATAGTTTTTTAAGAGAGAAGTCAATTATCTTTGAGTTTTATAATGTTTTGATATTAGAAATGTTTAATTAATAAATCCTGGTCTCCTTATTTCTAAATATTGTAAAAAGAATATATTTGTAAGATGATATTACTAAAGTAAAAATATTAATTATAAGCCTTATAAAAAAGAAAAATATATATTTTGGTTTTGAGATCGATTTTTCTTATTATTAATTTAATGAATAACACATACTTAAATAAAAATAATAAAAATAAAAATAATAAAAGTAAGTAAGATATTCACAATCAAGTTATTAGGTTGTATTTATTGAGTTGTAATTCCTTGTGTCGAAGCAGTGTAGCTCGACAGAAACAAGGAGCAGACGAATTGTGATAATGTGTGTGTCAAGTTGTAATAGTGTGTCGAAGTGTCGAAGGAGGTTCCTTCACACAGGATTTTGACTTAGGCCTATTTTAGTAATGTTAACTATTTTGGGCTTTTATAGTTTTGGGCCTTGGCTTGGGGTGCAAGCTAACCTAAATCTATAAATAGGGAGAAACCCTTATTTTTGTAAGAAGTTAAGAATTGAGAAATTGTATTCACAGTTTGCAGTTGCAAGTGAAATAACAGAATTTCCACAGATTGTGGGCAGAGAGTTCTCTGCAGAAAATTGTTCATCTTCTCCTCCAACGTTTCTCTTTCTCCACCCTTTTTTCATTGCCATTGCGTGTTAGCTAACAATCTAGAAATCAAGATTGAATAGGAATTCCCAAAAGATTTTGGGTTAATTCCAACATCTGGTATCTAGAGCTCCGGTTGCGATTCAAGGAAGGAAAATCGTGATGGCGATGAACTATCCGAACGGGCACTTTCCAACTAGCCTTCTGATTCTCAAGAAAGACAATTATGAGAATGGTGCAAGCAGATCAAGGTGGTTTTCTGTTATCAAGATCTTTGGAATCTTGTGAAGGAAGGAGTAACACCACTTGCAGAGAACGCGACGAATCAAGAAAAGGCTGCATACAAAGAGTTGAAGAAGAAAGATTATAAAGCTCTCTTTATAATCCATCAGTGTGTTGATCCAGATAACTTTGAAAAGGTTAGTGATGTAGAGTCAGCGAAGGAAGCGTGGGAGATTCTTGAAAAGTCGTTTGGAGGCGCAGAGAAGGTGAAAGAGGTGAGGTTACAAACTCACAAGAGAACCTATGAGTTGATTCAGATGGAAGACAATGAAAGTATAACAGATTTCTTCACCAGAGTTACAAAGCTGGTGAATCAAATCAAGGTATGTGGAGAGGTGTTGACATCAAGATCAGTTGTTGCAAAGATCTTGAGGTCATTGGCTCCAAAGTTCGACCACGTGGTAGTAGCCATAGAAGAGTCGAAAGACTTGTCAGTATTGACGAAGGAAGAACTTCAAGGGACGCTTGAGTCTCATGAACAAAGGATGGCTGAAAGAGTCGCAGGAAAGTCAAAGAGTGATATGCCTTTGCAGGCACAGTCAGAAAAGGAAAGGAAAGGCAAAGGAAGCGGGAATGGCAACAAAGGTAGAGGAGGAAACTGGTCGAATCAGAGAAAACCCTGGAATCAAGGCAACCAAAGAGGTGGTGCTACAGGTAGAGGAAGAGGTGGTGGTTGAAAATATGACAAAAGTCACATTCAGTGTTTCAATTGTCAGAAGTATGGCCACTATTTTAGTGATTGTCCAGAAAAGAAGAAAAATCAAGAAACTGATGCAAAGCTGGCGAAACAAGAAGAAGAAGAGACGTTGCTGATGGTCATAACAAGAGATGAAGAAAGATTCCAAGATCAGTGGTACTTGGACTCAGGATGCTCATCACACATGACTGGAAGGAAAGATTGGTTTGTCAACATGAAGCCCTCATCGAAGAACACGGTGAAGTTTGCAAATGAAAACACTCTAGCAGCTGAAGGTGTTGGTGATGTTCTGATTATGAGGAAAGATGGCAAGAGGTCAATAATTTCCAATGTGTTGTATATACCAGTCATGAAGAGTAATTTACTGAGTATAGGGCAGCTGGTCGAAAAGAACTACAAGGTAGTTGTCGAAGACAAGATGATGAGAGTCCTCAACGCAGGTGGTAGGTTGATCTTAAAGGCTCCAATGTCTCAGAATATGACCTTCAAGATTGAACTCAAGGTGATGGAGCACAAGTGCCTAGCAACTGCAGCCATCAAAGATGAGTGGTTATGGAATTTTCGACTAGGCCATCTCAACTTCAATGGCATTAGAGAACTAAAGAGAAGAAATATGGTTTCAGGATTACCAGAAATCGATATTCCAAGTGAAGTTTGTGAAGAGTGTGTTCAGTCGAAACAACACAAGAATAGCTTCAGCAAGGATGCAGGAAGGAAGTCGAAGGCAATTTTGGAAGTCATATACTCTGATGTATGTGGTCCAATCCAGGTGGATTCGATTGGTGACAATAAATACTTTGTCACGTTCATAGATGATTATAGTCAAAAGTTGTGGACTTACCTCATCAAGAAGAAAAGTGATGTGATCGAGGTATTTTCCAGATTCAAATCTATGGTCAAAAGATGAGTGGTCCAAAGTTGAAAATTCTGAGGACTGATGGTGGTGGAGAGTATGTTTGAAAGAGTTCGATGCATTATGTGAAAAGGAAGGGATTGTGCATAAGGTGGTGCCACCCTACACTCCACAGTAAATTGGAGTTGCAGAACGAAAGAACAGAACCATCATGAACATGGTGAGAAGTATGTTGAATGGAAAGCACTTACCAAAAGAATTATGGGGAGAAGCGGTTTCGACATCAACATATATTTTGAACAGATGTCCGACGATGAAGCTTGAAGGAATCACACCAGAAGAATGTTGGTCTGGTGTCAAGCCTAACCTCAGTCACTTGAAGGTGTTTGGGTCTATAGAACATAGACATGTGCCAGATCAATTGAGAAGGAAGCTTGATGACAAGTCGAATCAGATAATCCTGATAGGATGTCATTCGACTGGAGGTTACAAACTGTTCGACCCAGTAAATAAGCAGGTAGTGATCAACAGGGACGTGATCATAGATGAGCTTAAAGAATGGGATTGAACTGAGAATGCCAAGAAGGATTCAGTGAGAATCTCTTGTGAAGAACCAACCACTGAAGTCGAAAGAGAAGTTCGACAGGAACCAGTCATAGATGAAGCAGGTCCAAGCAGACCTCAACGAACAAGACACATGGCTGCAAGGTTGCAAGAATGTGTAATTACATCATATGATGCGGTTGATGAAGAGGGTGAGCGGGTACATTATGCTTTCTACGCAGATGTCGAACCAGTCAATGTAGCTGAGGAATTGAAAGATTTGAAGTGGGTGAAAGCAATGAATGAGGAGTTAGAGTCCATCGAAATCAATAACACCTGGTCACTTGTTGAATTGCCGCAAGGCAAGAAGGCAATTGATGTGAAGTGGGTTTACAAGGTGAAGGTGAATCCTAGAGGAGAAGTAACTCAACACAAGGAGAGACTTGTGGCGAAAGGATTTTTACAGAAGGAAGGAATCGACTTCGATGAAGTGTTCGCACCTGTTGCTTAGATTGAAACAATTAGGTTGGTTGTTGGTCTAGCAAATATGAACAATTGGCACACATGTCAGATGAACGTGAAATGTGCATTCCTTAATGGCCCCTTAGATGAAGAAGTTTATGTCGCACAACCAGCTGAGTATGTGAAACGAGGCGAAGAAGGAAAGGTGTACAGGCTGCATAAAGCCCTGTATGGACTTAAGCAAGCTCCAAAAGCTTAGAATAAGAAAATCGATAGCTTCTTAAGGGAGAAGGAATTTGTGAAGTGTACAACTGAGCATGGAGTGTATGTAAGGAGAAGCAATAATGAATTGCTTATACTATGTCTCTATGTCGATGATTTGTTGATAATAGGGAGTTGCAAGAAGGAGATCGAAGATTTCAAACATGACCTAAGTGAGGAGTTTGAAATGTCAGACATGGGAAATCTCTCATATTTCCTTGGCATCGAATTCTACAAGACTAGTAGAGGTTTGATGAGGCACCAAAGAAGATATGCAGGCCATATACTCAAGAGATTTGAGATGCAAGATTGTAACCCAACTTCGACTCCAGCTGAGACCAGACTGCAACTGTCGAAGGATTCAAATGAAGATGATGTCGACCCAACCCAATACATAAGACTTATTGGGTCACTTAGATACCTTTGTCACGCAAGGCCTGACTTAGCATACATTGTGGGTATGGTAAGTAGATTCATGCAGAAGCCAAAGGTATCACACCTAGCAGCAACGAAGAGGATACTGAGGTATCTGAAAGGGACTCTTGACTACGACATTTTGTTTCCTGCAGCTGATGAAGGGAAAGAATGCAAGTTAGTGGGATACACCGACTTTAGCTGGTGTAGTGATGTTGAGGATAGAAAATCCACAGCTGGATATGTGTTTATGTTAGGTGGTGCACCAGTTGCTTGGAGTTCGAGAAAGGAGCCAGTAGTAGCATTTTCATCATGCGAAGCAGAATATATAGCTGCTTCTCTTTGTGCATGTCAAGCAACCTGGACGGTGAACTTGGTCGAAGAGATTATAGGGAAGAGTCATGGAGCAATTACCATGAAAATCGACAGCATGTCAGCTATCAACTTGGCGAAGAATCCAATAGCACACGGCCGAAGCAAACACATCGAAATGAGGTTCCATTATCTTCGAGAGCAGGTAGCAAAAGCGAAGATGAACTTGGAACACTGCAGAACTGAGAATCAGATTGCAGATATCATGACGAAGGGAGTGCAGGTCGAAGTTTTCAGAAGACTAAGAGCCATGATGAATGTAAACAACTTAGACACAATGAATTAGGTGGTGTGTTGAGTTGTAATTCCCTGTGTCGAAGCAGTGTAGCTCGACAGAAACAAGGAGCAGACGAATTGTGATAATGTGTGTGTCAAGTTGTAATAGTGTGTCAAAGTATCGAAGGAGGTTCCTTTACACAGGATTTCGACTTAGACCTATTTTAGTAATGTTAACTATTTTGGGCTTTTATAGTTTTGCGCCTTGGCTTGGGGTGCAAGCTAACCTAAATCTATAAATAGGGAGAAACCCTTATTTTTGTAAAAGGTTAAGAATTGAGAAATTGTATTCACAATTTGCAGTTGCAAGTGAAATAACAGAATTTTCACAGATTGTGGGCAGAGAGTGCTCTGCAGAAAATTATTCATCTTCTCCTCCAACGTTTCTCTTTCTTTTCTTTCTCCACCCTTTTTTCATTACCATTGCGTGTTAGCTAACAATCTTGAAATCAAGATTGAATAGGAATTCTCAAAAGATTTTGAGTTAATTCCAACAGTATTCTATGTTGACCATAGGTATAATAAAACGAAGTTTCACATTTA
The DNA here is from genome assembly GCA_022829125.1 of Lathyrus tuberosus. Classification (NCBI taxonomy): domain Eukaryota; kingdom Viridiplantae; phylum Streptophyta; class Magnoliopsida; order Fabales; family Fabaceae; genus Lathyrus; species Lathyrus tuberosus. The sequence goes on along the minus strand of JALAZF010000503.1, from coordinate 100,456 downwards.
ATCTAAGTTTTGTACAAGCCAATAAACTCTTATAAAAATAGTTTTTCACATAAAAAATATTAATGAATCAAACTCCTTTTAACTCATTCATTATTTATTATTCTTTCGATTATTTAAACATTTGAATATTAATCTTATATGTTAACTTCCTCTCTAAGAAGTCAAAAATACAAATACACCGTAACTAGACACTATTCACCGTTCACCGACTAGACACTACAAATAGTTTTGAATCAATATTTGTAACTCTTTAAAACACAAACATTTAATATGTGTGTAAATTTTCAAAAGAACATTCGTTCATAGAGTAAATAATGGAGCAAACCATGACAAAAAAAAACACAACATCTATGTTTCATATTATTATCCCGTCAAAAAAAATGTTTCATATTATTATTTTCCTCACCAAACCACATTTCCTTCAATAAGCAAGCATCATGATCTTACCACTTCACTAATTCAATTCATATTAACCCAACAATTAATTAACTAATGACACTCCTGAAACTTAGAAACTTTATGTCTCCAAGTTGTCGTTAATCAAGACAATAACTTAAAATAATATTAGTATCTTTAAAACCATAGTACTTTGCTAACACCTAAACAGATTGTTCATACTTGTTATAGTCTTCTTTTATAATTAAATAACTAAACTTTTTCCGACTTTGGGATATGAGACATGTATTTTAGAAACAGAGATACCACCACCACCATATACACACATACACATTTATTTTAAAAACATTTTCTTGCACACAATATAATATTATTACTTTTTCTAAAATTTTCAAACAAGGCCCACAAATTATTAATTATTTATTAAATTTAATCTAATCTAATCTCTTTTAGTTGAGGTTACAATAGAGCCACGTAGTTTATTTGTATTAAATATAGTAATAAAAAAGCGGGAAGATAACGAAGATGAAGTGGAAACAAAAGGGTAAAAAAATATATATAAAATAGATAGATATTTGATAAACAAATATGGAAATAAAAGTAATAGGGTGTGAAATGAAAATATGGAAAAGTTTCCTTTTAGAAAAATTCTCATACAATGCTTTTATTCTATAAATAAAAATATTATACTCCCTCCGTCCCAAATTATAAGACGTTTTAGATTTTTCACACAAATTAAACTTAATTATTATTTTATGAAAAAAATAAATTATGTATAACTTTACAGTAATCCTCTTCATAATTATATAAAAGAGAGAAATTAAAAAAACTGAAAGAATAAATAATACTAAATATTTAAAGATATATTGAAAAATATATCATCAATATTGCATTGGAAATTTATTTGTTTTGTACTTGTGTTTCATTTTATTATATGTTTTTTGTTTTTTTTAATGTTTGTAATTTATGAGGTTGTGAAGGTTCAATGTTGTGGAACTATACTTTTGTTGTGTGGTTCTGTATTGAGGTTGGCCTAAGCTGAAACAGGAGAGATCCTCTTATGGTGACACTGGTACAAATCTCTTCTCTCTCTCTCTCTGCCACTTTCTCTTTGTCTTCTATCTCTTCATTTATTAACTTTGGTGATGGGTGGTGGTAAATTCTGATCAATTTGGATAAAGTTTAGTACTTTTTGGAGAAGGGTATGTGTTGTTTTTTGTTTTCCTACTAGTGTTCTACTTTTGAAGTTCAAAATATTGTTTTTTTAAGTTGGGTGTTCTCAATTTCATCTTTGTGCTATTGAAAGATTTGTTTTTGAATTGCATCCTGAATTTTTGTGTGAATTCAGGTAGATAACTTTGAAGGGAGTTGTGAATTGTGATCAAGTTTAGTGTTTGAAAGGTGAAAATGAGGATTTTTTGATCTTGTTATTGATTTTTTGTTGGGTTTTTTGTGATCAATGAAATGAGGTTTGAGTTAACATGGTGGTGATGGAGTTGCATGACTGTGAAAGAGGTTGGAAGAGTTTTGTATTTGTTGAGTTTTGTATACATGCAAGTGCAATTACTCTAAGTGGATAAAGATGGAGGGTAATTCTGAGAGTTCTAGGGCTTTGAATAGTTCTGGAGTTTCGGATAGGAATCAAAGGCAAAACCGTTTTTCCGGCGACGGATCGGAGGATTCTAGGTTTAGAAAGGAAAGAGATTGGATTCATGGTGGACAACAAGTTGATCTAAACAAAAACCTAGGAGGGTTTTGTGAGGATGAAGTTGAGAATGACCCTTTTATTTCTTCTGTAGAATGGGATGATATTAGCTTGAGGCAGTGGTTGGATAAGCCCGATCGGTCGGTTGATTTCTTCGAGTGCTTGCATGTGTTTAGACAAATAGTAGAAATCGTTAACGCGGCGCATTGTCAAGGTGTTGTTGTTCATAACGTGAGGCCTTCGTGCTTTGTCATGTCGTCTTTCAACCATATCTCGTTTATTGAATCGGCTTCTTGTTCGGATACTGGTTCGGATTCTTTAGGGGATGGAATGAACGGCGAACAAGGTGTTGAGGTTAAGACTCCGACGTCTCACTGTCCTCGTGATATTATGCACCCGCAGAGTTTAGGAGGCGAAGATTTTTTGCCTGCCAAGATTTCGACGGCTGCTCGGTCTGATTCTAGTTGCATGCTGTCAAGTGCTGTGTATGCAGCTCGTGCGTCGTTAATAGAAGAAACAGAAGAGAATAAAATGAAAGATAGGAGAAAGGATGAAGAAGTGGAAGTAAAGAAGCAATCGTTTCCGATGAAACAAATACTGCAAATGGAGATGAGTTGGTACACTAGTCCTGAAGAGGTTGCCGGTACTCCTAGTTCATGTGCTTCCGATGTCTACAGATTAGGGATTCTTCTATTCGAGGTATTCGAGGTTCATAGCTGAATTTGTACAATTATTAAGTTCTTATATTTCATTTCGGTACTTCAAGCCTGTTTGGATTGTTTTATTTAAGTTTATTTATTGACATAAGTACTTATGAGATTGTTCGAGAAAACTTATGGAAAACAACTTGTGACATGGTTCATAAGTTGTTTTCATCTTATTCTCAGAAGCTCTCCAGGATAGTTTATGAAAATTGCTTATAGCTTATACGAGAACAATTTGGTTTTATTCTATCTTTTGTTATAGAAATATTCTATATGTGCTTAATTAAGCTGTTTATCCAAACATGATCTTTGAATGTTAGTCTAACTTGCTTATCCTACATGTGAACAGCTATTCTGTCCATTGAGCTCAAGAGAAGAGAAAAGTAGAACAATGTCTAGTCTTAGGCATAGAGTTCTTCCTCCGCAGCTACTTCTAAAATGGCCTAAGGAAGCTTCATTTTGCTTATGGTTACTTCATCCCGATCCTAGCAGTCGTCCAACACTAGGGTAATTTATCTTCATCGCATTTATCTTATATATTGAGTATCCATTTGAAAGGATTGTTTTCTTTTTCGTAGAACAATACCGATGATATCTTCTAACCGTTTATTTTCTTGTGTATCAGTGAGTTGTTGCAGAGTGAGTTCCTTAATGAACAGCGCGATGATATGGAAGAACGTGAAGCAGCAATAGAGATTAGACAAAAGATAGAAGATCAGGAGTTGTTACTCGAGTTCCTTTCGTTACTTAAACAAAGAAAACAGGAAGTTGCTGAAAAACTGCACCACACTATCTCTTTTCTGTGTTCAGATATCGAAGAAGTGGCCAAGAAGCAAACTAGGTTTAAAGAGATTTCCGGTGTTGAACTAGGGAGCGACGATCGTTCAGCATCAACTTTTCCATCCATGACAGTTATCGATAGCGAAGATTCTGCATGTTTAGGAACTAGAAAACGAGTCAGACTAGGGGTGCATGTTGATGAATCTGACGATAACACGGGGAATGATCAGAAAAATACGGGAAGTTTTCTTTCAAAAAATTCACGACTAATGAAAAACTTCAAGAAACTCGAGTCAGCGTACTTTTTAACACGATGCAAACCGACCTATTCCTCAGGGAGACAGGCGTTTAGACATTCATCGATAGCAAACGATGGGAGAGGATCTGTTGTCATAAATGAAAGAAGTAGCATCAATAACCTGGCGTTGAAAGAGAAAGGAAGGGACGGCGGCGCAAGTGGTTGGATAAACCCTTTCCTCGAGGGTTTGTGCAAGTATTTATCTTTCAGTAAGGTCAAGGTAAAAGCTGACCTGAAGCAAGGAGATCTTTTGCATTCGTCCAACCTAGTATGCTCGCTCAGTTTCGATCGCGATGGAGAATTTTTTGCAACCGCTGGTGTGAATAAAAAAATCAAAATATTTGAATGTGATACAATCATAAACGAGGATCGTAATATCCACTATCCGGTAGTAGAGATGGCTTGCAGGTCAAAGCTGAGCAGTTTATGTTGGAATACATACATCAAAAGTCAAATCGCTTCTAGTAACTTTGAAGGTGTTGTACAGGTAACTCAAATGCCATTGACAGGTTGATTTTGGTTGAACTCCGTGATCGAATATCACGTGTTCTCAGTTTGCGTTTTTAGTATCTGTTTTCTTTTAATCTGCGGTTTTTTTGCTCTAACAAATACTGTAACTTGTTATCTTATTCAGTTATGGGACGTTACAAGAAGTCAAGTACTATCTGAAATGAGGGAGCACGAGCGGCGAGTGTGGTCGATTGATTTCTCATCAGCAGATCCAACAATGTTGGCAAGTGGAAGCGACGACGGTTGCGTTAAGCTATGGAGTATCAATCAGGCAAAATTCCATTTTCGCACTTGGTGGATGTCAAGCTTTGAAAACTAAACGTACTGCAGTTATATTGCATGTTTTATATATTTTTGTGCCGGATGTATAATGAGTTGTTTCTCTCACCTGGGCTGTTACTGCAGGGAGTCAGTATTGGCACCATCAAAACAAAGGCGAACGTATGCTGTGTTCAGTTTCCTCTCGATTCCGCTCGTTACCTTGCATTTGGTTCCGCAGATCACCGGATATATTACTACGATCTACGCAACTTAAGAGTACCGCTTTGTACTTTAGTTGGACATAATAAGACAGTGAGCTACATCAAGTTTGTAGACAATGTCAACCTCGTCTCTGCGTCCACAGACAACACTTTGAAGCTCTGGGATTTGTCTACATGTACATCTCGAGTTATAGACCCGCCGATTCAATCGTTCACTGGTCACACAAATGTTAAGGTACACGAAAATAGCTTGCAATTTTGTTGCCAACACATGTGGTTTCTACGTCTTGGTGTCGTGTGTCTTAGTGTCGTGTCCGTGTCTGAATATAGTCTTGATGATTGATGTTTCTTTTATTGCAGAACTTTGTGGGATTATCGGTATCAGATGGTTATATTGCTACCGGTTCAGAGACAAATGAGGTATATATATTTCACTATGTCTTTTTGTATCATCTTTTTTTTTCCTTCCTATTTATTTATAAGTACCGATGAAAATAAGTGTTATCTATGTTGATTAGGTGTTTATATACCACAAGGCCTTCCCTATGCCGGCATTGCAATTCAAGTTTCAGAACACAGATCCGATTTCCGGCCACGAAGTGGATGATGCGTCACAGTTTGTCTCCTCGGTTTGTTGGCGTGGTCAGTCGCCAACATTAATCGCAGCAAACTCGACAGGGAATGTGAAGATTCTGGAGATGGTTTGAGTTAACCTCTACACAACAATCTAAAAATGATTCATAGTTTTGTATGAGTAAGAGAACCAAGAACATATTCAATTGTTATAATATAGGGGTATACAAGTTGCTTCATTATTACTTGCAAGTTGTAACATAACAAATTTTTGCATTATTATTGTTAGATTATAGCGGAAACAGGTGAAAGAGAAGAGTGAGATTGATAAGAAAAAATGTGTTGTAGATAAAGTGGCATATGGAAAAATGTAAAAGAGGTCAAAATCTATATGGGATTTTATTATGGTTTTGATCCATATTCAATTTTACATATTTGTTTTTCCTACATGGAAGCTACTCATTTTAATGTAGAATTCGATGATATTTAGATATAAATGTTGCTTTTATCGTGGCAAAATTTTTATTTCTTGAATGTTGTGTTTTTCTTTGTTACACAAAGATCTTGAATGTTATGAATATTTCTCATGTTATATATATATATATATGATCGTGAAGGTTGGATCAGATTCTGTAGAATTTGGTCGCCAAGTGCGTCAGGGATGCTGGTCGTATGAAGAGGAGGGGGGTGTACCTGCAAGGTACTCCGACGCTCAAGTAAGAAAGGGTCAGAGAAAAGGGGCAAGCACAAAGTATGAATTTTTAGGGTGAATATTGGATACCTGACCCTCTTAAGCGAAAGGGTTTATATAGAGCCCCCAGCGCGTGGCCAACGGTCTTATTTTCGGGGCGAAATAACCGTTTTCCCCAAAGAATAGGTAACTACCCAAACTAGCCGTTATGTCGAGCAGGGTGCCCAAAACTAGCTGTTATGTCGGGCATAAGCATAGTTCCGGGCACCTGCCCATAGCTGTTCGAGGAGCAATGAAGCCGTGCGTGACGGGCAGTAATTCCGGGGAGGAACGTTGCATTCCTTGCCCGGTTGGAGGGGCAGAAAGGTAACTTTTGCCCCTCTGTGGATTGGACTTAGGCAATTTGGGCCGCTCTGGAGCAGAAGCGGATTGGGCCATGTCTAGCCATTGGTCCAGTCTAGAACACGAGCCCCCCAAGTCGTTGCTCCCGAGCATGGAAGTGATGACTTAATGACAGTTTGTTGCTCCGGGGAGCTAGCATGGAGTCGTCGTTTGAAGACGAGGAGGATTGTCTTAATGCACCAGTGACCCCTGGTGTTCGTGAAATTCGTGGTCGTGACCTCGTTGCTCGGTGTTCGGGGATGGAGACGGTCAGACAGAATTGGAAACGATGGGACGCCACGTGTGCCTAGAGCTCCGTGTAGCAGTTAATAGGCAATGATGGCTAGTGGATATCCATCATGGCCTACGAGCGCGTGTTCGCGCGTGCCCCTTTGTATAAAAAGGGAAAAATCGTTCCATTTGGAACTTTTTGCTCTGATTTCTCTCCGTTTCCTTCAGCATTCTTGCCCGTAACCGTCGTCCGACCACCGCTTCAAGCTTCGAGCAGCTACTTTCGTCTACTTAAATCAAGTAATTTTTCTGATCCTTTGATTGTTTTACTCCTTTTTGTTGTTAATGGTAGGTTGCATGTGGTTAGGGCTAGGTTTAGAGGACGAAATGAGTGAGTTTCCGGCGATTGTTGGTGGTGGACGGTGGCTGTGCCATTTTTCTACCTCTGACATGTCGCCGGAATTAGTGGTGCGTTTCAGCGAGGAGGGTGGTTCGTGGCGATGTTGCGGCAGCTATGCATGTGTGACCGCCGTGTCTGTTCATCCTCTGAGTGGGTGATGAGTTTTCCGGCAAAACATTCCCAGATCCCGGTGAAGCTTTGCGATTTCCGGCAAAGCTTCAAACGGAAACTGGGTGTGAGTGCGGGGAAGCTCCTTGCTCGGGGATGATTAGTTTCGAGCGTCTCCTCGGGGGGAGGTTTCGGCTTTTCCTTTGACGTTAGGGCTTAGGCCGGGGACGTTGTCCTCAGCCCTTTGCGCGCCCTTTCACTTGACTTAGCGGTGGAAGGGTGGATTTGATTTGCTGTCGAATTCACTTTCTTCTTTGCTTTTCAGGTGACTGTAATGGCGACGAGGCCAGATAGAGAGGTTATTATAGATACGTCCGAGGAAGAAACGGGCTCCGAAGATAATAGCAGCTCGACGGCTTCGAGTTCGACGACTTCGAGTTCTTCCAGCAATGTTGGAGAGGAGGAAGAGTTGGACGACATGGACGAGGACGTCGACGGGTTCTCCGCGGAGGAGTGGGAGGTGGCCGAACCTGCCGAGCATGTGTCCACTTTCGCAAATTCCTTGGTGGACGTTTTCACGGAGGTTGGACCGGAGGGAGAGTGGAAGGTGCACTTCCCTTCCTTGGACGATCGTGTCTGTACGCACTTCGGGGACCGTTTTACCATGTATGAATACGCTTTCAAGGAGCTGGGTTTGAGGTTGTCGTTCACTGATTTTCAACAGTCAGTGTTCGTGCATTTAAAATTGGCCCCCACGCAACTGCATCCTAACTCGTTGGCCTTCATCCGCGCGTTCGAGCTGGTATGCGAGCATCTCTCCATAGGGGCTACTCTTCCTTTGTTCTTCACTGTCTTTCATCTTCAACGGCAGCTGTCGGAGAAGAAGTACGGCTGGGTTTCTCTGAAGCAGCCCCGCAAGTTGTTCAAACCGTTTTTGGAGTCGATGCGGACATTTAAGGAACGGTATTACGTCGTCGAGCCCCTGTCCGAAGCTGCCCAGGACAGTACATACGTCTGGGAGATCGAGGTTGACGAGGATGGGAACGATCTGCACGACGAGGATGTGAAGTTTATTGGGCGAAGAATCTACAAGTTTCCCATCCATTGGGCGCCTGACCACTTTGCCAAGAAGCCCAGTGACTATGTCTTCCAACCAAGCGAGCTACGCGGGCAGGACGCCATGGCGTACGAGGTGCTGGTGAAGTGGGTCAACTCCTTCCGGCTTGCTGAGTGCCGGACGAGCAAGGGTAGTCCGATCTTCGAGGAGGACGAGAGCTAGAGGGTTGAGCGTCGATTTATCAATATTAAGGAACTGCTGGAGTGCAAGACTCCCGTGGATGCCGAGAAGTTGCTTGGTAGTCTTAGTTGTTTAGATTTTGTTCGCGTCATTTCTTTTCCTCGTATCTAACATGCTCGTATTTTGTTTGTGCATGTGAGATGCCTCAGGCTCATGACCGGGTTGTGAGGAATGCTCTCGCGAGGAATAAGGCCGGTGCGGCTCCTCCAAAGTCTCGGTTTGCCGGTGCTCGGGCTCCTCCTCCGGCGCAGTCTGCTGCGGGGACCTCTTCCTCTCCTACTCCTGCTCCCCGGGGGTCTCCTCTTCCTTTGACCGGTCGATCCAAGCGGCCAAGAATCACTGACGCTGTAGATCTCACTCGGGCATCGGAGAAGGGGAAGTTCGAGCTTCCTCCTTGCATCCATGACAGGAAATTCTTTGAGGGGAACTCTCTGATTGTGCCTCAGGCGGAGTCTCTTCGTTTGGAAAGTATGGATTGCCCGAGCAAGAGGGCGTTGGTGGCTCAGGACGCTTCTGCCTTGGTCAGGATGTTGGAGATGACAGCTGTTTACGCCGAAGGGGACTCGGCAACTGAGGCCGAACTTACTGCTGCCCGTGCTACCATGGCGTCCCTCAAGGAAGAAGCTAAGGGTACCGACGATGCTCGGAAGAAAGCTGAGGAGGAGGTAGCTCGGTTGAAGGAGGAGAACTCGACGCTGGCGGCGGAGAAGAAGTCTGTCGAGGAGTTGATCCAGCGGCTGAAGGCGGTCAATGCCCCAGGTGACGATGAGCCGGAAGACGTGAAGGAATTGAAGACAAGATCCGAGCTGGTTGCCCGTTTGCTGACGGCCGAGGATGATGGTATTGTCGTCGCGGAGGAGTCTTTCAAAAACGCTGTGGCTCAACTGCGGGTGGTGAATCCCGAGCTTGACTTTTCCGACGAGGGTACCCACTATCTGGCGCACGTTGAGGATGGTCGGATCGTTATGCCCGATGCTCTCCTTACCGAGGATCAACCCGCGGAAGACCAGGGGCCCCAGTCCGAGCCTGCCGAGCACGCGGAAGAGTGAGGAGTTTGTGTTTTTAATGTTGTAATTTGTCCGGCCTGCGTGCCGTATAACCATTGTAATTTAATTTTTGGGGGGCGTGGCCCCCGTTTCATGTAACTTAGTACAATCGTGGCCCTTGCGGTCATTTATTATGTTAAATTATTACATGTTTGATTCTTCCATCTGCATGATTTTACTTGCTTTTATTTTTCGCTAAGTGTTGTACTCATGCTCGTTGTGAATGTATGTCCACCCGTGATAGGGGATATTTGACTTGTGCAAACAATTTGGGGGGATTGCTCGTTGTAGATGTGTTCGGTAGTGACGGGAACTGGTCGAACGGTCGGGGAATATCCTAGCGGGGGTGCGGAGCTCAGGTCGTGTTTGAGGCCTGAGTTTGCGGCGTGAACGTCCCATCGCGAGCTGGGGTTCTGCCAGTCATGGTACTTGACGACAGCGATGGTCGATCGAGGACCGCTGTCGAGCAGTTACCCGGCTCGTTACTGAGCGAGGTTCTGCTTTATTCCTATGCGACGCTTGTACCTACACGTGCATAGTGGTCGGTAGCTGACGTCCGTCGTTGTGACGGGTCGAACCGAGAATTTAGCTGTAGTATTGTTTTAGCTTTTCAGCATTCCATGGTCGAGCAAGTTCTTCCCCGGTGAGATGTTCCAGGTAGTAGGCCCCATTTTCCGTTTTTGCTCGGACGCGATAGGGCCCCTCCCAGTTGGCTGATAGTTTTCCTTCTCGAGAGTCTTTGTGGTTTCTTCTTAGAACAAGGCTTCCCACATCGAACTCTCGTCGTATCACCTTGGCGTTGTGCCTGATGGTAATTTTTTGTTTTAGTGAGGCTTCGCGGAGGGCTGCCCCGGTTCGGATTTCCTCGACGAGGTCGAGTTCTTCTCGCAGTGACTCGTTGTTCATCTCCTCGTCTAGGGGCGACTCTGTCCGCCTGGAGGGCACGTGAACTTCGACGGGAATTACAGCCTCTGTCCCGTATGCTAGACGGAAAGGTGTTTCTCCGGTCGTTGAGTGTGGAGTTGTGCGGTATGCCCATAGTACGTTGTGCAGTTGCTCAACCCATACCTTCTTTGTTTCGTCCAGCCTTCGCTTGAGGCCTCAAAGGATGACTCGGTTGGCTGCTTCAGCCTGCCCGTTTGTTTGAGGGTGCTCGACGGATGAGAAGTGCTGCTTCGTGCCTAGTTGGGCGACGAAGTCTTGGAACTTCTTGTCCGTGAATTGTGTCCCGTTGTCCGTTACTATCGCTTGGGGGATACCGAAACGTGCAAGGATGTTTCGTTTGTAGAAACGCAGGATGTTGAGGGCAGTTATTTTGGCTAGAGCTTCCGCTTCTATCCATTTCGTGAAATAGTCTACGCCCACTATTAGGTACTTGTTCTGGCTTGATCCTACCACAAAGGGTCCTAGGATGTCTAGGCCCCACCAGGCGAATGGCCACGGGGAGGACATAGCCTTGAGCTCGTTAGGCGGAGCTAGGTGCATGTCCCTGTGTCGTTGGCATTTATCGCATTTCTTCACGTGTTCTTTCGCGTCGTGCTGCATGGTTGGCCAATAGTACCCTGCTCGAAGGGCCTTTCGGGCAAGCGACCTTCCGCCGAGATGTTGGGCGTTGATTCCTTCGTAGATTTCGCGTAGGATGTGCGCGACCATTTCTTCCTCGACACACTTGAGCAGCGGAATGGAGAATCCCCGCCTGTAGAGTTTATTTTCGACCAAGACGTAAGAGCAGGCTCTTTGCATGACTGTGCTGGCCTTCTTTGGGTCGGACGGAAGTTCGTCTTTGGCGAGATAGTTGTAGAAAAGGGTCATCCAGCAATTTTTGTCGCTGATCACCTGTACGTCGAGTGTCGGGGAGGCCTTCTCGATGCTGGGTCGAGGAAGTACTTCATGTATGACGGATTTGTTTCCGCCTTTCTTCTTTGTGCTGGCTAGTTTGGATAGCACGTCTGCTCGCACGTTATGTTCGCGAGGGACATGTTTCACTTCCACTGTTTTGAACTTCACCATCTCCTTCTTGACCTGGGCCAAGTATTCGTTCAGGTTGTCGTTTTTGGCCTGATATTCTCCCCGGACCTAGAGGGCCACGAGTTGTGAGTCTGTGCAGATGATGACTTCCTCTGCGCCCAGGTCCTCGGCCAGGCGTAGCCCAGCGAGGAAGGCTTCGTATTCATCCTGGTTATTGGAGGTTGGGAAGGACAGGGTGAGTGATACTTCAACGATAATGCCTTCGTTGCTTTCCAGTAGGATGCCCGCACCGCTTCCTGTCGAGATGGAGGCACCGTCCACAAAAATGGTCCATTTGCGTGCTTCGCTCGCGGGGGAGTCTGCGAATGTCATTTCTGCGACGAAGTCGGCCAGAACTTGGGCTTTGAGAGCTTTCCTGCTTTCGTATTGGACGTCGAATTCGGACAGGTCCAACGACCATTTGAGCATCTAACCGGCCATGTCTGGTCGTCCGAGCAGCTGCTTTATAGGTTGATCTGTTCGAATCACGATCGTGTGAGCCAAGAAGTAGTGTCTTAATCTCCTGGCTGCGTTGATGAGGGCCAACGCCACCTTCTCTATCTGTTGGTATCTTAACTCTGGTCCTTGCAGCGCTTTGCTCGTGAAGTAAATGGGCTTCTGCCCGTTAGGTGTCTCGCGGATGAGAGCGGCGCTCACTGCTTCGGTTGCCACGGCGAGGTACAGGTACAACGTTTTGCCATTGTCCGGGCGAGAGAGGACCGGTGGCTCTGAAAGTGCTCATTTCAGATGGATAAGGGCCTTGTCGCACTCCTCGGTCCATTTAAATGCTGCCTCCTTGCGGAGGAGTTTGAAGAATGGTAGGGCGTGTTGGGCGGACTTAGCCACGAAACGGGATAGTGATGCGAGCATGCCGTTGAGGGACTGGATGGATTTTTTGGACTTGGGCGTAGGAAACTCGGAGAATGCCCGACATTTATCGGGATTGGCCTCGATTCCTCGTTCCGTTAAATAGAAGCCGAGGAATTTGCCTGCCCGGACACCGAACGTGCACTTCTCCGGATTAAAACACATTTTTTATTTCCTGGCCTGTTCGAAGACCTTTCTCAAATGGGCAGTATGATCGGTTTCCTCGTGGGACTTTACGATCATGTCGTTCATGTAGACTTCGAGCATGTCGCCTATTTCTCCCCAGAATACCTTGTTCATCATTCGTTGGTACGTTGCTCCGGCGTTCTTCAGGCCGAAGGGCATTACCTTGTAGTAATAGTTGCCCGATTCGGTCATGAAGGCCGTATATTTTTTGTCGGACATTGCCATCGAAATTTGATTATAGCCCGAGTAGGCGTCCATGAACGATAAAAGTTTAAAACCAGCAGAATTAACAACAAGTTTATCAATATTGGGGAGGGGGTAGGCATCCTTCGGGCATGCCTTATTGAGATCGGTGTAATCAATGCACATGCGCCATTTTCCATTAGATTTTTTAACTAATACAACGTTGGACAGCCAAGTGGTGTACTTGGCTTCCGAAATAAATTTGGCCTCGAGGAGGTCCTTTACAGCTTTTTCAACAGCCTCCGTCTTCTCCAGAGACTGCTTTCTCCTACGTTGTGCTACGGCCTTGACGGTCGGGTCAATTGTCAGCTGGTGGCATGCGACGGATGGATCCAAGCCGGGAATTTCGGCGGCGCTCCATGCGAAGAGGTCGGCATTCTCGCGGAGGCATGCCTTGAGCTGCTTCCTCGCGATGTCGGGCATATCTGCTCCAATCTTCACTCCCCGCTGAGGGTCATCGCCCAACAGAACGATCTCGAAGTTGCCATCCGGTATTTAGCGCATCGGATGGGATCCGCTGTTGGACGATGTGGAAGGGTTGGCTGAAGCTGCTCGTCCCTCCTGTTGGTCTTCTTCCTGGAAGCGACTGTCGAGGTCGATGAAGTCGACCTGGGGAAGAGGCTTGGCTTCCTCGGAGCTGCTTGGCAATGCTGGCTTGCCCAATGCTTTTGGCTTGGACGCAATGGCGTTGAGCCCCTTTGTAGCTACCTCGAAACACCTACGTGCAGCTTCGATATCGCCGTGCAGGGTGGTGACCATTCCTTTCGAAGTGTAATACTTCATCTTCAGGTGGATTGTTGAGGGTACCGCTACCAACTCGGCCAGAGTTGGCCTTCCAAAAATGCACTGGTATAACGACGGACATTCGATCACCAGGAATTGCACCTTGATGGATCTGGCCATCTCAGCTGATCCGAAGGTCACGATCAGTTCGACGTAGCCCCACGGCTTGGTCACTGATTCGTTGAATCCCTGTAAATCGGACCCTACATAGGGGGTAAGGTGCGATTCGTCCAGCTGAAGCGTTGAGAACAGCTGGGAGTACATGATGTCGACCGAGCTTCCCTGGTCGACTAGGATTCTGCGAACGTCGAAGTTCGCCATTCGGGCTCTGACGAGCAAAGGTATGCTCGAGTTCGGGGATCCGCCGAGGAGTTCTTCCCGGTAGAAGGAGATGGGTACGGAGCCTTTCTGGGCATGATCGAGCGTGGTCACTTTATTGGAGCTCGTGTTGATTAGATGCTCGAACTTGCGTTTCACGGAGCCCACGGTGACTCTGTTGAAGTCCCCGCCAGAGATGACCATGGTGGAGGGAAAAGTCTCCCATGGGCTGTGGGCCGCGAAATAAGCAGGGGCGCTGAGCCCGTCCGGGACGTAGAAGTCCTCCGGTCACGATATGGACATAGTGACCTGTATGTTGGCGTCTTTCGAGGAGGGAACTTCCTCCTCTATCTTCTTGGACTCCTGGGCATCTTGCCGAGGAGTGTCCTTTTTCTTCGCGAATTGTTTCAGGTGCCCGTCCCTGATCAGTATCTCAATGGCATCCTTCAGGTGGATGCAGTCCTCCGTAGTGTGGCCGTGACTCTTGTGGAAACGGCAGTATTTTGATTTATCTACGTTTGGTCAGTTCGGCAGTTGCTTGGGGAAGTGGACCCCTGCCTGCTTAAACTCCAAATTGGCACATTCAGACAAGATCTTTTCCCTGGAGATGGTCAGGGGAGTGTAGTCATGGAACCGCCCGGAGGGCCCCTTGTTGTCACGGGAGTCACGAGGACGATCCTCGCGCCTCCGTTCGCCCCGACGAGATGTCGAGGCTTCCTCTCATCTGGATGCCCGAGCATTCTCCTGATGGCATGATGCTCGGACGTTGCTGGCCGTAGCCTTCTCTTTGTACTGAATGTGTGATTAGGCTTTAAGGAGGAGGGCGTCTAAGTTCCTCGGTGGTGCGAGGCCAATGGATTTAGAAAACTCGGAGCCTGGGCGGAGCCCTTGCTCGAGCAGAAACCTCTTCATTTCGTCCGTTGTAGGGACTTGTACAGCTTCCTTGTTGAACCTCTCGATATATGCGCGGAGAGGTTCATCTTTTCCTTGGATTATGGCTCCAAGGGAGGCCTCAGTTTTGGGGTGGCGGCGAGATACTGTGAAGTTCCGCGAGAACATCTTGCCCAGTTGTCTCCACGAGGTAATGGACTCCTCGGGCAGTTGCTTGTACCATGTCATCGCTCCCTTGCGGAGCGTGGTCGGGAACAGTCGGCATTTGATGGCGCCTCATACGCCGCAGTAATCTAACAGCGCATTGATGTTCTCGATGTGCTCGTCGGGGTCGGTGGTTCCGTCATACGTGCCGAGTGACGGGGGTTTCTCCAAGCCTTTTGGGAGACGGGAAGCCAAGATCTCCTGGGACAACGGGCCGCAAGGCTCGTCGTCGCTGCTAGAACTGGTGTATGATGGGGACCTAATGGCATGCTCGCGGCAGCGGTTCCTCCGGGGAGAAGGGGAACGGTTCCTTCGCGGAGAAGGTAAGCGGTTCCTTCGAGGAGAAGGCGATCGGTTCCTTCGAGGGGAAGGTGAGCGGTTCCTTCGAGGAGAAGGTGAGTGGGCCCGTCCTTTAGACTTGACCGGTGGAGATTGCTCATTCCTTCGAGTCCTCTTGCGGTCGTGGACGGGCTGGTCACGCGGGGAGATTTGGTCGCGCTTCCGGGCTACGCGAGGATCAGGCTCTTGGCGCAGTCTTCGGTCGATGTCTCTCCGGGGATGCGGGCTCCTTGATCGTCTTTGGTTCCTCCGCGTGGGAGGGGATCTTGGACGGTTGGACTCTTCTAACGCCCCGATCCTCTCGTTTTGCTGCAGGATCAGGGTGTTGGTTTTGTTGATTGCCTCCAGGAGGGCTGCCACGGCCGGGTCGGCGTTGGGCAGAACAGGAATGGGCTGGACGTCAAGTGAAGGTTGATCGTTGTTGCGATAAGCAGGGGTAGGGGAAGGAGAAGCAGTGGCTCCATCCCTGAGGAAACAGGTATCTCGGAGGAGAGATGACTAGCCGTCAACGTCTGATTTATTGACGGGGAGGATGGTGGTTTGGAGATCATCCTTGGTGCGATCTTGGGAGGCCATGATCGTGATGATGTTTGAGAATTGTTTTGATCTTCGGTTTCTGAGGAAAGAAAGATGGGGAGAACAATTATTCCCACAGACGGCGCCACTGATCGTGAAGGCTGGATCAGATCCTGTAGAATTGGGCCGCCAAGTGCGTCAGGGATGCTGGTCGTATGGAGAGGAGGGGGTGTACCTGCAAGGTACTCCGACGCTCAAGTAAGAAAGGGTCAGAGAAAAGGGGTAAGCACAAAGTATGAATTCTTAGGGTGAATATTGGATACCTGACCCTCTCAAGCGAGAGGGTTTATATAGAGCCCCCAGCGCGTGGCCAACGATCCTATTTTCGGGGCGAAATAACCGTTTTCCCCAAAGAATAGGTAACTACCAAAACTAGCTGTTATGTCTGGCAGGGTGCCAAAAACTAGCCGTTATGTCAGGCATAGGCATAGTTCCGGGCACCTGCCCATAGCTGTTCGGGGAGAAATGAAGCCGTGCGTGACGGGTAGTAATTTCGGGGAGGAACGTTGCATTCCTTGCCCGGTTGGAGGGGCAGAAAGATAACTTTTGCCCCTCTGTGGATTGGACTTAGGCAATTTGGTCCGCTCTGGAGCAGAAGCGGATTGGGCCATGTCTAGCCATTGGTCCAGTCCAGAACAATATATATATATATAAGCAAATTTACCACAAAAAAGTCAATATATGGTCACTATTATAAGCAAATTTACCTTTTTGTGATACATTTGACTATTAATGTATCTAGTCTATATATGGACTAGATACATTAATAGTCAAATGTACCACAAAAAAGTAAATTTGCTTATAATAGTGACCAGAGGGTGTATATATATATATATATGTATTGTTCTGGACGGGGCCAGTGCACGTCCAAGACACTCCTCTCGTCGGGCACGTATCAAACAGGCGCCGTTGAGAGAGTCCTTGAGTCTAGGAGGCCACCCCTTTCCTCGACCTCCACGTTCTCCTCCCCGCGGGGACACATCACCTTATAACCTCCCACTTCCGAAGGAATCGATCTGCCCACCTTCCGAAGATCTCGGGACCGTTATCCCAGGGCGAAGACCACGTGCCGGTCTTCCCTACGCCACGTAAGCCCTGACAGTCACCTGGATTGGGCCTGGCAATCCAGCCCAGTGCAGGAGACCGTTGGCCCCGCGCTGGGGCTATTCTATGAATACCCTCTCATTTGAGAGGGTCAGGTTACGTTCATTCTTACTCTTACACCTATATTTTATACTTGCTTACTCCCGTTTCCTGACTTTGGCATCGGAGTACCTTGCAGGTACACCCCCCCCCCCCCCCCCCCGCCGTTCCATCACTACCGGTGTTGAAGATCTCACGACGTTGTTGGCCACTGTCATACTTTCTGATCCAGGTACGATCAGTGGCGCCGTCTGTGGGAACGCTTGCTTCCCCGTTTTCCTCATCGTTAAACCAAAGCAATTTCTACCTTTTCTGACAACCATGGCCAGCACCCAGCCTGGGAACAAGACTCCGGACACCGCCTTTGTGCAGTACGACAATAGAGACCACCGCGAGGACAATGTGGCCGTCCACTTCGAAGAAGGTGACATAAGGGACGGGCAGATTGCCTCCCCTTTCTCTGATGACGCGACGTACAACACCGCCCAATGGGACAACCCTCCGGTTGTCTACCAGCCGATCGTCGCGCCACCGGACGCGGATCCGGGCACGGTGGCCCTGTTCGCATTGATCAACCAGACCAACCAGTTGATCGCCCAGCAGAACGTGAGGATCGAAGCCCTCGAGAGGGGGCGACCACGACGCTCTTCCCCGCGAAGACACCATCGCCCACCTTCTCCCCGCCGGTCCCCTTCCCCGCGAAGGACACCCCCGCCAAACTCTCGCAGCCCTTCCCCGCAACCTGGGGCCCGTCGACCGCTCCTGGAACGAACACAGCTTGTGGTCGCCCAGAAACGCCCCGCTCTCCTCCTCAGAACGAGCCACAACGTTCCCCGACCAAGAAGAGGAGCAAAGCCGACGACAAAAATCCGAAGAGCCGGTCCAGAAACTCTCCTCATCAACATGGACCTGGTCGAGGCCATCGATCCCCATCACGGTCGCCAGTCATAAGTGATGAGGGCGACCAGAGGACCCCTCTGTCTAGGGAGATCATGGACACCCCTATCTCTGTGGGCATGGAGAAGCCTCCACCAGTGGGGACCTATGATGGCACAGCCCCTGACGATCACGTCGAGAGCTTTGAAGCCATGCTCGACTATAGGAATGTCGGGGGAGCTATCAAGTGCAGGCTCTTCCCGACCACTCTTCGGAAAGGCGCCGTGACTTGGTACAAAAGTCTCGCGCCTGAATCAATCACGTCCTGGAGGCAACTGAAGGGACGTTTCTCTAAACATTTCACTGTATTTCACTGACATCCGAAGACGGTAGCCTCGTTGGAAGGCATCTTCCAGGGGAAGAGCGAATCTCTCAGAGACTACATTGAGAGATTCAACCGAGAAGCTGTCGAGGTCCACACGACCGACGACATAAAGAAGTTCCTGATCGTACAGAAACTACATATCGGGACCGAGTTCGCTAAGTCTGTGGGCATTCATAGACCCCCTCGGCAACTTGGAAGACCTCCTCCACCGAGCTCAATCATACATCGAGTTCGAAGAGTCGGAGGCTGCCCAAATCGCCCTCGACTCAAGACGTCGGGATAGCCCCCGCGGCCAAAGAGACCAAGGCTCTCCCCCCCCCCCTCTCGGCGTGGGGGAGAGAGAAGACGCGAAAGCCGTCCCAGAGACTCTCGTGAATCGAGGGGACCATCTGGCCGGTTCACGGAGTACACTCCGCTCAACGCTCCCCGCAAGCGAATTCTCAACGAATGCGGCAACTCGGAGTTTAAAAAAAGGGGTGTCCGCTTTCCAAAGCTGACACCCCCCAAATCAAACACGGATAAGTCCAAGTACTGCAGGTTCCACCGGAGCCATGGACATGTCACGGAAGATTGCGTCCACCTCAAGGATGCATTTGAGATCTTGATCAAAGAAGGGCATCTAAAGCAGTACACCAAGAGGAATGACGCTCTGATAACTGCAAATTGTAGCTATTTTTGTATATAAGTTTTGTTGCACTTATCAGTTCTTTTTGCGAATAAACCCCGCTTTGTTTGTAAATACGTTTACTTTACGTTATAGTGTATATATTGCGTATAGTGTAAATATCATTCAGTTTAATTGATTTTTTCTCAATTTTTGCAGGTATCCAATCAAGGATGTCTTGCCATTGTTAGATAGAGCATTGAATAAGCTTTCCAGCGCTTCAAACCGGGCGAAAAATGGAGTTACAATTCAAAAGTTACGAATAAAACAGTGCAGAATTTTCTGGTGTGCTGCGCCCCTGCTGCGCCGGGCGAAAATTCTGCTGGGCAAAACTTCAAAAGCGCCGGGAGAAGCCAAAATTGTGTCGGGCGAAACTCATAGGCGCATCAGTGTCACAGCACAGGAACTTGCAAAAATAAACCGCCTTTCGCCGCCGAACGCCCCAACATTCCGCCGGGCGAAACTGGGCGGACAGAAACTCCATTAAAGGCCCAAAAACACAATTTTTAGGGATGGGTTTTGATATTTTTGGTTCCAAATCCATCCAATATCATTTTTTGAGTAGAATTAGGCTAGAAAACAAATTGGAGCATGCATTAGGATGATCCAGAGTCGAATCTTTCATCAATCGGAGCCGACAACTCATGAAATGTTTGGTTTTTCTCCATTTCTTCTCTATGTTTTTCTCTATTTGGTTGGGTTATGTTTGTATTGTTACTCTAAACCTATGTACATGTATTGATCATGGTTGTATAATATATATGCTTTACAAGTCATTATCGATGTCTTCCTTGATCTTTTTGCATTTATGTTTGGATTTGTGTTGTGTTAGAGATAAACATCACGAATCTTGATTGGGGATGGATATCTATTGTCTAGATGCTAGAGATAGATTTAGATAATAATCTTTATGGTGTCGGAACTTAATGACTTCCGTGTTTCGAGGCGTCGTGCGCGAAAGTGACGACGAGAGTGATACAGTTGCTCTCTCAGCTCAGTGTGCCAGAGATGGACACTGTTGTGAGCGATACGTGATGATTTTGATGAGTATTATATGTTGAATGCGACCGATCGATAGGTTTACGTTTGTTCTGAGTAGTGTATATTCATGCTTGATAGGTTTCTTCTCTCCGAAGAATGTATACTTTTTATGTTTTTATTTACTTTCCCGCATTTACCTTAAAACCATTTTAAACCAAACTCATTAACAATTAAATTGTCGAATGGCAGTTCAGTAGCACCGATCTCTGTGGACACGATAAATTCCCAGAAAAATACTTCTAAATCTTTTTGTTTACTTGCCCTATACCGCATCCAACAAAATGGCGCCATTGCCGGGGATTGGTTTTTATTGTTCTTGCATTGCGATAGTTTCGTTGTTTTTGAGTTTTGTAGATATCGTACATATTGTATATTTTCACTTGTTTATATTGATACTTGTATATTTTAACGTTTGTTCAAGTGTTTGGTTAGGTCGCTTGCTTTTGGTTGCGCGGTGAGGCATCACCATGGCATGAAGAGAGGATGTTGCTAGCTAAGCACCGTAAAGGCGTCGAGCTTACGACGTAAAACAAGCATGTTTTATAGTTTTTCTTTTCGAATGTTTTTGGTTGTTGTTTGTTCACAGATTTTGATTGACTTATTTGAGGATGCTTTTGTGATTTTCCAAGTTGGTTCGTTTCAACTTGCAGATGTTTGGTAATGATTTTGTTAAGTTTTGTACATGTCCGAGGTATGTATTTATCGCTTTCTTGACTTTAGCATATTCATGATACTTAGGCATTTTACAAACTTCCATGCCATTCATTCTTTTGTATACTTGTTCTATTGTGAATCACTTTAGTTCCCAACCTTTTTGTGAGGTGGCCTTCTATTGTTCATATACGTGCGGAGTACCAACATTCTTGTTTTAACTGGATTTTATTATGTTGAATCTTTTATTTGTGTTGATTATATGAATGCATGAAAAGGATCAAGGTATTTTGTTTCATTTTGAGCACAACTACCTTAGCCAAATAGTCAATTCACCTTGTGAGTGTGTGATCATTTGTAACCCCTTTAAGCCTTTGGTCATTATCCATGTTGTTTGAGTTTGATGCTTGTCTATGAGTGTCAAATTTACTTTTTGTATGGATTTTGATTGATTATTTTTTCTTGAACCCTCAACTTTGTGTTGTTGTATGAGTTTTTACCTTGCCTTAGAAAGTAGGGAGTATTTACATGATGATGTGGTTGAATTCAAGTTGGGGAGAGAATGATTGTTTACTCATTGGTTGGTTTCTATGAGGTTGAAAAAGAAAAGAAAAAAGAGAAAAATACGAGAAAGAAAAGAAAAAAGAAAAGAAAAAAGTGAAAAAGAAAGAAAAATAAAATCCTTGAAAAAGGAAACAAAAAGAGTTCAATAATTGTGCTAAATAAGTATTGTGTGTTGTGTAACACTTGGGATTTTGGAAGAAGTTGATTGGAATTTTTGTGTTTGAGTCTTTGTGAGTTGATCACTCCCTTAGGTTTAGGCAAGTTTTTGTTTCAATTACCTTTAGAAATTGCCCCTTGTTTGTTTACCCGACCACGTTACAACCTTGAAAGTCCTTGTGATTCTTGCCATTGTATTCTCAATATGAATTTGTGGATGTATGCATAATTTAGTCTTTTGTTTGCATGAGTGTTGTGTGAGTGTAAAGAACCTCATTTTGTGTTTTTCATCTACCGATGATTATTTTTGCTAGGTGTGATTCACTTTGGAACTTGTGTTGTTTTAGAATTTTTGGCATGATTTTTGTATTTTGCATTTGTTTCGTGACTATGTTGTCGTCGTAGTTTAGTGGTAAGTATTTACTTTTTGTGTGTACCGTTTGCATTTGAACCATTCATTCGTTTCCGTTTTTCAAAACCTGTTGATTCATCTTTCTTTGAATATCGCTTTTGTGTTTTCAAGTTTGTTTGATTCTTGTTTGTGGACAAACAATTAGGTAAGTTGGGGAGAGTTTGATAAGTGCAAATTGTAGCTATTTTTGTATATAAGTTTTGTTGCACTTATCAGTTCTTTTTGCGAATAAACCCCGCTTTGTTTGTAAATACGTTTACTTTACGTTATAGTGTATATATTGCGTATAGTGTAAATATCATTGAGTTTAATTGATTTTTTCTCAATTTTTGCAGGTATCCAATCAAGGATGTCTTGCCATTGTTAGATAGAGCATTGAATAAGCTTTCCAGCACTTCAAATCGGGCGAAAAACGGAGTTACGGTTCAAAAGTTACGAATAAAACAGTGCAGAATTTTCTGGTGTGCTGCGCCCCTGCTGCGCCGGGCGAAAATTCCGCCGGGCGAAACTTCAAAAGCGTCGGGCAAAGCCAAAATTGTGCCGGGCGAAACTCAGAGGCGCAGAAGTGTCACAGCACTGGAACTTGCAAAAATAAACCGCCTTTCGCCGTCGGGCGCCCCAACATTCCGCCGGGCGAAACTGGGCGGACAGAAACTCCATTAAAGGCCCAAAAACACAATTTTTAGGGATGGGTTTTGATATTTTTGGTTCCAAATCCATCCAATAGCATTTTTTTAGTAGAATTAGGCTAGAAAACACATTGGAGCATGCATTAGGATGATCCGGAGTCGAATCCTTCATCAATTGGAGCCGACAACTCATGAAATGTTTGGTTTTTCTCCATTTCTTCTCTATGTTTTTCTCTATTTGTTGGGTTATGTTTGTATTGTTACTCTAAACCTATGTACATGTATTGATCATGGTTGTATAATATATATGCTTTACAAATCATTATCGATGTCTTCCTTGATCTTTTTGTATTTATGTTTGGATTTGTGTTGTGTTAGAGATAAACATCACGAATCTTGATTAGGGATGGATATCTATTGTCTAGATGCTAGAGATAGATTTAGATAATAATCTTTATGGTGTCGGAACTTAATGACTTCCGTGTTTCGAGGCGTCGTGCGCGAAAGTGACGACGAGAGTGATACAGTTGCTCTCTCAGCTCAGTGTGCCAGAGATGGACACTGTTGTGAGCGATACGTGATGATTTTGATGAGTATTATATGTTGAATGCGACCGATCGATAGGTTTACGTTTGTTCTGAGTAGTGTATATTCATGCTTGATAGGTTTCTTCTCTCCGAAGAATGTATACTTTTTATGTTTTTATTTACTTTCCCGCATTTACCTTAAAACCATTTTAAACCAAACTCATTAACAATTAAATTGTCGAATGGCAGTTCAGTAGCACCGATCTCTGTGGACACGATAAATTCCCAGAAAAATACTTCTAAATCTTTTTGTTTACTTGCCCTATACCGCATCCAACAAAATGGCGCCATTGCCGGGGATTGGTTTTTATTGTTCTTGCATTGCGATAGTTTCGTTGTTTTTGAGTTTTGTAGATATCGTACATATTGTATATTTTCACTTGTTTATATTGATACTTGTATATTTTAACGTTTGTTCAAGTGTTTGGTTAGGTCGCTTGCTTTTGGTTGCGCGGTGAGGCATCACCATGGCATGAAGAGAGGATGTTGCTAGCTAAGCACCGTAAAGGCGTCGAGCTTACGACGTAAAACAAGCATGTTTTATAGTTTTTCTTTTCGAATGTTTTTGGTTGTTGTTTGTTCACAGATTTTGATTGACTTATTTGAGGATGCTTTTGTGATTTTCCAAGTTGGTTCGTTTCAACTTGCAGATGTTTGGTAATGATTTTGTTAAGTTTTGTACATGTCCGAGGTATGTATTTATCGCTTTCTTGACTTTAGCATATTCATGATACTTAGGCATTTTACAAACTTCCATGCCATTCATTCTTTTGTATACTTGTTCTATTGTGAATCACTTTAGTTCCCAACCTTTTTGTGAGGTGGCCTTCTATTGTTCATATACGTGCGGAGTACCAACATTCTTGTTTTAACTGGATTTTATTATGTTGAATCTTTTATTTGTGTTGATTATATGAATGCATGAAAAGGATCAAGGTATTTTGTTTCATTTTGAGCACAACTACCTTAGCCAAATAGTCAATTCACCTTGTGAGTGTGTGATCATTTGTAACCCCTTTAAGCCTTTGGTCATTATCCATGTTGTTTGAGTTTGATGCTTGTCTATGAGTGTCAAATTTACTTTTTGTATGGATTTTGATTGATTATTTTTTCTTGAACCCTCAACTTTGTGTTGTTGTATGAGTTTTTACCTTGCCTTAGAAAGTAGGGAGTATTTACATGATGATGTGGTTGAATTCAAGTTGGGGAGAGAATGATTGTTTACTCATTGGTTGGTTTCTATGAGGTTGAAAAAGAAAAGAAAAAAGAGAAAAATACGAGAAAGAAAAGAAAAAAGAAAAGAAAAAAGTGAAAAAGAAAGAAAAATAAAATCCTTGAAAAAGGAAACAAAAAGAGTTCAATAATTGTGCTAAATAAGTATTGTGTGTTGTGTAACACTTGGGATTTTGGAAGAAGTTGATTGGAATTTTTGTGTTTGAGTCTTTGTGAGTTGATCACTCCCTTAGGTTTAGGCAAGTTTTTGTTTCAATTACCTTTAGAAATTGCCCCTTGTTTGTTTACCCGACCACGTTACAACCTTGAAAGTCCTTGTGATTCTTGCCATTGTATTCTCAATATGAATTTGTGGATGTATGCATAATTTAGTCTTTTGTTTGCATGAGTGTTGTGTGAGTGTAAAGAACCTCATTTTGTGTTTTTCATCTACCGATGATTATTTTTGCTAGGTGTGATTCACTTTGGAACTTGTGTTGTTTTAGAATTTTTGGCATGATTTTTGTATTTTGCATTTGTTTCGTGACTATGTTGTCGTCGTAGTTTAGTGGTAAGTATTTACTTTTTGTGTGTACCGTTTGCATTTGAACCATTCATTCGTTTCCGTTTTTCAAAACCTGTTGATTCATCTTTCTTTGAATATCGCTTTTGTGTTTTCAAGTTTGTTTGATTCTTGTTTGTGGACAAACAATTAGGTAAGTTGGGGAGAGTTTGATAAGTGCAAATTGTAGCTATTTTTGTATATAAGTTTTGTTGCACTTATCAGTTCTTTTTGCGAATAAACCCCGCTTTGTTTGTAAATACGTTTACTTTACGTTATAGTGTATATATTGCGTATAGTGTAAATATCATTGAGTTTAATTGATTTTTTCTCAATTTTTGCAGGTATCCAATCAAGGATGTCTTGCCATTGTTAGATAGAGCATTGAATAAGCTTTCCAGCACTTCAAATCGGGCGAAAAACGGAGTTACGGTTCAAAAGTTACGAATAAAACAGTGCAGAATTTTCTGGTGTGCTGCGCCCCTGCTGCGCCGGGCGAAAATTCTGCTGGGCAAAACTTCAAAAGCGCCGGGAGAAGCCAAAATTGTGTCGGGCGAAACTCATAGGCGCATCAGTGTCACAGCACAGAAACTTGCAAAAATAAACCGCCTTTCGCCGCCGAACGCCCCAACATTCCGCCGGGCGAAACTGGGCGGACAGAAACTCCATTAAAGGCCCAAAAACACAATTTTTAGGGATGGGTTTTGATATTTTTGGTTCCAAATCCATCCAATATCATTTTTTGAGTAGAATTAGGCTAGAAAACAAATTGGAGCATGCATTAGGATGATCCAGAGTCGAATCTTTCATCAATCGGAGCCGACAACTCATGAAATGTTTGGTTTTTCTCCATTTCTTCTCTATGTTTTTCTCTATTTGGTTGGGTTATGTTTGTATTGTTACTCTAAACCTATGTACATGTATTGATCATGGTTGTATAATATATATGCTTTACAAGTCATTATCGATGTCTTCCTTGATCTTTTTGCATTTATGTTTGGATTTGTGTTGTGTTAGAGATAAACATCACGAATCTTGATTGGGGATGGATATCTATTGTCTAGATGCTAGAGATAGATTTAGATAATAATCTTTATGGTGTCGGAACTTAATGACTTCCGTGTTTCGAGGCGTCGTGCGCGAAAGTGACGACGAGAGTGATACAGTTGCTCTCTCAGCTCAGTGTGCCAGAGATGGACACTGTTGTGAGCGATACGTGATGATTTTGATGAGTATTATATGTTGAATGCGACCGATCGATAGGTTTACGTTTGTTCTGAGTAGTGTATATTCATGCTTGATAGGTTTCTTCTCTCCGAAGAATGTATACTTTTTATGTTTTTATTTACTTTCCCGCATTTACCTTAAAACCATTTTAAACCAAACTCATTAACAATTAAATTGTCGAATGGCAGTTCAGTAGCACCGATCTCTGTGGACACGATAAATTCCCAGAAAAATACTTCTAAATCTTTTTGTTTACTTGCCCTATACCGCATCCAACAAAATGGCGCCATTGCCGGGGATTGGTTTTTATTGTTCTTGCATTGCGATAGTTTCGTTGTTTTTGAGTTTTGTAGATATCGTACATATTGTATATTTTCACTTGTTTATATTGATACTTGTATATTTTAACGTTTGTTCAAGTGTTTGGTTAGGTCGCTTGCTTTTGGTTGCGCGGTGAGGCATCACCATGGCATGAAGAGAGGATGTTGCTAGCTAAGCACCGTAAAGGCGTCGAGCTTACGACGTAAAACAAGCATGTTTTATAGTTTTTCTTTTCGAATGTTTTTGGTTGTTGTTTGTTCACAGATTTTGATTGACTTATTTGAGGATGCTTTTGTGATTTTCCAAGTTGGTTCGTTTCAACTTGCAGATGTTTGGTAATGATTTTGTTAAGTTTTGTACATGTCCGAGGTATGTATTTATCGCTTTCTTGACTTTAGCATATTCATGATACTTAGGCATTTTACAAACTTCCATGCCATTCATTCTTTTGTATACTTGTTCTATTGTGAATCACTTTAGTTCCCAACCTTTTTGTGAGGTGGCCTTCTATTGTTCATATACGTGCGGAGTACCAACATTCTTGTTTTAACTGGATTTTATTATGTTGAATCTTTTATTTGTGTTGATTATATGAATGCATGAAAAGGATCAAGGTATTTTGTTTCATTTTGAGCACAACTACCTTAGCCAAATAGTCAATTCACCTTGTGAGTGTGTGATCATTTGTAACCCCTTTAAGCCTTTGGTCATTATCCATGTTGTTTGAGTTTGATGCTTGTCTATGAGTGTCAAATTTACTTTTTGTATGGATTTTGATTGATTATTTTTTCTTGAACCCTCAACTTTGTGTTGTTGTATGAGTTTTTACCTTGCCTTAGAAAGTAGGGAGTATTTACATGATGATGTGGTTGAATTCAAGTTGGGGAGAGAATGATTGTTTACTCATTGGTTGGTTTCTATGAGGTTGAAAAAGAAAAGAAAAAAGAGAAAAATACGAGAAAGAAAAGAAAAAAGAAAAGAAAAAAGTGAAAAAGAAAGAAAAATAAAATCCTTGAAAAAGGAAACAAAAAGAGTTCAATAATTGTGCTAAATAAGTATTGTGTGTTGTGTAACACTTGGGATTTTGGAAGAAGTTGATTGGAATTTTTGTGTTTGAGTCTTTGTGAGTTGATCACTCCCTTAGGTTTAGGCAAGTTTTTGTTTCAATTACCTTTAGAAATTGCCCCTTGTTTGTTTACCCGACCACGTTACAACCTTGAAAGTCCTTGTGATTCTTGCCATTGTATTCTCAATATGAATTTGTGGATGTATGCATAATTTAGTCTTTTGTTTGCATGAGTGTTGTGTGAGTGTAAAGAACCTCATTTTGTGTTTTTCATCTACCGATGATTATTTTTGCTAGGTGTGATTCACTTTGGAACTTGTGTTGTTTTAGAATTTTTGGCATGATTTTTGTATTTTGCATTTGTTTCGTGACTATGTTGTCGTCGTAGTTTAGTGGTAAGTATTTACTTTTTGTGTGTACCGTTTGCATTTGAACCATTCATTCGTTTCCGTTTTTCAAAACCTGTTGATTCATCTTTCTTTGAATATCGCTTTTGTGTTTTCAAGTTTGTTTGATTCTTGTTTGTGGACAAACAATTAGGTAAGTTGGGGAGAGTTTGATAAGTGCAAATTGTAGCTATTTTTGTATATAAGTTTTGTTGCACTTATCAGTTCTTTTTGCGAATAAACCCCGCTTTGTTTGTAAATACGTTTACTTTACGTTATAGTGTATATATTGCGTATAGTGTAAATATCATTGAGTTTAATTGATTTTTTCTCAATTTTTGCAGGTATCCAATCAAGGATGTCTTGCCATTGTTAGATAGAGCATTGAATAAGCTTTCCAGCACTTCAAATCGGGCGAAAAACGGAGTTACGGTTCAAAAGTTACGAATAAAACAGTGCAGAATTTTCTGGTGTGCTGCGCCCCTGCTGCGCCGGGCGAAAATTCCGCCGGGCGAAACTTCAAAAGCGTCGGGCAAAGCCAAAATTGTGCCGGGCGAAACTCAGAGGCGCAGAAGTGTCACAGCACTGGAACTTGCAAAAATAAACCGCCTTTCGCCGTCGGGCGCCCCAACATTCCGCCGGGCGAAACTGGGCGGACAGAAACTCCATTAAAGGCCCAAAAACACAATTTTTAGGGATGGGTTTTGATATTTTTGGTTCCAAATCCATCCAATAGCATTTTTTTAGTAGAATTAGGCTAGAAAACACATTGGAGCATGCATTAGGATGATCCGGAGTCGAATCCTTCATCAATTGGAGCCGACAACTCATGAAATGTTTGGTTTTTCTCCATTTCTTCTCTATGTTTTTCTCTATTTGGTTGGGTTATGTTTGTATTGTTACTCTAAACCTATGTACATGTATTGATCATGGTTGTATAATATATATGCTTTACAAGTCATTATCGATGTCTTCCTTGATCTTTTTGCATTTATGTTTGGATTTGTGTTGTGTTAGAGATAAACATCACGAATCTTGATTGGGGATGGATATCTATTGTCTAGATGCTAGAGATAGATTTAGATAATAATCTTTATGGTGTCGGAACTTAATGACTTCCGTGTTTCGAGGCGTCGTGCGCGAAAGTGACGACGAGAGTGATACAGTTGCTCTCTCAGCTCAGTGTGCCAGAGATGGACACTGTTGTGAGCGATACGTGATGATTTTGATGAGTATTATATGTTGAATGCGACCGATCGATAGGTTTACGTTTGTTCTGAGTAGTGTATATTCATGCTTGATAGGTTTCTTCTCTCCGAAGAATGTATACTTTTTATGTTTTTATTTACTTTCCCGCATTTACCTTAAAACCATTTTAAACCAAACTCATTAACAATTAAATTGTCGAATGGCAGTTCAGTAGCACCGATCTCTGTGGACACGATAAATTCTCAGAAAAATACTTCCAAATCTTTTTGTTTGCTTGCCCTATACCGCATCCAACACGCTCCTCGGTCAGATGCCCGAGATGCTCAAAGCGTCGAGGAGACGACGCCTCCCGCCGGGGAAAACCGACTGCAAGTCGCCCTCAGCGTCACTCGACCCGAGGACTTTTTCGTCCCTGAGGGAATCGAGAACGAAGAGGCAGTTCGCAGCATGTGGGCGAGCTTCCCCCATGAAGACCCTGTCACTGCCCGCAGCACATGAGAGAGCTTCCCCAAGGCAATGGTCATATTCGGCGGAGGTTTTGAGAAGGTCTCCGTCGGGTCGATCAAGCGGAAATTTGACGAGCTGTAATCCATGACCTCAGCGAAGACCACCATGCTCGAGAAGGTGCGAGGGAATTCAAACCCCATCACTTTCTACCTCGAGGAGCTGCCAGGAGGAGCGCCCAACGCCACTATTCCCCTCTTGATCCGGGCACAGATGGCTAATTTTGACGTCCGCAGGATCCTGGTCGACCAGGGGAGCTCGGTGGTCGTACGCCCACCTCTTCGAGACCCTCCAGATCGACGAGAAGCATTTGACCCCTTATGTGGGCTCAGATCTACAAGGGTTCAACGACACCACCACCAGACCATGGGGTTATGTTGAACTGATGGTCACTTTCGGGGCGCGAGGATACCGCCCGACAGGTCAAGGCCCGCTTTTTGGTGGTCGAATGTCCGTCCCTCTACAACTGCATCTTGGGGAGGACCACTCTGGCCGAACTCACAGTGGTATCATCGACAATTCATCTGAAGATGAAGTACTACATGGCCAGGGGTCGGGTCGTCACCATGCACGGGGACATTGAATCGGCCAGGAGGTGCTTTGACCCCGCGACCAAAGGCCTGGGTTCCATCAGCACCAAGCCCAAGACCAGAGCAAAGCCATCCTTGGACGCAGTGCAGAAGCCACTCCTGCGTGTCAACGCGGTCAACCTCGACAGCAGGTTCCCTGGCGAGCAGGAGGAGGGCGGAACAGCTAACCACGACCTCCAAGCGGAAAGCAACGGGTAGCCTCTCCACCCAACGCGCCCCATCCTAGACGGAGACTTCAAGCTCGTCGCCCTCAGAGACGATCCAAACCTGAGCGTGAAGATTGGCACCGGACTCCCTGGCCTGGCAATGAAGCAGCTAAAGGCATGTCTCCGGGAGAACGATGATCTGTTCGCATGGAGCGCCTTCGAGATGCATGGCCTCGACCCAGAGGTGGCCTGCAATCAGCTCACCGTAGATCCGTCCGCTAGGGCCATAGTTCAACGTAGGCGTGGGCAGTCTCCCAAAAAAGCGGAGGCTGCTGAAAAAGCTGTAAAAGTCCTCCTAGAGGAAATTTCTATTTCGGAGGCCAGGTACACAACCTGGCTGTCCAACGTTGTACTTGTAAAAAAGAATAATGGAAAATGGAGGATGTGTGTTGACTATACCGACCTTAACCAGGCATGCCCGAAAGACTCTTATCCTTTGCCTAACATTGACCAGCTGGTCGACAATTCTGCAGGTTTCAAACTACTGTCCTTCATGGATGCCTACTCGGGGTACAACCAAATCCCCATGGCTAAGACCGACAAGCAGCACACTGCCTTCATGACCGAGTCGGGCAATTACTACTACAACGTAATGCCCTTCGCCCTTAAGAACACCGGCGCGACCTACCAACGGATGATGAACAAAGTTTTCTGGGGAAAGATTGGCGACATGCTCGAGGTCTACATGGACGATATGATCGTCAAATTCGCAGAGGAAGTCGACCACGCTGCCCATCTCAAGAAAGTCTTCAAAACGGCGAGGGGATGCAGGATGAGGTTCAACCCCGACAAATGCACCTTCGGCGTTCGGGCGGGCAAGTTCCTCGGCTTCTATCTCACAGAGCGAGGAATCGAGGTGAACCCCGAAAAGTGTAGGGCTTTCTCCGAGATCCCGACCCTGAACTCGAAGAAGTCGATACAATCGCTAAATGGGATGCTAACCGTACTTTCCCGCTTCGTCGCCAAATCTGCACAGTACGCACTCCCATTTTTCAAGCTTCTACGACAGAAAGCAACATTCGAATGGACCGAGGAGTGCGAGCAAGCACTCCTCCACCTTAAATAAGTCCTATGACAACCCCCGGTTCTCTCACGACCAGAAAACGGGGAGACATTTTTCTTGTACCTCGCCATCACGAGCGAATCAGTCAGCGCCATTCTCATCCGGGAAACCCCCGACGGGCAGAAACCGATTTACTTCACCAGCAAGGCCCTCCAGGGCCCCGAGCTCAGGTATCAGCAGATCGAGAAAGTTTCCCTGGCCTTCGTCACCGCGGCCAGGAGGCTGCGCCATTACTTCTTGGCCCACACGGTCGTGGTAAGGACCGAACAGCCCATAAGGCAGCTCCTCGGCCGACCAGACATGGCAGGAAGGATGCTCAGGTGGTCACTCGAACTCGCTGAGTTCGACATTCAATATGAGGGAAGAAAGGCCCTGAAGGCTCGGGTACTGGCCGACTTCGTGGCAGAAATGACCCTCCCGGAACCTTCGACCAACGGATCCCAAAAGTGGACAATCTACGTCGACGGGGCATCCAGCACGAAAGGTAGCGGCGCGGGCATCATTCTCGAAAATGAGGAAGACATCCTGATTGAAGTCTCCCTCGAATTGTCCTTCCCGACGTCGAACAACCAGACAGAGTACTAGGCTTTCCTCGCCGGGCTACGGTTGGCCGAGGACCTCGGCGCCAAAGAAGTCAAAATTTTCACCGACTCTCAGCTCGTAGCCTCTCAGGTCCGAGGAGAGTACCAAGCCCAGAACGATAGCCTCATTGAGTACTTGGCCCTGGTGAATGAAAAGATGAAAAACTTCACCTCCGCGGAAAGAACACACATCCCGCGCGAGCATAACACCCGAGCAGATGTCTTGTCCAAACTGGCGAGCACAAAAAAGAAAGGCGGGAATAAATTCATCATACAAGAAGTGCTTTCCCGTCCGAGCATCGACAAACCGTCCCTGCGATTGACGTGAACGCCATCGGGGACAACAACTGCTGGATGACTCCGGTATACGAGTATCTCACCACTGGCAAGCTCCCCGACGATCCCAAGCAAGCCGGAGTGGTTAAACGTCGAGCGTGCTCATACACAATTGTCGAAGACAAACTATACCGACGTGGCTTTTCGATTCCCCTCCTCAGGTGCGTCGAAGAGACCAAGGTTCCCAGTATACTCCAGGAAATCCACGAGGGGATCAATGCACAACACCTCGGCAGATGGTCCTTAGCTCGCAAGGCATTACGAGCAGGATACTACTGGCCCACCATGCAACAGGACGCTAAGGACCACGTCAAGAAGTGCGATAGATGCCAACGACACGGGGACATACACCTGGCGCCGCCCAACGAGCTTAAAACACTGTCGTCCCCGTGGCCGTTCGCATGGTGGGGAATGGATATCCTCGTGCCCTTCGTCGTGGGTTCGTACAAAAACAAGTATCTGATCGTCGACGTGGATTATTTCACGAAGTGGATCGAGGCAGAAGGCCTGGCCAAAATCACCGCTCACAACATACTACGTTTCTAAACAGGAACATACTCGCCCGGTTCGGCGTGCCCCAGGCGATTGTCACCGACTATGGGACACAGTTCACCGACAAGAATTTCCAAGACTTCGTAACCAAGTTGGGCATGAAGCAGCATTTCACGTCGGTCGAGCACCCTCAAACGAACGGTCAAGCTGAAGCGGCGAACAGAGTGATCCTGCGAGGATTGAAATGCCGACTAGACGACTCCAAGAAAAGATGGGTCGAGGAACTACACAGCATCCTCTGGGCCTACCGGACAACCCCACATTCCACGACCGGGGAGACCCCCTTCCGTTTGACTTACGGAACAGAGGCGGTGATTCCCGTGGAAATAAGGGAACCATCGAGGAGAACATAATCTCCCTTCGACGAGGAGGCGAACGAGGAGGCCCTAAGAAAAGAGCTCGACTTTGTTGAGGAGATAAGGTCGGGCGCATCCCTCCAAGAAGCATCGCTTAAACAAAAAATAACTCTACGTTATAACAACAAAGTTATCAAACGTGATTTTCAGGTAGGCACCCTCGTCCTACGAAGAAACCAGAAAGATTCACGAGAAGGCAATCTCACCGCAAACTGGGAGGGCCCCTACCGCGTCCGCGCGAAAACAGGGACAAGAGCCTACTACCTTGAAAATCTACACGGGGAGGAACTTGCTCGACCATGGAATGCTGAGAAGCTTAAACAATACTACAGTTAAACACTACCCGCGACATAGCAACGTCGCGATTACGGGGACGCACTAAGGTACAAGCGCGACTCCCCTCCACGACACACGAAGATTAAAGACCGTATTGTGTGTACGCGAAGACCTTTGATCTGATGAGGATTCCTCGACCGAGCTCTATCGTCGCCGTACCAGTCAGGCAGAACTCCCAGCTCGTGATGGGAAGTTCACGCCACGAAGCTAAGACCTCGACCGAGCTCTTAGCCTCGTCAATGGTCAGAATACAGCCCCGACCACTCGAGCAGTTCCCCACACTGTCGAGGATCAACAAAGTCGAGCAAACCCCCACCTTAGACAGATTACTTAGACAAAAACAACAAGTATATCAAGCATACAAGCATCACACACACAAATAAGCGAAAGTCAAAACATTAATCGAGCAAAAACCCATTGTGCAGATATTACAAAGATATAAAAAAGCCCCTGGCACGCAGGCCGGGCAAGAGTCATCAAAAGAAAAATGGATCGCAGGCCAAGCATAACGAACAAGTGAAAACCTAGTCGACTATGTTCTCCTCTGGCCGCTCGTTCCCCGTAGCCCCTCCGTCGACCTCCTCCTCCTGCATCGGCTGCACGATCTGACCCTCGATCACCTCATAGTCGGGGTCAGTCCCTTCAGTGATGAGGTCGGGGTTCACAATTCGAAGCTGCTGCACGGCATTGTTGAAACCCACGTCAGCCGCCACGAGGATATCCTGCTCGGTCTGCCTGAGCTTCGCGATCAGCGCTGCCCGAGACGTCAATAGCCTGTCTTCCTCAGTTTCCTCCTCAGCAGGGCGAACAACTTCCTCTAGCTCGGTGACCCTCGCCAAGAGACCCTTCCTCTCCCCGTCGGCTTTCTTCAACTTCTCCTCCAACTTCCCCTAAAGCTCGACCTGGGCCTTGTTCTGATTTTTGCAGTCGGTCAGCTCCTTGCCCACCTTTTCCATCTCAGCTGCAACATACCTGAAGCTCTCCTGCAGCCTGGTCAGCTCGGCCGCTGGGCATGTCTCTTCATTCAGGACCAAAGCAGCCGAGCAGACTCGCATCACAGCAGACAGGTCCTTAAGCAAAGTTTTCCTCCTCGAAACCCGACCAGTGCCTAGGATGGCCTGGACCTCGGCCGCACTGATGCCTGGGGAATTGGCCTCTGAAAAGAAATTCGGCCTCGAGTGACATGGCGGAAGCACGAACTTCTTAGGGGGAGGACTTTCAGACTCCGTCAGGTCAACATGCACTTGCCTATCGAGTCGCTGTCTTTTTGGGGACCCCTGAGTGCTGGGAGATTGGCTACCCTGGGGAGAGCCGGAAGAATCCCCAGTTGTCGGAGTGGGGCCTGGGAGATGTGATCGGATCTGCTCGACCCGACCCTTTCCACTCTTCTTCGAATTTCGGGTGGCCGCCAGCTTCTTGATATGCTCCTCCGTGCTCGACATGGTCTCTGCAAAACAAAAATAAATACATTAGTAAATCGAAGACCAAAATGCAAGGAAAGATAAAGTCGAGGAGGCATCCACCACCTAACAGCTTAAGGGCATCCTCGTCAGAAAACGTCTCGAGGAGGGCCCTCGTATTAATCAATCGGGCTTGCTCTAGAGGCCTCCCGTCATCGCCACGGATGGGTTTCCCGTCCGGTGTGTCGAGTTCTTCCGGGGAGAAACTGGCGACGAATTTGACTATCTCCTCGTGAGCCAGACGATCCCCTTCGTACAGTCTACCGGGACTGAATATGTAACTATCTGTGCCCCTCTTGAAATGCTCCTCCGTCCAGAATAGGGGAAACTTCACTTCGAGGACCTCTTCCTATTTCCCGTCTATCTCTCGGTGCACCCGTCTGTACACCGACTCCACGGCCTCGAACGAGATGGGTTTCACAATGTAGAACTGGGACTTGAAGTGGTGAATAGAGTCCATGTAAGTTTGGAACAACCTGCTCACCTACTTGAAAGACACCCAGCCATGTCTTCCATCAATTGTATGCCTCTGCAAGTGGAATATATGGAAGAATAGAGGTAGGGTTGCCCCGATGCGGAGATACTGACATACGAGCTCGAAGGCGCGAATAAAGGCGAGGGAGTTAGGGTGGAGTTGCGACGGTGCCAGGCGCAGCCAAATGAACACCTCTCGCTAAAAATCAGTGAAGGACAGGCGCCACCCCGCCTCGTCAAACATGAACTTGTCTAAGGGAAATCTCATTCCTCTCTACGTCGAGCAGATGCGATGGTGCTCCAGAGGTCTATACACCATCCAGGTCTTCGAAGAGCCCTCTAGGCGATGCTCGACTGTGGTAAAGATATCCTCCTCGTCACCTGCGACGAACTGGGAGGCAATGTTCAGAGGCTCCTCGGTAGTCCAATCCTTGGGCGGCCGTCCCTCGACACTGGTGATCGGCGCCATCGGGGAGTCAGGTTGGTCGTCGATATCTATAGATCCCACGGTCACAGCCATGGCTTCCATTTACCTGAAAAGCAGAAGGAAATGGTGAATTCGTTGGTCCATATCAAATTCACCCCTCCATCGCGGATCAAGTGAAAGGGCGAGGAAGGGACGCGAGTGTAGCACCTCAAAATTTGCCCTCTTGCTTTTAGCTTTTACTGGCTTATGCTGCATTGCATTTTGGCATAATCATCATTTGCATTTCATTGGTTTTTTGGCATGGGATCAGGGTGTCTAATTCAAATCCAAGGATCCTTGAGCCTCAAGGGGTCTTAATTGAGTCATCACCTTATCATGTGATCAAGTTTGACAAGAGAAGGCAAGGGAATCACATCTTCCTACTCAGTGCAAAACTAGGGTTTTGGAATTCTTGAGTAGAATGCCCCAATGGGCAAGATCTTTGAGCTTGTATCACCTTCAAATGTCATATCTCATCTTTTCTAGACAGGATATACATCATATTTAGAGGAATTTGGATTTGGAGGATGTGCTATTTTCTCCTAGACTGAGGGTTTGAAACTAGGGTTTGCCTTGAAAGCAGTTTATTTCTGATTTCTTAGGCAAGACTTGATCTCATGGTATTATACATGTCCTCAAAGGTCTAAGGATGGAAGATTGCCCATTGATTCATTTTAGAAGAGGTTCAATTGACCAATTGATTGAGAATCAGGCAATTTGGGGAAAAGTCAATTGTGCAGAGGAAAAAGTCAACTCCTGACTTTTTAAGGTCAAAATCATGAAATTCAAGTTACATATGTTCATTGGACAAGATTTGATCAAGAAATGATGGAGGAATCATGAAAAATCAAGAAATGTACAAAGTTTCCATTTTTAGAAACTTAGGGTTTCCTAAAATGGCAAGTTTGGACCATTTTGCACCTCACTTCAAGGCTTTCTTTCTTCAAGAGGCAAGCTCCAAACTTCAGGCTTAAGTTGAGCCAATTGAAGATCACATTCCAAGCTTCAAATCCATACCAAGAACACCTTCATTGGATCAATATTGAGAGAGTTATGATTGATCAAAGTTTGACAAAACTAGGGCAAAAACCAAGTCATGATCAAGCAAGACCAGGTCTGCGCGCAGTCATTTTGTCAAACAGGTGGTGGGTCAAATTTCAAGCAATTTTTCCCATTGAATAAGTCTCCAAATGGAAAAATGTTGAACATCAAAGTTATTCCTCTCCATGTCCTCTTCAAGATTGGTGTTTGACATTTTTTCATTTGAGCAAGTTATGATAGAGTTATAGTGGCCCAAAGTTTATGTGTTCATGCTGAATTCTCCAAGTCATGTTGCCCTGCCAGCCTACCAACTTGCCACGCCCTTAAACCAGTTTGGTGCCATGATGTTCTAAGCCATTTTACACCATCTTACCAACCTCCATTCAATCTGATTTTCATACCAATCTTATTCTATCATATTTCTTCTTTCCAATGACAGTTATATCTCATCATTCCATCCATCATACACAAAGAAATTCACTCATAAACTTCCATATTTTCATGCTGCCAAGGATGTGGTAACACTGCTATGTACTTCACACCAGACCTTCCCATTTGCTTCATTTGGCCGAACATACACGCATACATTCCCACACTAGTCACCTTTTTCCTCTTTTAAACCAACATTCTCTTACACACATTATGCCATACTATCCCTTTTACATCAAAGAGGAAAAATAGAAACTTGCTTTGCAAGCTTTCTGCAGCAAGGATTTCATCACCACCACTCACTCCCATCACCGCCATAAATGATCATGAACCTCTCCACATCTTAGCAAAACCTTCCTAACCCGCCCCTAACTAACTTAACTCAGTTAGTTAGGTTGAACTCAGTTAACCTCACTCACCAACTCACTTAACCATTGTAGTTAACTTCTAAACTCAACATATATAATTCAAACTCACACACAATTTCGAGGACTCTCTCATTTTTCACATCTTCATAAATCACTCTCAAGCTTTCTCTCTGAACTCTCTCTCTCTCTACACGAATTCACCAGTGTTCTTCATCTACTTCATCTCTATCATCATCAATAGTGCATTTCTGGATCAAGAACCAACCGAATCAACACCATTTTCCAAGTGTAGCTTCATCATAGTTTTGAGTTTCTCTCTGTTTTCAAGATTCCAGAGATTGAATAGCATTTATTTTGCTCATTCCAAGCTTAAGAACTTAAAGAACATCTCTGGTTTTCTGTTGATCCAAGAGTTCTCCAAGTTTCAGGTTCAATTTCCTCAACTTTTATTGCTTCGAATCCACTTCATTTTAACTTGTTTTTGTTGATTGAAGCTTGCTAGAAGCAATGTAGTATATCCGGCTAGTGATAGGCTCATTAGGAGCATAGTTGTGAAATTTAGGGCAAAATGTTTGGATTCTGTTCTAGTTGTGTGTGCATTGTTTGGTACTTCTAAGTGTGGATTCATGATGTGCGTGACTTGATCTTTCGATTGGTACCATTTTTGTACGTTTCTGGAAGATTGGAAGGTTGCAGGTGGTGGCGTATCGCCGGAGAAGACGACCGGAGGTCCTTCTTCGGCCGGTGACATTTATCAGCTAGGGTTTCTAGCTTTATATCGTGATCGTCTGATCATTCTCATCCAACGGCTTAAACCTTGCCAACGCATTAAAATGACATGTGACTTACGCGTGCTTAATTTTTGAACTCATATGATCTCATGTGTGCGTGTGTATGGTTGCAATCATGTGCTTTTCATCTGCTACACTCATCTTGCATACATATCTTGATTGATTGCTTTGACTGCATCCAATGGCTTTGATTGAATCCTCACGTTGACTGAATGTATACCATTCCACACACAAACACACGCAAATTTGGATTGGGTCACAGATTACTATTTGCACACCCCTTGCTTGAGCCCAAACATATTTCAACGTGAAAATTGCTTTCGCTGCACCCCTACTTCATTTCTTTTGTTTTTTTATTTTTCTTTCACATATTATTTCCATTTCTTTTTAGTAAAAATGCCAAATAATCTCTAAAAATCCCAAATTAATTCATGTGTGTTCTAGATGCATTAAAATAATTTTCTATTATTTTTGTTTCTGACTTTATTAATTTTTGCACATAATTCCATAATTTCTTTTTTATTTCTTTTTCATTTGAACTTTTCTTTGACACTTGAACTTGTGCATTTTATTTCTCCTATCTCATACAACATTTTTGACTCATTCTTTTTGAATTGGTTATATAACACATTAAAGTATATAAATAAATTTTTAATTTAATTTTTAAAGTCATTTTATCATGTGTTTAGGAGTTCTTATTTGAGCATTTTTGTAGTGTGTTTCAATGTGTTTTCATGAGGCCTTTTGATGCACTTTTCTTTTGAGTTTTGCCATGAGTTTTTATACATGTTTGTGCTTCTAACTTGGATTGTTTAGGTCCTATTTTTACTATTTTATCATGTGCTTTTATATTTGTTTGATGCTTTGTATTTGAAGTTACATGTATGCACATTCTTCTACTTCATTCTCATATGATTTTGATGAGGCACTTGTGCCACCTTTTGTGTTTACTTTGTATGATGTTATAGGTCATTTGTATGATATTATAGGTCATCTTGAAGCATGATTCTAGGTCACTTGTTTTCATTCTTTGTCATTTGTGCATGATTGTTCTAAATGTCATCCTTACATGAATATTTTTGTCCTAATTCTTGCATCTTATCTTCTTAAGCTCTACATGTTTCATGTGTGCATTTTTGTATGCCATTTCACACATTCCATTTGCATATCATGAATGGTATGCCACTTCCCATATGCATTCATTAATCATTTCACATGTTATGCACTTTTGGTATGTCACTTTGTGCATCTAATTGGAAATTGTTTCTTTCTTTCTTATCTCTTCTTCATCTTATTTCTCTTACTTATATCATTGCATCCATGATTTGTATGATGATTCATATGCATTATAAGAAATTTTTAAATGATATATGATTCTGATCTTGATATTTTAGGAAGCATTAATGCATGATCACATTGCATATTCACTCATTCTTCATCCTTTACTTCCATAGTGCACTTCTTTGATGTTTAGGACAATTGATTGTGCATAGTTTGTGTGTATTAGGTCTCTTAGCCTTAGAGAAATTCCTTTAGACATAGGTTCTGACCTTGAGTGAGTTTCATCTCTTAGGATCTTTATCCCTTGATTCTTAGCTTGTTTGAGCACTAATTGTTATCCTTTCCTTATTT
This sequence comes from Lathyrus tuberosus, assembly GCA_022829125.1. NCBI lineage: Eukaryota > Viridiplantae > Streptophyta > Magnoliopsida > Fabales > Fabaceae > Lathyrus > Lathyrus tuberosus. The sequence continues at coordinate 60,164 of JALAZF010000503.1, read as the reverse complement.
CACTACTTGTAAATGGTTTTTGAACTAACATTTTCATGTAGGTGCTAATGGTAAGTAAGTGTGTGGATATGCTTCCACATACACTTCTTTCTTTCATTTTCTCTTATATCTTTTAATCATTCAACTTGTGATCATGATAAGCATTTATATTCTTTCCTTGAATAACTTCTTTCTTCCCCCTTTTGAATTATAACACATCTTCTACTTTAGAAGTGAGTTGTTTAATTCTCTCTTCTTCTCCTTTATCTTAGGATTAGGTTTCTTAAACCACGTTAACCTTAGGACCTCCAAACATGCTAACATTAGGGTGAGTCTTAGTCTCCCTCATTAGATTTTACCTTTCTCAACCTTTTGAGTCTCTCTTCTTCTCATCTCAAAACAAAAATCAAAAACACTTAACAAAAGGCATAACATGTATTGTATTTGAGCCTTTCATGTGAGAATAAGATAGTGGGGGGTCTTCCCTCATTTTCTTAGAATGTTTAGCGTACGTCCCGTCTTGGGTCGATATGCGAGGCATTCGATCCTACATGAGAGACTTAAATACAATACATGTTATAAACACAAAAACAATCAAAACACTTCTTCTTAAAAGACAAAAACAAAAAAATTCTATTCTCACCTCCTTCATTCCATTCTGTAAGGATACGTCATTTCCGTTCTACCGCAAACAGGTAACGCCTAAGTCTCCATACAGCGAGCTGCAACACCTAACTGCTAGGACGCGAACGTTGACGTTTCCACTAAAAACGCAAGTAAAGCAACCCTCGTTGAGCCGAACTACGACTGCTCTAATTTCCTCTCTCTAATTAGATTGAGGATACGTAGGCACGAGACGGCGATGTCTTGGCGAGCAACCTTCCCCCCTAGTTCGTGTCCGAACTACGTTGACTCTGACTTTCCCATTGCACTGAGGGAATACGTAGGCCTAGGACAACGATAATGTCCTATCGAGTCACTTCTTTTCTTTTCTTCTTCGTTTCTCCGTTCTTTCCCGTTCTCGTTTCTTCTCCTTTCCAGTAGCAGTGGAGCTCCAGATGACGACACCCTTTAATCGAGACAGCAAACGTGGATCCCATCGGGTACGATGGACGTGTTGGGTGCTAACACCTTCCCTTCATGTAACCGACTCCCGAACCCAGTTCTCTTGGTCGCAAGACCATGCTCTTTCCTTCCCTCAGGTTAATGCAGTGCTTCCTTTCCCTCTCCTGGGATATTACACATTGCTGGCGACTCTGTTTCGGTGCCACTTTGCGTTTGTACTAGGATGAAAATCCCGGGAGCGCCAGCGGGGAACTGCGCGGGCAATGCCCCTGTCCAGGGATGTCGGGGTCGCACATCTACCCCGCTCCCCAGGGCATCAGGAGAGCATCCCCGGGACTATCCTCGGGTCCCCGGTGCCTCGTCCTATGTCCCCGGGAGATTCATCCCACGTCCTCGGGACCTTCCTCAGGTCCCCGGGACATTCATCCCATCTCCCCGCGAGATTCATAAAAATCCATCAAAAATCTAGAGAAACTCCGCCGTTTTCGCCGGAAATTTCGTGGCTTCCCCGGGAACTTCATCAGTTCACCAGAGGACCACTGTAGAAAATGCATTAGGAAAGAAAAAGATCAAGAAACTTACTTGAGAACGGCTGTTGCAAAAGTCCAGTACGACGGCGTGTGGCGGTGAAACGGTGGAGAGAGCAGAGAAAGAAGGAGAGCAACTGCGAGTGAAGGAGAGCAAAAACATGCAAATGACACGGGCTGGATCTTATTTATAGAGCCCTCACAGAACTCGAGGCGCCCCTAGGCATTCGAGTGCCCTAACCCTAGTCTAGCCGCCCTAGGTAATGATGACGCGTGACACGTGGCACATGGATTCCCACGTTAGTCCTTTCGTCTGCTTTGACGCTTGAATCCGCAACCTCTCATCTCCCCGCAATGCCAGCCATCAGCGACAGGCGAGCAAAACTCGAAATTTCTACCTGCCTAGCATCCCTCGTTCGTGGTCCTTCCGCAGTCACAGACTCAAAATTTCTCCCCGCAACGTCTCCCCGACAGAAGATCACCTATAGACACCTGAACTACCTTCAGCCCGGCCTGTCGAGCAGATCTTTGACTGGTGACTGACCCTTAAGTCATTACTCCAACACCTCGGAGCAACGACTTGGGGGGCTCCTGTTCTGGACTGGGCCAGCGCCTGCCCATTGGTCGGGCATGCCTAACCCAATAGACTAAGAAGGCCCAACAGGGCCCATAACTATCCAGTGTCGAGCACGTCCAAGACACTCCTCTCGTCGGGCAAGTATCAGACAGGCGCCGTCGAGAGAGTCCTTGAGTCTAGGAGGGCACCCCTCTCCTCGACCTCAACATTCTCCTCCCCGCGGGGACACGTTACCTTATAACCTCCCACTTCTGAAGGAATCGGTCTGCCCACCTTCCGAAGATCTCGAGACTGTTATCCCAGGGCGAAGACCACATGCTGGTCTTCCCTACGGCCACGTAAACCCTGGCAGTCACCTGGATTGGGCCTGGTAATCCAGCCCAGTGCAGGAGACCGTTGGCCCCGCGCTGGGGGCATTCTATAAATACCCTCTCATTTGAGAGGGTCAAGTTACGTTCTGAAATTCTGGTATCAGATGTGTGATGTTAAGTGCGATGTCACAACAACACACTCTGCTAATACGAACAAGGCAATAAGCAACAGTAAATGACACAAAGAATTGTTCACCCAGTTCAGTCTAACAACCTACATCTGGGGGCATACCAAGCCAGGAAGGAAGTCCACTATTAGCAGTATCAAATTATAGACTCAACAAACTAGTTGACAATCCACTAACTTAATCACTACCCAATGATCCTTCTATCTAAGTCCTCCCTAGATAAGAGACTCCATCTCACTCCCAATCATCGCAATGATGTCTAGCAGTCAACATCTCAGTCACTGCATCAACAACTTGATTTCCAAAAACTCTTCAATCACAGAAAAGTAGAAGACACACTTCCATGACAATACCTAGACATGACACACATGACTAAGAACAATATTTAGAGTTGCTTAACAGCTTCCTCCAAGAACAATACATCTCTTACCTACAGGCTTCGAGATAAACACGATGACCATCCCACAAACCGGGTGGTTCATCAACCAACACAACCCTTATAATCTACATGATGGTTGGCTTCACTTAAACTAGGTTACAATGCTTCTATTTATAACCTTTTTCCCAACTGGATTTGGGCTTTAAATCTCAGCATATTAACTGCTACAAATCTGCAGAAGATTCTGCTACTAAATAGATCTTCAATTAAATCTTCAATCAAATCTTCAATTAAATCTTCATATCTTTTAGCCTTAAAAACAACAACAAGATCTGCTCCAAATCTGATTGCAACTGAATATATCTTTACCAAGATATTCGCCTACAATCTCTCACTCTCTTCAGCAGAATATCTCTCCAATAACAGAAACACGTAGCCCCTAATAAAACAACTCAGATTGATGTTTTATCAACTGATGTCTTAACATCGGGTTTGACATCAACACAGAATCTGCAACCATTTACAACTTAACATAACCAGAATGTTAGAAACTCATGTTGAAACATCAACCATGACATCCACATTGTTTTACCAAAATTCCAGCCAACTACAAGAACTAACACATTCATTCTTACTCTTACACCTATATTTTGTACTTGCTTACTCCTGTTTCCTGACTTTGGCATCGGAGTACCTTGCAGGTATGCCACCCCCCTCCGGCCGTTCCATCACTACCGGAGTTGAAGATCTCACGGCGTTGTTGGCCACTGTCATACTTTCTGATCCAGGTAAGATCATATATATATATATATATATATATATATATATATAATTCAGAGGCTTACAATCAAGCATCCAAATGCACGAATATATGATCATCCATGTATCTTGAAATGCAAGAAAAGTTCAAGATATCAAGTTTATTCCTAGAGGTTTGACCTAAAAAGTCAATATTGCAAGTCAAAGTTCAAAAGATCACAACTCCTTCAATTCTCAACATTTTTTAATGCTTCTTTTTGCATATGACTCTTCTCAACATCCTTTACAATTTCTCTTTGCATGACAAGAGCCAATTATGGTTGGAAGATTATCAAAAGTTTGAAGACATTATAGGTCATTTGTGGACTTAGTGAAATTTTGACCTATTTTCAAGTGACTTTTTCTCGACTTTCAAGAATCATAATTTCTTCAATTTTTAACATTTGAGGCTTCTTTTTTCTACTTACTCTTTGAAATTCTCTCTACAAGTTTGCTTCAAGGGTCAAAAGCTAATTGTGATTAGAAGGCTATGGAATTCATTGATACATTATAGGTCATTTTCAGTCACTTTGGACTTAGAATTTTCATGATCACATTATCCGATTTTTATGCCAACTTCAACATGCCATAAATTTTTCCACAAATGTCCAAATGCAATCTTTCTTGGCACATTGTGATCTTTTTTATGATGTTAACAAGTTACTAAAATAATGGAATAAAAAAGCCTCGTGTACAAGATGCCTCATTGGTGTAAACATGACCTCATGAAACTGATTTTTTGCACCATGATCAAATTTTGAAATTCAGTAATTCTCAATGTTATCCATCTAAACATGAGTAGTGAAGTCTCCAAAAGCTAAATGGCTCATAAAATGCATGATTTAGTTGAGTTTTTAGCAACGACAAGTCACACTTTCTTCACTTGGAGGGTGTACACGAATTCAACCAAGTTGTGATCATTTCACCCCTCTCAGCATTCCATCATTCTCTCATATAAATAGAGGACACATTCCATTCATTTCCCAAGCTTTTTGAGAGCCAAAAATACCCTGCCCATATCACACTTGAACCTTCCATTTGTGAGATTTCATTTTCATACTTTAAGGCTTTCTCAACACAATCTCTCACATCCAAACTCTTCATCATTCTTCTCTGAAGCTAAGGGAACAAGAACCAAGGCCTGAGGTGCTCTGAATTGCTCATATGACCTGCTCCGATTTGCTCATTTCACACCTCTTCGAACAGGTAGTTAGAAGCATATATTTGCTTCAAATGTGATACCACAATGTAGTCCTTGGCTTGTTGTTGCTTTCTGGATCCTCAACTTAGCTTGACTGATCCATTTACCTTTCGTAGTTTTGAAAATCCGTTTTACATTTTGTTTCTTCTTCTTCAAAATTCTCTTCATGGAGTTAGTATAAATTTGTTTTAAGCATATGGTTGCATTCACCTCAATGAAACAACCAAGATGATGGTGGTTTTGTGCCCTAACGAAACTATTCTTCAAACTCCAGTGACTAGTTCACCGGAGAAGATGACCGGAGAGGGACAATGACCTTCGCGCGTAATTTTGAATCTCATTCTTCCAGATCATGCCAGGTGTTTTAATCTGTTGAATGTGACCTCATGCGCGCTTTTAAGTGATGTCTATCATGCACCATCACCTGAGGAGTGTTAGATCTGCCACGTTAATTAATGAGGTCAGATCCAACGCTTGTTGTTTTTTCTTAGTTGATTTCTTTTTCAGTTTTTATTTTAAATTATTTTTATCTTCAAAAATTCATATTAATTTCATTTTAACTCCAAAAAATCCCTAAATAATTTCTAAAATTTTCATTTATTTTTCGTCATCTGATTTTATTTTTGGAGATTTTATTTGTATGATTTGCTATTTTTCTTTTATTTTCTCTTTTTTCTTGTGTTTTAATTGGTTTAAAAATAGTTTTATGTCTTTAAAAATTCTGAAAAAGTTTTCATATGCTTTTTATTTTACTTTTAACCTTCCATAATTTTCTTGGCCATTTATTTGGTGATTTGAAGGACTTTATGGATTTTCTCTTTTATTTTCCTTTTAAAAATCTTTTTGATGCATTTTATTTCATTTTATTGCATCTTATAGTTGTTTGACCTATGTCGACTTCTATTGGCCTTGGATCTTGGTTGATTTGATCATAAGTTTCATCAAACTCAACGAATCTTGGGTGTTGATGGGGTGAAAACCCTAATCCACCAAAATGGATGATTGATTTTGATGATAACTTGATTAATGCCTTGATCCAATTTGGTTTGCTTTATTTTGTTATCTCCTTCTATCTTCATCTTTTTTTTCACCTTTTCTCTTGATCAATTGGATGATATATAGTCCATCTTGTTCATGAGATTTGGATTGGTGCTAGATGAACTTTCATCATTTCAAATCTACCATTTGATTGATCATTGATCAATTGAGGTACTTTGGATTGATGCACAAGTTTGTCCTAAGTATCATGAAGGATTGATTTATGTAATGGACTACTCTTCCTTGACTTAGGTCTTGACCCACCTTGTTTTGACTTGTGCTACATGTTTTAGGAGTATGATCTCTATCATATCTTTAACGTGTATGGTACATAAATTGTTATTGACTGACCTCCCATAGTATGATCTTCCTTATAGATTGTGCTACGATTGCTTAACATAGCGCTCAATTTGTCCCGAATCAGATTATTAATTTTAACACTTGTACTAACTATATAATTGTGCAAAAAAAAATTTTATGTCATTTACTTTTATGAACATTTATCTTTAACTCATTTACTTTCTTGCACCTTATATTGCTTTATTATTATCATTGTCATATTATTTGCTTTTGTTTATATTTATACCTTTTTCTTTTTGTCCACTTGGACTTTCTTTTTCTCATTTAAGACATTAATAAAGGCTTAAACCATTAAATGATTTAATATTTCCATTGGACTATTGGTTACTATCCCTTGCTTGGATGTTTGACTTATGGACTTAGAATTAGGTTCTTGATCCTATGCTTTGGAGTTGTGACTTAAGACCTTGAGAATTCATCCGGTACCTTGAGTTGAGTTGTGGAAGACTTAGCTCTGCTACCTCATCTTTGGCCTTGGCTTAAGTTCTTCTTTATCTGATGCTTGGTTATTTCTCTGCTTAATGTTGCTTATTGCTTGAATCCAAAGGATGGGATAGCTTGGTATCTTAGTTAGATCTTTCCTTCCTTAGCTTTTATTTTGTGTTTTAGGTTAGTCTCTTCATCTCCCCCCCCCCCCCCCCCACCCCCTTTCTTAAATTTTCAAAGTCTTCTCACTTTTTCAAAACCTTCTTGTTTTTAACCTTGAACCATTTTTTTTTAATAAACCTTGACTTTGTCAATTGATTTTCAAACTCTTTTCTTGAATAAAGTGCTAATTAATATTAAGCATACCAAGACCATTTCCAAAAGACTTAATAAATACTTAACTCATTCAAATCATTTTGTGCCTTTTGTGCACTTTTCCTTTTAAATTTTTCTTAAGGTTTAGACATGAGTCATTTTCATAGTTGATATGTAATTCTCCTATCTCCATAGTGATGCTTAGTGTTGATTCTTTTCCACTTGAGAGAGCTAATGACATACTTGTTGATCTCTATCCAAGTTGGAGTCCTTCTCAATAATGATGCCAAGGTCCATTTTCACACACTTGTGGGTGACTAGTTGAGTGTTCTCCTTAAAATAACAATTTGTATTGTCCATTTAAAATCAATCATAAAAAATCTCTTTTGTTATTTTTACCATGAACTACGAAATTTTGATCCTCCATTGCACTTTGTGGGTACGTAGGCACGAGGCTCAGGAAGTCTTGTCAAACACAAAAACCTTAAAAATTATTTCTCTTCTCATCTCCACCATTTTTTGCAAACAATACATTTTAAGCCAAACATAGATTTTCAAGAGGTTCCTATAGAGTACTATAGATGTTTTAGGTGCTAATACATTTCCATTGCATAACCAACTCTCTTACCCTTGTCTCTGTTTTTATTAGTTTTGTTTTAAAACTTCTTTGGGTTTTGTTCGTTCTTTTCCCCATTCCTTTGGAAAAATAAAAGTGTGGTGACGACTCTTGCATTATGAGTTAAGTTAATCAATAACTTAATCTCAAATTTTCCCGCTACAAAGCTAACCTCTGAGAACCTATAGGAGTATGGGTACCAAAGAATGAGATTGTTTTTGCTGCAGATATACAAAAGGGAAATAGCAAAGTAGCAGTTGTTGTTCCGGGCCAATGTTTGCTTACAACTTACAATAAGAAGAAGGCATACATTCTAAATCCTAACTCTGAAGGAGGAAGGAAATGTGATATCTAGAAGAAACCAGTAAGATAATATTACTGGTACCCGGGAAGACTGATGTTCTCCTATGTTGAATTGGTGTTTCAGGCTCTTGGTTATGTCTCTGAAGTTTATCCAGTTGTTTTGGAAAGTTTGAGAAGACTTCGGTTGGGTTTCAGAAAAGCATTGTTGGAACAATTTTGTTCCTCGTGGACAATCTCAAAAGCTTATCTGAAACTGCATAAAGAAAGGTATGAATTTTTTTGTGTTTTATGCAACAATTTCTAATCCTAGCATCTTGTTAGAAGAACTTCATGTTCATGAAAAAAAAATTTCACTTCAAGTTGATAATTCTACTTCTATCAGTTGTGCAAAGAATTTTACTCTATATCTGGTGTCTGATGATGTCCAGAAGCTACTTTAATCAAAAGCTATGAATCAACTTTTGATGAATGAATAGCCTCTGAAGCATCTTAGCCTCTGATACTATGAATAAGAATTAAATTCCTCTGATACACACACAAATGAACACTTTGTGTTAACTGCCTCTGGCACCTACCCTATTATGTGTCATAAATTTGAAATGTATTTTGACACGTGGATTGTAATTGTTGAGTAAAAACTCCTTAGTTTTTGGTTGTTTGCCTTTATTATTGTGTTTCGTGTTTCTTTTTGTCTTTATGTTCTGTTTTGTTTAGAATTCCTTTTTCACTCAAAACACTTCATTTATATCAGAAACACACACTTCACTACCTCACTTCCTACACTTTTGTTTTCTATAACCTCCTCTGAAAAACCATTTTCAAAAGAAAACCCTAGAAACCCTAAAAGCTCCTTTCAACAATGGTGTCCTCATCGACTTCTCAACATGCACACTTGATCGTCGAATCTGGAAAAAGTATGACCAAGCCCAAATCCATGGATTTAAATCAGGGTGATCTGAAGCTTTTGGTGGAACAATTTGTTGACTTTGACTCATTTAATCAAAATGGGTATAATCTTTGGAGCTACTTCAGAGTAAAAAAGTGGTCTACATTCTTTGAGATGTTGAATGGACCAACTTACCCTTATCTTATAAGAGATTTCTGGGTTAGGGAAGAAGTGTTTGATGAATTTTTTGCATCTGAGGAACTCATAATTTTGGTAGAGAATGATAGTTCCTTGAAAGGAAAGAGTAAAGAAGAATTGGGTTTGAAGAAGTTAAAATTAGATCAGCAGTGATGGGTGTTGATGTGACAATCACTGAGAAGACGGTTGCTAAACTATTAAAAGCACCAAACTCTGGAAGGTTTGTTATGAACACTAAAGAGAACAGTCCTGAAGCAGATGTTATTAAAAGATATTTGTTTGATAACGCTACTGATTTGTGTTCTTCTGACTTTGGAAAGGTCAAGAACATGAAGAATATTTTCAAACTTCTATTTAATATTCTTATTGGGTGTCTGATCCTTAGAGAAGGGAGTAGTGACCAAATCTCATGGAATCACAAACATTTCCTCTTCTACTTGAATAAAGATAAGATCAATCTTTATGCATACATCTTCAATCATATATGTGAAGACATCAGGGATAGCACAAAGCTTCATAATAATAATGTGTCCTATGCCAGACTGTTGTCTGGACTATTTTATCGAGGTCGTCTAATTGATGCCCTTAAAGCTTTGTCTGACAATGGAGATTTGGAGGAGATACATGGAAATTTCATGTCTGCTTTTGTTCTTGTAAACATGAAGCTTCTGAATAAAAGTGAAGTGGTTACTTCAAAGGTGCCTCTCTAAGTTAGATGTACTATTCCTGATTACCTTGAGAATTATCTTGGCATCCCCAAGATGGACAATCCTGAAGTAATCAGATTATATATTGAATAGGAATTCAAAGAGGGGTGGTTATAAGATTCAAAGACTTAGCCAATAATCCTACTGATGTGTTCAATCCTTCTTAGAAGAGGAAGCAGGTTGCTTCAGTGGATTAGAAGCATGTTCAGAAACCCTCTAAGAAGAAAAATTTACATCAGAAGGAGATTGAAAAAGAGATTAAACAAGTTATCGCATCCACTGAGTTGATGCCCTCTAAAACAAGAAGTGGAAGATCGCCCAAGAAGGTTGTTTGTGCATTTGTCTCATTAGAAGCACTTTTGAGAAAGAAGAGATTAAGGAAGTTATATGAAATTGAAGAGGATGGGGAAGAAGAGGATGTTGGTGTATCATTGGTCAAAAGAAAGAAAGTTGTTGATGATGTTGCTCAGGAGAGTATGGTAGAGCCTATCTTCAGAAGTACTCAACTGTTAGCAACTGTTATGTTGGATCAATCAGAGAAGCATCCAAAAACCTCTGATGCTTTGATTAAAGAGGTTGCTGTTGTTGGTGATCTGGAGACTGCAGAGGTCCAAGCCGCTAAAGTGATTGCAGGGTTAAAGTCTGTTGAGGATAAAGCCTCTAGTTTTCCTGAAGAAGGTGGTTCAAAAGCTATTGTTGATGAGACTCTGACTACTTCAGAAGCTCTGAATACTGATATGACGGGTATTAATCTAAACTCTATCTTTGAAGATGATTCTAATTACTCCACCCTAAACCACAAATCACTTACTCTGTCACCAAATCCCTTACCCAATCATTCCCCAAAACACCTTTCATCACCTACCATTGAACATACCATTGTTCAGAATCAATTAACTCTATTTACAGTTTTTGAATATCCATCACCTTTAAGCACCATGGTCGAACCTCCCATAGATATATCTAGTGGAAAACTTCTTCTAGCCTTGAGTTAGAGTATGATGAAGCTGGATTCATAGCTCACATTGGCCTAAAATCTATAACCCCTAAACATGTCTCCATTAAACCTATTGTAGCCATTATTATTCAAGAAGTTTCTCCTCAATACCAACCATCTAACCAAACATATTCTGCTCCAGAAGCTGAACATGTAACCCTTATCTGATCAGAAACTACTTCTCAACAAGAAATTACTTCACCACCAGAACATGTAACCTTTAACTAAACATGTTTTCCTCAACCATCATCTCATAAAGAACCTAGCCCTGTTTAGAGTAAACTTCAAGGTCAAGATACATATGAACTCCAGATTGAAACTGAACAAATTATTCAAGATCTATCTCTAGTTTAATTGACATCTGAACCTAGAATTGAATCTGAACATATCTCTTTTGACTTCCTTCACCATGAAACCTCCTTAAACCTATTTGTCCATGAAAACCAATCTTCCGGCCCTTCACAGACTAACACTTCATCCCTTTTACATACTATCCAAACCAACCTGGAGGTAATCAAATCTATCTTTCTTGATAAAGTACAAATTCTGGTCAATGAGAAAATATCTGCCTCTAACCCAGTAAGCCTATACTGCTAAGTGGGATTCTCTCTAGACATTTGTTGTATCAGTCATTTAGAATCTAAGGGATGTCACTTCAGAATCTGTCGCTTCTTCCAGCTCAAGACAAGATATTTTGGAAGAAAATTTTGCCTTTTTTGTTGCTACTCAACAAGCCATGGTTGTCAAGCAAAATGAAATGCTTGAAAGGAGGAAGTAAATGGATGCTAGACAAGACATTATGGGCTTATTTAGTTGACTGTACCAAGGTGGTGGTCTTGTTCTCAACAATGGTTTCTATTGCTTTGATGATCTCAGTTTTCTCTGAAGGAGTACTCATTGTTGTTAAGAAGTAATAAGAGTTGCTTGAAGATGTGGGAAGTGTGTTTACTAAAGTGAGCTTTTATAGAAAAGCGTGAGTGACTCTTATGTTGCTTATGGAAGTTGAATCATCTGGTGATTTAATGCTTGATAATCTAACTCTTTATTGAAATTATTACTTCTAATGGTTGCAATTCCGGAATAACTTGTGACCGTCTTGAGAAGTGGAGAAACATTTCAACCAATCTAGTTGTTTCTCTCTGTTGGGAAGTGCAAAAGTTGTTTATTTTTATTTTTATCAGAATTTAATTTTTTCCCACATATTTTTCATTCCTAATATTTTTTTTTCTCTCTATGCTAACATGTCCTAATTCACTTTTTGTTGATGACAAAAGGGGGAGACATTCATGGAAGTATTTAAGAGGAAAAACATACTTTTTTAATGCTTTTATTTACCTGAACCCTAATCATTTTTGCTTTTTGAAAATTATTTTATAAAGATAAGTTTAATTAACTTGGATATGACTTAGGGGGAGCTTACAAAACTCAACCTTTGAACTATTAGACTCAGGGGGAGCTTACCAACCTCAGACTCTGATGTTGTCAAGTTAGTAAACTGACCAACCATTGTTCATAAATACATTTGTTTGTCATCATAAAAAAGGGGGAGATTGTTGGAACAAAATTGTTCATATCCCTTGGGTTTTGATGATAACAAAGTACTTAAAGAACAAATGAGTATACTAACATATGTTCAAGTGTGCGGGAACACAAGCTTAAGATTCAACGAGAGGGAGATTCTTGTTTAACCTTTTGAGGGATCTAACTATTCGAGGGTTTCCCAATCCTCGACGATTCAACGAGAGGATATTCATGCTTCCAGGCTGGCCCTTTGAGAGGAGCATCCCTTTTCTTGAATGTTTTTGTTGAGATTTTCTTCCATCATTTTCCTTTTGTTTTCATGCATAATAATATTTTGTTCTTCCTATACTTGGATTTAGATATTTTGATTTTTGGTGTTGGTTGTTTTTTGTTTCTGTTTTTCTTCAATGGTAAATTTTCAGAGTTGCTTCAATAAGGCTAATGGAATAGGATTGTACTCCCCATAGCTGGGAGTTCGTGGGGTTACTATTGTATCTCTTTTTAGTATGCTCTATAATTTTCTGCTCATATTCGAGTGTTTTTTGGGAGGGTTTCACACAATATTCTTCATTATGCCCTATTATTCTGCAATTAAAACATAAACTAAGGAGTTTTTCGTATCTAAACTCAATCCAGACATTACCATCTTTAACACTACCAATGTGCATTTCGGTTTTTAGGGCTTAGTCACATTTTGCAAGACTTTTACTTTGATGATAATGACTTTATTTAGGTACATAAATAGTTCTCATTCAAGAACTTCCCCCAGTTTAGCACCAATTTTAGTTCCCAAGTTTTTGGATTTGATGTTGAGAGGGAAACCCTAAATTTTAATCTCAATAGGGACTAAGTTGAAGGTGTCTAGGGTGGGATTAATATCAGGGTTCCAAGGCTTGAGAGCAAGCCATGTGTTTCGAAATATTCAGGGCTTACATTTCATGATGCATTTAACATCCATAAATTTTACCATAGTAATTTTGAACAAACTTTGATCAATTTCAGAAATTCTAAGGCCGGCAGGGTCGCACCAAATCCTCATTAACCCATTTATGAGGGAATTTTTGTGTATAGGTTTGTTTGAGAGAAATTTTCCAAGTAAAACTTGTTGATTATCTTTGAATTCTTGGTTGATATCATCATTATCCAATACACAAAAAATATGGATTTTTCCATTTTGTTGCTCAATACCTTGAGTGAGATTATTTTGTTTCTGATTGATGTTTGGTTTTTCTTCTAGGTTGTCATTGAGGACGTTGTTTCTCTTCCCCTCCCCCCTCATCTAACATGGGTTTTTTAGGGATTAGAATTTTGTTAGGGTGATCTTCACAAACCAGATCCATGGTGGATCTTGGTCTTTTTCCCTTGCTTAAAGCAATTTAGATTTCCATTTAGGCACCTGAAGCTTAAAGAGAGGAGAGAAATCGGAAGGAGGCAGGGATGCCTCAAATAGAATAATAGAATAAGGGATGCCTCAAAAGAAATATCACAAAACTAAAGGTTGAGAAAGACGCAATCCAGAGGGAAAATCCTAGATGAAACTAAAGCACACTGCACTAGAAGACAGTCTATAGCAGGAGGAAAAGCATGGTCACCACGAAGGAGGGAAGGGACATGAAAGAGTGAAGGGACATGAGTAATTGAGAGATTCAATACGTAAAGAAGAAAATGAAAGAAAAAAGGAATATTAGAGCATTCTTGATTATGCTTCATAACCCCCTTTGTTTTTCCTTTCAATAGTTCACATTTCACTTGTATTTAAACTATATCCCAATAATTAATTAATTTCTAAAAAAAATAAGTAATATTTTTAAGGGTTAAATATATTTGTGGTTTTTCTAAATATCTCAAATTTTGTTTTTAGTCCTTTAAAATATTTCCTTTAAAGAATGATTCTCCTAAAAATTTTCATCCACACTTTTGGTCCCTCCGACAACTTAACGACGCTTTTTACATCTTATCGAGTGAATTAGCTACGATTTATTACTTAGCGACTGAATTAGCGACAATTTTAGCTACGATTTTAGTATTAGGGATCAAAAGTGTGGATAAATTTTTTTAGAAAGATTATTATTTGAAGAAAATATTTTGAGAGACTAAAAACGAAATTAGAGATATTTGATGGGTCATCATGGGGAAAAACATTCACATTGGGTCAAACACTCACCTAAAAGTCAAAAACTCACCCAAACAAGTGAGAGAGACGCCACATATTTAATTAAAACCTTAAGGTGGTAGGTGTATGAGCCCTCTTACTTATAAAGTGCTTAACCTCCACTTTTCTAAGCAATGTGAGACTTAGAACTCACACTTGTTTCTTCACACAACACACACATTTCCCAACAATATTTAGCAACAGTGGCAGAGCCAAAAAAATTATGAAGCCTAGGCAAAAATTTAAAAACCGCAAATTCACATTATATATAATAGTGGAAGGAATTGGTAGAGAGTTTATTTTCATGAAGCAAAATGTAATACATATTGACCAAATTACTTATAAATTGACCAAGTTACTTATTGAAGCCCGACAGAGTGTAAAATAGCAGAAAAATTATAGCACCAAAATCCCAATAACACCACAAGCTCAGTAAACTAAACAAACTAAACTCATATATTAAAGAAGTCTAGCCTAAAGCTTACACTTAGATATTATAAAAAGGCTAAAAACCAAGCATGCTAACAGGGGAAACCATAAGCAACCAAGCATACTAGCAGAGGAAGCCATGAGCCTCCCAAAGCATCACTCAGTGATTCATATCTCACTCATAAAATATACAAGAATTTTTTAGAAATCTACCGAGAAATCTAAGAATCCATTATTATTACTATTTTATTCTATTACATTTTAACTATTAAAAGTCAATGACCACGTACTGAACTATCTATAGGGATAATAAACTTATTTAGGCTAAACTTACTTGTATCTCTACACAATGCCCACTGACCATATCAATATTTTTATGCAAGATCCTTCTCTTCCCGACTCATAAACCTGGTAAAATGAAATAAATATTATTAAAGGAAAAATCTCTATGGAACAATCATGAAATTGAAAAATACAATATAAGACTTGCCATCTTATTATTGACCAGCCAATTTTTAAAAGTCATGCAATCCAACCTCGAAGCATTGCTCTTTTGCAGTAAGGACTTGGCTAATTTTAAAAATGAACAATTGCATATTGTTTCTAGCAAAATAAACTGCAATGGAAACACAAAGATAAATCTGATGAGTTCAAAGTAGGAATTACATAGTTTACATTCTTTTAATAACTAAATTAAAATAGCATCATATCCTATAAAGTGAAACAACCAATAACAACAATTCAGCACCATAATTCGTAAAAAACAGAAACGAAAAAGGAAAAGAAACTTGGTTGGGACAATTTACCGAACACTTAGTGTGTAAGTTGTAAAAAGGTGGAAATGACAACAATTCGATACCGATTCATAAACCACAACCTGCAACAACAACAATCATCATTAACAACAATAATTCAACATCGTGAAGTGAAAGAATTGAAGCAAAAAGAGGCGAGAAATTAGTTAAAACATTCTATCGAACACTATGTAGCACGGACACCTGTGAAAAATGGCGTGTCCATGTCCGTGTCGGGGCCGGACACTTGCACCAACACTTGTGATTACGTTTAATTTATTCATTTTTTTCAAATTATTACCGGTGTCGCCGTGTCAGTGTCGGGGTTGTATTTGGAGTGTCCGTGCTTCATTCGAACACCTTGCGGACACGACTAAAAACTGTATTTTTCTGCATAACAAATTGACTGGTTATTTTACTTCTTTAGAACTCTCGTACATTTTCTTAACCAATTATAATTTATTTACAGAAGAATAATTTGGTTGGGTGATTTGAATCACCGTCTCAACTTATCAGATATGGAATCAAAAGCTCTTAATTTTAAATGTTACTGTGACAGCTTATGCAAGAAATCAAGAACTGTACATTTGGAGGATGGTCGGAAGGGGTGATAAATTTTCCACCGACTTATAAATACGAGGTTAATTCATACAAGTACTACGAAAATGACCCAAAGGCTCCAAAACGTACACCAGCATTCAAGTTGAGCCTAAGCATGATAGAATAGAATATTTTGTTGTAATTAGTCATAATTAGTTTCCTATAATTAGGTTGTATCATAATTAGATAGTTGACCAAATGTTACACATATATATATATATATATATATATATATATTCTATTTAGATCAATGAGAAAGGCAACGATTCCATTATCTTACATGGTATCAGAGCTAAACGATCCCTCTCTAAATTAAAAAAAAACGCAGAAACTCGTTTCTTCTTCTCCCTCATTACAGTCCGCCGCCGCATACTTCT
This sequence comes from Lathyrus tuberosus, assembly GCA_022829125.1. Classification (NCBI taxonomy): domain Eukaryota; kingdom Viridiplantae; phylum Streptophyta; class Magnoliopsida; order Fabales; family Fabaceae; genus Lathyrus; species Lathyrus tuberosus. The sequence continues at coordinate 43,420 of JALAZF010000503.1, read as the reverse complement.
TTTCCCCCCTTGAAGTCTGCCGCCGCAACAGGACTGCCGTCCTCTGTACCGCCACCGCCGAACACGAGAACAACCCTATTCTCTTGCCTTCCACCTCTGTTCACGTCGCCGCCATCGCACACCTCCGTGCACAAGGACCCAAGCGATTCTGATCGCGTATTCTGATCCCTATTTTCCGATCGACACAACTGTATCCCACCACAACCGAACTTTCTCTCCTCCACAAATCCGCAGCTATTGTTTGCGTGTTTTCGTTTTGTGCGTGTTTTCGTTTTGCACGTGTTTTCATCTATCTCTACTGTTTGTGTGTTTTCACTGTTCCACCTGCAACCATGTCTGATTTAGACCATTCAGAACACAGTGACGCCGATACCCACAAATCCGCCGCTACTGGTGATTCCGGCCAGCCCAAGAACACCACGCTTCGAGGTTCCAAATTGGAGTTTTATCCCGCTCTTGCCGTCTCCAATATTAGGAACCACATTCCTATAATTCTTGAGATGGAAAAAGATCAATATGGTACCTGGGTCGAACTTTTCCGCATCCATGCTCGCTCACATCGAGTCCTGTATCACATCGTTCCATCTATCAGAAAAGAGCCACCAGTTGTTACCGACGCCAACCATGAACAATGGTCCACTCTTGATGCACCGTTCTTCAGTGGATTTATTCCACTATTTCTACCGATTTACTGACCACTATTCTGGAACCCAACTCCACTGCAATGGAAGCATGGAATCGCTTGGAAGATATTTTTCAGGACAACCAAAATGCTCGAGCTGTCACTCTTGAGCAAGAGTTTTCTAACACTCCTATAGAGGATTTTCCCAATGTCTCTGCTTACTGTCAGCGTCTTAAGATGCTTTCTGATCAGTTGAGAAATGTCGGCTCCCCTGTCAACAATCATTGTATGGTCCTTCAGCTGATCTCTGGTCTCCCAGAAGCTTACCGCAGTGTTGCTACTTTGATTCGCCAGAGCAACCCTCTTCTGACATTCTATCAGGCTCGTTCCATGCTCACTTTGGAAGAAGCTGGTATGGCTAAGATGGCATACACAGGCTCTCATGCTGCTATACACACCACTCAGCCGAAACCTACTGAAAACACCTCACAGCGTGGCAACCGCCGCCCCCGCAACCGTTCTCGCTCCCGTGGCAGCCAGAGTCGCAGAGAGAGAGGTAGTAACCGCAGTGCACCTCAGTCTGGAGCTCCTAGAGCTCCCTCACCTTGGTCTTCTCCTCCTTGGTAACAACAACAGCAGTACCCAACCTGGCAACCATGGGGTTGGACTCCACCACCGTGGACTACGCCACCGTGTCCATATCCCACCTCTCAGTGGACACGCCCTGCCGATCCTCCTAAGCAGCCAGGATTTCTAGGACAGCGTCCTCAGGTGTATGCATCCTCTACCTCTTCTCAGATACCGACAGACATTGAGACCGCAATGCACACCATGTCACTCCATACTCATGACAATCAGTGGCACATGGATACGAGTGCAACATCCCACACAGCTGCATCACAAGGTAATCTCTCATCTTATTTTCCCGTAAGTAATTCAAATCAGAAAGTTATTGTTGGCAGTGGCCATGGAATTCCAATTCACAACACCGGACACACACAAATAACCACATCTCACCAACCACTTCACCTTAACCATGTCCTGCATGCCCCGAAAATTATTAAAAATTTAATTTCTGTGAGACGACTCGCCACTGACAACAATGTCTCTGTTTTCTTTGATCCTTTTGGTTTTACTGTCTCTGATTTTCAGACGGGGACCACCCTTCTCAGATGTGACAGTCGTGGAGATCTTTATCCAGTTACCACTCCTCCCAGTTTTGCCGGTCTCACATCCAGTCTTTGGCATAGTCGTCTTGGTCATCCTGGCGTGTCTGTTTTGAATTCCCTTCGTAAAAATAAGTTCATATGTTGTGAACTTTTTAATTCTTCTGTTGTTTGTGACTATTGTGTTTTAGGCAAACAGGTTAAATTGCCATTTTTTTATTCTCAAACTACGACTTTGATGCCTTTTGATATTTTACATAGTGATTTATGGACGTCTCCAATTTTAAGTTTTGCTGGTCATAAATATTATGTCTTATTCTTAGATGATTTTACAAACTTCTTGTGGACTTTTCCTATTAGCAGAAAATCTCATGCGTTTGAAACATTCAAGTCACTTACTCAACTCATTCAAACTCAATTTTTGCAAAAAGTCAAAACATTTCAATGTGACAATGGCGGTGAATATAATAATGAGCTTTTTCAAAAATATTGCATTGATCATGGTCTAGTTTTTCGTTTCTCTTGTCCCCACACATCCTCACAAAATGGGAAAGCGGAACGTAAAATAAGAACCATTAATAATATGATACACACTATCCTAGCTCATTCTTCTATTCCCCCCTCGTTTTGGCATCATGCTCTCCACATGGCAACTTATCTGTTAAATATCATTCCCTGTAAAACACTTCATAATAAGTCACCAACACAACTCCTGTATCATCGTGATCCCACCTACACACACCTCCGAGTCTTTGGTTATCTATGTTATCCATTATTCATGTCATCTACCATCCATAAGTTACAACCCCGGTCTACTCCGTGTGTCTTCTTGGGTTATCCACTGAATCATAGAGGTTACAAGTGTTTTGATTTGTCTAAAAGAAAATTAATAATTTTGAGGCATGTCATCTTTGATGAAACTCAATTTCCCTTCACCAAGATACACTCCCCTTCACCTCACTCTTATCAATTCCTAGATGATGATGACTTTCACCCCTACCTTATACATCAGTGGCAAAATCAAATTTCCCCACCTGTTGCACATAACCAACCAACACCCACAATCACAATTGACCAGCCACTACCCTCAATATACCAACAATCATCATCTTCTACCTCTTCGATCAACACACCCATTATAATTAACTCTCCATCAACACCACCAAGTCAACTGCATCCACCTCAACCTACACGAACCATCACCACCAGAAGCATGAAAGGCATTGTCAAACCCCGCACGATATTTAACTTATCAATCTCTCACTTTGACCACACCATCTCTCTCATACCTAAAAACCCCAAACTAGCATTATCAGACCCGAATTGGAAATCCGCAATGCAATCTGAATTTGATGCTCTTATTCGAAATAAGACGTGGGATTTAGTTCCTCGTCCTTGTGATGCTAATCTTATTCGATGTATGTGGATTTTTAGACATAAGAAAAATTCTGATGGCTCCCTTGAGCGTTATAAGGCTCGTCTTGTAGGTGATGGCAGGTCACAGGTTGCAGGTGTGGATTGTGATGAGACTTTTAGCCCCGTGGTGAAACCCGCTACCATTCGAATAGTGCTTACCATTGCTTTCTCTAAATCTTGGCCCATTCATCAACTGGATGTCCAGAATGCTTTTTTACACGGTGATCTTCATGATACTGTTTACATGCATCAGCCATTGGGTTTCCGCGACCTCCGTCATCCAGATTATGTATGTCAGTTGAATAAGTCATTATACGGTCTCAAGCAAGCGCCTAGGGCATGGTACCAACGTTTTGCTGACTATGTCGCCACCATTGGTTTTCGCCATAGCACATCAGACCACTCCCTCTTCATATATCGCCAAGGTTTAGACATGGCCTACATTCTACTGTATGTAGACAACATCATCCTTATCACCTCCACTCAGGTCCTCCGCAAATCAATTATATCACTCTTAGCATCTGAGTTTGCAATGAAGGATTTGGGCCCACTGAGTTACTTTCTGGGTATTGCAGTATCTCATCATCCTGATGGCATATTTCTCAGTCAAAGCACTTATGCTTAAGAGATCATTGAACATGGTGGCATGGCGTCCTGTAAACCATCAACCACTCCTGTTGACACCAAGCAGAAACTCAGCACCTCCTCTGACACTTCTTATGAGGATCCCTCCTTGTATCGGAGTCTTGCAGGGGCCCTAAAGTATCTCACCTTCACTCGACCTGACATATCATATGTTGTTCAGCAAGTTTGTCTTCACATGCATGCCCCTCGCACAAAACACATGCTTGCTCTTAAGCGCATTTTGCGCTATGTTCAGGGCACTTTACATTTTGGACTACATTTATCCTCATCTCCCATTACAAAGCTTATCTCCTACACTGACGTTGATTGGGGTGGATGTCCTGACACCAGACGTTCTACATCTGGTTACTGTGTTTTTCTAGGTGACAACCTTATTTCTTGGTCTTCCAAAAGGCAGCCAACACTCTCCCGTTCCAGTGTTGAAGCCGAATATAGGGGGGTTGCGAATGTTGTCTCCGAATCGTGTTGGATTCGCAATCTTCTCCTGGAACTCCATTTTCCTATTCGGTGTATTGTGACAATGTTAGTGCCATCTATCTATCTGGTAATCCTGTGCAGCATCAGCGCACTAAGCATATTGAGATGGACATTCATTTTGTTCGGGAAAAAGTGGCTCGTGGTCAGGCTCGCGCCCTTCATGTTCCCTCAAGACATCAGATCGCATACATCTTCACCAAAGGACTTTCTCGCATTCTCTTTGATGATTTTCGGACCAGTCTAAGCGTCCGTGAACCTCCCGTTTCGACTGCGGGGGTGTGATAGATAGAATATTTTGTTGTAATTAGTCATAATTAGTTTCCTATAATTAGGTTGTATCATAATTAGATAGTTGACCAAATGTTACACATTGATGTATATATATTCTATTCAGATCAATGAGAAAGGCAACGATTCCATTATCTTACAAGGCAGTTGCCCTACCTGGCCGGACGCTGGCTCCGCCAATGTTTAGCAGGACCACAAACATATTTAATTCTATTTTTAATTTTATTTTGATCACTTAATTAAATAATACTAGCTAATATAATTAATATGAATATATAAGTTTTTTTTAGAATATAATGATTAAATAATATTTAAAATATAAATTATTTAAAAAAAAAGTTTTGACTTTTGAGTGTAAAGTACGTTTCTTTTTTCCTCTTTGACTTTTTATACGTACGGACGAGTTCGTCGATGTGAAATGTGCTTGCAATATTTCCATTGAGACATTGTACCGTTTTTATTGACTTTATGAAAGTAATGAGAGTCAAGATACAATTACTAAAAGGGTTAATACCCCTTTTGGACCCTGCCATATAGGCCAAATCCCAAAAACAACCCTGTAAAAAAAAAAACACAGATTCCATCCCTGCCATTTGTAGATTCCCTCGTTTTGCCCCCTGAGTGGATTTGGTCAACCATATTGATGACATGGCGCTGCTTAGTTGGAATTTTATTTATTTTTTATTTATTTAATTACACACGTGGCATTTTTATTAATATTTTAATATTTAATTTTTTTTTTTTTTTTTTTTTTTTTTTTTTTTTTTTTTACTTTTTTTTTTAATTTTTTTTTAATTTTTTTTAATTTTTTTTTTATTTTTTTTATTTTTTTTTTATTTTTTTTTTAATTTTTTAAATTTTTTATTTTTTTTATTTTATTTTGTTTTATTTTTTTAATTTGTTTTTATTATAATTTTTTTAATTTTATTCTTTTTTTTTATTTTTTTCGTTTTTATTTATATATTATATATATATATATATATATATATATATATATATATATATATATATATATATATTTTTTTTTTTTTTTTTTTTTTTTTTCGTTTTTGGACCTAATTTTTATTTTTAATTCTATTTTAAACAAATTGTTCTTTTAAAAATTAGTTTCATTATACTAATCCATTTATTTCAATTTATTACCATACTAATCCATTTATTCTCATACTAATTTCAATTCAACAATACTTATGAGTGATTTATTACCATTATAACTTCACTCATCAACCATCTTTATAACCTCTCTCCACTTCTTTTTTTTTTCGTTACAATATTGTTTCATTTCTTCTCCATTGTTTTCAATACTCATCAACCATCCAAAACTCAATACAAAGCATACTCACAACACAACAATACCACACACCCTAATAAACAAGAATCTCAAGCTCTCATCACTCTCCACATCCTCATGAAAATGGTAACTTGCTACTGCCATGTTCACACCATAAGTTGGTAACTTACTATATCATTATCCTTTGGTATGAACAATTTTTTGTACAAAGAACATATGAATGTGCATGTAAGGGGAGGATAAGGATGTTGTATCTCAAAACAGTTATATGATTGACAAGTAACATATATAAGTACATATGAATGTAATGTAAGGTAATAGCAGACTGTGTGTGTGTGTGCCCTATTATCTCGTCGGTAATAGCAGGCTGTGTGTGTGCCCTATTATCGCGTCGGTAATAGCAACCCTAATTGGGAAGTGACCTGGTGATGCGCGCGTTCGATGGTTCTAAGAGGTCCGTTTTTGGAGAAATTGTATTGCCGATCAAAGTTGGTCCTGAAATTTTTGAAGCCACTTTCTATATCATGGACATTCAACCTGCCTATAGTTGTTTATTGGATAGTCTGTGGATCCATGGTGCTGGGGCAGTGACGTCCACTCCAAGAGTGATCAGTCAGCCTGAGGTGGTTAATCAACCCGAGGTGGTAAATCAGCCAGAAGTTTCAATGTCTTCTTTCAAAGATGCACGCGCTGTAGTTGAAGTTGGTGATTCCCAGAAGTGGGGCCAAGTCATTAATGTTCAGGTGAAGCAGAATACTTATGGACTGGGATATAAGCCACCCCGACGAGCTCAAGAGCCTCTTAAGTTTTATGGTCCAGTCCAGTTCACAAGTGCTGGTGTCTTCTTTAATCGGGTTAATGCCATTGATGATGAGGGGGATAGTGATTGCGACATGGATGAGTGGATCCGCCCCTGCACTCCCGGTAAAAGTCTATGCAATTGGTCGTCTGAGAAAGTCATCCAAGTGACCCATCAAGAGTAATTGCCTTTGTTTTCTGTTTGTGTAAAATCCTACGTTCTGCCCAAGACGTAGTGATGTTTGTCTGTAGGGCTTTGATGTTTTTGTTTGCTTACTTTATCATCAATAAATGACGTTTTCACATTCAAATGTTTGTCTGTAAGGATAATGATATAGTAAGTTACCAACTTATGGTGTGAACATGGCAGTAGCAAGTTACCATTTTCATGAGGATGTGGAGAGTGATGAGAGCTTGAGATTCTTGTTTATTAGGGTGTGTGGTATTGTTGTGTTGTGAGTATGCTTTGTATTGAGTTTTGGATGGTTGATGAGTATTGAAAACAATGGAGAAGAAATGAAACAATATTGTAACGAAAAAAAAAAGAAGTGGAGAGAGGTTATAAAGATGGTTGATGAGTGAAGTTATAATGGTAATAAATCACTCATAAGTATTGTTGAATTGAAATTAGTATGAGAATAAATGGATTAGTATGGTAATAAATTGAAATAAATGGATTAGTATAATAAAACTAATTTTTAAAAGAACAATTTGTTTAAAATAGAATTAAAAATAAAAATTAGGTCCAAAAACGAATATATATATATATATATATATATATATATATATAATATATAAATAAAAACGAAAAAAAATAAAAAAAAAGAATAAAATTAAAAAAATTATAATAAAAACAAATTAAAAAAATAAAAAAAAATAAAATAAAATAAAATAAAATTTAAAAAATTAAAAAAAAAATAAAAATAAAATTAAAAAATTAAAAAAAAAATTAAAAAAAAAATTAAAAAAAAAATAAATAAATAAAAAAAAAATAAAAAAAAAATAATAATAATAAAAAAATATTAAATATTAAAATATTAATAAAAATGCCACGTGTGTAATTAAATAAATAAAAAATAAATAAAATTCCAACTAAGCAGCGCCATGTCATCAATATGGTTGACCAAATCCACTCAGGGGGCAAAACGAGGGAATCTACAAATGGCAGGGATGGAATCTGTGTTTTTTTTTTTACAGGGTTGTTTTTGGGATTTGGCCTATATGGCAGGGTCCAAAAGGGGTATTAACCCTTACTAAAAATAATTACTAGTTGCATTAATCAATTTTATAGCACTTCTATTTTATAACTTTTTCCATGGTAAACTAAAGAAAAGGGTTAAAAACAATACTAAAAATCTACTATCTATGTCACACACCCAAACTTGCACGAAGCTAAAGTTTAATTTTGAAAGAAAAAGAAATGTTCACAAAGTTTATTAATGTATAAATAAAATTATGTTCAAGATAAATGCTAGAGCATGACTAGTCGTACAGCATTATTTAACAACCGGAAAATCTCCAAGATTGATTGAGATTCTTAAGTTAATTAATTTTTTTGATTTTATGTACAATCAAAATAAAATGTACTATAATATTCTTAGTTTATTTAATGAATTAACTACCGACATTAAATGTTTTTGAATTAAATTAAGGGTATAATAGTAATACAAGCATTAATTAGTCTAAAATTTAATGACTTTTACTTATAATAGTGACCAAAATTTAAGGTGTTTTTTTTTTTTTTTATAATAGTAACCGGATGGAGTATAGAAGAAAACAAAACATAATCATATTTAAAAATTAATTTAGAGCATTTTTGTTATATATTTAATTTTTTCTTATTTTTTAAAAATAGATTTTATAAAATAGATTTATAAAATATTAAAAAAAAATTATATTCCTTTTTTTTTTATAAATTGAAATATTAATTTTGTTGTTTTATAACATAAACATACATGAGTATTAAAATTTAGTCGAAATTGTGATTTTTTTTAAAAGTTGTATCTTAAAATTGATTTTTATAAAAAGTTATTTGAAATATCTTTTATTTTTGAAATTTTGATATTCATTTTTTTTTAATAAAATGATGATATATCTAAAATAACATTTTTAAAATAACTATAATTTTCATTTGAAATTTTTATAAAAAATTTCTTTATGAATTTTTTTAAAATAAAATTATGCAACACTATAAAAATCATTAAAAACAAAACAAAACAAACAAACCTAAAAAATAATTCAGAGGGTTGATAAATTGATTAAAAAATATGAATTCTTAAATATTTTAGAACTTGATTGAGTAATTGTATCTTCTAGATATAATTAATTTAAAAATTTAATTTATTTATTAATAAATTAAAATAAAAAGATAACGTAATTGTTGCGATGCAAAAAATACCACGAGCGTTCACACGCTCGAAATAATAATAATGTCGCCACCAAAGTTTATTTATGCCTAAAGGAAAGAGAAAATATTGATAAAACCTTTAAAGAAAAAGAAAATGATCGTCGCAACCAAATTCGGGTTCGGGAGTCGGTTATGCGAGGGAAAAGTATTAGCATCCCTCGCATTCGTTGTACTCAACGAGTATCATTTAGTTAACTTTGAAAATATGTGTTAGCTTTCATTTGTTTTTTTCTAGTTATTAAAAGTTTTGAAAAGAGAAAAGGACTAAAAATAAGTTTTTTATTATGGTGTTTGACAACATTGCGAGTCTTGCTCCTACGTATTCTCAAATGCGGTGAGAAATTCAAAGCTACGTAGTTCTGGGCAAGAAAAATATATATTTTTTTTATGTTTTTTTATTATAGTGTTTGACGAGACGTTGAATCTCACTTCTACGTATCCCCACATGCGATGGGGTACTCAAGGCTACGTAGTTCTAGGCAAGAAAAATATATTTTTTGTGTTTTTTTATTATACTGCTTGACGAGATGTTGAATTTCGCTTCTACGTATCCCTAAGTATGATGGGGAACTCAAGGCTATGTAGTTTTGGGTAGCAAATATTTGTTGGTTGATTGATTTTAGCGAAAGTTACTTAGTCGCATTCGAGCAGAAAGCATTGCTTGCTACCCAAAACATGGATAAGTGAACATTGACATCACGTCAAAATGGACAACATAATCTGGAATCTCACATATTTATGTTCTCATTGCATTCGAGCGGAGAGCGTTCTTACTTCTTGCGCATGGTAGGAACGAAGCTTTGTTTGCATCATCTCGAAATTGATGAAGCATCTTTTGTTTATGAAAAGGTTTTCACATCGCGCTAAGCCCGAAAAAATTTGATTGATTGTGTTGTTTTTAGGTGGATGATGAGTATTTAAACAAGAGCTAAGTACGACTAGCACTCAAATACTCGGGAAAGATAGAGGATATTACGTCCAAATGATTCATTTTTCATCCAAATTATTTATGAAATTTGTGAGGCGGATTAAGTTGTAAGTCCTTAATGGAAGACGAGTATTTGAACAACGAGGTAAGTACGACTAGCATTCAAATGCTCGGGGAAAAGGAAAGATATTACGTCCACCCTAACCCATTTTCATCTAATAAAGACCAAATTAAATTCGGTTAGTTATTGTGTTTTGAATGGAAGACAAGTATTTAAACACAAGCTAAGTATGGGTAAAACTCAAATACTTGGGGAAAAGAGAGGATATTACGTTCAAACCAATCCTCTTTCAACCGATTTTATTAAGAAAAAGATTATCAACACGCTTTAATTAAGAAGAAAAGAAACTTGATGTTGATCAAGTATTTTGATTTGCGTTGAATGAAAAATAGTTTGATTAGATGATGAAATGGTGAAAAATAAATGAAAGGAGTGAATTCTATTGCGGGGCGCGAACTTTAACAGGATGGCATGAATTCTAGCACAAGGGCACGAATTCTAGTGCGAGGGTGCGAACTCTAACGTGAGGGCGTAACCTAACACCACATATTGTACGAAACGCAATGCATTATGCAAACATACTGTCGCTACTCGAAAAATAGTCGACCGAAGGCGAGAAGGAAAGAAACAGAAGAGTCACCATCGGACTTTATTTATCCCACGAGGGGAAGCGAAAACATCAAGAAAACCTAAAGAAGAAAGGATAAGATGGTCTCGCAACCTAATTAAGGGTTTGGAAGTCGGTTATGTGGAGGGAAGGTATTAACACCCCCCACATCCATCGTACTCGATGGGAACCATTCGCTTGTCTAGGTGTAAGGATTCTTGCTAAAGGTATTGCTTTCTAAAAGTGTTCTAAGAGGGAGAGAGAAGGGTAAGAAACAAAGATGGTGAAAGAAAATAAAATAGGAGAAAAGGTAGGGAAAAGAAGAGGAGACTCGATAGGACTTCGCGGTCCTATGCCTACATATTCCCTAATGGGAAAGTCAGAGTCTACGTAGTTCGGAGGACTACGGGTGAAGAAAATGGAAGGGGGCTCACCAAGATTATCGCAATTTTGCACCTACGTATCTTCACTTTAAGGAAGTGAAGAATCAGAGCTTCCGTAGTTCGGCTTACGGATAAGAAAATGGGAAGTTTGTGTGGACAATTCTAACGTGCGCATTCTAGCAGTTAGGTGTATTGCAGCTCGCTCGTGGAGTCTTATGCGTTACCTGTTTGCGGTAGAACGGACGTAACATGTCTTTTTTTGGGGGAAGAAAATGGAAGTGTGGAAAACGGAAGATGGATAGAAGGTGGCTCCCCAAGATCATCGCAATCTTGTGCCTACGTATCTTACAGTCATACGAGAATGAAGAATCAGAGCAATCGTAGTTCGACCTACGAATAAGAAAATGGGAAGTTTGTGTGGTCAAATCTAACGTGCGCATTCTAGCAGTTAGGTGTATTGCAGCTCGCTCGTGGAGTCTTATGAGTTACCTGTTTGCGGTAGAACAAACGTAACATGCCCTTTTTGAAAAGAAGAAGTTTTCGCCATCAAGGCAAGATGTCACATTTGATTTGTTGAGATTGTTTTTAGGGGTGAAATAAGTCCTCAGATAGGAACCCCTTCGGGTAGTACCCAATTCTTTATCTCAAAAGGTGTATTGTGAAAATGATGTGGCGAATATAGTTACGTCTTCGTATTGAAAGGCTAGTATCGAGACCACACACTCTAAAGTGAGCATCTTAATACTCGAAGAGGAAGAAGTCTTCACCCAATCCTCTCTCTTTAGTTCAATACAAAGAGAACCTTATTCTCTTATTTAAGGTGTTTTAGTTTTAGATGGTAAGTGCTTTGCGATAGTGAACCCTAAAGGTAATGTCAAGCACTCGGGATAGGAGAAGGCATTCGCCCAACCACTCCACGACCATCTAAGTTTATTAGGGGAAAGAGGTTTTGAAAATGTGCTTGGTGCGAGACCAAGGTTTTTTAAACTCAAGGAGACAACAGAAAGAGAAAAGGATTTTGAAAAGAATGGGTGGTGAATAGAGCTAGGTAGGTTGATGGCGATGCGTAAGGCAATCAACTTACAAGGGTGATATACAAACAAGGTTAGTGGTTAGTTGTTAATCGTTTGTGATTGTTGATCGAATGAATCGGGTCCACTATAGTGCTAAACCATCGTAGCACGATCTTTTAGGAAGATCATGCTATAGGAGGCCGCGCAAGTATGATGTTTGTGCTAAAACACGATGGAGAAATGATATATAGATCATTCTCAAAGAATCGTGTCACACGAAAAGAAAAGTGAACGATCTCGTCTCAATCACAAACTTTCGTCGATTAATCGAAGGTAACCTATCACGATCCCAAAGTATAGGAAACGATCTCGATGATCATTTTCTACAGATTTGAAATAATGAAGTTTAACAACTTCGACAATCAACATTCGCAATTCAAATGACTTCATCGATCCATAAGTCAAAATGAGAATAAAATAAAAAAGAAAATCGAAGGTGAAAATCAAAGTAGAAATGAAAAGTGAAGATGCAATAAGATCTAAACCAAATGACAAGCAAACTATAATTAAAAGGTTTGAGAAAAAATAAAAATGATTTAAACAAAAGTAATAACAAAGATGATTACAAAACTGTTAAAAACTATTGACAAGAAAATTAGCCAAAGATAAATAATAAAGATAATTAACCAACAAAATAATTAATCAAAAATTTGGAAAATAAACTAATAAAATCAATAATTAAGGCCAATTTATTTTAATAAAAAATAAATAAAAAATGATTATTAACAAAAATGGTTAAATTAAAAAAAGTGAGAGTTAACAAGAATATTAACAAAAATAACAAGATTATCAAAAATGATCGACCAATGCCCATTTTCATGGGGTTTTCACTCAACATATCAAGGCAAACACAATAGCAACTTAAATGGATGAAAATGAAGCCTTAATGAGGGTTTAAAATCAAGAAAGTTTACATATTGGAGTGTGTCCAATGCACCTTCTGCAACTTCAATGAACCACCAGGAGTGTGATGAATTGTTTGGTTTCAATGCATTGGACGAGTTATATTTGATAAGGGAAGTGGAAAAATTGGGATATTCGACGTTTCGACTCTTATGTGACAATGGATTTTAGTGAGAATATGATGTTTGAAAGAATTTCATGACCATTTCTCTTGTATTTTTCTTGAATTGATCCTTCATGAATCCTTGAATCTCCCCCTCCAATGAAGAAAACAAATGGGCTATATATAAGATTCTTGATCCTCTCCATTCTTGAGTACCAACACTGCCATGAGTATCAGCTTCTAATTACAAGTTTGTCATCAGTAATTACAAAACTGTTATTAGTAGTGTAAATGAAAGGATCACTATTTACAGAATTGCCATTGAGCGATGCTGATCCTCATGCTGATCCTCACGCTGATCCTCAATTGCTTTTTGATAATTACAACTTTGTCATTGCTTGGTGCCCACATTTGGCATATTCCTTCCTTGATCCCCAAGCATGCACAAATATTACCGTTTTCCCATTGAGTGATGTTGATCCTCACGCTCATGCTGATCCTCACACTCACGCTGATCCTCAACTCCTTTTTGATAATTACCACTTTGCCATTGGTAATTACAATTTTGCCTTTGCCTTATTTTTTATTCCTTTTTGTGTTTCTTTCGAACATATGATTTTCTTTCTTCGATTTTTTCGACTTAACTTGACCAAACTCAATTATTTCCCACACTTTCTCGATTATTGACTCGAAAAGTTCGTAGTCGACCAAAAAATGTCAAAAGTCAAACTTTGACTTTGAGCATCTATTGACTTTTTAACAATTGAATCAAAATTCTTCGACTATTACTAGATTAAACTTCTCGAGCCATCTTAAACACATGAATGGGCCACAAAGATGCATTTGAAATCTTTGAATCATGTTCTAAGCCATGAGATCCTGGTGAACTTGAATTGATGCACACTCAAACTTGATTATTGATGGAGGGAAACTCTAAATCACCATGAATGAGTGGAGGTTCTTGAGAAGTGGAGAATCACACAAATCCTTGGTTTCTTTATGCACAACCCTAACTTACATATGAACAAACACAACAATGTCTTTGGAATTGGTTAGTCATGCATGAATGATCGACCTAGATGATGCGATGTGAGGTGGGATCTTAGGGCTTAAAAATTAGGGTGTGACACTATGATCATTCTTCAATCTTCTGAAACCCTAGTTGCCAGGTGAACATGTGATATTTTTGAAACACTTTGAGGTGTGTGAGGACCTTGTAGCTTGGGAAAGTCATATCCTCGAGAATATATTTTTGTTCATTACCTTTAAAAATCAAGCCTTCCTTCTTGATTGATGATACCCAAGATGCCTTAAAACCAGAGCCAAGCATGAATGATTTTGACCTAAAGGGATGCATAAATGATGAAAATGATACGATATGCAAGGCTAGGGTTAGGGTGAAAATGAGGGTGTGACAGATGCCCCTATTTAATCTTCTTGGACTTAAAAGTAAGATTGGCAAAGGCTTTCTTACAGTCAAGGTACAAGGAGATAAAATATAAGAATACCCAAAATTTTCAGCCGAAGAGGGATGGAACGCAAGTAAATGAATCAGTGGGATGGCTTGAAAAAGGCATCTGTCAGTGGAAACAAGGAGTTGGCTATGAGGAATATGATGATATGCTTGAGATGCAATGAGTGCTTTTGCTAGTCTTGAAAGGGGAGGCATACCTATAGGATCCTGAGGACATAGAAAAGGTTGAGATATTCCTTCTACGAAAGGTAGAGAGGACTCTAGAAATAAAGGATGGGATATTCCTCCTACAAAAGGTAAAGAGGACTCAAGAAATAAAGGATTGCGAGATATCCCTCCTATGAAACGTAAAGAGGACTCAAGAATAAAGAATGAGATATTCCTCCTACAAAAGGTGGAGAGGACTCAAGAATAAAGAGTGAGATATTCCCCCTACAAAAGGTAGAGAGGACTCAAGAAATAAAGAATGAGATATTCCTCCTACGAAAGGTAAAGAGGACTCAAGAAAAGGAGTTACAAGTAGTAAGTGGTGGGGAAAAAATGTCCACAGAAATACCCTACCCTCTATAGGAACTGGCTAAGTAGACATGCAGATGATGCAGAAATGTATGCAAAATGCTGGGGATATGAGAGTCTGGAGTGACGGTCGTGCCAAGTATGGTTGGGCTTTTGTTTGGGAATTAGTTGAAATACTTGCTGGGGAAAGGAAGTAGGTAAGGCGAAGGGTACCAACCGAATATGGCTTTTAAAAGGGTCACCAGATGAGAACTGGTTTTAAAATGGGTAAACTACCAGACGAGAACTGGTGGCAAAAGGTTAAGTTGTTAGACGAGAACTGATTTTATGGTTTGCCAGACGAGAACTGGACTTTATGGTTTGCCAGACGAGAACTAGACTTTGAAAGGGTTTGCCAGACGAGAAATGGACTTAAAAACGGTGTTTACCAGACGAGAACTGGTTTAAAAGTTGTCTAAAGAATAGGTGACCAGACGGGAACTGACTTCAAAGTTGTCTACCAGACAGAAACTGGTATTTTGAGGTGATTTACTAGACAAGAACTGGTTTTAAAGTTATGTCGGCAGGGAGGATTTTGTATTTGGGTAAGGGTGCCATGTATGATTGGGCTTAGGTTGGTGTGCCAAGTATGGTTGGGCTTTGGGTTGGATGGGGAATGAGCTTAACTTCCCTACACTTAAAATCTGACGATGCTACGATCGGATGACAGATGTAGATGCCCCTGATGCTCCAAGCTTGGTCCTTTGCAAAAGTTGCACTAGCTCCTAAGAGGACCTCTCTTATAACTAAGATGTCATTATGGCTTTACAAACGACAATATGAGCATAGCGACGTGACTAATGCATGTTGGTTACGCTTTAGCTCTTCCCCAAGGCTTTTTGACACTTGTTGTGATCTCAACATTTGCTAGTGCCTGACAGGGTCTGTTTGACCAATCTTGAAAGTGTAGAAGGAAACCACCGCTTTGCAATTTATCTGCCCCAGTCCGTAGGTTTTTCAAATGAATCCTCCTCGAACGGAAGCTTTGGAGGTGACTATACCATGACATGGCCTGAGATAACTTACCCCAATGTCTAAATCTTCCATGGTCAGCCCTTGCCTGAATCTTCTGAAGGACTTGCCCCAGAATGAGCGTTGAAACGACTTAAATTGCACTAATTGAGCCTTGGAGTGATTTACCTGAAATTCTGGTACCAGATATGTGATGTCACACTTAATGTCACAACAACACACTCTGCAATGGACAATGTAAAACAACAGATGAGAAACACACAGAATTGATTACCCAGTTCAGTTCAACAACTTAATCTAGGGGCTACCAAGCCAGGGATGAAATTCACTACTTGTAGAATTAATTTACAGACTCAACAACCTAGTTGACAATCTCCTAAACTTAATTTCTACTAATGAACTTTCTACCTAAGAGCCCACTTAGGTATGAGAACACTACTCAATCCCTAAAACCTCTCAAAGATCAAACACTTTGAGAAACACCTTGATCCTGCTTCATAGCTTTGATCAAGTTACCTCTCTTGCTTCACAGCTCTAGAGAGGACAGATTACACTCACCAATTCACACTTGAACGGTTAACATAATACTCGTACAAAGACAATGCTTAACCTCCAGTCAAAGCTCTCTATCTTCTGTCCATTTTCTGTGTCTTTTCTTCCTTTGGTTGATGCGCTTTAAATAGCTCTTTGATCTGGTCTTGGACCTGCTACAATATCTGACCTGATTTGTTATTTAAAACTGAAATTTCAAAACAGATTTTATCCCCAAAATCTTTTTTAAACTCAGTCTTTAAACCTCCCTACAAATCTGCATCAAATCTCTATGCAACAGGGAATATCTATCCCAAGATATCCGCATCCAATGAGACTAACAACTCTCCCAATATCCAGCTAAAATGCAAACCCTAACAACATCACTAAACCTGATGTTATTAATCTTCTACAGACCTGATGTCACAACATCCCATGTGACATCAGACATCCAACTTAAACACTTATTATTATCCAATGTTAAGACACAATGTTGTGACATCACCCATATGACATCAAACATTGAACAACTTTGTTTTACCAAAATTCCAGCCAATCCAAGAACTAACAATCTCCCCCTTTGGCTAATTTTGGCTAAAACAATCTCTGCAACATCAGAGACTTCGGCAGCGGATAAACATGAATATTTTACCAACCTTTGCAACATCATTTCTTCATAACAGCTTCACAGACTTCAAACACTAATCAGCAGCATAGGGCAAGCTCCCCCTCAAAGCAAGAATCAGCATACCAGCAACTTTTCAACAACTCTCCCCCTCAATATCTGCATTTCAGTATCACACTAGCTGCACTCCTTAGCATTGCACAATGACTAATTCTTGGCTAACTCTCCCCCTTTTTAGCAACAATTGGACATACCTCAACATGTAAGTCCTACTCACTACAGTTAGTCCTAAAAAATCTCTCATTGTCAGTCTAAAGTCAGCATACAAGACAAGACAAACCATAGAACATAAAAAGTGCTTAAGTGAAGATATCAGCTAACTGTTTATCTGTAGCTACATGCTCCAGTGCAACAACTTTATCCTCTACCAAATCTCTTATAAAATGATGCCTTATATCAATATGCTTAGTCCTGCTATGTTGAATAGGATTCTTAGAGATATTGATAGCACTCAAATCATCACAGTACAATGTCATGACATCTTGCTTGACATTGTATTCTGTTAACTTCTGCTTCATCCAAACAAGTTGAGAACAACTACTCCCTGCTGCTATGTACTCAGCTTCAGCAGTAGAAAGAGACACACAGTTCTGCTTTGTACTAAACCATGATATCAGATTATTCCCTAAGAAGAAACAACCTCCTGAAGTGCTTTTCCTATCATCAGCACTCCCAGCCCAGTCAGCATCACAATATCCCCTTAACTCAGTCCCAGATCCATGACTATACAACATCCCATAGTCACTAGTGCCATTAACATATTTCAGGATCCTCTTCACTTGATTCAAGTGACTAACCTTAGGCTCAGATTGATATCTGGCACAAACTCCAACAGCAAAAGAAATGTCAGGTCTGCTAGCTGTGAGATACAATAGACTCCTAATCATGCTTCTATATAAACTTTGATCCACACTAACTCCATGTTCATCCTTGGATAATTTTAAATGAGTAGGAGCAGGAGTCCTCTTATGATTAGCATTTTCTAGGCCAAATTTCTTCACTATGTTCTTAGCATATTTGCTCTGAGAAATGAAGATGGAGTCCTCCATTTGTCTAACTTGTAGACCAAGGAAATAGTTGAGTTCTCCAACCAAACTCATTTCAAATTCAGATTGCATCTGTTGCACAAAATGTTTCACCATTTCATCTGACATCCCACCAAATACAATGTCATCAACATAGATTTGGGCTACCATCAGGTTTCCTCCTTCTTCCTTGACAAACAAGGTCTTGTCAATTCCTCCTTTTCTGTAGCCATTCGATGCTAGGAATTCTGTAAGCCTTTCATACCAGGCCCTAGGAGCTTGCTTCAAACCATACAAAGCTTTCCTAAGTTTGTAAACATGATTAGGAAAAGTTGGATCAATGAACCCTTTAGGTTGATCTACATACACTTCTTCATTCAAGTAACCATTCAAAAAGGCACTCTTCACATCCATTTGGAATAGCTTGAATCTGAGATTACAGGCCACACCCAAGAGTAATCTGATGGACTCTAATCTAGCCATAGGAGCAAAAGTTTCATCAAAGTCAACTCCTTCAACTTGAGTGTATCCCTGTGCAACAAGTCTTGCCTTGTTTCTGGTAACCACTCCTAGTTCATCAGACTTGTTCTTGTAGATCCACTTGGTCCCAATCACATTCACCCCTTCAGGCCTTGGCACAAGATCCCATACACCATTCCTCTTGAATTGCTCCAGCTCTTCATGCATTGCATTTATCCAAAACTCATCAGTCAATGCTTCCTTGACATTTTTTGGCTCAATTTTGGAGACAAAGCATGAACTTGCTACAACTTCTCTTGACCTAGTCCTCACTCCAGAATTTGAATCACCTATGATAAGCTCCTTTGGGTGGTCCTTCTGCACTCTGATAGAAGGATCTTTATGAGGTTACTCAGATTCAGGCTCCGCAGCAGCAACACTAGGAGTTGGACTTCTGTCTTCAGCATCTGGTGCAACTTCACCAACTGATGTTCCAATATCATCTAGGACATCATCATCTTCTTGCTTATCATTGTCATCAATCACCACATTGATAGAATCCATCATCACCTTGGTTCTAGAGTTGAACACCCTATATGCTCTGCTATTGGTAGAGTATCCCAAAAATATTCCTTCATCACTTTTGGAATCCAATTTTCTTCTTTGTTCTCTATCAGCCAGAATATAACATCTACTTCCAAAAACATGAAAGTATTTAACATTAGGTTTTCTTCCCTTCCATAGTTCATACAGAGTGGATGAAGTGCCTCTTCTCAGGGTAACCCTGTTGTGAATGTAACAGGCAGTATTCATGGCTTCAGCCCAGAAATGATAGGGAAGTTTCTTGGCATGGATCATAGCTCTAGCAGACTCTTGGATAGTTCTGTTCTTCCTCTCAACTACTCCATTTTGCTGAGGAGTAATAGGAGATGAAAACTCATGACTTATACCTTCAGCAGAGCAAAATTCTTCAAACTTGCTATTCTCAAACTCTCTTCCATGATCACTGCTTATCCTGATAACATTACTCTCCTTTTCTCTTTGGAGTCTTTGACAAAGATCTTTAAAAACATCAAACACCTCTGATTTGTCTTTGATGAAGCTCACCCAGGTGTACCTCGAATAGTCATCCACAACTACATATGCATATTTCTTTCCACCCAGACTTTCAACCTGCATAGGTCCCATCAAGTCCATATGAAGTAGTTCCAAGACCTTGGAGGTGGTGTCATGTTGAAGCTTTGGATGAGACATCTTTGTCTGCTTCCCTTTTTTACAGTCTCCACACACTTTTCCTTCCTCAATATTCAGTTTGGGAATTCCTCTGACTGCTTCTGAGGAGATGATTCTCTTCATTCCCTTTAGGTGAAGATGTCCCAACTTCTGATGCCAGATTTTGACATCATCTTCTTTAGCAAAAACACAAGTGGAAGAATTTGAATCTTGTGGAACTCAAAGATAGTAATTGTCCTTAGACCTGGCTCCCTTCATAATGACTTCTCCTTTATCATCTTTGACAATGCATTCAGACTTTGTAAAGTCTACTTTGAATCCTTGATCACAAAGTTGACTAATGCTAATCAAATTTACTGTCAGTCATTTAACAAGAAGAACATCCTCCAGTCTGGGAGCACCAGCACAGTTCAGTTTACCACTCCCCTTGATCTCTCCTTTGACCCCATCACTAAATGTAACATAGCCTGAAGAATGAAGCTTCACATCTACCAACAGATTCTTTACTCCAGTCACGTGCCTTGAACACCCACTGTCAAAGTATCAATCTTCTTTGGTAGAAACCCTTAAAGAAGTGTGAGCTATCAAGCTGGTAACCTTAACTTTTGGGACCCATTGCTTCTTAGGCTTGGTAACCTGCCTTCCTCTGTTACAGTTCTGTCTGGGAACACCCTGATGAGCCTTCTGTGGATATCCATGTAGCTTATAACAATAAGACTTAATGTGTCCAAAACATCCACAATGGTGACATCTCCAATGTCTGTATTTCTTCTTAGCTGGAGTTCTGTCATGATGTTTTAACATCACTGGTTTGGAGGTGACAACTTCATTAGATCCTGCATCATTAGTGAATCCCAACCCACATTTGTCTGCAGCCATCTTCCCAATACTAAGAATGTTGTCTAAAGCATCAGTACCATTGTTCAACATTCTGATAGTTTTGGTCATAGAGTCCAGTTTATAGTTAAGCATACTGACTTCAGCTTCAAGTTCAGTCTTTTCAGCTTTTAACTGTACTATGGTTTTCTTCAGCTCTTCTCCTTCAAGACACACTTGCTCACTTCTTATGAAAAGATCTTTATAAGTGACAGCAAGTTCATCATAAGTAACCTCATCATCACAAGAATCATCATCTGACTTATAAACCTCAACCATAGCTCTAACAAGTTTAACTGAATTTTCTTCAGATTCACTCTCACTGCCAGACCAAGAAGCTGATAACCCTTTCTGCTTCTTGCGAAAAGTAGGACATTCCTTCTTGACATGTCCATACCCTTCACACTCAAAGCATTGTATCCCTTTGTCATTACTGGATTTTTCTTCATCTTTAGACTTCTTCCATTGTTCTCCTGATCTGTTGATGTCAGAGGTAATGTTCTTGACATTGGGATTATAGCTTCTATTTATTCTCTTTATAACTTTGTTGAACTGTCTACCCAGCAAAGCAATAGCCTGAGACAACTCCTCCTGAGAATCATCCTCTTTCCCTTTCTTGGCTTCTTCAGAACTGGAAACCAAAGCTATACTCTTGGACTTCTTCTCAGGCTCCTCTTCACTTAACCCTAGCTCAAATGTTTGAAGAGATCCAATTAGCTCATCGACTCTCATTTTGCTGATGTCTTGAGCTTCTTCAATTGCAGTCACCTTCATCTTGTACCTCTTAGGAAGGGATCTAAGGATTTTCCTCACAATCTTTTCTTCTGACATCTTTTCTCCAAGAGCACTGGATGCATTGGACAGCTCAAGAATACTCATGTGGAAGTCATGGATAGTCTCATCTTCCTTCATCTTCAGACTTTCAAACTTTGATGTTAGAAGTTGAAGTCTAGACATCTTGACTTTAGATGTTCCTTCATGTGTTGTCTTCAATATATCCCATGCTTCCTTAGCAACTTCACAAGTATTGATCAACCTGAAGATGTTCTTATTAGGGGTGTTCAAAAATATGGTTAACTGAATTGTATACTTGAATTGAACTGCACTGCACTATAAAAAAACTGAACCATTTAAATGGTTAATAAACTGAACCATTTAATTAAAACAATTCAAATTCAGTTCAAAACCAGTTCAAAACCAAATTTCTTTTATAAATTGGTTTAATTATATAAATTAATTAGTTTTTAATAAAAAGAATAAAAAATTAACTGAGAGTAAAAAAAAACTTGAAAATAAAAATATATATATTTTTTGTTTGAAAATTAAAAAAAATTTAGAAAATATATTTTTTATTTCCTGAAAAAAAAACTAATATCAATTTTGTTATGAAAATCGATTTTTTCGAAAATATGAAACAATCGAGTTTTTCCGAAAATATGATAGCCTTCCAAGCCCTGCTGTCCAAGGATTTCAAAAAAGTAATCATCCTTGGTTTCCAATAATCATAATTAGAGTCATCCAGAATAGGGGGTCTATTCACAAATCCACCAACTTCCTTGTCCATCTTTACCAGAAAGTATCAGCCCTAGATCTCACCCAGATGTAGAGCAGGATGCCTGCTCTGATACCAATTGAAATTCTGGTACCAGATATGTGATGTCACACTTAATGTCACAACAACACACTCTGCAATGGACAATGTAAAACAACAGATGAGAAACACAAAGAATTGTTTACCCAGTTCAGTTCAACAACTTAATCTAGGGGCTACCAAGCCAGGGATGAAATTCACTACTTGTAGAATTAATTTACAGACTCAACAACCTAGTTGACAATCTCCTAAACTTAATTTCTACTAATGAACTTTCTACCTAAGAGCCCACTTAGGTATGAGAACACTACTCAATCCCTAAAACCTCTCAAAGATCAAACACTTTGAGAAACACCTTGATCCTGCTTCACAGCTTTGATCAAGTTACAAAACTCTCTTGCTTCACAGCTCTAGAGAGGACATATTACACTCACCAATTCACACTTGAATGGTTAACACAATACTCGTACAAAGACAATGCTTAACCTCCAGTCAAAGATCTCTATCTTCTGTCCACTTTCTGTGTCTTTTCTTCCTTTGGTTGATGCGCTTTAAATAGCTCTTTGATCTGGTCTTGGACCTGCTATAATATCTGACCTGATTTGTTATTTAAAACTGAATTTTCAAAACATATTTTATCCCCAAAATCTTTTTTAAATCTCAGTCTTTAAACCTCCCAACAAATCTGCATCAAATCTCTATGCAACAGGGAATATCTATCCCAAGATATCCGCATCCAATGAGACTAACAGCTCTCCCAATATCCAGTTAAAATGCAAACCCTAACAACATCACTAAACCTGATGTTATTAATCTCCTGCAGACCTGATGTCACAACATCGCATGTGACATCAGACATCCAACTTAAACACTTATTATTATCCAATGTTAAGACACAATGTTGTGACATCACCCATATGACATCAAACATGAACAACTTTGTTTTACCAAAATTCCAGCAAATCCAAGAACTAACAATACCTTTAATCACGTGAACCTCTGGGTGGTCTGCCATTGGCTGGCGGAGTCTTGAGATGATTCTCTGCTCAACTGACTCTTGAATGCTCTATCCCAGATTCATAAGGTTATGAGAAGGTCTTGATTTGAGCCAGCACCAATGAATGATCAAGGTTCCCTCTTATTGCACTTTATTGGAATCTTTTGATGTCAAGTACTTACTTGCAGTTAAAGTTGTTCGCTTAGAAATGGCAATTTTAATGCGACATTTGTAACACCCTTCTACCCCACAAGCAATTTTTAGAAATAATTCATATTATCAGAGTAACATCAATGAGAAAGGTGCCACATATATTCTAAAACATCATTTCGTAATCATTATCCTGTACCGTAACACAGGTTACATAAATGTTCTCACATAAAATTCACAACTACGCAGCGGTAATCATACTTTAAATTCAAATTAATAAAATGCTTCATAAAGAAATGTATCCCATCACAATAACATCAACAATATGAAAATTCAAACGTAAATCAAAAGAACACGAGGTTCGCAAACAATTCCCAACCCGATGTTACATGACACAGAGCAGGACACCTCTAAACACCACTAAGAACAACGATAAGCGAAAACACTCCAAGGCTATATCCTCCAGCACCGCAAACCTACTCTTGATCATCTGCAAGTTACCCACATAAGAGGCAACGTTTCCAAGCAGGCAGGGTGAGAAATCACAATCCATTATAATAATATATTGACATGGAAATAAACAGAGTAAGCAACAACAACGGCATATCATCATCAACAAATCTTCACAACACAATCGCATCTACATCATTCATATGCAATGTCAACTATAATGAAATGCAAAGAATGCATGTGGTACCGGTTCAACGTGGATGGACACTGGCCATCAACCCTCCAAATGGAGCACAACGTAATCAACGTATCACTTCAATCCGCACAATGGGATTGAAGCTACCAATAGGCCGAAGCCCCAACATAGAAATGCTATGAAATGTAATGATGCTAATTCTCCTCAATTCATCAATTATCAACGTGTGCATCATTCATTTCATACTCAACAAGTAATCATCATACAATCATGTTTTATCATCCATACAACGGCAAAGCAACAAGACAGCAAAAATCAGCACGAGAAAACGTCAAAACAGCAAAAACGGAAAATACTCAGTGGCCTGACACAGCCCGTGTCAGAAGACCTGCACGAGAAACCCAAAACAGAAAATTTTCAGCAGAAACAGAGGCCTGACACGGCCGCCCGTGTCCCGTGACACGACCCGTGTCAGAAGACCTGTAGCAAAAGTTTTTAATTTCCCCAACCAGTGAGCTGACACGGGTGCCCGTGTTGTGTGACACGACCCGTGTCAGGATGCGACAAAACCCCATTTTTCCCAAAAAGTGATTTTTCTGCATTTTTGATTTCCATTACCCCAAAATCAGTGTTCCACACGAAATTTGATCAAAAATACTCACAAACACACATATAGCAATACATATCAATCAAATTCATCATACTTTCATCAAATTACTCATTCTACATCAACAATCATCAAAATCAACACAATTCATACAATCCTTAATCTATTCATCTCCAATTCCTATAAAATTATAATAAACCGTGAAAACTCCCCATACCTTAAAGTAATCCTAAGCTTTTTCCTTCTTCCTCTAAGATCCTTCAGCAACCTTCAAGCCTTAGGGTTCTTCTCCTTCTCCTCCTCTATTTTCTTCACAAAACACGATCAGTTAGAAAAGTGATCGATCTTCTCCTATTTAGACAAAATATTCCAGTTTATGAACTTCCAACTCTACCCTCCCCCTTTTTCCTTTATGACCACCTTGTCCTTTTTCTTATTATTTTTATTAATAATAATAATAGTATAAATAATACATTAATTATTTATTCTATTAAATTATTTAAAAATACTCTTTTTGATCCGAAATTCTCCAAAATTACCAAAACTTCCCAATCCCTTCTAAATTAATTAAATAAATAAATAAATGATTAATTTAGATTTTCGGGGCGTTACAACTCTCCCCTACTTCAAGGATTTTCGTCCTCGAAAATTTACCTGATTCGAATAACTCGGGATAGGATTCCTTCATCTTGCTTTCCAGCTCCCAAGTCATGCTTTCTCCGGCGGCTCCTAGCCAGACAACTTTCACCAACGCAATCTCTTTGCCTCTTAGAATCTTCATCTCACGCTCCGCAATTCGCACAGGCATCATTTCCACAGTAAGATTATCCCGTACTTGCACATCATCCATATGAATCACATGAGACGGATCTGGAACATACTTTCGGAGTTGCGACACATGAAACACATCATGTAAATTCGACAAATTTCCAACTCTGTCTGAAATCTGATACGGACCAATAAAACGAGGAGTAAGATTCTTAGACTTCAGTGCACGCCCGACACCTGTCACCGGCGTAACTCTCAAAAACACATGGTCACCGGCTTGGAATTCCAAATCCTTTCTTCGCTTGTCATGATAACTCTTCTGCCTACTTTGAGAAGATTTCATCTTTTCTCGGATTAACTTCACTCTCTCAGTAGTCTCTCGAACAATTTCAGGTCCAAGCACTACATTTTCTCCAGATTCGTGCCAACATAAAGGAGTCCTACATCTCCGACCATATAATGCTTCAAAAGGAGCCATCCCAATACTAGAATGGTAACTGTTATTATAAGTGAACTCTATTAACGGCAAATGAGTGTCCCAAGAACCTCCCTGCTCGAGAACACACGCTCTCAACAAATCTTCCAACGACTGAATAGTCCTCTCAGTCTGGCCATCCGTCTGAGGATGATGCGCTGAACTCAACCTCAACTTAGAACCCAACGCCTCTTGCAAACTCTTCCAAAAATCAGAAGTAAACCTCAGATCTCTATCCGACACAATACACAGAGGAACACCATGCAACTTCACAATTACGTTAGTATAAACCTCCGCCAACTTCGATACTGGAAAACTGATGTTAATAGGAATAAAATGAGCCGACTTCGTAAGCCTATCAACAATCACCCAAATCGAATCGTGTCCTCTTAAAGTATTAGGTAATCCCGTCACAAAGTCCATTGAAATGCTATCCCATTTCCATTCTAGAACTTCTAACGGTTGCATCAACCCAGCAGGCTTCTGATGTTCAACTTTTGACTTATGATAAGTTAAACATGCATACACAAATCGAGCCACATCCCGCTTCATACCAGGCCACCAAAATAATTTCTTCAAGTCTTGGTACATCTTTGTAGCTCCCGGATGAATACTCAATTTACTTCTATGACTTTCCTCAAAAATTGCTTTCTTCGCCTCTGCATCATCAGGAATACAAATTCGGTTTCGGAATCTCAACACACCTTGCGCATCTAACTTGAAATCACTATTACCCGACTGTTCGATTCCGACCATCGAATCTACCAGTTTCAAGTCTAACTTCTGAGCTTCCTTGATATTATCCAGAAAATCATTATTAATCTTCAGCATTCCCAACATCACACTCTGCGGTGTTACTTCGCAAACTAAGCTCATATCTCTTAATTGCTCAATTAATTCCAATTCCTTAACCATCATTGCCGACAGATGCAAAGTCTTCCGACTCAGAGCGTCGGCCACAACATTAGCTTTACCCGGATGATAGTTCAAACCGAAATCATAATCCTTTAATAATTCTAACCATCTTCGTTGTCTCATATTCAGTTCCTTCTGATCAAATAAGTACTTTAAACTCTTATGGTCACTAAACACTTCAAATCTAGATCCATAAAGATAATGTCTCCAAATCTTCAGCACAAAAACAACCGCAGCAAGTTCTAAATCATGTGTAGGGTAGTTCTTTTCACGAGTCCTCAACTGTCTTGACGCATAAGCAACCACCTTACCATTCTGCATAAGCACACCACCTAAACCCATCTTAGAAGCATCACAATATACTACAAAAGGTTCTCCTGAATTAGGTAATGTCAAAACCGGAGCCGACGTCAATCTCTTCTTCAATTCCACAAAACTTTCTTCACATTAAATGTCCCACACAAAAGCTTTACCTTTACAAGTCAACTTAGTCAACGGGAGTGCTAACTTAGAAAATCCTTCGACAAACTTTCGGTAATAACCAGCTAGTCCCAAAAAGCTTCTAATCTCGGTAGCCGACTTTGGAGTTTCCCATTGCAACACAGCATCTACTTTAGATGGATCCACCGCAACGCCACTACCTGAAATGACATGACCCAGAAAACTAACCTCCGATAACCAAAATTCACACTTAGACAACTTTGCATATAACTGTTTCTCTTTCAAAACTTGTAATACTAGTCTTAAGTGTTCTTCATGTTCTGTTTCCGATTTAGAGTAAATCAATATGTCATCAATAAATACCACCACAAACCGATCCAAATAAGTATGAAAGATACGGTTCATGTACTCCATGAATACTCCCGATGCGTTAGTAACACCGAAAGGCATCACCGAATACTCATAATGTCCATAACGTGTTCTAAAAGCCGTCTTCTGAATATATTCCTCCTTCACTTTAATCTGATGATAGCCCGACCTCAAATCAATCTTGCTAAACACACGAGCACCTACCAATTGATCCATCAAGTCATCTATCCTCGGGAGCGGATACTTGTTCTTAATCGTCACTTTATTTAGTTGTCTATAATCAACACAGAGCCTCCTACTTCCATCTTTCTTCTTTAATAACAACACTGGAGCTCCCCACGGCGATACACTTGGTCTCACAAATTTCTTTTCGAGTAAGTCCTCCAATTGCTTCTTTAATTCCGACAATTCAGATGCAGACATCCTGTATGGTGCCATAGAAACAGGTCTGGTACCAGGTACAAGGTCAATTGCAAATTCCACTTCACTTTCTGGGGGCACATCAGGAATTTCATCAGGGAAAACTTCAGGAAATTCACGCACCACTTGCAACTCCTCAATTACAGCTCGGCTCTCAACGGATAACGACGCCATCACTGAGAACATCTGAGCTCCTTCTTGCATCAGCTGTTGTAACTGCTTAAAAGACAACAAACTAGCTTCTTCCTCTTCAGGAGTAGAAAATCTCACAGACTTGTTATAACAATTGATATGAACATAGTTATATTCTAACCAGTTTATTCCCAAGATTACATCTATCCCAGATAACGGTAAACACACTAAATCAACAGTAAAGTCCCTGTCGAAGATCGTCAAGGGACACTTTAGACACACCAGAGAAGTAGTCACCGATCCCTTAGCCGGAATCTCGACGACCATTTCTCCATTCATAGAAGACAACACAAGACCCAATCTTTCAACGCATTCAGCAGCAATAAAGCAATGAGTAGCACCAGTGTCAATCATAGTAATTAAAGGAGTACCATTAATGAAACATGTACCTCTGATGAGTCTGTCCTCATTAGTTGTCTGGGTCCCAGCCAAAGCGAACACTTTCCCACCGGTTTGCGCCTTCTTTGGTTTCTGACACTGACTACTAATGTGTCCTTCTTCGCCACAGTTGAAACAAATCACCTCCTTATGCTTGCACTCAAATATGGCATGCCCAGTCTTACCACAACGGAAACACCTCTTCACTTCAGCAGTACACACATTACTCTTATGACCAGGTTTCCAACACTTAAAACAAGTTATGCCAGCAGGAGCATCTCCCCCACTTGTCCTCTTGCCATCAACCACTTTCTGTTTACCTTTTCCAGCTGGAGCATCATAAGGTTTGCCACGATTCTGTTGGTGCTTGCTCTTCCTCTCATTAATGATCTTATAATGAGCATTGTTATCCTCTTCAAAAATTCTGCAACTATCAATCAAATAAGCAAAAATACGAATCTTCTGATATCCAACTGCCTTCTTGATCTCTGGGCGCAACCCACTCTCAAATTTGATGCATTTTGAAAACTCAGCATCATCATCGTTATAGTGCAGATAAAACTTAGCCAATTCAACAAACTTTACAGCATAATTAGTAACCGACATGTTTCCTTGCTTCAGCTCAAGAAACTCGATTTGCTTCTTACCCCGAACATCCTCTGGATAATACTTCCTCAGGAACTCCCTTCGGAACACATCCCAAGTGATACCTTCACCTGCAGTTTCCAATCTCTGACGAGTCTCTAGCCACTAGTCATCAGCCTCGAATGCTAGCATATAAGTCCCATATCGAACCTTCTGCGTTGGAGTGCAGTCCATCACACGGAAGATTCTCTCTATTTCTTTCAACCAATCCAACGCTCCATCAGGATCATACTTGCCCTTGAAGGTAGACAGATTCTCCCTTTGAAAAGTTGCCAAACTGCGTGATCCAGCATTCTCGTCAGCGTTCGGCTGATTGTGCAAAGCCTGAGCCATTGCTTCCAACGCGGCAGCAATTGCAGCATCGTTCCTTCCAGCCATCTCAACTTATCACTACAACATAAACAAAAGTCAGAACTAGTTAACAACCCTAGATTGTCAACAAACTACAACTCGACAACTGGGTCGGACGGACCAACCAGGCTCTGATACCACTAATGTAACACCCTTCTACCCCACAAGCAATTTTTAGAAATAATTCATATTATCAGAGTAACATCAATGAGAAAGGTGCCACATATATTCTAAAACATCATTTCGTAATCATTATCCTGTCCCGTAACACG
This sequence comes from Lathyrus tuberosus, assembly GCA_022829125.1. Lineage (NCBI taxonomy): Eukaryota > Viridiplantae > Streptophyta > Magnoliopsida > Fabales > Fabaceae > Lathyrus > Lathyrus tuberosus. Next base: position 13,225 of record JALAZF010000503.1, on the reverse strand, counting down.
GGTTACATAAATGTTCTCACATAAAATTCACAACTACGCAACGGTAATCATACTTTAAATTCAAATTAATAAAATGCTTCATAAAGAAATGTATCCCATCACAATAACATCAACAATATGAAAATTTAAACGTAAATCAAAAGAACACGAGGTTCGCAAACAATTCCCAACCCGATGTTACATGACACAGAGCAGGACACCTCTAAACACCACTAATAACAACGATAAGCAAAAACACTCCAAGGCTACATTCTCCAGCACCGCAAACCTACTCTTGATCATCTGCAAGTTACCCACATAAGAGGCAACGTTTCCAAGCAGGCAGGGTGAGAAATCACAATCCATTATAATAATATATTGACATGGAAATAAACAGAGTAAGCAATAACAACGACATAGCATTATCAACAAATCTTCACAACACAATCACATCTACATCATTCATATGCAAAGTCAACTATAATGAAATGCAAAGAATGCATGTGGTACCGGTTCATGGACACTGGCCATCAACCCTCCAAATGGAGCACAGCGTAATCAACGTATCACTTCAATCCACACAATGGGATTAAAGCTACCAATAGGCCGAAGCCCCAACATAGAAATGCTATGAAATGCAATGATGCTAATTCTCCTCAATTCATCAATTATCAACGTGTGCATCATTCATTTCATACTCAATAAGTAATCATCATACAATCATGTTTTATCATCCATACAACGGCAAAGCAACAAGACAACAAAAATCAGCACGAGAAAACGTCAAAACAACAAAAACGGAAAATACTCAGTGGTCTGACACGGCCGCCCGTGTCCTGTGACACGGCCCATGTTAGAAGACCTGCACGAGAAACCCAAAACAGAAAATTTTCAGCAGAAACAGAGGCCTGACACGGCCGCCCGTGTCCCGTGACACGGCCCGTATCAGAAGACCTGTAGCAAAAGTTTTTAATTTCCCCAACCAGTGAGCTGACACGGGTGCCCGTGTTGTGTGACACGACCCGTGTCAGGATGCGACAAAACCCCATTTTTCCCAAAAAGTGATTTTTCTGCATTTTTTATTTCCATTACCCCAAAATCAGTGTTCCACACGAAATTTGATCAAAAATACTCACAAACACACATATAGCAATACATATCAATCAAATTCATCATACTTTCATCAAATTACTCATTCTACATCAACAATCATCAAAATCAACACAATTCATACAATCCTTAATCTATTAATCTCCAATTCCTATAAAATTATAATAAACCGTGAAAACTCCCCATACCTTAGAGTAATCCGAAGCTTTTTCCTTCTTCCTCTAAGATCCTTCAGCAACCTTCAAGCCTTAGGGTTCTTCTCCTTCTCCTCCTCTATTTTCTTCACAAAACACAATCAGTTAGAAAAGTGATCGGTCTTCTCCTCTTTAGAAAAAATATTCCAGTTTATGAACTTCCAACTCTACCCTCCCCCTTTTTCCTTTATGACCACCTTGTCCTTTTTCTTATTATTTTTATTAATAATAATAATAGTATAAATAATACATTAATTATTTATTCTATTAAATTATTTAAAAATACTCTTTTTGATCCGAAATTCTCCAAAATTACCAAAACTTCCCAATCCCTTCTAAATTAATTAAATAAATAAATAAATGATTAATTTAGATTTTCGGGGCGTTACAACATTCATGCAGGTTTTGAAGGAAATCACTTATTGGAATGATGTGAAAGTGTGTGATGAGTGGACCATTACTCCGAACGTTGTGATGATTCACCGGTGTACGAAAGATATAGCAAGAAAAATGACACCAGTGCTAAAAATTAGCAAATATGTGGGGAGTCAGTTTACGCAACCTTGCTGTAGTATGCTTTTAGAATAAACCCCGCCTCAATTAGGTCTTTCGAGGGTTGTAACGTGGTATGGTTCATAGTTATTTGAAACAAAGGATATTAGGCTCAAATTTTGATTTGTACCCACCCCTTCTCCATGATGAACTCCAGTCCTACGTTCAGTTATACTACACACATTTGTCTTCCGAAAGGGTTGACGGTGTAAGGGAGAAGATTCAAGGTTTGCTTAAAATGGCAATCACCTTATTTTGTTATTTTTGCCATGGATGTCAGTGACCTTTCTAATTTTTGACATAATGGTCACTGAATCTTATTTTGTTTTGCTTGAGGATTTGAGGGCCTCTTTTGCTTTATTCATTTTTTGATCCCTAACTTTTGCCTAAGTCGCCTTTTTGGGTAGTGGACTTAGCGGGCGTTCTCCTTTTTTTCTCTCTCTTTTTTTTTGAAGGGTTGTGACTGACAAGTCTTTGGTCGTTAAAGAATAATTGCCATAATAGGAGGTTTCATCTTGAAATTCGAATGTGTAATCAGAATAACTGAACACTACCCATGCCCCAGGTTAAGCGTAAGGGTTTAGAAATCCGAAGGAAACACCTACTTCTGGGCTCGAAGTGGTTAACTAGGGACTAACTCCTTATCTCTCCGGTGTTTGGGGGATTTGAAACAATGCATGTACATCATTAGCAGGATTTTATCCAGAAGCATACTATTAACAATTATGGGTATTTCGTTTTCATCATCCTCCCTCAAATCCAATGTGATAAAGGAAGTGAAGTGGAGGAATATTTTTGTGATTTTTTTTAATAAATGAGAAAATATGAGTGAATACGCATGGACTTGTTCAGAAAATGCATGTTCATTACATTAACAATACCATTAATAAAGCACAATGTCTGAAAGCAAATAACACTTAACAAAAAAGAAACTACAAATGCAAAGTAATGACATGATCTAAAATTGCCAGCATTGAGGAACTGGGCTTTTATCTCTTGAGTTACCGTTGGGCTAACTTTCTTATTCATCAAGTCCATTATGATAGCCTCCTTCACATACTCCTAGAAGCTTCTTCTATAACCGAAACGGATGAACCCGCCTGACCAGATGAAGAGCTTGAAGGCCTTGAGGTGTCACTGAGATCAACTTGGACTCAATCATATCTAGAATCTTGTGCTTGAGCGTCTTACAATCTTCAGTTGAATGCCCCATTGCGTCACAATGGAAATCACATCGGGCGTTAGCGTCAAATTCTGGTGGGTATGGAAAAGGCATTGGTTTCAACTCTTTTGGCACTAACAGTCCTCGTTTGATAAAATCTGGCAACACCTGACTATAGGACATTGGTAGTGGAGTGAACTGTCTCCCTGGCCATCTCGGTCTTTGTTGCCTCTTCTGGGAGCAACTCTGTTGTGGATACTGATTTGGGCGTCCACCTTGTCCATACATTTTTCTCTTCAGATTTGGCTGGGGAACATGCAAAGGTTGCTAACGCAGAGGTTCTGGAACTTGTGATCGTGGAATATGTCCCTGTCTTGAGGCAGATCCAGAAGATAGGGAAGGGGCGTCCATCCTTTTTGCAGCATCTGGAGTAGGATTTCCTTGCACATTCATGCCACCTGGTATAAACTTGATTATCTTTAAATCAATGAGCTCTTGGACCTTGTATTTGAATTTGTTACAGTCTTCAATGTTATGTCCAGGTGCTCCAGAATGGAAATCACACCTAGTGTTGACATTATAGCCTGGAGGAACTTTTGTGGGAGGATCTTCCAAAGTACAGAGCTTAACTAGCAGAAGCTTGAGCAGGTGTTGGAGTAGCTGCACATATGGCATTGGAATTGGATCAATCTTCTTCTCAGGCTCCCTCGACCTCTGTTCAAATTCTCTACTCTCAGGATTCCATTGGGGAACAGGAAATGGTTGCTGATGACAGGGAGATTCTGGAACCCTGGCTTGCGAAGTAGACCCACGAGGTAATTCATAACTAGGGAGAGATTCCACAAGAAGAGGAGGAACAACAGCTTCTGTTGTAGCATCAGGTGTAGGATTACCTTCTTTCCTTAACACTTTCTTCAGGAGTTCCATGATCAGGCTCATCTGAGTCTTCAGTTGGCTAACCTCCTCCCTTAGCAATTTCTGACCTTGGGACAGAGCCTGCAGGTCTACCATAAATTGCCCCATCTGGCCCCCATCTAGGTACGCATCTCCACCAACTCCACTTATAATTGCTCCATGATCAACTTCTGGCTGTTTTGAATCCAATATGAGCGTTGGGAAGTCAAGTGCAGGTTAAGGACAAAGGATGGATGAGCTCTGGTGTTTGATCAGAGAATGATATGCAAAATGATGCAAAGATGTTTATGCAGATGCAATGTTATGAATGCAATAAGACATGGGATAAAAGATCACTGAATCAGGAGTTCACACCACAGGTATCAAGGTCACAGGTTCTGTAGGCCACACAACAGGATATCTCTCCCCATGGGTAAGCAATCTATTGGTTTACAACAGGGCATTCCAAAGGATTTCAAACAAGGTCTCATGCACTAGACCTCAAAAGTTTTCCATCATAACGACGATTCGTAAGACAGTAATCTTTTCAAAGGATGGGCACAGAGTTATGTCTTAGCAACCTTGGAATTGGGTTCTAAAAAGGTCCTCAGAATCACGGACTCCCAGGTCAGAAATAAAGACGCCATTACAACTAATCGTAAGATATAATCATTCCCAAAGGGGTCTAATCTGAGCGGTGGAAGTCAAACCAACTCAACGAGTCCTATGCCTCATAAATCAGAATGCAACCACCTTCTAGCTTAGTGTATACTCTAAAAACTCGGGTAGAAAGCCTTTCTCCTCACAAACCATCCCCAATAAACCCAACAGATAAGAGAATACAATCAAAGCAATAAAGCAATAAATAAGCAAACAAATCACACATACGACAAACAAACTAGGTCTGGCTTGCTAGGGTGAACTCATGACCCCAGCAGAGTCGCCAGTTGTCGCTACTCGAAAAATAGTCGACCGGAGGCGAAAAGGAAAGAAACAGAAGAGTCGCCATCAAACTTTATTTATCCCACGAGGGGAAGGGAAAACATCGAGAAAACCCAAAGAAGAAAGGATAAGATGGTCTCGCAACCAAATTATGGGTTTGGAAGTCGGTTATACGGAGGGAAGGTATTAGCACCCCCACATCCATCGTACTCGATGGGAACCATTCGCTTGTCTAGGTGTAAGGATGCTTGCTAAAGGTATTGCTTTCTAAAAGTGTTCTAAGAGGGAGAGAGAAGGGTAAGAAACAAAGATGGTGAAAGAAAATAAAATAGGAGAAAAGGTGGGGAAAAGAAGAGGAGACTCGTTAGGACTTCGCGGTTCTATGCCTACGTATGCCCTAATGGGAAAGTCAGAGTCTACGTAGTTCAGAGGACTACGGGTGAAGAAAATGGAAGGGGGCTCGATAAGATTATCGCAATCTTGTGCCTACGTATCTTCACTTTAAGGAAGTGAAGAATCAGAGCTTCCGTAGTTCGGCCTGCGGATAAGAAAATGGGAAGTTTGTGTGGACAATGCTAACGTGCGCAATCTAGCAGTTAGGTGTATTGTAGCTCGCTCGTGGAGTCTTATGCGTTACCTGTTTATGGTAGAACAGACGTAACATGTCCGTTTTTGGGGGAAGAAAATGGAAGTGTGGAAAACAGAAGATGGATAGAAGGTGGCTCACCAAGATCATCGCAATTTTGTGCCTACGTATCTTACATTCAGACGAGAATGAAGAATCAGAGCAATCGTAGTTCGACCTACGGATAAGAAAATGGGAAGTTTGTGTGGACAATGCTAACGTGCGCATTCTAGCAGTTAGGTGTATTGTAGCTCGCTCGTGGAGTCTTATGCGTTACCTGTTTGCGATAGAACGGATGTAACATGCCCTTCTTGAAAAGAAGGAGTTTTTGCCATCAAGGCAAGATGTCACATTTGATTTGTTAAGATTGTTTTTAGGGGTGAAATATGTCCTCGGATAGGAACCCTTTCGGGTAGTACCCAATTCTTTATCTCAAAAGGTGTATTGTAAAAATGGTGTGGCGAATATAGTTACGCCTTCGTATTGAAAGGCGATTATCGAGACCACACACTCTAAAGTGAGCATCCTAATACTCGAAGAGGAAGAAGTCTTCACCCAATCCTCTCTCTTTAGTTCAATACAAAGAGAACCTTATTCTCTTATTTAAGGTGTTTTGCTTTTAGATGGTAAGTGCTTTGTGACAGTGAACCCTAAAGGTAATGTCAAGCACTCGGGATACGAGAAGGCCTTCGCCCAACCCCTCCACGACCATCTAAGTTTATTAGGGGAAAGAGGTTTTGAAAATGCGCTTGGTGCGAGACGAAGGTTTTTTAGTCTCAAGGAGACAACAAAAAGTGAAAAGAATTTTGAAAAGAATGGGTGGTGAATAGAGCAAGGTAGGTTGATGGCAATGCGTAAGGCAATCGACTTACAAGGGTGATAGACAAACAAGGTTAGTGGTTAGTCGTTAATCGTTTGTGATCGTTGATAGAATGAATCGGGTCCACTATAACGCTAAACCATCGTAGCACGATCTTTTAGGAAGATCATGCTATAGAAGGCCGCGCAAGTATGATGTTTGTGCTAAAACACGATGGAGAAATGATATATAGATCATTCTCAAAGAATCGTGTCACACGAAAAGAAAAGCGAACAGTCTCGTCTCAATCACAAACTTTCGTCGATTAATCGAATGTAACATATCACGATCCCAAAGTATAGGAAATGATCTCGGTGATCATTTTCTACAGATTTGAAATAATGAAGGTTAACAACTTCAACGATCAACGTTCGCAATTCAAAAGACTTCATCGATCCATAAGTCAAAATGAGAATAAAATCAAAAAGAAAATCGAAGGTGAAAATCAAAGTAGAAATGAAAAGTGAAGATGCAATAAGATCTAAACCAAATGATAAGCAAACTATAATTAAAAGGTTTGAGAAAAAATAAAAATGATTTAAACAAAAGTAGTAACAAAGATGATTATAAATCTGTTAAAAACTATTAACAAGAAAATTAGCCAAAGATAAATAATAAAGATAATTAACCAACAAAATAATTAATCAAAAATTTGGAAAATAAACTAATAATGTCAATAATTAAGGCCAATTTATTTTAATAAAAAATAAATAAAAAAATGATTATTAACAAAAATGGTTAAATTAAAAAAAGTGAGAGTTAACAAGAATATTAACAAAAATAACTAGATTATAAAAAATGATCAACCAATGCCCATTTTCATGGGGTTTTCACTCAACATATCAAGGCAAACACAATAGCAACTTAAATGGATGAAAATGAAGCCTTAATGAGGGTTTAAAATCAAGAAATTTTACCTATTGGAGTTTGTCCAATGCACCTTCTGCCGCTTTAATGAACCCCTAGGAGTGTGTGAAATGTTTGGTTTCAATGCATTGGATGAGTTATATTTGATAAGGGAAGTGGAAAAATTGGGATATTCGGCGTTTCGACTCTTATGTGACAATGGATTTTAGTGAGAATATGATGTTTGAAAGAATTTCATGACCATTTCTCTTGAATTTTTCTTGAATTGATCCTTCATGAATCCTTGAATCTCCCCCTCCAATGAAGAAAACAAATGGTCTATATATAGGATTCTTGATTCTCTCCATTCTTGAGTACCAGCACTGCACTGAGTATCAGTTTCTAATTACAAGTTTGCCACCAGTAATTACAAAACTGCCATTAGTAGTGTAAATGACAGGATCACTATTTACAGAATTGTCATTGAGCGATGCTGATCCTCGTGTTGATCCTCACGCTGATCCTCAATTGCTTTTTGATAATTACAACTTTGCCTTGGTGCCCACGTTTGGCATATTCCTTCCTTGATCCCCAAGCATGCATTAATATTACCGTTTTGCCATTGAGTGATGCTGATCCTCACGCTCACGCTGATCCTCAACTCCTTTTTGATAATTACCACTTTGCCATTAGTTATTACAATTTTGCCATTGCCTTATTTTTTTTATTCCTTTTTGTGTTTCTTTCGAACATATGATTTTCTTTCTTCGATTTTTTCGACTTAACTTGACCAAACTCAATTATTTCCCACACTTTCTCGATTATTGACTCGAAAAGTTCGTAGTCGACCAAAAAATGTCAAAAGTCAAACTTTGACTTTGAGCATCTATTGACTTTTTAACAATTGAATCAAAATTCTTAGACTATTACTACATTAAACTTCTCGAGCCATCTTAAACACATGAATGGGCCACAAAGATGCATTTGAAACCTTTGAATCATGTTCTAAGCCATGAGATCCTGGTGAACTTGAATTGATGCACACTCAAACTTGATTATTGATGGAGGGAAACTCTAAATCACCATGAATGAGTGGAGGTTCTTGAGAAGTGGAGAATCACACAAATCCTTGATTTTGATCATTTGCTTGAACTTCTTGATGCACAACCCTAACTTACATACGAACAAACACAACAATGTCTTTGGAATTGGTTAGTCATGCATGACTGATCGACCTAGATGATGCGATGTGAGGTGGGATTTTAGGGTTTAAAAATTAGGATGTGACACTATGGTCATTCTTCAATCTTTTGAAACCCTAGTTGCCAGGTGAACATGTGATCTTTTTGAAACATTTTGAGGTGTGTGAGGACCTTGTAGCTTGGGAGAGTCATATCCTCGAGAATATCTTTTTGTTCATTGCCTTGAAAAATCAAGCCTTCCTTCTTGATTGATGATACCCAAGATGCCTTAGAACCAGAGCCAAGCATGAATGGTTATGACCTAAAGGGATGCATAGATGATGAAAATGATACGATATGCAAGGCTAGGGTTAGGTTGAAAATGAGGGTGTGACACATGCAATGAAACAAAAAGACAATTAATGTGCATACAACAATCGTAACTAGCACACATTCATCACAAACGAATCAAAAAGTAAAACATAATGTGCACACGTTAAATTAATGTAACGCGAGGACGCGAATTAAATTCACATAACGCGAGGACGTGAAATACAGAGTTGCCAACACAAAATTTAAATCCGATTTAATTGCAATGAAAATGAAATGTTGCATGCCAATCACGAATCAAACAACAAGCTGCTAGCGCGAAGCGCGATCATCGAAATCAAATTGAACGCAACTAATTGTATCATAATGGAAACAATGTCATGTGACGAAACACAAAGTATCGAAAGCAAACATGAATTAACGCTCTGACAAACTACATTTAACGTGTAATGATTTAAGTTAAATGCAATGACCACAAAATCAATATGTCGCAGGTAAACAGAAAAACAACAAAAAACTTCTAACGCAAAACGCGCTCATCACAATTGAATCAGAAAAGCAAAACCAATACTAACGTGCATAATATTTTTGGAATAGATTTTGACATAACGAAAACAAGAGCCGCAGCAGCACGAAACAAATATTACATCATTAAAAATATCGGATTGAATAAGAAAAATACAACAAACCGTTAATGTCAGATACACATATCATGATTGAATCAAAATGCAACGACATATTATATGTCATAACACAAAGCTGCTGACAAACACGAGTTCAAAATAAACAATGCCAAAATATCAAGAATTTATGCAAACAAGTGATCTACGAAGGCACAAAACCGATATTCTGACCCGATTTCAAAGTTCAGCCCGATTTCGATAAGACGAAAACAAAAAAGGCAGCACAATACAATCCCAATATGTTTACATCATCAAATAATATTACAACATCAAAATCCAGCACAACCAGCATCAAAAATAAATAAAATGCAGTCGATATTTGAATTTAAATACAACAAAAAACAGATATTGCAATAATCACAACAAAAAATGAATCAGATTTGTTACCAAGCGTCGAGTTGCGATGTTGTCGTCGATGCTGATGAAACCGAAGCTGGCAGTGGGGGTGTGTTGCTATGTTGATGCGGTGAAGAGGTTCTGGTTCGGTAGGTAGACACATCTGCGACTTAAATTTGAAATTTGAAGAAATTAGGGAGAGATACAATCTACCGTGAGAACCAAAGCTACTGTTCCCTGAACCAAAGCTACTATTCGCAGATCTATACTTGGTGGAGCCGAAAAGTGGATAATCAAATCATATTTATTTTTTCTTTAATTATTCTGATTAGAAAAATGAATAAAAATGGATTATATCAAGCAAGACGCGAACGCACGAATATGCAAAAAAAGACAAATGAAAACACTAAAATTATCTACACACAATAAAGATTAGTAAAATAGACAGTCGCAGATCAAATATTGCAATTAAAAATACTCTGATAAAAAGGCTCAAACAGATCAAAAAGTGAACGCACACGGATGTGAAAAAATTAAATGAGTGAGCCAAACTAACCTACGTGTAATATAGTTCAGTAAAACAGATAGTTGCATACCCAAACCTAAAAACACTATTATCCAATTTTACGCGGCGATTAAGGAATTGATTCAAGCGGTATGTCTACAAAATTGAAATTTTATTGTGGTTGACTTTTTGAAATTAAGCCTAAAGAAATGCATGTAATGATATGAAAATGATGCAAATGCCATGTGAAATGAATGAAATGGAAAAAGGGGAAAATTTAAGGTATGACAGCTACCCCTATTTAAATATCTTCGACCAGAGAATATGAAGAATGTCAATCTTCATATAATCGCGTGGGAGATAGTTAAATACTAAAAGACCCAAATTTTGTCCCTTGATGCAATGAGATGATTTGTTATGTTATAAGCTTATGGGAGATTTTTTCTTACTTGGGATATGAAATAAGAAGCAGACTCTTTGGGGATTATAGAGATGACTTGTAAAGGAAGTTTGTTGGGGATTCAATGAGGTAAGGTGAAAAGACTCACCAGGAATTAAATTCGACAAAATGGCTAGTGGATCACACTCCTTGGGGATGCTTTGAGAAAAAAATGGTCAGTTTTGGCTTCTCACATAACGAAACCAAAGGGCATTTGACAATCTTTCTAATAAAATGGTAAGCTCGGGATTCTCATAGAACGGACTAAGTGGCATTCGAAAATCTTTGTAACAAAATGGTAAGTTATGGATTCTCATAGAGCAAAAGGTGGGTTACGGATTCTCATGTAACAAAAGGAAAAGGTTTTGGATTCTCTCAGAACAACAAAGGTAGGTTACAAACTCTCACGTAACAAAAGTGAAAGGTTCTGACTTCTCATAGAACAAAAGAATGTAAGTTACAGATTCTTACGTAACAAAGATGAAAGGTTTTGGCTTCTCACAGAATAAAATGGTAGGTGAGTTACGAATTCTCACGTAACAAAAGTGAAAGGTTCTGGCTTCTAACAAAACAAAAATATAGGTAAGTTACGCATTCTCGCGTAACAAAAGTAAAGGTTTTGGCTTCTGACGGAACAAAAAGATAGGTAAGTTACACATTCTCATGTAACAAAAGTGAACGGTTTTGGCTTCTCACAGAACAAAAAGATAAGTAAGTTACGGATTCTTACGTAACGAAAGTGAAAGGTTCTGGCTTCTCGCAGAATAAAAAGATATATAAGTTACAGATTCTCACGTAACGAAAGTGAAAGGTTTCGGCTTCTCACATAACAAAAATATAGCTAAGTTACAGATTCTCACATAGCGAAAGTGAAATGTTATGACTTCTTACATAACAAAAAGATAGGCAAGTTACAGATTCTCACATAACAAAAGTGAAAGGTTTCAGCTTCTCACAGAACAAAAAGATAAGCAAGTTACAGATTCTCACATAATAAAAGTGAAAGGTTCCGGCTTCTCACAGAACAAAAACATATGCAAGTTACAGATTCTCATGTAACGGAAGTGAAAGGTTCTGGCTTCTCAGAGAACAAAAATAAAGGTAAGTTACAGATTCTCACGTAACGAAAGTGAAAGATTTTGGCTTCTCACATAAAAAAAGATATGTAAGTAACAGATTCTCTCGTAACGAAAGTAAAAAGTTTTGGCTTCTCACAGAAAAAAAGATAAGTTACGGATTCTCACGTAACAAAGATGAAAGGTTCTGGCTTCTCACATAATAAAATAGGGTAAGTTACGGGTTCTCAGGTAAAAAAGATAAATGTATGTTCTGGAAATTCATCAGAATGAAAATATTCGAAAATGCATCGAATTGGAAACAAAGGTATGTTCTTGAAATTCATCAGAACACAAAGAAACATTCAAAAATACATCAGATAAGTTCTGGAAATGCATCAGAACACAATACTCATCCGGGAACACAAGACTTATCCGAGAATACATCAGAGAGAAAGGAAACATCCGAAAATACATCGAATAAGTTATGGAAATATATTAGAACACAATACTCATCCGAGAATACATATGAGAGACAAGGAAACATCCGGAAATACATAAGATAAGTTTTGGAAATACATCATAACATAATACTCATTCGGGAATACATCATAAAGACAAGGAAACATCCGGAAATACATCAGATAAGTTCTAAAAATAAATCATAACATAATACTCATCAGAGAATACATCAAATAGAAAAGGAAACATCTGAAAATACATCAGATAAGTTTTGGAAATACATCAGAACATAATACTTATCTATGAATATGATAAGTGGTTTTCGCATTGTTATTTCTAGTCATTTCCCTTAGTCTTTTATCGCATTTTGTTCGGTTTACTTCCAATTGCCATATTTTATGATTTGGTTTGTGTGTTCTTGCTATTTTAAGGGCCTAATGAGCATCCAAGACTAAGAGGGATCAAAGACAAGTAAAACAAGGTAAAACGACAAAAGATAATTTGTATCCATAGTAAAACCAGGGGATGCTACGACCATTCGTAGAAGCAAGGGCGGTTAGGGTTTCCTTTGGTTGTTCCCCAGTACAAAAGACATAGGCCTGCTACGGTCATCTGTAGTAGGAAAGCAAGGAAGATTTCTTTTGTTTCCTTATTTGGATTAATTCTCCTTTATTGTGGCTCTTAGGCGATATTTAATTTGATGCAATTCTGATTTAATAGTCATTGAACCAAGGGTTTTGTGCATTATTTACTTTTTTCTATAAAACTCATAGCCTGTTATGAGTTTTAGAATCCATATTTTATTCCAGAAAGTTTCTACGTATATTTTATTTTCTTTTTCTATGTACTCAAGTCTCCAAGGGAGCAAGATTGGATCATAATTTAAGTTAAATCCATGTTTTCTTATCCATTCTCCTTCAGTTGTTCATCTATTATAATTGTTTGATATGAATCTGATGTTGAATACCGATTTGATTATGTTTTCCCTCCCATGAGTGAGTAGTCTATTAGGGACTAGGGGCTATGGGGATTATCTTATGACCTCTTGTATGATCGTCACTATCGATTGCG